>OX411329.1:20002500-21460000 GCA_948150665.1 Conistra vaccinii
AGGTAGTGTTTCACTTAGCTGACTTTGAGTTCAGCTTTAATGAAGTTTACAGTTCCGTTCTTGTTTAAGCTCCTTTTGATATTATGCATAATGTACTTTCCACACATTTTGTTGTACCATCTAGATGTTTTAGAGAAACTAAAAGTTCATAAGACGTGAATTTGAAAGTAGTGCTTTTAGTCTGTGTGGTTTTAGTTTGGAGTTAAGCGAAGAGTTGCTTGCTTTATCTCCGGGAGTGTTTACTATGCAGATTCTTAGTCTTTTATCTTACAATATTGGCTTCTTACTGGCTAGCGGAGTGGATTTTGAAGGAGGAATTTAAAAATGATGGTATTGAATTCTTATACAGATTTTTATTATAATAGCAGTCCGTATCGATTCCAAAGGACTATGATACTGAATTATAATTACATCAGCTTGTGGCAGTCTATTTCTGCCCATAGATCCCTCCAGTCAGATATTGTTCAACTTAATCCTCGACTACTGTCATTTAGCCACATAGACAAAAAATAAATAAAAAAATTAAGCTTTAGGCGGGTGGATCAAGGGCCTGATACAGAAGTACTCTGATTCTGACTCTTCGATACGGCTTGCATTGTGAGGACGTTCCTGTCTCTGCAGCCTTAACCACCGGTAGCTTGGACCCTGCTCCCGATACCAGCGGACGACTATTTTTTTTATTTAATGTGTTTTTTTGATGATTTTTATAAAAATAAATATAAAAATGTATTTAATAAGTATGAAAATAAATAATCGAGATAATAATAATAAAGAAAAGTTTTAAAGGATATATAATTGAATATTGGAACACTTGTAACATTATTAATTCAAGTTTCTTTTCTGGAAACACTTAATAAAGTCACTATTTCCGGGAAAAAATTTACATTACCTTCGTCAGTCAGCGAAAATTCGGGCATCCAGTTTTAAACTGCAAAAATAAAATAAGGACGGTCATGGATCAAAAACATGAACTTTTCAACTGCAAACGAGACTGCATTTTTCACATCTGGCGCTTTTTTCATTCGAGCTCTGTATTTCAACGGCAAAATGTTCGCCCTATGTTCATGCTCTTTTTCCCTTGGTATCACAGAACAATGTGCGAAGTTCACTAAAACTCATTTATTATGTAGCTTTTCGTTTGAGGTTTAAAAAATATCTCTAAGCCTCCTAGATATTAAATTTTGAGGCACATTGCAAGTTTATGTTTCGTGTTTTTTTTTGTATTTATTTCATTTGAATTGCGTTTAATGATTTTTTATTATTATTGTATAACTTTTTATAAAAAGCTGACAGTTTATTTGAATTAGGTAGGTACAGTTACCGATTTAAACTATGTGGTAATTGTGTGATGTGGCAACGCTTGGGCCTATGTCCAGCAGTGGACGTCTTTCGGCTGAAATGATTCTTCTTCTTTTTGTATGGTTAGTGACTAACCTGGTGTCAAAGTTTTAAAGCCGCCCATGGACCTCTGACTTGCCATAACATGCCGTTGAGAAATATCTCTCAGGCATGCCGGTTTCCTCACAATGTTTTCCTTCACCTTTTTTTATGCAATTGATAATTATAATACAATACGCACATGAATCCGTAAAGTCAGAGGTGCGCGCCTTGGTTTCGACCTCGAGACCTACTTGGCAGTCCGAAGGTTTCACCACTATTGCTGCAGCTGAAATTATGATAATCACGATGGCAATATATACGTTTAAACCAAATTGTTTCATCTTCTTTCTTTAATTCAAAGCCAAAACTAAGATAGGCCGATTTACTCTTTCACTCACTTTAAAGTTCTAAGGAAACTGAGGGCCTAGACAAATGACATTCGCTTCGGAGCGATTCTATTTCGACAATCGCTATCGCTTCAACGACATACCTACACTACGTTTCGCTATCGTCTGATCCATTGGTTTCATCTATAAAAATTACATATTGTCTCTGGTCTTTCGTTAGCAAGTTATCGTTCGAGGCTGTATGAATGAAATGATGTTAAATATTGTCTAGCTAATTTCTATTCGTTGAGCTATGATCACGTGACGTTTCGATAGCTTTTGTCAATCCCATACATTTTTGACTTTTCTACTAGCGTTGTCGCTAATCGAATGTTACTTTGTCTAGGCCCTCTGTATTTACCACGTTATAGTACCAAAATCATAGCTATTATTGAAACACACAGATCAAAGGAAACAGCTTAAATATGTGCCTACAACGTAACAATCCTAAATCAATACCAGAATGAAAGGTTTCTAGGAATTATACTTACAATCCATTACTTGCCATTAGCCTCGTGTCATCAGTAGCGATGAATGGTGTAATCACTGGTCATTTTAAATAAATATAGGGTTTCAGTATCTAGGTTATCGAATGTTAAATTTTCTTCATTATATTTTCATTTCATTTTATTTATTACTAGCTTTTCCGCGTGGTTTCACGTGGATGTCGGAAAATATTCCACGGGAACGTATTACTGAGATTAAATGTGTCTTAGTAACCTATGTGTTAATCCAGCTTATAAATTATCTGTATGCCAAATATCATCTAAAACCATTCAGCCGTTTTTGCGCCAAGCCGGAAAATATATCCAGACAAACAGACAAAATGGTCAAGAATTCTAAAAACTATAATAATATATGTTCGGCATCAGACTCGTTCTCACACATCGTAGCAGTTACTTGCTTGTTTTAATATTCAATGTACTGTTTTGACTTCGAAACTATTTTATATTCGTACATTATTGCAATTGATTGTTACGCCGACCCCAAATAAATTAAAATAAGAGCAGGAAAATGATGATGATGATGATTGTTGCCGAGATGCGATAACTTGAATTTGAACGTTTTTGAAGTATGAGAATAATTTGGTCATCATTCAGAAATCGAAACACCTTTTATACAATACTAGCTAGGCCGCGCGGTTTCACCCGTATAAGTTTCGATCCCGTGGCAATATTGGGATAAAAAGTATTCTCTGTCATAATCAAGGTTATGGTCTACTCATGTGCCAAATTTCAACAAAATCTGTTCTGCTATTTTAGCGTGTTAGCATACCAAACAAATATAAAAAAAATAAAAAAATACAATTTCTCATTTATAATATTAGTTAGAATATCGTTTATCACTTTTAATCACTCTAAGACCAATCATTTTCCTTTCTACATGACCATAGGTATTAATTCAAGAACTTTTTTCAAACCACTGATCACTGCTTCGCATGTCTAGAAAAAATTACTGACATCGATATATACCAATCAGTTAGTAGAATACAAAATATAGTTTTTGAAACAACAATTATATCAAGCTAAAGCAGTTAAGTCGTATTAGAGTTTTTATTTACTTGTGTGCGTATCCAATTACGCGATTGTAGTTGGAATCCCTTTGCGATACCTTTACCATTTGGTTTTACGGATCGAAAACATGAAGCAGCCTGGAGGTCTAATATAATTAATAACGTGTCTTAATACTTTGAGGTCAGTGGTCTTACACCTGATACCTCACAGTACCCAAATTCTTTATTGTATGTACGGTCAAGTAGCAATAATGTTTAGCAATTTTCAAACATATTCCTTTCCCACATAGCGGGCGGATGTTACTGTCAATTTGTCTGTCACCCTTTCGAACTGTCATTTTATTTCAAAATATTGACAATGACGTAGTCGGAAAAATAATAAGGTGCAAGTAATAACTAACCTTTATATTTAATCCTTGGGAATAGGTACATGTATCTATAGAAATAAATAATATTGAAGTATCTGTTTATAATGTCAAAATAACAGTTTATTACTAAATGCATATGAGGTATACGGTACTTATAACAAAAGCAATTTTTTTTTTTTTGTCTGGACCAATTTTGACGGGACTTGCACTGGCAGATAGCAGATGTTATAAGGAGTAACTAAGGTTTACTTGAAAAATAATTAGGGTTCACGCGGGCGAAGCAGCGGGCAGAACATAGTGTGATATTATAATAGAAGATTACATGTCATGACTATCCTTGTAAAAGAAACTCAACACGATTATAGTTGTTTTCCAAACTACTGCCTCTGACTAAAAATCAAATCTAAGTTAAAATAGCTGTCAGAAACACTAGATGAAACTCTAAGTGGATTCAAAAATGATTTTTAATCAAATAATATAATCTTCGTTGTTATAACAACGCAGCTCTTGCCTTTCATTCGGTTACAATTTGAACAGAATCGCAATTCTGCGTTCGATTCGTGAAATAATCTCTACCAAAACATTTGAACACATTTCGGGTATTAAGGTGGGCATTCACGGTCATGCCATCTTGTCAAATGGCATGATATACGTCCAAATATTGATTGTGAATGTGAAATCCTTTTGGCATGATGTAAAACTCTGGATTTCCATTCGCATCAAAATCCATCGCGCCGCGCCAAACCATTTGGAGCCACGCCGAACGGCGCGACCGTGAATGCCAGGCTTTACAATTATTTATTGGCGTTGTTTGATCGTGTTTTGTTCAATTTATATGCTTTGTGGAGATAATTTTAAATACAAAAAGTTTATTACTGTATTGGGGTACTTTTAACAAAACGGTTTTTATCTAATCGGGTTTATATACTGGGTTGGGTTTATATACTGGGACTGTAGATTTGTTGACCATTTTCTATTTTGTTAAGTACTTGTTGAAAGGCCTACACTGTCCTCATTAACAATGTTATTTGAAAATATTGTAAAAGCCAATTATTTCAAAAAAGTAGCCCTGGACTTTCTTACCGGCTCTTCTCCTATAAGAAACTATCAATTATTGGAACCGTGTACCTAGCTTCTGACGTTTCATAACTGCCCATGTTGGTTTATGTGAAATAATATACCTATTACGATTTTTTTTATGTTTCTCGAGGGTTATATCAAAAACATCACCATATCAGCTGAAAGTCACTATGATAAAAGCTTCGACCAAGAATCGCCTTAACGACTGATCTTAATATATTTGTAGCTGTTAGAAATAGATTAGGACACTGACTTTATCATTACCATGATGTTCTTCAGAAAGGTCAGGTGCGTAGTACTCGCAACCGGCGTGCGTGTATGACCAGATGTAGGTATGAACGTAAACGACGCAAAATGAGTATGAAAGGCAGGTGGCGTTCTGTAGTTTCTGCCTACCCCATGGGAGGCAGGCGTGAGTTTATATATGTAGAAAACTAATGATTTAAAAACTGTCTATTTTACCACAGGATAAATATGGACTGTATGGAAACTAGGCCTATTCGTTGAAATAATGACGTACGCTCCATTTTTTAAAATATCGCGGCGACCACTTGTCTTGACATGACAACCCCAACTGACGGCACCGCGAGAATCGCTTGGGGTTTGAGAGCGTCTGTGTGCCGTTTAGAACGTTTACTTCATAGTTTCTGTACTTTCCATATTTGTACTGTGATTTTGACGACTGTATTGAGGTTATCATCATCTGTTATCAGACCTACAGCAGCTTTGACCTCTTTTCGAAGTCTAATTTCGGCGATATTCATCTAGCATAAAAAATACATAACATTTACTAAAACAACCTTAAGCTACCGCAAAACGAAACAAAGGATCTTATCAGTAAGGAAAACTATGAAATCAAAGTAGGCTAGTAGATGTTTCCACTGTGGTTGAAATCGTTGCCTCTGGCGTTCGCTACCCTGTATAGCCCATAAGATTTCATGCGTGACCTCGATTTGAATACAGAACGTAATTGTGTGTGTTTTATTATATTGTACATGGAACGCACAATATTATGTATGGGTTTTATACAAACCTACCTGTGGGTATCGTGTGTTTGTATATTCTCTTTTTACCATTATCTTGATCAAAGAGCTCAAAAGACGTATTGAGACTATCGATTTGATAAGTCAACTGGTTTTAGTTTGAATTGATTTATGTTTACTTGATGAAATTGTAATAATAGTAATTATTAGGGAACTTGGGACTTTTCATGCTTGCTTTGAAGATCTGCATGTATATAAAAAATATCAAAATGTTCCATACAACTTCAATACCTGAATCAATCTGCCTAGCCTTTTCCCAACTATGTTGGGATCAGCTTCCAGTCTAACCGAATGCAGCTATAAACCAGTATTTTACATGGAGCGACAGAATATCTGACCGCCACAACCCAGTAACTGGGTAATACGACACCTCTTGGTAAGACTCTGAACTCTCTGGACTCTGGTTGTCAGACTCTGAAGACCCGTAACGACGTTCAAATTGATGGATGTTCTGTAAATATGACCACCTTTCTGATACATGCTGATTATTAATTTTAGTATAAATTAAACAAATCAGAACATTAACTTTTCGTTGTAAGTGTATGAAGCCATAGGTAGATAAAAAACCGGCCAAGTGCGTGTCGGACCGCACAGTGAAGAATTCCGTAGGTAGGATGAATTCCAAAAACAAACTAAACATTGTAGTTAAAAATATGTCCTCCCATACAGCGACATACGTCACGATCAATTCTCCAACTGCAAATGTAAGTTTACAATCGCAAAAAAATTATAAAACTACAAGAAGCAATTTTCGGACTTTTTCCTTCACATGTGCTTCAACTTGATACCTCCACGCGTTCCTGAGAAAGGAACAGAGGATGAACGGTCTTGACTTGGTCTTGACTTGTGATCCTATAAGGGTCCGTTTTTTCCTTTTGAGATACGGAACCCTAAAACGGTACCAAAGGGTATTACGTTCACACACAGTCTGTATTTCAAATTCCAGAATCTTAAATTACAAAGCCAAATTATTTAGGTACCCATCAATCAAAAACCCAAATTCCAGGTAAATTACAATGAACCCTATAAAATTCAAGTAACTCAATCCTAATTGATTCCAAGTAACAAATATTAAAGGCTTTCAAAATCGCTTTGTACAGAAATTCAACCATTATGCCGTTTGATTCGGTTCCAGCTACACGAAACAATAGTTTGGAGTGCTTTGGTAATAAATTGTTCCTCTGAATGGAAGGATATTGGGCGGATTAACAAAGGTATGAAGCCATACATCCTAATAGCTGCCATCACAAGATTAAATCGATTTTTTCATTTCTCATGCTCGGAAAGGAGTGTTTGTTTGATCCGAGTAACGGGTGGAAAACGCTGCTTCCCTCTCTAGGGCGGGAAAGACTCATAGTAATTGCTTCCCTCCCTAGGGCGTGAATGAATAAAAAAATAGAACTTTTGGTTAGGTAGTCGGCTACGAAACTTTTTACATGAAAAATATCGAATAGAATAAAAACAAAAAAGCTGCGGCAGTGTTTTCACTTACGTTTTTGGTTTTTCCCCAGTTTTTAATGAATTATCTTTCTAAAATTCCGTAAAAAATATAAAACATCCTTGGTTTAGGGAATTTTTCATTTTTATAGCATAAATACCTAGAAAACATTCATTATTAATCGAGAGAGACGAAACAAACCAACTCTAGGTATTATCGACTTATTTCCAACGTCGTCTTTAGCCACGGAAATAGTACTATTAACAATAACATGGTAAACTAAAATTAGACGACTTACAATCATTACAAGTTTCAGGGAATCCCCTTTATTCAATCGGTGGTGCCATAGAGTAAAGTAGTACATCGGGTGCTGCCTAGTATAAACAAGAGGGCTACAAACTTATGTATGTTCAATTTTTCTCTAAATCCCTGCCAAAATAAAATATCCCTAAACCATGCTTATTATTGGCCATTTTTCCCAAAAAAAGGAAGAAATCCCTAAAAGTGGAAACACTGGG
Organism: Conistra vaccinii; assembly: GCA_948150665.1. NCBI lineage: Eukaryota > Metazoa > Arthropoda > Insecta > Lepidoptera > Noctuidae > Conistra > Conistra vaccinii. Next base: position 20,010,227 of record OX411329.1, read on the forward strand.
CTGCGGTCTTGTGAGGTATTTTTTTAAATTCACACTGGCTGTTTATATAAAACAGCCAGTGTGGATTTTTAAAAATACCTAATACGCGGGACCGCCCGCAGCGGTGACGCGGTGCGTTCCATATTTTAAAAAAATCACAAATTGTTCTAACTTCTCAGTTCATTTTAAATAGGTACTACTCATGTTATTTAATATCAATAAATATTTTAAATACTATTTTTTACTTTCCTTATATTCGAAATGAAAAGTAGAGTTTTTAACACGGGTGAAAGACATCAATTCCTACAACATCTTTCCTCTTGCTTTCCTGCAATTGGGAACGATTTCGTGAAAAACAACGGAAGTGTGTAACTGGAAGCCGGGGAAACGCGCACTATTTGATTTGACCAATGACCGCGCGCTGTGCTAGAGTTGGTCGTCAGATGATAGCATTCCAAAATTCTTAATTTTTTTAAATATTTATAATCATTTATACAAATTAATACTATTACTATTTTTTTTTACAAAAGTAAAGCATATGATTAAAGCAAAAGGTTCGCACCAAATTATGTAAGTACCTAAATCTTTAACAAAAATTCAAGCATTGTTCTGTATGATTCGGTTCCCGCAACTCGAAACAATAGTCCAGAGTGCTTGGGTTTAATAAATTGGTCCTCTGAATGGCAGACGTAATAACTTTCATTGGTAATGTTAACGTGGCGCCCTTCTTTGTTGCTACAACGTCTAATTCATTAATCTTCGTTGGATTGTCTTAGGACCGTTGTGGATTTTGAGGAATTTGATGTTTTAAGACTTGGTGGTGTTTTAAATTATCTAATCCCCGACGCATAAAGAGGGAAGTTATAAGTTTGACCGCTATATGTGTGTCTGTCTGTGGCACCGTAGCTCTTAAACGGATGAACCAATTTGAACGTGGTTTTTTTATTTGTTGCTGAATATTTTTTCAATATCTACGTTAGACTAGACTAGTTAGACTTTTTAGCCGGACAAACAAAGTGTAGTCTTCAGACTCGTATTTGGCGTAGTGGCGTTTTTTATGTCCATTTTTCAATCTCTAAGTCTTACTAAAAGTAAATACCTATCATCTATTTAACATAAAGTAATGAAAGTCCTGTAATTATTTAAAAAATAAATTAAAAACAAATTATAATAAATACTGGCTCTCAAAAGGTATAAAAATCTGTTGCAAAAATAAAAGACTATTAAAGATCCTAATTACCAAAACAAAAAACCCTATATTAACAAAATACTACAAGAAGTATGAAAAAATATTAAAGAAAACTGTAGTGACAGCAAAAAAACAACATTTTAAACATAAAATGATAAAATCAAGCAATAAGGTTAAAACAATGTGGGGTATTATAAACGAACGTACAAACAAAAAAATGAGACGCGAAAAACAGAATATAACTATACAAACAAACAATAATAATATGACTTCAGAGCCCAAAGAGATAGCTAACATCTTTAATAATTTCTTTGCTTCTATTGGGAAAACTAGTACGAGCCCATCTGGCAGTAAACCAAAAGAAACACCTATTATGTCTACAATAGAGAATTCGATCTTTCTGAGTCCAGCAGATCCTTATGAGGTAAATGCATTAATTAAAAACTTAAAAAATAAGTCGAGCTTTGGCGTTGATGAACTTCCACCTACATTACTGAGACAATGTGCGGATGAGTTAACTCTACCATTCTATAAACTGATAAATCAATCTTTTGAGGAAGGTGCTTTTCCCAACCTCTTGAAAAAGGCTCTTGTAAAGCCAATTCATAAGAAAAATGCTAAAACTGACCCAAATAACTACCGCCCTATCGCTCTCCTACCAACTGCATCAAAAATATTTGAAAAAGCCATGTGCAACCGTGTCTACGCTTATTGTGAAAAATACAACATATTTAATGACTGTCAAAACGGCTTCAGAAAAAATCGATCCACAACCCTCGCCGTCTATAAATACATACAAGAAGCCCTCGATATCATTAACTCAAAAAAATATGCAATAGGATTACTGCTGGATATGACGAAAGCTTACGATAGAGTGCAATTTACCATCTTATTAAACAAACTATATGGCATAGGGATCCGTGGTAAATGTCATGAATGGTTCACGTCGTATTTACAGCATAGAGAGCAATTAGTGGAAATAGAATATTTTAACCAAAAGACTAACGAAATAGAATTGTTCCGATCCGAAAGCATACCAATAAACGCTTCAATCCCACAGGGTAGTGTAATAGGCTGCTTCCTATTCTTAGTCTACATTAACGACCTCCCGAAGCATATTAATAAACCTTGTGTTTTGTTTGCGGACGATATATCCATTCTCGCCTCATGCGAAACAAATCTCAACCTTGATGAGAAATTAGATTCAATACTTGACGCCACAACTCACTGGATGAAGGAGCATAACCTAGAAATTAATTTTAATAAGACAAAAATAATGACATTTCACCCACGACAAAAAAAACCTTTACATATAAACTTCAGTTTTAAAAATCACAAGTTGGAAACAGTAAAAAAATTCACCCTATTAGGACTAGACATAGACACACACATAAATTGGAAATCGCATATCCAAAAATTAAAAGCAAAATTATCAAAATTTTCATACGCCCTTCGGGAAATCAAAAAAACTACAGACATAAACACTGCGTTGGTAACATATTACGCATATGCCTATGCATGGCTTAAATACGGTGTCATATTATGGGGTAATAGTACAGACTCACTCACACTATTCACACTACAAAAAAAACTTATTAGAATTCTAGTCAATATTGAACAAACGGATAGCTGTAAGCCCCACTTCCAAGAACAAAAAATTTTAACCCTACCATGCCTCTACATCTTTGAAATTTGTAAATTTGTACGTAGATACCCGACATTTTACACAAAAAGAGAAGACATACAAACCACTATTACTTTAAGACATAAAAATAGATTAAACATACCTAAATCCCGATTAAAAATGCACTCCTCCAGCACCTATGTCATGTCAATAAAAATATATAATAAGTTACCGGAAGAAATAAGAAATATAAATAACAACAATATCTTTATTAATAAATTAAAATTATTTCTATTAAACAAAAGTTATTATAATGTGAACGAATATTTGAATGAAAGACCATAATTACAATGAATACATTACATGTGTATAAATATCAGGAATATTATTTAATTAAACATGACACCTACTACTTAATACACAATTATTTAATAATTATAAAATGCTACTAATGAATCTATGAATTGTCTAAAATTTGTGATACACGTAAAACTTATCTCTTTATTATTAATTTGTAACCATAGAATATGATCTCTAATTAAAGAAGTGTTATGATAATATTATCCAAGTAAATAGTTATATTTACTTAGGTAATATTACTACTTAGGTTATTTATCTAAATGTAATAATAGGTAGTATTTTAAGAAAATAGTTACGTACTTACTAATAATGGAATTATTTATATTATTGTTATTGAATTTTTATGCAAATGTTATTTATTCAGTTCTAAGTACAATTTAATTTAATTTTTAGTTTTCTACAACTTGGTTTTTTCTTTTTTAATTTGTTAAAATAATTTTTGCTGTGCCCTAACTGGGTCTACAACGGCTCTTAGCTCTAAGCCTTTTGTTAAACATCTTGTTTTTACCTTGTGGAATGCAAATAAATGAATATGAATATGAATATGAATTTTTTTTACAATAGTTTGTAGTGCTCTTTGTACGATAAGTTTGTAGTCTGAATGTTAGACGTTAATAACTTTCTCTGGTAATGTTAACGTGGCTCCCTCTATTATCGCTACAATGTCTAATTCATTAATCTTTATTGAATTGTCTTTAGACAGTTGTGTTATTTGAGGAGTTTGGTTGTTTTTTTAAAACAGGTTTTTTCGTTGATTTTGGAATTGTAGGTTGTTTATATTATAAAGTACAAATGCCAAGAATATGCATAAACATAACCATAATAATTATAGCCTATAATTTTCGTACTGCTGGAATACAGGCCTCCTCTCTTCGAGAGGAAATGGGCTGCACTTAATCTACCACGCGGGCCCAGTGCGGGTTCGTAGATGTCACATGTCTTCGAATTTTTGGTTCTAGGACATGCCTGTTTCCTCACAATGTTTTCCATTACTGTTTTGAGAGCAATGGTGATGAAATTATTTATATTAAGTTAAATGCCTGCTTGGATTCTCATATCTCTAAAAAAATGCAATATTTTTATATTCAACCAGAACAGATTACTCGTCAGTTTTGTGCGTCTTTATAAAAGCCAACTCACACGGTGCGCCATATCGCGGACGCGCACCAGCCCGCACGAGGACGCACCGCCACGCACGCGTACAACGCGCGTCTGCGCTACCACGCACGCTAGGTTTCCCACGGTGCGTCGTGCGCGTGCGTCCGCGATATGGCGCACCGTCGGAGGGCGGCTTAAGAAAGCTGGGATGAAATAAACTTTAGCTCTGAATGACAATAATGTAAAATATTTCTATTTGTTGATGTTTTCGGCAGTTCTTGTCAATTTAATGATATACTATTCTGACACGTTAAATAAAATAATGAACATTTTATATCCACAAATGATACGTATTTTACCTTCTTGCCTTAAACGCCAAGCCGTAATGACTGATTTTATTTTCGTTTTCTACCTTCATGAGTTTCCATTCCATTTACGTTCTATAATTTGAGACTTTCCACCACAATAAACGCTTGGTATTCCATTCACAGGCACCAAAGGTAAACCAAATGACGATCAATTTTACGACTTTTCAAAACACAACTGGATCAAGATAAAAATAAAAATGGCGAATGAAATACTCAGTTGGTATTTTCTTATCTGTAAACTGATTACTGTTCTCGTATTTCTACAGAACCAACTTTAGTACTGTGAACCGTAATCTACCGAGTTAGCAGAAAGGGTTTTATGATTTTTTTATTGCAGCACCTTTTCCATCAAAGTTTATATAACTTGGGTAGAACAGATCGGGCGAATTTCGAAGCGCAATAGCTGTAATATGAAACTTCGCTTCAGTGTGAGGGTCGGACGCTAATGATGTACTCTTGCGACTTTTTGTCGTAATACTTGTTTCCTTTTATGAAGTGTTCTGAATTTGAAGTTGTGTGAATGATTTGAAATAATGAATATATAGACTGTAAAGTCGTGAAGATACGAGTTTAAATCCAAACAGTGGACATGTGTCTCAAGGCAGAAATGAAATCAGATAGGGACAATGTATAGGAGCTTTAGTTATATCCCTTTAAGGTATACTAGCTTCTGCCCGTCACTTCTAAAATATCCTAGGAAACTCGGAAAGATTACTCACTACATGCAAACTCAAAAAATGTACCTCTTTATAAACATAATTTAAATAATAATAGGATAGATTTATTAATCTACTTCAGCTAAAAGAAAATGCGTGAAAACCAATAATAACCCCAAACATTTTGATCTGTTTATTTAAAAACAAACCCCACAAATAAAACATCACTCAACTTCACAAAAGCGATTATCACAGAAATTGTCGTCAAAACATCAAATAACAAAAGTTGAAAGGGCATCAACAATCGCGCTAGCCCTAAACACTTTATTATTCTCAAAATTTGTGCTCCTTTGTGCTCCAAAGCGGCATTTTCAAAACAAAAACTGATTTCGAGACCGTATTATGAGCAGAAACCGTTTATACGTATGCCATTGTAAAAGTTAGAGCGTATTTGATAATAATTGAAAAAGTTATTGAATACCCTAAAATGCTTTGCGATTATTTTGCGATATAAATTACAATTTCTATCGTACTGTGAATGGAGAGGTCGCTTTGAAGACTGCTTTAAAAGTATTTGGGTGGAATTTTAATTTTCGTGCGCTTTCAGATGAATGAAAAACGTAGGATAAACAGTTTTTTGTTCTGCACAATTGGTTTTGACTGGGAGCAACCGATAATCTGTATCATCTAATGCTCGTTGACTCAACAATGAACTGGATGATGTTTAAAATTGTTTTCGGGTTATACCTACATTAAATTAAAGCTTTGAATAAAGTATTAGATCTTTTTTTCGTGTCGATGGTACTTTGGTTGGTTACTATCAAACTAGCTGGGAATATCGGGATAAATAGTACCCTATGTCCTAATTCAGGTCATGGTCTATCCATGTGATAAATTTCATCAAAATCCGTTCAGCCGTTTTAGCGTGAAAGCGTAACAAACAAACAAAGAAACGAACTCACTTTCGTATTTATAATAATAGCTAGGATTGCGGTGGTTTGAGCCCAGTAGGTGGCCACGTTGATTGTGGCATCAGTGGCATTGGTCTAAGTCTTCAAAGTTGCAAGTGAACGGGTACTTAGGACACTCCAGCAAGTGAGCCATGATCTGATCAGAACTTCAGAAGCACAGCACTGAAATGAAATGAAATTGTAATGAAATGAAATTGTTTATTCTGTAAATAGGATATCAGAATCACTTTTACACGTCATATTTAAAAAAATGTTTAAAATAAGCTAGATGAGGTCGGCGTTTCCTAACTGACTACTCTGAGAAGAAAGGCCGAAACAAACTCAGAGGTCACGGTCTCTTTTAAAGTCCAGACATAATCTTGGTCAAGCCATATGAGAACCATGTAGATTAGTGTCTGAAATGGTCTTTAGAGGAAAGAACCACACAGATTTGAGTGGACCTGTCCAGTCAGTGCAAGCATTTGTCAGTAATCGTGGAGCTCACTCACAGCTTAAGGAGCTCAACTCGACGAACAATACCAAAGAAAGGACATTTGGGTAGGCCGCATCAACTACTGAAACTGCCAGACCATCAAACATTAAAGAGAAAAAAAATAAAAAATACCCACATAGTCCTCATATTCACAATAATTAAAATAATATTATACTTTACAAAGTAATCATGTCATTTTGTATATAATTTTATTATGTTATTATTTTAAGTATATGTTTTATTCTTCTATGTAAATATTTTTAAATCTGGTTTAATTGATGATTATAAGTAACAATTAAAATATCAAGTTTTATGGTTTTATCATAAGGTATAGCAGAGCGAGCAGCTCAATCCCAAGCTTTTTTATCTTCTAAACTCGCACTGGGTGTCGGAAAAAGTCGCAAAATACGGTAAGAATAGGTCTTGTTAATTTGAACTTTGTAACTACGATCTACACCACAAAGATGAAGCCAAACTCTTAGCAATGCAGGAGGGTTGTCTGGTAATAGTTTATGATTAGATACATAAGATACGTAAGGCATCTACTGGGTACGTAATATTTCCACATAACAATTCTTTTATTTGGAAAATCTAAAGCTAATATCAGCTAGTCTACCAGAAGTGGTCAAAACGACTAAATTACTTGCAAACTTGAACATGACGTATCCAATACTGGCCTACCAAATATAAGCCCCAATGATACAGAATATTTCGAATTGAATCGAATATAACTCGAGTTGCACGATATTGAGTCTCAATTCAGAAGGAGGAAGTTGACCATAGACTAAAATTCAAGTGGAGACCCGTTTGCATAATATGCCGACCGCATTCTGACTTTTGATATGTGTTGTAGTGATCTCAGTCTTCAATATGACTGATGTTATCAGTGACTGTTGTGGTCAGCCACCCCCGTCCCCGACCCCTGTTAAAATTGTAAGTAATACTTCAAAAGACTATTGGTTTTAAGCATGGAACTTTATTAAAAACTAACGTTTATGGATGTATTGGGTCGTACTTAAATAAAAATATCTGGTCCACCGAGCTCTACTCGGGGTGAAAATATAAACATATCGTCCAGGTCATCATCATCATCATCATCAGCCTATTAATGATCCCACACTGTGATGTACTACTAATGATCACACAATGATGCTGGGACACAGGCCTCCTCTCTGTGAGAGGGAGTGGTCCGTAATTCAGCACGCGGGCCCAGTGCGTTTTGGTAGATGTCACATGTCTTCGAATGTTTGGTTCATAAACATGTCGGTTTCCTTACGATGTTTTCCTTCACCGTTTTGAGAGCAGTGGTGATGAAAGTATTTACACAAAGTAAAGCGCCTGCTAAGCGTCCAGATACACCAACGTTATATCAGATTTCCGAGGCTGTGAAAATAAAGAAAACGATTTTTCCCAGATAATGAGACCTAGCTAGATCGATTTTTCACCCACCCAAATTGCAACTTTTATCTAAATCGTTGGAGCCGTTTCCGAGATTCACATTATAATATAATACATAAATATATAAAAGAATTGCTTGTTTAAAGGTATGAGACGTAAAAAAAAAAAAAAAAAATTACCCTTACTATCCGAACAAAAGCAGTTTTTGTTCAGATTGTTTTGATTTCTATATTTTTATTAAAAAAAAAAGTCTTTTGAAGTATTACTTTTGAATGTATGGGAATTCAGTACAACACATTTCAGAAGTCAGAAGTCATTTTGCAAATGTAAACCCCATTGGAGCTTGCAATACCATGGTAGTCTGAATTTTGCTTTGCGCATACTTCGTGTTTACAATGGTTTATTCCATTGTAATAGACAATCAAACTAAACTATTTTGTTGTATTGTGTAGGCGAATGCCGCAATTGATAGGTGTGTTTGGGTTAATAGTTTAGCTATATTGGCTAACATTGCTAACTGATATGTTTTAATTTACCTACTATTTTAAATTAAAATTAGGTACATCAACATTTGGTGTAGAAAAAATAACTATGTCTGCCATAACGTTACACAGTTACTGAGCCCAATCACTCGATTGTCTACAAAATTTTAAACAATCCTTACCAAAATCTTTATGTACCAAATGAGTAGATAACCAAACATTCCTAACCTATAAAAGCTTTTCTCCTATTTCAGTTCAAAATAGCAATATACAAACAAAAATAAATTCTAAAAATAATAAACTAAACACAATACTTATTCATTAATATTCCAATTTGGCACATAGATATCGGCTGTAAATTATTTGCCTTCGATACAGCTATTGATTCGGCTATTAAAACAAAAAAGGATCGTTATTTTCTGCAATTACATTTTATTTATTATCAATAAAGGTACCTAAATGAGGTTCTCGTAAAAAGCTGAAAACGTATAATGCCAATGGATATAGCGAAACTTTAAGTAGGAATTTCTGCGATATTTATTAAGGTTGAATTATCAGGCCTGATATTTATTGAAGCAGAAATTCTGAACATAAAATGTTTATATTAAATGCTTTGTAAAGATATAACCTTTCGTTCCACGAAAAGCCAATTTACCTACCATTTTTAGGGTTCCATAGTCAATAAGAAACCTTTATAGTTTCGCCATAACCGTCTGTCTGTCTATGAGCGGTTTAGCTCAGAGACTCTTAGTACTTAAAGATGTAATTTGGCATGGGTATACATATTAATCACGCCGAGAAGTGGTAAAATAAAATAATGAAAAATAAATCGCTTTTGGTGGTTGACAGTACCTATAATTTTGTCTGTCATTTCGTAAAATTTCTGATTCTCTGACAGATTATATTAGTAATTGTTAAAGTTACGAGCCACATTATTTACGGCTATTTTATTTTCGAAATCGTTTTATGCGCAGCGTGTTTGGCTTCGGGCATCAATCTTTTTTTATTTTACGTTTAAAGCGTTTTAGTTAAAATATTTCAAAGCAGTAATAGCAATCAAAAAAATTTCATGCGTGCACACGAATAAAAATGTCAGTAACAGACAAAATATTAGTTTTAAATGCAAAACGAACACTTGTGTTGGTATGTTTGTTTTATGATTTAGCTCAATATGTTAGTTTATTTTTTCAATAGTTTATGTATTTTTATTTCTTTATGAATTTGACCATGCAATGTGTTAGTATTTAATTTGTAAAATTCTGTGTTTACCAATATCATTTTTTTTTACCCGACTGTGGCTAAGCCCGAAAGGAGGGTAATGTTCTCCGCTGCTAATTTGTATTCGGTGACTTTGTCAGACTGTTCCTTTATTTAATATCTAAATCCGCTGTTTTTTGTTTTTTTTTTTTCATGCACATGGAAATAGCAAATGGGACCCATCGTTAATATCCAAAAAATGGGATCGAAAACCGGGATCCAACGAAAATAAATCGTTTTTCCAATGCACTTTAGACATTGGCAGAATGGTCGACATCGGCATGTAATAAATTGAATAGTACTCTGTTCCCATTCTTTAGTATCAACAACGTTCTACATCTTCCGCCATAGATTTGTTTTAAGACAATATTCAGTCTGTCTAATCGCTACAGAGAATAATTAGCATAAATAATCAGCATTAATTAACATCAGCAAGTCATTAATATAGAAAGGGCTCGACGATTTGTTATCCTTGCATAAGAAAACAGATCCGAAGATGGAATAAATAATAATTTGAATACGGAATAGAAAACTGAGTGCGGTCAGGTTTCGGCCTTCACCGGTAGTCCTCCAATTACTGAGTCGGTTCCAAGAAATCTACCAAATTGAGTATTCTGAATTGTATTACATTTTAAACAATTTGAGACAAAAGCTAGTAAGTTTTACTGAATAGGATATTGGAAATGTTATTGTACATACCAAGTAGGCAGGTACAATAAAATATAGCAATAAACAGTAGTCGAATACAGACCCATGCTGACTTCACACGAGGCAATTTACGTGTGAAGACGGTAAGTATTCTGTTTACGACACATTGCTGAGCAGTAACCTAACAAAAATTACTAGGCTTGGATGAATTCAAGATAGTATTTAATTAGTATTATTTAATAATATAGGGTGGCAGGGACATCGACGAGAAAGCTAATACCATGGGTTCAATACATGATTCTGAATCCCCTGCGTTGAAATTTTTCGTCGGTTATTAAAAAAAAAACTGCTTTTCATAGAAAAGTGCAATACCTACGCGGTCACAATGTATGTCTCCACATAAATATACACAAACTCACATTACTCAAATTCGGTCTCTCTCTTTAAAATATTAGTTTAGAAGTATAAATTTGAGTTTTAATAGAGGATTTTTTTTTGCAATTTTATTTTTTGACGTATAATATAATAACCAATTTATTTAAAACATGATTGCTGAAGCTCGGCATTCAGTATTTTTTGTCAAAATCGATTTACGTAGTATGTAACTATAATAACAAAAATAGATCATACAGTAGGTGGTTCTTTTCAAATTGACGCCTCGTTGGTTTAATAGTCGCAATCTTTACTACTGAGCATGAGGTTCTGGATCCGATTCCCAGATCTCAGAGCTTCTCAGTAGCAGCCCGGTGTCTGGAATTGTGGCTGGTTTGAAAAGGTTCGCCCCCTATTCCATGGGACTTAAACATAAATGGCGAAATGTGGGTGTACCTGCTACAGGTAGACCTCTGCCCAACCCTTTGGGGATTACAGGCGTGATGTTTTGTTATATGTCATGTTCTTTTTCATTAAAATCAGAAAACTGGACCGTTTGAGAATTAGTTTCGTCATCGCATATTGTAAACTTTAACTTGAAAACACATCCACCATCATCTCTCCTTTAACCACCGACCAACAAACTTGGCTTTTATACACGATCCTAATCTTTCGACCTTAGACATAGCCCATTGTCTAATAGATCCATAATAGAAGAAGATCACTTTCACGATCAGATACCTAAACGTAGAGTACAGAACAATTAATGCGATAACAGAGAACTTGCCGAGATTACATCAATTAGTAGCAAAACACAGGTATTTACGTTGTTTGTAAGAGCTAGTTTTAATTTGGGTTATCGGGACTGTACGCATGTGTAGTTGGTAAGATAGGAGTTGTATTAGCAAAGAGATTATCCTTAGGCGATCACAAAGTTGGTAATGCAGGGGTCTATACTAAAGAGGATGAACACGTCAACATTCGTAAACACGCTTAACATATTGAGTCAGTAGTTTTGTTGGAAATACAATTTCTGGACGTTCTTGGTCATGGTCATGTCGGTCTATGCTAGATAATATAAATATGAAGGATGAAAGGTTAGATTTTACCTGAATAGCTAAGTAGGCGGGTTTACTGGAATTTTAGAGAATACCAATATTATACAAGCATATATATAAAGATGAAACTGGAAAACATTTTCCAAATATTTCCAGAAATTACAATTCTGCTTTTGCTGAATTCACCCACGTTAATACCTCATTAAAATGTATCACCAGTTATATACGACGAAGGGAAACGCCTTAAGAAAAGCCTCGTGCTAAAATATAAATTCTGAATGTATATAGGTCTCTGAGAATCGTCAGAGTCAACGCCACCTGTCGCTTGAAGTATTAGCATATTCTATGCCAAGCTACGAGCAACACCAACGAATGTTGTATCCTTAAGGGTTACCTATTTTACATTGTATAGAAAATCTTCTTTGTCCCTGCAGAGTTAAACTTTTGAAAGCTTGGAATAATGTTTGTATGATTTTGTTGTCATCTTCATCATTTCCATAATTAAAGTCAGTGATGTAAGACTTGTATGTACCAATATTGTTTTCACTTTAGGCTGATCTGACGGTAGTTATTTCGCATTTCATAAAACGCACCGTCGTCATCATCATTAACATCTATGTTCTTCTTTTACACCGAACGGGCTATTGCAAAGTAGTTTCCATAATCACCAAGCTAATTGTCGCAATAGAATTTATCATAAGCAAAAAGCTTTTCGTCAATTCCTAATGTTACACCGTTGTCATGAATCCCCCCCCCCAGCTTTTTGCCAATACTTTCCTAAAACAGTATCTTTATAACCCAATACCATTCAATATCAAAAGCTCTATTTCAATATCCAAACAGAAAATAAAATACTATATCAAACCTAAAAGTTTCATCCAAAGATTCTGCACCTACATCATAGCTATCCACACTTCATAGATTATTCCATAACTCATATAAAACCTTTTTCTTATTACAAAGAGGTCTTGTTTCGAATCCCACGTCTTATAGTCGGGTGAAGGGTATCTTCAGCTCTTCACACACGGGATTTTAACCATTTTTGTTTGTATTCAATTTGTATGATACATTGACTTATTCTGTCATTCTTGTTATGAGAGATAACTATAAAAATTGATATATCCAAAAGCTTACTTACGCAATAGTGAAGATGGGTTATCATTAAGGTGCTGTGTCTATTCCAGTGAAGAAAGACATGCCTATTATTAGTAATCTTCTTCAATATCAATTGTTTTTTTGCTGCATTTGTCATCTGTTTAGGATGATTATTCATGATCCTGCAGGTTCTTGAAAGTTACCTCTTTCGCAGAAGTGACCAATTTAGTGTAATTGCTTGAAATTACATGTGCGGGCCATCCAAACAATTTCTTCTAAGCTATTGCCAGGCCATCTACCAACTAGAAAATTGAATTAGATTATCCAATAGTATTAAGAAATAAATGAAAATCCATAACGACTTAGCCCGAGAATCCTCTATACCATGAAATCCTATTTCTATAAGTATTTTCATTATTCGCTTGGAATAACCAATTATCTAAAAATAGACTCTATAAGAAGATCTAATCGGCTGAAGGAGATTACTATTGAATATAATATTATCCGGTCTATTACTCTCTGTCTCACCCCAAAGATAAAAGCCTATTCACTGCGAAATAACTTCCCTCAGAGTAATTTTCAACTAATTTCGCATCTTTTTTTGCCCCAAAACCATATGTACCTACCACACGAAAACTGCCAACTCAAAAACCCTTTTCACATTTACACTGAAAAGGTCTGTTATCCAGTTAAATCACTCCATTTATAACGGTGTGTTCAGATGCGTTAAGTCAGCGTTTCGGAATTAGCGGGCTTAATTTTCCGTGTACTACTCGACGCATCGTTTTTTAAGTAGGAAAAAGAAAAAACGGGGTTGACATGGGATAAACCTGGGTGTGGTTTTAGTGACGTTTTGAAAAATTAGATTCTGTTACGCTTTTCGAGCTAATTTTAGAGAGAGTATTCATATTTCAATGACGTCTTTAATTAAACGGAGGTTCATTATTTTGTCGGTCGGTTTGATTGGAATACATTATAGTCAGATTGACATGATATTTTAAATAAATGTTGTACACAGTTATTTTAGAGACCATCACTGTCCTCGAATCTAAACAACACACCCGCTGCTGTCATATTTCAAAATAAATTACTGGCATCACACGCACCCCTCTTTTCCCACAACTGTTAACCTCTGAACTCGTCCTAATGTTGAAAAATGTTAGTTTAATTTCCTTCCATATGCCACCGTCAGGCCATTTGTTTGGATATAACTCAAGTGCTTAATGTACCGAGAAATATGCTGAGCTGTGTTGTAACGCTACCGTCGACAGGGATATCTGTCTATAATACATATTCATCTGTTTCATTTTCCTCTCTAGAAATATGACCAGTTATTTCTTGTTTGCTTGTTTTGAATCTGATGTTTTGTTGTTTTGAGTAGTTTTGTTCAAATCTGTTTAGCTTCGTTGCTTATTATTGTTTGTTTTGGTAAAGCTTTTTCCTATTATGTTTGTTTTCGGATTACATAATTGTTTCTTTTTGTAGCAAACCTTTTCTAGCGTTCTTATCCTCACGAAGCGCAATCAGTGTTTGAATTTCAATTTCTCTGTTAAAATACTTCCATCCAATCTGATTTGAATCAAATAATTCAAATTCGTTCTAATTACGAATGAGATCAATCAAATATTTCTTCGAAATAGTATACTTAGCATCCCTATGGTTTCTAAGGCCCGCAGGTATAATATAACATGCAAAAAAATTAGTCGTTTCATTTTTATGGTTTCAGCATTGAATAGGCGGATTGCTTCCTATTTTATTATTAAATGGGGATATAACGTTTCGCCTTTATTTTTAGAGAAAACATATAAGTAATTTGATGTGAGGTCTTTTAGATTATTTTTTGAGAAGCTTATGCGGAAATCAAAGTTAAAACAAGAGTGCTCATGTCGTATTATGGATCCTTGTACGCCTACATCGGTACCATAAGTGCTTTGATTTTGTCTAAAATGAGACTACTTTTTTATTTCGTTTTAATACATCCTTCAAGTTTACCCTTCAAACCTATCTAGCTTACCTTTGTTTGTTTGTCCTTTAAATACTGGTATTCAGCTGCATCCGGTTAGACTTGAAGCCGACCCCAAAATAGGAAAAGGCTAGGCAGATTGACGTCTTTTAAGTGTCAATGGCAGGAAGTAACCTCCTCTCACAGTAAAAAAGACATTGCTGGCCATGACAAAACTTGCACTTTCTTCAATAAAAGTGTAAAGAAAGTCCTGGGTTCGATTCCCTGGCCGGGCAAAGTGTTATTGAGTTTTTCCATCAAGAATTTCTCAGTAACAGCCTGGTGTCTGGGTTAGTGCCCGGTTGATGGCAATAGGCTCGCCCCCTATTACATGGGACTTAAACATAATTATTGAAATGTGGGTGCAAGCACTTTTACAATGCTTTTGAAGACTTTCTTCAAGAAGTTTATTGAAGTGATACAACGCCAAGGCTACTTAAAGTAATATTAATTGCAATTAGGACAGTTAACTAGAACACAACATAATCCAAAACAAAATAAAAAAATCGGGCAGTCTTTGGGGACTGCCGGTAGAAGTGAAAACTAAGTAACTTTTTGATTCTCGCGTTGATGTATTTCATTCGAGCTATAAAGCTCATAGAACGCGTTAGGTGACGAAGACGCGAGTTCTATGATTTTTGTTTACCCAATAAGTTCTCAACGCGACTAAAGAAGTTTTCACTTCAAAAAGTCTTATAAATAAGTTATCATTTTTAGGTAAAGAAAGAACGAGGTTCTGTACCACTAGAGCCGCACTTTATCACTTTGGAGTCTTCAAAAGAAAATCTAAACACACACTTAAAAACGACCGTATTCCTAGATACCGCAAGCCACTCTTATCGTGCAATAAATCAATTTTCCTTGGCCAGTGAAACAGAATCGGTAAATGACGTCCTCAACCTTTGTTAAAGTAATAATGCTGATATATTGAACCCTGTCTCTTGGTCCTTTGATACGACTTTGATTTAAGCCGATGGAGTATAAGACTAAGCGGGAATAAATGATGTGTGTCTACATTTGTGGAAATGTTTGTTATCTGAGTACTTAGGTTTAATGGTATGCTAGAGGTTCATTATGATGTTACTGTTAGAATTGACATGAATACTAGTAGGTAGAGGGTGAGGGTGTGAGGTTCCGAAAGAGTGGGTCTTATAATGAACATGGACAAAAGGAAGGACATGTTGAATGCCCATGTATCACCCAACCTCATGAAGATCGGAGACTCGACACTCGAAGTTGTGGACGATTGTGTTTACCGAGGACAAACTGTCCAACTTTGAGAAAGAGGTCAATCGTCGAATCTGATTCGGCTCAGTGGCTTCTCTTCTCATACACCACAGTGTCTCAAGACTGTAGTTATTATTATTTTCATACTAGTTTCTGCCCTCGACTTCGTTTGCGTGGAAGTCGATAAAATACAGCCCATGCTATTTGCTGATAATGTAGCTCTATTGGTGAAAGAATTCTTAAAATTGGTTAAGTCGTTTTTGAGTTTATACATTACAAACAAACATACAAAAAATCATGCCAGTTGCTGAATAATATTTTGTACTTTATTTACAAGCATACTATTAATAATAACTGACAAAAACCAACAATTATCCTTCCAGCAATCCTCAGTCTTCCATAGATAATCATGGGCTTTCAAACGGCTGCTACAAATAATGATGGCGAACGGGAATATTGCCACAATCCCCAGCTTCACGTATGGGTCTTATTGATTATTAGACAAGAGAACGTTGCTACCAATCCTCTTCAGATAATCTCTACAGTAACAGTCAAGTTTATGATACACATGGGTGAAGATGGCTCTTGCAGTTTCATGGAAAACATTGTCGTTTCATGCCATACTCAGAAAAGATATGCGCATGACTTCAAAACTGTCTGTTTCTATTAGAACTGGGTGATAATCCATTTCACGATGATTCTTAGCTATAAACCAATCCATCTAAAATATTTCGTATTTTTGTAATTACGTTTTCTTGTAGAAAAAAATGATGTATTTCATTTCTGTCAACTCAAAAATTATGTAAATACTCTCCATCTTAAACACACTTAACATTTCAAACATACTTGACATACTTGAGGATCTTGTTACACGAAACCTCTAGTACCTATATTATTAGCACGGCTGTAAGAAGGTTTTCGTATATCTCTGAATATGAGGAGGGGAGTGGCACTCTTCGGAGCTTAAGGGCTCATATAACAGGATATGGAACCCTAAGTAGGCCGTGTTTGAAGGATTACTCATGCTTTGCAGATTGAGTTCATCCTATTTAATGATCGAATCTAATACCTTTGTCAACAAATTTAGTTGTAGGGATTTTGATTATGTGAACAAGGATTTGGGATATATCTTGTTAGTTTCTAGTTGAATCGATTTTGTGTTTGGAGCTTCTATATTGTTATGAAACAATTGTTGCTTTGTAGCTGGTGTCTACCACAGTTACTGCTTGTTCATTATTCCGTAGGCCTTAAGGTATATCATGAACAGGTTGTTTTCGAGCTTCTATAGATAATTTAGATTATTCCTGTTGTGCTTCCCGCATTCAACAAATCATAAAGGCATCCTGTATGATCTGTTGGATGCAAGAAGCACAGAATCGGTCGAAGTGGCGGTGCTTGGGGGAGGCCTATGTTCAGCAGTGGACGTCTTTTGGCTGAAATGATTATGATGATGATCGATGTATTGTTCAAATTAGTAAAAGTAAGTTTAATAATTTATCAGTTTTTTTAACTTGCAGCACTATTAACTATCTGCAAATATTGTTGTACCTACATACTTGCTGTTTTCTTACAGAATGATACCATATAATCCTATGTGCTAACGGCAACTCCTTAAGTTAGTCCTCAAGTCTTTCCTCCATCTTGAATTTTACATTTTCTTGTAACAGAGACACATAAATTAAACCATCACGAACAACCTTCACCTCACCCTGACCCATTTTAAGTTACCACCAAATTATTACTCTTAATTATTACGTAACAATTCTCATGTAGGCCAGAAACAATGAACAATACCCTTTTCATCGTTGACAGCCGCGAACTGTACTGAACCAGTACCTACATCTTTTTTGCTGTAACCCTTTGAATTAATTTTGTTTCGATATACGATACAACTTGTAATTGCATGAGTGGGCGGGTAGACGGGATTCTAATTTGAGGCCCCTTGTGTGTTACGTTGAAATAATATTGAGTATGTAGAGGTTTGGTAAATTCTATTCTGTAGTTATTATTTCTGAACTAACAAATAGTTTTCCTATCTATTGTTTTTTATCTCATGTTTAGTATTATCGTTACAAATTGGATTTCTTTTGTATCTGGATTTACATCAGGGTTTTACTTATTCATGTTTTTGTACCAATAAGATTGTTAGTTTTACTAAGTTGTTATGTAAGTGTCTATGGTTTAGGTAGTTTGTTTTTGATTCAGCCATCAGTAGTTTCTCTACTGCTGGGCAAATACTTTTTTTTTGAAGGAAATGAAAAGAGTACCTTCATATTGATTACAACACTCCAAAAGGAAACCTCCAAATGGAAACTCCTTTTAACATAAATCCATTTTATAGGCCAACGCCAAAACATATCAATTATGATGCAATTTTAAAATTCTGGTGCTCCTAACGTTTGAACAGAAAATTTGGTCAACCAATTTTCTGTTCCAGGGTTACAGGTTTGAATATTTAATTTCAATTATTGTACATTATAGTCTATTAATGCCCATTTGTGTGCCATATTTTAAGGGGCTTACTCGATGTAAATCCGATGAATTGTTAGCAAATGGATTAGTGTCAAAACGCGAGCGCTTTTCTGCAATTCCGAACGGAACGAACGCCGTGAACGGCACCGTCATGTCAGTTGGGACTGGTCATTTCATAGAGGCCCGTACAGACGCGTGTAATTTGTAATGTAATGTGACGCGAATTCTGCGTGTGTACGGGACTACGAGCATTAAGCTGTTTTCAGACCAGCGTGATTTGTCGCCGACACCGGTTATTGTTATACCGTGAAGTTTTGTATTGTTCGTGTTGCGTCGCGCGACAAATCGCGCTGGTCTGAAAACAGCTTAACATGCTACGCTCGCGCTGCTCCATCGGCTGGATTTTAGCGTAAACTCTCTGCCACCGTATGTCTTCCTTTCCTCACATAACCCGTCTGCCTTCAAAGCAAGAGTGAACAAGCACCTTCCGGGCACACTCAATCCATCATAGACCTCATCCATCTCTTTCCATCAGACGAGGTCGAGGTCAATAGCAGGCCCATTCAGCAATAAAAAAAAGAAAAAACAATTAAAAAAAAAACGCGGACACTTACAGGATTACCGTTGAGTTAGTATGTCGTCCACACTATTTTCATAACATTACACGATACATTACATTACAAGCGTCTGTAGGCGCCTTGTTATTTTTAATTATGATCTTTTTCATTGCTTTTTTCTGTACTTCGGACGCTTAATTTAAATTTAGATTTACAGGGATAAGTAAATAGTAATAGTAGTAGTAGTAGTAGTAGTAGGGTGTAAATATGGAGTACAGTCATTGCCTCATTGCCCGAACCGCTTGTTTATCTTTTAATTTTAAAGATTCGGTTGTTTATTGTAATAAATAATTATAATAATACGAGCCAACTATTGTCCCATTGCAGGACAAAGCCCTCATTTTTGTTTAATATGTTTATCATCTCATAAAAACAGTACTTAATATGAAACTTATTAATAAAACGTAACTTAATAAGTAAGTAGATACGCTACTTAAAATTTATTACATACGGAACATGAGGCAATAATTATACACAAGCGAGATTGTCGCCACAATCTTAATTTCGTCGAGTATTCGTAATGAAAGGCAAAGTCTAATAGAAATTTAATTACTAAGAGTTAATTGCTTATAAAATGGTATGCCGTAAAAATGTTACATTTTGACGTAAAACAAAGTTTAAATTACAGTTTCCGTGTTAAATTATTATAGAAAATTCGCTTATCAACATCGACCTTTCAAGGTACCATTACTTTAATTTTAGGTCGGTTTTTGTTGAATACTTCGGTTTACTAAAGCATGTAATTAATGTTTTTACAATAATAATTGCTTAACGTCATTCAGTGGTTGTAATTTAATAAAACTTTAGAATTTTGGTTGAATCAAAATTCTTCGCACTTTCGAGGATTTCTTGGTTATTTCATAATTAGGGTGAATGGTTAAAGTAAGATTCTAAACATAAGTCAAACGGAAAATAAATAATTATACTCAAGCCGCGTCCTAATTAAAAGCGATCGTTGCGCTCAAACGTCACTTTTTGTTCGGTGAACCCAAACACGTGGTCGCGCCGAACAATGGAGTTTCAACTCTCGGCGCTAAGCAGAGCGTCGAAAATCCAATACGCGAAACAAAATCGCCGCGATTTTATTACGTCCGTGCGAACGTCGGCTTAACAGCCCATTCACGACTTTGGGCGGCGCGGCAAGCGGCGCGGCGAGCGGTAAAAACAAATGCTCAGAAATGTATGAAGCATGCCACGGCACGCCGCTCGCAGCGGCAACTTTTTAGTTCCCACACCGCGCCGCTCGCCGCGCCGCCCGAAATCGTGAATGGGCCCGTAAGAGCGTTTTTCCTAAAAGTTGACAACGTCGCAAATAGCTGTCAAATATTTACCTGTTTTGATTAATTTGGCAATATTACTATGCAGAAATAAGAAATGTAGCTTACTAGCGAACTAGAATATTAATGAATTGCAATATTACATATATAACACTGAGATTGATGTTGTAACCATTTTAGGTGTAAAAAAGGCATTTGGAAAGTTTTTAAATCTAAAACTAAATATTCTGTGTTAAGCTACTAATTGTTGCATTTCATAATCAATATTCTAGTTTGCTAGTTAGCCACATTTCTTATTTCCATACAGTAATATTGCCAAATTAACCAAAACAGGGAAATATTTGACATCTATTTACGACGTTGCCTACTTTCAGAATAAGCGGTCTTAATCCTATTGAAGAGCGTTTATTCTTTCGTTTAATTACATTAAATTTACAACAAAAAAAGCAGTTAGCAACACTGCTAAAGCAGCAACTGGATTGACGTTCTAATATTCCCTCATAAAACATTAATCTATTCATTACCCAAATGGAACAAACGAATAGAAAATTTAATACATATTTCCTTGTTACAGATAAAAAATGCAAGCCAGGAAACGTCAGAGGAAAAGGCGGGTGAAGAGAATTAGTGTCGTGCGATGGACGTGCCATAGAAAAATGTAATTTAATAAAACGAGGTTAAAGTTCAAAATGGGTTTAGCAATGTTGTGGCCAACAATGGGTAGATTCACGAACAGAGATTTGTTGGTGGTTGTTTTGCTCTTGTGCAGGACAATAGTTTGTGACAGTCAGTGTCCAAAGTTTGCGGAAAAGCCGCTTGAGACGAGAGTTCAAGATGCGTCCATAGTTTTTAGGGCGGTGGTCGTACAAACACATTATCAGGTAAGTTCTTTTTATATTCATTATGTGTATGTGTCGGGACTATCCTGTCTTAGGCTGCCTGTCCACTGGAGCGGAGAGGAGAGGAGCGGAGCAGACCTGTGCCAATCTTAACCAATGGAATTGCATAAAATCTTCGCTCCACTTCAGTGGACAGGGATTTGCGAACTAGTTTAAAAAATCATGCAAAACCAGGAAGCGGAACAGGGAATCAGAAAAAACTGGCCCCGAGATATTGCAGCCGACTCAAATTACTCGTCTCGTGAACTCGGTTATTCGGCCTAGCTCCGCACAGACGCAACTCCGCTCCGCTCCGTTTCTCGCGTGGATATCGTTTGTGTTAATATTAAACTATAAGTACTCGTCAATACTTCGATTAATGTACTGTTTTAACCAAATTATCGTTTCATGCTTGTTATAAAAGTTACTCTGGCGTAATCGAACTGTTTCAAAATTGGTAATAATCGAAAAAATAATTATTATACACACAAATAAATATTGTTCAGTCAAATACGCAGACGTTTCATAGAAAATTATACAAAGCACCTTCTAAACATTAACGTAGTACTTATTAGCTAGTGTTGTGAGAGAGCTGTGGTGGCCCAGTGGTAACTGCCGTGACTTTCGAGTTGTGGCTCGTAGGTTCGAACCCTGATAGGGGTTTTACTTTGTGTAAACTATTTCATGACCACTGCTCTCAAACGGTGAAGGAACGGCATGTCCTAGAACCAAAATTTCGTAGACATGTGACATCTACTAACCTGCACTGGGCCCGCGTGGTGGTTTACAGCACATTCTATCTCACAGAGAGGCCTTGTGTTCCAGCAGTGGGAACATTCAAAGCTGATTGTGAGTTTTCACTCTTCTATTAAAATTTATTTCAATGAATTACCAAGTTCAAAGCTTCTTTAATCTTTTACCGTGAACCCACTCAGTATAGTTACTAACATAGCTGCAGCTGTAAGAATTTGCAATCTACATCGCTGAAGTGTTTATATTTTTCTTCCCCGCTTTTCCTCCTCGGTCCCCATTCCCCCCTTATCTGGAATAAAAGAACAACAAAATGCCAGTTGTTTTTATTTTTCACAAGCTTTAAAAAGAACTGGTTGGATATAATAGAAGTGTTGCTAGCAGAGCTAGACAATGTGAAACAGAATAAGTGGAAGAGCTAATTAAAATATTGAGTTTAACATAATGTACAATGCATACAATGGCTGTCGTCCACATTTCACCCTTATGCTGATCGTTATAAGGTTCAAAAATGGTCCACCGCCAGTGTCCGTGATGGTGTCATTTACTTGTAGGTATCTACAATACAAAAACAAATGCTGTTATTTGTAGGTAATAACTTTATCGAAACTGAGAATGGCCTATAGTGAAATAACCGCACGGGTCAATACAAAAATCCACTCAATATAAAAATCAATTATGTACGACAAAATGCAATACATCATTAATGAGAAAGAGCTTCTTTGGTGTTGCTCCCAAAATTTATAATAAAATACCCGATGTTTTGAGGAGTATGCCATTATACAAAATAAAAAAGAGTTTTCATAAACTATTAGTTGAGAAATATTACTACGCCCTAGATGATTACTTAAATTATAAAACACTGTAACCTAATAATATTCCAATGCATGAATGTATTCTATTTTTTTTTGTCTGTTTTCTATTTTAAAGTTTGTCTGTATTTTATATAATCCTTACTGATATTTGTATGTCATCACATCAATGACAAAACATAGCGCAACATATAATTATTATATAAGACCTTGACTTTTAACCTATGTTTTACAAATAAATAATTCTGATTATGATTCTGATTCAATCTTCAAGGTTAAGCCGCAAGATCCGGGTTTCCGATGTCGGTCTGTGGATAGGTAACCATGCATTATAATAATACCGAAATCCCGCCGGAAAAATCTCGAGCGATGGGCTTCAGCCTGAGTCCGGCCATCTACACTCTCGCCTAGTTCAGTTGACGTTGTGAACACCGAAAGAATGGACGCAGACACTGAACGTCTTCTCTGTTCATCGGCGCAAGCAACACTGGAGACACGAGAGTGTGCAGCGACGCACTTGCAACTGCCCCGAGATCCTTTTACTCCGGCTCAAAAATCCGACACGGGACGAAGAGCGAGCGAGGAACGCTGATACACACCGAGGCGGGCCGAGCGCTCTCATCTACATTCTCGCACTCAGGCTGTCTCAGTGTGCCTCGGCGAGAGCTTACAGCTGCTATAAGAGTGGTAAATCAATTAGGAAGTGGACTATACATACAGCTTTAATAATTACATCTTATTGTTAGAAACTACATCGTTGGTCTAGTGGTTGCAAGCGCTATTGCTCGATTCTCAGGTCAGGCAAAGTGTTCTTGGGTTTTTTCTATCTGGAATTTCTCAGTAGCAGCCCGGAGTCTGGATTTGTGCCCAGTCGTTGGCAATAGGGTCGCACCCTATTACATGAGACTTCAACATAAATGTGGGTGTACTATAGGTACACGTCTGCCTAACCCTTCGGGGAATACTGGCGTTAACGTTATGTTATGTTATTGTTTGAAACGTTTTTCATTAATAAATTCTTTGATAGTCTTGCTATGAGAGCATCGTTATAATTTAGTAGAATCTCCTTGTTATGTACAGACGCCAGCACATCAACCTACTCCAATCTGTCAAATTTTCCCAATCAACATTGAACCTAAAGAACATTTAGCGATAAAGTTGAAAATCTATTAAATAAATTTAACAGATTGTAGTAACTTGATGTGCTGGCGTCTGTACATCATACGAATTACAGATTACAATGGACAGTCTTCGCTAAAAGCGATCTCTTAATGAAAACTTTTTGATGTATTTTTTTTTTAATTAATGATTATGTGCATTTTAAAATTCATTAAATGAATCTAAACGCTAGGTAAAACCTACCTTCAGGTCTTGGTTTGTATTCTACCAGAATACCCGCGAAATTTCGCGTTGTTGCATAAGTTTTTAATTAGTCCAGACTCATATTCTTTATGGCACCTCTTTAGGTCATGAGCTATCGAAATATCAAATAAAAACTTTTTACAAAAAAAGAACAACCGACTTCCAAAACAGACACTACAAAGTCAAAAATAACTTTAATTTCGGAAGTCGGTGTGTTTGGTTTTGAACTTCCGTTTTTTGCCACCGACTTCCGAAATTAAAGTTATTTTTGACTTTGTAGTGTCTGTTTTGGAAGTCGGTTGTTCTTTTTTTGTAAAAAGTTTTTATTTTGCACTTTTTAGTGGTGGTACCTACCCCATACAAATTCGAATACCACTAACCTGCTATGTAAATAACAGTGATTGGAAGTTATCATTATATCATCCATATAAACTAAGTGGGAAAAATACGTATTATTGAAGCTAACTTAAAAACTATCCAAGTAAAGTTAATAAAATTTATATGGGACCACCTCGGAAGCATACTCTTTCAAACAAAAAAAACAATTTTCTAAATCGGTCCACAATTGACGGAGAAATCGCGTAACAAACATCCGAAAAAAAAAAAAAAAAAAAACATACAGACGAATTGAGAACCTCCTCCTTTTGGAAGTCGGTTAAAAATATTCGGCCTAGGTTTTAAGGGGGAGGTGAAAATTAATTCGCTGTTACAATGTATCTAAACTAATAGGTATTATAAACTGCACAGCCAAAGTTTGGAACTCTCTGCCAGCGTCTGTGTTCCCACATATAACCCGTCTGCCTTCAAAGCAGAGTGAACAGGCATCTTCTGGGCACATTCGATCCATCATAGACCTTATCCATCTTTTTCCATTAGGCGAGATCGAGGTCAAGAACAGGCCATTCAAAAAAAATTTTTTTTTGTATGTTTGTATACTTGTTTGTTACGCTTTCACACTAAAACGGCTGAACGGATTTGGATGAAATTGAGCACACGGATAGACCATGACCTGAGGTAGGACAAACAATACTTTTTATCTCGATATTTCAACGGAATCGAGACTTATCCGTGTAAAACCGCGGGGCGCAACAAGTAGTAGATAAAATGGCGTAGCTACCCATATTACTACATAGTAGGTGTATGTAGGTACTTTGACTCACCCACAGCTTGTTACGCATAGTAATTAACATTGTGGCTGTAGAAACATCACATTGTGAGATAAAGTTTCAGAACAATGCTTTCATATCCATATCATTAGCGTTGTCGTATCGTAAACTATGCAAATGTTCTTGCTGGCTTTAGAAATAGATCTGCTTTAATTAAATTTTTATTAAATATACCTAAAAAAAGAAAGTAAGTGTCATTGTGTTTTCCAACAGGATTTTCTCAGATTCTGGATTTGTGCCCGGTTGATGGCTATAGGGATTAAGACTGGAGAAAAAAAACTGTTTAGTCCGTCAGTCAGATAATAAAAAAAATTTAGACACGTATGTTTTGCTTTATCATATTAATTAAAAATCGTTTAGATAAAACGCATTTAAGTTGGGGAGTGGGGTCTCGCTACGTCACAAGTCAGTATAAAATCTACCGGGGAGTGACGTAATGCCACATTCAACTGTCAACTCAATGTATTGCCGTAATCTTTTGATTACGTAAAAAAAGAAAAAAAATACATGTCCAGTATTTTTTAATATTCTACCAGTATAGGTTTATATTGGAGGTAAACATAGTTACCTAACTAGCGAAATGTGAATGTACAGACGCCAGCCATCAATATTGAACCTTATTCTTTAGCTATAAAGTTGAAAATCTATTAAAGTTGTAGTAACTTTATGTGCTGGCGTCTGTACCATTATGCCTCTGCCTTCCCTTCGGGGATCACAAGCGTGATAATGTTATGGTTGTAAAGAATTGGAATGCCCTGTGGTCAGGAGTACAATCATATTCGCAAATAGAATGAGGAATGAGGTTGAGGAAATAATCATTTATGAATACATAGAAATCTGATATACAGGATGAGGGACATCGACGCGAAGCCAGTTACCATGAATTCAGTACATGATTCTGAACCCTGCGTTGAAATTTTTCGTCAATTTTTTTTTTTTAAATCAGCTGTTCCATACATTTTGACCGCGTAGGTATTGCACTTTTCTATGAAACAGCAGATTTTTTTTTTAATAATCGACGAATAATTTCGGGGGGTTCAGAATGATGTACTGAATCCATGGTAACCGGCTTTGCGTCGATGTCCCTGCCACCCTGTATATAAGAGGTCTTTTTGCTTTACTTTTTGTAAGGCATGCTACATACTTGTTCGGGTAGGCATGATTCGGCACAGCTGAGCAGCAAAATCGATAATGAGAATATTATTTTCGGAAAAACGCCGCTCAGCTTAGCTCAAATTGAGCCAAGCCGACCCGAATATGCTTCAGCAAGTGTAGATGTCAAATGGAATTTGCCGATCGGCACGAGCCGAATATGTGTAGTATTTCCTGTGGGTCGGCTCTTATGGTTAAACAAATACTGCCGCCGAATCGAATGTGAACTCGAACAAGTGAGTAGCACTCCTTACTTTCTTCATTATTGTCACTTTTATTAGAAACTAGTTTCCGCCAGCTGCTTCGGGGAGCGTGGTAAATTTATAAATGATAGTTTACTATATTATGCATCTTATTATACATATAAACCTTCCTCCTGAATCACTCTATCTATTAAAAAAAATCGCACCAAAATCCGTTGCGTAATTTTAAAGATCTAAGCGTACATAGGGACAGAAAGCGGGTAGCGACTTTGTTTTAGTTGTGATGTCATGAAATATTTCGTTTTATCTTAAGATAATAATTTATCACATCTTTGATCCAAAAGACTTTCAAACTAGAAATTCTTCGAATCGTCTGCCTTTTACGGTACGAATTGGTAATGAATATGTCATCAGAGGCAAGGCGTAAAATTTTACTGCTTTCGACCTCTATCAAAGATGAGGCCTCAAGAGGATGTCTTTAGTATCATTGAGATATTAAACTGAATTTACTTATCTCCTGTTCTAAGAACAATGGGCCTTTATTAAGCGAGACGATGTCTTATTTTATCATTGGTTTGACTTCAGAGAGGATTATTATCTGGCTATAATTATCTGGTTTTGAATAGGATCCTTTTGACTAGTATTACGACTGATTTTGACGGTATTGGAGATAATAATTAAATAATTAGAATAATCATAGTCCTCTAGACTGAATTTCGGCCATGGCGACAAAACTCAACGGAGACAAGCCTGGCGATATTATGTGTGCGCAGACACAGGCGCATTCTTTCTTCTCTCACTCTCATAGCCCAATGGGACGGCAATCCGTCACGACCGGAGAGAGATCAGCACCCTAATTACACCCTAATTAAAAAAAATCTGCTCAATTTTTTTTGTCGAACTTAAGAAGCAATGGACTGACAATCTTTTTCAATTGGTTTCAATTTAAAATTGATCGTGCATTACGTAATTGGGGGGCAGGCGCTGGACCAAAACGGCTTGACGTGCTTTCCAAGGCACGGAGTATCATATCGCCAACTTCCAAAGTCCGAGTTCCATATTCTATATCTTCTAGTCTCGAAACTTAATATTCTAATTGTGGTGCCTGAGATCTTGCGTTTATTCTGTCATACGTTGTGTGATAGTCCTCCTTATCGATTTCGATAACGGCGACCCATGATTATATTTATACTAGCTGCACCACGCTGTTTCACCCGTTTATGTCTTGATCCCGTGGGAATATCGAAATAAAAGGTATCTTGGTCCTTTTTCAGGTCATTTTGGTCTATCCATGTGCCAAATTTCATCCAAATCCATTCAGCCGTTTTAGCGTGAAAGCGTTACAAACAAACAAACAAACTCACTTTTGCATTTATAATTATAGTTATAGTTAGGATTAGGATGTTGCGCTGCATACAATCTTAAAACAAACAGGCCAACTTTGTTATGCTTGTGTGCGTGACAGCTAAGACACTCGCGCCACATCATTGTGCTTTTATAGTGTGCGTGCATTTAGCGACCAATTGTTTGACGCAATTTTTCGACGAGTTCACAGCTTTGACTATCTAGGCATATTTAAATCTTTGTGATGACCCCCTTGAAATAATTATTTCCTGCCGTGTATCTGAATATGACTCACCAGTCTGAATTTAGTTTTAAATACTCAATAAGTGCTACCTACTGTATAAAGCAAAGTTTAACAGTAAATCAGGAGGAATTTATTTTGTTGGACCGGGTGTCGTGGGACTGCGATAAAAAAAGTTGTCAGCAGGAATTATCACGTCACCTATTTAATTCACGTGGGAATTGTAGAAAGGCCCTACGGGATCAAACTTTGGTACAAAAAATTATGAAAATATTTTACACGGATTTTTTTGCGATAAAATGGAAGGTCTTCTGATTCAGAGGTTTGAATAGACCATAATGTGGGATCATTATGGTCTATTCAAACCTCAAACGGAATCATGATCTGAAAGGCAAAAATATTAACCGAAAAAGCATCAAAGACCTGACGTCACACAAATCCAGCATCGCACTAACAGAGTTAACCGCGCGATCGACATATCATGTATAAGTTTCCGACATCAATCGTTGGGCCCACCAGACACGACACGTCTTGTCGGAGGATTCTCCCTTTTTTATAGAGGATGAGTGAACTTTACACCCCGTTCCTCATACTTCTAAAGTAGAAAGTAAGGAGGTAGTGTGGTTACATGTAAGGATCGTAGCGTTCTGTAGTGTCTGCCTACCCCATGTTTGTATGTGTAGATGGATTTTTCATTGAAATCTACAAAGGCATATTGACTGATTAAAATATTTCAAATTAACTTGAAATCAACCAACATCCATTGATACAAAGTTCAGTGGTGTGTTTAATTAAATGCAGTAAATGAAATGTAATTAAATCAGAGTTTGGTGGAGCCGCGTGAAATATTACCAGTTCAATGAATTAATTATACTTCAACAGTTAATGCTGTATTCAATGTTCATGTTATAGTGGTTGGTTCATGTTAATCATGCGGTAAATGTGTCAAGTTATGTGTTCAAGTGTAGGTTTTCTGTGAACAGAAAATGGAGGACAGTAAGGCATTTAGTGGCATGACGTGTTCGTCATCATCAATATAAAAAATATAAAAGAGGGTGGTGCACACACGCTAAAAGTGAAAACTTATGACTGGAGCCGAGTAAATGCGATTCTTCTCGCATGCGAGTCTTTGACCCCAGACGAGTATACGCGATTCAGCGTCACCGTACCGAGCGTGACGGTTCAGTTTCGTTCACTGTTTAGAAGGAACTTTGCGCTCTTTCTAAATAGTGCTCGCTTAAAGAAGTTTTCAGTCTAATAATAATTTATAGAGGGATGAGGAACAGGGTGTAAAGTTCACTCATCCTCTATAGAAAAAGGAGGATCCTCCAACCAGACGGGTGTTGTGTCTGGCGGGCAACTGCCCAACGATTGATTTCGGGGAAGTCATATATAGACTGGTCACCTGGTAAACTCTAATTTCGTGATTCAGGATTTGTGTGACGTCAGGTCTTTGTTGCGTAGTTCTCATGTGGTGATGTAGACAGGCCCATTTCACATGTCATCATCATCATCATTGACAGCCTTGTTCCACCACTGCTGAGTATAAGCCTTCTCTATTTCACATGTCATCATCATCATCATTGACAGCCTTGTTCCACCACTGCTGAGTATAAGCCTTCTCTATTTTGTACCATGCTTCCCTGGTCTATGCGAGTCTCATCCAGGTCTTCCCTGCGATCTTCTGTAGGTCGTCCACACACCTAGCGGCTATTGATCTGCCAACGCTTCTTCTTTTTTTTTGAAGTGAAAACTTCTGTAGCGGCGTTGAGCACTTTTTTTGAGATGGGTAAAAAATGTTAAACTCGCAAAAAAAAAAAATGTTAAAGCAACCGACAAAGTAAATATTAAAAAAATTGTCTTTGACATTACGTAAAGATTGTGAGATAAGAAATTTTACCCATATTGATGGGTAAAAAAAGCAGTCAAAACATACTTCATGAAAAGTGTTAAATTTTTTTAATGATAATAGCTTTAATTACACAAAACAGTTATTAAGGAAGTAAAATAACAACAAAATAAAAATTAATAATAATAATTAAGTACATAAATAGGCGAAAATAAATGTTACTTAGTAGTGATCTGTATTTAGTGACATTTCCTTTCACCTCAATTAGTGCATAGAAAGCATGCCCAGGTGTATAACCTGGGCATGCTTTCTATGCACTGTTAGGCACTTTCTTTTATTAGGGTTGTGATGCCAAACATTAATGAGCTTTTCTATCAGCCTGACCTTGGTGTTTATCATGCTCTGGCTATTTCGACCTTGGTAACTTCCCATTAATTTTCTACGGGGTTTATGTCAGGAGAATTACCAGGCCAAGGTAAAATCTGGAATGTTGTGGTCGGCCAGGAACTTGGTAATCCTTCTGGCTTTATGGCATGGAGCTGAATCATGCATAAACATGAATTCCTCACCATCAGGGAACCATTCTTCAAGTGTCGGTAACAGGCGAGTTTGTAAAACTTGTCTGTACTGGTATTGTTTCATGATTCCCTGGACAATGTACAGGCACCCAACCCCCTTGGCGCTTATGACAGACCACACCATTATTTTAACAGGGTATTCTACCCTCTACACGATTCAGTCGGGGTGGTATTTTTCTCCTGGGCGCCGCCTGATGAAGCTGCTGTTGTCGGCTAGAATCTCGAATGTTGATTCATCCGAGAAAACAATCTGAAAAAAAAAAAAGTTGTTTATTGTTTTGAAAATTATTATTTTAAATGGTGTAAAATACCAGTTATAATGCAAATTGACCTTATTCCAGTCCTCAACCGTCTTGTGCCGGTGTTCCCGAGCCCAGGCCAGGCGTTTCTTCTTCATTGCATCGGTCAACCGTGTTTTTTTCACAGGACACTGACCTGTCAAGCCTTCCTCTGCCAATCTGCGCAGCGAGCATGGCGTACTGTGAGATAGCTTGAGTCACACATTTTATCACAATTTAGGCGATAAAACAGTTTTGTCACAAATGCTAGCACGGCGGCGTGAGATAATCTCTTGACTTGTGACATAACTTCTTGACGTTTATTTGGGATTCTATGTCTTATTTGCTACTATGGGCGCACCAATTTTGTCACAAATGCCACATAATGACAGAACCGTGCTAGCATTTAAGACAAATTGTAAGACATGACAAAATTTATCATGTCTTGTCACAAACGTCTTGGGTACGCCCGTGTTAGTCCCGCTGCGCTGCACAGTTCTCTTGGAAACTGGTATTCCCGACTCCTGGACTAACTGAGTTCACAGTACAGCACTTTTCTTTCTTTTTTGCAAACAGATATCCCTAATTTTCACATCCGAACGTAGGGTAGTAATGCGTTTTCTGCCGCAATTGCCTTTTTTCTTAGGCGAAATTGGCTGATCTAGATCCATTTTAATTTTTATTTCATTGACTGCCGATTTAGAAACACCAGCAATGTCTGCTATTTTCCTTTGGGAATGACTGGTATGCTGGACTAGGGTTTTTATTTCAGTTTTTTTTTTTGGAGCTAAATTTCACTCCCGACCATACTGAAAGCAAAAAAAAATTAAAAATTAAATATTTTTACCATCATATTATGATAAATAATTGAATTTTATAATAAAATAATAACAATACTTACATTTTATCAAAATTATTTAGCACAAATATAAAAATAACTTTGTATTAATATTCAAATTCGTCTTTTACTGATTAGCGTCTAAAGTGCACTACGGCCTTCACATAACTTAAATAATTTTGTAAGAAATAAAAATACCCTTTAAATCTCAACATCCATTTAAAATTTGAGTAACAGAGACATAACGAAATTAAATAATACATTCCTGGAACGCTTAACGCTTAAAACTGCAGTCAAGTGCGCCCAAAGTAAGAAATTGATAAAAAAAATTACTGTCCCTATTAATTTGGCAACCCACTGTATATTGTATCTAGTGTGAGATGCAAGCAACTTTATGAGATAAAACTAATTCCTGATTAATAATTTGATTAAATCCTTCTACACCTATATTACTCATAGATTCCTTTGTGATACACATGGAACGCGAAGATCTCTCACACATCAAACACAGCATTTCACGTAATAACGCCTGAGTATAATCAAATATCGGATTAGAATAGGTACGCATAGTTCGAGTATTCTCTGATGTCTCACCAAAGGAAATAATATCGATACCTTACGTTTGTCCAATTAATTACAATGTGCTGCCTGATTTCATAAGATATTGTTGAGAAGATAGCGCTGAAATAATACTTCTTCCTTCTCTCTTCTTAATAGTGGTAACTAGCCAGGCGGGCTTAGAACAAGCCCTACCAGCAACGAAACCGGGCAAACATTTTTGCCCTCACTGGTAATCCATAACAGGAACCTCTGGATGTGAGCCACTACTCCACTAGACTACGAAGGCGGTTGTATATAAAGCTGTGTCTGTGTAATTTTAAGATATTATGTGATAACGTTTCTTATAATTCAGTGTCTCCAGTAAAAAAGGGCACAACTCAAATTCGTCACTTTTCAGGAGAGGCAAAAAACAACACTTAATAATGTTTTTTAGTATTTCGCAATTAAAATCATAACTGCTTTCGAATTAGTATTGTAGATAAAAAATTGCTCTTTCATTTAATAGTAATCACTTCCACATTCAGTCACTCCTACTATATTTTTTTTTAGTTTTTCTCGAGTTGTGCCCTTGTTAACGAAGTGTTAAGGGAATAACGTTAATTATACTAGTCAGGTTGGTCGTATCTAAAGTAATATTGCGAGTTATTCCCTTATTTTATAAATGCCTAAGGGCCTATATCACGATGTCCGAATACCCACTACTTACCGAATAAATTCAAAAATGGAACAGAATTTGTATGAAATTATCTACCAAGTAAGTTAATAGGAACTTAATCGTAGGTGGTGAAACAGGCGCTAAGACAAATATAGTAACGACTTATTTCCTTCTGCTATCGATCGAACAAAAAATCTATAATTAAAACAATAGTCTAGAAAATCTTTTATTTAAATATTTATTAAATCTACACTTTAAATAAAACACCTAACAGTAAAAGAGATTGTAAAAATGAAAAAGGATGAAAGTAAGAAAAGTGCCTATAACAGGAAGTTCTCTACAGGTAAAAGGATAACTACAGGGCCAATGTGTTAAGCTGTTCTGGAAACAGATAAAATTGGCTCATGGAGTGACAGGACCATCGAGAAGGATTATTATAAGAGCAGAAGATGGATGTTTACTAAACGAAGAATGAAAGGTCTTGGAACACTAGAAGGGATACTTTGGAAGTTTATTCAGTTGTCAAGATAGTGTGCAAGGAGTGGGTAACTGGACAGAAGCAAGTTTTGAAGACTCTAGCTCAGATGCACGTGATGGAAATGAAATAGAAATAGATGAGATTGTAATAGTGTTGAAAGGAATGAAAATTGGGAAGCTCGGGGAATGGCAGAGTGTCTGCTGAAATACTGAAGGCATGTGACGGGGTGGGAGCAAGCCTGTTGTGACGGATCTTTAATATGTGTTGGAGAAATGGCCGTGCGCCGGATACAAGGTGGTTTTTTGGTGCAAGGCTGTAATCGTACCACTTTATAAGGGAAAAGACTCTCAGCAGCAGTCCAAAAACTGTCACGGCATTAGTCTTTTGAGTGTTGTCAGCAGACTCTATGCGAAGGTTTTAA
This sequence comes from Conistra vaccinii, assembly GCA_948150665.1. NCBI lineage: Eukaryota > Metazoa > Arthropoda > Insecta > Lepidoptera > Noctuidae > Conistra > Conistra vaccinii. The sequence goes on from OX411329.1 coordinate 20,044,415, forward strand.
TAAATAGAGTGATTAGAGCGATAGATGAGAAAATATTGGATGTGCAGGCGGGATTTAGATAGAAAATCGGCTGTATGGATCAGATCTCTTTAAGGTGCATAGGCGAAAAACATCTGACAAAGAACAAGAAAGTCTAGTGTGTTTTCTTTGGCTTGGAGAAGGCCTATTACATGGTGTGGAGGGAAGAACTGTGGTCAACACTATCCGTGTACGTTGTGGACTGGCGCTTGGTACGGGCACTTTCAATATTTCCACAAGGATACCAATGCTTGTGTTAAATGGGGTATGCTTAGACTGGTTTTGCATCTCAAGAGGTGTTACGCAGGGCTGTCACGTCACCGTGGATGTCCAACATGCACACGGATAGTTTTTTGCTAAATTTGAAAGGGGGTGAGTGCGGATTGAGCATTAATGATTTGCCTGTCAAATACCTTCTCTACGCAGATGATCAAGTTCTACTTACATCGTGAGCTGAACAGTTGCAAGACATGGTGACTGTGATGGATGAAGCATATAATTTGAAAGGGATGAATATAAATGTGAATAAGACGCAGCTTATGGTATTTGAAACAGAAGAAGATGTATCGGTGTGTGATATAAACATAAATGATAAGAGTATGGAGAAAGTAAGTGTAATAATGTATTTGGAGAGTCAGTTTACAAGGGATGGAAAGATTGAAGAAGATGTGGAAAGGAAAGTAAATGCGGGAAATAAAGTGAATAGTAGTAGTGGTAGTAGTAGTATACCTATACATGCGATTGTGATCAACCAGTCGATGCCCAAAAGGTCTCGACTAGCTGTTCACAATGGGGTGCTGGAGTGCTGGTCCCTATGTATGAAGTGAATGTTGGGTGTGGCAGAAGAAGCATAAAAGTAGAATAAATGCTGTGGAAATGCGTTCCTTGCAAAGCATGTGTGGCGTGACTATGAATAATAGGCTGTAAAATGGTGTGATAAGGCAACGGTGCGGTTTAAAAGACGATGTAGTGACAAAAATTGAAAAGAGTATGCTTAGATGGTTTGGTCATGTTGAGAGGATGAATGAAAGGCGAGTAACAAAAGGTATTTACAAAGCAGATGTGACTGGAAATACCGGAAGGGGACGCCCTAGAAGGACACATAGTGACCTAATTGGTGATGTTCTTCAGAATGCTCAGGTACTCGTAACTCGTGCGTGTATAACCAGATGTATGAACGTGAACGAAACAAAAGGAGTATGTAAAGCTAAGTGAGTTTATATATGTATATACATAATGTTTAAATAAAACATTTCAATTGTCCTCGCTGTCCTCTTCATTGCCCGGTACAAAACTTAAGTCAGGATCGTCTTCTGCTCTTTGCTGTTCTGAAGTCAGCAAATTCTTATAGAAATAAAGATATTCTGTGTATATAGATGGTAGAAGTCTCATTATATATTTGAATACTAGCTTAATGATGTTATATCATTTTTAAAAGCTTGAAAATTAATACGCGTAACACTAATTTAATTATTACAAAAGAAATTATCAAAATACAAATTAAGGAATAAAACGACTTATTTCTAAAAACAGTACCTACACCACACGCCAATCCACCAATAGCGATAAAGTGTTTAGTGGGGATTTACCGCTTGAGACTTCCTAAAGCAAACGCAACAAATGCAGTTGTTCCCTTTCAAACATGCTTACCAAAGGGATTATCTACATTTATTTCTTACTATATTTAAAAAACTTTGGAACTACATGAGTTGTGTCTTTTTGTAATTAAGTTAACTGTATTTATGCCTTTTAGTTCGATTGTGTTTTGGGGTTTCTTGTAGTTATGTCTATTAAGCAGTGAAATTTACTTGATATCTATAGATGTGCCTTTAGACACAGTCGAGTTATGCCTTTGACATATTACCAAAAAGTATGTTAGGATGCAGCTAGAGCTATGTCCTTTTAATATGTTATGTAACAGAACACGTAGATTACAATGGTGCTATAAAAACAAAAGGGCATAACTCGACTTATGCCGTTTTTGACTGGAGGCACTGAATTATCGAAACGAGAAATCCAATTTAACTTTATGACGACATGAAAGTATTAACCGTGTGTTTTCAAAATATTTTAATGTGAATTAGTAATAGTTATATTAATTTTCCTGTTCTGTGCCGGGAAAGTCTCAGACTCACAAAATTATAAGTAAAGTAGGTTCAAAGATATCTGAGATCGTGTTTCTAGGAAGTAGAAGTTAATAAAACTGAGGATTTACAAGGAATTCAATTAGATCAGCTTTCCAGAAATCTAATAGCATCTCAAGGCTTTTCATGCCAACTGAATTTCTCTTTAACCTCTCATAAACGAATCCTTCCTAATAACTTTGCCTTTTCGATTCTCACACAGTTCTACGACATTCGCTTCTCCGATAAATTGTTCGCCAGCAGAACGATTCACTTACGAGCGTTTTGCCGACAGAATGCATGCTCTTTTTGGTTCGTTTACGTTCATACATCTGGTCATATACCGCTTGTGAGTACTACACACCTGACCTTTCTGAAGAACATTACCAGTAAAGTCACATATGTCCTTCTAGAGCGTCTCCTTCCGGTGTTACCACTCATAACTGCCTAAATACCTTCTGTTAATCGCCTTCTGTTTGTGTATTATTAAATTGTTGAACTCTCTGATCAGAGACGGCTAACCGCATTTTTTGTATGGTGCAATCACTTGCCGCGCCGCGGAATGGAGTGACCTTATTGGTGATGTTTTTCAGAAAGGTGAGGAGCATAGTACTCGCAAGCGGTGTGCATGTATGACCAGATGATTAAGACGAAGAAGCAGAGTGATTGCACCACACAAAAAATGTGGTTTGCCGTAACTATAATTATTTAAAACAAAAATTCTGATTCTGTCATCTTCAATCAATTGATAGAAATAGAGTGATGTTTTAAATACATAGAGATTTTTGGTTAATTAGGTACTTGTGTAATATAATTATTATGATCACTAACAATCAATGATAGCCTAGTGTTGTGAACGACTGCTAAGCCATAGGTCTCGAGTTCGAACCCAAGACACACTCCTCTGACTTTTCGGATTCATGTGCGTATTGTATAATTATCACTTGCTTGGAAAACGGTTAATGAAAACATCGTGAGGAAAGCCTGATAAATACCGTATTTCTCGACGCCATGTGAAGCGAAGTCAGAGGGCCCACGCGGCTTTAAAACTCTGACACCAGGTTAGTCACTAACCATACGAAAAGAAGAAGACCAACAATTTATAGCACAGTCAAATTATAAATGCATCACACATTTTTTATGTGGATATCTTCTTACTTGTGATCTGACGCCCCGACGCCCTGGTGCGGTCAGGGGTTTGTTATCCTTTTACCGACACACGATACTCTTCAACTACTTCTGAACTGATTTAACAGCAAACTCCAACAGAAAGCTTTTATTTCTATTAAACCAATTTCAGGCACTTTTGAATCAGTCAGAATGATGAATCATTCTGACGACGATTCTCTAAAGTTAGTTGACCATTCCAAAGTGTAGTAGGTTGCTATGGAGAACAACGGGCGTAATTGCATGCTAGCCTCTTATTTATAAACAATAAACGTCAAAAATGCATGTATGATAACGTCTAGTCCAAATCATAAAATTTTATAAGATAACCTTAGTACCAGTAGGTATGTTAGAAAGCATTCCGCTCCACTAATGACATCATAAACTCAACAGACGCCAAATTAATGAGAAAAGCGTCACATACCTACCAACAAATTCTCCCAGGACCGGTCCCCTATGAAGGATAGAGGCGATAACCTAATAAACGAGAAGCTTGCTATAGCTTAATTAAATACAGCTCGGATCGTCTGATAAACTTGTTCAAGTTAGGGTCGCTTAGGTATTTACTTTAGCTTCGTACATATCTTAAACTAGGTAATACTAGGAATACCTTGATAGTGAATTAATTATTCCTACCCTAATGTTCTTTCTTTGGTATTGTTCGTCAAGTCGTCGAGCACTTTAAGTTCTGAGTTGAGCTACACGATTACTGACAAGTGCATTGACTGGATAGATCCAAGTAAAATACCATCTCAGACACTAATCTGCATGATCCTTGTAAGATCTTTTTTTTTAGTCATCATCATCATTTCAGCGGAAAGACGTCCACTGCTGGACATATGATAGGCTTCCCGTAAGTACTGCCACTTCGACCGGTTCTGTGCTTCTCGCATCTTGCGGATTCCTGCGGCCTTCACCAGTTCATCTGTTCACCTTGTGGCACCTTCCGACGCTACGTTTTCCGGTACGCGGTCGCCACTCCATAACCTTTCGGTCCCATCGGCCATTATTCTAAGAGCAATGTGCCCTACCCACTGCCACTTAAGTTTGGTATTCCTTGGGCTATGTCGGATATCTTTTTTTGATCAATTCGCAGAAATAAATCATTTATCTTTATTTGAACCTGCCACATAGTTTTTTTTTATGGCTTCTGACGTAACTGCTTTGAAAATGAAAGAAGGTAGATTAAAAGTCAAAAGTATATATGCTGAAAAAGTAGCAAAATTTATATTTTTAATCGGACATAGCGATACTTTGTATTGTCTCCATGTAAGTACAACGTATAATTTTGTATACTTCTAAAAGCTATTAGTAAAAATCTTAGATATTGTAATGTTCCTTTTTTTCATAGTTGATTATTTCATTTCAAATAAGAAAGATTCGTTTCCTTGTACACAAATCTCTAGAGTCTGACCGAAATTACAATTCGGCCAGTTTTGCAATTTCGGACGAAAGCCAAAAACGATTTGTTTTTAAAGTGTCGATAAGTTTTTGTTTGGTAAAACAAAACTTAAATCGAGTAAAAGTAAACTTAAATCAAACGACGTTTTGCTCTTCTCTCAAAGACGTTAATATTATAATCAAACAATCTGATAATATAAGCAAAAAAAAAGTAATATTTTCAGTATTTTTCTCAGTTGTGATCTCTGAATGAATGAATAGAAATGATTGATTTGCCGTTTTTTTTCGGCCGATAAATTACTGACGAAAATGGCTATTTCGGCCGTAAACTGAAAATGAAATTCGGTCATACTCTACAAGTCTCCCTTATTTGGAATGAAATTAAACAAAATGTGTAGCGTCTGACTTTGATAAAATGAGTGTTAATTTTATCAAAGTTAGACACTACACATGCCTACTAATTACCTGCTTTTCCATTTCCATTTTCATACACAAACACCTACATTGTTCAATATTAAACCTTTCATTTAAATTAGACCATACAAAGGTGCTTTGAAAGTCAAGAAACGTAATGAGAATAGAGATAATACGACTTGTAAAGTCAAGGACAAACGCCGCCACGTTCCCACCCACAAGATAAATAAAGCAAGGAATAATAAGCATTATTTTGTATTAGTATTCAAAATGGAAGCCAACCACAATAAATTGCCAGGGAAACGTTAAGACGACAAGATAATTTTAGACAACGATACGATTTTAACAATAAATAATAATAAACATTATGGAAACAAATGCCCATTTCCACGAACACTACACAACACTTGAATTTTCAACGCTCAGCCTAGTGCGGAAAGTTGAAAATCCAACAACGTGATTTTATTTCGTCATTCACTTAAGTATTGCCTAGTGTTAGTCAAAGGGACTTAAGTCTTTGAAGCCGATTTGTTAATAGGGTTCTGTACAAATTGCAAGCCAATAAAAGGCTACCTTTGTTCTGATAATAATGATTCAAATACCTTTTGATTTATTAATTTCTGAATCTGCTTTTAGAAACCTGTTAAAGCATTTTCTTGGAAATGGTAATGAGAGTTTCAACTTTGACGCAAATCTCAAGGTTTTATTCCTATATATTTGCTTACTTTAAATATTATTAGTTCTATAATACACAGAAATTAAAATAGCGAAATATTCTAAATTGTTCAGAATATACCAACTTTTACATTTTTAATTGATAGGTGGCCACCTCCACTTTACCCTATTTGCCTTTAGACCACTACGTTTGAGACACCCTGTATATAGATTGGTTTGAATGAAACTGATTTACTCGTACTTTTCAATGAAATTTAGATACACACATCGAGACTAATGGCAAGTAAAAAAAAATTCATACCTTAGAGTTATGGGATATAAAAAAAATATTTTGTTATACAGGATGGACCAAAAATACACGTCATAAAAAACTACAAAAAATAGCGGAACATAATAATATGGGGTATTTTCGGATATTCCTGGACATGAGGAATCCATTTTTTTTTTATGACGGTATCTTTGGTCCACCATACGCTACGATCAATTCTCCAACTGGAATGTAAGATTGGAACAGCAAAAAAAAAATTATGTGATTGTTGTGACAACAAATGAACGATTATCTTATTCCTTTATTTATGCCGTGAGACCTTGGTTCTTGCCAAATTTCTTGATTCTAGGTCAATGGGAAGTAGGTTTTGATTTATTTGCGAGCATCGAAATAAGTCGCATATATGGCCGTATTTTTTTATTGCGTTGACTTAGAAGCTTGATTTTTCCATCGCTAGACTTACGTATTGGATATTAATTTCACCTTGATACGAGTTTCTGAGAAAAAGGTTCTTGGCAGACTGATAGATAGACGGACAAAGAGTGATCTAATTAGGGTTCTGTTTTTTCCTTAATTGAGGTACAGAACCCTAAAACAGAACTAACACTCAACTCCCCCTTAACACCAGAGCTATCTTTGCGGTCGTCCGCAGCCACAATCCCACAAATTAGGTCCACTGTCGGCTTGGCAAAGATCCGCTATTTGCGAGGCCAACGCTCGCAAGTCCGTATCACAAATGAAAAACAATAATGAGGCAATTTGACTAGCTCGGTAGTGGAGGGTTGGGTAATTAGGACTTCATTTCAACCCTCTCGACCCTTTCGTTTGATAATATTTTGAATTTAAGTTGGGTTTGTTTTTTGTTATGGGTTTGTGTAAGTATACATAAAGGTAGTTGTTGAAAGAACTGGGAACGATAACCGGAATTTTTGACGTATGCTTCAGACTTTTGACCGAGGATTCGGTATACTGACGGATTATCGATCGCAAGTAAAGTCTTTGTCAAAATTAATTACTGATGGCTGTGGCATCTAAATCGTCACCCAGAAATGCGCAAGCAGAGACATCAATCGTCAGGCTGTAGCCCGCCAGACACAACACCCGTCCGGCCGGCTTTTCTAAAGAGAATGAGTGAACTTTACACCCTGTCACAGATTAATACAGATGGGACACTCCGCAGTTTAGGTATGAAGCTACAAATAACCGGCGGGCTCGTCTCACTGTGCCTATTCAGAAGGGCTGCCGCGCACCGTTTGTCGCAAGATATTAAAACTAAAAATACTAAAATGAAGGCAGCAGTTTATTGCATCCCATTTGGCTGCTTATAAAATAATAAGGATCCGAACCTCACGTTTTTCTCACTTCCAAAGGACACGAAAAGGTAAAGAAATGCACGTCTACCTTTAAGTAATTAGTTATGATGACCTATGAATAGCAATTTGTGTAAACGTTTGGTAGGTAGTATAGGTACTGTGTATAAGTCACACGTATTTACGTAGTTCTTAAAATATTCATTATTATTATTATACTTAGTATAGTTAGGTACTTACGAGTTCTGTTTACAAGGTCAGGTTCAGGCTTCGATAAGTATAGGTAGGGAAGTACATAATTAAATAATATTTTTGTTTGGTGGTATCCGTGGTAGGTACACCACGGACTTAGTGTAACCATATTTAAATATTATGTACTTATAGTGCGAGAGCCGATTGCAAAAACACCTACCTTATAAGATACCTCAATAGGCTACTTGTAGATCGTTAACCAACACTTAAACACGTAAAAAAAATTAGGTCTGCCAGAGCCGATCCTGCCGGGTCATAGAAATAATCGATATTTTTTGACGTAATTTTTTAGTGAAAATTACCTCATAAGATACCCGAACTAAAGTGCTGGCAACAGTTAACCACTGATTAATTATGTAAAAAAAAGTTGGTCTGCCATTCCGCACCCTGCCGGAAGTACTTGGCAGACCCCGAAAATATACCCCTTCCGACACCCTAAACCTACCTCATCGACTACCTGGATGGATCCTACGCCAAATAATAACCAAGATGCCCCTGATACTGGATGAAAAGGTCTGCCAGGTCTAAGCTTGCCGAAACTTTGTGTTCAAAGCATTTGAAGATGGAAGAGAGCATAATTTCACCTGAAGTCAAAATCACATTTATGTCTCAATTTATACAAATTTATAAATATTAACTGCTTTTTTACCCGACTACGGCAAAGCCAAAAGGAAGGGTTGTGATTTTAGCAGTTTATGTATGTATATGTTTGCTTTTACGTGTGTTCCACCGTAGCGCCTAAATTACTGTACCGATTTTGATGAATGAGGTATCAATAGATTTGTAATAATGGTCCGGGTGACATAGGCTATATAAATTCTCCGTAAATTTAATATGGTGGACTTAACACATAAATTTATAACCTCGAAAAAAATTAAATTGAGATAATCATGACATGTTTGGTATCAAAAGAAAGGTCTTAACGAGCACATTACAAATATGTATATACTGGGTGGATTTTATGAACCCCACCTCGATTGAAAGTACTCTAAATACTGACGATAGCAAATTTTACTCAAAGGAACAAGCCTTTATTTAAAAAAAAAAGAAACAATTCTGCATTCAAGGATTTTCGAAAATTCACTTCCCACTATCGAGAATCGAACCAGCTGAAATCCGAAAAAATAACACCCTGTATTTTTATGGGATCAATCGATAGAGTCAATCATAAGCATCAAATCTCTCTAACAAACATGATAAATTAAATTAAAGGAAAACCATAAAATCTTCTTACCACGATCTCATTTACCTTTCATATCGTATCCGTGTTCACAAGCATGAGTCCGAGTTTTTATATCTCCGCAACTACAAAGGCATAGACCTGGAGGCTTTGAAGCGTGATGCTGGCGATTTCAACTGGACCCCTCTGGTTGAGAACGATGACATCGACGATAAGGTGAATTGTTTAAATGCAACTGTTCTCGACTTATTTAATCAGCATGCTCCTATCCGACGTGTTCGACATAACCCTGCACCATGGATAACGCAACCAATTAAAGAGCTTAGTCTCGCAGGGACAAAGCTAAGAGCAGATATAAGCGCAGACCCTCAGAGCTGAATCTCTCTTATTACAAATCCTTACGAAATCGCTGCAGTCGTCTGTAAGAGACGCTATTTCCACGATCAACTCAATAACCGCAGTTCTTCCGATGTATGGAAATTTCTCAAATCTGTAGGCATAGGCAAGTCACCTACCAACCAGTGTAAGGATGTGAACCTCAATGATCTCAATAAGCATTTCTCTCTACTTCCTTTTTCTCTTGAACAGTCTGCCAAAGCTGCGACACTAGAGAGTCTAGCTAGTTTCCCGTTACCACAATGTTTTCACTTTCTCACTTTTTCATATCACATCTTTCATCACATTTTTCACAAATTCTCACTTTAAGCTTAGCGATGTTACTGAGAATGACGTTAAAAAATCTATACTTGCTATTACTTCTTCAGCAGTCGGTAATGATAAGCTGTGTTCAAGAATGATAACTCTTATCTTATACTTCCCTCGTTACTTCCTGTTCTCACTCACATCTTCAACCACTCCTTTTCCTGTTGCTCATTTCCGTCAGTTTGGAAGCAGGTTCACATAATACCTTTACCTAAAACTAACAATCCTACTTTATTTACCCACTTTAGACCTATTTCTATTCTCCCATTTCTTTCTAAAGTTTTTGGGCACATAGTTCATAGACAATTATCTTTTTTCTTGGCGTCGAACTCGATAATTTCCCCTTATCAATCCGGTTTTCGCTCGGGTCACAGTATTGTAACCGCGCTTTTGAAAATAACTGACGACATCCGCTGGGCAATGAAGAATAAGTCACTGTTCTTGTTTTGCTTGACTTTAGTAGCGCCTTCAACTCAGTGGATTTTGACATTTTACTAGGTGTCCTCAAATCTATCAATTTCTCTTTTTCCGCTTTAGCTTGGTTCAGTTCTTATCTTCGGGGTGCTCTCAGTGTGTTCGCCTGGAGGAGTCTTTCTCTGACTGGTGTAGCCTCACTGAGGGTGTTCCTCAGAGTAGCGTTCTCTCTCCTCTTCTTTTTTCATTTTTCATCAATATTGTTACCAGAGTAATTTCCTCTAGTTTTCATCTCTACGCAGATGAGTTGCAGCTCTACCGACATTTTACTGTAGCTGATGTGGGTTCTACAATTGCTGCTATGAATCATGACCTGGCTTGCATCAGCGCTTGGGCCAGGTCATTTGGTTTGCAAATAAATCCATCTAAATCCCAGGCCATGATCATAGGCAGTAGATTCGTTCGCAATGCGGCTGATGTTGCAACATTGATGCCTTTATATCTCGATGGTGTTCGCATTCACTATACCGAAACCGCCAAAGATCTGGGCGTAATTTGTGATTCCAATCTTTCGTGGCGTGCTCAGGTCAATAAGGTCAGTCGAAAGGTACATTTCTCCTTTCATTCATTGAAAAGCCTTCAAAGCCTCCTACCCATGCTAATTTGTTTTTCTTTAATTTAATTTATCATGTTTGTTAGAGAGATTTGATGCTTATAATTGACTCTATCGATTGATCCTATAAAAATACAGGGTGTTATTTTTTCGGATTTCAGCTGGTTCGATTCTCGATAGTGGGAAGTGAATTTTCGAAAATCCTTGAACGCAGAATTGTTTCTTTTTTTAACCTCTCAGGCCGCGCGGCGCGATTTCGGAACAACCCCTCAAGCCGCGCGGCACGCCCGCGGCGCGTCAGAGATAAGAGCTCGCTAATATAAACAAAAACTGAGAGCGTTTTGTTACGTAAATAGTCTTATCGTTAATGGTTTTTGGTTCCTGATTAGACAAAGGATTTTTTATAATACTTAGAATCTTTGTAAGCGAACGCTAGTTGGAATAAATAAACATTCTTATCAGATTCTTATAAGAAATTCGTTTTGATTATTTATAATAAAACTACTGGTTCGATTCACATGAAATTTCGCAGGATACATTATGAATACATATACTATCGGTCAAAACCATTATTTTTGAATAAACACAATAAATAAAAACACCAATAATTAAAAAAGTTCAATAATAGGTATCCGTATCATTACGTAACATTACTTAGTTGATAAAAAATATTGAACTCTTATTTTTTTCTGAAAAATGGCATTTTTATTATGGACTAACTATTAAATAATATAAAATAAATGACTTACCAGCGATTACATGCACAAAACACACACAAAACTCAAAATTTCACATCAACACATTTTTTCACTACCGAGTTTGTTTACATTTTTTGATGGGTCCGTAATAGGTAATTACGATGTTATTTTGTGCAAATTTTATCTATATACGATGACGACACTACTTAATTATTGAAATAACACCATTTCCCGTCGATTTACACTTAAAAAACAATAGAAAACAAATAAATAGAACGCGGAGTGCAGCGCGCTGAACGCATGCGCGAACGCCATTTTGCCGTGCCAAAATGTTCAACTTTTTCTTTTTTCTAGAATTGTTTCTGCATATTTTGACGTTTTGGTCGATTTATTTGACAAGTATATTACCAAATCCATAGAATAAAACCAACCACAGACCATTTCAGACCGTATTTAATATAAAAATAACGTTTTAATCCGTTGAGCCTGACTGCGGCCTCAAGGCCGCGATCTAGATTTAGGGTATTGGGAATTTTCGCCGCCTTGCAGCAACGATCTAGACTGACCGGTTAAATAAAGGCTTGTTCCTTTGAGTAAAATTTGCTATCGTCAGTATTTAGAGTACTTTCAATCGAGGTGGGGTTCATAAAATCCACCCTGTATATACATATGTGTAATGTGCTCGTTAAGACCTTTCTTTTGATACCAAACATGTCATGATAATCTCAATTTAATTTTTATCGAGGTTATAAATTTATGTGTTAAGTCCACCATATTAAATTTACGGAGAATTTATATAGCCTATGTCACCCGGACCATTATTACAAATCTATTGATACCTCATTCATCAAAATCGGTACAGTAATTTAGGCGCTACGGTGGAACACACGTAAAAGCAAACATATACATACTTATATACATACATAAACTGCTAAAATCACAACCCTTCCTTTTGGCTTTGCCGTAGTCGGGTAAAAAAGCAGTTAATATTTATAAATTTGTATAAATTGAGACATAAATGTGATTTTGACTTCAGGTGAAATTATGCTCTCTTCCATCTTCAAATGCTTTGAACACAAAGTTTCGGCAAGCTTAGACCTGGCAGACCTTTTCATCCAGTATCAGGGGCATCTTGGTTATTATTTGGCGTAGGATCCATCCAGGTAGTCGATGAGGTAGGTTTAGGGTGTCGGAAGGGGTTATTTTCGGGGTCTGCCAAGTACTTCCGGCAGGGTGCGGAATGGCAGACCAACTTTTTTTTACATAATTAATCAGTGGTTAACTGTTGCCAGCACTTTAGTTCGGGTATCTTATGAGGTAATTTTCACTAAAAAATTACGTCAAAAAATATCGATTATTTCTATGACCCGGCAGGATCGGCTCTGGCAGACCTCATTTTTTTTACGTGTTTAAGTGTTGGTTAACGATCTACAAGTAGCCTATTGAGGTATCTTATAAGGTAGGTGTTTTTGCAATCGGCTCTCGCACTATTAGTAATTTTTTTTAATATGAAGACAACAGGGTATTCGTATGTATACTTTTTTATTTGCCCAGTTACGTAGGTACATATTAATAAATAATAGAGACTAAACAAATTAAACTACCGACCGCAGGCGGGAGCAGCAGGCGACGTGACGCCGCCGCGACACTCTGGTTTCTTTTGTATTTTTAAGAAATCGAATCGCATTTCTGTGAAGTCACCTACAGTTGGTTACGGAATGGTGGTACATTTAAAAATATAATATACCAAGAGCTGATATTTATTTATCTAATAATTCTTTAAAAGATGACAACCCTGACGTGGTCAGAACGTATAAGAGTTACGCGATAGAAAGAGAGGTAACTTGTAGGTGAATATAGCTGTAGGTAATTAGCGTTTTGCGACCTGAATCGCACTTTATATTGTCGTAGCAAGAGTCGCTTTTTATTTAAATGATTTTGCGGAGAGTCCCATCTATATTAATCTGTGACCCTGTTCCTCATGCGTCTATAAATTAATGGCTATAAAATTATAAGTTTCAAGGTAAACATATCGCTGTATAAAACGAATGTGTACCCAAAATCAAAAGCATTTTATTTTAAATTTAATCATTTCCAATGTCCTTTCCATCTTTTCACACTGACCACAAACATATATGGTTCACAGGAAAAAATAACGTTTTCAAAACCTACCTGCCCAACTGCCGCTGACATCGGGGATTTATTTTTAATTACTGTTGGTTTACGGACCGTATTTTCTACTGTGTACAAAACCTTTAGCACTACTTACGTACATCAAATCTTTTTTTTAATTAACATAGGTAGGTATTCGCATAGGTAACCTCTTTTAAACCCAACTGCGGCAAAGCCCAAATGGAGGGTATGGTTTCTATTAGCATCATAATATCATCTGGTTAAAATCAAATACTGTGAAGCCATTTCGGATATGGTATAATTAACGACCATGAACTGCCATCATAATTAAACCATAGAACAATCCAGCGAAACAACAGAAAATCTATTGAAAGAAATATGAATAAAGTTTATTTGGACACAGTTCGTGAAACATAAAATAAAAATAACAAAATGAAAACTGAAAATAATTTTTGTATTTCTGCTTATTTTACCGTTAAAACTACAGTTTCCTGGAAGAATGGTGGCATTCTGGCACATCTGGCAAGTGGCACAAAATTGAGGTTACAAAATCAAGATAAAAACGTAATTTTGTAAAAAAAAAAATTAAGTACATAAATCACTAAATACGTTTTGCGCTACACACTGAAGAGCAATATAAAAAAGCCACTTGCAAATTGCCACAAAAAATCAAAATATCTCCTAAACCACAAATTCTTCAATCGTTGGGCAGTTGCTTGCCAGACTCAACATCCGTCTGGTCGGAGGATCCTCCCTTTTCAATAGAGGATGAGTGAACTTTACACCCTGTTCCTCATACCTCTAAATTTTCATTAAAACCAAGCCAAGTATAATAACTGAGAAAGTACAACAGAACATAAAACGCAGTTTGTTAAAGTTTCGAGTCAAAATGACATTGTAACAAAGCAAGCACTCCAATTTAAAATATTAAAAGGCTTAACCATACGACTAAACGTTGTAGCGTAGTAGGGGAAATGGCCGGACTTTGCCAAGTCAATGTTATTCCAGATTTGTGTGAATGACGCTGTTACGGTGTACAGAATTTGGCTCCGGTACAAGTATACATAGAGCAGTGGTGGCCCAGTGGTAACGGCCCCGACTTACGAGTTGTAGGTGGTGGGTTCGAACCTAGGCAGACGCTTTACTTTGTGTAAATAATTTCATCATCACTGCTCTCAAAACGGTGAAAGAAAACATCCTGAGGAAACCGGCATGTCTTAGAACCAAAAATTCGAAAACCATGTGACATCTACCAACCCGCACTGGGCCCGCGTGGTGGATTACGGTCCACTCCCTCTCACAGAGAGGAGGCCTGTGTCCCAGCAGTGGGAACATTAATAGGGTGATTATGTTATGTTATGTATATAAGGATACATCGTATGATTTTATGTGGTGGTATCTATGGTAGTTAGTTGGATATGTAGCGGTTAGACCGCCACATACAAAAACTACGAAACAAAAAGACATGACGTCACACAATTCCTACATCTCGCAGTTAGAGTTTACTGAGCGAATAACATAGATAAGACTATCCGAAATCAACATATGGGCAGTTGCCCGCCAGATATAACAACCGTCTGGTTGGAGGATCCTCCCTTTTCTATGGGGGATGAGTGAACTTTACACCCTGTTCCTCATACCCCTAAATTGGTGACCCCGAGACTGAACGTCAACGCAGCCTTCGTGCAACTACTTCAGCGTGACGTCATCATCATCACTCCCGCAAGCTTTCGTGAGGCGAGTCACACAGCCAGCCAGCACCCACGGCTTCAACGGGTATCCTGACCACCAGCATGCAGCGAACGCGCATTCCTGGTCATCACCCTCAGCCACATCACCCCGACTCACTGGGGAATCACCGCAATCACCTCAATCACCGCAATCACCTCAATCACCGCAATCACCACAATCGCCGCAATCACCGCAAACAGTTCCGACCCACCGTGAGCTGTGCGGCACCCGGTTCCGACTCACTGGAACCACAATCACCATCGCCGCAATCACTGCAGACAGTTCCGACCCACTGTGAACTGAGCGGCACCCGGTTCCGACTCACTGGAACCACAGCTGGCACTGTGAAGCATCGCAAGATCCAAGACTCAGCCCACTATCGACCTCCGGTCTCCGGAGGGGAGTGATGTAGCGGTTAGACCGCCACATACAAAAACTACGAAACAAAAAGACATGACGTCACACAATTCCTACATCTCGCAGTTAGAGTTTACTGAGCGAATAACATAGATAAGACTATCCGAAATCAACATATGGGCAGTTGCCCGCCAGATATAACAACCGTCTGGTTGGAGGATCCTCCCTTTTCTATGGGGGATGAGTGAACTTTACACCCTGTTCCTCATACCCCTAAAGATATATGAATAAATTACCAACATAATTTGCAAGTTTCTTGTTTGCATTCGTTTGGCGAAGTACCATGTCTCACCCCTAAATATTATTTAGGTGTAAATATTATCTATCAGTTATTAGACTAGTCAAAAAAACATATACCGTGGGTTATTTTAATATATTTTAATCTTTGAATTGCTTTTGTTTTTATATTTTTATGGCAGTGTATAGAGTGCCACCATTGGCACTCTATCCCTATCGGATAAAGTGCCACTACAGGCACCCTAGTAACACCGCCTCGGCCCGGCTAAAGTGCCGCAAGCATTGGATTGTCATTGTCACTGTCACTAAGTCACGTCACTTGGTATTTTGTTTGATTGTCGAGGTTAGATCGCTGTAAAACACCACATTCCCAAAACATTACATTCTCTTGTGCCTAAACGGACCTTGGCACTTCGCCGGCCGCTACCGCGGCACCGCTCGCTACGCTCGCTCGGCTCGTGCGTTGTGTGGTCACAGTTCTAACCTAACCTAACCTAAATAACAAGTGACAGTGACAATGCAACGCTCACGGCACCCTAGCTGGGCCGAGGCAGTGACACTAGAGTGCCACAAGAAACTCGCGGCACTCTATACACTTCGTATTTTAATTACGGACGCTTTTAACGTGCGTATCTTTTTACATTGTTCTCACATGTATAATTTCATCATGAATGATGTAACCAATTTTATGTAAAAAAAAATTATTTGAAAGAGTGTCCGTGGAGTTTCTTGCCCGTTCTTTTCCATAGGTACCTACTACGTTTTGGAATGGGCAACTAGCTTCATACTCGTATTTCTGACTGACTGACTCCTTGACAATTCAAGAGTGCCTCTATATGGTTTAATTGAAATATATGCTTTGAGTTTGAGTTTTGAACCAGCGATATAACGTGGCTTACCGCGTTTATAACTCCCGCCGATGATCGATAAATTGAAACTCATCATTAATTCAATTATCTAAACCACGTAACCACATTCTTTATAACTGCATCCATGTAAAATACACCGACGTATGAGAAATTCCTGATGGAAAAGCTAGTGTTTAATGTTACATTTGGACATTGACTCGGCATTCGGCCCGGTTAACGCGCGGCCCAGTTAAAATAATGATTTGGTTGCATCATGCATAGGACATAAAGAGTTTGATATTAGTGTGTTAAGAAAAAGTAGTATATAAGTTGTAACATATTGTAAATAAATCAGATTTGAATTTTATATTCTTATCTCAATACCCGTCACTGCGCCAAGACACCTTTAGCCATCTCTGACTCAGTCTCGTGAGTCTGTGAGACTGACAGAGTGTACCCTTCCTGAACCTGGAAATCCTGTATCCTAGGTATCCGTCTGTAACCTTAGGTCGCATTGTGCAGACATCCTGAATTTATTTATATATGTATTTAGCACAATATGATAGGTTGGGGCTATAGGGCTTATAATATAGGGCTTAGAGTCAAAGGGACTGTTAGGCTTGTAGGTCTTAGTAGGTTCCTTTCACTTATCACAAATTTTCATGTATTGTCACACTCTTAAAAGTATTGCAGCCTTACGTGACTTTTGTTAAGGGTAGATACATACAGCCAGCACCACATGCTCAAAAGTCGTGCTGGTGACCACTAGACGAACAAGGCACCAGTCTATCAATCAATCTGCCTAGCCTTTTTCCAACTATCTTGACGTCGGCTTCTAGTCTAACCGGATGCAGCTAAATACCAGTATTTTACAAGGAGCGATTGCCTATCTGACCTCCACAACTCAGTAACTGGGTAATACGATACCCCTTGGTAAAACTGGTGTCAGACTTTCGGGCTTCTGATGACGTAACGACAGTCAAAGATCCACGATTGACAGCCGGGACCAATGGCTTAACGTGCTTTCCGAGGCACGGAGGAGTCTCGGTATGTAAAGATGGTCACCCATCCAATGACCAACCCCGGCAAGCGTAGCATAACACAAGGCACCAGTCTATCAGTAACACTAAATATTAGAACTAAACTAGATAATATTATAAGGTCCATATTTTAGTCTAAAATGAAAGTCATACCTAGGACAATTTGCGAGAGTAACTTTTTATTGTTTAATTTTACCAAATTGCTTTACACCAGAGCCTGGTGGCAAACATGTCTGTTTCATATTACGGAATTTATGATGTTTTTGGGTGAATTTTGTAATGTTATGTCTGTGGACTGTCATGTGATAAGTACCTAGTCTGTTTATGGATCATAAAATAAATAAATTATATACGTTCCATAATATTTTATGTAGTTGTCTGAAGCAAAACTCGCAATATGTTACGCTAATGACATATTGAATATTGAAATATTAGGTATTAAATATAAAATTAAATAAAAACATAACAAGGAGGTGGTGGTCATGACCATACGATAAAAGTGAAAACTTACGACTGGAATCGAAAATACGCGATTCAGTGTCACCGACTGACAAGTTTTGTTCACGAAAATATTACATTTTAAAGTCCTAAAAATAAGTTGATTTAAAAAGACTAGCTTCATTTTGTATTAAAATACTTTCATGAAGTTTTTAATATGCTGACACAAATGACTTTCAACATAAGAATTGAACTACACTGATATTACTGAATAACTCAGTAAAAAACTTTTCTAATAACATAAACGTGTATTTCAATAAGATTGCACGCTTGAACTCGATAACATTGAACACATTTTCACCTAATTCCAAAATGTATAATAACGCCTAACTATGAATATCAGATCACGACCCTATAATGAAGGTCATAAGGTTAATATTACCCTGCAGAGATAACCTGCCATATAATTTTATGGGGCACTATGTTCTTATTATTCTAAGTTCAATAAAGGTATGGACGGATCTTAGATATGAAGTTATGGGTAATCTTGGGTTATCGTGCCTATGATGTTATGGCTCTTAGTAATTTTGTACGGGATTTAGATTACATGGGTTTGATATTTATGAAGTTTAATAACGAATTTGGCCCCCTCTTGCTAAAATGACAGCTTGCATTCGTCTGGGCATGCTATCGATGATATTTCTAATGGTTTCTTGCGGAATACGTTGCCACTCCGCAGCAGTTACATTCTTTAGCTCCCTGTTTTGTGGAGCGGGATGCACTGATCTTACTCATTGCTTCAGAACATCTCAAATGTGGGCTTCTGCACTGAGGCTGGGACTTCGAGCTGGGTTATCCAAACAACGGAATTCAGACCTCTACGCTACCACATTTTCAGAACGGGTGACGCCAGAATGAAGTTATAGGTCTTCTTCTTCTTTTCGTCTGGTCAGTGACTAACCTGGTCTCAGAGTTTTAAACGACTGACTTGGCTTCACATGCCGTCAAGAAATATCTCTAAGGCATGCCGGTTTCCTCACGATGTCTTCACCGTTTTGAAGCAAGTGATAACAATACGCACATGAATCTGAAAATTCAGAGGTGCGTGCCTTGGGTTTGAACTCGAGACCTATGACTTAGCAGTACGACGGTTACAACAATAAGCTATAGATTAAATTATCCCCATGTGCTTATTCAACACGTAAAAACTTATTCCCTTGAGTGTACCAAACTGACGAATCGACAAAATCTGGCAAATACTGGAAACTGGTGAGTTAACGCAACTGTCTATCGGGAAAACTGATGAATCAGTGAAACTGACGAATCAACGAAACTGTCGAATTAAATAAACTGACGACTGAGGGAAACTGACCAGTGATACGCGGACTCGTTATAGGTGGTCTTGAGTTATCGTGACTATGATGTCGTGGCTCATAAAAAAATTGTATGTATTTTAGATTCCACTAGCTTCTGCCCGCGACTTCGTACGCGTGGAAGTCATAAGACACCAGTTGACACCACAATATACTACAGTTTATAAAACTTTCGTGTATACTACGTTTGTAATATTCTCAGCAGTTAAAATACACAGACTGGTGACTCGGGAGCTAGCGACGTACAGTGTCCGTGCGAGAATCAGCTCGTCCTGAGGTCGACACCCGCAGCCTTCAGCATTTTTTTTTTCTTTTGCGTGGGGAATCATCAAATGACTTTTCCCGCGCTGGGCGGAGCGAAAGGGCGTGTCAGACTCTTACTGACTAAAACCCACCCGTGTTACTTCCCTTGCCTGTGCCAGGGGCCACGGTTTCCCCTTAGCAACCCCAGCAGGCACCGGCCCTAGCGGACCCTTTCAGTTTTGCTGACATCTCTTTGAGGCGCACGTAGAACACGACGCGCCGTCGACCCGGGCCTGATCCTTATCGGACGGCGAGCTACCCATTGCTCTCCGTCCGCAGGCCCGCGCCTACGGTGGCCGGAAATTGGCTACCAATTCCCGATGCTCGGGGCGTCTCCTACGGGGGCGGCTTGGGGCGTAAGGGCGCGACATTTTTCTGTCCCTGGCGCGCCCCGCCTCCTCCTTCGCGAGCATTACTGCTTCGCAGAAGGAGGTGACGGCTTGCGTTGCCCTCTCGCTCCGCACCATGGCCTTTACCAGGGTCGGACGCGAGAGGTCGCTGCCGCCGAGCGCCTCCACGAGGACACGGCGGTGCTTCGCCCAAGCCGGGCAGACATCCACCGTATAATCCACCGTGTCCTCCGGGCGGTCCACACAGTGGTGACACCCGGGCGTTTCCTCCCGCCTTATGTGAAACAGGAACCTCACGAAACAACCGTGTCCGGTGAGGACCTGCGTCAGGCGGAAGAAGAGGACGCCGTGGCACCTCTCTAGCCACTCCTCAAAGAGGAGACTTATCGTCACAATTGTGGCGTGCCCAAATCTGGGTTGCGACAATCACACACTCCAAGCCGCCATGAGATCCCGCCGGAGCTCTGTTCGCTGTACCGTGATTTCTCGCGGCAGTGGAGCCTTCAGCCTTCAGTGACGGTCCTTGTGACTTATTGATAATTAGCCATCGCAAAGCATACGCTCACAGGGAACTGCACGCGCTTAAACTGGTAATTGTGGGGAATTAGTGGTATACGCGGTATATACACTGTCTCGCCAATGCCACAACCTATTAGAATTTCCGCCTTGATGTCGTTTCCTTGCAAAGACATGACTTTGAGCCGAATTCCGTTACAAAGCTTTGGCGGAGTTAAGTTCCGAAGGAGCATAATCGGGACACCGACCTTCAGCTGGATTTTCTGCGCCGGAAGTCCAGTTGCCATGAGCGAATTCAGAAATTCTACGGGGTAATGTGTGGCATCGTCTTCCTCCACATCAGCATAAATGGAGGTTTATATCACTTCGCTCCCTACAATTTGCGAGAGAATACCGTAGTTTATCGCTGCTGCTTGATCATTTTTGACGTTAAAATGGAACACGCCCAAGAATTCTCTTGGTACGGAATTCGACTGATGTCTTCGTACACCAGACGAATCGGATCTTCTAAAGTGGGAATACTCTACTCTACCAAGAGTCTCTGGTAGGGCCACCTGACCACACTCCTCTGTTATAGTGCCTTCACCAACTTTTAGAAGAACATAGGAGAATTTTGAACATGTGGATTCCCGCTAAGTTCCCGCGGATTTCCTGCAGGGTTCTGTTTATAGCTTCCACTGCTGTCTTATTTGCCATAATTCTTTCATCCCATACAATGAAGCGCTAACCCTAAGCACGCATCCCTTGTTACTGTTGCGTGACACCTCACAAACAGCGTTTCGTTGTTCTCTAAATTGATGGGAATCTTAAACATGAATGGCGCGCGCTGTTTTCTCACCAGAAAGCAGTGTGGCAGTGATTCCAGAATATATTGGCGATTACACACAAATTTTAAAATCGCTAGCACAAATCTGCTGTCAAAATCTGTGTGTAAAGTCAAAAATTAAGCTAGTTTTTTTTGTGCTGGTCAAGGCCTCAGGTAGGTACCTACTCTTTTCACACCGGCCATCTCAATAAAGAATCTTAAGCTACGCTGTCACAGCAGACCAAGCAAGGAATTAATACCTATGTACTATACATAATATATAAACACCAGGTATAGTTAATTTATTTCGCAAAAGTCCTGTTTTGTTGCCGTTATGACGTTACTCACGGTTTAAATTGCAATAACTAACAGGACTTCGTGAAATGGTTTAAGCGAACTGTAAAAGGCGAACGTTTTTCGGCTTTTTTCAATATTTTTCGGCTTAATGTTATCCTTGATACCAAAAGATGCATATTTTGCCATATTGAACTACTTTACAATATGCTTTTAAAAGTAAAAAGCGCTAAAATATTGTGTTTTTTTACATTCGGTTTATTCTATAATCCGTAAAAAATCATTTTATTCTTATAGTTTTTGGCACTAAAATGATCAGAAGACAACCTTGAATGTTTTGTGACTGTTAAGTGCTTGTGACGTAGCAGTTTCCCATAGATTACGAAGTTTTCCTTTTTTTGTGAATTTAATACATTCTACGAACTATTACAAAGATAAAAAAATAAAAAAAACACTTAAAAAATAAAAATCGTATTACAAAATGTAAAAAAGAGAAAAACAAAAAAAAAAAAAATACAATAGATGGGATTCGAACTAACAAACTCGGGATTGCAAAGCAACCGTCTAACCGCTTAGCTATTTGCTTACTTGAAAGTTAGATAAAATAGCCGTTCCTATATATTTCATGATTGACTGCTTAGTTCCATAAAGGTATAGCGTGATGATTATCATTTAAAAAGTTAAATCGGTAACTAAACTATCTACAATATGCAAACCTTTTGGTTTGGCGCATCTTTTTACAATTTGCGGAAAAAAATACGAACATAATGTAATATTGCTCATCCCCCTAAGCAAATAGCGTGATAGTTTATACCCTACCATTTGACCAGACTTATAGGGAATATCTATGCAAAATTTCAATAGAATCTGTCCAGTAGTATTTGCGTGATGCTGGAACATACATACAGACAAACAGACAAACAGACAAAAATTCTAAAAACTATATTTTCGGCATTAGAATCGATCCCAGACCTCGGAGCAATTACTTTTTTTCAAAAATATTCAATGTACAGTTTTGACTTCGCTACGATTTTATTATATGTATAGATAGATGTATAGATGGTGTTTAGGGGATGATTTTATGGGAATAACTGGTAGTCAGAACCCCAAAAGTTTGACAACTAGTCTTACCAAGGGTTATCGTGTTACTTAGTAACTAGGTTGTGGAGGTCAGATAGGCAGTCGCTCCATGTAAAATACTGGTATCCAGCTGCATCTGATTAGACTGGAAGCCAACCCCAACGTAGTTAGGATAAGGTTAGGCAGATTTATTGATTGACTGGTTAAAAATACATGTTTGTTTAGCGACTAGTGAAGCTTTTTGATCCAAAAAGTAGTTTTGTTGTACTAAGTTGCTTACGTAGAGCATAAACGCAGGTTGCGGTTTTACGAACATTTTAAAGAAGCATACTTCTAAAATATTTCACGTCCTGAGGGACTCAAACTTTTATGGTCTCTACAATATTTACAGCCTTTTCTATCATAAACTTTATGTAGTACTTTTTCTTATAGCATAGCAAAATCAGCCCATAATGTTCCCACTGCTGGGACACAAGCCTCCTCTCATCAAGAGAAAGTGGGCTGTAATCCAGCACGCGGGGATAGTGCGTGTTGGTGAAAGTCACATATCTTCGAATTTTCGTTTATAGGACATTCGTTTCCCCACTTTCCTTCAACGTTTTGAGTGAGTGAGCAATTTTACCTGCAACTATTAGATAAAGTTACAATTAGTATCAGCCTATTAATGTTTCTCTGCACAGTACAGGCCTCTTCTCATACAGAGAAGGCACGAGCATTGATCACAACGCTTGCTCAAGACGGGCTGGCGATTTCAGACTTACATGTCAGTAATGTCCAAGATAAACTGGGAAAGTTTACAGGGTGGACCAAAAACGTCATAAAAAAAAAATGTATTCCTCATGTCTAGGGGTATTCGAAAATACCCCATGTATGTTCCGCGATTTTTGTAGTTTTCGAGTTATTTTTTTAAAATATTTATTTTCGAGTTTTCTTGCCGGTGGAGCTTCAAAAATTCGTTCCGGACCCATCACACCCCTGGAAGATACCCCTGGGGGTGCCACGGGAACTTGAATTCGGACCCGTGGCACCCCCTGGTCCACGGTGTACCAGTGGTATCACGGGTCCTATTTACTAGTGCCCATGAATCCACCAATCGAATAGTGATGGGACAGATGGACAACAGTGACAAAATAATTTTAATATTTATCTGTTTCGCCGCCAAGATTTTCATACATTTTTTTGTAGTGAGTATTTTCCAGTTTTTTTTGCTTCAGTATCATCTTGAATGTTACTTTTTATGACGTGTAGTTTTGGTCCAGCCTGTATATGAATTGAAAAAGTCACATTGGTTTGCCCGGATTTGACCCCACAACCTCGTGCCTCAGAGGCGAGGTCTTTAATCACTGAGCCATCAAAATCTATAATACTAGCTTCTGCCCGTGACTTCGTTCGCAAGCCTAGAACCTCCTTCAAGCATTGGGCTATATAATGCAAAAATAATTTTTCAAATGCGACTGGTAGTTCCGGAGATTACCCTCTACGTACAAACTTACAAACAAACAAACAAAAAAAAAAATATACGTTTTTATAATATTAAATAAATAATAAGAATTAATTATTAGGTCCAGCACCAACCGCTGGTTGTCCGTCCTGCACCAACCGGGGGTTGTCCTTGGGTGCACTTGCATAGTGTATACAGGGATAATCTTCAGCTGGTGCCTCATTCCGTTTCGAATTGTCTAAGGGGCCCCTGCGAGTTGGCTTCGGCCCCTCGTACGCCTTCCAAAGGCTCGGGACCCCATGGTCCCGAGATATGTAAAAACAACATTAATTATAAGTATTAGTATAGATTAAACGTATCTAAATTATAGTATATTTCTTTCACGTGATATTAATAAGACAATTTCCCATAAAATCTTGTAACAGAGCGTCGTGTAGTACTCATAAACTTGTTCATAACTCCAAGCCCGAAGATTGAGCTTCTATTAGAACTACTCTGCTATGACATATTATAATATAATAGTATAGGAAACTTTAACCGCTAAAGATTCGTGACTCCAGCGCCACGCGCGTGCGGAAATCCAGCGAACTACCCACCGGCGCGCCGGAGATAAGAGCTCGCTAACATAAACAAATACTGAGATCTTTTTGTTACGTAAATAGTCTTATCGTTAATGGTTTTGGGTTCCTGATTAGACAAAGGATTTTTTATAATACTTAGAATCTTTGTAAGCGAACGCTAGTATTGATAAATAAACATTCTTATCAGATTCTTATAAGAAATTCCTTTGTTCACTGTTTTGATTATTTATAATATAACTACTGGTTCGATTCACATGAAACTTCGCAGGATACATTATGAATACATATACTATCGGTCAAAACCATTTTTTACGAACAAACACAATAAATAAAAACACCAATAATTAAAAAAGTTCAATAATAGGTATCCGTATCATTACGTAACATTACTTAGTTGATAAAAAATATTGAACTCCTATTTTTTTCTGAAAAATGGCATATATAGTATGCAATAACTAATAAATAATATAAAATAAATGACTTACCAGCGATTACATGCACAAAACACACACAAAACTCAAAATTTCACATCAACACATTTTTTCACTACCGAGTTTGTTTACATTTTTTGATGGGTCCGTAATAGGTAATTACGATGTTATTTTGTGCAAATTTTATCTATATACGATGACGACACTACTTAATTATTGAAATAACACCATTTCCCGTCGATTTACACTTAAAAAACAATAGAAAATGAATAAATAGAACGCGGAGTGCAGTGCACGGCACGCATGCGCGGACGCCATTTTGCCGTACCAAAAATGTTCAATTTTTACTTTTTTTTAGAGTTGTTTCTGCATATTTTGACGTTTTAGTCGATTTATTTGACAGGTATATTATCCTACCATAAATTAAAGCCAAGAACAGACTAGATCTGCCCATACATAGAGTAAAATCGGCCGTTGCATCGATGCCTATACACTGACGCAGTACTGCCTCGTCGGGGCTTTACGGTTTTGGGTGCGCGTAACAGATCTGTCGTCGCGAGACTTTATCGGTTGTTGATAGAGTTTTAATTAATGACATTAAAGAGCAACCTAACTGGTTTCTTGAAGGGGTGGGAGGATCGTATTTAGTTAAGTTCGTATATGTATACAGATTTATTGGTTATAAGTCGGCAATCTATTACGAGATGTAGGAGAGGTCATTTGCAACCAAATGACCCCCATTGACCAATATGCCAATGTCAACCATTTTCGAGTAATTTGACATTTTATATTTTAAAATGAATGAATTAAAAGTATTAAATGTCAAATGACTCGAAACTCTTGACATTGCATAGGAGTCAAAAGGGGCCATTTTGTTGTAAATGACCTCTTCTCCACCCCCTTAATTGCCGACATTATAACCAATATCCCTGTATACTGTTCTCAAACATTTCTGTAAAAGTAAAGAAAAACTTTGTGAGGTTTCCATGTTCATAATTAATTTACGAGCTTTAATGCAGCCAACTTCTGGTGTGAAAGTGTATAGTAGGAGGTGAGCAGTGGTGGCCCAGTGGTAATGGCCCCGACTTACAAGTTGTAGGTCTTGGGTTCGAACCCAGGCAGCTGTTTTTCTTCGTGTAAATAATTTCATCACGACTGCTCTCAAAACGGTGAAGAAAAACATCGTGAGGAAACCGGCATGTCTTATCTACCAACCCGCACTGGACCCGCGTGGTAGATTCCAGCCCATTCCGTCTCACAGAGAGGATCCGAGGCCTGTCCCAGCAGTGGGAACATTAATAGGCTGATTATGTTATGTATGTTAGATGAAGTTTGCGTTGTGGTCCCATATAAATTTTATTAACTTTGCTTCGATAGTTTTAGAGTAATTTTAAACTTATTTTTTCCACTTAGTGTATGTCGATGATGTTATAATAACTTCATGTCACTGATATTTACATAGCAGTTAGTGGTATTAGGTACTGCAACCAAAAAAATGGAATAAAAAAACAAATAAGTAACGACTTCCAAAAAACACTTTAATTTCGGAAGTCGGTGCAAAAAAACGAACGACCGAATGACTGACTTCCGAAATTAAAGTTCTAATTCCGAATATAAAACCAGGGCCACAAAATAGAAATGGCGGTGACAGTAACAAAAATTATGGTCTGACTGTTAGGAACCGTATTTAGAAAACCGCTTAGAAATAATAACTGGAAAAAACGAATGGAAACATAAGAATGTAAACTTATTTGCCACTATGCATGCACATGACAATGTTTTGACTTGGTACCCTTTCGGTACCCAAAAATGACAACGCATAGACTATCAGTGTTCTATGTGTAGCAGTGAACAGGCACATAGTACTTGCGTTATGAACTGAGTCGTCTTATCGAAAGTTTGCAACCTGCTCCATAAACTCTATAAGAGCGAGCGAGACAGACTAAATATCACAATAATTTATGGCCTGACGCCTCAGTTCTTAACGCAGCGACTATAGTATCAATAACCATTTTCTACAGTATCTATAACCATCCTTCAAATGGGTAATCATCATAGGTCTCGCGTTCAAACCCAAGGCACGCACCTCTGACTTTTCGGATTCATGTGCGTGTTGTATAATTATAACTTGCTTATAAAACGGTGAAAGAAAACTTCATGAAGAAATGCCTGAGGCATATTTCACATGCCAAATCAGAGGCCCATGGGTGCCATAAAAACTCTACGATACGATACCAGGTTAGACCATATGCTTTTTGCTTTTTTCGTGTGGTTAGTACCACACGAAAAAAGCAAAAAAGCAAATGGGCAATTTTCCTTTTCACAAACGTGAACCATAAAACTAATAATATTTCTCAACTTTCTCTAAAATACTTCCTTCCAAAGCCCATAAACAAGTTTTCTTAAAGACATAACTTCCTGCAACTGCAACGTCCCAGAGGCCAGTCCTTATGTTCCGGAAGAAGAACTTTGTCTCTTTGTTCCAAGAGGCAAAGAAATATTCCAGAGACAAGCGAAAATATTAATATTTCTCGACCAAACGCTTACACAAACGTATGAGAAAAGACAGATACCCCATGTTACCTAAACTCCTCCGTTTTCCCCCAAAGAAAAGTAATCTCTATCAGGGTAGAGTAAGGTACGTTTTTCCACGTGTGAAGTTTTATTACTCGTCGGGCGATTATCTTCACGTTTTATGGATATGTCGCAGTCATTTTGGTAAATCCGTATTTTGTTTCTTTATCCCACAAAGACAAATAAGTGTAGGTATGTATTTTCTTTGTACCCAGAAAGATGTACGCACTTTACCTTTGTGTAAAATTATAATTTTCTGAGGAGTGACTTACAAATGTTGGCTTTGTTTAACGAGATGAAGTAATTTATTATTTGGTTGGCGGCTTTTTTCTTTTTTCCTCAAAGTAAAGTAGGACATCTGTTTTTTTATGTTTTGTTTTTCTTAATTTTGATCTCCGGATTAGCTGTGATACAAATGAGTTACGTTTGTTATTTCATAGATGGTAAAAAAATGTAGCCTGTTATTACTAACACTAGGCGACACCTAATTGTAATCCTACTATGCTATCCAACTTTTTAATAATATTATAAATGTGAACGTTTGTACATTATGTTTGGATGTTTGTCACTCAATCACGCAAAAACGGCTGAACGGATTTGGATGAAAGGCACACAGATAGTTTATAACCTGAATTTACAAATATGATACTTTTTATCCGGTAGTACGTTCCCGTGGGATAATTTCCGACATCTACGCGGGGGAAGCCGCTGGCGAAATCTAGTGATTAGTCACTAGATTTCGCCAGCGGCTTCCCCCGGTTTTGTTTACTTAGGTAAACGAAAGCACACTGTTGGATTTTCAACGCTAAGCTTAGCGGAAATAGTTGAAATTACCACGTACAATTTTTAGGCCTTACATTCAGATGTCGCTGTTCATGAAAACGGGCATTATTATATAATATCAGCAATTTCTCAGACAATCACTTCTAACACCAGAAAAAATCACCAACGGAAATATTCAATAACAATTAATTTATATATTGCTCCTCCAAAACCAAAATTATTAGCAAGCCTTCTTCAGCAAGGTTTTTCATATATAAAATTCAGAAATAACCACAATGAATTATTTATACAAATAACGATTTCCTTCCTGTTACTGAAGTACCAAAGAATACCATAAATAATGTTATTTCAAAGATAAACATATAAAATTACAAAGGTGCCTAAATAAACATGCCTTTATCTTTAATTTATTTCACAGGAAAATAATTTGATGAAGGTTTATTATTAATTTACTCTGATCTTTACATATTTTTTAAAAGCTTTTCATCTGTATATTTATGTAAATAATTTGTTTAAATGTAAACAAAATAAATTGAAGAACTGACATAGGTACTTAGCCCGGATTTGAATCCTCACTCTCGTGAATTTTTAAATAAAATTAATTAAAATATAATTAGGTGATATGTTAGCAATTAAATTATTACGAGCAGGATTAAAAAATATCTGTAACTAGCTTTTGCCAGCGGTTTCGCCGCGCGACGGAAATTATCCCACAGCAACGAAATGTACTACCGGGATAAAAGTATCATACTCAGTCAGTCAGTCAGTTGTCATTTTAGCGTGAAAACGTAACAAAAAACTCACATTCGAATTTTTATAGTAAAATAATTCGTTAGGATTATTACATAAATACTAGCTTTTGTCCGTGACAGATGGAGTGGCGATCCAAAACTCGCTGAAGTCCCATTGTGAAAATCCCACCGTGGCCCTGTGGCCACAACAAGTTCACGTGACTTAAATCACAATTTTTACTGCTAAATAATGACTATATCGTCTGTGGTCTGTTTCTCTCTATGGCTTTGCGGATATTGTCGTCAATTGGAAGTAAAATTACCAAAAAAATGTCAGGTAACACCGAAAAATTCTGAAAAATGTCAAAAGTGACGTAATGCGCGCGTCAGTGTCAAACCGCAGGGCTTGAACGTATAAACGTGTATTCTCATCTGACTGTCAGCGGTTAAACTCTTAACGTGTTTCCATCTTCAGTCATTAGCCTGTGTATTGTTTGTCAGTCAGTTAATTTCTACACCAAATGTTAGAAACTTTTCCACATAACAGTCTCTTGTTTTTAACGTATGTAATTAAGCCTGTATTAAGTTGTTTCTTTCTTTGTTTCAGAGTAAAACATTAGACTTGGCTCTAGTGTCAATATACAGAGGGGGTGTAGAATTGGCTTCCATTAGCCAATATGCCGGTTCACCCTACAATACTACAGATAGGTAAGAAATCTTGTTTATTAAAAAAAGCGAAATGTGTTTCTTTCACTTCATCATAAGGCACCATCTTAAGGCATCCCACTTCTGACGCAGCGAGCAGTGATAGCCTAAATGGTGTGACCGTTAGACTGCCAAGTCGAGTTCGAAACGAAAGCACGCACCTCTGACTTTTTGAATTTATGTGCGTATTAAATTATCACTTGCTTCAAAATGGTGAAGGAAAACATTGTGAAGTAACCGTTACGCCTTATAGATATTTCTTGACGGCATGTGAAGCCAAGTCAGTGGCCCATGGGTGGCTTTAAAACTCAGAAAACAGATTAGTCACTAAACACAAGAAAAGAAAAAGAGTGACCTAGAGGTTTTTCTTAGCTTTTTCTTTTCGTGTGTTTAGCCAGGCCATCTACCAAGTACGAAATTGGATTAGATAATCAAATAGTATTATGAAATAAATGAAAATCCATAAACGACCGCCTGAGAACTCTCTGTAGCATGAAATCCTATTTCTATAAATATTTTCATTATTCGCTTGGAATTACTAATTATCTAAAAATAGACTCTGTAAGAAGATCTAATCGGCTGAAGGAGATAACTATTGAATATAATATTATCCGGTCTATTACTCTCTGTCTCACCCCAAAGATAAAAGCCTTATTCAATGCGAAATAACTTCCCTCAGAATAATTTTCAACTAATTTCGCCTATTTTTTTGCCCCGGGAGGAAGCATACCTGAGAGATATTTCTCGATGCCGCGTGAACGCCACCACACGAAAAAGAAGAAAACCCTCCGACGAGGAAGGGACTAGCTATCTACGATTTACTCAAAAAAACTACAAAAGATTTCGTGAAAAGAGATACGTAATATACTAATAGTTGTATGAATACTCACTACACAGAACTTCAGACCGCCTTCAAAGCCAAGTCCACCTCCAGCAGTGCCCGCCGAAACCTCTCCGTACTCCGTGGTGATAATTGTGTCATTATTATAATAATTATAATTTCCTTAATGAGTTCATTGAAGGACGGTAAAGAACTTCAACCTATAATTAAATTAATGATTCTGACCTTATAAAATGTTTTAATAGGTTGATAATTAGAAAGATATTGTTAACCTATCATTATCGGAAGACGATAATCACCATTTTGGTAAAGACCGATAAAATTGAAGTTTCTCATTATAATCAAAATTCAAGGAAGTCCATTATCTTGTGTCTTATTGATAAGAAAAAAAACTTTTTCTAAAGGAACTTCAGCTGCGGTTGACTTTGCTAATCTATCAAAGGCGTACAAGTTTCTTTTAAAATTATTAACCTTAGATTCAATTATCTTATTTCATTCAAAGATTTACATATCGGTAAATATTGATTTTTTGGGCTTATAGCTTTACTTTCTGGGGCTTTTTATGAGGAATGATTGACGAAAAAAAAATGGAATGTCCTTGATGTATGATTTACTAGCTGCGCGCCGCGGTTTCACTCGCATAAGTCTCTATCTCGCAGGAATATCGGGATAAAAGGTGTTCTATGTCCTTCTCCAAGTCATGGTGTACCCATGTGCCAAATTTAATTCAATTCAATTCAATTGAATTCAATTTATTCAGTAACAATATACATTGCGTTCGAAATAATACAACATGAAACATAAATATACACAAAAGTTACAAAATGAGGAAGATTATTATTATTGCAAGTCATGGAATTCAATTTAAATTACGAAATATTATTAAGATTAAAAAATACCATGCAAACATAAATTATAAAACTCGTCAAGTATAAAATAATCAAAAAATAAAATACAAACACAATAAAACCCTTATACAAAATAATTACACATGTCAGTTTTAAGAGGACTATAACTCATCTAATGAATAGAGGCATTTTTCCAACAGTAATGCCTTGAGCCTTGCTTTAAATGAGCTGGTGTACAGTATGCTTTTTAATTCAAGCGATAATTTATTAAATATTTTAACTGCCTGATACTGTAGACTATGTTTAACAATTCCAAAAGCCGGGATGATTTTATTTCTAAAATCTTTTCTTCGCGTTTTTTCCCTTACCAGTCTGTCCTCGTCTGTTTCATAGTCATAAATATATTTTTTGAAATTGCTTAATAGCCATAATCCAAATATCTTCAGCCGTTTTAACGTGAAAGCGTAACAAATAAACAAATTCACTTTCGCATTTAAAATAATTTAATTATTATAGTTTTTATTTTTATATATTAAAGGATTGTATTTTCATAATAGAGTGTAAAGAGTTCTATTCTTGTCACTTTTTTTCTCATTTCGTTTTTAATGTTTGTATAATCCATCCAATAACACCAACAAATTGTTTCTGATTTTCCCCACTTTTACTGTAATAACCCTATCATCTTGTATATTTACCTCGACTTCCCGACAAATTGCATTTCATCCGTCTTCTGTAACACGGGAGCCCCCCGGAGGTGTGATAGTGGATTTAATTATATTTGTCTCATTAGCGTCTTACATATTACGCGCTAATATGACTCCCCTGTCTCCACCTACAGTATACACCGTCGTAATTGTTATTACGTCTAAAACAGTATATCTACCTCGAATATAACAACTTCATGGTTCTTTGAAACGGGAATTACTATGAACTTGAAATTTCTTTCTTTTTCGTGTGGTTAGTGATTAACCTGGTGTCAGAGTTTTTATGCCACTCATGGGCCTCTGACTTAGCTTCACTTGCCGTTCGTGAAATATTCCTCACGATGTTTTCCTTCACCGTTTTTGAAGTAAGTAATAATTATTATACAATAAGCACATGAATCCCAAAAGTCACAGGTGATTGCCTTGGTTTGAACTCGAAACCTATAATGTATGACTTGACAGTTTGACGGTCGGTTACACCACAAGACTATCACTGCTGTAGCGGTTACACCGCCATATACGAACTACGCAGCAAAGACATGACGTCACACAAATCCTGAATCGCGCAGTTAGAGTTTACCGCGCGATCGACATACATAAGACTATCCGATATCAATTTTCGGGCAGTTGCTTGCCAGACATAACACCCGTCTGGCCGGAAGATCCTCCCTTTTGTAATAAGGGTGAGTGAAGTTAAACCCTGTTTCTCATACCTCTAAACTGCTTTTTATATCTTTTGATTCTATCTAATAGTACGAACTTTTTATTATTTTTAAGTAAATGTGGATTGTATAAAAGTTTTGTAATATTAAAGGAGCTTTTAGGATTAGTCTCGTTTTTGTTGAGTTAGACAATAATATTTAATGGTAATCTTCTTTCACAAAAATCTGACCTTTGTTAAATTCCCAACCAATTTATACTCAAATCCCTATCCCTTCAGATATTTGACTCAAAACTTTACCCAAATGTTGCCTTTCCAAAGTCTGACGTTTCACCGCAACCCCGTCACAAATCATCTCGCTTACATTGAAGATGTTAAGATCAGGGTGCCATGTAAGACCTCAATCTTACCGTGTAGCGTAATAAACCGGTTAACAAAACAAACTAAGTGAAAGCCACCGCGGCGGTATTGAAGGCACTGAAGTTTGCCCAAGAAAACCGGAGTAAACACGCACAAGTTTTGCAGTGTGGGCTAAATTATAAGCGTAGTGACGGATGTGCTAAGTGAGAAGTTGTTGTAATTGTAGCAAGTTGTGGCTTTGAGTTACGGTTGCGTTTGTCGGTCTAATTTTGTAAGAGAATGTTGCTGAAATTAGGAACAGGAATACTCGTAGTATGACAGTTCAAAATAGAGAGAAATCCTAGCAACTAATATTATAAATGTGAAAGTACGTCTGTTTGTTTGTTACGCTTTCATGCTACAATGGCTGAACGGATTAGGATGAAATTTAACACATGGGTAAACCATGACCTAGGTTGGGGCATAAAATACTTTTTATCTAGATATTTCCACGGGATTGAGACTTATGCGGTTGAAACCGCGTGGTTTATATTTTAAATGGGTACAGTTTTTTTTACATTATTCTGCATCTTTCATTTTCTGACACGATGAAACGTGCGTTTATGTAAGACATGCGTTTATGGGTTGAACGCGCCACCCATGAGTACCAATTTTGTTGTAATTATAATCCTTGCGGCATTTACATGAAATAAGAAAACGCTATATTTTTGCCTCCATTGTACGAATTGGTAATGCCTGAAATCTCTTCGAAAGAACAAGTTCCTCCATTTTCAGATACAAAGGAGTTCAGAAAACCATTGCTCTCGTAATTTACAAACTTAGAATCGTAAACTATCGAACATTCTAGAAAACATCTTTAAAACTTTCAACCGATAACCGCTTATCGCTTGAGTCTTGCCACACAGAGGAAGCAAGTTAAAGATTAGTGCGGAACTCAATTAAAGCAACGAAGTTTCTGAGAGATCGCGATCCGTATAATTAAATTTTCCCAGCAAAAGTGCTGCGTGATCGGAATGTACTTCGGATGCAGGCGTCGGTGTTTATCACTCGCAAACCCAGTTTTATTGAAATGAGGTTGAAGATACAGAGTAATGGAAAGCAGTTTCTTTGCGAATGCTTTGAGGGCTACGATAGAGTGTGGGATCTGGTTTTTACTTTATTTTCTTACCTATCGTAAACAATTGCGATTTTTTTGCTTTTAAGAATTTATTGCTAGTGGGATACTTCAGAAACCTTAAATTAAACATTATAACTCTTACAAATGCCTACTAAAATAAAATTTGTTTTCATATTCAAAACAAAGCAAACACTATAAACTAAACTGTACGTCATAACTAACATGGCACATAATTATATTTTATTTTCCTACGAGTCCACGAACGTCATCTACGAAAAGTGACTACAGATTCAATTTACTGCGGTCTTATACCC
The DNA here is from genome assembly GCA_948150665.1 of Conistra vaccinii. Taxonomy (NCBI): domain Eukaryota; kingdom Metazoa; phylum Arthropoda; class Insecta; order Lepidoptera; family Noctuidae; genus Conistra; species Conistra vaccinii. Next base: position 20,079,306 of record OX411329.1, read on the forward strand.
TAAGCTACGCTCTGACAAGGCATTTAGTCGGATTCCCACTCAATTTAGGACATGTTGGGCTCGTATCACGAAAAGAAGTCACGTAAGCTCGTCGTAAAAAGTTTTTGCCAACTACCTTTTTTGGATTCGGGGAGCGGATACCGTCAAGTTCTATTAAAAGTAACATAATGAGATGTAAGGGTGGTGGTAACAAGAAGAAAATAAAAGTTACATGATAGTATTGGCTTTGTTGTGGAATCATCAGTAATCATTCGTGTTTTTACAGAAAGTCACATTTTAACGACTAAGTGATAACCAATATTATTATAGTTTATATGGATGATTTTATCATGTCATAAAAACTTCTTAAAGCCTTCTTCAGAGTCTGGACCTTAGTACTCTATATTAACGGTAACTTAGTAAATATTATGCTCACGATGGCGGTGATATTACAACAGAAGTCGATGCTAGCGCACGTTAAAATGTAGCAAAGTTGGAATTGAATATAACCAAACGAAGTTAGTAGAGGTAATATCTCTATGCAAATTATATCTCTTTTAACTTTCTATGATAATTATTATTTATGAATACAAAACTATGATTATATTCAATCAAATATTTGACATTTATTGTATTTTAAAAGAAATTTTATGAACTAATACAATCTTTAATAAAACCTATTAACGGCTGTCCAAAATCAAAACCTAGCAACTGACATTTTTTAATAAATCGGTGTTTTTGCATGTTTTGACTTGCTAGATATTTTCCGATATATTGTGCTTGTCAAAACATCTAAAAACCATTCGCAAACGAAGTTATAAATAATAAAAAACCTAGCATCTACACTACAATTTTGAAACAAGTAAAAAAATCTAATCTAAAACCTAGCATCTTACATCGACCAATTGTTAACCTAGCAAGTGGCTGTAGTTACTAGGTTAAGAAATTGTCCGTGTTGTTGCTAGGTTTTTAAAATGGTAACATTCACTTAAAAAATGCCGCGGATTCCCGCGCTAACGTAGTATGAGTCGAGCGATTGTCAACGAAAAGAAAAAACTTAATTTTTGTGTTCCTTTTTTATTTAAGTAATACTCTAAAGATATGAGATTGCTGACTTCTGAGCCAGGCTGTTTCCAAGAGTCATCACGAACCGACATCGCGTGCAGGTTTCACGAGTTCCAGCCTCCCGAACAAGCTGGATTTCGTAAAGGCTTTAGCACCGTAGACCACATACATACGCTGCGGCAGGTTATACAGAAGACTGAAGACCTGCCTCTCTGCTTAGCGTTTGTGGACGACTACGAGAAAGCCTAATATTCGATTCAGACTTGGGCTTTACTGCAATCTCTCCAACGGTGCCAGATTGACTATAAGTACATCGAGCTGCTAAACTGTTTGTATGAAAACGCTACTTATGTCAGTCCGACTCCAGAACCAGACTTCTAAACTTATTTTTCTGCAGCGAGGGATGTGACAGGGAGACGTTATCTCTCCGAAACTGTTCACCGCTGCACTGGAGGATGTTTTCAAGGTTCTGGACTGGAAAGGTGTGCAATTAACATCAATGGCAAATACATCACTCACCCTCGCGGCCTGGGTTTGCCGACGATATAGTAGTCATGGCTGAGACTATGGAGGACCTCAGTACAATGCTCGATGAACTCATTAGAGCTTCCGAAAGAGTGGGTCTTTAAATGAACATGGACAAAACGAAGGTCATGTCGAATGCCAATGTAACAATCTCTCCCTCATAAAGATCGGAGTTGAGACACTCGAAGTTGTGGATGATTATGTTTACCAAGACAGACTGTTCAGTTAGGTAGGTCCAACTTCGTGAAAGATGTCAATCGTCGAATCCGACTCGGCTGGGCAACGTTCGGGAAGCTGCGTACTATCTTCTCGTCTCAAATAGCACAGTGTCTCAAGATGAAAGTTTTTGTCGAGTGCGTGTTGCCAATGATGTCCTATGGCACTGAAACGTGGTCGCTCACAATGGGCCTCATTATAAGACTGAAAGTCACCCAAAATGCAAAGGAGAGGGCTATGTTTGGAGTTTCCCTACGTGATCAAATCATAAATAAATATAGATCCGTAGGAGAACCAAGATAACCGACATAGCCCGAAGAATTGCCAAACTTAAATGGCAGTGGGCAGGGCAATTGCTCGTAAAACAGATGGCCGATGGGACCGAAAGCTTCTGAAGTGGTGACCGTGTACCAGAAGACGTAGCGTTGGAAGGCCTCCCACAAGATGGACCGATGACCTGATGAAGCTTAGGGAGCATGAATTCGCTGGATGCAAGAAGAACAGAACCGGTTGAATGAGCGGTGCTCGGGGGAGGCCTATGTCCAGCAGTAGACGTCTTTTGGCTGAAATGATGATGATGATGATGACTCTACAATAAAATTAAGTACATTTTCAAACAGCAATTTACATTTTTCTGGCTTTTAGTTGGCAATTTTTTTAATGATATTATTAGCTGGAAGATATTAGATATATAACGATGTTATTAGCTGGAAGAGACGCTAATAACATCGTGGATGCAATCGCAACTTTTATAGAAAAAGAAAGAGATGTTCAGCACTTGGTACTTTGGTGTGATAATTGCACCAGTCAAAACAAAAACTGGATCATTTTTACAGCACTTGTCACCATTGTGAACTGTGGGTTTTCAAATTTAGAAAGCTTAACAATTAAGTATTTGACCAAAGGTCATACCCATATGTCTGCTGATGGAGTCCATGGAAATATAGAGATGCAGATAAAAAAGCAAGATGCTGTTTATGACTTCGAGGACTACAAGAATGTTATATTAGGTTGTAGATCAAATATTGAAGTTCTCGAAGTCAAAAAGTCTTATCAGTGGGTTAAAAAGAAACGTGCACCACGCCGTAATGATGAGTGTGATCCCCTGCATAACTTCTTACTCAATTTCTTAGTTGAAGTCAAATTTATAAATGGGTGCCGCAATTTGTTTTACAAAACTGATATTGACCAGCCTTACATGGAGCTTGATTTTCTAATGAAAAAATTTAACCCTCGTTCTTTGCCTTCAATGAATAACTCTGCGAGAGGTATAAAAGAAAGCAAAAAAGAAGGTCTCCTTCTTCTTCTTCTTCCTAGCCTTTTTCCCAACTATCTTGGGGTCGGCTTCCAGTCTAACCGGATGCAGCTGAATACCAGTATTTTACATGGAGCGACTGCCTATCTGACCTCCACAACCCAGTTACTGGGTAATACGGTACCCCTTGGTAAGACTGGTGTCAGACTTTCGGGCTTCTGACGACTCGTAACGACTGTCAAAGATCCACAAATGACAGCCGGGACCAACGGCTTAACGTGCTTTCCGAGGCACGGAGGAGTCTCGGTATGTAAAGATGGTCACCCATCCACTGACCAACCCCGGCAAGCGTAGCTTAACCTGATGGATCGACCCGTGCGGCTTGTTATTACTTAGCCACGAGCTCCTCAATTTCTTAGTTGAAGTCAAATTTATAAATGGGTGCCGCAATTTGTTTTACAAAACTGATATTGACCAGCCTTACATGGAGCTTGATTTTCTAATGAAAAAATTTAACCCTCGTTCTTTGCCTTCAATGAATAACTCTGCGAGAGGTATAAAAGAAAGCAAAAAAGAAGGTATTATTACAAAATTACTTCCACTTATGCCTATGAATAGAAGAGAATTTTGGCAACTTCTAACTATAGATAACAGTTCTCTGGATCTAGTTACTGATGGACAATTAGTTGTGGATGATTGATATTTTATGATAAATAAACATTATTATTCTGATGGTTTGTTTTATTTCAAATAACTCTTACTAGGTTTTTGAAATTGTAGTATTGTTTATTTTATAAATCATTGTGAATAGATAAACACCTAGTAAGTATGTTGCTAGGATTTAAAATTGTTTCCATAACATACTTTGACTTCATAAAACCATATAATCATAAGTAACTGTACTCTTACACACAATAAACAGTATAAAGACAATATTAATACTGTTTCTCATAGCCAACTATATACTGCACATTTTGAAATCACTCCCAACAAGCTAAGATAAGTAGTTTTGAAATGGCATGCCCTTAAAGTAGACAAGTAATTTTTTTGCTCTACTGTAAAATTTGCCTTGAACCACTTGCTAGGTTTCTATTTTGGACAGCCCTGGTAATCAACAAAAGTGCATTCTTCTATTTCGAGACAGATCCTTTGTCTTTCTAACTCGTTAAGTTTTATTCAGAGATAGCGTAATAAAATTATATGATTGTGTTCACACGTTCATGTTTTTATTACTATTTACTCTGCAGAGTTGATTTTGACTTTTATCACTGAATTTAAAATAAAGTCCCCAGAAAATATCAGTTCGGTTTATCCATGAAAAGTTCTTTTATGTAGCGTTGAAGCTATGAAACTAACTCTCCTGAAGACTAAAGCAACTTTTGAAAGTGCTGTGGATGCAATTATTGCGCAGCTCAAATTAGACTAAAACATGTAAGTATGTTTCTAATTAAGTTGTAAATGCGTGCTTGAAGTTTGGAATAAAAAACTATATTGTACTCCTGCTTTTCCAACAGCCGCAATTGATTTTCAAAAGACATTGTGGTATAACATGAAAGTTCAGGTTTAGAATTCTGATGGTTCAACTATCAATACAAATCTAAAGCTAGATGATAGTAATAATAATAATATGTAAAAAATTAAAATAAACGAAATAATAATATTTTCATATTCATCAGGATACGCGTTATTGTAAAAGCTTTAGGTTTAGAAAAGATTTGCCCAAAGGCATCGGGAAAGTACACAAATAAAATAAGTTTAAAACCCTTGCATGAGCAAACCATTTCGGAACTCAAAGACTATGTTTGAGCACGACCTACTCGAGATTTTGTTCAAATAACAAGGATTTTTGACATTCATCTAATTCCTAAGGGAGCAACAGTAAACTTACAGTAGGCAGTAGGTAGTAAAAATAATGTTTCGTAAATTATTTCAAAGATTATTTTATTTGATGTGCACCCCAGTTGACGGACGTCAGACGACTAATGTCAAAAAGAAGGCTGCTCGTCGTGTACTTTAAAGAAGCTTCTAGAATGTTCTAGAAGCTTCGGCTCGCTCTTATTTGCCCAACGGGTACCAGAGGCGTTTCCATCAAAAGCAGGCCGATTGTGGTGGGAGCAGTAAGAAATAGTTTCGCGTTATAGCCTAATTTATAAATCCTGTTCGTTGATAACTCCCAAAAGGGTCAACATAAAAATTTGACGTGTAATGAAGTCATAAGAATGATAATATTCAGGAAATAATACCAAAACCTTGTTCATTTTAATATAGTCACTAAATCCACTTTTCTATAATTACCTACATTTTAATCATCCATCATCATAATCAAGTTCCATAATTCCTATTTTAAATTCATGGTAAAATATTTCTACCATTTATTGTTTTATCATACCAAAGCACTCGGTAACGTCCTTAGTAAATACATTTATAACAAAAAGAGTAATTTTAAGGTACAAGTTATACAAAGTTCTGACTCAGTAATTACCAGACAAATGAACATTATATCGAGGATTGCGTCTCTGAATAATTTACTACGTTCACTTTTGAGCCTTAATGGCTTTTGTATGAAGGTAAAATTGTATCATTTGTAAGCATTGTCAAATTATTTGTTCATTTTTGAACTATAAATAAAACAATGGACCGCCAAAGCTTTTGTTGCAAATAAAAGTTTTGAGCTCATTTTCTTTTTGCATTCTTGCAAATAACGGAGAAGTAGTGAAATAGAATTTGTTCTTTTATTTTGTTGCTTTATCAGTTTAACTAAATTTTTCCGGTCAATGGTTTAAAAAGGAAGAATTTTATCTCTTGACTCAAAAATAATCATTGCGAAGATAATTTTACTTTACCTTCATTATTATTTAGTATTAACTAGCTGCGCCGCGCGGTTTCACCCGCATTAGTCTCAAACCTGTGGGAATGTCAGGATAAAAAGTATCCTATGTCTTAATCCAGGACATGGTGTACCCATGAGTCATATTGCATCCAAATTCGTTCAGCCGTTTTAGCATGAAAGCGTAATAAACAAACTCATTTTCGTATTTATAATATTAGTTCAGATTTAAGGAAGCAATTAGCAAAGTACCCTTTCAACAAAGTCTGTTTCTCAAAAGACCACAGTACAGTCGAAAACATTACAATATTCTTCGTAGTATGACAAAACAAAAACTAAAGACTTTTATACTGTCATCTAAGATCACAGAAATATTTAATTTTTCTATTTTCAAGAGCCAAAACCCGCGTTTATAAAATACTCTCGAATAAATTAAAGCTGAAATGTTTAAAGTATAAACAAAAAGATATAGAGAAATTCGGTCTTAAAAAAATATCATCTTCTCTTTTATTTATTTTTAGAGACAACATTAACGACTGTATTTAGGTTTTCATTTTCAAGAATGCTTGGCACATTTACTGGAGTTTTCTAAGACATTTCTTGACCGTCTTTTCTATTACGAGTACTGTCGAGTTCGAGCTAAACTGTGCAACTGCTTAACCTACTACTGTCAAAGCGGAAAGCAGTAAATGGAGAAACTTAGAACAGTATTCGCTTGCTTAACATTACTAAGTGATAAGAACATGATAATGGAAAGTTTAATGGTACTCTATTTAATAATAATATTGCAATATTCTCTACTTAATAATATACTTAATAATATTCTCTACTTAATAAAAATATTGCAATATTATTTTATCCCTTGCTTCAAAAACGGTGAAGAACAATATCGTGAGGAAACCGGCATGCCTGAGAGATATTTATCGACGTTATGTGAAGCCAAGTCAGAGGCCCATAGGCGGTTTTAAAACTCTGACACCAGGTTAGTCACTAACCACAAGAAAATAAGAAGATCATCATCATCATCATCAGCCTATTAATGTTCCCACTGCAGGGACACAGGCCTCCTCTCTGTGAGATTACAGCCCACTCCCTGGGCTGTAATCTACCACGCGGGCCCAGTGCGGGTTGGTAGATGTCACATGTCTTCGAATTTATGGTTCTAAGACATTTTCTCACGATGTTTTCCTTCACCGTTAATAGGCCTGATCATAATTATATTATGCATTTACTAGTAAGTAGTTATCTTAATAATATTACATTGTGCACGTCTTACAACTACTGATATTTATATTCAAATTATAGGCGAGGACGGTGGCACCCTAAACACAAGCTAAATCTTATTCTGGGTGCCATAGTTCATGGAAAACACTATTTCCCTTGGTTGTAACGCTGCATAGTGTTTAGATAAGTGTTTTTGTATGTACAACTAAAGGTAATAAAAAATCTTTTTGTTTTTCTTTTTTTTATTAGCTAGTGTTACGCTCCTCGGACCTAAACGAGGAGGTTACGTTAATAAAATTAAATAAAGAGATTAAAACTTAAGGTCTAAGAATATAGCTAGGTTAGAAAAGGTAAAAGGGTTAAGAGGCCGGCTTCACAAGACGAGGGATGCTCGGGATAGGTGGGGTCAGGACCAAGCAGAGGTGCAGACAGACAGGTAAGCAAGCAGGCGGGCCGGCGGACAGCAGGGAGTGCAGAGGAGCCAGGCTATCGCGTCGCACGCCGAGCAGGAGGTTCTTTTACTCTGTTGAACGGAGAGGTAGGTGTGAGAGGTAGCTAGGTAGCGGAGGTACTTTGTGGTACCTCACGCTAACGGGAGGGACGCGTCGGCGTCACTCGTGACATCGTGTTGTGAGGGTGGAGGTCACTCTCGGAGGGCATCGACGCCTGGCGTCGCGTTGTATGACGTCGGCGGCCTCCCTTATTCAAGTAGTGTGACGTTGTGTGAGGTGTGGCGTCTTGAGCCACGGGGCCAGGTGACTGGTGTAGGGCCCTCTACAGTGCTAGGCGAGAGAGTCCGTATAAATGAGAAGCCGTAAATAGAGACACACTAAAAGTTTATTAGAACGATACACAATAGTTTAGATTACACACAGTATTATGCTAGTTACACTGAACTAATCAGGCTAAAACACAAGTAGGAAATTAGATTCTAGGTAAAAATAACAGTGTCTCAAGCTACGGCTAGAGCCAAACTTAAACTGCCGAAAAAAGAAGCCCGTTTTTATCGTTCTGTGTCATATTTTAAACATTTCAAACATCTATCAAGTTAATTCTTAATTGAATGATGGCCAGAACAGATAAAAACGGTTTTACAGAGTGAAATGCTATAACTGCCCTTATTGCAAACATTACAGTGTATTCACCTGTTTTATAAGAGGTTTAGAAGAAGATAAAGTGTCTATAGCACATTATGTCTATGGTTAAGAAAAGTAAATTAGACAGATGACTGACAGCTTTCAATGAAAATGACATTTTTTACAAAAAGGAAATTAATAAATAGTATAAAATAAAATAGGGTTTAGATGCTAAAACAATAAAATATTATAAAAGTATGCTTTTACAGGTACAGTGATATTAAAAATAAATCAAAGGAAAATAACATTAATGATATTGGATTTCAATAGGTAAGGTATCAAAAGGTGGTTTGTTTAGTATAGTAGCATAAAAGTAGACTAAAAATTGTGGTTCTGCGCGGCAGAATGCCACACTTGTAAAAACGTTATGATTGTCTATGGAAAATTCCTCCGGTGAGATGGCTTGTACAGAATGAAAACTAAATATAAGTATTTTTTATTGGTAGTATTTGTAAAGGCACTAAAGTTGAGCTCCCATTCATCCTACCTATCTCTTATTATCAGACGATCTGCAAAACACCTTAAAATGAATTGTTTATTAGAAAATACCGATACTTAATACCTTTCCGAGCATAATATTCTTAGTCTTCTCATATCACCTTCAGCAATTTTGTACCACGAAAATAGCTAACATAATAATATCACAAAATTATAATATTGGCGTAATATTTCGTCAAAGCATGTTAAAGAAAATGTATCGCTCTAATCTAATCTCGTACTAGGTAAGGAAAATTCAAAGTGTACCTAATAGGTTAAGACTTTCTATATGAACATACTATATTATTCAGGTTACCTTTGAGAGCATGAACATAATTTAAGATCACTAATTTTGACAACCTAGATTTTATTATTATTTTACCGTTTTTTCGATATTCAAGGTATTCCTTTGGTATCTCTATAACTCTAGGGTATTAATGAGATCATGTCAAAGAATCAACTGGCATGAATTATTTTTGAACATATTTGTTTTATTTATTTTTTTCATTTTTCATTCAAAATAACTCAACAAAGTCACGAGTACCTGTAATGTAAAACACCATTAGGTGAAAATTTAAAAAAAAACGACTTTCTTGTCCATAAAAAAAAATGATAACGTTGTATTTTCTTAAAATATGAATTATTGGTTTGAATGAAAATGATTTACTCGTACATATCAATGAAACTTAGATACATACATCGAGAGTCTAGTGTTATGTTATCTTCGAAACTCTGTATTTTTGGATCACTTTTTCTAGGACATTTTTAAATATTTCTTAAGAAAGATATAAAACACATTATTTTAAATTTAAATGAATTGTGGTAACGGGTGTTGGGAGCAGGGTCCAAGCTACCGGTGGTTAGGGCTTCAGAGACAGGAACCTACTCACGATGCGAGCCGTATCGAGGAGTACTACCTTCTAAATAAAGCCCTTGATCCAACCGCCTAACGAGAGACTCGAGAAATATTGGTCGAAGCTTTCGGCCATCGGACGATCTTACAATTTATTCTTTTTCACTCTCTTCGAGTCTGAGCCAATATAAACCAGTCCTTCCTATAAGCATCAAGTTCGTCCCGCCATCTACACCTGGATCTTCCACGATGCCGTTGGATGTATATATACATATCAGCCGAAAGACGTTCACTGCTGGACTATAGGCCTCCCCCAAGCACCGCCACTTCGGCCGATTCTGTGCTTCCCGCATCCAGCGGATTCCTGCGGCCTTTACAAGGTCATCGGTCCATGTTGTGGGAGGCCTTCCAACGCTACGTCTTCCGGTACGCGGTCGCCACTCCAGAACCTTTCGGCCCCATCGGCCATCTGTTCTACGAGCAGTGTGTCCTGCCCATTGCCACTTAAGTTTGGGGAGAAGAAAGAAGGGTGGGGGAAGTTGTGGGACAATAGACGATGATTATTTATTTATTTAATTTTGTCAACAGGCAGGTGAATCTAAAAATAAGTCCACAACTTGGTGACTGCTTCAATTGGAGCATGACGCCTTCGCAAAGTGAGCTGGTGGTCTTCGCCAGGATCAGTGATCCTGCTGTAGACTTGGAGACAACGCCTCCTGATGGTCCATGGTTAGAAGCGACAGCTTCTGCAGTACCATGGAGCCTAGGCGTTGATATAGCCATATGGAACGCTGTTGGTAAGAGTTTTGAATATTTCTACACTTCTTTTGTTTGTCCTCATTTGTTTCTGATCAGTTTTACTTAAAATGGAACTAGTCGCGGGCTCGAACTCACTGGTGGGCATGGCCAAAAAGCACGCTGTCTCACCTGGCATCGTGTCTGACTGAGATAGTATCAGTGATGAGCAGTTAGAAGCTGGTCTACATGGACAACGACTAGTTAGCACGCGCACAAACACCGTTACGAACTATTTTAGTAAAACGAGCGCGTAAACGGCACGGAGGAGAAAGACGGTTACCCATCCACGGACCAACCCCGGCATAGTTTAACTTGATGGTTTGACCCGTGCCCCTGCAGCTGTTTTTATTTAGCAACGAGCTCCAAGTAGGACGCTAAATCTAAATTAAACAATTTTAAGGGACGCTAAAGTATTTGCGCATAATTATTGTTAGTGTTCAAAGGAACTGTGCTGCTATCCAAAATACATAATTCCGTAGCCACTAATTCAATCCTAGCCGGAGACAGAACGCCATTACCTAAATTCCGTTAATGAATACCGAAATTTACCTGTTAATTACAAAGCGAAGTAAAAGAAATAGATGAACGAACTTCACAATTTACGGGCGAAGTTTGAAGAGTAAACTAAGAGAAATGAGTTTGTATTTTCAGATTTGGAATCGCCATTTATAACAAACACTATGAAAATTTACGAACCTCGGATTGTTATGAGGAAGTTTAAATGATTTGATATTTTTGTTTGGATAATTATTCTATTGATTAAATATGGAAATGGGTTTAATAAAAACAATGACTCTGAAAGTCAGTTGTTGATTTAGAATTTTAATGTATCAAAACATAAATGCTGATAGTTCAGCACTCGTGTTTTTAATTAAAAACATACTCCTTTGGAACATGTGAAGTTGGAAAACATTCACATCAACAAACTTCTTTAATTCGCTCTAAAACAAGACTTAAAAGTGTAACCGACCGAACATTTCACTACTCAACTTCTAGCAACCTATCAAAAACAGAATGAACTCCACCTTATAGAGCTTTTCAAACGAAATTTCATAGCTACCGGTTCGAAAGTTCTCCCCAAATAAAACTAGGTAAAACTATTGCAATAACTCGCGGAGGAGAGTTCATCTATCAATATTGCAGGCTGGGCGGGTTGGGGGGAGTGGGGGGCTTGCAGCAGGACCTGCGGAGGGGGACGGCAGACCCGCAGGAGATACTGCTCGAAACCCACCTGCGAGGGGTACGGGGAACAAGGAAGGGCATGTAACTCTTTCGACTGTGAAGGTAAGTAGATTTCCGCCGTAATTAAGGCAACGGAATGCGAACTTACTTTGAAATGCGAGTTTACGGATTAAATCGCGTTTATTGTTTAATTTTGCCTGTTCTAAACCCTTTTGGGTTACGTTATTTAACTAATACCTACATAATTACTTAGAAGCTTGAGCGATGGTTAAAGAATAATGCTTTTGCTTTGTGCATAAAGCTCTTCCTACATCAGGAATAAATAAGAAGGTCATACATTCAAAAACCTTCAAAACCATACATACATACTCTACTAAAAAGCAATTTCAATCTAGGTTCTATTCCGCAAACCTCCACCCAACTCAGAAACCTTAAAAGCACACATTTTAGTAAACGTTCCGCATCACTAGAAAACTGTTCCCCGTCTAAACGTAAACGAATATTGGATTTTAAATTATTTCCAGACTAGCTCGTTAACTGACATCGTAACAGCATGCAATCGATAGGTCGACTGGAGTTGCCCAACTACCGATCAAGCATGCAAGATGTAGGTGACATTTTGATAAAGTGATTTTAGCGTCAAAACAGCTTGTTGCGTAATTATTTTTTAAATGAGTTTGACGTGGTACATGTGTTTGTGATTGACTAGTGTGATGATGAACACTGTGTTACAGTTGCAGTTGCTAAAATTGTGTGCTACTGTTTCTGATTCCAACTCGTGATGTAAATTCAGGAAAATTAAAATTAACTTCCTACTTAAATTGTTCGTGTATTCAAATCACAACTGTCGTTCTTGGACAGCTGTGTGAAATTGCTATAACACGACCAATTGACGTAGGCGGTAATTGAAAAAAAAACAACATGAGGGGCAGTATTTGGAGACTGGTCGATGGAAGTGAAAACTAAGTAACGCCATCTAACGAAAATGTCAGGAATTTATGTGGCTTGCTGTTAGTACAAGAATGAAAGCTGTAACTCCATTAAAACAATTCCAAAAAATAAAACAGAGTGAGCTGTCAACAAATTCTACTCTCCCTCCGTCTAACGAATTTTCGATCAGGTCACGTGTCCTGACGCGAGTTAAAATTTTTAAGTTTAAGTTAAAATTTTTATCACTTCAAAAAAATGGTTCCCTAGCTGAACAACAAACAATAATGTTGTCATGACAAAACACGTTCTACCTACTAATATTAATTTACGAAAATTAATTGCCAACACAATTTTAACACAAAGCAACATTAAATTAAAGCCTTATTCACCTGGAAAGCAATAACGTCAACGTACATTATAATTTAATTCTTCTCAGGTACAATAAACCCGCTGGCGCCGGGAGCTAGGCGCAATTTCCACCCAGCCCAGGCTCGGTGGGGGCCTGTAGCTGATCGACCGCATGCCTTCAGCCTAAGGCCTAATTCATACATCTGGATTGCGTCATCGGAACTATTCTCGGCAGGGAAGACTTTCCCCAGAGAATTCACATTATTCATCTCATTGAGATTACGGCCCGAGGTAAGTTGAATATGAATCAAAATGAATTTAATTACGAGGACTGAAACGAACTGTTATTGGACGATAATTTTAATTTATCATTCATGTCAAACAACGGACATGTCTGCTTTTTGAATATTACGGTACATTTGCATTGATGAATGTAATTATATTCCGATTCGAAGCTTTCGGTAGCTTTCGGTTCAATGGTGAAAAGGAATGACGAAATTTAAATAAACCCTCTTTCAAGAGAAATAAAAATATGGCATTGCTTTCATGGAAATAAAGCTATTTCTTTAGCAAGGCAAATACTTTATAATAAATTGCTTTGCTGACTTCCAAGTAAATTGCTCAAAGAATTGATATGATAACTTTATAAAACATTTATAACGTTATCAGAGAAACACTTGGAGAGTAAAAATATTGTTGTTTCAAACTGTTTACTTTCGTTTTTGTTTAATGGTCTTAGGTTGAATAATATCGCAACGTTTTATTGATTGTTAAATAAAGATAAAGTGCAATCGTTATCGTAAACTTAATAAATATTTTATTTAAAGCAAATGTCAGACAAGGTTGAATTAATAACTTAGCAAATTCAGAAAAATTGTGGTAAACCAGCCTGAACTTTAACTTTTCTCTTATTTCGCGAAAAAAGTAATCAAGGGTTACTGCCTGACTGGCTTAGGCGTAGTTAAGTCGTAATAATGGAAAACATAGGCTGTACAACTAAATATTTAATGATGTTGAGTTTAACAACATTGAATGAGGATTATTAAAAATTGCAATTTTAAAACCACAAAAACCAGGTTTTTAATAAGTATCTCACTGAGGCTTTAGAATAATCCTAGTAAGTATCTACTTACTTAAAACTATCAGATTTGCAAAATAATATTAAGATGTGGGGTGCAAAAATATTCAAATAATGTCAAATAGAATATGTACTGATGAAGATAAACTTATAACTGCATTAAGTACCTGTCCCACCAACGAGGATTAGCGATTATTTTTACCACGGCATGAAAAATATATTATTTAAGAAGAAATGAATGTACAAGACTCCAGAAAAAAGAAATCATTAAGCCAAAATTTTCCATCAGAGCGGTGGCTACGGGCAAGGGACCTTGTTCTCGTTGCGGTCACGAAGACGCACAGGATCTTTCCTATCCCTGGAGCTGGCTGGCCGAGGGGCGGCCAGGCTAGTCCATGCTGGCTCGGGGACATCACGCTCCATATACTTAGCTGTACCTTTGTATGACTTCCGCTGGCATCATATTGCTATCAGGTATGTTATCTGACCCTACTGTATAATATATTATGGTTTCGACGCGAGAAGTCGCGCTGGTCTGCACAATCCTTAACTGTCTACTTTATATTCTGACTTTGCATTCATTAGCAATCAGGGCCTGTAAGTCCTACTACACCAATTGTGCGATGGAACCAACTCAAATTATCGAGGAAAAAAAAAGTTTTTCTTAAACGAATGCAATTCTTAACCAATAAAAATTAGAAAAACAGTAAAAAAAAGAAAGATTGCCAAAGAAATCAAAGTCAGCCTGCATGAGTTTTAAATTTTGTTCCAAAAAATTTTTTTTTAAATAAACCTGAAGCTTGATTGACTACTGCTCTAGATGTTGGATCAGAATTACCATTAAAGGTATATTTATTCATTATACAGCAAACTTAACGTGAAACTAACTTCAAGATTCCTGGTAAAATTGATAGATACGATCACGTTACGATCATAACCAAGTTCTGCTTATTGCCAACTTCAGATATTGTTAAATTCTAGTAACTCTAGTACTCAAGACCCTTTGTTAAGTTCTGTTTAAAAGAAGAACAGGAGGTAACTGCAATATCTGGTTTCATAAGGAGTTTTGTTTCTTAACCAAGATTATGTTTCTTGGTATTGGTTATATACATATTTATTGGAAATTAAATATTCCTATGATATCCTAACTAATATTATAAATGCGAAAGTGAGTTTTTTTACTTTTCATTAAAGCGTTTTCAGGAAGTTCCGTCAACAGCAGAAATATTTATTCCGTATTTGCAGGTTACAGAATAATAATAAATAAACATATTTATTTACCCTTCATGTAGTAGGGGGCATTGGTACATACACACGTATACACGGTGCAAGGCACATTCACGTACAAATTGATACCTTCACGATGAAAAAAGCTGTTTAATTATATACTTTTGTATATAATTAAACAGCTGAAAGAAATAAAATACGTTTATTTGCGATAAACATGACGTTATACGTATAAGTAAGGGGAAAATATGAGTCACATCTACGCAACACGGCTATCGCTCAGCATAATGCTGCGACCTTATGCGAGACCAGTGTTGGTTTTCAGCGACAGCCGGCGACGGCGTTGACGGTAGACGTTGACCGGTGGAGTATACAATGAGTTATAAATAAAAAATAAAATAAATAATTATGTATAATAATTAATGCTGAATGTTTATATTAATATAATATTTAAAATAGCAAGTGCAATACCTACACGGTCAAAATGTATGGAACAATTGAGCTTTATTTTTAATGAAATGAAATTGTTTATTCTGTATATAGGATATTGGCATCACTTTTACACGTCATATTAAAAAAATAATGTAAAAAATTAGCTAGATGAGTTTGGCGTTTCCTATCTGACTACTCTGAGAAGAAAGGCTGAAACAAACTCAGAGGTCACAGTCTCTTCGTCAGTCCAGACATAATCTTGGTCGGGCCATGAGGACCATGTAGACTAGTGTCTGAAATTGTCTTTTGAGGAAAGAACCACACAGATTTGATTTTATAATAACTGACGAACGACGACTAGGGGGTCCAAAATTATGTACAGAATTCGTGGTAATAGTCTCCACGTCGATGTATGATACCCTGTATTACTAAGGCTTATTATCGTAGATAAGTCTACTAGCTACTTACGATAAATAAACGCTTTTAACAACGCTGTTAAAATTAGTTCTCTAAAAGAAAATAAAGTTAAAGACTAACACAGAAACGCCAGACAAACATGGCGACAACGACGTAGTTTAAATAAACAGAGACCCAGTTAGAAAATCTCGTTACCCCATTACGAAGCAGCCATGACACTTATTTAATTTTGTGTATAGCTACGAAATGAAAACTTCAAGAGAATTTTACTGTTTCAGACGTTTAATTAAATATATAAGTATATTTTTTTATGAAATAGGTGATTATAGTCCAATGTTTTTAAGGACTGGGTTAATTAAAAATATTCTAGAATTTAGAGCTTTTGTTTTAGTTTTGATAAAGGTAGTGACAGACAGACGCGTAATTATTATGAAAAGTTGTTGAAGAGTTCAATAAATTTTTAATTAACACTTTGGGAGACACTAAACGCTCCCAGACGTAATAACAATAAAACTTCTATTGTGTCTCGTTCAGTGTCCTTGACCGATTAATGATAGGTGGTAGTAAAGGTGACATCAACCTACCTTTTCATATTTTATTTTGTTGTGTTTTTAAACATATTTCCCATTTTTCTAGTCTAAAACCAAATAAATTTTTTATTTGTGCTAGTACAATACCTACATTATTCTAAAAACCACTCAGAAACATACTTACCTACTTGTTTCTCACTACAGTTCCCAATTTACTTAAAATATTATGAAAAAGAAAATACATTTCATTTCAGAAATCCGCTTTTATAAATACCTACGTTGAAATTAAATTCAGAACAGGAATGACAGTTCTTTAAAATTGGCAGCACTAATTGGACGTGAATTACGTTCAATATTTATTCTGACAATTATTTCAACTAATTATTTCATTTTCGATTGAACAATTTTAAATTACCGTGTAATGAAGGCTTTATGTTAACTGCGGTTACCTGTTTTGCGACAGAAATGATCAATTTCATATAATTAATCTTTTCTTTGTTGAGTCTAGGTTACTATTTCTCAAGCGTTTTTTTGTATTTTTATGTGTATAAAAATATAAAAAAAGCTTGAAAAACTGTAGTAGGAAAATTATTTATGTTTTTACTTTTGCTCCTGATTAGGGGCTATAATTATTGAAATCACTATCTAGTCATATAAAGTATAAATAAACAATGGAATACAATTAAGTAAATTCATAAACAACTTAAAATATTACACATTTTTTCACTTAAGTAGTAGTACCTAGTAGTCACGTAAGTAGTTTTCGTCTATTAGGAATTCTTCAACCTTCTCAAGCGACAAAAAACAAAATAGTTTTAATGTTAAACCGAAACTACGAGTATCTTGTTTCTATAAAAAAGGCCCGAATCACACTGAGATAGTACACAGATAGAATCACACTGTAGGGACCTGAACAGCGAAGCTATAATACCCACGGGAGGTATAACCCTATCAGCCATAACGTTGGTAACAGGAATAGTTCGATAAGGGTAGCAGAGGAATCGAATAACTTCGTTTTGTACGGTATTGGAAAATACGTAATAAATGGTAAATGTTTTAGTTTTTTTGGTCTTAAAGGGGTTTTTAGATAAGCGGGAAGAAGTAGAAGTTCAGTGGGCAATTCGTCGAGACATTTTGAATTAATGCAAACTATTATTTTTACACATAAAGGCTAAATAATCACAGGTTGGCAAACTTGGCTTAACCAGCCGCTGACGGCATTACAAGACCAATTCTAATAGGTACTTAAGAATCTCTCAAATAATTAGAGTCGCAATATCATCTAAGCAACAATTTATGTCACTTAGATGATAAAGAGGGAGCAGTGGTGGCCCAGTGGTAACGGCCCCGACTTACGAGTTGTGAGTCGTGGGTTCGAACCCAAGCAGGCGCTTTACTTTGTGTAAATAATTTCATCACCACTGCTCTCAAAACGGTGAAGGAAAACATCGTGAGGAAACCGGCATGTCTTAGAACCAAAAATTCGAAGACATGTGACATCCACCAACCCGCACTGGGCCCGCGTGGTGGATTACGGCCCACTCCCTCTCGCAGAGAGGAGGCCTGTGTCCCAGCAGTGGGAACATTAATAGGCTGATGATGATGATGATGATGAGATGATAAAGAAGTTTATTTGACAGGTTAAAACTGAGATTAGAATATAAACGTTTAAAAAAAGGAAATTACCGAAGGGTAATTCCCAAAAGCAATAAGGTTTAATCAACACAAAATGTTTTGCCAATGCGAAGTTGAATGCATTTTATGAAATAAAATTGAGTCTGATTCCACCAAAAAATAAAATTCGACCTAAGATTTTAAAATAACAAAAAATACGGGCTTTAACTTCAACATTTAGGTACCAAAGTAAATCCCAAAAGAATTACTGTACAAAACCGTCTGAATTTTTACATCGTTGAAATTCCTTTTTTTGCTAAGGATTGCAATCTGTTTGGGTTTAAATCCTGGGAATTTTCAATTGACTAAGGTTTAAATGAATTTGAAATATAAAACATTTTTTAAATTGAAAAAAAGGTGGTTTCTGTTTACTAAAAATAAACAGATGTAAGATTTTAAATTCACGACTACCGTCAGCATGGAACATTTATCACTGTAATTGTCTCACCGCAGAGCAAAGACATCTTCTTAAACATAGAAGGAACTAGCATATTGACCTAAAATCCGACGCTCCGAAATTAATAACATGCAATTGTTATTAATTTCAGAACATTTCTATATTATATTTACACGCTAAAGTAACATTAAAATAATACTGCTTTTAGAAGTGGTGGTAGGCCCCCAGTACTTATGTGCCTTCTAACGCTACATCTCCCGGTACGCGGTCAATACTCCAGAACCTTTCGGTCCCATCGGCCATCGGTTTGGCGAGCTATGTGCCCTACCCACTCAACTTTGGAAATTTTTCGGGCTATGTCGATTACCTTGGTATATTATTTTCGGATAATGTTTTATTATTTTACTAGCTGCGCTCCGTGTAGTCACCCGATCCCGTGGGAATATCGGGATAAAAAGTATGATATGTCCTAATCCAGGTCATAATTTACCCATTTTAATCCAAATCTATTCAGTCGCTTTTGCGTGAAACGTGACAAACAAACGCACTTTCGCATTAATAAATAAATATTAGTTAGGATTTAAGAATAACTGTATCTTACCAAACATTACATTATCAATACAGTGTATTGTCATTGCAATGCAGAATATATCACATAGACTAACGCCACCTTTATCCACAGTGTTCATGATGACAACACAGTCCGCGCGTACGTCGACTGTCGCTGGCTAAGGACCGACGTCCTCGAGAAAGATGCCCTTGACACTCCCAGGGACGCCGATCTCATTATCGGCTATCTCTTCTCTGTAAGTATACGGTTTATTTAATCATATCTAAATACAAAAAGTGCGATATAACCCGCCAGTACCTAGTGTGTGATGGATGGTTCATAAAAAGGTTACGAAACAGATGTAGGAGGATCATTGCAATGCGGCGCGACCCGCCCAAGTGTGCGTCAGCCTTAAATTGTGTCTTCCTGTGTTATGTGTGTTCGATTTTAATAAAAAACAAATCATTTCTGATTATGTTACTTCTGTTTTCTTTATTTCTCTTTTTTTTTTTTATTGGTACATTAACGTGTGCTAGCTGTCATTATGGCAAATATATTTTTTTATTTAATGATTTGTGTTGAGTAATGTAAATGATTTGCATACTACCTATTGTATAGAATCAAGTTTTTTTCTAACTGAACAGACAGCTGTGCTGCTGGGGAGTTTGTTGCGCCACTTCTTCTCTCCAGCAAAAGCACTAGGAAGTGGTGAAGGGCGGGCGTTTTTGGGGGACTGTCTTATGTAATTTTGACGTTCGAAAAGTGCTGATTCTCAGCCTAGTTTGAATAAATGACTTTTGAATTTTGAATTTTGAATTTTGTAGAACACAAAAAAATAATAGTTCCTGATGCCGATGGGCTACTATTTTTAAATGTTTTGTTTTTTTAAATAAAAATGTAACAAATATGTTTAAAATGCAATAAAGAATAATAATAATTTAAACATTCTAGTTTAACAGCCCTTCAACAAAATATACAACACTGGAGGTGTAGTATATTATGTAAACAACACAGCCAAATCTCTCAACTATATCTTGCAAATGCAATGTCTTATCAGATTATAACACAATGTTCTGCTGACAGGGTGATCTGGAACAGTTGGTGTTGGTGCCAAAAGCCGGCCAAGCTCAGAAGCAGTGTTCCAGCCAAGTGGCTGGCATCTCTACGCCTTATGTCACAATACACGAAACGTAACTGGAAGTTAGAAGATAATCTCAACCTGGAAATTGGAGCAGGAACATAACAATGTAAGAGCAAAATTTTCAAGGAATTTTGTGGCTAACGTCTTGAGGAAAATATTTGAGTAAAAATATGTATTTAAGGGTGTGTACAATTTTAGAATGGAAGAGTTAATTGTTTTACCGCAATTTACAGACGCCAGCACTTCAAGTTACTACAATCTGTCAATTTTTTTAAATAGATATTCAACTTTATCGCTAAATAGTAAGGTTCAATGTTGATTGGGAATATTTTACAGATTGGAGTAGGTTGATGTGCTGGCGTCTGTACCTTTTGGGACGTAGAAATCAACAAAATAAAATATGTGAAACCAAATACGTGGCCGGTCTTCATTTCCATGCCCATATACGCAAGAATTATGGTAACGACATACAGTATTGCAACACATTCATCCAACGCGCGTTGATCAAATGGAACCTTATTAAAATTTACCGTTTTAATTTTATGATACGGTGTACGGTCGTTTCCATAAGCACATACCTCACATGAACGATCGTCCTTTTTCATTAAAACTTCGAGGAGCGTTGAAATTTTTGCGAAGAATAAAATAATGTACGCATAATTTTGGATGTAACAAAAAATCAATAATATAGTAAGCTCAATAAATATGGAATAAAGTATTGTATAAATTAGGACCATAACGCTGTATAGACTAAATAGATTACATGTGAACTGCTATGATAAAGACATTGGTTAAACACTTATATATAGAAAGAAAGCTAATTGTATTTTGGAAAAATTGTAAAGTTTTCGTTACGCTTACGAATTTCTGAATAAAACTTTTTTCTTACGTGCGGTAACTTTGTTCAAACTTAATAATTATTAAAAAGCTAATTTAATATCAATTGTAATTGTATGGTTCTTTTCTTGGCGATTTTAAGGAGACAGTCGTTGTTATAAAAATGTTTTAAGTACGTAATTTTATGACATATTGTCTGTATATTAATTTACATGACACGATATAATAATGAAATCGATATAACTGTAATAGAATATAGCATTTGAGATAATAGCGTTTCTTACATTAGCTGGCCTAAAGTTGTAAATAAACTCTTTGATAGTGACATTCAATAATAATTGTAATTAAATAATGTTAGGACATTGATTTTGAGACATTATTTATAGTAAATCAGTTGATCTCATTACTTTACATTTATGAAATATTTTATTGTTTAAAATAAACTGTGTAATGTTTGAAAGGAACTGTTTATATTTCTCTTGGATAATGAAATAAAGAAGATTATACATGTGTGCTGTTTTAATCAAATTCCTTAACTGAACCGCTATGTTCACGCATCTTGTAGATAAATAAATTTGAATGCATATCACGTCAGGAATTTTCTTTTGAAGGGAGAAAATACACAGAAATGTTCTACCAGAAATTAATAAAAGAATATCTGCCTTTTTTATTGCATTGTTTTCAGTCGCAGAACGAAAATATTTTTCAATGTAAATTACATGAGAAATTAATATCCTTCCACCAAATTGGCATTAAATTAAAAATGATGAAAATTTACGAGAAAAATGTCATGCTTCGAAGCTTTGTTACAAAACGGCTTGGAATAAATTATTAATCCCGACAAAGATTTTTTAAAGTGCTGCTATTTTTTATATCCAAAAACTCTGTTGCACGGTACAGGACACAGGACAGTAGGAACATTAGGAAAGAATGCTTCAATTTCACTATAATCCTCTAAAAATTTTAGAGGTGAAATCAGGTAAGTAAGGAAATATAAATACTGTCTGAAATATTTCTAATAACAGTAAGTGCCAATTTACCACAGCGCCAATTAGCACTCCACTTTCGATATTTCCACACTAAAACAAATTTTGTTGTATGGGGAATAAACTCGTACTGGCTCAGTAGGTATAAGCAAAACATATATTGTTGTATATGTTTTAGCAATACATAATTAACGTGGAGTGAGCGTAGATAATAACTAGTTAAATCTTAAGTACAAAGGATGGCAATAAATAAAAAATAATAATAATGCGTAAATGCCAATTTTTGCAATTGATATTATTTTTATACTTACTCCTATTAAACTTTCTTTATTCAAGGGGATATAACACTATCATAACATATAATTATCTAGTGTCTATAATATCACTGTCATACATATACCTACGACTCATAGATATTGATCATATATTATATTATATAATAATAGGAATAGGAGTGTAATATATTCCGTTCAACCAAAATTCTTCATCGATTGTTTAAAATGTAATCTATTTTGAGAAAGAATAATTCCCGCAGTCTTTGTTCTAAGAACTACAGAACTGAATCCAATAATATCATCGTTATAAAGTTAGACCTCACTCAGCATAAAGATGCCAATCCTAATTAGGATACTTCAAAAGTTTTGAGCACTAGAAATCGGATCCAAGCTATTTGTGAACGCCATGTAAGGGGAGATGAAATTAAAACTGAACGAATATTTAAATGCCAGAGTTTTTAAAACCGAAGAGATCAATAGACCAGTCATTGAACTAGATGAATTTGTAATAGATGTAAAAGAAAATGTTGTAACGATAATAATTCAAACGGTACTGTTAATTCCCCCAACTGTTCTTTTAAGTTTGGATGCACATGAAATTTTTGCACTAAAATATGCACAAGTAGAAAGTGGAATGAAAAACAATACTCGATTAGGTACTTTTACCAGCGATAATAGAAATTCTAATAAACATAATAATAATAATTGGCATAATAGCCAAGAGAATCGACCAATACCTGAGGAGGCTCTCGTTAGGCAGCTGGATCAAGGGCTTGATCCAGAAAGCGGTACTTCTGGACACGGCGCGTATCGTAGGAGATTAAATTTTTCTCTCAGGAGCCTTGACCACCGGTAGCTTGGACCCTGTTCCCGATACCGGTGGGCTATTATTTTTTATATTTTTAAATGTTTTTGTTTTATTTTGTTTTTATAAAAAAAATTAAAAATGTAATGAAAAAATGAATAAACGAAATAATAATAAAATAGTAACGAAGTCTAAACTGTAAGTACATTTAACATTTTTGAAAAAAAAACTAATTGCTACGAGGTATGGGAACGAGTCTGATGTCGAAAATATAGTATTAAGATTTTTTTCCGTTTGTCTGTCTGTCTGGAAATCCGTTCAGTCATTTTTGCACTAATCCGCAACGGATTTGGATGAAATTTGGCACACAGACAGTTTATAACCTGGATTAACATAGGGTACTTTAACTTCTAATCCCGGTAGTACTTGCCCGTGGGATATTTTCCGACATACACGTGAGCGAAGCCGCGGGCAAAAGCTAGTCTGGAATAAATGTGTGGATTTAAGACATTAAAGCCCGCTTCTACCACAAATCACTTAAACCATTTAAAATTTAATTCTGTCACTTTCGTCTTTAAACGATTGAGCATTTACTAATTTGTGGCTCAAGCGGGCTTTAGTTTCCAAAACAAAAGCACTGATCACGTTTTTCTATGCAAAGAAAACAATGTAAGAGTTGGTAAAGAGATTGAACGAGCAATATTTATTCAGGCTATTAGAGGTAAGTATAACTCCCAACAAGCAATAACATTAGCAAACACTACTGAGAATCGAGACAAAAATCGAAGATGCGAGGTTGAGTTGACTGAAGAAACAACTTAGTTTTTGGAGAAGAAAAGGGAGATTAATATGGTTGGTAATTCTTTGGATCTGAAGATACAATAACATTAGCAAACACAACTGAGAATCGAGACAAAAACGTAAAGCTTCGTGCAGACAAGCGTGACGCGACACCGGTTATGGTTATACCGTGAAGTTATTTTGGGAATTGTATTGTTGAATTCGTGTCGCTCTGGTCTGTAAGAGCCTTAAATGTGAGGTTGAGTTGACTGAAGAAACAACTTAGTTTTTGGAAAAGAAAAAGGAGATTAACATGGTTGGTAAGTCTTTGAATCTGAAGATAAATATCGAATCCAATCTGCCACGACTTTTCCCAACTATATTGGGGTCGGCTTACAGTCTAACCAAATGCAGCTGAATACCAGTACATTATATGGAGCGACTGCCTATCTGACCTTCACAAACCAGTAACTGGGTAATACAATACCCCCTGTTTATCAGACTTTCGGGCTTCTGACTACTCGTAAGGACTGTCAAAAAACCACGAATGGGACCAACGCCGTAACGTGCTTTCCGAGGCACGGAAGAGTCTCAGTATGTAAAGATGGTTACCCATCTACAGACCATCCCCGGAAAACGTAGCTTAACCTGATGGATTGACCCGTGGGGCTGTTATTACTTAACCACGAGCTCCTCAAGATTAAAATATCAATGAATTGGTAATAAGAATACGAATGACATCAAGTTATATAACCATGAATTGATAAGATAATAAGTGAACGAATGAAACAAGAACAATACAGATAAAGAAAACTACTAAAGTTATAAAGTGTAGTTAAGACATCAATATCGAATGCTTTTGAACACAATAAAAAGGACTTACATGACCAATAACATTCTGAAGCAAATTAATATTGATAAAGTTAACATCAAAATAATATAAGTACCTAACACAAAAGAAAATTCCTACCCAAAAATTCATAATCAAGCATTACTGTCATTACAATTTTAAAGGCATCCACATCGTGATTTATTTGACGCAGATCTTCGCTCATAAGATCACAATCTCGAAGGGAATTCCAATTACGATGGTAGCGTGCGTGATAGGAATACAGACAACTACCTACTTATGGCAGAAGAGGCACAATCGCCTAGAATTGGCATTAGTCTGTTTCAGACAATATCAAACGGTATTAACAGATTCCCTTTAACAATGTCTGAAATAGAAGATTGGATAGGATAGAGGTTTCGGTTCACGGAAACTGATAGTGTTGGGTATTGTAATTATGATTTCTGCGTTTGTGTTTTCTGGAAAGGTGTTGAAAATTAAATTATTGATTAGCTGATTAAATTGGATACGGTTTGATTTTGATGAAAATACACGGTTATATCAGTAGGTATAAATTATGCTATCTCGTCTGATGTTCAATAATGTTGCATTGTGGACTCGACAACGCTGATTTCTCTCGTAATTTGAAAATTTATTTAGAATCGTTATTCATTTGTTTACCTACAAATCTATTCTTTTGCGTATTTACTCCATCTACATCTAAAAGAAAACTGTTATCCAAGAACACTTCCAGCAATTTTCTTAGCTCCGTTCGACCGATTTCTCCCACTAATATTTATTATTGGATTTTCTATACATTCCTCGATGAAAGCCTACTAAATCTAAGTTCTTGTATTTATGATGTGGACGTGATGCCTACAATTTTGTTCAGCACTTATAGGACCTGTCTAGGTTAGACATTTTCAAGTCGGAAGAAGCTTTTACGTCATAGAAATGTTAGCATTTTAACTGTCAGATATTTTTGAAGTTTGTTGCTGTTTGGATATTGACTTACTGTGTTTTTTGGGATTAAAATATGCTTTTAGATATCCTAGATAAATGTTAAGGTTTCACTGTTATTTATTGTAAAACAATGTAATTAAATGAGCATGAATTAGGTTTGAAACTTCTAAGCTAGATACTTATCAATAATTATTTCACAAGTCAATAGAGTTTAAAATCCCTTCTTCGCTTACCAAGTGATAACAACACAACACAAGGCTGTCACACATTAGGTACCGGTGTTAGTGCCTGTCACGACATATCCGTAGGCTCGGTAGTAAAACAACATGTTCGCGCTAAATGTGGTTAGGTTAGCTCACGTAAGGAGCCTTGAATCTATAGGTGGACTGGGTTTTATTCAAAATAATTTTTGTTATTCTCAAACCTGAAGGAAAAATACTGTACGGAAATAAGAAATGTGGCTAACTAGCGAACTAGAATATTGATAGAAAAATTAAATAATTAATATCGTAACACCGAATAGATATATAGTTTTAGATGTAAAAAAAATAGGTATTTGGAAACTTTCGTACTAACTTAACTTTAAACCTGTCTCTAAATATGACCCTTGCTTTTTTATAAGGCCCATTATGTTTACAACGTACATTACCGACGTACCGTACCAACATACCGTAACAACGTACCGTAACAACGTACGTATCTACCAGAAAAAACTCATGCAGACGGGCGCTAGTTGTCACGCGACCTGCAATTGCGTGGCGATTCTGCGATATTATCGCTACGACCTTTCACACTAGCGCGCCGCGATATTGCGGGTGCAACAGGCAGCGCTCGTGACACTAACGCGACACGAACAATACAATTTCTAAGAAAACTTCACGGTGTAAGAATAACCGGTGTCGCGTCGCGCGAGAAGTCACGCTGGTCTGCACAAGTTTTAAAGGAACATTTTGTATATCGCCGCGATAAAGCTTCGGGCAAGCGATGGGACACAAGAGAGTATTTTTTGTGCGTCTACGAGTAGTGCGTCTGCGAGTATTTTGTGTCGCGCTGGATTCGCGCGCGTTTTCATAGACATTGTTACGGATATTATAATAATATATCGCAGAATCGCGTTGCGTGACAAATCGCGCCAGTCTGCACGAGCCTTAATCTTTCCTTTTGTTGACCTGTATGACAAGGGTAGAACGATAAGAAATCATGATACAGTTTATGTCTCTGGTTACACCGCTTCGTGTAGTTGTAATTCGATAGTTTATCAACATGAACATAACTACTGGATAAAGTTTAACGAGCTTTCTGGTATTATGATATCGCTTTTGATGGTTGAGGTATTGATGTCTTACAAAATTGAGATATTTTAGAGCCTACTATCTTTTGCCCGCGGTTTCGTCCACGGGACGTACTACCGCTATAAAAAGTATCCTATATCTTAAACCAGGTCATGGTCAACCATGCGCCAAATTTATGCAAATCCGTTAGAATAGAATAGAATAATTATAAATTATTTATTTGAATAGAATGTAGGTACAAAAAAATCAGATGTTTTATAATAATTAGATATCCTTAATACATTCTACTTTGAATTAGGCATGCAAACATTTAGTACAAGTGTTTAATAGTCTAATATACTGTCAATATGAAAATTCTAATAATAATGGTCTATTAAATAAAATAAAGATTAAAAAATGTCAGGATCAATTAGGTAATTTTAAATTTTTATCATTTAGAAATTCACAGGATTAATAACATTTATCAATAAATAAGACTGACAATTTCTTTTTAAACAGTGGAATCGACTCGTTTTTTATTCCATCGGGTATTTTGTAGAAAACCGGGCACATACTTATAACACACCGTTTTGCCGTTTTAGCGTGAAAACGCAACAAACAATAATATACTTTCGCATTTAAAATATTACTTATGATTAGGATATAACTCTCTAAATAAGTTACAGTTACATTAGCACAAGTTATAATTTAATCAAATTCTTATCCGTAATTAGGGTCCCACCCGAATGGTGCCAAGCGGAACCCTATTAATAAGCCTCTGCTGTCCGTTCATCCGTCTGTCTGTCAGCGGGCTGTATCTCAGGAACTGTAATAGGTAGACAGTTGAAATTTTCACATATTATGACATGTATTTCTATTGCCGCTATAATAAAACGTTAAAATAATAAAAATTTAATAATAGCTATTTATGCAACTGTTTAATAAGGGGTATTAAAACACGAATGTGGGACTGTGGGTTTATCACACTCGGAATCACATGAGTGTTTTATTACCTAATTATAACAGTTGCATACAAGACTTTATCTACACCCATGATATGAATCCTCTATAAACAGCAAAGTAACAAATTGCAATACTAATATCTAACAAAAATGGCGGGATACGACGTGAATTCGAAGAACCTATCTAACCTTTACTAATATTGTGAAACGTGCGGGCATGACAATGTTCTTTTTTTGAAATTCATAAACACACCATGAGAATGTGGCTGTTCGATGAGTAAAAAACGAGTTGCATTATGAAATTTACGAGTAGTACAACCTCAGAGTAGAGTACAACATTATAACACCCTTTTGGATGTTAATATGGTTACTATGACACTAGTTGTTTTAATGTTGGCAATAAGCTAACTGTTTCAGAAACTTTTATAGAGGATTTATAGCATGGTTGTAGATAAAGTTAATTACTAAATGGGGTCCCCATACAAGTTTTTTCCCATCGTGTTTTTTTCGGTGTTTTTTGCTCGATTTTAATAGTGTGCGAGACCGACTCTCACGTAGCCAGTTTTTTTTATATGTATAATAGTCCTCCAGACCGTATTTCGGCCACAGCGGCCAATCTCAACGGAGACTAGCCTTTGGCGCGGGAGATATTATAGTGCACAAGTGTGTGCGCAGACACAGGTGCACTCACTCTTCCCTCACTCATATAATCCGATGGGACGGCAATCTGACACGACCGGAGAGAGATCAGGCGTAGGCCCAACAGCTTAACGTGCTTTCCAAGGCACGGGGGTGGGTATCACACCACCAACTTCCAAACTCCGGGCTGTTACTAAGAAATTCCTAATGGAAACCTATTAACACTTTGCCCGACCCGGGAATTGAACCCAGGACCCCACGCTCAGCAGTCGGATTTGCATCCTCGAGACCAACGGGGCAGTTTTTTAATATATTTAACGAGTGAATAGTGCCTGCTTACTACGCCTACTAGGTACTACTATAAAAAGTATAAAGTGCGACTCTAAATCTCATAAAAGCATATCATTTTTTATTTGCGTTGGTTTATATTTATAGAAAAAACTATTTCCTTTGTTTAGTGGAAGTTTTTTCTACTTTTATAGACCCTAGAAAACTCACAGTTACAATGTTATTGTATTGCAATTTTTGAGAGCATCATTTTCCCTCTGAAAAACTACATTCATTAAAAAAAACAAATGAATCTACTTCCAAAGTGTAAAAATAAGTCCATATAAATGAACAAAAAGATACAAATTAATTGGATAGGTCAGAAACAATGGAAAGTTGTGAAAGCCTTCGCCATTGCTCAGTGAAACTTTCAAAATAAAAATAAACAATACAGTAAAGTTTTTAAAACCGAGTTGAAAGCCAGCTGAAGTTGTCCCTTCAACTTTTGAACCAGAAAATGTATAATCAGTAAAAAATAGAGTACTTAGTTGAAGCTTAGTAACTGGCTTAGTATATTTGAAAAAGTTTATGTGGCTTAACAACATTTAGTCAGGTTTTTGTTGAATTTACACTTTAAAAATGTGTTCATTCTTTCCACTTATTGGCTATCTGGACTACGACCGGTAATGTTAAAAGGACAAATGGCAAGAAATACTGGCATTTGGTAAGCATTCATACTGCTAATGGAGGGCATCTTACGATGTTCATCTCACGTAATAGAAACGTATAATTGAATAAATAAAAGTTAAGAATACTGTATTACTGTATTTTTATTTACAAACAAGATATTACATATTCTCCAAGCCAACCATCTTAAAATAATAACAATAATAAGGTAGCTGTTTATAAAAAAGTAGAGGAAAGAACCAAACAGTTTCAAAAAAATTGTCCGCATTGCTGTCAACAGGAAAAGTGCCCAAAAGGCTGATAGCGTTGCCACGTTGTATGGCAATGATTATTCTTCTCCAAAAAATAGGCCAGTCCTCTGGTGCCAACGTGACCAGACGACTGGCCTATTTTTCAGTTTCGAAGCAGATTCGTAAAAAACAACTTGAACAAGATTTTAATATTTCATTTCTTACATTTTATGGTTCGATGAGATATTGAGATTTGCAAGACGACACAGCAGCATAAGATTAAACAGACTTTGAATTTATTATCCCGTTGTTCAACGGGAGATTTATACAATCCTGTTTTTACATAAGGTTCCGGCTATTGTCATTATGACAATTGCCTTTTGATAAACTTCAGCTTTCTTTTTTGAGCAAAATCTTGGAAATAAACAAAATGTATAAGAACTCGCTGTGATCATTCATTCCCTACAATTTTGTACCTCGTCAAAAACATCTTTCAGGGCCCAAGGTAGCCCCTATTCTTCCTAACCCTAACATATACTATTATGTTGAATTTACTCTCAATAACAATATCACAGTCGACTGTCAATAGCCAGAGTAATTCTATCTATCAGCCAACAAAGGACTGGGCGAGTTCACAATACCTATTGTGGTTCTCGTTACGACTTATTACGTTGTAATAAGATTAGTTTCTTGTTTAGCCGTTGGTTCTTGTCAGTTTATTGATTGATCGTGTATAGCGGAGATTAGTTTGGAAGAAATTGGGATGGATTGAATTGGTGCCTAAAGCTGCATGGTTACAATGAATATAATATATGAATACTATACTTATGATCCATATATTCATGGAAGACTCGTGGCTAAGTAATATCTGCCGCATGGGTCGATCTATCAGATTAAGCTACGCTTACCGGGGTTGGCCTGTGGATGGGTGACCATCGTTTCATACTGAGACTCCTCCGTGTCTCGGAAAGCACGTTAAGCCGTTGCTCCCGGCTGTCATGCGTGGATCTTTGACAGTCGTTACGGGTCGTAAGAAGCCCGAAATTCTGACAACCAGTCTTACCAAGGGATATCGTATTACCCAGTTACTGGGTTGTGGAGGTCAGATAGGCAGTCGCTCCATGTAAAATACTGGTATTCAGTTGCATTCGGTTAGACTGGAAGCTGACCCCAATATAGTTGGGAAAAGCTAGGCAGATTGATTGACTTATGATCCGTACTAGTGGGTCAAGCTGGCCATCAATAGAGAGAAGCCTGGATAGTTCTGCTTAGAGCCGCAGCAGAACAGAGAGTTTCCTAAGAGAAAGATGTATTATAGTTATGGAGCGGAGAATCACGCCTTTTTTATCTCGGGAAAATCCACCGAACGGGACCAAAACCGTTTTAAAACGTAAGTTTTAATAAATTGTTTCAATATCTATACTAAAAACATAAGGTTCTCTTGCTTAGATCAGCAGTGCTGAATTCTATTCGAACATATAGAATTTACAAAACTTCAAGCTTAGCAAAATTCATAAAACGATACAAATTACCATTTATTAAAGTAGAAGACGATAACTCAGCGATTTGCCACTCTCCTGAATAAGAGATTTTGTATCGCTTATAAAATATCTCTTAAACTGAAAAAGGTTTTGCTTAAGCATTTTCTATCTATTGCTGACAAATTATATTTCATGTAATGATCTATATCTAATAAATAGTATAAACGAAAGTCGCTTCGATTGTCTAACTATGTGACCGCTAAGTTATTTTAAACTACACAACAAATTTTGATACAGTTTCGACGATTACGATTCATTATTAGTAGTAGTTCACTAGTTAACCATATTTCTTATTTCCATACAGTAATATTGCCAAATTAATCAAAACAGCAATTGGCGACGATGATGTAACCAATATTTTGTAACAATATTCTGATTTAAAAGAGTGTCCGTGGAGTTTGTTGTCCGTTCTTCTCCATAGGTACCTACTACGCTTTGGAATGGGCAACTAGCTTCATCATTCTGACTGACCGACCCCTTAGTAAATGCTTTGAATTTCACGTTGCCAACTTTTTGGATGAACGCTTTTAAATATAGCACAGAAATCTCGATATTCTGACATAACGCCTTATCAGTATTTTGCTACGCCCAGTTTCGGGTAACTGGGTATCTGCAGTACGAAACTGGGGCGTATCGATATTAAAAATTACAAAAGGTAGGCAAAAATCTAGGCAGATGGAAATAATAAATTCATTGACATGGTGATTAACAAACTGATTAAACTCATAGTATGAAGCAAAACATACCTGCTGAACATAATTGACGAAATATTTGTACACTGTATGTATATAGTGTACAGGGGCAGTTAGAGGTGTACCTCTAACTGCCCCTTAGGCGTGATGATATGTAAGTAAGTAAGTAAGTAATCGTTTATTTGCTTAGAAAGTAGGTATTTGAAATAAAGGTGTTTACGGTTTTTAGATGATCCCTGTACAATCTACCATAAGGCATGCCAACATTGAAAGTATTACCAAAAAAAAAAAAACGTCAATCAAATAAAAATTGTCACAGAAATAATAAAAATCTTCTTCTTATCGTGTCGAAGGCAAAAATAAAACGAAATAAATACAATTATGTTGCCCAAAACTCAGCAACGCAGATGCCGCTCACTGACGCTGCCATTAGGTCCTCACGTGTGCAGGTGACAGGGCATGCGGGGCAAGATGGGAGGTGAGCCATTGTCTGTGGGGAGACGCCGCATACACACCGAAGGTCTGAGCCGTCCATGAACCCCCACTTGTGGAGGTTATCCTTGCTACGACCTACTTGGGCACGAAGTCTATTTAAGGTTTTCCAATCTAGAGTGTAATGTCATTCAAAAAATAATTAATTGAATAATAACTAATATGCTATGTTATTTAAGCTGCTTACCGACTGTTGGGTACAAACTTGCTCTTGATGCTCTTTAAACGAATTTCAATAGTACTTAATATATTATCAGATACGTATAGCTACGAAAATATTTCTCTTATCCCTCTTTTTCGCCCTCCTTAAATAGTTTGCCGAAGAAATTCGAAGGACTGTGTACATAACAATCTAAAACCGACCAGCCCTAAAGTTTACAAGGTAAAGCAGTTTACTCGAACCTTTTTGCCTACAAATCAATGTTATAAGAAAACACAATTAACGAGCGCAATTTCTTGCCTACTTTGATAATAAGACTAAATAGTTGAGTCAAGTTAATTTTCTCCGTGTCATAGAATCATGATTACCAAGCAAAAGTGTCCGCAAACAGTGAGCTTTACTAGGGGTGCCAGAATTCCTTCTTTCATTCGGATAGTCCGGATTTCCAGTGTACTTTTTCCAAGGTTGGGGCAAGGTCATTAATTTATTTTATTTATGGAGTTACTGCTTCGTTGGATACACTGTATTTAAATTAAATTCAACAACTAATAAATTTTCCACTTCAATTGCGTCAAACTGTTAGCAAACGAATGGTTACGTAGAATTTTTCGCTTAGTTACCTTTAATATACATAGTTTTAGTACTTAGACATACTATGAATAGTGAATCTTAGGACTAAGAAATTAATTGAAAGGTACCGCGTAGGGCTAGTAGAACTTGCGAGCGCTAGTGCTGAGCATGAGGTCCTGGTTTCAATTCCATGGTCGGTCTAAGTGTTATTGGGTTTTTCCATCTGGAATTTCTCAGCGCGGAGTCTAGATTTGCGCCTGGTTGCTCACAATAGGCTCGCCCCCTATTACATGGGCTTATAAATAACTAGCGAAATGTGGGTGTTCTATAGGTACCCCTTTGCCTAGTCCTTCGGGGAATACGGGTGTAATATTATGTTATTATTTACTAACGTTTTCCAAAATTACAGGACGTAAAATAAAATATATATATAACTTTCGTTCTATATTTTCTAAAATGCTGTATTTACCTATAATTGTTTGTTAAATATCTGTAACAAAAAATTATTGGTTAATACACCATTTTCTTACTATTATACAATTGTATAATCTAAAGCAGACCAGCAGAGTTGAGCAGTTTAAAATAATGGGTATAAAATTAATAATAATAATAAGTCCTATCAAAGTTCTGAATATTATCATAGTTATGACAGTGTTGAGGTTTTCTTAAAGGATGTCACGTAATTCAGAGTGCCTCTTGGCATAGGCCTCCTCCAGCTTTTTCCATTGCATTCTATCACGCGCTGCCCTTCTCCAGTGGTGACCAGCTTCAGGTCATCCGCCCATCTTTCATTATAAATAATAGCTTCATAAATTAAGGGTACAAAATTATCAAATTATAAATAATAACTTCCGCCAGCGGCGTCGCACGCGTGTTATCTTTATTGTAGCCTATGTTACTCAATGATAGTACAGCATACTACTGGTGAAAGAATTTTTAAAATCGGTTCAATTCTTTTTCAGTTTATTCATTACTTACAAAAATACAAAATTATATTACTTAATAATTAAATAATAATAAAAATATATAATATTATATTTATCCACTTTTTGGTCGTTTATTGCGATATTTTCCGTCCTGCATTTCCTTACCAAACGCTTAGTCACACCTAATATTACTTGAATAGTAAGAAAGTTTTAATGAATGTACTTAACGAGTTTGTTCTTCGCAACACTTGCGGTCCCTTATTAAATATATATTGTCTTTTCAAGTGAGATTGCTTTTTTGGAAGTAATTAGCATTCAGTTTATTAATTAGTGTCGTAATTCCATCAAAATTATCTCTAAAGCATGTATCAGAAAGGTGATCAGCTGTCGCATACAATTTGGTCTGTTCCGACTCACCGCGAACTATGCGGCACCCGGTTTCAGACTCACTGGAACCTCAACTGGCACTGTGAAGCATCGCAAGATTCAAGACTCAGCCCACTATCGACCTCCGGTCTCCGGAGGGGAGTGATGTGGCGGCATCTACAACACCACATGCAAACGACTCATTAAAGACCTGACGTCACACAAAATCCTGACGTCACACCAATCCTGCATCGCGCAATTAGGGTTTATTGCGCGAACGACGTATATAAGACTATCTATCGTCATCAATCGTTGGACAGTTGCCCACCAGACATGACCCCCGTCTGGTCGGAGGATCCTCCCTTTTCAACAGAGGATGATTGAAATTACACCCTGTTCCTCATACCTCTAAAGGTCCAAAAAGTATTGAAGTGTTGTATTGGATAGTAGCAAACTGCTCTCAAAAACGGTGAAGGAAAACATCGTGAGGAAACCGGCATGTCTTAGAACCAAAAATTCGAAGACATGTGACATCTACCAACCCGCACTGGGCCCGCGTGGTGGATTACGGCCCACACCCTCTCACTGTTAGGAGGCCTGTGTCCCAGCAGTGGGAACATTAATAGGCTGATGATGATGATGATGATGATTGGATAGTAGATAATTAATTTTCTCAAACATTCTTGGAAATTCGCACATTATTTTGAAAACCTTCTTCGAGTTATTGCTGTACTGGTCAAAATAAAGCGAGCGCCCGGCCATCTTAGTATGAAAATCCATATCTGTCGTGTTATTTAAAAATGGAACTAATATTTTACTTCAACACATGGCAACCAAGGAGGTTACTTATCAATGATGTACTGGCTTAGCAAATAGAGTTATTTATAGTAAAAAAGAAACAATAGTATATTATGCAACTAATGAATAAAGGACGGATTTAAAGCGAGGGCTATAGATGAATCACGATCAAGTGAAGGATTCTAACGACTGAATCACGACCGTAGGGAGTGATTCATGATGATTGAATCACGAGCGCAGCGAGTGATTCAAGTGTTAGAATCCTGAGCGACGCGAGTGATTCATGGCCCCCGATATAAATCCGTTTTATTCAAGAGTTGCATACTATACTTTATACCATGACTACGAGAAAAAGAAAGATTTAAGCGAAAATAGACATTTAATAAAAGGTTAACACGTTCAGTGTCGGGAGCCCTCCTGGAGGGTTCACCTACTTGGATATGGGATGTCGGGAGCCCTCGCGGAGGGCTCATTTTAAATGTAGACATTCAGGGTCGGGAGCCCTCCTAGAGGGTTCACCTACATGGATATGGGATGTCGGGAGCCCTCGCGGAGGGCTAATTTTAAATGTAGACGTTCAGTGTCGGGAGCCCTCCTGGAGGGTTCACCTACTTGGATATGGAATGCCGGGAACCCTCGCGGAGGGCTCATTTTAAATGTAGACGTTCAGTGTCGGCAGCCCTCCTGGAGGGTTCACCTACTTGGGTATGGGATGCCGGGAGCCCTCGTGGACGTTGGAAGTGAAACCTCCCGGAGGTTTCACTTCCAACTACGAATAATAAAAGTCATAGACTTTTATGGCGGAATGATGAGTTATGAATTCTATGAAAATGGGTGGAGTCGAAAGTGTTAAGGAGGTTGTATAGCATTGAGATAGAGGTCGAATACATTGGTGTGTTCTAAATTCAAACACCAAAATAGTGATTAAAAGAGCTTTTTATTCACTGTTTTCAGTGAATAAAATAAGCTTTTTAGAGGGGGAATGGTATAAATGAACATACGGGCGCGTGAAAAATTTTTTTTGTTCGTAGTTCTTTCTGGAATTTATAATTAATTTACTTAGTTTGAATTTCCGCGCTTGACTCACGTATGTGTGCCTCGACTATTCACGATCGTCCATTAAAGCCCTAATGGGCTGGCCTCGACAGGAATGTACTATTTCATGATTACGATGTTGATCCCATGTTCAGTTTGATGGTCTGTAGTACACCCTTTAACATATAATCACACTTTTCTGATTTAATGTGCTGTATATTCGAGATTAAAATAGTTTGGAAAATCCAAAAGTGCACGCCTCATACTTATCACTCATTCATAAACGAAAAAGAAATTCAAAACATAGTTTAAAAATGAACAATTTATCACTTTTCATGAAGTCGTAATGTCAACGACTGACAAAGATATTTACTTGGCAGTTGCTAGGCCACTTACGGACATCCAAGTCAAAGGTTGGAAATATTTAGTTAAATATATTATATTTTAGTTAGTATTTTATTAATTATAATTAAACTACTTTGAATAAAAGAGCCATTTTCAATAGGGTTCCTTCTACGGCTGAAACGAATGTATAAAAAAAAAATTGACTCAATTAATTGATTTTATCGCAAGCTACAATGCTTTCAGGGTTCATAAATTGACGGACAGGATTTTTTTTTCAACTATTTTAATGCTTTTTCCATTTCTGCTGCATTAAATCAATTGTTAAAAAGTACAGTATTAATCTCCATATAATCATCTATACAATGGTATATAAATTAAGTAGGTTCTGTGTACTAGCAGAGTGTCACAATAAAAACAGTTACAGAAAAGGGGCAAAAAATTTTTATCGAGCGTAGAGCACACTCTAATGCTTCGCATTACGAGTCGTGCAAAACTTGACTTCTGCAAGGTCAGATTACTGACTTTCCAAAAGACAAGTTTCTTATTCTTGAATATTCAATAACGTTTCTTATTCAATAAAGTTCAAGCTAAGTGCTTTAGTGTAGCGTACACGTCGTAAGTAAAATTTGTATAATAATTGCTAGAAAACCTTAACATCTTTAGAGGTAGGTACCTTAACACAATTTGAGAGACCCACGTGTTATAACATACGTTTCCACTGCTAGAGCACAGGCCTTCTCTCTGTAAGAGGGAGTGGGCCGTAATCCACCACGCGGGCCTAGTGCGAGTTCGTAGATGTCACATGTCTTTGAATTTTTGGTTCTGGGACATACCGGTTTCCTCACGATGTTTTACTTCACCGTTTTTAGATCAGTGGTGATGAAATTATATACACAAAATAAATCACCTGCCTGGGCTCGAACTCACGACCTACAAGTCGTAAGTCGGGGCCGTTACCACTGGACCACCACTGCTCTATGTCTCTGTCATATACGAGTATACGTAATTATATTCAATTATAAAAGTTTTGCGATGTATTGTATAAACATTTTAATTTGATTATTAAACAAAAATTTTTCAATTATTGCCACAAACAAAGGTTATTTTAAATAATGCATTCACCCACATTAAGCTAAACAGTCTATTAAACATGAACGAAATCAACAACATACTGAATGATAAATGAAATATTTTATTACTTTAATGTATTAATTCGGCTATCAGTTACGTTTTGGCTTACTTTAAACCACACAGCATGTCATTTAACCCACCCCCGCATAGTTATAATTTGATGTTTAATTCTAGTTAATTTGAACTGGGGTTTGTAGTTGGAAATCGATACAATTTCAACGGTTCAATGCAATTACTTGTTGAATTGCATAATATAAATAAAAGTCTATTGAAAGCTATTGAAATATGTCAAAGCCGAGATATAATACAGGCTATCTGTCTATTTTAGTTAATCAAACAATAACTAACATAACATATTAACAGTC
Source organism: Conistra vaccinii (assembly GCA_948150665.1). NCBI lineage: Eukaryota > Metazoa > Arthropoda > Insecta > Lepidoptera > Noctuidae > Conistra > Conistra vaccinii. The sequence continues at coordinate 20,117,519 of OX411329.1, forward strand.
AATTAGAGTCGTTAAACCAGCTTGCACTCACATCATTGTATATCATCACCTTAATATTTTGTTTGTCACTAGATACTGACAAAACATTACAGACAACACTCACTTCAGTTCACTACGTTAAAGACAGCCGGTGGATTCTGTGAAAAACTCACCTTGAAAAATTTGGTGAAGTAAGCTGTCATTCTCCTAGTGCTAGAGAAAAACCCAGTATGACTTTATCCGACCTGGAATCGAACTCAGGTCCTCACGATCAGCAGTAGCGGTCGCAACCACCAGCCCTACTCGGCACATTTAAATTAATTTCAGAGTACCTACTAACTTCACTATTCATAGTATGTCTAACTACGAGTACTAAAACTATGTTATATGCTAAAGGTAATTAAACGTTAAAATCTACGTAATCATTCGTTTGCTAATAATTTGACGCAGTTGAAGTGGAAAATGTAAATAGTTGGTGAATTTAATTTAAATACAGACTAGTACACACCGCGCACCGGTATGAATGTGTATATTGTGTATATATAATTCCAACACGTCTATAATTCATTCATTTGTAATTTTCGCATACTTATATTGCATTGAACTGCCTCATTGCTCAAGTGGTCGCAAGCGCCACTGCTGAGCAAAAGGTCCTGGGTTCGATTCCCGGGTTGGGCAAAGTGTTATTGGGTTTTTCCATCTGGAATTGCTCTTTAGCAGCCCGGAGTCTAGATTTGTGCCCGGTTGATGGCAATAGGCTCTCACCGTATTACATGGGACTTAAACATAACTGGCGAAATGTGGATGTACTGTACAACTCTGCCTTAGCCTTCGGGGAATAAAGGCGTGATGTTATGTTGTTGTTGTTTTATTTCATTTAATTCGCAAAAAATGAATAAAAATAATAACATAAATTATTTCAGACTGCATTATTTTGTAAACTCTAGTAAAGAATATAATTAGGTATTTTTGTGAACTATATAGTAAATAGAATTTATTTCATATCAACTACTGGTACCTACATTTTTATGAACACAAATCATAGTTCCGTAAAAGGCTCGATGTGTCATGCTGAGATTGACATTTGCACGCTACGGGTCGCGTTTTCGATTTCCGCTTGGTACAAAAAATAGCCTGCAGGTAGATTTTCGGGTTTGGATGTTTATGCCGCTAACATTTATCTGTAAATATACGAGAAATTATAGTGAGAGGAACGTCAAAAAAATCAAAATCGAATCTAATTCTACAAACTTAGATTCTGAATTATGTATTCTTCTTTAACTGCAATCTGCAGGGGTTGACCACCTCGACGTTCAAACGTACGATACGAAATAAAATAATTAAATTTACATACAACTTGACATCAGCGACACGACAAAGCTAATGAAATATCAAATGACACTATGCTAATCTAAAAATGATAAAAAGTTCCAGTCCAGCCACTTTTATGCAAGTTTAAAAAACTGAGGAAAACGAGCTATTGTGGTGTGTCGTTAATATTTCATAAATATTCATGTCCTTCCCAACGTGAAGAGATTAAAGCTGCACTTATGTGCTGGTACTCTTTGGTACCATATTGTAAGTACCTACTTCAAAATTGCAAATACGATAAAAGTTTTACGATTTGTTTATATTTGCTTTGTGTAGCAGTAGAAATCTTTTTCTGTCCGTGACTTCTGTTGAATTTGAATTCGCTTCTTGGAATATTTGATCATATATTATTATGACCTTAACATAGATTTATATAAAAAACAGAAAATAATAATATTGAAGGTAAAACAGTGATACTCGTTAAGTCGCAAGTTAATTTAATACATGTTTTATAAATGGTAGTGTAATTGGGTTTTCTGTCTGGAATTTCTCAGTAGCAGCCCGGAGTCTGGATTTGTGCCCAGTTCATGGCAAAAGACTCGCCCCCTATTACATGGGACTTAAACATAACTGAGGAAAGGTGGGTGTACCTGCTACAGGTACACCTCTGCCTAACCCTTTGGGGAAACAAGGCGTGATGTTATGTTATCTATAATAATATTATAAAGAAGGAAAGATTTTTTTGTTTGTTTGTTTTTTTGTACCGAATAGGCTCCGAAACTACTGGTCCGATATGAAGAATTCTTTCAGTGTTAGATAGCCCATTTATCGAGTAAGGCTATAGGCTATAATCATCACGCTAAGACTAATAGGAGCGGAGTACCAATGAAGAATGTTTCAAAATCGGGGGGTTTTTTTAGCGTTAGCCCAAAGTAACTATTCCACGCGGACGAAGTCGTGAGCAGAAGCTAGTGTTTTATAAATCTAACAAAGATGCTTGTGCACAATAGAATGCTATTCAGTCTGATGGTATATGACTATATATCATTTGAAATAAATGATTTTATTCGATACATTTCCCTAGCTAAGTATATCCATTTATCCATAGCGCACCCACTCTAAACTGCAACAGACTTAATAATGATAGATCCATAGAAAACTACCCAATAAAGTCTTCAAAGCCCGCCACAACACGCAGGTGGTCTAAAACACCCGTTGAATTTATAGCCTCATACGAGCTAGGATGTGCCACAAAGTTAAGCAATGATCTCAATAAGCTCGCGCCAATTTGGAAATAAAATGGCATGCCAGACCGGCTGGCATCCTGCCAGTGTTTTATGCCAAGCATAAATTGTGGAATTCGACACGTGTTTGATATCTCGCTCCATTTGATTTATCGTTTTGTTTTGTGGCATTTTCGTTAATTTGCTGTGACAAATTAATGGGTCGGTTGTAAATGGATGATTGAATAATTTGGTTTTAGTGGATATTGTGTTTCTGATTATTACGTTAGAAATCATTTTTATAAGGTGTAACTTAATGGTCGAATGCACGCTTTATCCAAACTACAAACATGTTTTATTTAGATCTTAAACATCATGACAAACATTCCAAACTAATTAATGAACTAAGGTGAGATCGAGATCAAGAGAAAGGTCCATTAACAAAAAAAAAAAAAAAATGTGCTACAACCCAACCCTGATTCTGTCAAGAAATAATTTGTGTTGTAAACCAATTCAAACTTCAGTAGTTACAATTCAAATAAAATTGAGAAACCAAAACAGCTTGAATTTAAGTGACATTTACCCGAAGCTGTCCAATGGTGATACAGCTTAGTAAGTTCTAGTTATTAGACGAGATATTTTAAATATCGATTTCACAAGGCTTGAAGGCTAGCAATGGAAAGGATCGAGTGAGCTTAGAAATTACTAAGTACCTAGGTGAAGCTTGTCTACTCTAAAATGACGCTCCCCACTACCGCGTTAAGCTTTGTGCAGAACAGCGCGTCGTCTTGTCGCGCGACGCGACAACGGTTATTGTTATACCGTGACGTTTTCTTAGAAATTGTATTGTTCCTGTCGCGTCGCGCGACAAGTCACGCTGGTCTGCAAAAGCCTTACCGTGTGCGGTAGTGGGGAGCGTCATTTTAGAGTGGACAAGCTATAATGGCGCAATAGCTTTTAAATGCTAATTGTTGTAAGGTTTGCTGTCGTTAAGACCGATAAAAATACAAGAGTTAGTTACCTACCACCGCATGGCCAAGATAGGAGTACCTACTTTTTATTTTGCGTTTTGTAAGTATCGGTACAATAAAATATGATGAATGGATTTTAAGGTAGTATTTCCGCCTTTGTAGGTACCACAAAGTTTAATAAAAAAAGTTAAACCCTCCAAATTAAAAAATAATCCTGTCATTTGAACAATCCTAACTATCATAACTTAATATCCTAACTAATATAGTAGTAGTAGTGTAGTATAGTACTAATAGTTGTGTTTGCGATAAATAAATAAAATAAATAAAATAAATAAAATAAATAAAATAAATAAAATAAATAAAATAAATAAAATAAATAAAATAAATAAAATAAATAAAATAAATAAAATAAATAAAATAAATAAAATAAATAAAATAAATAAAATAAATAAAATAAATAAATATTGTTGCGAAAGTGATTATTTTTGTTTGCTCGTTTGTTTGTTACGCTTACACGCTAAAACGGCTGAACGGATAGGATAAAATTTGGCACATGGGCACAGATTATTACAGATGGGACTCTCCGCAAAATCATTTAAATAAAAAGCGATTCTTGCTACGACACAATAAAGTGCGATTCAGGTCGCACAACGCTAATTACCTACAGTTATATTCACCTACAAGTTGCCTCTCTTTCTATCGCGTAACTCTTATACCTTCTGACCACGTCAGGGTTGTCATCTTTTAGAGAATAATTAGATAATTAAGTAGGTATCAGCTCTTGGTCTATTATATTTTTAAATGTACCACTAATCCCGCAATCCGTAACAGACCGCAGGCGACTTCATAAAAATGCGATTGGATTTCTTAAAAATACAATAGACACCAGAGTGTCGCGGCGCCCGTCACGTCACCTGCTGCTGCCGCCTGCGGTCAATGGAGACTAAACAAATTAAAGTATCGACGTACTTTAATTTGTTTAGTCTCCATTATTTATTAATATGTACCTACGTAACTGGGCAAATAAAAAAGTATGTACGAATACCCTGTTGTCTACATAATACAAAATTTACTAAGTACATAATATTTAGTTATGGTTACACTAAGTCCGTGGTCTACCTACCACGGATACCACCAAACAAAAATATTATTTAATTATGTACTTTCATATCTATACTTATCGAAGCCTGAACCTGACCTTGTAAACATAACTTGTAAGTACCTAACTATCCTAAGTATAATAATAATAATGAATACTACGTAAATACGTGTGCCTTATATAATAATAACAATTAATGTAAATGTTTGGTACCTATACTACCTACCAAACGTTTACATTAATTGCTATTCATAGGTCATTAATAATAACTTAAAGGTAGACGTGCATTTCTTTTGTGTCATTTTCGTGTCCTTTGGAAGTTAGAAAAACCTGAGGTTCGGATCCTTATTATTATAGTATAAGCAGCCAAATGGGATGCAAAAAACTGCTGCCTTTATTTTAGTATTATTAGTTTTAATATCTTGCGACAAACGGCACGCGGCAGCCCTACTAATAGGCACAGTGAGACGAGCCCGCCGGGTACTTGTAGCTTCATACCTAAACTGCGGAGTGTCCCATCTGTATTAATCTGTGACATGGGTAGGACCTTTACCTGGAGAAAGACAAAGGCTACTTTTGCTCCTGGATCGCAGACGAAGTCGCGGGGAACAGCTAGATATATTAGAAATGAGAAAGTTGTTTGTTTGTTTGCTTTCACGTTAAAACGGCTGAACGTATTTGGATGAAATTTGGCATGCCAATATACTATGGCCTGAGTAAGGACATAGGGTACTTTTCATCTCAGATTGCAGACGAAGTCACGGACAACAGCTAGTTAAACATAAGCCGACGTTCGCACAGTCGTGTTTTTATCACAGCGATTTTTTTTCGCGTATTGGATTTTCTACGCTCCGCTTAGCGCCGATAGTTGAATATCCAACAGTTTGTTTTCTTAACGCGCTAGGATAAGCGCTGAATACGGTCTATTGGATTCTCAATGCTCGGCTCAATACCGAGGGTTGATAATCCAGTGTACGAAAAAAAATCGCCCGTGCGTACATCGGCTAAAGCTAATAATGATCCAAAATGTCATCAAACAATTCATATTTTCTTAAATATCTAAAAGAAACAAAGGATGTAAACTGAATTTTGTACTACAGATCCTTAAGCTCGTCAGAAAACGGTGAAATTACGCTAGCTGCCTTATGAAAACGTAACAGCCAACTAGCATCGTAAACAACATGAGTAGGTACCTCCTACCTAGTTCACGTTACAAACATGTGGCAACACGCCAGACGAAGCGAGTGTCGACTGTGTGATACCAAAGTGTTGTCTCTGAACATTATATGTGCAGTCGCGGTATGAAAAGGTCTACTTTCGTGTGTAGAAGTTGCGACAGACGGGCTTTTCGGGCATCCTGTTGGCTGTTAAAGATCTGCATATTGCGTAACACATTTGCAATCAAATTATTGTGAATTTGGAAGGAAATTTCTAATCCATTGCTTCAACAATGGATTGAAAAATTCAACAACGTAAATAACGCAATGAATGTTGTTGAACTATCAAATAGAAAACCATTGGATTTTTCTAATAGCCTTACAGAAGGGAGAATATAAAAAATTAATATTAAAAAAAGAGTGTTTATTCAGAAAGTGGGCAACGTCGTAAATAGATGTCAAATATTTCACTGTTTTGATTTGGATAACTAGCGAACTACAATATTAAATAACAAAAATTCAACAACGTAAATAACGCAATAAATTTTGTTGAACTGTCAAAATTCAAAGCATTGGGTTTTTCTAGAGGTCTTGCAGAAGAAATTTAAGATTATATCATATCTGGACTGTAGCTTTTAAGAATACCAATTAACATGGAAAAACTCGTCCCTACCTACGTTTTTATTTCCAAGTTAATTAAAAGGGATAATAAACATTAATACGACGTTTAAAAAGAGTAATTTGCCTTTCCTTTGAAATTGTTTTTTAATGATTTCCTGATAGCAATAAACTGCTGTTTATGTTTTCTTTAAGAGATCTAAAAAAAAGGCAGTATACAATATACCCTCACTCTTATATTATAACAACGTTGCGACAAACAAATGCGCGACAAGTGCTGGAGCGACATGGACAGTACGATAGGTCGACCATCAGCGGTGCGACAGCACATCAGCTCGAGAATTTTTTTTCTTACCTTCTATTAGCAACAAAATATTATAGAAAATTTCTAGTATTAGTTTACCGGCTTTCATATCTTCGGTCGACGGTACTGAAAGATTAATCAGGAAAATCCTAGCCCCTACACTGGTTAATTTTGATGTACCGTGCCTCACCGAGGCTATGGATGCCTGGAGACTCGCTTGCCCGAATTCAGATCCGCCTAACCACCTTTTTTCCCAGAGACGGTGGGATGAGCCGCTCTGCAGAGTAGTACAGAACAATTTACTTGACACGTCTGCTACTCCTGCGGAGCGTGCGCGCATGCTGGCTGTGGGGAAGTGGGAGTCGGGCCTCTGGCTTCATGCACTACCGTCGTCGAACCTAGGTACTTTGCTCGACGACACTACTTTCCGCATCGCTGCTTCCTTGCGACGAGGAGCTCCCTGTTGTTCTCCTCATCGCTGTCACTGTGGTGAAGTTGTCAACAGCCTCGGACACCACGGCCTGTCTTGCAGCCGAAGTGCGGGCCGCTTAGCGCAGCACGCGAACATCAATGACATCATCCGACGAGCTCTTGTCGCCGTCGGCGTTCCAGCTGTATTAGAACCCAATGGCTTGGCACGCGACGATGGCAAGAGACCGGACGGTATGTCTTTATTTCCATGGAAGATGGGTAGGCCTTTAGTGTGGGACGCAACGTGTGTCGATACTCTTGCGCCATCCCATCTTCCTGGCTCAGCGTGCTGTGCTGGCGCTGCCGCTGCGGCTGCAGAAAACCTCAAGCGGCGAAAGTATAATAACCTCATAGGTAACTATATTTTCGAGCCGTTTGGGGTTGAAACCCTAGGGCCGTGGGGTCCGAGTGCTCATGATCTGTTCAATGACATTTCCAAACGACTGGTTGACACTTCCCGTGACCCAAGGGCTGGTTTTTACCTGGGCCAGAGGCTAAGCATTGCCATACAACGTGGCAATGCCGCCAGTCTCTTGGGTACATTACCAGTCGACAGCGATGCGGAGGAATTTTTCGATGCCTTATTGTTTGTTTCCTAATAGTTTTAGTTACCTAAGTTAGGTTAGTTATTTTTAGTTTTGGAAGTTCATGTTAGTTGTTAATTTAAAATACACATTATATACCTCATAAATGGTTAAATAAACAAATATTATAGAAATGTTTGTCGTGCTTTTAGTTTGTCGAGTAAAAATTGTGTCGCGCTATATATCGTTTGTCGATCAAAAGTTTCGTCGTCCCATCGATGGTCGTGAAAACAATCAGTCGCACTAACGTTCGTCGATCAAAAGTTTCGTCGTGCCATCGTTTGTCGTGAAAACAATCTGTCGCGCTAACGTTCGTCGAGCTGATGTGCTGTCGCACCGCTGATGGTCGACCTATCGTACTGTCGCTCCAGCATTTGTCGCGCATTTGTTTGTCGCAACTTTGATACGGAGTCATAACATTTATGTTTTGCCTTCATTGCATTGATGGTCAACCTAGTGGCCTATGCAATAAAATAAATTACAGTATTGGTTACGTCACAGAAATTATATAATTAACTGCGTGTGCGTGTACTTCTTAACATTAAAAAAATATATAAATAAATTCAGTTTGAACCTACAAAGGTCAGTGACCCAAACAGTTTTCTTCATCATTACCAACTACCTACTATGACTTACTACTATTTTTCTAACTTCAGTTTTCAGTCCCCTTTCAGTTCTGCACCGTCAACTAAGTTTGCACTTGTTAGCGGAAATAGGGGGCGTGCAGCAAACGGAAGTGACGTTATATTTCACACTCGCTATGTAACGTGGTGCATGCTTTTATAAAATGTTGTTTTTTAAAGAAAATATTTAACTTTTATGGTCTAACAAATTGGTTTGGTCATGTTGAACGGTGTTTTATTTCAGTAAGGTTTAAAAGAAGCTTCGTATAAAAAAGTTATCGTTTGTTTGTGATCATACATTTCCAATTACCCTATTTTGCTGGGAAATAAAATAAAATAGCTTAAACGTCACGCCTGTATTCCCCGCAGGCTTAAACAGAGGTGTACCTATATTAACACCCACATTTTGACAGATATGTTCGAGTCCCATGTAATAGGGGGCGGGCCTAATGCCACCAACCAGGCACAAATCCAGTAAGAACTTACGGATGGAAAACCCCAATAATACTTTCCCCGACCCGGGAATCGAACCCAGAAACTCATGGTCAGCAGTAGCGCTTGCGACCACTATAACAACGAGGGATAAAAAACCATGTTATTATTTAATTGTGACCGGAAAAAAAGTTTTGGTTATTTGTAATACATTTTTGATTTTCCACAAAATAAAACCACATCACAATTCACCATAATACTTCCTCAAACGCCCCCTAAATTGCTATAAATGCCCCTAACGGCCCTAACTACCTACATCCAATAAATACCGGTTGTTTTAACGCCAGTAATATATCGTCAGAAAGAAACAAACAGAATAATCTATCAAGCTAATGCTGGGCAGACTCGTTTTAAGAAGATTTACGAATATAATACTATTAACAAAATAGGGGCTATGAAAATACTTAGGTGAATAAGTACCTGTTAGGTAGGTACTTAATTGCCTAATTAGATTATGGGAGATTTACAAGATTTCGTTTTGTTGAAATAAAGTTTTTTTTTTACTTTACAAAAAGCCTCCCTAGCTTATTTGTATGGATAGGTTTTAGAGAAAAATGGGCATATGGCTAAGCAATAACAACCGCACGGGTCGATCCATCAGGTTAAGCTACGCTTGCCGCGGTTAGTCTTTGGATGGGTGACCATCTTTACATACTAAGACTCCTCCGTGCCTCGGAAAGCACGTTAAGTCGTTGGTCCCGGCTGTCATTCGTAGATCTTTGACAGTAAGTTGTTACGACTCGTCAGAATCCCGAAAGTCTGATAACCAGTTAAGACTGGACTCCTTGGTAAGCCAAGGAGTATCGTATTACCCAGTTACTGGGTTGTGAAGGTCAGGTAAGCAGTTGCATGAGTATGTAAAATACTGGTATTCAGCTGCATCCAGTTAGACTGGAAGCCGATCCCAACAAAGTTGGAAAAAGGCTAGGCAGATGATTCGTTTTAGAGAAAGTAAAGATCAAATTAAAAGTCATGTTTTCATGACTTTGACTTTGATCTATCTGTAAATTGATTTATAGGAATTTACATTGGGTAACTCTTAGTAAACCCTCTGTTATTGAGAAAGTCCAGTAAGATAAAGTCTAACCTTTAATTAAGGAAAGCGACAACGCTTCAGGGGTTGCGGGAAGTCCTAAGGAGAGACCGTGGCCCCTGGCAATGAACAGGCAAGGGAAAGGACACGGGTGGGTTTTAGTCAGTAAGAGTCTGACACGTCCTTCCACTCCGCCCAGAACGGGAGAAGTCATTCAATGATATCACTACCAAAAAAAAAAAAAGATACTTGAAAGGCGATTGAAATTTTGTGATTGTGTTACTAAATCGTTGGTCTAGTGTTTGCATGCGCTACTGCCGAGCATAAGGTCGTGGGTTCGATTCCCAGGTCGAGCAAAGTCTTATTAAGTTTTTCCATCAGTAATTTCTCAGTGACAGCCCGGAGTCTGGATCTGTGCCCGGTTGGAGTTGAGGGCTCGCCTTCTATTACATAGAACTTAAAGTTGGCGAAATATCGGTGACAATTCTGCCTAACCCTACCGGCGTGCTGTTTTGTGTGTGTAATTGAACCGACTCCTAAAGTAACTTAACCATACCATAGCTAGCGACACATGGGTTTCATAGAAATTCATAAAAACCAGTCCTGTCGCGGCTACACGTCGCCTGCTGGTGCCGCCTGCGATCGGCTACGTAATGGTACCTTTACTATAACCATTTTTGCCTTAGTTCCAATCTTCCACAAGAATACACGTTATTATGCAACCTGAAAGACCCAAGACACTTGGCAACCGCTTTCAACATCTGAGACACAAACAACCACGTACGCTTTTAAATCTAATTCAATTCAAATCCCATACATTTCCAATCCTAGTTCAAGTCAACGCTGCACTTTTACAACTCCGCTTGCCAAGTTAAGCTCACTTTGTTGTCTTTTAATTCCGAGATCAACTTCGATCGATAGTCTACGATATTGTGGCGTGAACACACACAAACTTGGCCCCAGTTCCTGACTCAAACTAACTTTGTTTTCCTGTTTGTGTGTTCTGTCGGACTGAAAACATGGTATTGCACGGCTCAGTTTCTGTACTGTGTGGGGGATGTAAAAAAGTAATTAGTTGATTGGTTTTCTGTGACGATAAAGCTTTGTTTTTGGTTCAAAGGAGTAAAGGAGATAGTTTTGTTTGGCGCTGGAAACTTGATCTAGTTATTTAACACTGGCTGCGCTCCGCGGTTGTGTCCGCATAAGTCTAAATCCCGTGAGAATATCGGAATAAAAGTATATTATATCTTACCCAGGTCATGGTCTACCCATGTGCCAAATTTCATCCTAATCTGTTCAGCCGTTTTAACGTAAAAGCGTTACAAACAAATATAAAAAAAAAACTAATCTTTTTAATAATAGTTTAGACTAGCTTCGGTCAGGGGCTTCGCCCGCGTAACATCTTTATAAGCTATAGCCTACTAGATTTCACCCGCATTAAGTTTCGATCCCTAAGAATAGCGGAATAAAAACTAATCCGGGTCTACCCCTGTGCCAAATTTCATCCAAATCCGTTCAGACGTTTTAGCGTGAAACCGTAATAAACAAACAAAATAACAAACTCACTTTCGCATTTATAATATTATCTGAATTAGGATGTTACTCAGTGATACGAGTAATGCAGCATGCTACTGAGAAAGAATTTCTAAAATGGGTTCAATACATTGAGTTTATTCATTACAAACAAAAATAAAAATATTTTCTCTTTATAATATTACTGTAGATAACAGTTATGTTTAAGTCCCCTGTAACAGGCGAGCCTATTACCATCAACCGGGTATAAATCCAGACTCCACGCTGGTACAGACACCAGCACATCAACCCGTGGTCTACTCCAATTTGTCAAATTTTCCCAATCAACATTGAACCTTATTCTTTAGTCATAAAGTTGAAAATCTATTAAAGAAATTTGACAGATTGTAGTAACTTGATGTGCAGGCGTCTGTACAAACAAAAAAAAGTCAAAATCTATAACACTTTGCCCAACCCGGAAATCGAACCCAGGTCCTCTCACACTCATGTTATTTAAGAAAACCATTATTTTATTACAAACTAGCTACCCGCCCTGGCTTCGCATGGATACATGTGAAGACCGTGTTCTGTTCACGACACGTTGTGCTCAAGTTCTGAGCAGTTTATGTGACAAAAAGTACTAGGCTTGCATGAATTCAAGATAGTATTTCATTAGTAAGTTAGTTATTAGTAGTGTAAGTACTTCTTCTTGCATATATTTACATAATAATATATAGCCTATGTCCATCTGAAATATTGAATCTTTCAAATGGTGAAATAATTTTTCAAATAACAGCTGTGAGCTGTTTTCCGGAGATTACCCTCTACATATACACAAACTCATAAAATTCACGCTTTCTCTTTTTAATATTAGTACAGATAAAAGCCGTAGAATGCAGTTTTAAAAGCTGACAGTTAATATTTAATACCAATCTGCAATTACAGACTATGAATAAGTAAACAGTTAAGCGAACTGCTACGGATTACCGTTTTCCGCTACGCGGCTACGAGAATTGCTACGAGGCTACGGAGCTACGCCGTAGCGTTTATCTTTGATGTTCAATGCAATGTGTTTTAAAATATAATTCTTTTATGATTTCCATCTTTGCGGGTTTGTTTTTTACATTTTTTTTTTTTTGCGATTATTCATAAAGTTTGTGATTTTAAGTATTATGTCATCATTTTGGTATTTTTCTTGTTTTAAAATTTGATATAGGTTTATTGAAACAGTACGTTCAAACAGTAGATAAACCAATTTGAATTCAATTTGATAGTCTGAATCCTAGATTATTCTACCCTATTTCTAAGAAATCCGTCTGGTTTTTGTAAACACGAGATTTGTATGTACCTACAAGTGCCTTTTCATTAGTTTAAAAGTGTCTTTTTCCAGAAAAAAATGGGATTCGCTTTGTTCACTCTAAGTAGTCATTCGTCTACTAGTAATTTGATTTTATAGGAAAATCTGTGATTTTTATCGAGTGAATGAACATAATGAAAATGAATTATACATACCTGCATCTACACAAATAAATAGTAATAATACCAGCATTTTACTAAATGCATTTATTTTAATTATAATTATGACATCTTCTATTTCACACAATTAAAACTATTTACACTACGTACTAAAAAACAATGACTAACTAACTATACTTTACTATGTGCATATGAAAATAACAAAAAAAAAAACATTAAATAATCACAAAAAAAAAAAAATCTGTTCCGGCTAATCTCCGAAACGGGTGAACCGATTTTGACGGGACTTTCACTGGTAAATAGTTGTTTTTCTAAAGTCTATTTAATGTGTGACGGCTGTGCACTGTTCTGTATAGCCTTAAAATAGACTTAAATGCTTTTGATTTACAATCCTAACTTGAATGAATAGTTATTTGTCGTGTCGGCGCGGTGCTGTTATAATAAGCGATGTCCTTTACACAGAAAGGAGGCCTATGTCCCAGCAGTGAGAAAATTATAATGCTGATTATGCTATGCTAAAATTAGAAGAATTTAACAATAAAAATTATATCCAATTTAGTTGGAAATAACTACGAAAGTGTTTATTTCTGAATACCTAGATGAAAACATTTACGATTGACTGAGCAATGTTTTTGGTAATAACTTCTAAAAAAGCACGCAAAAACTCACGATGTCAGTATAAACTTAATAAAATATTATCGTTCCAATTTTTAACACTATCCAAACATTTCCTCGCAAATTGTTTGCACAAATATAAAATGTAGTTTTTAGGGTTCCGTAGTCAAAAGAGCCCTTATAGTTTCGCCATGTACGTCTGTCCACGGCTTAGCTCAGAGACTGTTAGTACTAGAAAGCTGTAATTTGGCATGGGTATACATAGTAATCACGCCGACAAAGTTTTTTTTTAGGGTACCTCCACTACACGTAAAATGGGGATGTTTTTTTATCGTTGGAAAGTTAGTTCAAAAATATGATGTGAGTTGGTGAAAACCTTTTTTGGATTTAGGAATCCGTTTGTATAATATTAACTATAAACTGCAAATTTTTGTTTGAGTCAAGTGTCCCCCTCCCCCCTGCCAGCTAAATGGTTGGTTCTAGATATGTGGAAAAATTCAAAGCAGTAGTATACAATGTGGAGACTACCATACAACAAAAAATGAAAATACTGACACTACTAATACATGAGAGTATTTTGGAACTGTCAAATAAATCCTAGCTTCGAAATAAAAAAATGAATTTTTCAAACAAATTAAATGTAGTGTATGCCGGATCCACCCTAAGCCTAGGGTGAACTCTCGTGCATACGTTTCTGAATATCCACCTTAGGGTGGATTTTTTGGGTGGATAAACGGAATAACCCGAGCCGACTATGGATTTTGCCGAGCTATTGAAGCTAACTAAACTATTGAATATATTCAATTGATTTTTGTATACAGAATGGGAACGTCATTATGGACACGCCGTAAGATTTTTTGTTGTATTGTCGTCTCCATCTTGTATATAACGAATTTAAAAGAAAACTATCACAACTAAGTAGGCTCTAAGTACTAGTATTACAGCAAACGTAAGTTGGTCGATTATTAATAATAATAATAATAATAAGGTGTGATTGACACGCGCCTGCCGGATGATGACGCCATGTGTTCGTTCTGGCGAAGTATCTGGTCGGCGCCTGTCAATCACACCGAAGGAGATTGGACCAGGGAGATCGAGCGAGCGTGCGAGCAAATACCAGAAATGGGGGCACTTACCATCAGCCCCCAAGATGTAGCTCGTGCAGTTCGTCCGTTGCCTAACTGGAAATCTCCAGGACCGGACGGGCTGCACAACTTTTGGATAAAATGGTTCCAAAGGTCGCACGCCCGCTTGGCATCCCAGTTCCAGTCAGCCTTAGAGTCAGGGTCGCTGCCCCAATTCCTAACGACTGGAATAACTCACCTGCTCCATAAATCAGGTAGTACTGCGGAACCCAAAAACTATAGACCAATTACTTGTCTACCAACGGTCTATAAAGTTTTTACATCCATTTTGAGAGTTAAAATTAACAAACATATAGACACGCACTCCATCATGTCTGCCTCTCAAAATGGATGTAGGAAAGGGTCCCGCGGCACTAAGGAGCTGCTCCTCATCGATATGGCCATTAGCCAGCAGGTTCGTCGTTCCCAAAAGGGTCTGTCGACATGTTGGATAGACTATAAGAAGGCCTATGACTCGGTGCCACATACATGGCTCATTAGGGTGCTGGAGTTGTATAAAATAGATGCAACTCTACGCACCTTCCTGATGTCATGTATGGGGCAATGGAGGACGGTTCTTCGCTATACAGGATGTCGACATATCCAGAGGAATAGCGAGCCGATAAGGATCGAGCGAGGTATATTTCAGGGTGACAGTTTGAGTCCACTTTGGTTCTGCCTAGCCTTGAACCCTCTAAGCACACTGCTGGAGGATTCAGGGCTGGGGTATCGACTGAGGAGAGGTGGTCAGGTTATATCTCACCTCCTTTACATGGATGACCTTAAACTCTTTGCCCCCAACAATTTGCAACTGATGGAGCTACTGAAAATAACTGAAACTTTCAGTAGCGCCATCAGGATGGAATTTGGTGTGGACAAATGTGCGGTCATGCATGTAAAGCGAGGGGAGATTGTGGAATCCGTGGGAACCCAACTCTCGGATTCCATAAACCTTAGAGCCCTCTCCTCATCCGAAACCTACAAGTATTTGGGTATGTCGGAAGCGTTGGGCATCAATGTTACTGACATGAAGCAATCGTTGAAGGAGCGCTTCTTTGGCCGCCTGAATAAAGTATTAAATAGTCTTTTATCAGGCGGAAACAAGGTGCGCGCCTTCAACGGTTGGGTCATGCCGGTTTTGATGTACTCTTTCGGCATACTCAAATGGACTCAGACGGAACTTGACGCCCTGGATAGGAGGGTCCGCACACTGCTGACCGCAAATCGGATGCATCACCCACGTTCATCGGTGATGAGACTGTATATCCCGCGGAAGTGCGGAGGTCGAGGCTTCTTAAATGCTAAGACCCTGCACAACCGTGAGGTATGCAGTCTCAGGGAATACTTCCTAGAGGCCGACGTGGGGATGCACCGAGATGTGGTCTCAGTGGACAAAGGCCTTACCCCGCTATCCCTGGCTAACGAGAACTGGCGCAAACCTATCGTATTAGATACTAATGACCGCAGGGAAGTATGGCAGAGCAAAGAGCTTCACGGACGCTTTTACCGGACCTTACATGGGCCCGATGTAGACCTGTTAGCGTCCGTATCTTGGCTGCGATTCGGTGATCTCTTTGGGGAAACCGAAGGTTTTGTCTTTGCAATTATGGACGAAGTTATGATGACGAACAATTACCGGAAATATATTGTGAAGGACGGCACGGTTGACATCTGTCGGGCATGCCACCGTCCGGGGGAATCAATCCGACACATTATTTCTGGCTGTTCTCGTCTGGCTAACGGAGACTACTTGCATAGACACAACCTTGTAGCCAGGATTATCCACCAGCAACTTGCTCTAAAATACAGCCTTGTGGAATCTGAAGTGCCGTACTACAGGTACATACCTGTGATATGTGATATTGCCATTTTCGAGAACTGTCTGTGTCAGTTCTCGAAAATGGCAATATCACATTGTACTGGGATCGTTCCATCATCACTGACAGGACTATTGTTGCAAATAAACCTGATATAGTGGTGGTGGACCGAGTTGAGCGGCGCACAATGATCATTGACATAACGATCCCGCATGACGGGAACCTCGTGAAAGCCGAGAAAGATAAACAAATCAAGTATCTTGACTTGGCTCGCGAGGTTGTCGACATGTGGAATGTGGACTCAGCGATCATTGTGCCGATAGTCGTATCAGCCAATGGCTTAATTGCCAAGAGCCTCGACCAACACCTAAGGAGGCTCTCGTTAGGCAGCTGGGTCAAGGGCTTGATTCAGAAAGCGGTACTCCTGGACACAGCTCGCATTGTCAGGAGGTTCCTCTCTCTGGAGCCCTGACCGCCGGTAGCTTGGACCCTGTTCCCGATACCGGTGGGCTACTATTTTTTATATTTTTAAATGTTTTTTTTTTATGAATTTTGTAAAAATATTTAAAAATGTAAACAATATGTACAGTAAAAATGAATAAACGACATAATAATAATTGCTTTATTTTCAGGCAACTAAGGCCCATAGACACAATACACAAATAATCTTACAAAATAATAAACTAATACATAAAATTAAAAACATCATTACAGAATCTTTATTTACGTTGGGTCGGCGACGTATTGAGCTGAGTCGTGGTGTCATGTAGCCTTCCGCGAAAACGCCGGTACACGACACCGGTCGGCCAAAATTCCTCCTTCATAAAAGTCTGCAGATGGTGAGTCGGAACCCGCACCACAAAAGATTTGAAATTAATCTTATGGCGCGACTCCAACTTTTCGACTCTCAAGGTGAACTTTGACTTCATCCTGATGTACTCCACGACCTCCTCTACCGACCGAGAATAATCGACCGAGTTGAATAAACAAGTTCTCCCATACACTCATGTATGAACATGTTTTATACCTACAATGTTAAGTTTGTTCTTGGGATTAATTCATCCCATCTACAGAACCCCTCATTGTGCGTCGTCCAACACGCACTTGGCCGGTTTTGATGTTATATTGTAGAATTTATTTTACGTTTACGACCAAAGTTTTCGAATATTGCAACAGTGATGACTTAGCAGACTACGGGTAACGAGTATCAGGGCTACAACAAACAGCTGATGCACCAACGTATTTTAGTTTTTCATGAAAACATTTATTTATATTATACACAATATTTCATAATATTGTTATCAGCTCTTATAATGTTACAGGTACTTAACAAGAAAGACTGGTAAATCATTTTTGGATGAAAACAAATGACCGTTATGCACATACATTAGGCCAGGAGTTACTGAATCATTTATTAAATAAAATATAATTTAAAAAAAAAAGAAACACACAGAACAGGGAGTGTTAAAGAGAGACGGAGCTATACAGCATAAATAGCACTATCCCATTTTCACAGCGGAACAATCGCAAATCACAGTGCAGCCCACAGGTCGAAGTGGCGGTGCTTGGGGGAGGCCAATTTCCAGCAGTCGACGTCTTTCGGCTGAATGATGAAATATAATATGTAATAATTATGTTATTATTAATTTCCTGAGTTCTAAAAAAAAATTGCTTCGGGAACAGAACACAAGCTATTGGTGGTAAACGCAGTAAAAAAAACACCTTTTTTCAGAACATACCGGATCTGCACGTTTTATTTGCCTTAAAATAGCCAAACTTTTTATGATAAAGAACAAAACTGTTAACTGGCAAATAGTCTGCTCACAGTTACTGTGAGCAGACTATTTGCCAGTTAACACCTACACAAAACAGAACCACTAACTATGTATCAATAACAGCTTCACTCATCACGACATCAAAGTGCAATTTGCTCCCAAAAATACATACTAATTCTGCAAACCATTCCCGATTCAATGAAATACGAATTAGTTTATAAATGAAACAATTTAGTATTCAGCACCTCATGTATTAAATAAATTAGAGTCCCATCTTTGTTTTATATTCAATGCTGATAGCCTACTGTTAATTGCTGTGATCAAAAAGTCATTAAGGCTAGAATTAAGTTACAGTATAAAGTGCCGATAGTTGTAATGTCCTTTGAAGGGGTCAACTGGGTAAGAAGTGGGTACGTACCCTTTTCTTGTAAGTGTCGTAAAAGGTGACTTTAGGATTAAGTCAAGAGTATTGGTCGTAGCAGGAGGTACTTATTGCAAAATAGATGAGTAAAATGACCCCAGGCCTGATAATGCTCTGTTAAGATCAATATTGCGTTTGGCAATCACAGCGATTGGTTTTGTTTAATTTTTAATCAAACATTGACTGCTTGCAGGCAGAAATAACCCTTAGAGTTCTAACACACTGAGACGCCGCCATGGCGACGTCACCGACTACGTATCCAAACAATTAGTATGACAGTTAACTCACTTGGCTTCGGTCTGGCGATGTCGCCAATTTTGAAGCGTAGCCACGAGCGACTGGCCCCTACGTGGAGACTGGATATTCTGGCGACCTGGCGACGCGTAGCCAAGTTTCCAGTATTTTGTTTACAAGTAAGTTATACCTCGCTAACTCAGTGGCCATATGATCACCAGGACGAACGCCCGCTTGTTACTGGCTAGCTATTTGGTGACCTCATTTGGCAACGGTAAGTAGACAGAGGCAGCCATGGCTATGTAGCCAGCGACGTTGCCATGGCGTCCCAGTATACTAGTACACTTATGCTAAAGTTGGGCAGCTTCATAGTTAATTAATTAGATATTGCGATTTCTGATGATTGTATTTGCACGAAATAACAACAACTGTATCTTATTGAAGCCCATTACAAAGACAAAAAAAAAATCTGTTAGACAAATGTCATTATTTCTGGAGCATCTTGAGGAAACCATGGCTAAGGAGAAGCTCGTGGCTAAGTGATAACAAGCCGCACGGGTCGATCCATCAGGTTAAGCTACGCTTGCCAGGGTTGGTCAGTGGATGGGTGACCATCTTTACATACCGAGACTCCTCCGTGCCTCGGAAAGCACGTTAAGCCGTTGGTCCCGGGTGTCATTTGTGGATCTTTGACAGTCGTTACGAGTCGTCAGAAGCCCGAAAGTCTGACACCAGTCTTACCAAGGGGTATCGTATTACCCAGTTACTGGTTTGTGGAGGTCAGATAGGCAGTCGCTCCATGTAAAATACTGGTATTCAGCTGCAACCGGTAAGACTGGAAGCCGACCCCAAGATAGTTGGGAAAAGGCTAGGAAGATGGATTTTTTTGAGGAAACCAGCATATCCTAGAACTTAAAATTCGAACACATGTGACATAAACCAACCCGCACTGAGCCCGCGTGGTAGATGATAGCCCACTCCATCTCGAAGAGAGAAGGCCTGTGTCCCAGCATTGGGAACATTATAGGTTGATTAATATGCTATTTCAGGTACAGATTTTTTTAGAAACTATAGGTCAGATAAAGTTATGTACAGAATCATACTTTCTTTGAGGTACTGAAACAGGCCATAAATTAACAGTTTTTTTTATTTGCATATACAAAAGAATTGACACGATGAACGTTTGCGTTTTAAGTAATTTCCCAAATAAAATAAAGTACCCAATTCTCCCAGTTTCCACCACATTTAGACATCATGTTTTTACGACGGAGCGGTCAATCGGAACTTTTTTATTCCCAGCATTCCCCACATATGGTACCGGGTTAATGAGGTCAGGTCTTTTTCGGGTCCAATTGAAAATGGGGCCGTGATATATCTTCCAGCAATATCTCATGGGGGCTCTCTTTATGTGAGGAGCTTGGGGAGCAATAGGTTTTTTAGGAAAGAATTTAATTTTGTAGGGAAGTTAGGTTAGTTTTACAGTTTTTGTAATGTTGGTGTACGTTTTATTAATATAAAAAGGTATAAAGTGTTTCTTTGGTCACGCATGAACTGTGATTTGAAAATTATACAAAGTCTATTTTTAAGAATGTTGTACACTGTAGAGAAAATTATCAAAAATAATAATGGTATAAGCGTTGAACACTTTTTGGGATGGGTAAAAATGTTAAACTCGCGCCAGGCGTCACGTGACCTGATCGAAAATACGTAAGACGCAGGGAGAGTAGAATTGACAGCGCACTTCGTTTTATTTTTTTTAAATTGTTTTAATGGAGCTACAGCTTTGGTTCTTATACTAACAGCAAGCCACATAAATTCCTGCAGTCTCCAAAGACTTCCCCGCATGTTTTTTTTTGTATTTGCTACAAAATAACACATTTTAATCCTGGATAGAATTAATTAATAAAGTAACTTCTAAATGTGTGCATAAAGTACGTTAGTCTTCAAGCAAGCAGATACCAGTGACGGCTGCAGTAATTATATTATACGTTCACGTTAAATCCAAATTACGGTCACAATAGTCGAATCAGGACAATAATATTTGTCGTAACTGTCCACAAGCTAAATATTATTATGTGCATATGTTAACATTAAACTTGGTCATAAAGGTTGGGCCAAGCTGCAGCGCCAATATTGTAATGACACTTGGCTTATGGATTACGAATAAATGAATATTTTATTCTTTTGTTTCTGTTCATTATTACTTCGTGGCGAACTGGTGACCATTTAACTGATGACAGTTGTTTTGGTATAAATTACTGGTTTTGACTGAGACAGTCGCTTTTAATTAGACTAAAAGCCTAACCGAAAATAATTAGGCAATAATGTGTTACATTAATTTGTGGTGTAATAATTTGGGGTTTATCAATTATAAATTAATGTTGCTTAAAGTTAAGTACCGTCATACCGTTACTTTAGACTCATGGCGGGTTACTTTGATTCTAGGACTAGACTGAACATCGTAGTTCTACTACTAGAAACTATGTTCATTACCTAAAATAAACATGTAAAATAAACATGATTGTGTGATGACTGTGATGATTAACTTCTGCTTATACATTTTTTTTTATTGATTTACTAAGAATGTCGTATGGATTGGTATCTTTTTGGAAAACGTAGGTATTTTATTTAGTACCACAGTCACATATCAAATTAATAGGTTTCGTGATTGTATTACACGAGCGCGTGTCAGTCATTGTAATTTAAACTTAATATCAAAGTTATCAAAGTCAAATAATAAGCACTCGTGACATTTTGTAATAACTTTACTGATGCAATTACGTTTGGCAATCTAAATGCTATATTTGAATGCTATATTATAAACAGTAAACAGCCAGCAGTACTAATATAACCAAGCTGTTTCTCATATTCCCTCTAACGAAAACCAATAAAAATCTAATCTCGACTCCTCCACTTCACTGTCAATCATTTACACCAGAAGAATCAAAGGCGACACGAGACGATTCATAATTTTCTTCCCAACCTCTATCGACCGAAGGGTATTAATATCTGTAGATTTATTTCTCTGCCCACAATCTTCTGACCGGTCATAAATCATGACGAAAGCCGAAAGCCGAAGCCGGCTTGCCCATCGTGGACATCACGCGTAAACGTGAATTATGGTCATTGTTATCCGATACTGGGATTGTAAGAAATTGCGCGAATTCCCGCGTTTATTTTTGATTGGGTTTATGAAGGTCATATTTCTGGATATTGGTGTAAGTAATGGAATTGGGATATGTTCTGTGATTAGTTTGGTTTAGTCATGGTTGGGAAGAGAACAAATGGTGGTAC
The DNA here is from genome assembly GCA_948150665.1 of Conistra vaccinii. Classification (NCBI taxonomy): domain Eukaryota; kingdom Metazoa; phylum Arthropoda; class Insecta; order Lepidoptera; family Noctuidae; genus Conistra; species Conistra vaccinii. The sequence continues at coordinate 20,139,652 of OX411329.1, forward strand.
ATTCACCTTTCTTTAGTGGCACATTTTTGGAGTGTGGAGTTGTGGAAGACTTACATCACTTATTGATGGACTGTGTTCGATATGAGTCAGATAGAAATAATGTGTTTAGCGTCTTGAAGTTGAACCGAATGGATTTATGGTGGTGATGGTGATGACGCAAAAAGTCTGTTTAGCTTTATGGCACAAATGTAATTCATAGTAGTGTGTAGTATATATTATTATTAGCTTAGGGTATGATGAGACTGTCATACGCATTGCGGTAAAAGACCCTAAATAAATTTGAAAAAAAAAAAAAAAAAAAAGTGGCATATTTTAGGTTCATTGACTTCGCTCAGTCATTTCGAAAGTGCTTGGCTATACGGAGGCATTTTATGTGAAATTGTATTTGCGCAGTCTACGTAGGTTTATTCTATCGATTCTTACAGGATACCCTGCAAAATTGTTTTGAGTAGAACCTAACTTTTAAGATTCCAAGAAAAACACGCTTTACTTAAATACGATCTTAGTTCTGCGTAGCCTTTTCCCAACTATGTTGGGGTCGGCTTCCAGTCTAACCAGATACACCGAACTCCAGTGAAAACCAGTATTTTACACGGAGCGACTGCCTGGTTGACCCCCACAACCCAGTTACTGGGTAGCTCCTAAGGGATACCTATTGTGTTACCCAGTCACCCAGTCGTTACGGGTCATCAGAAGACCCGAAAGTCTGATAACTAGTTAAGACTGGTTGTCAGACTTTCGGGCTTCTGAAATAGTAGCTTCATAAAGACGGTTATTACACGACATAAAAATCAGTCTCAAAACCTTTATCGCACAAATACTTTACAAGTAAATCAAAATGTATTATGTATGTTATTCTGCAAATATGATCGGGTGGTGAAGACAATTTATCTAGTGCTGTTTATCTCACAATTTGTGGTAGTCAACTGCCTTGACCTCATTTGTGAACTGACGCCTTTAGGGTCAAGTTGAACTAAATGAAAATGTGTAAAGTGATCTTATTTCCCTATAGATGTGATTTAGGATGTGATATGAACTGTCCTGATTACTTTATTTCATTTGAATAATTTGGTTTGTGGCGATATGATCAGTTTTTAGGGTCCCGTACCCAAAGGGTGCTAAACGGAACCCTATTACTAAACCTCCGCTATCCGTCCATCTGTCTGTCAGCGGGCTGTATCTCATGAACCGTAATAGATAGAGTTCGATTAAGAGTTCAGTTAGTAAGTCACTCGAAACTAATTACTATTCACATAAGCTTGTGATTCTTGCTTATAAGGACCGTCGATTTATTCTGCTTACATCTTCAAAGTCACTGATGTATCTTTAACAACTGCGAATGTGGTGCAAAGGCGTTTAATTTTTTTACAGACAGATTCCACGAAAAAGCACTTTTAGACACCTGCCCTACTGTCGGCGATTAACGAAAAGCGAGTTGAGCAAGCAACTAAAAACAAGTTGGGGAGCAACGAGCAGCAAGCGGCGAGCGATAACGCGCTGGTATGCGTATGTACTAAGCGTGAGCATCTCAGCGAGTGTTCTACCCGCCAAGCGAGCGTCGCTGAGCGAGTACTCTCCTTGATAGCTCTTGTACGACAAACGAGAACTCGCCGGTGGTGCGAACAGTCAGCGATCAATGTAATATAAGTACTCTTTTGTATGTTTCTTGAGCGACGAACGTCGCTTCTTCGTCGCCAATGGAACAGATGCCTTAGGTTCGGACTCCGCCAAAGAAGCAGAGATGAGCGGAGCTGTCCGAAGCGGAGACGAGAAGAGATGTTTTTCAGCTAGGGTGTATCCACCGAAGCTGTGCGGAGATGCGTACTGGCTAAATTGGAGCGCACATGTGTGCTGGCTAGAGCGGGTGCGTCTCAGATCATATAAAGTTATTTGGTATATTTTCATTTCAATAACGTTCACAAGATATAATAAACGTGAGATATACCAACTGTTGATATAATTTCTTTACATATAATATTTATATACTCTAAAACTTATTTCGTATAACGTTATTGGATATAACGTTTATTTAATCGAAAATCATTAGGTCTATCGTTTAAATTATATATTGATACCATCATTATGGTTAACATCCCGATTCAAAGCCATCCAACTCGATAGGTTAGGTTAGAAGGCTAAAGGCTTTTGCAGACCAGCGCGACACGACACGAACAATACAATTTCTAAGAAAACTTCACGGTATAACAATAACCGGTGTCGGTCTGGCTGCACACAGCGGCTGGTCTGCATACACACACAAAAATTGCGTGAGCGGCCGCCGAGCGGTGGTGAACCATTTGGGTTAGGTTAGGTTAGAACAGTGACCATTAACGCGCGAAGGCGAGCGACCGAAGGGAGCGTGCCGCGGCAGCGGCCGCCGAGTGCCAGATCCCCCCTCTCTTGTTGGTGAACCATTTAGGTTAGGTTAGGTTAGAACAGTGACCATTAACGCGCGAAGGCGAGCGACCGAAGGGAACGTGCCGCGGCAGCGGCCGCCGAGTGCCAGATCCCCCTTCTCTTGTTGGTGAACCATTTGGGTTAGGTTAGGTTAGAATAGTGACCATTAGCGCGCGAAGGCGAGCGACCGAAGGGAGCGTGCCGCGGTAGCGGCCGCCGAGTGCCAGATCCCCCCTCTTCTCTTGTTGGTGAACCATTTGGGTTAGGTTAGGTTAGAATAGTGACCATTAGCGCGCGAAGGCGAGCGACCGAAGGGAGCGTGCCGTGGTAGCGGCCGCCGAGTGCCAGATCCCCCCTCTCTTGTTGGTGAACCTTTTGGGTTAGGTTACGTTAGAACAGTGACCATTAACGCGCGATGGCGAGCGAACGAAGGGAGCGTGCCGCGGTAGCGGCCGCCGAGTGCCAGATCCCCCCTCTCTTGTTGGTGAACCATTTGGGTTAGGTTAGGTTAGAACAGTGACCATTAACGCGCGAAGGCGAGCGACCGAAGAGAGCGTGCCGCGGCAGCGGCCGCCGAGTGCCAAATCCCCCCTCTCTTGTTGGTGAACCATTTGAGTTAGGTTAGAACAGTGACCATTAACGCGCGAAGGCGAGCGACTGTAGGGAGCGTGCTGCGGCAGCGGCCGCCGAGTGCCAGATCTCCTCCCTTGTTGGTGAACCACTTGGGTTAGGTTAGGTTAGAACAGTGACCATTAACGCGCGAAGGCGAGCGACCGTAGGGTGCGTGCCGCGGCAGCGGCCGCCGAGTACCAGATCCCCTCTATTCTTGGTGAACCATTGGGGTTAGGTTAGAACAGTGACTATTAACGCGCGAAGGCGAGCGAGCGTAGCGAGTGACCATCTTGGCAGGTGGTAATCAGTTAAGTTTAACTACAGTATCTACTCAGGTTATTTACTGTGATAGAAATTACATATTAGACTAAATATGTTTTATGTCTTTTGAGTGGTATATCAAACGATATTATATTAAATGTATGTTATGATTATAAAAATTAGTTATTTTAAAATTATATCAATCGTTTATTATATTAACTGATGATTATATCAAATAAAATTATAGATTCAGTTGTTATATCCTGTAAATAATAGTCATTTTGTAATTATACCCGGCTTACCCGGCTAGAGCGGAACTGAGTTGCGTGCGGTGAGCGTTGGATGTTGACCACTCACTGTACGCCGCTCATATCTCTTCTCATCTCTGCGCGTCGCCAGCTTGCGAAGCACAGCTCACATCTCCGCTTCACTCGCGTCTATGATACATCTCCGTTCAGTGGTATCTACTGAAGCTGACTGGAGACGAGATGTGTGAATAACGCAAGGAACGAATAAACATTTGCATACTTCTGAATCTCGAGAACTGTTCTATTTTTAAAATATCGTTGAAAAGAAGAACAAACCAGTCAAGTGCGTGTCGGATCACGCACAATGAAGGTTTCCGTAGTTTGGATGAAATTATCCCAAAAAGGACAGTAGCCCATACGCGTCATAACGATAAAACTTCTATTGTGTCTCGTTTACAGCCCTTCAAAGTGTTAACATTGTAGTTAAAAACATGTTCTCCATGTTCTCCATACACCGATATACGACACGGTCAATTCTCCAACTGCAATAGAAAGTCAACAAAAAAAAATTTGTGATAAGACTACAATTTTTTTCCTTTGCATTGTGTTGTCGGAAAAAAAATGCGAATTCGATGTGTGTGTGTGCTTCCTGCCAAGTTTCATGATCGCAGGTCAACGGGAAGTACCCTGTAGGTTTTGATTTATTTGCGTGTATCAAAACATGTCGCATAAATGGCAATATTTTTATTTCGTTGACTTAGAAGCTTGATGTTTTTAGAGTTCGGGATCACAGACCTATTTGATATTAATTTCAACTTGATACTTCCACGCGTTCCTGAGAAAAAGACTAACTGACAACGAAATGATATTCCTTTTGAGGTACGGAACCCAAACAAGTAAAAGAAAATAAATATAAATATAGAAACGGTCTATGTCAATCTAGATTCAATCTATCTTCGAGTAAAAAAGGTCCTATCACAAACAGATGAGATATTTTATTCTTTTATCCTATCAATTCGTGTAGGCACGTGTAAGTAAAATTATAAGATAATATGGACCATATGAGCTAGGCTGTAGGATCAAATAGCATTTTTGGTCGCATTGATTTATATGTTAACATAATGGATTATCTAAACCAATGTAGCCTTGGTTGTGTATAAAAGAGGCAATAGATTACTATTAAACAATATTATAAAGAGATAACATTTTGTAAGTTTGTGAGGACTGAGGAGGGAGTAATCTTCGGAATTCCTGATCCTATTTCGAAAATTCTTTCACTAATGTCATAATAATTTTGTAGGTGTACAGGCATGCGACCACGGTTTTACCTTGACCATTTTTGTACCTATGACTTGATTTCTGTCACAATTATTTGTTTCATACTATTTAGAGCGTGATTTTTTGTAGTTAAGGTTTAGTTTTTGAACTTACTTTTTTGGCACATGGGTAAACCAGAATCTGGGTTAGGATATAGGATACTTTGTATACTGTTATTTCCACGGGATCAAGACTTATGCGGGTGAAACCGCGGGGTCAAGCTAGTAGGATATATTTTATTTAAAACAAGAAATTCCCGGCGGTGATTTGCGGGTTTTCTCCTCTACTGCTCGTTATTTCTCCTCTACCGATCGTTATTTCTTCTGTTATTATGTATGTATGTATTTATTCTTGTATTTTTTTAGTTATTTTCGTGTTATCAATCCCATAAATGTTGCACCTGCCATGTTTTGTCTCTGCATCACCTTAAGGTTGACTGGTAGAAAATGCCTCTGGCATTAAGTCCACCTTTGTACGGTATATTTTTACTTGTACATAAAGTTTTAATAAATAATAAATAAATAAAAATAAATTCACAACTACGCGGACGAAGTCGCGGGCAGAAACTAGTAAATTATACGAAAGTCCAGCAGTGAAATGTTAACTGGCAGTTATTACTAAGTTAAATAGGACTTTCTTCTGCAAGTTATGTTTGTTCTATTGACCTTAGACCTTCTAAAACAAAAGAACCACTTCCATTAAGGAAACAGATGTTTTTTTTACGACCATCATCTCATTAACTTAACTACTGTTTCAGTCACTAATTTCTTATTTTTCTCATCAGCTTAATACTCGGAATTCTACTAAAGACAACGATGTTATAAACTGGCAATTAAAGTTGGTAGTGGTACATTAGCCCCGGGCTGTTAACGTTCAGACACAGAGTAAGAGGAAATGGAGTTCACACGTGCGGAAACAAAATGTGTTTGACATTAGCATTAACATCGTTATGATATATATCAAACTTGGCAGTCATCAATATGAAAATACTCCATTATAATAATAAGACACATTCAAGCGAATAAGCGACCAACTTATGACGAATATTATGACTTTCCTCCTAGTTACAGACGGTACGGACCCAAATAAAATATTGGATACTTAAATAACCCATATTTAAGTATCCAATATTTTATTTGGGTCGATCCTTAATTATAGGCGTCGTGTGCACTATGGAAGAGTGAAGTATGTCAGGAGGGTCTCATAATATATGTCAAGAGGGTGAATTTTCCTTCATAGATTTTTCTTTAATGCAAAGAACAATTACCAATTTGTCATTAACTTGAGAATATTCTAGAGACATATTGCACACGAGAATAGTTCGTATTTCACTTGTTCACACCACAACAACCATTTTGTATTGTATTGTGACTTGTGAAAGCAGTTCTAATGGCTACTACACACATGCCGGCGGCATGGCCACCGGTTTTTGCCGCGCGGCACGTGCCTCCGGCTTTTGCGCCTTCATTTCCTTTGCGTTTGTTTGCGCGGCGGTGTGTAGTAGCCATAAGGCACATTACTAAGTTGTTATTTATTGGCAAACTTAAATGATAAATGGAATCATTTATTCTGAATTAAAATATACATAAATATTTTTTGACGTCATGCTAATAGTTTGCTAATAGTTTAAGTAAAGTTAGAATATTGTTATTTTTATTAATAATGTCAAACTTAAAATAACAAACTTTTCAAAGACTTGGTTTGTAAACACTCCATTTTATTTATACTCCATGTTTAATGTTTATAGTAACGAAGGCGTTTATTTGAACTTATCAGCGTACGGTTTGGCAACCTGCCATCGAGCGTGTCAATGCCTACTGTTAGGACAGCTTTAATATTTAAGTTGGCTACAGTTGGCTATTTGTCGGAGCGAACTGGTTGAGAATGTGAGTAAATAGCAGGTTTATGTATCAATTTAATTTGGGTGATTTATATTGTGAGCAGTTTTCGTAGATAGAAAAGTTTTATTCGGTGCTTTTATTTACTTATTTAAACTTTTCGCACTAAAGGTACAAAGGCGGACTTAATGCCTTAGGCATTCTCTACCAGTCAACCAAGGGTGGTGAAGAGATAAGATGGCAGGTGCTCTGTTTGAGAAGAACAAAGAAAAATTTAATTTAAAAATATATCATAAATCATAATGCATTACAACTAAAATAGTTACAACAGTACATATTAAATAAGTTAAAACTAATACACATAACAAATACATACACTTTTAATTTTAATTTAATTCACAGCCGATGTTCGTTCATATTTGTAAAATAATGAACGTTTGTAAGTAAGGACTTGTACGTAGCATTTATAATAATGATGTATGTATACCTATATCTAGGTATTTATAATAAATAAAAAATAAAAGAAATCATTAGTGTTCTCAATTTTTTTTAATATTTTTTTCTGTATTTTTAATGTAAAACACCTAAAGAAACCCACTGCTTTTGCAACTTGATTACTAGATAGTGTGTTAAAATTAGTAGTAAGTAGGTTTATCTATGTAAATAAATAAACATGAGATCCAAAATACTACAAACAACATCAAAAACAAACCGGCACTTAATAGCAATAATTCACTCTCACCACGTAATCATATTTCGTCCACAAACTCCTGAAGTTTTCAGTCGAAGCGACTGTGGAGTCCAAACTGTAATAAAGCCTGCCCTTTACTACAGTTTCAGTTCATTCATTCAGCAATAAAACTCAAAAGGAAGTGTCGACAAATATCAAGAAGTAGCTGTCATTAGGGATACCAATTTTGTTCGAAGAAATTAGGATATAATGTAAATTGTGCTGAGTTTACAAATAATTAAAAGAGTGCTTAGATGGTTTGGTCATGTTGAGTAGATAAATGAGAAGCGACTTCCAAAAGGTATTTTTATACAAGGCAAATTTGAGTGGAAACGCCGCCGCCGGGAGTGGACGCCGTAGGAGGACATAATAGTGACCTTACTGGTGATGTTCTTCAGAAAGGACAGGTGCGTGGTACTCGCAACCGGCGTGCGTGTATGACCAGATGTATGAACGTAAACGAGGCAAAAAGAGTATGTAAGGATTGTAGCAAGTGGCGTTCTGTAGTTTCTGCCTACCCCCATGGGAAGAAGGCGTGAGTTTATGTATGTGTGTGTGTTAAGTTTTTTTGTTACCTGCGATAAATAATGATGATCTTGGGCCTATGTCCAGCAATGAACGTATTCTGACGAATTTTTTATTATTATTTTCACAAAGGAGTAGCTCTTGGCCTGCATCCCATTTGATGGTAAGTGATGATCAGGCTGAAAGTGAAGTGGAAGCGAGCTGGAGCGAATCTTTAACGACAGAGGAACTGGCTATCTTACCTCTGCCGAAAAACAATAATGCTGTTAACATTGAGTGTTGGTCTTATTTAAAATAGTGACCAAAACGCGTTGGAGACATTTTCTTTCGTCAAATTAAAGTTTGGTTTTTAAAATCTAAAATCGAACTTATTCTTATGAATCATAGTGGTTCTCCACCAAAGGATCAAAAGTTAAAGGGGATTTCTAAAACTTTTTATTATACTTCGTCGGAAAACCTTTATCTTCCTTCGAACTCGCGTTCATCTTTAATCTGACTTGACTGAGCGATGGATTAAAATGAAGTTCTGAAGCCAAGCTATTACATACATGAACGAATTCATAGAATCGAATATCTTAGGATTACACTGTTGGTCCACCGCTGCCGTCAACATGACGTCAACGAGATACGAGATTATTTGAACCGAACGTGACATCCCAGCGTTGGTGTGCGGTGGACAAGCAGCCATAGAAAATGTATGTATCGCTACTTTAGCGCCGTCATCTCGCCGTCATCGTTCTCATTGACGACTCGTTGACGTGCCGTTGACGGTGCCGGTGTACAAACGGCCTTTCACTTATTGGACGGCTGCTAGGTAAACATGCAACGACCCGCGTCGCCGGCGCCTTGCTATTTATTTTAAAATCTCAAATCCATACTCAAATTTTGACAGCCGATTTGCGCTATGTCAAAATCTGTTTGTGGACAGGGAATTATGAAATTGCTGGCAATGCTGGCTACTACAGTCACTGTGAGCATTAGACCGCGTCGTTAGTCTAGTGGTCGCAAACGCTACTGAGCCTGAGGTCCTGAGTTCCATTCCAAGGTCAGGCAAAGTAGTTTTGGAAGATCCCAAAACTACTTTGCCTTCAGGAATTTCTCAATACTAGCCCGGAGCTGGATTTGTGCCTGGTTGATGGCAGTTGACTCGCCCCAAGCTATTTCATGAGACAAACATAGCGGGCGGGATGTGGGTTTAAGTAAGTACACAATTATCTGACTATTTGAAGAATGCAGGTAAGATATTATGTTAGGTTACATTTCTTGGGTTTGATTGCTTTAAAACCTCTTTATCAAAGTCTCGGAAATGTGAAAGGCTCAGTATAAGTATCTATCTTAGGTGATATTATATTCATAACATTTTCAACTACCGCAAATTTCTCAAGACAGAAACCAGACGCAGAAGAGAAATAATATTTTGTTCTCTAGGTATCCCAGAGGAACAACCGATCATACAGACTGCAGGAATGACGTGTAATATCACTTATGTTTACTTTAATATTTAGGTACTTACCAATCATACAAACTTGATATGCACGGTCTTAAAGCAATTGTAATCACTTTTACAATGAAATCAAAACTAAAATTGCGATAGAAAATCAGCTGTTCCCTCATCATCATCAGCCTGCAACAGTCCAATGCTGGACATAGGCTTCTCCAATTGCATACCATTCAGCTCGATTCTCGGCAATTTTTATCCAGCTGCTACCGGACACCCTGCGAAGATCGTTACTCCACCTAGCCTGAGGGTGTCCTACTTTTCTTTTTTTTTTGTCAAATTCAAATTCAAATTCAAAATATTTTATTTCACATAAACCTACATGGGCACTTATGAAACGTCAGAAGCTACGCACGGTTCCAATTGGTCGTTTCCTATGGAGAAGAGCCGGCAAGAAACTCCACGGTTACTCTTTTAAAAATAATTGGGTTTTACAATATTTACAACAAAAAAATATAAAAAATACAGTATTATTAGGTATGCGAGGACAGTGTAGGTCTTTCAACAAGTACCAAGTATGTACTTAACAAAATAGAAGATGGTCAACAAGTGTACAGTCCACTAAGCCTACAGCGTTCTCACATTCACAAAATAGAAAAGAATCTATATAAAAGATAAATAAATTAATAAAAATAAAAACTATTTTAAACGAAATGACATGATTGCTATTACAACTGTAACAAATCTGAATAATTAACATGTCCACAAAAGTCACTAATAAAGAGTTGAAAATTAAATAGTAGGTATATAATGTCAAATAAAATTATGATTATGTCAAGGAAGAATGTAAATAAAACAAAAATATAAACATGGTAATTTGAGAGCAGTTAATAGAATCTTACATATTTTGCCGTTAATGAGGTACCAGGGAAGCCACATGTGCAGAGGGAATTATTGCCAAACTTCTTTGTCTTCAACGTAGTCTTTAATTTTATAATATGCTTTCCTGATAAGGACACGTTTGATGTGGGTTTTGAACTTCCCATCGCTAAGTTCTGTAACCGACTTTGGCAACTTGTTATAAAATCGGATGCTGTTTATAAGAAATGACTTGCTTGTTTTAGTTAATCTAAATTTGGGTATCACAATTTCATGTCTACTACGTGTATTTATATTATGGAAATCGCTTCTTATTTTGAAAAGTCCTAAGTTTTTCCGAACATACAAAATATTTTCTAAGATATAAAGAGAAGGCAGAGTCAGTATATCAATTTCTTTGAATTTGTTTCTAAGAGACTCGCGAGGACCCATTTTATAGATAGCGCGTATTGCCCTCTTTTGTAAAATGAAAATTGAATCTACGTCAGCTGCCGATCCCCACAACAGAACGCCATAAGACATAATACTGTGGAAATAAGCAAAGTATACTAACCTAGCTGTAGCTATATCAGTCAACTGCCTTATTTTTCTTACTGCATATGCAGCTGAACTTAATCTACCTGAAAGAGTTCTAATGTGGGCGCCCCATTGCAATTTTGAATCTAAAGTAATTCCTAAAAATACAGTTTCCGTTATTGCATCTAGTTTGTGTGGGAAATCATCAAATATCTTCTCGCGCTCGAGGCGGAGCGGCAGGGCATGTCAGACTCTTACTGACTAAAACCCACCCGTGTTCCTTCAGTTACATGTACGTTGCCAGGGGCCCTTTAGGACTTACCCGCAACCCTGGCAGGCCTACCGCAACCCTATCGGACCCCGCCAGTTGTGCTGACATCTAGTCTTTGAGGTGCGCGTGGAACTCAACGTGCCGTCATTCGTCGTCATTTTTCAACCTCATCTGGAGAGAAAGTACTCTTAATACTGAAGATAGCAAATTTTACTCAAAGGAAACATTCCTTTAGTTTTAAAAAGAAACAAATCTGCATTAAAAGATTTTCGAAAATTCGCGTGCCACACTCGGGAATCAAACCGTCTAAAATCAGAAAAATTACACCCGCACTTTTATGGCATCAATCAATCAATAGGGTTAATGATAAGGATCAAATCATTCTAATAAACATGATAAATTAAATGAAAGGAAAACCTTATTAGTAACACAGTATTTGACATTAAGATAAAGAAACGCTCTATATTTAGACAACAGTTATTATATGACCGTTCACCTTACTTCATCAGCCCACTGCTGGGACACAGGCCTCCTCTCTGTGAGAGGGAGTGGGCTGTAATCTACCACGCGGGCCGAGTGCGGGTTGGTAGATGTCACATGTCTTCGAATTTTTGGTTCTAAGACATGCCGGTTTCCTCACGATGTTTTCCTTCACCGTTTTTGAGAGCAGTGGTGATGAAATTATTAACACAAAGTCCAGCGCCAGGTTCGAACCCACGACCTACAACTCATAAGTCGGGGCCGTTACCACTGGGCCACCACTGCTCTCACCTAACTTAGAAAAGCAAAACTATACACTCTAATTTTCCTGATAAAACAGAAAACCTGAACTGCGTCGAATGAATCTGAATCTTTCTCAAAACTAGCGTCACCCTGCCTAAGAGAACACTCGGTCCCCTTACATTTCTTGACCTAATTAAGGAGTTACTCTGGATAGTAGAAGGAACACAAGTGAACAGCACAGCGCTAACTTTGTCGGGTGTCATCATCGTGTCCATTATAAGACAACCTGTCATTCATTCTAAAATACACCTTATTTTTATTACAATAAAGTTCCAAGTTACAATTTTCAGAGGTCTAAGTTAATGTTATTAGTAAGCTTGTTGGCCAGTACTAGAACTTTGTCAGAGGTTTGGTTATAATACAAATGGAGTTTGTTATTGATTTTGAATGCCTAATGATTACATGGAAGCTTCTGATATTTGAGGGTCTTATGAATTAGGGTTATAAACAAAGTAAAGTGAAAGATGAAAAGGTTGAATACCTTTCCTAGATACATATTGATGACTTAACAAGAAATATTTACCAAGGTTTTTTTAGAAAATAATATTTATATAGGTACTTGGCACGGAATCCTATCGAGTAAATATGATACGCTCACTCAATATCTTAACTATGGTGTACAATAAAGTATATTTTAATAAATAAATAAATAATACATGCAAAAGTGAATTGTTTTGTTTGTTACGCTTTCACGCTAAAACGGCTAAACAGATTTGGATGAAATTTGGCACAGAGTTAGACCTTGACCTGGAAAAAGACATATGAAACCGATAGCAACAGCTAGTGCCCTCGGCTTCATCTGCGATCCAGGATTAAAAGTACCCAATGTCACAACAATTTCACTTGACTGACTACACTGCTGGACATAGGCCTTCCCCAAGTTTTGCCACCTACTGTACTGTAAGTCCCCGCTATCGTCGGGAGAAGCTATAAAATATTATAAATAAAAAACTTTAACCAAGTTACGTAGCGTCAATATAAGAAGTGAAAGAAGTTCGCTCTTGTAAAAACTTAGTAGCAATGTATAAGTAATAAATGACAAGATACTTTTTGTAAAAAATATCTGTATCGTATTATGTACAACAAGTACGTACTTCTTTCTATCTTTGCTTTCCCCCCTTGACCTTAAAAGATGTTTCAAAAGTTATTGTTCCGGCTGTTCCTCTGAACTTTATATACAAAATCGATAAAATAAATAATAACAGAGCATTTCCTTCATAATTTATTATTGTATAGATTTTGCGGCAACCCAAATTGATTTCCGAATTTACTTTGAAGGGCGTTTAATAATGGGATGTTTTTGTTATTCACTGTTTGAAACTTTGGTTTTATCAACGTGGGTAATTTAAGAGCGTTTAAACAGAAAGTGGGCAACGTTGCCAATAGTTGTCAAATATTTTTCTATTTACATTAATATGGCAATATTACTGTATGAATATAAGAAATAATGGGTAATAGGTAATACGGACTGGTATCCGCAACTCCACGTCAAAGCGCGTATTTTGCGTACGGGTGGGAAAATCGGTTATACGATCCACCCCAGCAGAAATATTGGGTACGGGTGAACTAAAATATTCATTATGAAATGCAATATTATTAATTTCGTAACACCGAATATTTACTTTTAAATGTAAAAAAAAGTATTAGGAACCTTTCCAAATGACTTTTTTACACCTAAAACGGTTACAACATCAAATTCAGAGTAATAATTGCATATAGTTATTAATATTCTAGTTCACTAGTTAGCCATAGTTCTTATTTATATACGGTAATATAACAAAATTAATCAAAACAGGTTAATATTTGACAGGTATTAACGACGTTGCCAACTTTTTGGATGAACGCTCTTAATGACTGATCACTTAATGGTAATTTCATTTTTAAATCGTAGTAAAACATGTTGAAGCCGAACAGTAATAAAAATAACGAAGTGTATAGAGTGCCGCGAGTTTCTTGTGGCACTCTAGTGTCACTGCCTCGGCTCGGCTAGGGTGCCGTGAGCGTTGCATTGTCACTGTCACTTGTTATTTAGGTTAGGTTAGGTTAGAACTGTGACCACACAACGCACGAGCCGAGCGAGCGTAGCGAGCGGTGCCGCGGTAGCGGCCGGCGAAGTGCTAGGGTCCGTTTAGGCACAAGAGAATGTAATGTTTTGGAAATGTGGTGTTTTACAGCGATCTAACCTCGACAATCAAACAAAATACCAAGTGACGTGACTTAGTGACAGTGACAATGACAATCCAATGCTTGCGGCACTTTAGCCGGGCCGAGGCGGTGTTACTAGGGTGCCTGTAGTGGCACTTTATCCGATAGGGATAGAGTGCCAATGGTGGCACTCTATACACTGCCTAAAAATAATTGTGTGTTAGTGTGATTGTTACTAACAGATAGCCTGGTTCCATGATAAAGTAAAATTAAGATTTTATAGGTAGGTACATACATCCACAATAACCAAAATTATATCATTTATTTTACTGAGCATAAAATGCAATTTGTTGGTAATTATATACACATCGTCATTTGATTGGTCAGAGCACTAGTTTTCCCGATTTTCCTCTATGGAGTTGAAACGTGGACAATCCGAGCAAGAGAAAGACAGAGGATAGACGCATTGGAAATGTGGTGTTGGAGGCGGATGCTCCGAATTCCATGGACAGCCAAACGCACAAACGTGTCTTTTCTTTCCCAACTCGACATCAAGACCCGATTGTCTACAGTTTGCCTACAGCGTATTCTAACATAGTTTTGGCCACATAATGCGAAGGGGAGATAGCAACCTTGAAAAACTGGTCATTGTTGGCAATACCGAAGGAAAGAGAGCACGAGGCCGGTCGCCAACACGATGGTCCGACCAAGTAAAAGAAGCTACGTCCTCAAGCAAATTTCAACAGGTGGTGATGGCAACTTTGGACCGGGACCGATGGAGGCAGATTGTTCGTTTAAAGGGGTCCAGTGACCACGATCCTCAGTAATGAGGGACTGATTGAAGAAGAAGATAATTATACACATCGTAAACAGTAGTGTTAGTACATATATTTGGGAAATTTCGGTAATAATTACTAATAATGTCAAAACAATCGATAATAATGTCAATATCATTACAATAATGTCAAATTCACCATTAATAATGTAAACCTCATTAATAATACAATAAGCATTGCATGTAAATTATGTTGTTAATTTATTCATATATCCAACTGCGTACCATACAACCACATGAAATCATACGATGTATCCTTGTATACATAACATAATCAGCCTATTAATGTTCCCACTGCTGGGACACAGGCCTTCTTTCTGTGAGAAGGAGCGGGCATAGTGCGGGTTGGTAGATGTCACATTTCTTGGAAGTTTTGGTTTTAAGACATGCCGGTTTCCTCACAATGTTTTCCTTCACCGTTTTGAGAGCAGTGGTGAAGAAATTATTTACACGAAGAAATAATAAAAAAGAAAGAATTAATAATACAATAATCAAGTACAATACAACATCAATAATAATCAAATATGTAATAGGTACAAGAAACATTAACCACCTTTCTTATAATTATTTTGAACTCAATTTACAATACTCAGTTATTCGTGCACTATGGGTAGGAAAGTACGAAGTGTCTAGTCGTCCGCTAAAACGGATGAATAAAAAAATTTATTTGTCGTCCGACTATCGGGCGAATAGACAACCTTTTAAGAGTAAAGCTAGTCGTCCGTAATGGTAGCCACACACGTTACGATTTGCTTGCGCAAATTTAGGCTTGCGCAAGCAAATCGTTACATGTGTGGGAAGAAATTTGCGCAAATTTCTAGGCTTGTGTGATTTTAAATTTTCGATTCCAAGCTTGTGCAAATTTGAGTTTGCGCAAATTTGCTTGAGCGTGTGTGGGGCATGTGTTCAAATTTCAGTAGATTTCTTTAACCTACCGAACGGATTTTCATACGGTTTTCACCTATGGACGGAGTGATTCATAAGGAAATTTTATTGGCTGAAATATGACGATGAAGACGATTGAAGGTGTCGGAAAAAATCTTGTCGATTGGGAGCTTTACTGGCGTGCGCCGGGTACAATTCCGTAGTTGATCACAGGCGGCAACTGCAGGCGACGTGTCGCCGCGACAGGACTGGTTTCTATGTATTTTTAAGAAGGCGACGTGCCGACGTGTCGACGTGTCGCTAGCATCGGAAGGTACTTCATAGAAATTCATTGAAATCAGTCGTGTCGCGGCGCACATGGTTCGGTTTATTGTACCTACGTATATTTTTTTTGTAGCGATTTTTGGTGACCACACACGTAACGATTTGCTTGCGCAAACTTAGGCTTGCGCAAGCAAATCGTTACGTGTGTGGGAGGTTTGCGCAAATTTCTAGGCTTGTGTGATTTTCAATTTTCGATTCCAAGCTTGTGCAAATTTGAGTTTGCGGTGTGGGGCATGTGTTCCAATTTCAGTCGTTTTTTGAAGCAAAAACTTCTTTGGCGGCGTTGTGCAGTTTTTTTGGGATGGGTAAAAAATGTTAAACTTGCGTCAGGACACGTAACCTGATCGAAAATTCGTAAGACGGAGGGAGAGTAGAATTTGTTAGTAACCTAACAAAAAGTACTAGTCTTGCATGAATTCAAGATAGTATTTCAATCATTAGACGTTGTGCACAATATCTGAGCAGAAACCTAACAAAAAGTACTAGGCATGCATGAATTCACGATAGTATTCAATCATTATGTTATGCTACTAATAGGATTTGGATGAGGCAGATAGATAGTTTATTACCTGGATTAACATAATATTATAGGATACTGTTTTCACTTCCATCGGCAGTCCCCAAAGACTGCCCCTCATGTTTTTTTTTATCAACAATCGAGCTACCCATTGCTCTCCGTCCGCAAGCCCGCGCCTACGGTGGCCGGAAATCGGCTCGCGATTCCCGACGCCCAGGGCGTCTCCTACGGCGGCGGCTAGGGGCGCGAGGTCGCAACATTTGTCTCTCCCTCGCGCGCTCCGCCTCCTCCAACTATTGCCAAAGCGTCATCAATTGATGCCATTACCACGTAACACACCTGGACGGTCTCTAAACAGAAATGATATCACAAGCAAATTTGAGCCGTGTGTGGTCAATACCAGCGTCAAGCAAATTTGCGCAAGCAAATCGTAACGTGTGTGGTCAATACCGACGTCAAGCAAATTTGCGCAAGCCTAAGTTTGCGCAAGCAAATCGTAACGTGTGTGGCTACCATAATAAATTACAAAATTGTTTATTATAAAATTTGACAGCAGTCAGCTGTCACAACTTAAAAGTCAATTTACTAGAAATTTAAATAATATTCATGTACATAATTACGATGGCGGGTAAATATAAACTATTGTTTATTATTCTGGTTTTGTATTTACATATCTCGGGACCATGGGACGTACGAGGGGCCGAAGTCAACTTGCAGAGGCCTCTTAGACAATTTTAAATGGAATGAGGCACCAACCGACGATTATCCCTGTATGCACTATGCAAGTGCACCCAAGGACAACCTCCGGTTGGTGCAGGACTGTTGCAGAAAACGGAAACAAAAAAATTTGGGCTATGGATTTAGGTGGTTATAGTGGATTGGTTACCCAGAACTATGAAAGGTCTATGTCCCCTGCCTGAATAATGTTATGGTATACACGGATAAAATGGCAGCGGATGACTTCCATACTCAATAATGGGCCCCCGAAAACTGTCGATAGCACAAAGTGACGTAGTGACAAGGAGGCAACATGTCCTGAGGTGCTTGAGGAGGAGTGGTATTCCACGGCTTTCAGAACAATTAAAGAGCCTGGAAGATGGTCAAGATCCCTAAGAGCACTTACTGGAATACTTCCTTTCTCGTTAATATTATTTTTCTTTACTTGTTGGTATTGAATTGTCATTAAAATAAATAAAAATATGAATTTATTGCCAAATTCTTTTATCGTAGATAGGTACATACTTAAATAAAATGTGAAATCTACCAACCCGCACTGGGCCCGCGTAGTAGATTACGGCCCACCCCCTCTCACAGAGAGGAGCCCTGTGTCCCAGCAGTGGGAACATTAATAGGCTTGTAGCGGTTACGCCGCCACATACGAACTACGCAGCAAAAGACATGACGTCACACAATTCCGACATCGCGCAGTTAAGAGTTTACCGAGCGAAAAACATAGATTGATAGATGTATACATTAAGTAAGTATATTAAAAATGACATGACCTATCTGGCGAAATGTTCACCTCGCCCAAATGCTTCGGGAATTCCTGGCGTGATGTTATAATAATAAAATAATAATAAATAGTAAAAATGTTTATTTTTCTTCCACAAATAACACTTGTCGTCTTTCCAGTTTTGAGGGATCTGTCCCATTCATTTTGACATTTGTATGCGTTTACCCAGAAGCGATATTTCACGCGTTTGCTCGAAATGCAGGTGGAGCTCGCGGATGGCATCGCCGCGTCGCACGCAGCGTTGTGGCTAGCTATTCTTGCAATTCTCGTTCACGGTACAACGTAGCGACAACGGCGGCGGGGCACGCGGTGGGGCCCGCGGCGTCGTACGCGCCATGCCCCGCGTTTTTTTTACACAACATCATAAATTGCCATATGTTTGTGTTTGCGAGTGTGATGAACTGATGACGCGGGCCGGTGCACGCGCCGCCTGTCCGTAGACTCCGTAAACAGAAAAAACGTCCGACGCACCACGAAACGCCACTACTGAGATACCACATCCACGGCAGACCATTGTATGACCTAGCAATCTCTCATTGTCAGCAGCTTCAGTATTAATTAAGTAAGCTCAATTACATTTAAATAATTATTTGTTCAACACATGGTTCAATATAACCTTTTTTCAAAACACAATTTTGTTGGGATTATCTGTGAAACTAAGCGCTCTATCTCTTTCGGTCTTGTGGAATAGTGAGCAAGAAAGATAGAGCTAACAATTTAAAACACGCCATGCTATCAACATTTAAACGTCAAAACAAATCCATGGCACTCGAATATTCCTTCCAGATAATGCAAAACAGAATGACAAATATAGTGATGAAATTCAAACATGTTGGGAATTTATATTTTTATATTTTGTTGCTCAGATTTCCCGCTAAAACGGCTGAACGGATTTAGATGAAATTCGGCACACGGGTTTAACCTACCAGGACGATACTTTTTATCCCGTTAATACGTTCCCGTGGGATAACTTCCGTCATTCACGCGGGCGAAGCCGTAGCAAAATCTAGTTAATCATAAAAATAGAACTGCTTATAATATATTTATAATATTTATTCATCCGGAACGACGATAAATCACGAAAAATAAACGGACGATTAATTTATAATGTTATTCGACCGCTAAACGGACGATTAATTTATAATGTTATTCGTCCGATCACCGGACGACTAGCAACAGCCAGGAAAGTAACACATTAATAAATGAAGGTATGCATCTCAATATCGTGTGCGATTACAAAAAAAAGAAATGTTCAACGATACATAAAACCAAGCAAAACTGAAACAAAGAAAGTCAAGTTGTATAAAAAAGGTAGGTATTATCTGTGCCGTGCAAGGGAACGCACTCAAGGCGTCGCCTTGAAGGTATTAGCAGGGATTATACGCGAAAGAGGCACTATCAGCCGATTCCGTCGTCAGATTTGGAGAAAATCACCATGACAGGGCGCTTATGTCGCTAAACTGAAGGTGCGAATACACAGGCAAAAATTATAAAGAGCAGAATTTAAGTTTCATATTTTTTTACAGAAAATCACTCCTAGTTCCTGAAGGCATAGGTCTAGCTAGTACACTCACATTTCGCCAGTTATGTTTAAGTCCCATGTAATAAGGGGGCGAGCCTTTTGCCACAAATCCAGACTCCGGGCTGCTACTGAGAAATTCCAGATAGAAAAACCGAATAATTCTTTGCCCGACGTGGGAATCGAACCCAGGACCTCATGCTTAATTAACAGTAGCGTTTGCAACCACTGGACCAACAAAGCAGTCTAGACCAATGACGCCAGTCATTCTAATTTTTTGTCATGAAGTTTCCGTTCAGCAAATGATAGGGTGTAAATAAAGAAAAATATAAAGTACACAGCTAACTAGACGGTGCCTGAGGCAGCTGTGCGGTGTAGGACGTCATGACACGTCACCACACCCCTCCCGCACCGTACAGCTACATCATGCACCGACTGACTTAAGCGGTATGTCTTGGTCAACCCTTGAAGGTATTCTGATGTAACTTAGTATGACCACGTCATCAGGAAAAGCGAGCGACTGAGAATCTCCAAAACTGATAAAGGCGGTTTGGCCACATAATCGAAATAAATGGTAGATGCTGCATTGGAATCAGTCTCTTCAGATTAACCCATCTTAGTAGCTGCTAAAAACAGTTGACATGAAGAAAATAGAAGACATCATTTTGCCAACAAGCAGTCCTGGCAGAAGTCATGATATCACTTCGCGTTAGGCAGAAGCAAAGGTTACTGATGTCAAAATTCTGGTAATAGATGCTAAAATTCTTGACTTCACAAAACCCATTGACACAAATGTTTAGTTGAGAACAACTATTTGCTAATCAATTTTGTTTGGTGCTGCCTACTTCAGCAAATAAACACCCTAGCAGAAAAGTAATAACTACTAACTTACGCTATTTTACTGACCTATTTTTCACAGTTCGATACCTTTCTAGTCCGTATGTCACGATTGTTATTGAAGGTCTAAGATTATTTCGCTATTACGTTTTTTGGGAGCCAACCGGCGCTCAAGAAAATTTCACCCTCAAGGTTTCAACTAAGAGGATTTTTTGTCCAATTTACTAGTTGTTAGGGACTTGTGTTTTGTTTTATCTTGATGACATTTTGGGCCTAATTGGGTTGTAACTTGGGCCTTGATTATGGTCAGTCTGTGTCATTATGATAAGGGTCTACTGCGTCATTTTACCTGCAGTGTAGTTTAATTTGATCTCTTGTTTTCTGAAGAGACTTTTGTAGTATCGGTGTGATTAATTTAATAATAATAATTTGATCATTTTATAAATCAGATAACAGCTCTGAATGAAAAAAAAACATTTAGTCACAGTCAGATCAGAAATATATTATTGTAATTGCACCTACTTACACTACCTACTTACAATAGGGCAAAGTTTTTCTCGAACATAAACCAGCACATATTCGCACTAGATTTTCGACTTGGTTTTTTGATTCACACCTTGTTTTCCCGAAGGGTTGGGCAGAGGTGTACCTAATAGTACACCCACAATTCACTAGTTACTGCGATCACTAGACCAACAAGGCAGTCATATTTTTTTGCACGACTCGTAATGCGAAGCATTGGAGTGTGCTCTACGATCGAAAAATTATTTTTGCCCCATTTCTGTAACTGTTTTTATTGTTACACTCCTGCTAGTACACAGAACCTACTTAATTTATATACCATTGTATAGATGATTAAATGGAAATTAATACTGTACTTTTTAACAATTGATTTAATGCAGCAGAAATGGAAAAAGCATAAAAATAGTTGAAAAAAGAATCCTGTCCGTCAATTTATGAACCCTGAAAACATTGTAGCTTGCGATAAAATCAATTAATTGAGTCAATTTTTTTTTATACATTCGTTTCAGCCGTAGAAGGAACCCTATTGAAAATGGCTCTTTTATTCAAAGTAGTTTAATTATAATTAATAAAATACTAACTAAAATATAATATCTTTAACTAAATATTTCCAACCATTGACTTGACGTGCGTAAGTTGCCTAGCAACCGCCAAGTAAATATCTTTGTCAGTCGTTGACATTACGACTTCATGAAAAGTGATAAATTGTTCATTTTTAAACTATGTTTTGAATTTCTTTTTCGTTTATGAATGAGTGATAAGTATGAGGCGTGCACTTTTGGATTTTCCAAACTATTTCTTTATATTCACAATTAATTTTGAGTACACCAGGGCCCTGTTTAATAAAGCTGTCAATTCGACATATAAGTCAAAAACTGACAAAATTGTAGAATTGTCAGTTTTTGAAATATGTCGGACTTGTCGAATTGTCAGCTTTATTAAACAGGGCCCTGGTGCCAAAAAAACGTTAGTCACAGAAACGTTAGTTAGTCAGATCCCGACATCACCAGTTCATACAAAAGATTCCCTAGTAAAAACAAAACGACTTTAAAATACCAGTAAAATAAAAATAGCATACTCAACAGAAATATCAATTTGAAAAAGAAATGCTGACTGTTTGCCACTTAGAGCTGTAACACTCGAGCCGTGAACTTTAATGATCTCTTATTAAGCCATGAGAATAACGTGGCCCGGATAAATTCTTCAGAATGACCGTGTTAATTATATTTTTTATATATTTTTATTTTGACTTTTATTTGGCTTTAGAAGCTTCTTAGAAAATGAAAATGTATCTGGATAATGGTACTTATACATTTATAATTAAGACTTCTTACTTGTGTCTGTTTATTTCTTCACGGTTCCATAATTTCGTAAGGAAGGGAAATCTGGAACGCTGAAAGACTACCTGCAAAGATTTCTCATATAATTATTCACCGTAGCGAAAATCTTAAGTAACTTGCACTCAAGAAAGTGTGTCGTTACTCTTGCGTGCAACCTGTAATTTAATTTTGTAAAGGTATGTTTTATGAAAAAGATATTGCAGCTCAACTTTATGCTTTATGTGGTTTTTTTTCTGAAACACTTCTGCGCTTTTTGTTCACAGCAAACTTACTTTTACAAAACATGCCACTTGCCTTTTAATACGCAAGCTGATCGTAACTATCCTATATTTCTATATACGTACGTATATAAGAAAGACGAAAGAAAAAATGTTTACTCTGCACAAACAAAACGCATAGTAAAAGATATAAAATACACATAAACAAAAGTAGCCAAAAGTCACGAATTCAAAACTAACCATAGTTTGACAACTATGATATACGATAATTTTACAATCGGTTCGGATCGGTCCGATTGGTCGGATTCGGATCGGTCACAGCCAAGATGTTCGTCATCGTTAGGCCCCGTTCCCACTATGTCGTGACGACAGATTATCGTGTCGTGGCTTATGAATTTAAATGGAGGTGTTCGCATTTAAGACGACACGATTAACTGTAAATTAACTGATAAATTTACCATCACGACATAGTGGGAACGCCCCCTAAGGGCTAGTTTTGTCTGCCCATTGCACGATAGAATCTGCTTTACCGACTTAGCATTAGATTACATAATTATGTTGATTGTACTGAATTTATTTCGAAGATATCTTAATCATGAAGATACCTTCAAAAAATTTTCACTTGGCAATTTCAGCAATTGCATTACAATATCCCTTTTAATTATGCATATCAATTCTATCACCATCAATTCTGAAACAAATCAACATCACAAACTAGATACTAAAAACAAAACAATAGCTTCCCTCTCCATCTAAACAGCAGAAACCGATGCCACAATTTACAACGCACTCAAAAAGGAACACAACGCTACCAGCAGAGAGGAAGAACAAAAGAAAGAATGAAAAACATTAATGAAGCAATTTGTTTCATGTCCACACTATACGGGACCGGATTAACGGTATCTAGTCTGAAAAGAACGAAGGGGTATGAGGAATGGGGTAGAGGGGAAGGGTCATTGTGTAAGTTACAACGAAGTAAAAGCAGCTTTACTTCTGGTGTTATAAATAAAAGCAAGGAAATTGGGTCACAGAACGCTGCATAAAAAAAATATGCGGGGCAGTCTTTGGTTACTGCCGATAGAAGTGAAAACTAAGTAACGCCTAATCTAACGAAAATGTCAGGAATTTATGTGGCTTGCTGTCAGTACAAGCAGTCTTACGAATTTTCGATCAGGTCACGTGTCCTGACGCGAGCTTAAAATTTTTACCCATACCAAAAAAAGTGCACAACGCCGGCTAAAGAAGTTGTCACTTCAAAAAAAAAATGAATGTGAGGTTAGGTTAGTGTGTTCCTTGGAATGAAGCTCAATGGTATATCGGTAGTATAGGAGTAAACTCAAAATAAATGAAATTGTAACCAGTCCTATCGAGGCTAATTACCTACTTTATATGGCGACAACGATCTTGGGTTGGGATAAGGGTGCTCTTGAGCAATAAGTACCTACCTAAGCTTTTTAAGGATGTGGCCGAAGTGAACCTATGTCTTCTTTGGAATAATCTGCTTATTTTTTATACCGACTCCTTTATTTTTACTCAATTTAGAACATGGAATATAATATTACTATATTGTTGTTGCTGATGGTACACTAATAAAGTTCTAAATTAAGAAAAGTATCTCTACAATATACCTCTAGAGTGTACAATAATAAGAAAATAAATAAAAATAATATTGTAACATGGATAGGATAAACAGAAAACTAAACTAAGTACATTAACAGAACTCAATCTACAATCTGCTAAGCCGTTTCCCAACCCCGTTGGGGTCGGCTTCCAGTCTAACCGGATGCAGCTGAATACCGTATTTTACATAGAACGACTACCTATCTGACCTCCAGAACCCAGTAACTTGGTAATATGATACCCTTTTGTAAGACTGGCTGTCAGACTTTCGGGCTTCTGATGACCCGTAACGACTGTCAAAGATCCACGAATGACAGCTGGGGCCAACGACTTAACGTACCTACTTTCCGAGGGACGGAGGAGTTTCGGTATGTTAATATGGTCACCCATCCACCGACCAACCCTGGCAAGCGTAGCTTAACCTGATGGATTGAATCGTGCGGCTGTTATTATATAGCCACGAGCTCCTTTTTATTACATGAACTATTCTAAGTTATAAGAATAAGGTTTATTTTGTACACCTAACCTTCTGTGCTCCACTCTGTCCTCTGGTCTTCGGGTAACCTATGTGGTTGGGTGGTGTTTCACTAGATCATAGTACACTAGAAATAGGTGACGCGTAAATTGAGCGGCCATTTTCACACAATAGTCTGGGCTACTGTGACCTAAATGAAATTTCCGGGCCATATTTTAAGGGAAGTGACGTGATACTGCGGGATAATATCACTTTGGGATAAGGGAAGCTTTTTTGGTGGCTAGAAAGATTGCTTTTATGTTGTAAGTATTGAGTTATCGGTGGGTATAGTTTTGGTGTCTTAAATTGGGAAGGGCTAGGGATTTCAATTGGGGGCTAGTTGTAGATATCCGCAAACGATGGCCCCATGCGCCCCATCTAATAACCCAGTAAAATGCCCCATTGAACAAAAAAGTGTTTTTTTTTTTTTTTTTTTACCTTTCCCACATACATAGACTGTCAGTACGATACCTGAGCGGGTATTTTTTACATGTTGTATAAGAAAATTAGAAGCAAAACTGAAATGCGCTATGTATTTCAAGAGGTGGGCGAGGAGAGGCTACGTGAAGTGACAACCTTCGCAGTGTGACTGGTAGCAGCTGGATGTGAGTTGCCGAAAACCGAGCTGAATGGACAGACCTATGACCAGCATTCAGAACTGCTGCAGGCTGATGAGGATGATGATTTCAAGAGGACGTGCTCACTTTTACACGCCTATCACATAATTGTTGTTTTATGAAAACAACCGCCGCATTCAATTTTGGAACTAATTCTAAGTTCACTTGAGTAGTTTAATGCAACCAGAATCATGTATCTACCAGCCTGCTTGATGTAAGGTTCCCTTTTGCAGACAACCTTTACAGTACAGCACCCCCGTGCGTCGGAAAGCACGGTAAGCCGTTGGCGTTGCGTCTGATCTGTCGCCGGCTGCGCCGGATTGCTGCCCTATCGGACTATCTGAGAGTGAGGACAGAGAGAGGCACCTATGTGTGCGCTTACACTCGTGCACTTATGTCACGTACCGATGGCTGGTCTCCGCTGAGATTGAACCCCATGACTGAAATTCGTTCTAGAGGACTATTATTATTTTATAGTAGGTACCGTACCTCATGGAGGTTATATTGCGTCACATCATATCATATTAGCCTAGCAGATTTAGATGGCAAGATGCATAGAAAAGTATACCAAGAACAAACTTATCATTTTCTCGTTTCTGCTAGAAAATGTAAAAGGTTTTAAGATCAAAGTGCATGTTAGAAAAATTTTATATGCGTTATGTACTCTTCTATGTCATGTAATAATATTTGTATGATGAAAACAATCTTTATAACATATACCCTCTACATGTTAAAGCTAAAAGTGTCATAAACAACAGTGTTTTGCATCCATTAAAAACTAGTTTGTAGTTCCTTTGTTAGCTATGCAATATTCGTATCTCCTAAGGGCGCGATCACATATTTATGTACTGCAACCACACTAGAACCACACCCACACCACAATGACGCCACTTGCATGGGACTCATTTGTATGATAGTGAATAGTTTATTCCCACGGACCACATATGACCGTCAAAATCAACCGTATGGGCGATACCGACCACATCAAGGCCACGTCGCAGCCAGAACGTTGCATCGAAGTACAATTCTACAGTTCTTAATGAAAGCCCTCTCTAACAACAATGATTCCTCTCCGAAGTCCATGAATTCGTTGAGTCAATGTGTCCTTTTTCTACCAGTCGATCTGTCTGTCTGCAAACACTCGCCACAACGTAACCACATTGCAACTACTAACATTAACGTAACCATATCAAAATTTTTTAGTTAACACAACGCAACTGCGCAACACAAGGAGCAATAGTGACCCAGTAGGAGCAGTAGTGGCCCAGTGGTAAAGACCACGACTTATGAGTGGTAGGTAGGTCGTAGGTTTGAACCCAGACAGGCGTTTTACTTTATGTAAATTATTTAATCATCACTGCTCTCAAATCGGTGAAGGAAAACATCGTCAGGAAACCGGCATGTCCTAGAACCAAAAAATCGATAACATGTACCAACCCGCACTCGGCCCGCGTGGTGGCTGGCCCACTCCCTTTTACCGAGAAGAGGTTTGTTTCCCACCTGTGGGAACATTATAGACTGATTATTAGAACTGCAAGAAGCTGCAAAGACACTATTCACACGTAACCACTGCTTGCCCATATTTTGTCGACGTGGAGTAAAGTTATCCCAAACTATCGAAAAATGTATAGCTAATCTGAAAGGACATTGTAAAAAATGGCCTATGAATCAACACATAGGAAACCTTTACTATAATTACTAGTTTTTTTTATAATTTAAATTACAATAATTACAATAGAACGGACACTTCATAATTTCGAAAACATTTTAAAAAGTAATTCACATCGGTCTTATTCCCCAGCGCCATTATTTTTTGTTTCAATTTGACGTTTTGAATACGCTCTCCCAGCGCTTGATCTGTGAATAAGGTTTTTAGTTACAAACGGAATAAAGCGATTGAAAGCGCTGTGTGAAACAAGCAATAACAACACTGACAGTCGATGAATTGACAGATGATACTTTGACATGTAATAGTAATGACAGTGTCATTTTGTCTCAGTGCATTTTTATATTGGTCTCTCATAACTATAAATAAATTAGTTTAAAGAAATAATGGTTCTGACCAACTAATAGATAAATGCAACTACATATTTAATATGTAATGAAGCGTTTGAAGATATAATCCAATGTATTTTCACTAACATACGCTAAGTTAATATGTTTTTATTGTCCTAATTATAACCCCAAAATCCGAAAGTGTTTTAGATTTTTTTACAATTCTCAGTAGTGTCCGTCATTTTAATTTGTTTTCAATAGAATATAATTATGCATTATATAGAACACAGAAAGTACATTCACGTCTCTGTTGGTTCTTAGGCGAACGATGTATGGACGCCGAACAATGTCCTTTATACTTATTGTCACTTTACTCTGCGTAGGTATATTATTAAAGGCAGCAAAGAGTAATCTATATATTCGTCTATTCATAATCAACCACAAATAAACTACATCCAAGACAACAGTGTGCAATTTGTAGCAAAACCAATCGATTGAAACGTGATCAATCAACTAAGTAAATAGCCCTTCAATTATAATCAATCACTGACGCAATCAATTATGGCGTAAATTAAGTTATTAAACCGCTTATTAAAGTTGGGTTGGTGAATGATGTGACGAAACAAATGCTTCTTGTTGATGAAAGTTTTGAGGGCTTTTATTGCAAACATTAAAATAACATTAAACAGAAGACATTTTTGTTTATTTAGTTATTGCCACTATGCTCGACATCATAATTAATTAACCCTGAAAATAATGTACGCCTTGGCCGTTTTCCGGCCGTCGCACAGATACTCCTATGGGCTTATTTATGGTAAGAAATTAAGTCAATTGTCTTTATTGTAGTGTCATGCAATAGTTCAATGGAACGGCCAAGCCATACATTTTGGACAAGATGCAAGGTTTGTAGAGTTAGACCAAGTAGAGTTAGGGACTTGGCTCTACATTGGATCTGATAACTTTTTAACAGTGAAAGCGTTATATAAGTCTTGGCAACTTATTTTACATGAAATGTTTTTGGTGGGATTTCATTTCTTTTTGTAAGGTGCTCTATTTCTTTTAATTTAACGGTGGTCTTATACTGACCTATTGAGGTATCCGTAAGAAATACAGACCTCCCTTTAAGGGGTTTGGAGGGTGAAACTTACAGATTTCTTATTTTTTAATTGTTCTTGGCGTTCAAATCCTAGCCTGCATACGAGTATCTTTCAGATTTGTAGGACTTCGGGAAGTACCCTGAGAATTTATATTATTTACAAACTGCACCGCCATTACGGGGGTGGAAGGGTGAAAAAAAAAAACTTGTTTGTGTGCAATTCCTAGCCTGCATACCAAATTTCAGCTTTCTAGGACTTCGGGAAGTACCCTAAAGGATATATGAGGAGCTCGTGGCTAAGTAATAACAAGCCGCACGGATCGATCCATCAGGTTAAGCTACGCTTGCCAGGGTTGGTCAGTGGATGGGTGACCATCATCACATACCGAGACTCCTCCGTGCCTCGGAAAGCACGTTAAGCCGTTGGTCCCGGCTGTCATTTGTGGATCTTTGACAGTCGTTACGAGTCGTCAGAAGCCCGAAAGTCTGACACCAGTCTTACCAAGGGGTATCGTATTACCCAGTTACTGGGTTGTGGAGGTCAGATAGGCAGTCGCTCCATGTAAAATACTGGTATTCAGCTGCAACCGGTAAGACTGGAAGCCGACCCCAAGATAGTTGGGAAAAAGGCTAGGAAGATTGATTGAGTGAGTGAGTGAGTGAGTAAGCGACGTATTTAAGGTATTAATAAAATCCAAAGTATAAAAGACAGACAGATGAAACTTTGTGTTTTATAACTCTGCTAACGACATCTTATACTGGTAATTTGAGCTCTCTAGCATTATCTAGACCGTAGCTATGAGGGTTTGAAAATACGATGAAAATCTTCGAGAAAAGGTCGGAGTGCCCCCCTGCTTTTTCTTTTTGGCTCGTCTTGGCGGAGACACTACCGTGCCTCCAGATATTGAACTAATGAAAGCACTTACCAAAAAGATCAACGAAATTGAACGATAGAACGGAAACATGAATGCAATGTAAAATGAATAGTGCTTTAGCCATTCGAAGTCCGTGGAACAATATCCGTTCCAAATTCCGAAATCAGGAATTAAGACCGCGGCGACCCTAGAATTTTCCATACAAACGTAATACCTAAATCATTTGCAATTTGAGCATATTTCCATCATATTATGTTAATATTCGGATTTAGACAGTATTTATCTAGGCTTGTACATCTTTTTTTTCCAAAAAAACTTACCTAAAATAAAGTTTAAGCGAATTGAAATTCGCACAATTTTTAGAGCTAAATGACATGTTTTCGTACTGTTTTTTCTATATTATAAACAACAATATTTGGAATATTGTTTCGGCAGAAGCATAGCTTATATTATCAAGTTACAAAGTATAGAAAAAATTATGAAAGAATATTAGGTTTTCATTCATCATTTTTGGTATTACGGAACACATCCAAATTTATCATAAATTGCGATAGCTAGTAACAACGCTAACAACACACAACACACATAACACACAACAGACACAGACAACAACAACAACACAAAAACACAACAGAACAGAGATAACAATATTCCAAACGCATTTTGGAATATTGTGTTCGCCGGACCCTTAATTTCAGTTCATAATTGTCATTCGAGAGCAGTTACATCGAGGGATAATTACGTAATGTATTATTCGATACTTGATACTGTATTACTGGAATATTTGAAATCAATAAGCCTGTGAGTAATGCTTTGAAAGTAGATAATTATCTATGTGGTTGATGAACAGCTGTCAACGATGAATGATATTCATTTTGCGTTCCGAAATTAATAACCTTATCAATTGGCTGTTTCTAGGAACTTTTACTGTGAAATTTGCATTACCTCTTATACAAACGATATTGTTGTTCAAAGAAAAATAAATCGTACTAATAGCCAGACAAAAGTGTGTCTAATAATTGATACTTCTACCTAGGTTTATCTGGAATTTGAATTACCTAACAACAGTTTTCGAGGTATAAAAATTCGGAATTGTATTCTAACGTAACGTTTAGCTCTGTGGAGCTAAACATAAATAAAATTAAAGTAAAGAGATTAAAATTAAGGTCTAAGAATATAGCTAGGTTAGAAGAGGTAAAAGGATTAAGGTCCAGCTTCACACGACGTGGGATGGTCGGGATAGGCGGGGTCAGGATCAGGCAGACGTGCAGGTAGGTAGACAGGCAGGTAGGCAGGCTGGTGGAGAGCAGGGAGTGCGGAGGAGCCGGGCTATCGTGTCACACGCCGAGCGAGCAGGAGGTTCCTCTACTCTGTTGAACGGAGAGGTAGGTGTGAGAGGTAGCTAGGTAGCGGAGGCACTTTGTGGTACCTCACGGTAACGGGTCAGCGTTACTCGTGACATCGTGTGGTGAGGACGGAGGCCACTCTCGGAGGGCAACGTCGCCTGGCGTCGCGCCGTGTGACTTCGGCGGCCTCTTTTATTCAAGTAGTGTGACGTTTGAGGTGTGGCGTCTTGCGCCACGCAGCCAGTTGGCTGGTGTAGGGCCCTCTACAGGAGTAGGTGAGAGATTCGGTTAAATATTGAGCCGTAAACTGAGACACACTAAAAGTTTATTCGTGGAATAAACACACAATGGTTTAGGTTACATACAATACTATGCTAGTTACACTGAACTAATCAGGCTAAGATTCAAGTAGAAAATTAGGTTCAAGGTAAAGATAGCAGAGTCTCAAGCAACGGCTAGAGCTAACCTTAAACTGCCGAAAAAAGATTGTCTATGGAAAATTCCTCCGGTGAGATGGCTTGTACAGAATGAAAACTAAATATAAGTATTTTTTATTGGCAGTATTATTATGGTAAAGAAAAGTTACATGAATGATATTGGATTTCAATAGGTAAGGTATCAAAAGGTGGTTTTGTTTAGTATAGTAACGTGTATATAGACTAAAAGATGTAGTTCTGCGCGGCAGAATACCACAGTATATGATTTAGAATTTTACCTAATTAGACACTTACAGATTTCAATGGTAAATAGACGCATTAAACAAAAATACCTAATTGTATATTAATTTGGAGCGTTTATGACCGCAAATTACCAAATTATATCTGTTTCCCAGACTACATGAATAATAATAATCTATAAATTATTATAAAAGAAAGTTGATTTTCGTGTTTGTATGTGTGACCATGCTGTTGTTCTAAATTACACAACGGATTTTGATGCGGTTTGCTCCATCATTCAAAGAATTGATTCCGAAAGGTTATAAGTGCACAATAAGTCAATATTTAGCTTGGATAACGATATTTTCATGTTCGTTGACTCGGGGCGGGTGGATATTAATATTATATAATAACTAGCTGCTCACCCCGGCTTCGCACGGGTAGCACTTAGTACGTATCTACGGCGCACCTACCTATCTACCTACCCTGCCCTACCTACCTACCTACCTATCTACCCTACCAGTGGCGAAGGGTGCCGTAATAGAAAAGGTAAGCCGGAGCCAAAACAAAAGGAAAAAAAAAAAAAAAAAAAAAAAAAAAAAAAAAAAAAAAAAAAAAAAAAACCAGGGGCTGCAGCCGTGCGTGAAGTCCAGTTACTTACAATTTGTGGCTAGCTTTCTGGCTCTTCAGTCTTGTACAGGCAGATGTTACTATTTACTATATGATAAGATGATATTATTTACGTGTCCAAAAACAAACATTGCCATATGGACATGCATCACGAATTTTCGCTTGTACTCCACCGTGGCTCGCCAGACATAACTGCCGCGCCGTCGTAAGATTGACCAACTAACTTATTTCTACAACGATACTGGTCAAGTATTTCTAACAACTGTTTGGATAAAACTTCAGCAGTTCGACTTTCGCTAACATCGTAAAAACCCAGGAATCGTTCTTCAATTCCAGTTTCTGATAAATATCGAAAAATTACAGTTAATTGCTCCCTATGACTGACATCTGGAGTTTCGTCAATCATTACAGACAGAAATTGAGCTTTATCTATCTCTAATCTAATGTGGTCTCGTAAAACGGATGCAATACAATGTATTAAATCATTTTGAATATCACTAGAGAGACCAGAAAACACGGGGTTCTGAACTGAAGATCATAGTTCTAAATGCGAGTTCATTACGGATCATATTTCCTCAGATATAACAAAGTTTTGATATAGTTACCGCGGTTATTGGAATTCAGACCTTCATCGTGGCCGCGAAAAGCTACTTCTTGTGTATCTAACAAAATAATGGTGTCAATAAACCGTTTCTTAAATTCCTATTTCGATTTACTTTTCTAATAGGAGCTTCATACGAATTAGCGAAAAATAATCAAGTTGTTCTGTGATTCGTTTAACGACATCTGTCGGCGAGTAGAAATACTATTTTGAGATTTGTGAAGCTAGTTTGGCGTTTCAACACAAGATGACAGCACATCTGATTTTACTCTAAGAGTGAAATCAAATGTAATTATAATACAAAAAGTATTTTTAATTATGGAATTTGTTTCATAATGTAGGTATTAATAAAGAATTCAGTATTAATTATGTGTTTCTTATTTTCAAACCTTGAAAAGCATGTTTCCTCACAAAGTAAATAATTCGTCAAGCAACAATCAAAACTATTTGCCGCCATCCTAATCCTACTGATAGTACTAATCATTTTTCAAATCTACTCTAATGATGTAAGTTCAACTTATTAAACTTTCTACTTACCCCAAATACCTAATTACAACGTAGTTCAATCAACGTACGTTTCTTTCACTAAACTCATAACACAAACACTATCTTAATCACTTTTCTATACCTGAAAACAAATATTACTCGTACTAGTAATGATAAACTAATGAATACAATGAATACAAAATGAATACAAATTATATGGTTGCGATTACGACAAAAACCAACACATTGTCAATCGAATGATGAAATAATGTTTTGATGTCCGAACACCGAGCCGAACGCATTACGATACTCAACGACAACAACCGAATATCAAATGCGAGAACGAGTGAGAAATAGCAATACATAGTTCTTTCTCGTTCACACGAGCGCGTTTTCGCCTACTGTCCCTATAGTAACTCGTTGCAAACCGGCTTACTCGGCTGCTAAGAAAGGGCGGTGTCACGTGACCGAGTGACGTCAAGACGGACTATATTTTCTATAGAAATTAAATTCACGATAACCCGTACGCGCCTACGAGTTATTTTAGAGCGAAATGTTTTGTTGTTGGGATATAAAGACAAAAATTTTTATGTAGGCGTTTTGTAATGTTTTAATTGTATTCAAATACTTATAGTGTGATTATTCAATGACGATAGAGTGGTTGTGTTCCGAATTACCGAAGGGAAGCCGATAGGAATCGGCTTGTACGGAGTCTACGCCCCTGTACCCTACCTACCCTTCCTATCTACCTACCTACCTACCCTACCTACCTACCCTTCCTATCTACCTACCCTACCTACCTACCCTATCTACCTACTTACATATCGTGAATTCATGCAAGCCTAGTACTGTTTGTTAGGTTACTGCTCAGAACGGACTTTTCCAGGTGATTTTGAAAAAATTAAATACTGTCGTGAATTCATGCAAGTACATGCTAGTACTTTTTGTTAAAATTTCAGGCATTTACGAGTATAGTTACTTAGACACGAACATTTTATTGCCACAATGACGCTTAAGCTTCGGTGTCCTTGGAAAGCCGCTCCGTCATAATACCGGGATATCATAAGTGCAAAACTAAAAACACGACCTACTTACCTACCCTACCTACTTATATTATTACCTACTTAGGGGTATGAAAAATAGTTTACGTCCTATTCTCAGACCTTCCGAATATACACAAAAAATTTCATAAAAATCGGTCAAGCCGTTTCGGAGGAGTTTGGCAACAAACACCGTGACACGAGAATTTTATATATTAGACTAGCTGCCCACCCCGGCTTCGCACGGGTAGCAGTAAGTACTTATCTACGGCGAACCTTCCAATCTACCTACTCTGCCCTACCTACCTACCCTACACTGCCCGACCTACTTACCTACCCTGCCCTACCTACCTACCCTACAGTGCCCGACCTACCTACCTACCCTGCCCTACCCTACCCTACCCTACCCTGCCCGACCTACCTAGTGAAGACGAAACCTAGTCGAAGACCTAGGGAACGAAGATAGGTGAAGGTAGGTAGGTATTGTAGGTACCCTACCTTCACCTATCTTCCTATCTACCTACCCTGCCCGACCTACCTACCTACCTACCCTACCTACCTACCTATCTACCCTACCTACCTACCTACATACCTACCTACCTACCTTATACGCTACCTTCACCTACCTATCCTAAGAACCTTATCCTTACAATAACGAAAAAAGAATGAGTGAAATCGGTCCACCCGTTCACGCGTGTTCAAATAGGGATTCATTTTAGGCCCTAAACTTTAGTGAGAGAGAGAAAGCTTATTGTGAGAGAACAACAGGAGACCGGCTTCGTTCTCATCCTTACTCTGTGCTGTTTACGGAATGAGAAGTGACACCGGTAGACGCCTGACGGGAATAACTAATCGAGTGGTAACTGATCAATTATCGACCGCCAAGAGTAGAAAATTATTAAAGTACTAATATCGCTATAAAAAAATAAGGGTTGGTGGTAGAAGGATGAAAATTTAGGGTCGTATGTATTTTTTTATGCCAAATCATAAAAAAATTACAATAAAAAAAATTGTCCAAAAAAAGAGAAAAAAAAACTTGGGGTGGACTACCCTTATCACTTAGGGGTACGAAAAATAGTTTACATCCTATTCTCATACCTACCAAATATACACAAAAAATTTCATAAAAATCGGTCAAGCCGTTTCGGAGGAGTTTGGCAACAAACACCGTGACACGAGAATTTTATATATTTGATAATGACAACGCCATTCTTCTAACCTTTAAAAGCTCAAATATCAGTATAAGATCTAATCTACGATCCACTATAAAATGTACGTGAGAATATTTTTCTGAGTAACATGTTCTCTTGAAAATTTAATCAACTCTCTAAGTGATGACGTGGAGACGGCTCTGTGCGACGTGCACTATTAAAATTTTCTCCTAGCTTCTATACTCTATTTACAATAGCATTAGACAGAAGTTAAAAAAGGTTCTTTTTGATGTACACTTTGTAACAAAAGTACATTAAACTTGTTACAGTTACGATTATCGCCAAATTTATTATAATCTATTTTTATACCAGGCGGTCACACTTCATTGTAATCAGTTTAACCATTTATCTTATGAAATTATGTGGCTTTCATTTAAATATATTATTTCATTCCAATTTAAAATAAAGTGTCAATCCTAAAAACCTAAAAGAAGCAGGAGTGAACAATACCGAGAACGTTTTTCGTTTTACTATAATTCTACCAAATCTAAAATGTCAGCTAATCCCTTCATAAGCGATGACAGCGGGGTATTTCTAATTTTACCGGTGTATGCCGTCCATGAAATTGACGTAAATGTTCTGTGATTGTCATGTCAAACAAATGTCATTCACTTCACTTGTAAATTGTGAATACTTGTTGGAATTGTATAACGAAGTTTTGTGATTTTGTTGTTATTTGTTCCCTATTTTTCCTTGGTTTTTGTTTTGTTTTCGTTATTAGTGTTGTTATTTGGTTGTTTTATACAAAACGCTACGTTTTGTTGCGCTATGGATGATCCCGGTGCGGGTCCGGGTGCCTTACAATCTATTAATATAAGTTCAAACTCTGACTAAAACCAAAGGCGAAATAAACGTGGCCATAAAGTTGACCACGACGACATATTAATGTCTCCCAAGAAAAAGAGAATGAAGCAAACTGCACTTGGTGCTGTAGAAAAGCAAACAGTGATCAATATTTTTAAGCAGTTGGAGTCCTGGCCTGCAGGTACTCCTTGTTATAAGACTGAGATGATAAACAAGACCGCAGAAGTTGCCGGTAAGAATGATTCATAAAATTATTACTATAAAAATATTTGAAAGTAACATGCATTGTAATAAAACATATAATATTTTGTTATTTATAGGCGTATCTCGGGCTACTGTGTACAACATACTCAAAGAGTACAACACAGAAGGTCCCCTGCAACCCTCCCACCAGCGGAAGCACCTAAAACATGATGATTTTGATGATATGACATTTAGCGGAATACTTAGGAAAATTCATTCTTTCTTCTTTAATAATGAGTTGCCCACCTTGGATAAGATATTGGAAACAGTAAACAGTGATGAGTCTCTGCCAGATTTTAAGAGTAGCAGTCTGTATATAATAATTCAAGAAACATTAATGTTCACATAATTATCAAACGGAGTAGAAAAAGTGCACTCATAGACAGGCAGGAGATCGTCATAAATGTAGACTAAAATATCTTCATGAAATAAAAAGGCAAAGAAGAAAAATATATTATTTAGATGAGACTTGGCTAAATGAAGGTACCTACAGTGCTTCTAATATTTCTTAACAGTTTTTTATGAACCAAACAGTGTATGATCTCCTGTGTTCAGTAGCATTATGATTTAATTACAGTTAAATTATTAGAATTTAATTAAAAGTATAACATCATTTCTTCATTTGTTTAAATTAATATTAATTTATATTGTATTTAAATTAATAACCTTTTATCATACATACAGGTCTCATAAAAAGTTTAATATGGCAAGACAGCACTATTAAATCCTCAAAAGAAGCACATCGGTCAGGTCTTTCCACTGGTTTAAAGAACCCAACGGGAAAAGGAAGGCGGCTTATCAATGGTCATATTGGTATGTACTTGATTTACTTTTAATATAATATTTTGTTCACTGTCCTCACCATTAACATTATCATTGACTATTAATAAATAATATTATTGTATTATAAATTAACAAATGCAAAGCGAACTAAAAGTAATAAATATTGTTGCTATTTTGTTATAGTATTAAGATCTATTTCCAGCAATGAAATTATATACAGGGTACGGAAAAATTTACTTTTATTTCTTTTATTTCACAGGATCAACTGAAGGGTTTTTAAAGGATGCTGCATTAATATTTGACGCAAAGAAAGGTGACTGAGATTACCACTCTGAAATGGATCTGCTTTTAATTTTGAATAAGTTAATTTTGACCAATATTGAGAGTGGCGCTGTAATTGTTATGGACAATGCGCCATACCACTCCAGGAAACTGGAGAAGCTGCCGGCTACAGCCACACGAAATGCTGATATAGGTACAGGAGTGGTTAAAAAGCATAATGGATAATGTGGTAGAAAGATTTATTATTAACGTCGGTGAAACTTTATCATCTTCATCATCTGATGATAGTGACTAAATTAGCTGATGAAGACGAAGAAGTTTCACCAACGTATTGTATGTTGTAAGTTGTTATTTGAAATAAAGTATTGTTAGTAAAATGTTCCTTAAAAAATCATCATGTGATTGGTTGTTTCATTCATTCGTTTTGTTGCAAGTTTGTAATGTGTTGTGAAGATGTTATTATAAATAAAGCATTATTTAAATAAAATGCCTTTTATTTCGTTTATTTTGCGTATTTAGTACTGTCTTCGATTTATGTAACAAAGTTATAACTTAACTTTAAAATAAAATGTTTTGCAGTCCTGCTTCTACGAGCCTCTTTTTTCTAATGCTATAATAAATGGAGTATAGATAACGTAATATTTACAAAGATGCTTATCTTGTGCTTAGAGCGTAGAACACGTCATGCACATATTTTACGGTTTTTACTCACATGAAATACATGCGTATTGGTTTATTTACTTTTATTTTATTTTATTTATTTATTTATTTCAGACATAATTTTAGTCCATAGTTTCTGGTTACATAATACATACTTACATTAAAATACTAAACAGATAAAATTGTGATTAATTAAACGACTCATTAAAAAATTATAATTAAAACTGTCAAAAAAAATAAAAACTTTGTACAGTCTGGACAGGTCCGCTCAAATCTGTGTGGTTCTTTTCCCAAAAGACCATTTCAGACACTAATCTATATGGCCCTCATAATGGCCTGATCAAGATTATGTCTGGACTTTAAAAGAGACTGCGACCTCTGAGTTTTAGTCGTCCTTTCTTTTCAGAGTAGTCAGATAGGAAACGCCGACCTCATCTAGCTTATTTTTAATATGATGTGTAAAAGTGATTCCGAAAACTCATTTCATTTCAGTCAGTAAAAATATTTGTGTATAAAATTGATACCCAGCCGTGTAGTGGTGTGGTGTTTGACAGCTTTGTTGTAGTAATACAAAGCTGTCAAAGAATGACAGTTGTAATTTGAATTGACCGACAATTTAAGTTGATATACAATTGGGTTAACAATTAATTTCCCTTACTTGACCTTATAGCTGATATCGTGTCATGCCGTCAATAATCATCTTCACTGTTTGGTAGAGTTCTAGAATTTTATTCATCCGATGGTCATCATCATGATTTCACTCGAAGGACGTCCACTGCTGGATATGAGGCCTCCCCTATGCACCGTCACTTCAACCGGTTCTGTGCTTCTCGCATGCAGCGGATTCCTGCGGCCTTCAGCAGGTCAGCAGTCCTTGGTGATGAATCAATTTCTGTAAGTCTACATACGATTTCTAATCAATATAAGTATATTTAGCTCTGATTTAGCACTTGGCACCAACTTCTACACACTCAATCATACTAACGAAGATACAGTCAGCAAAACTAGGTCGAAGTTAGATCTAATCTAGAGTTATGTTAGACCATTTTGCTTTGTAATCTGAACACTGTAATTACAGGCACATAAGACATTTCAACTTTGCCTTCGGTATTGCGGATGTTCATAGGCAGCGGCAGAGCACATTATTCGCGTTCTGCGAGCTGATGGGAGATGGCCGACGGGGCTGAAAGGTTCTGGAGTGGCGACCGCGTACCGGAATACGTAGCATTGGAAGGCCTCAAATCAGGTGGGCCGATGACATGAAGGCTGCAGAAACCCACTGGATGCGGGAAGCACAGAACCGCAGGGCTATTACCTATCTTGCAGAAGCAATGCGATAGCGATCATTTGTTTCATTTTGACAGTTCAACAACATTCAATGCGATAATTACGTTGCAGAGCAGAATTAAATTTCGAACTTATGAAGTAATGGATTAGTAATCTGTTTCAAAACGAATTGATTGTGTATTAAGTAATTAGGGTACCGGTCGAAGTGGCGGTGCTTGGGGGAGGCCTGGACGTGTTTCGGCTGAAATGATGATGATAGGCAGCGGTGACCATTAAAGATTGATTGTCTGAGACTAAGAGACAGCATCTAAAACATAACATTATATCACACTTGTATTATAAAATGTGTAGGCAGAGCTGTAGTAAGTATTTTGTTATTTGGTGAGGTACCTATAGCTTGAAAAGAGAAACGACTAGAATCAATTCTATTCTATAGTACATTTTAACGTTCAAAAGTTCCTTTTATGTGCCTATTTAAAAGAAATTATTTAATTTTGATTTTGAACGGTTAAACCTGCAGTTATAACTATGACAGTCAGTCAGTTGAGTAGTCATAAATTAAACAAATTCTTAAAATTATCGGAGTATGAATTGTCGACTTATCTGTTATGTTTGAAATGGCAATTAGGTACCTACTCTGAAAACACAAAAAATTTAAAATGCTTCAGAATATGTACCTACACTTGAAATAACTTACACAATACTCATAGTTGCACAAACAGCTTTCAAATCTATCCAAGCAATGTTTCTTAAATAGTAAAGTTTAAATCCAGACCGTTCGTGCCACAAGTGACTCACGTATTATTCGAGTTTCAAATTGGGTCTCATTCATTCCTCTGCATTGTAGTGATGAATGAACAAAACGTTTCTTTTTTTTCTCTAGATATGGGAGTTGAATGAGTGAATGAAGGAAGGAAGGAAGAGAATCAATTTTAGCTCAGTTTTAAATGGGATTAAGAACGGAAAAATATATTGTTGCAACTCTAACAAAAAAAAAAGCTCACCTGTCTTTGTATGCGAACTATGGTGAAACTGTCAAAAGGATCCACTATGTCAGGAGTCACCATATGGCGGACCACCAATCTATTTTGTGCGGAAGTTAAGTAAAGAGTAAAATTCTAAAACTAAAACTTAATTTAAAAATATTACAATATATTTTTTAAGTATTTTAATTTAGCCCGCGCTTTGTCATCAGTAATAAAAAATAAAAATGTCACAGTAATATTAATTACTTACTTTGTACTTTACATAATATTCGTTTATTAAAATATATTCATGTTTCTTTTCGTTTTATTTCTTCATTGATATTTTTGAAGTGAAAACTTCTTTAGCGGCGTATTGTGCACTTCCTTTTGGATGCGTAAAAAATGTTAAACTCGCGTCAGGACGTGATCGTAAGATCCGTTACCTAGCAACCGACAACGTAAATATCAAAATAAATAGTCTTTGACATTACGTAAAGATTGCGAGGAAAGAAATATTACCCATATTGATGGGTAAAATAAAGGAGTCAAAACATACTTCATGAAAAGTGTTTAAATAAATTGTTTTTTTTTAAGCTATTGCATAGCTTCTATCGCGGGCCTTGAGCGTGGAGACCTAATCCAGAAATTCCATAATGAAAATACGAGTACCTAAGAAAGAGTGTTTTGTATTGAAAATTGTGTTTAACTGCTTGACAACAAAGTTCAAATTTACTTAAACGAATGATACGAGAGTGTTGTATTGAAAATTATGTTTAACTGTTTGACAACAAAGTTCAAATTTACTTAGACGAATGATACGAGAGTGTTGTATTGAAAATTATGTTTAACTGTTTGACAATAAAGTTCAAATTTACTTAGACGAATGATCCTTGACTATTAATAGTTAAATTAAAACCTTTTTATTATTAGTTTGATGTTCCCATTACGTTGTGTCAAGTTTTAAAAACTATAAATGTGAATAACAGTTCCTGTCAATGTCATCATTGATATTTCTTGTATTCGGGTTAATATTTTACAATTGCGTAAGTTGATAAAAAGTGCTATGCAATAGCTTCGCCGCGGCAGTCCCCGAGTGCCACACGTCTTTTTTTTTATTAGACTAAATTTTGAAAATAAATAAATTTATACTATTACTACTAATGAATATTGTATTTAACCACATAAATTATAGTACTTTTCTACTGATAAATTAAGCAATTCGTGCGAATTTATTCCCTAACCATTCCAAAATACACAACGTTAATGTTCAAGTTTTCACTTCTGCCGGCACTCCCGGAGTGCAACCCGTTGTTTTTTTTCATCTTGGTTGCTAATAATCATATACCAATCGGACCGTGACAGTCGTATTATGCTTTGTGCAGACCAGTGCGACTTGTCGCGCGACGCGACGCCGGTTATTGTTATACCGTGAAGTTTTCTTAGAAATTGTATTGTTCGTGTCAAGTCGGGCGAGAAGTCGCGCTGGTCTGCAAAAGCCTTTGCTAAAAAAAACGGACCCCCAATGAAACTAATTCGTGATCCCTACGCTATGTTATAATAATGTGTCCCAATCAAATAAAATAAAAATATCCCTAAAACACAACGTAGAAGTTTAGTAGTATATATTTAATTATGTGATTTGGCTCCTATAAAATTAAAACTAGGTGCCTTGACATCAGTGCAAATAATGATTAATTCAGTAGTTTAAAAATAAATGAAAGTACCGACTCATAAAAATCTAAAATTGCGTACAATCACGAAACCAAGTTATCAATTTAAGATTCTCATCTTAAAAAACAAAAAATTCTCTTCCAACATTTTTTATGATATTTCTCGTCTTGTAACAAAGAAAAAAGGAAAAACTAAATAAACTTCAAGCACCTACAAATGATCTTAAACTAGGGCAGAAGTCTGGAGGGAATCGTGTCTGTACAGCGAAAACATTTCTTCTAAATAATAAATACTTTAGCTTACTCTTAGAACAATAATACAATTAAAACTTCTAACTGCCACGTCTTGATGTTGTTTGAGTATTATTTACAGTGTAAGTGTTTATTTCTTTCTTATTAACATTTTCTTAATAGTCTCATTAGCAGTATCGTTTCAGGAATAAGCAGGTTTTTATTTACTATTAATTTACACGTTGGTATTCTTTCTTTCTTTATAGAGGTATGTAGGACACGGTGTAAAGTACACTCATCCTCCATAGAAAAGGGAGGATCCTCTTCTCGACGATTGATGACGGGACGTTGTACATTTGCTATTGTTAAGCGCGCGGATATCTTTGCTTGCGCGATGCAGGATTTTCATAATAATGAGTAGGTCACGGTTGGCGAACCTCCTCCTGGAGGCAATCGCGGCGGTGACCTCTCGTGGGAGAGGTTATTTGAAGATTTCACACCAAAAAAAAAAATTATAAAAAGGTTGGTGATCCTATATGGATCTACGTGCCATTTTTTTAAAGATATATTTAATGAGGCCTTAAATATGCCATCAAATAATCTTGACTTGGTGAAATAAACTAAATACTACGAACTAAATACTATCAACTCAAAACTTTTAATTTATTACCAAAAAATACATTTTGCACTGTAACAAACCCCCTAACAAATGTTTCAGTTGTACGTGTAATTCAAATTAAATAAAGTAACATTAATGTGACTTCCGTTGTTGCAGATTAGATGACAAATAACTTATATTAGTATTGTAAGATGTTACTTTTAGTAGAATACATGCTAAACTGGAGTCATCTGCCAAACTATTTCTAAGCGAGTCTTTAATGTTGTTCATCTCCAAAAATAATGCCTCGCAGGCATAGGTAGATGAAAATATGGCTAAAATAGCATGAGCCAGCCTCTCCAAACAATTATATTTATCTGCAATCCAATTCCATGTTTGCAAAATTTTGTTACTGGCATTTTTACTTATTTTGCTTGTCAATCTTTGTTTTAATCAATTCCATTTCTTTCCTTGTTTCAATAAATTTTTGAATACATATTCAACTAGACTGGAAATCAAACAGCTGCATTTCAAATGCTTCAACTACTAAAATGCAAACCGTTTCGATCGGTGGCATGCCCAAAATATTTTGTGGCGTGCCATTGGTCCGCCACCCCTAGTCACTAGGTGATCCTAAAGATTATGGGCAGCTTCGTACTATAGTCTGCAAATCACAACATACTTACTTACTACGTTATACTGCCTGCAATGCAGTGACGGAAATCATTGGCCCAAAGAACCCTTACGGTTATCATATCACTCATTATAACAGCACCGCTCCAGCGCAACGGCCTGGCACCGCCTCGAAAAAATCCACCCACTTGACGCGAACGCGCCGTCAGCAAGACGACCGCTGACCGATGACCTTTAAAGTAGTCTTTTACTAGTCATGTTCAGTAACAAATATTACATAAGTAGATATTAAAGATATAGCGCAGTATACTTGGCGTTCGAATGTCAGACCGTATAAAGAACACATTGTAACACTGTGCGCCAAAACTAAGATCTAGGACGTAATCCAGAAAGCCGCTAAGCTTAAGTGGGACTAGGCCAGTCATGTCTACCGCGTGTCACAGGACAAATGGGCGAAGAGAACTTGCGATTGGGCCCCACTACGACGACATTGCGGTTGGCCTAGACGAAGATGGCGGGACGAGCTTGACTCCTACCGAAAGGACTGGCCGACACTAACAATAGACAGAACTGTGTGGAAAATGGAGAGAGACGCCTTTGTCCTGCAGTGGGACAATACGGGCTAATTAGATTAGATTATAGATTCATGAGTAGGTAGCACACAGATGATTTTTTATGTTAAGAAGTGGCTAACATTCAAGTATTCCACCTGACGATAGGCGTTGCTATAATTGAAATAAACCACAATTGTCACCCTATTCTCTTAATACTAACTAGGAGCTCGTGGCTAAGTAATAACAGCCGCACGGGTCGATCCATCAAATTAATCTACGCTTGCCGAAGTAGATCCGTGCATGGGTGATCTTTACACTTTAAGACTTCGGCTACCACAAATAAAACTAAAATTATTTAAGAAAAATGTATACTGCATGTCGATTATTACTTACAATCATTTACCAAATAGGTTCAAGACTTACCGCTGACAATGTTTAAAAAAATACTTTTCAAACTATTATTATTTAAAAGATATTAAACTATTAAGGACTATTTAGAAGACAGATTAATAGAATCTATGAATTATAATTTAGATTGAGTGACATCGATAATTGTGAATATATTTGCACGCCAGGTTGTGGCAGGATATGCTGAAACAAACTATTGTAACACCTTATTATGTACCATATTCTTGCAAATAAATATTTTTGATTTGATTTGATTACATACCGAGACTCCTCCGTGTCTCGGAAAGCACGTTAAGCCGTTGGTCCCGGCTGTCATTCGTGGATCTTGAGCAGTCGTTATGGGTTGTCAAAAACCCGAAATTCTGACAACCAGTCTTACCAAGGGGTTTCGTATTATCAAGTTACTGGTTTGTGAAGGTCAGATATACAGTCGCTCTATGTAAAATATGAAGCTGCATCCGATTAGACTGGTAGCCGACACAAACATAGTTGGGAAAAGGCTAGGCAGATTGATTCTCTTAATATCAACTACTCAATTTCTACAACGATGTAAAAGGATATTCCTAATCATAACCAAAGCAGCCAATTATTATTTTATATAAATAAACAAAAGTCATTTATTGTTTGCAAAACTCGCAGCAAGTTTCCTTATAACCGATACAAGATTTTTCCTTCTAAGATCAAAAGGAAGTGACC
The DNA here is from genome assembly GCA_948150665.1 of Conistra vaccinii. Lineage (NCBI taxonomy): Eukaryota > Metazoa > Arthropoda > Insecta > Lepidoptera > Noctuidae > Conistra > Conistra vaccinii. The sequence goes on from OX411329.1 coordinate 20,184,623, forward strand.
TCCTTTGCCTATAATATACGATAGTTCTAAATATAAACACAACTGGGCCCTTAACTCCCTCGTCAAATAGTGGAGGGTCCTTCGAAGGGAACACAAGCCGAGGGTCTGAAGTTCTAGGGGATCTTAAAGCCATGGAAATACAAACACTTGTGAGAAAGGGTTTTCGATAATGTGTTTTGTGTTTGTATCCTGGCACGATGAATGAAGCGATAATATTTCGTAAAATGCCTATTTGAAATATTCAATTTGCTTTCGACGTGAAAATGAGTTTTACATTCTGGCATCTGTACTTCATGGCTAAACTATCCTATTCTATTCTGAGGCTATCCTATTCTATTCTATCCTATTCTATTCTATTAAATCAATTATGATAAGATTTGCTAGCTTATTCTTCTTTTCTACGTATCGATTTAAATAAAAAATCATTGGCTTCGTTTAAATCACGGATATCTATGGTTTAAATCATGCGACGTGCAGGAGATTGTGCATACAATGATGATGGGTAGGAAAGGAGGTGAGGTGAATGGTCTAGTAGATCCAACTTAACCAAATTATTTCTACAGTGTTCAACCTAGACCCTGGGACCTGGTTTGCTTGCAAATTAATAGATTCAAATTTCAATTCAATTCAATTTATTCAGATACAATAAATATTGTGTTTGAAATTTTTAAATCTATATGTCGGAGTTGGTTGTCAACAACAATTGTGGGTAGTTAAAGAGTTTGGTATGATTTGTTTATCTTATTATTAAGTTAAGTGATTTTTCACTATCAATTATTGTCTAATAAATCAAAACATAATTTATTAAGTACTCAGAGTACGCACTAATTGATTTTTGGCAACTTATTTCGATAATTGTAACCGTTGGTTTTGTTCAAAACAATTGATGACATGTTATTTTAATTTTAAAATGATTTACTCTGTGAATTCACTATTGTTTATTTACGACAATTATTCTTGTATTATTTGATTACTTTATAATGTAAGTCTTATTAGATTTAGTACATTTTAGTGTTTTGTATCAAGTAAACACGATGTCGTACTTCGGTACGTCATCGGACAGAGTTGTTGTGGAGGGATTGTACGGTGGGGGCATCGTCTTATAAAAGAGCGAGCACTCGGTTTGTTCGTCAGTCGGTCTTCGGATTCGACTCAATAAAGAGCCCCTGCTCCCGACAAAACTGTCGGTTTACCTGGTACAGCGCTGCTGTATATTGACATAGCTGTATTGTCTTGCTGATAGCGATACACTTTGTCGTTGGGTGGCTTGGCCACTATACGAGCTTAGAGACCTCTAAAAGTCTGTTCGTTTAACCGAGTTGTGTCTTGGTTTACTTGTTTTACCTGTACCTGTACCTATTATAATAAAAACTCTGTAATTGTTTATACGGTCTTGTTTATCCCAATAAAATGGGAACTCCAAACCCTGACGATATACCTCTCGGCACTCCTGATCCTACATCAGAAGTGGGATTAGGTTTAGCCCAGGAATCGCAAGGTGTTGGTGATCCATGGCGAGTTATGTTAGAGCTTCAGAACCAAAATATGGCTCAGTTAATTGAAGCGATTAAGACGCAATCCGCTCCGTCTACAGTAATTCGCTTGCCAGATTTTGACCCAGACCTACCTGATTCCAATGCTCAATCTTGGAGTACAACCGTTGATATTTGCCTATCGGAAAAACCTCTTCAAGGTTGCACTCTTATTATTGCCCTCACTAAAGCCTTAAAGGGCAGTGCTAACGCATGGCTTTCTCAAGTCTCGTATGCAGGCATGACCTGGACAGACTTTAAGTCTTTTCCTCTCTCGTTATGACGTTTCGGAAACTGTTGCCGCTACCCTCATTAACCTTCATAATACTCAACCAAAAGAAGGAGAATCTTTAGCCGCATATGCCAGTCGACAGATCACTTCACTGACATCAAAATGGAATAGCCTGAGTGTCGAACACATTGCTGTTTCTACTGTACTGGCCCATGTCTCCAAATTTGATTCCCGTGCTCATCGACTAGCATTTACTACCGAAGTACATACTAGGAATAAACTTCAGCAAGAACTGAGTGTCTTGTCTCATCTTAAGAGAAAGTCCCAGATTTCCACTGACCAGCCCGATTCTTCTCAACCTAAGAGATTCAAACCAGGTACAATAGTATGTCACTTTTGTGGTATATTGGGGCATAAATCTACAAATTGTCGCAAGAAGGCCGAGAAATCCAAACATCCTGGACCAGCCAGCTCGTCACATAAGGCGTCACAAAAGAAGATCGTTTGTTACCGCTGTGGGGAGTCGGGACACGTCGCTCCTCGCTGCCCAAACGCGACCGGAAGGCGGCCGGGAGGTTCCAGTGAAGATGCCGGGAGTCGGCCTTTGAGCAGCCAACCATCCGTGAAACGAGTTGAAGCTTGTGATGTACGACCTGTCACTGGAGTTCTACAGCAATCTGGTGAGTCGCTTGCATTTTGTTATGACTCTGGGGCTGAATGTTCTCTTATTGCCGAAACATTTGCTGAAAAGTTGTCTGGCAAACGTATTTCTTGTGTGGTCAATATAATGGGAATAGGAAATTCTAACATAATATGTACCGAAAAAATTCTAAGTGAAGTAGAAATAGATGGTTACCATTTAGAGATACTCTTTTATGTGATACCAGATGCCTACATAAGTCATAGTATCATGATAGGCCGTGAGATATTGAAATTAGGTTTTGCTGTTAATATGACCGAAAAAAGTCTTACCATTACAAAAGTTAAGATTATTGATCAGTGCTCTATTCCTGAGATTCCGAACTTTCACGATATTGATACTGATATTCCATCCGAATATAAACCACAGTTGATTGAACTTCTTCAAAAATATTCTCATGCTTTTGTTAAGGGATTGCCATGTACTCGAGTCACATCGGGTGAACTTAAAATACGCCTCATTGATCCACATAAGACGGTCCATCGCCGGCCATATAGACTTACTCCAGACGAAAGGCAGTTAGTTCGTTCCAAAATTAATGATCTGATAGACGCTCAAATAGTTAGACCTAGTTGCTCTCCGTTTGCAAGTCCTATTTTATTGATAAAGAAGCGCGATGGATCTGATCGAATGTGCGTAGACTACCGTGAGCTCAATAGTAATACTGTAGCAGATAGGTTTCCACTACCCCTTATAGCTGACCAAATCGCAAGATTATGCGGTGCTAACTTTTACACTTGCCTTGACTGTACTTCTGGGTTCCATCAGATACCTATTCATCCTGATAGTATTGAGGCCACTGCCTTTGTAACACCCGATGGCCAATTTGAATATTTGGCTATGCCATTCGGCTTACGAAATGCTCCTAGTGTTTTCCAACGTGCTGTAACTAATGCATTAGGCAAGTTAGTCTATTCTTCCGTGATTATCTACATCGATGACATCATGGTGCCCAGTAGAGACCCCTGTGAAGGTTTACATCGACTACAAGAAGTCCTTGAATCATTGTCCAAAGCAGGATTTTCTTTAAATCTTAGCAAGTGTTCTTTTCTAAAGCGTAGAGTAGAATATCTTGGGTACGAAATCACTTCTGGGGAACTTCGCCCTAATCCTCGAAAAATAGAAGCCTTAATTAGCTTAAAGTCTCCCAAAACCATTCACCAATTAAGACAGTTCATTGGACTTGCGTCATATTTTAGAAAATTTGTGGAGAACTTTTCGAAGATTATGAAACCTTTGTTTTTTTTAACTACTAGTAAACCGAGTTTTAAGTGGACTGATGAACATGAGAAAATTAGGCAAAAAGTAATTTCAATTCTTACTAATGAGCCAGTTTTAGTGATTTATAACCCTGAATATCCCATCGAATTACATACTGACGCCAGTGCTGACGGTTACGGTGCCATTCTTTTTCAAAAGGTTGAAAAAAGAATGCATGTTGTAGAATATTATAGTAAAAGAACGACTGCAACTGAAAGTAAATATCATTCCTATGAATTGGAAACTTTGGCCGTTGTTAACGCAGTTAAGCATTTTCACCATTATCTGCAAGGACATAAATTTACCGTTATAACTGACTGCAATTCCCTTAAAGCCTCGCGCAGTAAGGCTGATTTAACTCCCCGAGTACATAGATGGTGGGCTTTTCTGCAGGCTTATGATTTTGACATTATGGCATATATTTGAGAAGGCAGATATATGAACCACGTGGACTTTCTTTCAAGAAACCCCCTTCCACAATCAATCGACAAAGTAGAACAGAAACGTGTTGATATCACAACTCTGTCTAGTAGTTGGCTTTTAGCTGAACAACAGCGTGATTCTGAGATTTTAGCAATCGTTTGTAATCTGAAAAATAATTCTCTACCCCCTAATGTTGCCCAAAGTTATGAATTACGATCGGGAACCTTGTACCGTAAAATACAACGCAATGGACAAACTCGTTGTTTACCTATTGTCCCACGAGCTTTTAGATGGTCTGTTATAAACCACGTCCATGAAGCAATCATGCATTTAGGCTGGGATAAAACACTTGAAAAGGTTTATGAGCATTACTGGTTTGATAAAATGGCCAGATATGTTAGAAAATTTGTAGATAGCTGTATCACGTGTAAAATCTCGAAATCTAACTCGGGTAAAATTCAAGCAGAGTTACACCCTATACCTAAAGTCAGTATACCTTGGCATACAGTGCATATAGATGTTACGGGAAAACTTAGTGGAAAGAGTGATCTCAAGGAATACATCATCGTTATGATTGATTCCTTTACAAAGTATGTTTTACTGTATCACACTACCCAGATTGACGCATCAAATTGCATTAAAGCTCTTAAGTCCAGTGTATCTTTATTTGGAGCACCATCTCGGGTAATTGCTGACCAAGGTCGTTGTTTTGCTAGCAAAAACTTTAAAGATTTTTGTGATTCCCATAATATTGCTTTGCATTTAATAGCTACCGGTGCATGTAGGGCTAATGGGCAGGTAGAACGCATAATGAGAACATTAAAAAGTATGCTTACCGCCGTTGAAACTAGTGAGCGATCATGGCAAGATGCCATTGAAGACGTTCAAATTGCTCTTAATTGCACAATTAATCGGGTTACTAAATCAAGTCCTTTAGACTTATTGATTGGACGAGTTGCTAGACCTCTAGGTTTGATGACTGTTGACAGTGAGGAAATAGAAGTAAATCTGTCCCGTGTAAGAGAACAAGCAGCCTTGGGTATAACTAGAAATGCTGAATACGATAAAGCCCGATATGATAAGACTAAAGCTATTTTGAAAAAGTTCCAAGTTGGAGACTTTGTACTTATTGCTAATGAGGAACGAAACCAAACTAAATTAGATCCTAAATTTAAAGGTCCCTATAGAATTTTAGAACTATTGGATGGTGATAGATATTTGTTAAAATCTTTAAGTTCCAATAGAATTTACAAATATGCCCATGATCGTGTACGAAAAATGCCTGAATGTCCAGTTAATGTTAGTGATGATGTCAATGTTGACTCTGATGATGATTCCTCTGCTGCTGACATAGTATAGCTGAATTGACAAGATGTTTATGTTGACTCTTGTTTATCTTGACTCTTAATCGGATGTCTATGTTGACTCCTGGATTTGGACGTTGAACTTGACGCTTATGCGGGTTGTCTATGTTGACGCCTATGGGGGTTGTCTATTCGACTCCAGATTACTTGTCGAATCCCATGGTGTGATTTCGGCTGGGAGACTATGTCTCTACTTTAGTTGAGCTGTGTATTGTCTGCAGTATGGTCATTTTGAATGGTTGCAATGCAACTGCTATTGATAATAATTTTGTTTGACTAATTCAGGATTTTTCTTTTCAACATAACTTTTGTTACCTTTTGTTACCTTTTTTTACCTTTTGTTACCTTTTGTTACCTTTTGTTATTGTTTGTCAGAAAGGCCGATCGATATTCACAAAGAGAATGTTTTTTTCAGGATCACACGAGGTCGTGTAGAACGTCAGTTCTGGCCGTGTCGGAGTTGGTTGTCAACAACAATTGTGGGTAGTTAAAGAGTTTGGTATGATTTGTTTATCTTATTATTAAGTTAAGTGATTTTTCACTATCAATTATTGTCTAATAAATCAAAACATAATTTATTAAGTACTCAGAGTACGCACTAATTGATTTTTGGCAACTTATTTCGATAATTGTAACCGTTGGTTTTGTTCAAAACAATTGATGACATGTTATTTTAATTTTAAAATGATTTACTCTGTGAATTCACTATTGTTTATTTACGACAATTATTCTTGTATTATTTGATTACTTTATAATGTAAGTCTTATTAGATTTAGTACATTTTAGTGTTTTGTATCAAGTAAACACGATGTCGTACTTCGGTACGTCATCGGACAGAGTTGTTGTGGAGGGATTGTACGGTGGGGGCATCGTCTTATAAAAGAGCGAGCACTCGGTTTGTTCGTCAGTCGGTCTTCGGATTCGACTCAATAAAGAGCCCCTGCTCCCGACAAAACTGTCGGTTTACCTGGTACAGCGCTGCTGTATATTGACATAGCTGTATTGTCTTGCTGATAGCGATACACTTTGTCGTTGGGTGGCTTGGCCACTATACGAGCTTAGAGACCTCTAAAAGTCTGTTCGTTTAACCGAGTTGTGTCTTGGTTTACTTGTTTTACCTGTACCTGTACCTATTATAATAAAAACTCTGTAATTGTTTATACGGTCTTGTTTATCCCAATAAAATGGGAACTCCAAACCCTGACGATATACCTCTCGGCACTCCTGATCCTACATATACATATAATAAAATCGTAGCGAAGTCAAAACTGTACATTGAATATTTTTGAAAAAAAGTAATTGCTACGAGGTCTGGGATGGATTCTAATGCCGAAAATATAGTTTTTAGAATTTTTGTCTGTTTGTCTGTTTGTCTGTATGTATGTTCCAGCATCACGCAAATACTACTAGACAGATTCTGTTGAAATTTTGCATAGATATTCCCTATAAGTCTGGTCAAATGGTAGGGTATAAACTATCACGCTATTTGCTTAGGGGGATGAGCAATATTACATTATGTTCGTATTTTTTTCCGCAAATTGTAAAAAAATGCGCCAAAAGGTTTGCATATTGTAGATAGTTTAGTTACCGATTTAACTTTTTAAATGATTATCATCACGCTATACCTTTATGGAACTAAGCAGTCAATCATGAAATATATAGGAACGGCTATTTTAACTAACTTTCAAGTAAGCAAATAGCTAAGCGGTTAGACGGTTGCTTTGCAATCCCGAGTTTGTTAGTTCGAATCCCATCTATAGTTTTTTTTTTTTTTGTAATTCTCTTTTTTACATATTGTAATACGATTTTTATTTTTTTTGTGTTTTTTTTAATTTTTTTTTGTTTGTTTGTTGTTTTTTTTGTTTTTTAATTTTTTTTTGTTCCTAGAATGTATTTTACTAAAAAAGGAAAACTTCGTAATCTATGGGAAACTGCTACGTCATAAGCACTTTACAGTCACAAAACATTCAAGGTTGTCTTCTGATCATTTTAGTGCCAAAAACTATAAGAATAAAATGATTTTTTACGGATTATAGAATAAACCGAATGTAAAAAAACACAATATTTTAGCGCTTTTTACTTTTAAAAGCATATTGTAAAGTAGTTCAATATGGCAAAATATGCATCTTTTGGTATCAAGGAATATTGAAAAAAGCCGAATAACGTTCGCCTTTTACAGTTTGCTTAAAAACCATTTCACGAAGTCCTGTTAGTTATTGCAATTTAAACCCTATGATTAACGTCATAACGGCGAAAAGAAAGGACTTTTGCGAAATAAATTAACTATACCTGGTGTTTATATATATGTACGAGTATAGTACATAGGTATTAATTCCTTGCTTGGTCTGCTGTGACAGCGTAGCTTAAGATTCTTTATTGAGACGGCCCAAGTGAAAAGAGTAGGTACCTACCTCGAAAGACTTCGAGGAGGCCTTGACCAGCACAAAAAAAAACTAGCTTAATTTTTGACTTTACACAGATTTTGACAGCAGATTTGTGCTAGCGATTTTAAAATCTGTGTGTAATCGCCAATATGTTCTGGAATCGCTGCCACACTGCTTTCTGGTGAGAAAACAGCGCGCGCCATTCATGTTTAAGATTCCCATCAATTTAGAGAACAACGAAACGCTGTTTGTGAGGTGTCACTTAACAATAACAAGGGATGCGTACTTAGGGTTAGCGCTTCATTGTATAGGATGAAAGAATTATGGCAAGTAAGACAGCAGTGGAAGCTATAAACAGAACCCTGCAGGAAATCCGCGGGAACCAAGCCATTATGGGTGGTGCCACAGTTCTGTCTGACGAGGTGAATGCTTTGTTGAAAAGGTCAACTCTATGGTCAAGAGTTCTAAGACTGCGCTTGACCATCAACATGCGAGCTCGGCTTGGCGGGAATCCACATGCTCAAGAATTCTCCTATGTTCTTCTAAAAGTTGGTGAAGGCACTATAACAGAAGAGTGTGGTCAGGTGGCCCTACCAGAGACTCTTGGTAGAGTAGAGTAGTTCCCACTTTAGAAGATCCGATTCGTCTGGTGTACGAAGACATCAGTCGAATTCCGTACCAAGAGAATTCTTGGGCGTGTTCCATTTTAACGTCAAAAATGATCAAGCAGCAGCGATAAACCACGGTATTCTCTCGCAAATTGTAGGGAGCGAAGTGATATAAACTTCCATTTATGCTGATGTGGAGGAAGACGATGCCACACATTACCCCGTAGAATTTCTGAATTCGCTCATGGCAACTGGACTTCCGGCGCAGAAAATCCAGCTGAAGGTCGGTGTCCCGATTATGCTCCTTCGGAACTTAACTCCGCCAAAGCTTTGTAACGGAATTCGGCTCAAAGTCATGTCTTTGCAAGGAAACGACATCAAGGCGGAAATTCTAATAGGTTGTGGCATTGGCGAGACAGTGTATATACCGCGTATACCACTAATTCCCCACAATTACCAGTTTAAGCGCGTGCAGTTCCCTGTGAGCGTATGCTTTGCGATGGCTAATTATCAATAAGTCACAAGGACCGTCACTGAAGGCATCATGGCGGCTTGGAGTGTGTGATTGTCGCAACCCAGATTTGGGCACGCCACAATTGTGACGATAAGGAGTGGCTAGAGAGGTGCCACGGCGTCCTCTTCTTCCGCCTGACGCAGGTCCTCACCGGACACGGTTGTTTCGTGAGGTTCCTGTTTCGCATAAGGCGGGAGGAAACGCCCGGGTGTCACCACTGTGTGGACCGCCCGGAGGGCACGGTGGAGCATACGGTGGATGTCTGCCCGGCTTGGGCGAAGCACCGTTGTGTCCTCGTGGAGGCGCTCGGCGGCAGCGACCTCTCGCGACCGACCCTGGTAAAGGCCATGGTGCGGAGCGAGAGGGCAAGGCAAGCCGTCACCTCCTTCTGCGAAGCAGTAATGCTCGCGAAGGAGGAGGCGGGGCGCGCGAGGGACAGAAAAATGTCGCGCCCTTACGCCCCAAGCCGACGCCGTAGGAGACGCTCCGAGCGTCGGGAATTGGTAGCCAATTTCCGGCCACCGTAGGCGCGGGCCTGCTGACGGAGAGCAATGGGTAGCTCGCCGTCCGATAAGGATCAGCAGGGCTATTGGCTATCTTTTTCATGGTCAGTGACTATCAAGCTTCAGTTGTACAACCGAACTTTGATGACAACTGAGAATTTCATAACATTGGTATTGCGTATCAACGTAAGTGGCTATCACGTTACGGTGGCTAACAGGCCGGGCACGGTGCTCTTCATCCCAACACTTGACACCTCTAGTTCTTATCGACTATTATGCGGCTAAGTTGAGTGACGCCTTTTGAGCGTTACAATACTTAATTTTAGGGGACCATTTTAAATTAACCGGTTTATATCTACACTTGTCCAAGGTTATTTGTTTTCTATAGGTACTTTTATGTATTGTATACAGAATCTGTTGGTAAACCATACATCGCAATGCTACATATATTATTGTAAATATTAAAATAATAAATACTTGAAGGTAATGTACCTTATTATTTTATTCATCATATTATTATTATTTATTGTTTTTTTTAACATAATTCACAAAATAAATATAGTTGTATGTACTTATTACATAAAATACTTAATCATTTTTTATTTTGTTTAAATAAGTATAAGAAAAGAATTTTAAATTATTATGACCAATTAATTACACATAATAGAATATATAAAATTATCTAGCATTTTTTGGACTTTATTCACATAAATTAATCAATAAAAAAAACTAATATAATTATTTAACAACAATAAAATAAGAGTTTAGATTATTATGAGCAATATACACACAATAGAATAAAATTATCACTATCACTCTTTCGGCAACTGCAATGGGTTTACTAGCGTCGCGTAAGCGGCGGCGTCTCTCAATTACTTCATTTTTTCGCTCTTCTTCAGCAAATCCCGGCAAAAATTGACTTTCCATACATCAGCCACGAACAAGAATCAGAATAAAACAACAAAAGACGTAATATTTACAAGTTTCACTTAATACCGGCTTCGGTGTTCATCACTAGAATTTCAAAAACACTACCTTTGAGTAGTGTCTTTCATGAAAGCCACTATTAACTAAGTGACTATCAATTTGATGTCCACTAAGCTTAGACAATCGCAATCTTATAAGTATCGATACAACAACAGCTGTCAAAATGTGTTACGGTGGCCATCAGCGATACTGGGTGCTTATGACGTCATCCTAGTTAGCCACTGAAGATAGCCAATACGAAACTAACTGTTTGACAGCTAATCGTTAGACACTTTGCGAAGTGATCATCATTATGAACTGTCAACAGAGATACGCAATAGCCCTGCAGGCCCGGTTCGACGGCGCGTCGTGTTCTACGTGCGCCTCAAAGAGATGTCAGCAAAACTGAAAGGGTCCGCAGGGCCGGTGCCTGCTGGGGTTGCTAAGGGGAAACCGTGGCCCCTGGCACAGGCAAGGGAAGTAACACGGGTGGGTTTTAGTCAGTAAGAGTCTGACACGCCCTTTCGCTCCGCCCAGCGCGGGAAAAGTCATTTGATGATTCCCCACGCAAAAGAAAAAAAAAATGCTGAAGGCTGCGGGTGTCGACCTCAGGACGAGCTGCTTCTCGCACGGACACTGTACGTCGCTAGCTCCCGAGTCACCAGTCCTGACTCTCTGTGTATTTTAACTGCTGAGAACAATATTACAAACGTAGTATACACGAAAGTTTTATGAACTGTAGTATATTGTGGTGTCAACTGGTGTCTTATGACTTCCACGCGTACGAAGTCGCGGGCAGAAGCTAGTTATCAATAAGTCACAAGGACCGTCACTGAAGGCATCATGGCGGCTTGGAGTGTGTGATTGTCGCAACCCAGATTTGGGCACGCCACAATTGTGACGATAAGGAGTGGCTAGAGAGGTGCCACGGCGTCCTCTTCTTCCGCCTGACGCAGGTCCTCACCGGACACGGTTGTTTCGTGAGGTTCCTGTTTCGCATAAGGCGGGAGGAAACGCCCGGGTGTCACCACTGTGTGGACCGCCCGGAGGACACGGTGGAGCATACGGTGGATGTCTGCCCGGCTTGGGCGAAGCACCGCCGTGTCCTCGTGGAGGCGCTCGGCGGCAGCGACCTCTCGCGACCGACCCTGGTAAAGGCCATGGTGCGGAGCGAGAGGGCAAGGCAAGCCGTCACCTCCTTCTGCGAAGCAGTAATGCTCGCGAAGGAGGAGGCGGGGCGCGCGAGGGACAGAAAAATGTCGCGCCCTTACGCCCCAAGCCGACGCCGTAGGAGACGCTCCGAGCGTCGGGAATTGGTAGCCAATTTCCGGCCACCGTAGGCGCGGGCCTGCTGACGGAGAGCAATGGGTAGCTCGCCATCCGATAAGGATCAGGCCCGGTTCGACGGCGCGTCGTGTTCTACGTGCGCCTCAAAGAGATGTCAGCAAAACTGAAAGGGTCCGCAGGGCCGGTGCCTGCTGGGGTTGCTAAGGGGAAACCGTGGCCCCTGGCACAGGCAAGGGAAGTAACACGGGTGGGTTTTAGTCAGTAAGAGTCTGACACGCCCTTTCGCTCCGCCCAGCGCGGGAAAAGTCATTTGATGATTCCCCACGCAAAAGAAAAAAAAATGCTGAAGGCTGCGGGTGTCGACCTCAGGACGAGCTGCTTCTCGCACGGACACTGTACGTCGCTAGCTCCCGAGTCACCAGTCCTGACTCTCTGTGTATTTTAACTGCTGAGAACAATATTACAAACGTAGTATACACGAAAGTTTTATGAACTGTAGTATATTGTGGTGTCAACTGGTGTCTTATGACTTCCACGCGTACGAAGTCGCGGGCAGAAGCTAGTAATACAATAAAACACGTTCATAAACTATAAAACTAACACATTCATTTAGTACATTAAATTAAAATTAAAGAACATAACAAAAAATAAAAGCAAAATTGCAAAATAATATTCAATCAAAAAATAAAATAAAAATTCAATACATTTACTACCTAACAAATATTTAAACTGTGGATATGTCATCGTCTATCCAATACAGACATTTATCCAATAGGAACGCTCTGAGTCTTGATTTAAAAGAACTCTTGTAAATGATATCTTGATATTGAGGACTATGCTTAACAATCCTAAGTTGGGGTATTATCCTGCTTTTAAAATCTTTCCTGCGCGTACTTTCCCTTAACTGTCTCTCCTCTTTTGTTTCATAATCATGCAGGTATTTTTTTAAATTTACCAACAATACTAAGATATAGAGGCTGGGCACAATAAGAATTTTTAAATTTAAAGTGTGGCCGACAGCTCTCTATTTGTGATATCCGGGCCATGGTTCGTATGGCTCTCTTTTGGAGTACAAAAGCTCTCTGGCAGTTATATTTAAAACTGTTCTCCCAAAACTGAATACTATATCTTAACCTTGATTTTATTAGAGCATAGTATAGGTACCATTTTAAGGTGTTTTATGTCTATTTCATCCCTAAGACTGCGCAAGGCATAACACGCTGACAAAATATACGAATCAATGGCTATGGCTTGCAATTCCCTTTTCCAATTTAAATATTTGTCAACATTGAACTTTACCTCATTAACTATGTCAATTTTAACTCCATCAAGTGCAATCGTCATGTTGTCTTTATTACGAGCTGTTGTACTAAATAACATTATTTTGGTTTTTTTTGTGTTAATATGAGCTTGTTACTTTCAAACCAAGAATTAAAAACTGCCAACTCTGCATTAACCTTAGCAGAAAGCTCCTGTATGTCCCTTAAGTCCTTAAGCCCTTAAGTCCCAAGCTTCTCGGTGGCCGGCCTCTCCCCTGCCGACGTACAGGTGTTGGTGACGTCGGCGGGGAAAAATACTCGTCCCTCGAGCTCGACGCAACTATCGCGGCCGGTGTCGACACAGCGCTCACAATGAGGCTGGGTACCGGCGGCGGCGAGGCGGAGCTGAGCGACGGGTCCGGAGGTGGTGGGCGTGCTTTACGTGCGACTGATCTTGTCAACGTTTTAAAACCACAATGGAGGTCAAGTAGGTAGGGGTGAATAGAGGGGGCGAATAAGGACCTGAGTAGGATAGTCATCCGAACAATCAGTAACAACTGTATATCATAGTGTGTAGTGGGACTTTGTAAGGAGATTAATGTAGAATTGAGAATGTCGAGGTGATGGCAGGTGAAATACAGCCCTTACTGAATGGTTGCCGAGAGACTGTATAACGAGTCTGCCAGACCAACAGCCAGATGGCTTTATGGCTATACCTATGGTACAATCAATGTAAAATGTAGTCTAATCAATAAATCACCAATTACCACATTTTCGGGAGAAGATGAACAAGTTTCCCTTCTACAAGGATCATCGAGCGTATGGCTTACAGCTCATTCACACGCGACCCGTCATTGACGATTCGTAAAAAAAAAACGATACGTAATGACGGATGCACGTTCACATTGCATATGGAAACGAGGTTTTTCGCGATTCGTCAAAATATCCGAAAAGATGTTCACACTCTTGATTCGTCATTCAGAGTTCAGTCACAAAAAATCACGATTCATTTTTTTTTGACGAACATGGTTTTTAAAAGACGATACATGATTTAAGACGTGTACCTACGGAATTGTTCACAATTCGTGATGCGTGTGAGCACATTTATTTTTACTACATCTCAAGCTATGTAGATAGGTATTATTCCTTTTAAACTTTAAAATTAAAAATAATACATCACAGAAACCACTCAACAACTAACAAACTATCTATGTTCCTAAGAAACTACGCCTAGCAACTGTCTACGTACTTTCTCCACAAATATGAACACAGCTCATAATGTAACGTCAGCAACGCGAACTTTGTCTCAGAAATACTAGAATGATGAATGTGTACAGTCAGAATATAAGGCAGGAAATGGAACCTTGGAGCCATGTTACAAACGTTATTGAATTCGTAAACTAAAACGACGCACGAAAATGTAATTTCATACTTTTTTGCCGATTGTACGCGAGCTTTTTCTAGGGTTGACAGATTTTATTGAAACGCGAAAATGAGCATGAAAATAAATTGAACACGTGTTTAAATCAGAAAAGTATAAAAGGATAGAATGAGAATCTGATCTGGGGAAAAAAAGGATTTTTATTGAATGCGTAAAAAATCGAGGCAGGGGAAATGCGTTACTGTTTCATTTTTTTGTATGAAAAATGATTATAGGTATTTTATAGATTTATACGACTCTTATACCGAAATTAATTTATACTATACTATAATTATTGTTTTGTTTATTTCTTAAGGTCTACACTATATATAACATACCTTCTATAACGAAAATTTGCAATGTTACGTAAAGATAAATCATATTATAAAGAGAAAAGATTAGAGTTTCTGTATGTTGTTTTGTAATGAATATACTCAAAAATTACTGGACCGATTTAAAAAATTCTTTCACTATTAGAATGCTATATTATCATTGAGTAACAAAGGCTATAATTTAGAAAGATATCACGAGGGTGAAGCCGCTAGCGAAAGCTATGTTAAATAATGTGGACGTATTATTATAACAATAATTTATGTGTTATATAAAATAATCTGGCAAGTTTTCTAGTAGAGATTTATTACTTACCTTCATACCCAGTTATGTAAAAATTAAGAAAAGTTTGATGAAAAGTAATTTCAAGTTCTTTTACTACCGAGACAACAGTCAGCCCTATTCTTTTACAGCCCTATTGGGAAATACATATTTTTATATACTTAGAAGAATTTAATTTATGCTTTTTGCTTATTTATCTTCAAACTCGTCCCTTGGGCTGGCAAAGATCGTTATTTGTCACTGTCAGAAATGACATCAATTTAATTTTCGGCCATTCGCCTCGGATATTGTTTCATACTGTTATGTCCGAGGGTTCCTTAACTTTCTGGGCTTAAACATCAGTATTAATTACTAAAATTTTCCATTGAATATATAATTTATTATTTTATTTATTTATTTATTTAAAAGGCTTACCAACTAAACACATACGCAGCATTAACCCAAAGTCTTTGTAATAACATAGATCTCGCATGTATCTAAATTACAGGAAAGCACAACACTTACAATTAGCGTACTAGAACATCATTAAAACATAAACAAATATTAAACAAATCGCTCAACGCACCTAAAAAAAATCAAATAATAATTTATAAACATCAAATAATAATAAAACAATTTAAAAATAAATAATTATGTTGATTACTGTGTTACGTTACAACAAAAAATTATAAAATCTGGGTTTTGTTATAATAACACTTTACATTTTATTAAGTATATTTTTCTTAAATAAACACAATAACACCGAAAACATCAAGATCACAACTGTGGAACAAGTCATTGCATCTTCTGAGGATATAGGAAAGAGGGGCATTGTACCCGTATTTGTTACAACTGGCTTTGATCGAGAAAGGTCTATAATTCTGAACTCTGGCGGATGGTCTAGGCACATTCATGCTCAGCTGAAATCTGGGCAATCTACGCCTTGATTTACCACTTTAAATAAGAAAGTTAAACCTAAGAAGTCTCTACGCCATTGCAAAGACTTCATTTTGAAGTGCCTGAGCCTATCATCATAGTGCTTAATTGTGCGTTGAACACCAGCTATTGCCGAAATCCTCCTAACAAACCTCTTTCTAGGCGTTGAATATTGTTTTGGTAGGTAGCATACCATATGATTGAGCAGTATTCAATGTGGCTGCGCACTAATGCAAAGTAAAGAAATGAAATGCAAAAGCTGTTGATCCCGTTCCGATGAAAGTAAAGAAATGCAAAAGCTGTTGATCCCGTTCCGAGTTTACAATCCTAGATAATTTCAAGTCATCAGCATACATTTCGAAATGACAATTCTGTATAGAATATTAATATCATCAGCGAACATAATAAACAGAACTGGGCCGACATGCGATCCCTGAGGCACTCCGGAAGTTGGGGTAAAAATGTCAGAGGAATAAACATTAACTACCACCCTAGCTCTTCGTTGGGATAAATATGACTGAAACCAGTCTAACAAGGGTACTTGGATACCGTATACTGTCCTTAACTTTTGCAAAAGACAGTTGTGGTCCAGTTTATCAAAAGCTTTGCTAAAATCACTGTACACGGCGTCAACCTCATTGCCTCTGCTTATGTCAGCAATAGTCCTGTCAAAAAAGCTAGTAAGGTTGGTGGCTGTGGATCGATTTTTAAAGAAACCGTGTTTATGACATGTGTTAATTTGCTTAATGTGCCAGTTTATATAAAGACATAGCAGTGATTCGAACACTTTAGCAATGACAGACAGGATACTTATAGGTCTATAATTACTGACGTCTGACCTATCACCAGTCTTTGGAATAGGAATAACAATTGATTCCTTTCAGATTTCCGAAAATAGACCCTCAGACAGAGATCTATTATAAAGTATTTCTAGTGGCTCAGATAACTGGCTGGCGCATTCTTTAAGAAATAATGGAGGTATACTGTCGTGGCCCGCTCCCTTTGAGATATCCAGATTTTTTTAATGTTTCTCTATATTGCTTTGCGATAGATAAATGTTATTAATATTGTTGTAGTAACTGACTGTTTCGGAAGCGGTGTTGTTTATGTTACATTGCGATGCAGGACACAGAAGCAAAATTTGCTGCAAATAAGTTTGCTATACCCATCCCGTCACAGGCGCTCAAGTCGTTCAGTGTGATACTTTTCGGAATTGTGCTACTCGAGTTACGTTTGCTTTTTATGTAGGACCAGAAGTATTTTGGGTTTTTAATTACATTTTCCTGAACTTTTTTAACATCCTAGCTTTGATATGAGGACTTCATAATTCTGCTTGTTCTTTCTTTTAATAAGTTGTATTCATAATCATCACGTTTATTTTTATACTTTTTCATATTTCGACGACATTTTTCCTTTTCTTGCAGTAATTTTATTAAACTCTTACTATACTATTTGGGGTATGTATTTTTATTTGTATTTTGACTCGGAATTACACAGATATTATTATGTTCCTAATTAACATATAATACAAAAAATATTTACTGCAGCATCTATTGTACAGCTTGACGCTAGGACATCTTTCCAGTTTATTTCAGCTAAACGTTTTCTCAACTCATTGTAATCAGCTTTATAAAATCTAAAATGAGATATAGCTTTTACCTTAAGTGTTTATGGAAGGCTCAGGTGGACAGTGATATCTAATGGAGGATGAAACTCATCGATTCTAGATACAGCTTCAGTTGACGCAGAAACCTCAATTGGTTAGTTGAAGTTAGAAATCACGAGATCAAGAATTTTACTCTGTTTATTTGTGAAACAGTTATATTGCCTTAAATCACTAGACGACAGGAAATCGATAAAGGTTTTAGCTATATTGTTAGAGCAAGATATGGGTTCCATATATGCTAAATTGTTAGTCCATTCCCAGTTTTCCCATTCCCTAAAGCTAAAATAAACATACTGTGGCTACGAAGCCTCCGTGGGTTGTTGAACCCTGTTACTCTATCCAACATTTCAAATTGGATACGATTTGTGTAATATAGGACAGTATAAATACAAAATAATAATAAATTATAGATTATATTTTATTTCTGTAAGTCACTCTGGTTTTAACAAATACTTTTTCATGTCTAAAAATTTTATGTTCAAAACTAGATGAAGTTAGTGTTTTATATCCAACTACTCTGAGAAAAAACAAACAAACTCATAGAACAGTCTCTTTAAAGTCCTGGCATTATCTTGGTCAAAACCATGTAGACAAGTGTGTGACCTTTTTTAATTTACATGTTTCTACGTACACTGCTATGAGCATCTGTTGGGGATTGAATGACATAATAATATAAAGGGGGGAGAGTAGTTGCGAAATTGTATTGAAAAAACAAGATGGTAGCTTTATTTTTGTTTAAGATCACAAAATAACCTTGTAGCGCTTTAGTCGATAAAATTATGAACAGTCCTCAATGTTTCTTGTTATTCACCTTTATCAAAAATGTAACTTCACAAAAGGATCAACGATAAAAAAGTTGCGCAACCCATTAAAAACTTTTGACACAAAAGTTAAGAACTGTCACACTGAACTGTCAAATCATGATTCACAAAGTTACTAACGAATTTCACTTGTGAACAAAAAGAACCGCTTGCTCAGCTCTCGTCGTGAAAGGCCACAATAAGTTCAGTGTCGTGAATCGACGTGTCGAACCGAACAATGGAATTTTCTTTTCTAGCCTTCATTAAACCTTTGTTTCAATGTTTCTAAAAGATTTGAAAGAAAACAATATATTATGTACAGTGCGTTCATTGTATCATTGAATTTTGCAGTCATGTGATTGGTAGTTCTGTTGTTCTGTTTATCGCCATTTTGAATTAGTATTGAAACTAAGACTGCAAAATTCAGTGCTACCAATCGCGTCACGGGTCAAGTTATAATAAACGCATTGTAGGTACCTGAGGTGTAATAATTTGACTCCTATTATTGTAAAGAATCTTGGATTTCATCGTATCGAAAATTAAGTTTTTAATGAACCAATGATGGTCTTGTGGCGGTATCTATATCGCCACATGCAAACTACGCATTAAAGACTGACGTCACACAAAATCCTGACGTTACACAAATCCTGCATCGCGCAATTAGAGTTTACCGCGCGAACGACATATAACACTATCCGACATCAACCATCGGTCGGAGAATCCTCTCTTCTCTATAGAGGATTAGTGAACTTTACACCCTGTTCCTCAAGCCTCTAAAGTCTCAGTGAAAACAGTGTATTATTTTATAAGAATTAATCAAAAATGAAAAACAAAATTGTTGAAACATCTATCTTAACTGAGCTATACATCCGAACATATAAAAAAATTTACAAAATCGCGTGTTTCTGTTCGCAGAAAAAATATAAAGATCCGACCCTGAAAAGAGAGAAGTTTTGTTTCAGAATGAATTCTGTTTTTCATCGACCTTTTGTATCGTTTGATGATTATTGCCGCGTTGAACAAAAACCAGCTAAGTGCGAGTCGGACTCGTACATAAAGGGTTCCGTACAATATTTAGTAAAAACCATAAAAAAAGACGTTTCTTGTATAAAAATAATACGTTTATTTCGAGCAACCTTAGCTCATAGGAGTACACACAAAATAACACAAAACACACAAAAATGAGAACAAGACGCTAACAGACTTAATATCTAGCCGGCCCTGCTGACGGCAACATGCCTATCGCAGCAGTGCCGTATGTATGAGCAGTCCATGCGGTCCGCGATCATCGCCACTTTAACTTTATTTTCGGCAATATAAATACACAATCTGTGGAAATGTCAACTGTTTACCTATTACGGTTCATGAGATACAGCCCGGTGACAGACGGACGGACAGCGAAGGCTTAGACGGAACCCTTAAAAGGGTTTTTAAATCTTGGCCTTCACAATTTTTTAAGGAATTAAAAATTGACAATCGAGCCTCCCATTTTTTTGTGTTAAGTTCCAATGAACTTAACACCAATGTGAAGCCCAATTAAACAACAAATATTTTATTTTTCCTGACTGCACACATGCTTGGTTCAGAAGAATATGACAAGGCTCATATCAATCAAATAAATAAAACTTGCAATTGGAATTTTTGCCATAAACAATTAACCCCAAGGCTGAGGACTATTTACGAATAACTAAATAAAATATATAAGAAGGCACCAAAAATAAAATATATCTGTGTCGAGGGAAGAGGTAGAGTTTATTCAATGTTATTACATTGAATAAATTCCACCTGTACCTAAAAAGGCACCCAATTATATTCGGCCTAGATTTTGTAACTTACTACATATTGGTAAAATATTTTTTAGAGTTATTTTACTATTTTGCAATAATCTAAGAACAGAAATATATAACGCAAATTCCATTGGGTTAAAAACAAAATTCCTAAAATTAGGCCATGTTCACGACTTCGGGTGATGCGACTTGCGATGCGATTTGCGTCAAGAGAAACGCGCCTGTGCCTTCATGCCACCTTGACACCCGACGTCCCTATAGCGATGGTGACAGACCGGACCATCCTCACCTGTACCTACCACGCACTCTAAAGTCGTAGCCGCCGCGCTGTTAGCTAGTATCAGATCTACTAGCTCGCCAAATCATACAAACACAGTTCGACTTGTGTTCACGCTCAACCGCCCCACTCTCTTTAGTGGTCATGGATTCGCCAATTATCGCAACATTGCATCAACCGAACACCGTTCACACAGACCCAACGATATTGGATCTCGATCGCCACGATCGTTTTTGACGAACACCGTGTTTGACGTTCGTGGTCGCAATGTTCTTGTTTGTTCGTGCGTACACGCCTTACATTTGTTTTCTCCGCAGCCGCTGTCGCAAAACGCGCGTCACCGTCGCGGTCGTGTAGGTAGTGACCAAGAGGTTTAATAGTCAGTCAAAATGAGGCTGATCTCGCGACGAACCTCTACATTATTCATCCAATTAATACCTTCTTTATTACTGTCATCTATTTCATTAATTATATTTCAGCGCTCGTAGCAAATTTGTCTGGCTAACTTCATTACTTAGGCATTAAGTCGGGAGAGGTAATTATCAGAATAAATGAACGAATATTTCTTTCTATTTGATTTTACTTAGTCTGTGACCTACATCAATGGTTCGTGTTAATGTCAGAAACATGTAGCTTACTAATCTAGTTATTTCAGGTGCTTAACTAAGTAAATAATTACTTTTGAGTAACTGTTTTTGGCTTAGGCCCGTTGTACAGACACGTTTTACGCGGTCGATTCCCCGTGTCACATGGGTCACTATAGGAGCTTGTTGACGAGAGAGGAGCTCGTGGCTAAGTAATAACAGCCGCGCGGGTCGATCCATCAGGTTAAGCTACGCTTGCCGGGGTTGGTCAGTGGATGGGTGCCCATCTTTACATACAGAGACTCCTCCGTGCCTCGGAAAGCACGTTAAACCGATGGTCCCGGCTGTCATTAGCAAATCTTTGACAGTCGTTACGGGTAGTTAGAAGTCCAAAAGTCTGACAATCAGTCTTACCGAGGGGTATCGTGTTACCTAGTAACTAGGTTGTGGAGGTCAGATAGGCAGTTGCTTCATGTAAAATACTGGTATTCAGCTGCATCCGGTTAGAATGGAAGCCAATCCCAACATAGTTGGGAAAAGGCTAGGCAGATTGATTGATTTTTATGAAAGCTTGTTGACAGACACGGCGTTCATACATTACGGCGCGGCGCCGTCACCGTATGCGTCGTCCAGTGGTTTGCCGTGTCATATACAAGATCACACGATTATTTTACGGCACGGCTAGCGCGGCGTACCGTAAAGAAATCGTGCCGTGTACAACGGGCCTTAAGGTGCTTTATATTTTAGTAATTAGAATCTGTTCGTGAGACTATTTTCTTGACCTTTCAAAATAGACTGGGAATGTAAGCATTAATTAATTTTATTATGAAACTAGCTGCTGCCCGCGACTTTGCTCGCGTAGACCCTAGCTCTTTAAAAAAATAAAAGTAGCTTAGTTGACTCCTTATATAACAAAACGTCAGCTATTTGCCAGTGAAAGTCCCGTCAAAATCGGACCAGCTGTTTCGGAGATAAGTTCGAACCAACTATTATTTTTATTATTCTGTGATATGACTCAGGCATTTGACTATGTTCAACACAATATTCTACTTAAGAAACTCGAAGCATATGGCATTAGAGGTAATGTACTTAAACTATTTGAGTCATATCTTCAGCACAGAAAGCAAATAACAGAAGTCAGTAGGATAAACATAGCTACAAAACGAGAAGAATCACAGCGGTCGCAAGAACGTGAAGTTATGTATGGTGTCCCACAGGGCAGTGTTTTAGGACCTCCCCTATTTACATTATATATTAATGACTTGCCTAAGTCGACAGAACAACCTATGAGCCTCTTTGCCGATGACAGTGTAGTGACAATTGCGTGTGAAAATCGCGACACATATAAATCTGACATTAATAACTCACTAATTGCAATTATAGAATGGTTAAATAATAACAATTTGAAAATAAATTTAAATAAGACTAAAATCATGCACTTCAGTCAACGCTCCTTGACATTAAATAAAAATCTAGACATAAACTATAATAATAATAACATTGACGAAGTTGATACAACAAAATTTTTAGGACTTACTATTGACAATAAATTAAATTGGAAGGCACATATAGAGACTATAAGTAAGAAAATAAGTACCTCAGCATATGCTCTGTACAAACTGGCAGCTGTAATTAGTGT
Source organism: Conistra vaccinii (assembly GCA_948150665.1). Classification (NCBI taxonomy): domain Eukaryota; kingdom Metazoa; phylum Arthropoda; class Insecta; order Lepidoptera; family Noctuidae; genus Conistra; species Conistra vaccinii. The sequence goes on from OX411329.1 coordinate 20,207,355, forward strand.
AGATGCTTTGCTTACCGCATACTACGGTTTGGTGGAGTGTATTTTAAGATACGGTGTTATCTTTTGGGGTAACTCGACTGACCGAGAACTTATATTTAAAACTCAAAAGCGTTGCATCAGGTCAATGTTTAAACTTGAAACCACTCAGACTTGCAAGCCTTATTTTAAAAAATACAAAATCTTGACGTTACCTTCACTGTATTTATTAGAAAATGTAATGTTCTTAAGGTCCAACCCTCACCTCTTTTCTCGCATGGCAGACCGATTTCCTCGTAATAGACGTGACAATAGTCAAATTTGCCTACATCAGTATAGAACGGCACTTATGCGGAAAAGTGTCTTTTGCATGGCTCCAAAAATTTATAATAAACTGCCCAAAAGCTGGAAGCAGTTAAATGACGTAGCATTTAAAAAGAAAGTTAAAAAATTTCTAGCAGATAAAGCTTATTATAATTTAAATGAGTTTTTAGATGAGAAATTTTGACATGTTTCACAAATATTTTTTTTTTTTTAAATCTATATTATCATGACATTTTTTATTTTTTTTAATTATTTAGACTTGGAGTAATGTGATACCCTATTTTATAAATATTTGCATGCCATTGTTTAAGGCAAACGTGATGATCTGTGTATGTATTTACTATTTAACATCTCTTGCATGCTGACAATTTGTGTTGTGTGTATTGTACTCATGTTTGAGCAAATAAATGATTATCTTATCTTATCTTATCTAATAACAACAGACAGACAATTTTTTTTTCAATTTTGTTATGAATACCGTAGCCGTACCGTATAAACTTTCATAAGCATTTAGTAAAAAGCTATATAAATTTTTATATTAATCAGCCTATTAATGTTCCCACTGCTGGGACACAGGCCTCCTTACAGTGAGAGGCTGTATATTTCTATGGCTGTAATCTACCACGCGGGCCCAGTGCGGGTTGGTAGATGTCACATATTATGTCTTCGAATTCTAGAAAAAAAGCTATATATTAATATTTATATTTAAAAAGTTATTTTGAAATTACAAACAGACACTTTAATTTTATTTATTTGTATAGCGACTGGCTCCTGCTTCACAAGAGTGCAATGGCATTATGTCAAAGTAATGCGATTTCTTTATTATGACGTTAGTTTAATGTCACAGAACATAACAGCACGCCTATTTTCCCCGAAGGGTTCAGCAAAGATGTACCTATAGTACACCCACGTTTCGCCAATTATGTTTCATTTGCATGTAATAGGAGGCGAACCTAATGCCATCAACCGGGCACAACTCCTGGCTGCTACCGAGAAATTCCTGGTGGAAAAACCCAAAAACACTTTGCCGACCTAGAATCTCATGCTCAGCAGAAATGCTTGCTACCACTACGCAATGACCAAAATCTTATTTCATATTACCGACTAGAGCGACAAAGCAAGCCAAAAGTTCAGACTCACAGTCCGTAAAACGGAACAATTACAATAACACACATATGCAAGTACATTAAAATTACTCAGTTTCCAAACAAACAGTTTAAATAGTAATATAACAAAGGCAATAAGCCAGGACAGTGTAGCTCCGGGACGTGTTTTCATATGGCGAAGGTGGCTCGAGGTGGGCGATTAAAACTAACATTTATAGAAGTTTGTGGGCATACGGTAAGGTAATGTGTGGAGCTTATTTATTCATTACTAGCTTTTGCCCGCGGCTTCCCCGGGTGGATGTCGGAAAATATTCCACGGGAACGTACTACCGGGATTACATACCTAATAGCCGAAGAAAAGGTCATTGACTCCTAGCGCTGCGCCCGCCGCCATCAATCATAATTATTTGGTTACGCGTAATGTTGAATTTGTGATAAATTTTAAATTATATGATGTTAAAGGATATAATTATATATATAATACCGGTCAAAATAGCTTTCGAAATAACAATTAAATTTTATTAAATTCTGAATGATAAAAATGTTTACTGTGGGTCATTGTTGGAAGATAGACATATGCTATCGCGGACTTTTGTGTTGAATTTTTAGATGTACAATCCTGTTGAACATTAATTTTATGTATCTCTTACGGTTTACGCGGCGCACGCCAGTAAAGCTCCCAGTCGGCATAATTTTTTCCGACATCTTCAACAATAATCGTCATATTTCAGCCAATTTACACAAAATTTAATGAATTATACACTTAAACCTTCGTCATGAATCACTCCGTCCATTGGCGAAAACCGTTAGAAAATCCGTTTAGTAGTTTTTGAGTTTATTGCGTACAGACAGACAGACAGACGCGGCGGGGGACTTTGTTTTCTAATATGTAATTATAAAACTTTGTACCCTTTTACGGTTCCTTTTCTTAAATTGTTCACAAATCGGGCAATACAGTCAAAGGTTTTCAAGAACACTAATTAAATGACGCCCCCTTCCTCCTTTATACAATGCTTTAATTATTTAACCTTAAAAGTACAAAATAAGCTTATAATAATAATTATGTAGTTGTAATACAAGCACTTCTTAATTTAAATTTTTCTTGATGTTGATGATCATCGAGGGCTTTTTAAATCCCATCAGCAGTCTGTATCGTGGCTTAGAGTTTGAAGCAACACCAGATTGGAGCTTATAAAATACTCATCAAATTAATTATAGCCACCTGTTTTATCCCACGTTTAACAGAGTTGTTTTTCATTACTCTCGTAATATTATTAAGCCTGAGGTGTTTCTTTCTAATTAATTTTATTTTTCTGTTTTCCACCTACGAGAACTTACACACCTAACACACCTCAATCAATCTACCTAGTCTTTTCCCAACTATGTTGGGGTCGGCTTCCAGTCTAACCGGATGCAGCTGAATACCAGTATGTTACATAGAGCGACTGCCTCTCTGACCTCAATAACCCAACTGGGTAATACGATACCAAGGGGTATCGTATTACCAGACTGGTAGTACGATACCCCTCAGACTGGTTGTCAAGAGAAGAATGAGAGAAGAGAAGAGATTCAAGAATGACAGCCGGGACCAACGGCTTAACGTGCTTTCCGAAGCACGGAGGAATATCGATTATGTAAAGATCCAGGTCATCCATCCACGGATCAACCCCGGCAAGCGCAGCTTAACCTGATCGATCGAACCGTGCGGCTATTATTACTTAGCCACTAGCTCCTCCTACAATGTACTTAAACACCTACAATACTCGTATCATTTTAGTAAATAGTAAACTTTAGCAAAATGTTAATCCTTTGCTAATCAACGTTGCTTGACAATCTAAATCCCCGTATGTTATCACTAAACAGAGCTGCAGTGTCACCGTATGCACTTACCAACGCAGCGAGACCCCCGGCTCCCGTCGTTGTGTTCCAAATTGCCAATAAAAACCAACTGCCAGCCTTTTTTAGAGCTCAACCTTAATTGGACGCTGTTCCAATTATTCTATATACTTGGATAATTTTAGAAGTGTTGTCTTGTTATTAAAACTATTATATTTAGTTACTGGTTAAATTATAACTATGATAATTAACATTAATTTCACAATTAAATAAAAAAAGACGTGTGGCACTCGGAGACTGCCGCGGTAAAGCTATTGCATAGCTGTTTTTATCAACTTATGCAATTATAATACAACCAATGCCACCTAGAGGCGAGTTGCTGAACTAAAGAGACAGGTGTGTTAGGTATTTTCGTTACGAAATTTCTGGATTCGGTCTCCACGCTCAAGGCCCGCGATAGAAGCTATGCAATAGCTTAAAAATTATAACACTGTGCACAATATTAATCTTTATCTTTTTTGTGTGGTTAGTGACTAACCTATGTAGTGTCAGAGTTTTTATGCCACCCATGGGACTTGGCTTCACATGCCGTAGAGAAATATCTCTCAGGCATGCCGAATTCCTCGTGATGTTCATTAACATCGGATTTTTTTTCTCGTTTCGGGTTTAACAGAAAATGTTAAGACTCAAAATTGTCTTATTCGTCTATACTTAATTACATAATACTTAATAATATTAAAAGAGGTATTTTTTTTTGTGGGTTTTTGTAGGTTTTAATGTGTTGGGGGTAATCTCAGGAACTATCAGTTGGATTTGAAAAATTCTTTTTGCATTGGATAGGCCAATTCTTAAAAAAGTTTATAGGCTACGTAATATTACGCTACGACCCTGAGGAGCCGGGCAAAAAGAAGAAAAATCTGAAAGAACGCTAAGCGAAAACGAAGTAATAGCTCGGACGGGCGATGGGAAGCGACGCGGTGGGTGGGGCCGAAAGTTCACGGAGACAAAGTCGCTTAGAAGTTAGTGAGATAAAAAATCCATGAAAGCTAACTTATCTTAGTCCCGTCGGAATCATTCGTATAAGTGAAAAACTCCTGTTATTTTCCTTAAAATATTTTTGTTAATTGGCACCTAATTTTGAATAGGTCATTCTATATTCCATCTCCTCTACCTACCTAGACGTCATAATACTCATCGAGTACAACTAACGCTCCTCACCAATACCGAGAATACATCGTAAGCGCTCCATGCACAAGGATTTCCAGTATCCTGGGTGCCATTACAATTGTGGTTATCCAATCAGACCTGCCTTGTACATCACTGTGCACAAGACAAAGATTTAAATCTCTAGATTTGCCCTCACAATCATAATCTTAATCATTTATTTGTCAGAACATGGTAGATTATATGGTTTTAAGATAAGTCAATGGTATCATCACATTCTGCCAAGTGTGTGTGTGTGAAGTTCACTCATCCACCATAGAAAAGGGATTCTCCGACCAGACGGGTGTTATGTCTGGCAGGCAACTGCCCGTAAGTTGATTTCGGATAGTCTTATCTAAGTCGTTCGCGTGGTAAACTCTAACTGCATGATGCAGGATTTGTGTGACGTCATGTCTTTGAAGCCTAGTTCGTATATGGTGGTGTAACCGCTACATCACTCCCCTCCAGAGATCGGAGAATATTGGGCTGAGTCTTGGATCTTGCGATGCTTCACACAGTGAGTCGGAAGCAGGTACCGCATAGTTTGCGGTGAGTCGGAACTGTCTGCGGTGATTCCCCAGTGGGTGGTGCTGCGTCGTCATCCAGTGAGTCGGATATGGTACAGCGCTGGGTTGTGGCTGACTGCTTGCGTCGACCAGGAGAGGGTTGAATAGGCTTTGCTTGTGAGACCAGCCGGAAGTGCAGGTGCTGTGAACTGCTGTACCAAGGTGCTGATGAGGCTGAGGGTGATGACCAGGAATGCGCGTTCGCTGCATGCTGGTAGTCAGGATTATCATTGCAGCCATGGGTGCTGGCTGGCTGTGTGACTCGCCTCACAAAACCTTGCGGGAGTAATGATGATGATGACGTAACGCTGAACTAGTTGCACGAAGGCTGCGTTGACGTTCGACGGGGTCACCAATTTGGAGGTGTGAGGAACAGGGTGTGAAGTTCACTCATCCACCATAGAAAAGGGAGCCTACGATACGATACGATGATTTCGGAGAATCTAATCTATGTCGTTCGCGCGGTAAAATCTAACTGCGCAAAGCAGGATTTGTGTGACGTCATGTCTTTGATGCGTAGTTCGTATGGGGCGGTGTAACCGCTACAGGTTAAATTTATTACAGGATAGAGATTATTAGGTTAGTAGTAACATTATTGATTGCATAATTACGAAATAAAATTACAACTTTAGGTATGTCAGTTACAATAATATCATAAACACAAACAATTTATTTGGGATGTCAAACTATTATTTTAATGTCAAAGTAGGATGTCGAAGTATAATAATTTAACAATTCAATTAGGAAGTCAAAGTATCATTCAATCTCACTGTACTTAGTCTCGTGTAAAATGTCTCTATACTGAGAAGAGTCAGCTCACACATTATTAAATAGCGTTTCTATGACAATCAAGTAATTGTAGGTATGTCAGATGTGTCAAAACAGAACAGAAACGCGATTATATTTTGACGAAGGGCGAATCTGACGATTTAAATCTTTGATACCAGATTGGTTGGAGCAATCTAGGATGCGTTATTCGTCTTAAGGCCAGCCATACAAGTAATTGCTTGAGTGTCAAACATGCATGAACCAACGTTTTGTACTAACTGACAGTAAAGCATTTAGGCCTGCTTGCACCACAAACCAATACATTCGTTCAGCGGTAAACGAAGTTAAATCATCACTTTGTTTCTGTCAATCTTTTGAATATGACTGAGGTAGAATTATGTTTATACCATTCCCCCTCTAAAAAGCTTATTTTATTCACTTAAAACAGTGAATAAAAAGCTGTTTTAATCACTATTTTGGTGTTTGAATTTAGAACACACCAATGTATTCGACCTCTATCTCAATGCTATACAACCTCCTTAACACTTTCGACTCACCCCATTTTCATAGAACTCATAACTCATCATTCCGCCATAAAAGTCTATTCGTAGTTGGAAGTGAAACCTCCGGGAGGTTTCACTTCCTACTTTAAATTTTAAAAGTGCAAAACGTACTTTATGACATGACACCATTTATTATAATTGTTACACCTTGTATACCATTCTTCATTATGTATTAAATTTACGTTTTACGTTATTATTAATTCCCTTTAATTAGAGAAACAGCTGCCCTGTGGGTCTAGTGGTCGCATGCGCTACTGCTGAGCACGAGTTTCTGTATTGCATTCCCAGGTCGGGCAAAGTAAGTAAGTAAGTTATTGGGTTTTTCTATCTGGAATTTCTCAGTAGCAGCCCGGGCCTGGATTTGTGCCCGGTTGATGCCAATAGGCTTGCCCCCCGATTTTACTTGCGACTTTAAATTAACTGGTGAAATGTTGGTGTCCCATAGGTATATCTCAGCCTAACCCTTCGGGGAAACCAGGCGTGATGATTGTTACGTAAATAACATCGTAAGGACTACCTTACGATGTTATTTAAAATAAAAAGAAGTATTATAACTTCTCTTTATTTACAGAAACATTGACTCTACTTAATAGTTTTCAACATCAATAACGAGTACATTTTTCAGAATAACTTCAAGAGTCGTGAATAATTACGGTTCATTAATCACATAAGTATTCCATTTCTCTTTTATACTTTCCTGTATAAATACTGAGGTAAGAAATAAAATGACGATCCTTTTGTGAACTTTGTGTACTTTTCTACGTTAAGGGCCATTTAGATGGAGAGAGTTTCTCGACTCGAAGATACGATTATCGAAAGAATATTAAAAAAGTCTCTTCGTGTAAACATTCACGATTGTCGCCCTGCCCCTTGGGCGACAATTGCATCGCAATAGAATTTATCTGTCTCCGTGTAAACAGAACTACAAAGCGAGAATTATATTTCGAGTTTTTGTGCTCTTTTATTATGACAAGAATTAATAAAACGAAAACAGAAAAAAGATGTTGGGTTAAAAAATATGGATAGCGAGAAGAAACACTTTTGGAGCATCTAATACTTTGTGCTTAAAATAATAATTACGTTATTATTATAATTACGAGTATTATTTCTTATTACTTTGTGTCTTGAATTAGAATTAGAAGATGAAGAGACATTCAAAAATATGTTTTGAATTACAAAAGCCCAATTTTCGAATTTACTTTAAAAAAATTGGACCGTCATTAAACATTTTCAGCCCCAGCTCCAGTCCCCAAAGATGATTTTATTTTTTTTCGTTCTTGAATATACTGACTTCTCATATTTTTAATTTTTGCTGTTATTTACTTTGGGCCAAATTCCTCAACTCCCAATTCTCTTGCAAATGCATTAAGAGCTGCATTTCTTGCATTACGATTTTTTTTATTTCATTCTCCGTATTCTACAAAAACTCGTAATTTCAATGAACATAGCCAACTCCCAATTCTCTTGTAAATGCATTATGAGATGCATTTCTTGCATCACGATTTTTTTAATTTCATTCTCCGTATTCCACAAAAACTCGTAATTTCTATAAACAATGAACATAACATTATCGATGATTTTTGTGTCATTTTGAGAACAATACCGTAGTAATCACTGAACTCGCATGGCAAATCTCGCACTCAAAAACGGTTCAAACCGATTTGTACGATACTCGTATGAACTTGATAAAATGTCATACGAGATCGTGTATAGACAAGTCGAGAACACGTAAGCAAAAATCTTCTTACTATATATTTCGCTGTGTAAACAGTCGCAGTAGATTATCGCTAGGCGATAAATTACTTGCGAATCTCGTATGATATAATCGTAGGCGAGAATTTACTTCTTGCCTGTATGTAAACATTATGATACGATAGTCTTATGGCGATTATTGCTTGCGATAGTAGCGTACGATTTCTCGCCAAGAAACGTTCGAGAAACTCTCCCCGTCTAAATGGCCCTTAAGTGCGAAGAATTGAATATTAATCATTTTTAAGTAAATGAACGTCTAACAAGTTGTAGGTCGTGGGTTAAAACCCAGGCAGGCGCTTTACTTTGTGTAAATAATTTAATCAACACTGCTCTCAAAACGGTGAAGGAAAACATCGTGAGGAAACCGGCATGTCCTAGAACCAAAAATTTGAAGACGTGACATTTACCAACCCCCACTGAGCCCGCGTGGTAGATTAAAGCCCATTCCTTTTCACAGAGAGGAGGCCTGTGTTCCAGTAGTGGGAAACATTATAGGCTAATATTATGAATTAAATGAAAAGGTTTGCTATATCACCGCACGTAAAATATTTGTATTCAACGTTTATGTATGTCATAAAACACAAAATTATACTCTTACAGAGAGGAAGACTGAGTGCCAGCAGTAGAAGCGTTATAGGCTGATTATGTTTATACTAGTTAGCATGGAACCTTACTTCCTTCAATACGGCTCGTATCTTCCATTTTCGAAAAGTACTAATATTTGTATGGCTGACAAATAACTGTTATGGGTCTTTGTCTATGCATAAAAAATAAAATAATGTTAAGATTATAAGTATTGTGTCTGTAAACTCTCCCACAATAAATATATGTATATGGTTAAACAAGAAACTATATTATACATAATACTATAGCTTACATTATACGTAGATATATTTAGTAACCAATTTATTCCACTTAACTATTCCTGAAGAGTCATAAAAAACCCTGTAAGAAATCGAGACGTGTTTCATCTCTCAACGAGACATCCTCAGGATGACGATTGACTTGTCGCGAACCCGAACACGGCGTGTTGCCGAATATATCAAAGTCTATATTATTTTATAATGGATTTTCGAAATGTCACGCCTGAATCAATTAACTAACACTATAATTTAGCTCTTTTGGAGATTGACGTAGACTTTCAAAGACTATTTATTGCTAAGCCGGAAGCCACGCAGACAGTACAAATGTACACTTGCCAGTAAATACACAATTAAAATAGTTTAATAGAAACTTTCAAGTTTGTAAGAAACATTACTGAGAAAAGTTTCTGTAATAAATGTCTAGCTTGCTCCAGTGTAATTAAAAGAACAATAATTAAGTACATTGAAACGTTAATTTTTCTAAGAAAAATATACACGTGGGAGGTACACTGCCTGCGTGGGTGGTTATTAAAAACTTTATAAAACCTAATTTATTTATGTTGGCCTTTTGATACCTAATCATGTTTCTAATTGGATTGATAATATTGCTGGGAAAAGCATAAAATCAAGATAGCACTATTTTCAGAGAAGTTAAATCTGCTCCCACGTGGCATAGTGAAAATAATTACACCCTATATAATAATGTCCTTACATAATTAATATAAAACGAAGTCCGGGTGCCGCGTCTGCCTGTCTGAACGCGATACACTCAAAAACTACCGAGCGGATTTTCAAATCGTTTTCACCAATGGACGAAATCATTCATGAGGAAGGTTTAATTCATTAAGGTTTTGTGTAAATGGGCTTAAATATGACGATTATTGTTGCCGGAAAAAATCATGCCAACTGCGAGCTTTACTGGCGTGGCGCATAAACCGTAAAAGATATATAAAATAAATGTTCTACCGGATTGTACATCTTAAAAAGTATTTAAATTGGGTATTTAATTTAAATATAAATATGCCTAACATCATTGTAAATTGATACTTTAAAATATATGACAGATTCAAAATTACATGTAACAAAATAATTATAGTTGATGGTGTAGCGGCGCAACGCTGGGACAGGAGTGAATGACCTTTCCCTATTCCTTTACTTTAACTTTAAGGTATGCGATCAATGCTAACTGTTTAAAAATATCTATTTGCTGCTTACCTCATATTTTTCTTAGGGCTTGTGACTAACTGATAACAGCCGCACGGGTCGATCGAAGGTTAAGCTACGCTTGCCGCAGTTGGTACTTGGATGGGAGACCATCTATTACATGTCGAGATCCCTCCGTGCTTCGGAAAGCACGATAAACCGTTGATCCCGGCTGTCATTCGTAAATCTTTGACAGTTGGTACGAATAGTCAGGAGCCCAAAAGTCTGACAACTAGTCTTACCAAGGGGTATCGTATTACCCAGTAACTGAGTTATGGAGGTCAGATAAGCAGTCACTCCATGTAAAATACAGGTATTCAGCTCCAGTAAGACTGAAACCGACCCCAACATAGTTGGGAAAAGGTTAGGCAGATTGATTGACCTCATATTTGCTTACTTAAAATGTGTAGAATTAAAACTCATTTGCATAACAATGTCATGCCTATTTATGATGATAAGCAAATTGCTCACAATTTACATGTCAAAAAGTCAAAAGAGTACTTAAACAATAAAAGAAACTGCAATTATCATTAGTAGAAACATTCAAAGTTCCTTATTGTAACTACATTTATATAATTGAGTTGAAAAGGATGTTGATATACAACAGCGTTTTCTGTTTCCTTAATAGCTTGCAAAATGGGGTACTGACACGCACTTGGCTCATTCTATGATACATTTTTATTGTATCAAATTGCAGTTCTGTGGTAAGTTTCTTTAATTTCATATTAACATCTCGCCTGTGTTCGCCGAACACATAGGCAGAGGTGTACTTATAGTACCATCAAGACCAACCGGACACTAATCCTAACTCTGGACTGCTACTGATAAATTCCAGATGGAAACAACTTAATAACACTTTGCCCGACCCTGGAATCAAACCCAGAACCTCATGTTTAGCTGTAGCCCTTACTAGTCCAGCAGTTTGATTTCATAAAGATTACATTTTCAGAAATGAAGCCTATTCAAGCGTGTATTCATCTCACTGGGCAAAGTAATTCGCTTGAACTACCCTTTGTTTCCGAGCTAACGTAATTTATACAAACTATAAAAATAATAGTTTTTTCATTAGAATTTTCTCGTAAAGTAATCGTACTATAAAATAATTTAGAGAGCTGTAAATAACAGTTTCAGCTCACACGTTTTATAAACTACGGGACAGAAAACTTACTTACATTTTTGTCATTAAACGGTAGGTAAGTCAAACAGAAATATATTTTTCTTTTTGTAACGAGGTGGCGAAAAAGTAGAGAAAAGTATCTCTACAAGTTACCAATCAACATCATTATTAAATATCCTTTGATTACCAGCAAAGTAAACATAACAACTTCAACAAAACGAAGTGTACAGAACCAATAACCAATAATCAAAGCTGCTGTTGACACAATTTGTGCCGCCATCTTAAAAAAATAACCTTCCAACACATATCAGAGCCTAAACCAATAAAAAAAACAATGTGCCAAATGAAATACTGGAAATCTAATAAAGAGAAAAACTGTTTTTTTGTTCGACTTTCAGCGGAGAATTCTCTTGGATGGAGACCTCAATTTTATCGAGTAACGAATTGGTGCTGCTAGTGTTGGGCACTTAAAAACTGTTTGAATAGCTCTTTGTGACAAAAATTCTAACTTTACGTTTTAGTTTCATTTTCTTTTAGGTAATTTTGAGGCGAATGCTTTGAAGAAAGGAATTAAAAAATTTATGAAATTTGGATTATATATCTTAATTCAGTGCCCCTGCTTTAGTGATCCGCCTGTATGCACCAGAAAATACCAGCTTTCAAAGAAACAGTAGTGACTGTCTTTGGTCACCAAACTTTTTCATTCAGCACAGTATTATAGGTCCCTTCTTTACATTTCGCCGAATTATAAATATATATTATATATTGAAGTATACGTAAAGAATAATATATATTTAAATACACCTTTCTTGTAATACGCAGCATGCTACAATGCTACACCACCGATTTCTAAACTGAAATTCAATTTCTTTTAAAAAGGGCATTGCCCGCTGTCCATAGACAATTTGGCCTCAAGTGCCCACAATTCAAAGTATATGGATAGGATAATATGTGATTTAAATAATGAAACGGTCAAGGTCTTGGTTTAGAAAAAAGTTGGGGTTATTTAGATAAAATCGTTTTTTTTCAATGAGGCAAAATCTTCAATTTGTGCTGCACTAAATGTTTTAATATGATTATATATTGATTCTAAAAGTAGATTCCAGGGGTTATGTACTACTTAAATGGTAATAACAGATTCTACAATCCAGCGGTACATAGTAATTGTACTTACAAAAAAGATGTACCCGCAGTGCTGATGGAACAGCGAGCCGATTGGTCGTGTTACAGCCAGGAAAGAAACATTGATTTTGAGTGTTTGGTGCTCTTACATAATAAGGCAGCAGTATACTGTTGGATGTGTTCAAGCTTTGTTGTCCCGCTTGCTATGCACTGTCAGCTACTTCAGATTGCACCGAAGGTAGGTTGGATGGTTCAAATTGCTCCATAGGCACACTGGATGGTTCACATTCCGGTTCTGTAGTTGAACATGATGCTGCTCTAAACTGCTCTAACAAGATGATGATGGCAACTGAAATAATAATAAAAATTAAAGCTCAGTGCATAAATACAGTAAACGTGAATTACTGTGGTTTTGATACAAATAAATACACAATCAAAAAAATATCTATCAATAACATTTTATATTATTATTAATTCATTTCTAAAAAATCTTTCTCAAGTTTCTAGACAATCTGTACTATGTGAAATATAACTTGTGCGGACACAAAAGAAGTTGAATATTACACTATAGACTCAGAAGTATGTCAGTATCAAATCTCAGAATTACGCTTGTATTAATTCTAAAATGTTGATAACTTACCGCTCTTGGTACAATCTGACAGGCAATCATTTCGAGTTGTTCATGTGAAGAATCAGACCTGAGTGTATGTGATCTTATTCTCAAAAGCAATCTGCCGCACGCAGCTGATGCACACTTGTCCATGACCATCAATCTGTACATTTTGTTGTTCGCACACTAAACTGTCACTCGACACTTGTACCTAATAAACAAGTCATAATTATTAGATATCCTAAAACAACACTAACTTTGATAGTACTCTGTCTATTTATTTAAAAATCATTTCTCAGAGGAAGACATGATACTGACCTGTTGTGTCGAATTGTTGTATAACATTTTGCTCTTTCTGCTATTTCCAAGAAATGCCTTCGTATTCTCGTGACGTTTAAACCACAATTAACACAGCGTAAATGACCTTTTGAATGAATTACTTAGGGAACGGAAGTACTCGGGCCAGCGACAATGCCGGGGTCTTCATAATTTGTGGATATCGAGTCAAAGTTCGTGCTGAGGTTTTCGTTAGAAGCGGGAGCGGAATCCATGTTCAGGCCGTGGTCGTCAGGGCTCAGGGTTCAAAGAATCTTCGGAGTCCATTTAATAAGCGTATTCGATGGTTAAAATAACAAATTCGCAAGAAAATAAAGTTATGCAAACGAAAACAAAGAAAGTCGATTTCACGATTTGTGATTTGACATTGACATTGACTTGACAGCCGGCCGGCATAATTCAATGTTGCCACACCACACACAAAAAATTGATAGATCGATATCGATTTTTTTATCGAATCCTAATTTTAATACAAAATTATAATCGCCACTGTGACTCTTTAATCTTAACGACGTCAACTCTGATGACGTAACATTATTTGGTTAAAAAAAATGGATAAACAGTGTATTTTAGTTCAAATAATAAAACGATTAAGTACCTAATATTAAAAAATAAAATAAAGTCTTACCAGCGATTACACGACACGAAACACACACAAAACTCAAAATAATCACATTCACTTTTTCACTCACGGGTTCCCGACGTTTTTTTTGGTCGGATCAAAATAGGTATTTAATAAACGATGCTAGTTAGTGCAAATATTTATCTACCACGATGTATGTTAAAACTACTTAAGGAAATAACAACACTTCCCGTCGATTTACACACAAAAATAATAAAAAATAACGAAATACGATGCCGAGCGCGCACTCGTGACTATAACGTTTTACCTGCGTGTGACGTGCGACATCAGTTAGTTTCAAAATTTTTTTCCAATGTTGGCTATTGATATTTTTGGATATTGGTTTTTATGATAAAAATCGTTAAAAAAGGGTGTATTCCCGTTCGTCCCACTGCCGTCGTCCCCTGGTGGGACGAACGGGAATTTAATAATTAAATGATTTAGTTGACGAGAATATCCGTCAGGCCATAGAGTTAAATTGCTCACCGACCAGTTTAGCCCTAATTTCATAGGAGAAATAGAGATTTAAACCGTGTGTACCTGCGTCGGCCGTATGTCCGCCTCGGGGTTTGAAGGACAAATAGTTTGCGGCAGCCTTGCGGCTGCCTCGGGAGTTTAAAGGTTAAGAAGTTATGAACGTCTTTGTAAATATGTTTTCTTTAACATATTCTATCTTTATTGTGCTGAACAGCTAAAGAATTATAGGTAATTAAAATGTGTAGTAGCGTTTTTGTTATGATCCTATGCATTCATTATTATATCAACTATCAATTCGCTTGTTCATTTAGTATCAATAGTAAAAACATAACACCGTATTTGTTTAAATACATCGAATAATAAGCATTACGGATCTGATATTATAAGTAAAACATCCATGAAAACATAATCGATTATTTCGTGAACGGAATTAATAATTATTGGCAACACTGCTGATTTTATCCACAAAAGGGAATTATTTTCACGTATCTATCGTTTCGGTACTTTTTATTTGTGCAAAAATGTTCCCATCTTGTTCGGATAAATGAATATCTTGTTAGATAACTAGAAATAACGATGTTTTTTTTACATAAACGTAAATTGCTGGGCGTTCTCGGGCCATAAATGGGCATCCTTCTTTCTCTCACAAAATACGTGTATGTGAAAATGAAGTTTAGAACCACAATAACACTGCTGCACATCGCCATGAAAACCAAAATACAGCAATAGAACACCCGCTACTCAATGACGTAATAGATGACTATCGTTAAATCGTCGCCTAGCGATGAATAACGCGATTGTCATCATTGTACACCCAGCATTATTAATGAGGCTCTGCCGTAGTAAAATATTCCACCCTATGAAGAATGTTTTATTTTATTTAAGTGGAATAAACCATGGAGCCGCTGATTCTCTCTTAATAATGGTGCTTTATTAGGTAACATTTATAAGGAAATAATTTAATTTATTTAGTCGTTTATTATGGTTATGAAAAGACGTTGCGTGTTGTTTGACCTGGTGGGTTCAAAAACGGTTCAGTAATTTTTTTTGTTTGCCAATTGTCCTTTTTCGACACGTTTTTGGATAAGAGTAGGTTATTCAGTTAAAAGTAGTTAAGTGGTATAAAATATCGTATTTATCTACAGCGGGCACTAGCATGAGGAGCTCATGGTTATGTAATAACAGACGCACGGGTCATCCATTCGGTTAAGCTACGCTTGCCGGGGTTGGTCAGTGAATGGGTGACCATCTTTACATATCGAGACTCCTCTGTGCCTCGGAAAGTACGTTGAGCCGTTGGTCCCGGCGGTCATTCGTGGATCTTTGACAGTCGTTACGAGTCGTCAGAAGCCCGAAAGTCTGACACCAGTCTTCCCAACCGGTATCGTATCATCCAGTTACTGAGTTGTAGAGGTCAGACAAGCAGTCGCTCTATGTAAAAAATATTGATATTCAGCTGCATCCGGTCAGACTGAAAGCCGACCCAACATAGTTGGGAAAAGGCTAGGCAGATTGATTATTGGCACTTAGCTTTTGTTATTTTTGATGCTTTAAAAGATTTGATTAAACTTGTGGTAGGCTTGTACAGGCATGCATGTGCAAGAGCAAAAATGTTTATAAAAATAGTGAAATAAGTAAAGATATTTTCTCCTAAAATATTGATTAAAATGCTGAGGTTGTATAACATCTTTGCACACAAAACCAGTGTGTTGCAAAGTAAGATAAAAAAAATACATTATTCATTGATTTTTTTTAATATTGGAGTTTGTGCTCGCAATATTGCAACAAACAAACACATTCATTGTAGCTATAGAGCAATATTTATTTATGCATAAATGATTTTTAATCCTACATCTGTTGCATGTGGTTTTAAAACCGTACCAGTTACATGTTCGAAAAAGCAAACTGAATTAATATTTAGAAATTAATAACTCTGAAATAAATAAACCTGCCAGTATTACCAATGGGAGAGAATATAAAATCATTCTTTTTGTATTAAATGGAAATAATTGAAATGATTTTTAGGGTTCCGTACGTCCGAATGAAAAAACGGAAATCTTAGTGTAATGTATGTAGTGTGTTTTCACCTTAATATTATTAAGATTAGTAACACTGGATCACTCCAGATACTGCATCCGGGACCGATGCGAACCCCATGTAAAATTGTCATCTGTCATTGTGTTATTCCGAATAAATACTCCATTGGACAAGAAAGAAAGAAAAGAAAGAAAGAAAAAAAAAAAAATATTTGGGACACGCACAGGAAATACAAACAGTAATTGTAAAAACATAATAAACAAGAAAATATAAACAAAACGGAGTATTTGTGAAATTTACAAAATATAATCACCTGTGCGAGGCCAAAAAGGCTCCTATCTCAGCATAATGCTGCGATATTTAAAGAAATAATAAATACCGCAGCGCTGGTATTCTGATAGGGCCCACTGTGATGTCACGGACACACCTACGGACTTAGATAGATCCCACTAGGGGGTAACAAAATAAATAACACAAGCTTGCGTTCCGTATTATTCCACGACCCTGGTTTCTAAATACTTTACTTAGAGGATCACTAGTGTTTGGCACAGTCAATTTGCTCTGAATCTACTGGACCAATTTAGTTGAAATTTGGTACACACATGAATTAACTATAATTATAAAAAAAATATATAATAACTATAATTTGTAAATGACATGGCTAAATGGAAGTATGGGCGACTCCCTTAGCAATGTATAAACATTGTACCTATTAATATGTAATGCTGAATAGCTGAATATTAGTATTGCGTATGAAAAAAGTTTCAGGAACTTTTTATATCGTTACAATCCTGAAAATAAAATCGTAGAAACTCCTACGTCAAAAGGCATACAAACTTGCACAAGAAAAATATTTTGCTATGAACTGTAGCTAGACGTTTGTTTACAACCTTCAACAAATAGGTTAAAGAAAAGATTATGTTGGGAAAATCACCCAACGCATATAATTATACGCACTGACAGGCCAGGCGCACTCCGTATTTTAGGTATGAAGCTACAAGTACGTGGCTGGCTCGACTCGTCGGGTCAATTCAGGTGGCGTAACGTAGTTAGAAGATAAAAGAGTTACGCGATAGTAAGAACCGCAACTTCTAGGTGAATATAACTTTATGTAATTAGCACTGTGCTACCTGAACTGCACTTTATTGTGTCGTAGCAAGAGGCGCTTTTGGTGAGCAGTGGTGGCCCAGTGGTAACGGCCCCGACTTACAAGTTGTAGGTCATGGGTTCGAAACCGAAACATGATGAACCCAGTCAGGCGCTTTACTTTGTGTAAAATAATTTCAGCACCACTGCTCACAAAACGGTGAAGGAAAACATCGTGAGGAAACCGGCATGTCCTAAGTGCATCTATGCATGTCCTAGAACCAAAAATTCGAAGACATGTGACATCCACCAACCCGCACCGGGCCCGCGTGGTGGATTACGGCCCTCTCCCTCTCACAGAGAGAAGGCCTGTGTCCCAGCAGTGGGAACATTAATAGGCTGATTATGTTATGTTATGAATGTTAAGAGTCGCTTTTTATTTAAATGATTTTGCTGAGTGAATCATCTGTACTAATCTGTGCCGGTACACAGAATGCTATTGTAGAAATAAAATAACAAAATGTAGGTAAGTACATTAATTATTTAATATGCAGCAAAGCAGTACTAGGGTTTGTGAGACACATATCTATCACATATATGTGTCTCACAAACCCTAGTACTGCGGGGAATATAAAAATTATGTTTTTCAACAAGCATCTTTTTTATAAATCCTGGGATTACATGTAACAGTTATTCAAAGACACAACCATTAAACATACAGTGTGTTGAAGTGTTTGCAGCCCGCTTATAATTTATTTCAAGTTCTACTAGGTAAAGGTCTAGATGCTGCTTCAAGTTCAGGTCTTGATTCAGGTCCAGGAAGATTTACTCGATTTCGATCTTGATTTGACTGCCGTTGATGTCTCATTCAACAGGGATGACACGCATAGTTCATAACCTAAAAGAAAAAGTCAATATAGGATATTTAAGAAGTCATCACTAGCCACAAATATTTATGTGATGAACTGTGAACATACGTGTTTTTGTTGGTCTGGGTGTTTACAAAAAAAAGTATGAAGTTGTATAAGTATTAAATATAAGCTCTACTTAGTTTAGGACTTACTTATGGTGCTGTGTAAAATATCCAAAATATTTATTATAAGTATTAATATAGTGAAGTCAGCATTGAATCAATATAGGAAATACACATAATATTGAGGTCTGGGACAGGACCGACTATTTGCAGGCTGATGAACTGATTATCCGAAAATGAAGACCATCCATTTATGCATGGGATGGGCATTTAAATATGAAAGAACACATTGTAATACACATCATTTTAATTACCTGATAGAAAGCTGGATGTGACCTCGGTACATTCTGAAACATTGAATTGTTCCTTTCCACTGCAAGGTATTGTGCACTTCATAACTGCCACAAGTGATGCACATTGTATGCCCAAATAAACGTGCATCAGGAGCTATTTCCGAACTCAGACGTTCAAAACATGGATGGCAAAAGTTGGCATCCTTTGAAACCTAGAATAAAATTATTAACATGAGTCAAGTATGTAACAAATACATAAACATATTAATAATTTATGACATCTAAGGCAACTAGTTTGTCGTTGTTACAAATATAAGAAGACCTGAGTCTATCTGATCCATTGCCATTGAGTTTATATTAGATTTTAAGAACTGTGGTAAACAACCTCCAAATCGGCTTTGCACTTAGTTGCTTCTCATATTGAGTAGTTGTAGAATGATTTCAGCTAACTCTAGATGACTTACCTCGATCGATTGTTTACCATCATGCTAAGATAGTGAGTAGAAGACCATGTAAAGAAGAGGTGATATGCCTCCACAGTCTACACCACACACGACTAGTTTATGCATCTCATAATGAATGAATATGCAAGGGAAGTCCATGTAGAGTAGCGGAAGGTCAGTATGAAGATAAGCACACTCAATAAGGCCGACAAATAAGCGAGGGTCGAGGGAAAAGTAAATACTAAAAATCCAGAAACGGCAAAACGAAAAAGCGACGTCTGACACACGTCTGGCCTGACTGACGTTTGATTTTTTAATAGAGATGGTATGGAACATCTTGGAATGTAGCAGAATCGATAAAATAATTGAAAATAGAAATACTGTTCTTGTCGATTATTATTCAATCAACATTCTTCGACATAAAATAGTTTCTTATTATTGTGATGGTTATTGGATCATTTGCATAGATTAAACAAAGAGTTTACCAAAGAGTTTACACGTTTTCCGAAGCTTTTGGTCATTTTTTTATTTGGTTCTAATCGAATCAAGTCTAATAAAGAAGAATCGATTGTCACTTTTTTTAGTGAACAGCACTATTTATTAAGTGCCGTCATACTTCTTGTCAAACAAAAAACAGGAAAAATACTTTTAATTATTTGATTGGTTCACGAAAGTTCTAGGAAAATAATAAAACCGTAATAATTCATTAATGAATATTTGAATGTTATGATGTAGTGAGAAATTTCTATACATGCTAAAGGCAGTGGCTTAGCCATCTCCCAAAAGTGCCTTCAAAGGCCTATTTGAAATAAATGCTTTGACTTTTGACTTTGACTTTAATTGATGTCTAAATAGGGACGTGTAACGAAAATACATGTTTGATTATGGGTATCACTTTTCGGGGGCAAACTGTTCCGTGTGACATATCAAATTTTCAAATATTGTGTATTTCAATCGCCGCAAAAAAAAAATTTTTTTCGGCGTTTTTTGCTAAATATTGTACGGAGTTACGGTATGTACCTAACCGGTAACCTAGTAGGTGTTACAAATGATGAAATCCCGCAAAAATAACGAAGACAACATGATTTTTTTGTAGCCTTTTTTATTAATGCTAAAACTTATGTATCGAAAATTGAAAATCAAATCGATATAACTAAAGGTTTTCGTACCCAACTGCCCTTTTAAGGTCAGCGTATACATATCATATCAGCTTGGCTGATAAGTGGGCGTTACAGTTTAGACTTTCATAGAAATAATGCTGAGTGGCTCCTATTAAGACGATGCTGATCCAGTTCCGAACAGATGTGTACCGTGTACCTATGCGTTGAACTACAACCATAAAACACCATTCTTTTGTTTATAGTCAATAACAACGGTGTTAAGGTCATCGCTCATTATAGCAGCACGGCTCCGACACGGCAAATAACTTGTCAATCAAGTTAGGATTTTAAGTCAAATGAATTAAAGTCTATTTTACGATGGCTATACAAAATAGTGGATGGCCGTCACACGGCGGGCCGACAGCGCGCTTCAAGCGAGGCGCCTGCTCGCCGGTGCCTCACCGTCCGCGGGGTGACCCTCGCCGTAAGCGCAGTGACACCTCACCGGCCGCACGGTGACGCCTTGCTTGTGAATAAACAATAAACTGTTACCTCGCCGGAGGCGTGCTGGCAGCGAGCGGTCGCCTTGCTGACGGAGCGTTGGCGACTAACCGTCGCCTTGCTTCCGGCGCGTTGGCGACTAGCAGTCGCCTTGCTTACGGCGCGTTGACGACTAGATTTTTTGAGGCGGTGCCGGGGCGCTACCGTGCTGGAGCGGTGCTGTTATAATAGGCGATGACGTTAATACAGCGGCGAAAGTGTCAGGGTAACCCGCGAAATTAAAATGTTCTTAGGTTTTTGCAATTTGCAGGTCAGTATCAGGTTGTATGTTGATCTAACATGATTCGCGGCCGTATCAAATGTTTATTTATAGAATTATAATCATAAAATCATCAATACAACTCTCTAAGCTAAGTTTATGTTATCCTATTGATGATACGAAATCATGACATTTGAGGATTATGCCAACTTAAGGAGTTGTGTTGCCGATTCTAATGATTGTAATTCTGTAAAGCCTTATTTGTTATGGTCGCGAATCATATTTTAATCAAAATACAATTTGACACTGACCTGCAAGTTCCAAAAAACGAAAGAAATTTGAATTTCCTGGGCTGCCCTAGCCTAAGGGGGATGCCCTTAAAGAATATAAGTTTAGAAGATATCCGTACATAGGCAGGCCGCTGTGCCCGCTGCTGATGTAGGCATGGGTGTGTGATATCCGATCGTTGAAGAAAATAAAATAAATGTAAGATGATTGTATGAATTTATCCGAACTAATGAAATGTGGCAACACAGGTTAGAAAGGAGAACACAATAAATTGAGGATGACCGAACCGCAAAAGAAAAGACGTTGCTTGCAAAAATTTATTATTTATTTACTTGATTTTTAGTGGAATAATGTTTACCTTGGAGCGTAAAGCTGTTTTCAGACCAAAAACTTCACGGTATAACAATAAACGGTGTAAACAGCATAAAGGTCAATCGTCTAAACGAAACAGGCTACAAACATTAATTTGCTTTTTTTGCTTTATTTCTAAACGATCTAACTAGTTAGAAAGAAAGAAAGAAAAATGCGTTTATTGGCATTACAATAAAAACGATACACCCTATAACTAAAAAAGAACAAAAGCAGAAAACAATTATTATAATGCCAAAAGGGCCTCAGCTCAGCATAATGTCAGATGGCTGTACAAAGTGTGCCACCTGACGCTGATTTGCAGCTGCAACCCACGATATATCACGATAGATAATAGTTATGATCAAGATCCACAAGATGCTGTTCAAGCTAAGTTCAAGTATATTAGACATACTCACTTCATTTCCAGTGACTTTTATTTTGATCTCTTATTCAAAAATTCTCGCCATAATTCCCGATTACTCTTTAAAATGACTAAACACACAGCCAATACTATTATGTTCAAGTAATTTCCTAATTCGATTATTACATTAATGGTCAATAATTTACATCCAATGCTATAATTATAGCAGGTAAAACTATTACATTGCTGATTACAAAAATCATTGTAGCTATGTATATGCGACGCCATTTGTTAAAAGGTATACTCGTACCAGCTTCACTAACGTGGCTCAAACAATATAAAACTTTTACAAAAATAACAAAATTAATCGCTACCGGTGTTAATAACGTTAAAACGCTAAGAAAAAATAAAATATCCGTTGTTATTGTTTCACTTGGGCCATAGACAGAATAAAGCGACGTAGAAAATATTAATAATAAGTCTGTTAAACACGGTAGACCCCACGCAAATAGGGTACTCTTAAGGTACCTCCTACGAATGTCAAGACTAAAAACTTTTACAAAGTCAACATAAAAGATGTAGCACAACACTAGTAACCAACAATGATGCGACATATCAAAATATAAATCTACACTGAATAAAACTGCAGTTAAAGGATTCACTTGGATCGATGCCTCAGAACGTAGAAAACTGAATAACAAGGCAAGCACATTTACTTTATTGCACTGAGAATCACATAGTTTAGAAAATGTCGAAACTTCTTGATCAGGAACCACGATACCACTCCGCATATGGCCGCCGCGAGAGTGAGCACGAACAAAACCAATGTGGTCACCAGAGTAACCAATGAGTTCATTAAGGGTTTCCGGGCTGGTACGCAGTCTGATGCGCTGCTGAGCAGTGACACGCGTTCACAAAGTTACTCGCTACAAAGCGCTATGATACCAGATCAGTTATTTCGTCAATGCACTAGCCTTAGATTACAGACAAGTATATAATCTAAGGCACTAGTTTCTGCCCGCAATTTTATTCGCGTGGAAGTCGACACCACTAAATTATCAGCCACATTTTTATTAAACTTGCCTGTAAACTATAGTACCTAACAACACAACATTGATACTATTATTTATTTATTGATTCATTTCGGACAACAATATGGTCCAATTTGTTAGTAAAATACTTTATCACTAGTTAGCTGTTAGTAGTAGTGAGCAGTGGTGGCCCAGTCGTAACGGCCTCGACTTACGAGTTGTAGGTCGTGGATTCGAACCCAAGCAGGCGCTTTACTTTGTGTAAATAATTTCATCACCACTGCTCTCAAAACGGTGAAGGAAAACATCGTGAGGAAACCGGCATGTCTTAGAACCAAAAATTCGAAAACATGTGGCATCTACCAACCCGCACTGGGCCCGCGTGGTAGATTACAGCCCACTCCCTCTCACAGAGAGGAGGCCTGTGTCCCAGCAGTGGGAACATTAATAGGCTGATGATGATCATGAGTGTTAGTAGTACACAAAACAAGGATAATAAATAGCTGGTGACTGCGGCAGGATGTGCAGAGAACGATAATTTTATTATTCTACTGTTATTGTTACTTTCAAAGAGCCATTTCCTAATTATTCTAACTTTATTAGGTCCTAAGTCAAAATAACGTTTGTTAAATAGTTATACCTACTTTAGGCCTCCACGAGGCTGGCTCAGCCTAGCGTTGAAGTCTGAGATAATTACTTTTCGCATATTTACACTAATTAAAAAAATAATTGAATTTTTATTTTTTGTAAAAAAACTTTTTATTTTTCACTTTTTAGTTGTGGTACCTACCCCACACAAATTCGAATACCCCTATGTGGGAAAAATATGTATTATTGAAGCTAACTCAAAAACTATCCTAGCAAAGTTAATAAAACTTATATGGAACTACCTCGGGAGCGTACCCTTTCTAACAAAAAAAGAATAATCAAAATCGGTTCATAAACAACGAAGTTATCCGTGAACAAACATAAAAAAAAAAATACGGTCGAATTGACAAAACTCCTCCTTTTTGAAGTCGGTTAAAAAACCACAGAACATACTTTTTTGAGGTTAGTGATTTCACCATTGAAAGCCACTTAATTTTTCCTCCATTTTCAAGTTTTATCCTCAGAAAAATAATAATAAACAACTCACATGCTGTATAAAAAAAAAACGTTTCTACCAATCATGCATGCACATTTTTTTTGCCATTCTCCAGATACCAAAATGAAATTACTCCGTGTAAGCAATTTTCCTCGTATACCTATCTCGAACTGTATATATTTTTTCCTCAAACGCTGAGCTTCTGTATAAATCTCGAGACAGCGTACAGTGACGTTACGTATCAGCCAACAGCCTGAAATAAATCATAACTGAGCCTTCTCTTTTTATGACCTTAAGTGTACAATGTTGGAAAGGTGACACTCCATATTGTGGGTTCTATAGGGAACGTTTGGGGTGATTTTGTAATTTGAGTGTTGAGATTTTTTATTGTTTTGATTATTTATTACTTTTTGAGTTTATTTTGGATATTACATTGACATCGGTGAAGGAAAAACATCGTGAGAAAACCTGGACGTATCTATAATATAAAAATGAGTCGCTGAATGTGTTGCTAAGCGCAAAACTCGAGAACGGTTGGACCGATTTCGCTAATTCTTTTTTTTAAATATTCCTTGAAGTACGAGGATGGTTCTTACGTAGAGAAAAATTCTAAAAAAAAAAAAAAAAACCTGAAAAAGTCAACACTTATAAAAAATTTAAGAATCGACTGTTAGGCGATACGAAGTTCGCCGGGTCAGCTAGTAGTAAATATAAGTCTGAAATCGCAATTTGAATCGTCTTGAGCAAGGTTGGTGACAAATCCTCATGCCTTCTCTGTATAAGAGAGGCCTTAACCTTGCAGTGGGACAGTAGTACTAAGCAGTTGGTGATAGTTTATTGAGAGAAACATTTTAACGATACTTGGCACTAACTGCGCGTAAATTCTTCTACAGAATTTTTTTAATGTCTTTTTATATATTTACTTATTTTAACATAAAATGACCATGGCTAAAGACACAAATACATTAGTCCCGTACATTAGTAGTGTCCGTGGAGTTTCTTGCCCGTTCTTCTCCATAGGTACCTACTACGTTTTGGAATGGGCAACTAGCTTCATATTTTTCTGACTGACTGACTCCTTGACAATTCAAAAGTGCCTGTATATGGTTTAATTGAAATAAATGCTTTGAGTTTGAATTTTGAGTTAATTACAATAATTATATAGTATAATTTCGCACGAATTGCTTTTTTCAGTATAAAAGTACTATAATTAATTTATTTGGTTTAATACAATATTCATTAGTAGTAGTAGTATACTTATTTATTTTCAAAATATAGTCTAACAAAAATAAACAATTTATTACCCATCAATATGGGTAAAATTTCTTACCTCGCAATCTTTACGTAATGTCAAAGATTTTGATATTTATATTGATATTTATTTTGATATTTATTTTGTCGGTTGCTAGGCAACGGATCTTACGGTCACGTCTTGACGCGAGTTTAAAAATTTTCACCCATCCCAAAAAAAGTGCACAACGCCGCTCAAGAAGTTTTCACTTAAAAAATAAAAAGAATACAAAAATTAAATTATGCCACTTTAATGGCTACCGAAATGGATCGATATTAGTAGGCTATTCTACTACATTTCTGCCATCCCCATCTTCCTAGCTACTGTTATTTTATTTAATATTATATTTTCATACTTTTTTGCCTTTTCTTATCTAAATAACAGCCCGTTATGTGTTCGTGTCAAAGCGTGGCTGTGTTCCGTCTCTGTTTTTTCATATACTGCATTACGTAATATCTCTTGATACCAACAACTGTTCTATCTAACTTGTTTTTATTAGATGTTTTAGTGACATTTTCTGTAACATGAGTTGGTATTTGTTCTATTGCTCTTAGATTCATTCTTTATTGGATATGTAACAGTGATTTTGGAATGTATTCGTTCTTTAGTTTCCGCCTACGACCATATGATAGTTAAAAGGCGTTGAAAAAATAAAAAAAAACGTTGCCGTTACGGGACGTCCGGCAGAAGTCAGATGTCATAATTATATGAGAGCGGCATAAGAGAGCTCATACCGTTTGCCGTCATGGCTTCCAAGTCGGTCTTATACCCAAGGCACGCCTATACATGTTTAATATCAAAAATAATTAAGTCCAAAAACGATTTTTTTACAACACACCTAATTAATGAATATGTTAATTACCAATTAAGCCACAGTAGGAGGATAAGATGTCATCCATAAAATCAATCCCAGATTTATTTACTTTATCCTTCAGTCCTCAAATAACATTCCAGATGTTGGCCACTCAATATTTACTTGAAATTAATTAAGTGCCCCTATCTCTGTGGGACATATTTCAAGAACTTTCTCTCACAATTTTCTTTTTCCCTCCTTTCAATTACATTATTAAGCTATGGTATTTGAAGTTTTATAACAAGTCAAAGCCTCTGTGATTGATTTTTATTCTCTTTAGGTTGACCGAAGGTTTTCATCTTAATTATTTTGCTTTTATGTAACTGAGGAAAAATATACTGTTTTTTGCAATCAACACGATTTTTTACCGAGATCAGAAGCTGAATTGGCATTGTGTCACGCAGTAACTAGTTTGAGAAGGCAGTCGCTACATTTAAAATACTGGTAGATATTTAGCTGCATTCGGTTAGATTTCAAGCCGACCGAAACATAATTGAAAAAAGGCTAGGCAGATGATGATGACAAAGTAGTTGAAGTAACCAGATTAGATAAGAAGTCAGACGCCTTTGACAGGAGATTGTGAACAGAAAACTTTGCAAGCATAAAGCACTTTTTGGCCGAGATCTATTCCTTAACGTTACTCAGCATAATGCTAAGCAACATGTTTAAGTCAAACCCCAACCTAAGTCATGTTTATAGATCTTGGCCCGAATCTAGACAGAGAGGCGATTATAAAAAGGTAGTGTAGAATGTCTGAATGTAGAAGGCGTAGAACTGGGTATTATGGCGATACTTAGAAAAAATATGTGTCTAGAAGTCCATTAGATATAAGTTGACAAAATATGAAATGGCTTCTAATTTTGAACGGGTACAGTTTCAAATATTCGGAATTTCGCTCAAGTTTGGTCGCAAAATACTTCCACATACAAGCCATCGCTCGTGTCTTACGACCCAAAAAATAAAGGTTGACCTTTTCGTTAGCGGTCAACCATTGTTCTCGATGCTCTGCTAATGTCACTCCTTACGGGTCATTAACTTTACGACCCAGCATACTTCCAGAATTCTGGAACATACTAAAACTTTATGAGTCCATTTTAAACGGAAACTGAACAGGAAACGGCCACTTTTGGCCAAAAAAATGTCTGTCTCAAGTCGTGAGAAATATGAAGCTAGAGGATTTATTTCTCGGACAAAAAAACGTCTCAGTCGGGACATAATGAATACCAAGCCAAATATATTAACATGGTACGAAGTAAAGTGTGTACTGTTTGGGTGGGACACATGGTAACGAAGTTTAACTAACTATTTTCTTAACTTAGCTTTTCCACTTACCATATTTACCTGTTTTGATTAATTTGGCAATATTACTGTATCGAATTATGAAATGTGGCTAACTAGTGAACTAAAATATTGATTATGAAATGCAATAATATTAATATCGTAACACCGAATATTTAGTCTTAGATGCAAAATAAGAATTTGAAACTTTCCAAATGTTTTTTTTTACACCTAAAACGACTACAATATCAATTCAGTGATATAATTATAATTTCATTATTAATATTCTAGTACACTAGTTAGCCACATTTTATATTTCCTTCAGGGTCCGGCGAACACGGCTAGCAACTGCAAGTCGAGATGGGAGGAAAATGCGTTTGGAATATTGTTATCTCTGTTCTGTTGTGTTGTTGTTGTTGTTGTCTGTGTCTGTTATGTGTTTTGTTAGTGTTGTTACTAGCTATCGTAATTTATGATAAATTTGGATGTGTTCCGTAATACCAAAAATTATGAATGAAAACTTATTAATATTCTTTCATAATTTTTTCTATACTTTGTAACTTGATAATATAAGCTATGCTCCTGCCGAAACAATATTCCAATTATTTTTGTTTATAATACAGAAAAAACAGTATGAAAACATGTCATTTTGCTGTAAATATGTGCGAAATTCAATTCGCTTAAACTTCATTTTAGGTAAGTTTTTGGAAAAAAAAAGATGTACAAGCCTAGATTTAAACTGTCTAAATCCGAATATTCACATAATATGATGGAAATATGCTCAAATTGCAAATGATTTAGGTATTACGTTTGTATGGAAAATTCAACGGTCGCCGCCGCCTTAAAGTGAAATTGCCAAATTAATTGACGTTGCCCACTTTCAGAATAAACGCCCCTATTCACTCCATTTTTCTATTGTAGAAGTTATACAATTTATGCTGGATTAATAATGCTAGCCTGTTACAGTCCCACTGCAGGGCAAAAGCCTCTTCTCATACAGAGAAGGCATGAGTATGGATGATCACACTTGCTCAAGACGGGGTGATGATGTAAAACTCTATAAGTCCAGGTTTCCTCACGAGACGTTTCGTTTCACCGATGTCAGTGATGTCCATGATAAACTGAGAAAGTACATAATTATAAATTGGCTAATAATCTGGAATGCCATATTCCGTGCACATAAATAGAGACAGACAGATTCTGATTTATCACCGATTTTTAGGAGATAAGCCGCCATTCATCATGTTGAAAACAAACATCTAGCTATTAAATATTACTGACACAAACTGAGAACAATCAGAATGGTCAACCACTGTGGCGCACTAACTGACTATAGTGAACATAGCAAAAATTTCTCAAAAACGCATTTTTATAGCCAATCTTAAACTTGCTAGTTACCAGCAGCACTGCGCCACTTATTTTTAAATGTCGCAGCATCATGCTGAAATAGGAGCCTTTTGGTCTCATGCAGGACTTTCTGCTTTTATTTTCATTTCACTTTGTTTTTTTATTTATGATTCTATCAGTGTGTTTAATTCAACCTGTCGTAAATATCATATTTCCCATTAAACAATTAAAAATAAACTAAAGTATTTAGACCTCAATAAACGTTGAGTTTTAAATATAATAAAATGTCCTTGTGATCTCCTGTGCGAGTTCCAATAATTAATTTATTTTTCTTTTCTTTATAATTGGCAGTCAATCTTTTACATTCTAGATCTCCAATCATTCGAGAGTTTTCGCACAACTTTCCGCAACAGAAAGTTGGACAATTCAAAGAGCAATGTATCGCAAAGTTAACACGAACCATAGAGAAAGAACTACTAACGAAGCGTGTCACGCCAGCCGTCGCCGTCGCCGCGTTTTATATGGCCATTGTGAGCGGAACGTATCAAACGAACACGTGGATATTATGCCTCCTATACATAGGGGATATGTTAAAAAATGTGTTTATTATGACTTTTTTAAGGTTTATGGTAGGTAGGTTCTTAGTTTTATAATATTTTCTTTGAAGGTTTGTGGTTACGTCAAAAACTTTTTGGTAGGCTCTATAACGGGCCCGACTTACGAGTTGCTGGTCGTGGGTTGGAACCCAAGCAGGCGCTTTACTTTGTGTAAATAATTTCATCACCACTGCTCTCAAAACGGTGAAGGAGAAGATCGTGAGGAAACCGGCATGTCTTAGAACCAAAAATTCGAAGACATATTGTGACATCTACCAACCCGCACTGGGCCCGCGTGGTAGATTACGGCCCACTCTCTCTCACAGATAGGAGGCCTGTGTCCCAGCAGTGGGAACATTAATAGGCTGATGATGATGATGATTGTCACTTAAGAGCTGAATGACAAATGTCAAATGTCCGAAAGACAGCTCGATAACAATTAAAATTTTATTGTGTCTCATTAGTGACATGTTTGTACTAATCAGTACCTACTAGTTACCTATCTACTAATAAACATTTCTGAAATAATCCTACTCATACACGATTTTAAACGTTCACTAGTTTGACCATTTCTGACGCATAATTACCCGACGTGACTGCGGTCTGACACCGCAATCACCAATGTGGGTACCAAGCGTAGTGATTACGGTTTTATCCAACGATCTCGTTCACAGTACCTATCGGTCTCTAGGGCAACCCGAATTCAGGAGTGAACGGTTACCGACCGATACTGATAAAATATTATTATCTGTGATACCAAAATATCCATGACGTATGTCACTTTTGGAAAATATCGTCATAATTTAAACCTCAGGGCAATAAAGGCTTAAATTATGATGTTAATATCGGATGGAAAGTATTTAAAATAATATCGTTTTATTTTATAAATGTAATTTATATCGATTTATTTATGGCACGTTATTTACATCAGCTTTTAATCTGGTAATGTTGTCATTTAAATAAATTACTTAGGTTATGACTATGAGGCACAAGTGATACTAGAAAGATTGCATAACTTGACTGTAAGCAAAAAAAATGCTTGCATTATCTATAATGTTTGCAAATTCTATTTACATTCAAATGCATACGTACAAGCAGGGGTTATAAACATTACTGCGTGCAATTTTATTGCTGTTTTTTAGGGTTCCGTACCCGAAGGGTGACAAACGGAACCCTATTCATAAGCCTCCGCTGTCCGTCTGTCTGTCAGCGAGCTCTATCTCATGAACCGTAATAAGTAGGCAGTTGAAAATTTCACAGATCGAGCATTTCTATTGCCGCAAGAGCCATACAATAAAATTAAATTTTGAAAAAAAAAAAAACTGACTCTGGCATGTGGGGTATCATTTTCTAGAGCTCATCGAGTAGAGAATAAATATAATTTTTATTTGTTTTTATCTTCAAAAATGATGAATTAGGGGGCCGTAGAAGTTGTCTGTTTTAGACCATTTTTGTACGAGCTCTATCTCAACAACTAAACAAATTAGGAATTTGAAACTTGTGTGTATCATGTAACATATACTGTTTATAATCAACAAATGCTAAAAACGCCGATTCATAACGTATTTTATATAATATGGGCGATTTTCTGCAACTTAAAGTAATCATTTTGTATTTCATGCTAATATTATGCGATATAAATTCCACAGATAACTATTTCATAGTCGGAGTAATGACATGGAATTAGTAAGTACCTACTATCATGGCAGCATATACTATTTCGATCATTTAAATTTCGATCATCCAAAAAGGTCTACAAAATAAACTTTCTTCACAAGATTTTAAAACCGGCCAGTATTTTTTGAGTTTAAGAACTTTATCGACTTTTTTCAAAGTATCCCTAGACGGTGTTGATGTGTGTACCTCAGGTTAAAACTACACTCCAATATACAATATATTCAGTAACATTGAAATGAATGCTGGCACATACAGTGTACTATTCAGTTACCTTAAACCGTTGTGGATACAATTTCATATTGAGAAAAATTATTGGTGTAAAAATATTCGGTCACGGCGGCCAATCTCCACGGAGACTGGCCTTCGGCGCGGGAGATATTATAGTGCACAAGTGTGTGCGCAGACACGAGTGCACTCTCTCTTCCCTCACTCTCATAGTCCGATGAGATGTGTAAAAATAATAAGTAAGAAATAATAGATTTCTGTATGACTATCAAAAATAACGTAAATAAATACCTGTATTGACCCGTGCGTTTGCACTGGCGAAACATCACGACAAAACATGTTGAAATCTCTAGTTCCTGTCAAACATTGTATGAAAAATTGACAGAAAATAGAGATTCCAACATGTCTTGTTGTGAATGTTTCGCCAGTGCAAACGCACAGTTATAATTAAAATTTGGCGTACTACTTACACTCTATTTTGTACAATATAGTCTGATGTAGCAAGAGAAATCCTTTTATTTATAAGTAACTAGCTTTACCCGGCCTGGCTTCGCACGGTTAGCACTAAGTACTTATCTACGGCGCATCTACCTTTCCTAATTACCTATTTCTACCTAATTACCTATTTCTACCTAATTACCTAACCTACCTTACCTACCCTACATATCTACCTGCTTACCTACCATATATACCTATTTATACCTACTAATACTATGTTAGTAGCAAATAAATAACTTTGACTTTAGTTAATGCATGTTACTGGATAAAGTTAACTTAATATTTTTCTCTTAAAATAAATGAAATATACTCCTACACCTATATTTTAACACAACAACATTTTTTTATTAAAATTAGACAATTTCTTTACAAATCTTTGTTTTTTTATAGCGCCTCTGTTGTTACCTTTACGAAAGTATTACTAAAAAAGTATTAGGAAAATTCATAGTGTTAAATCTTGTACGACATGGTATGGAACCCTTCGTGTGCTAGTCCGACTCGCACTTGACAGATTTTATTTTAAGTCGTCAAGATCAAACAAACACTGGCAAAGTCTGGAACAAATCCATCTCGTATACCAATTTCTAACAAAGGACAATTTGAAATAAACATGTTCACAGGTGCGATTTTTATTTAGCTATAAAAATATCGTAAAACATAGTTTTTGTTATGATATTTTTGCACGGAATAACCGAATTTACGTGTGTTTAGGTCCCGTTTTATTTAAACGAGAGTGCTTGTTCCGGATTTCATGTAACTGTTAGATATTTATGAATTGTTTTTCTTTTACATTTGATTGAAATGGCATTGGGATCACTTTTGGGCCACCCTCTCACCATCTCTCAATCGCAAAAAGTATATATTTTCATTTTGGTTTTGATTTAAAACCGACGTTATGTGCTCAACAATTATGTAGTGAGCAACAACATTTACATAATCATTTGAGACTGCCCAGCTGATACTGATAAACATTCCATTTGGTATCAACCCATCAAAACATCCCTGAATATCATGCTAAAACACACCAAACATTAATTATTCATTTGCTCAATAAACATTTAAATCCAAGCCTGAAATCAAGCACAAATTCCAGTAGGTAAATCTACCCGACCCATTGACCGTAATATCGCAGAACAATGAATACCGTAAGGCCATTTTGCAGACAATAAAATGCATTGTATAACCGAATGTTATTGACAGAACCGTAACATGGGTTTATGTGTGTTCGACGTTTTGACATATGACTTACTATAGCGAAGGAAACAATGGTCCGACTGCTTTGTATAAGGGGTGATATGTCAATTGGTGTAGTAATTATGTTTCAGTTTCCAGTATCAATTTGGGATGGAATTGTGGGTTGTGAGATTGGGGGAGCAGGGAAGAAGAAAAAAGTGCTACCGTTGAAATAATGCGCATTTTTATGAACTTTTCGGTTGAATTGCTGATGATAGAATCTTTATTTTTTTTACCAAAATTTACCCTCCATCGCACCACCTGGGCCCTATTTAACTAATAACAACTGAAAATGTGCCACATTTTTATTTGTCAAAGAATGCAAAACTGTCTCATATTCACAATAGGTGCTGTTTAATAAAGCAGAAAACTGTGAAAGAAATTGTAAAATTGTCGGATTGTCACCTGTCACTTGTTGGTTTTCCTAAATATGCCTCTGTTGCTGTTTGTATACCTACATCTTTTTTATATTGTGCACTGCAATATCTTCCGCGTCGAAGGCTGGTCTCAGCTGATATTGGTCGCCATAGCCGAAATTCAGTCTGTTCGCGTCTATTTTACTATCACGGTCGCCATGTACGGAGGGCGGATTCTAGAAGTAAATGATACAACGAGTGCTGTTATAATACTGCCTTTAATATCATAGCACATTGGTTTATATACATGTACTTACGGCTACTACCCCACACTATTATATTATTTTCTATTGGTGGGTACTGACCCAAACTAACACCCCTCGAAGTATGTTGCACTATTTACTAGTCTTCTTGTATAAATTCCTCATCTAACTACATCCGGTGCACCACAACAAGTCAGATTTGCTAGTTGGCTAACTGAAAAATATTTAGTTTGGCATGAACTAGGCTAATTATGATTTGTGCTTATATGAGAGAAGAAGAGAGGAATTCTAATAAAAGTGTGTTTAGAAAATACAAATCAATAGATTTGTATACTTTATAAACACATTTTATTAGAATTATAGAATACTACGAGTATATGGTCCAACTAGGAGTCGACAACGAGTGGACGTGTGTTTTGGTGAAATAAAATCTCCGGAGAAATATTTAGGAAAAAACATTAAACAAAACAAAATAAAACAATCCTAAAGGTCTAACAAATAGTGTCACAAATTGAGTGAAAAGTGCGCGAATTTTAATTCAAAATTATTGCCAAAATTTTATTCCCGATCCCGCTGCATTAGCCGAGGTAGGCTCCTCCTCACCTCGGGGAAAAGAGACAAGTTGCTATCTCGCGATAATTTCGTCCTTATCGCACAGCGACCAGCCGATCCGCACGTGCAATAGCTACCTACGACGCGCACCTGCGGACCAAATTCCTGGAACTTGAACTCGTAAGCGCTTCCTATTATTACTTTTATAAAAATGGTTAACAGCTGTGCGGATTGCACTAAACCAATTAGCCCAGCACAACAAATAAAATGTACTCATTGTGCGTACTCATATCACGCTTTATGCGTAAATATAACGGAATCACGTAAACTGACCAAAGAACAGCGGCAGCATTGGAAATGCCCTCACTGTCAAAGCTCTGAAACCATCACTGGTCAACTGAGCACCGCCTCTGATGGCCAAAAATTTGCTGTAATAAACAATCAGCCCGCTTTGCAACCTGTAA
Organism: Conistra vaccinii; assembly: GCA_948150665.1. Lineage (NCBI taxonomy): Eukaryota > Metazoa > Arthropoda > Insecta > Lepidoptera > Noctuidae > Conistra > Conistra vaccinii. The sequence goes on from OX411329.1 coordinate 20,242,239, forward strand.
CCGTGGATTCAAATGCTCTGAACAACCTAACCTTAGAAATGAAGCTGATCCGTGAAAGTGTCATAGAGATGAAGTCCGAAATGAGGTCATTGACCGACCATATTACGCAGTGTAATAGCCGTCTTGATGAATATGGGCACAAAATTGCCCGTGCTGAAGAAAAGATTAACAATCTCGAAAAATACGCCTCTCAAAACATAATACTACAAAACACAGTATTACAACTTAAAGAACAACTCAACTCTCAGGCCCAGCAGTCCTTAAGAAATGAAATAGAAATCATCGGAATAAACGAAACTCCATCAGAAAGCCTGACTCACATAGTTCGCGTCATCGCTCAGAAAATAGGTGTTGATCTTGACGAGAAGGATTTGGACTACGTGACGCGTGCTGGACCGCGCCGCCAAAAACACACCAATGGTACAACTGATATAATAACCGAGCCCGACAACAAGCTCCCTCGACCACTAGTGATCCGATTTCTGAGACGAAACAAACGTAATGAATTTTTAAGCTCCGCTAAAAACAGACGTAACCTTAACTGCGCCGACATTGATATAAAGGGAACCAAGGGAAACATATTCTTTAATGAGCGCTTAACACCAGACAACCGTCGTTTATTTCGTGAGTCTCGCCAAATCAGCAAAAATGCAGGATACAAATACTGTTGGATTAAAAACGGCTCTATTTACATACGTAAACTGGAGGGAGCTCCACCCATCAATATCACTAGCCTGGATGATCTTCGTCGTCATGTTTCTGGTGCACAAGACTGTACCTCTCTACAAACAACCTTACCTATCATTGACTACTAGAAAACTTTACCTACATTTACCGTTTTGTTTTTGTTTACTTTTAATTTTTTACTATTTTGTGCCCTATAGAATTACTTTTTGTTCTTTTCTACATTTAACTGGTAAATATTTTGTGTTTCTTAGAATAACTTTTTGTTCATTTTCAATTGCTAATAACTGTTTTGTGTATTATAGAAATACCTATTCTTCTTGTTTACTATTAATTGTTAACTATTTCGAGTGTTATCGAAATATTTTTTGTATATTTATAACTTTGATTTTTAATTACTTTGCGTCCTATAGAAGTTTAATTATTAAAATGTTTTATGCTCCGATTAAGTCACCCACACATATCACAAACACACACACCCTACTAAACTCACTCACCGCCGCGCACCTACACACATTCAGACACTTACAGTCGTACAAACGACGTATCCATCAGTGTCAGGGTACCCTGATATTCTCAATAGATAGTTTCGATAATTTTGGCAAATGGAACATACTAACTTGTTGGTTACTGACAGCCCCTTTAAATAAACTTTCTCTCTTAAAATTAAAATACTACACTAATGGCATTACTTAACGTAGTACAAGACTTAGACGAAAATCTACGAGTAAACTGTCATACCGTTGAAACTATTGAACATTGCCAAAAATTAATAAAAAATTCCGAGACTAATTTTAATATTTTATCGCTCAATATCAGAAGCTTCCAACACAATTTTGACAACTTTGCGGTAATGCTACAACGAACTACAATCTGTTTTGATGTTATTATTTTAACGGAATGCTGGTTGTCTGACGGCAGTGTTATAGATCCTCTGCCAGGATATAATACATATCGCACATCGGTTCAGCAAAATAAAAACGGAGGTGTAATTTGCTTTGTTAAAACTGATTACAATACTGTAGCAGCTGAACCTACAATACTAGACGCAGATCGACTTCTCATAACCATCGATGATAAGTTCGCAATCCTAGGCATCTACAGATCTCCTTCTTTCAGTAATATTGATCCATTCCTGAACTCACTGGACACATTACTGAGCTCACTGTCAAACAGACAAACATTAATTGTCACTGGCGATATTAATATTGATATTTGCAACACTAATAATCAGTCATCAGAGTACCTATGTCTAATGTCTTGTCATGGGCTGCTTCCTGCCATAACCAGTCCAACGAGGGATAAAGCATGCCTAGACCACATATTTATAAAGACTCAGAACAAATGCTTTGGGGTCGTTTGCAAGTCCTCAATCACTGATCATGATATAGTTGTCGCTAATATTTCCTTACATAAACCCGCAACTAGTACTGCAAAGAGATGGATAAGTAAAACAGACACCGAAGCAGTTGTTGCTGATCTCAACAGCGTTGACTGGTCTATCGTCACAAAAGACACGAATGTTAATACTGCAACCACAGAATTCACCAACATTGTTTCTTCTACTTTAAACAAACACACGCGCCAAGTGAATATTGGTAGGAAATTGGCATGCATCAAACCATGGATCACCCCGGGATTAGTAAGATGTATGATTCATCGTGACAAACTTCATAATGACTGTAAATCTGACCCTGATGACCCTATCCGAAATAAAATATACACTCGATACAGAAACTTTTTCTCTAAACTTCTTTCAAAAATCAGGTCTGACTACAACAACCAACAGATTGTTGATAACAAAGACAATCCCAAAAATCTCTGGAAAGTAATAAAAACAATAGGTCACATATCGCCTAGAAACAACGAAAGCTCCCAATTACTGAGCCCCAATAGAGAAAAAGATAGACTTAACTCCTGTAACTCACACTTTACCTCAGTAGGAACCCGTCTGGCAGACAAGATACTAGAAAAACTAAATCTATCTCATGAATCTTTAATAAATAAATACACATCCGACGTCTCAAACCCACATTCTCTCCTCCTTGAACCAACAGATGCATACGAAATTATTAAAATTATATCTGACCTTAAAGTCGAAAGCGCCCCTGGCCCTGACAAAATTTCAGTTATCCTAATTAAAAGAGCTTTAAAGTCCTTACTAGTACCAATGATGCACATCTTCAACCTGAGCCTTGAGACCGGTACCTTCCCAGAATGTTGGAAAATAGCTGCGGTTTCCCCTATTTACAAAAGCGGTCCCAAACATGCACCAGATAACTACAGACCTATAGCACTACTAAGCTCTGTCTCTAAAATATTAGAGAGGATAGTTAACTCCCGTCTTATTTCTTTCATTGAGAAAAATCATCTTATCTCTGATAATCAATTCGGTTTCCGAAGGAATAGGTCGACCGAGGACGCTGCCACTCTCCTTGTCAATTGTGTCTCTTCTCATATTGAGAAAAATGAAAAATGCCTTGCCATCTTCCTTGATCTTGCAAAGGCATTTGACACGGTTTCTACTGGCCTACTCCTCAAGAAACTAGAGTGGATAGGAATAAGAGGAATTTGCCTTGAATGGTTTAAAAGCTACCTGACAAACCGGAAACAGTACACAAAAGTAAGCTCTTTTATCAGTGACCAACTCCCCATTAACTACGGAGTCCCACAGGGCAGTGTTCTTGGTCCCACGCTTTTCATTGTCTACATTAACGACATACTTAACCTCTCCGTGAATAATGCTGACACTATAACTTATGCAGACGATACAGCCGTCATATTTCACGGGAAAACGTGGGAACATGTACACTGTCTAGCACAAGAGGGATTGACACTCATCGCAAATAACCTGGACAGAAACCTCCTAACGCTAAATGGCAGTAAAACAAAATATATTGTCTTCTCCAAGACCGCCGCTTCAAAACCTCCGGAACACCTAAAACTCAAACTGCATCACTGCTCTTCTAGCATTTCTACTTCCTCTTCTTCCTCTTGTGACTGTCCCCCTCTTGAACGTACCACTTCCATTAAATACCTCGGTATTCTTATCGACGACCACCTAACATTTAAGCAACATATATCAAACCTCTCTGGCAGAATAAGAAAACTCATCCACACCATGCGCAGATTACGAGACTGTCTACCCACAGATACACTACAACAAGTTTACCTAGCCCTGTGTCAATCCATAATTCAGTATTGTATCAGCGTGTGGGGTAGTGCTGGAAAGACCTACTTGATTGAAGCAGAACGAGCACAGAGAGCGCTTCTTAAAGTAACTTTTAAGAAGCCCTATCGGTTCGCTACTGACTTACTCTATAGTGAAACAAGAGTTCTCAGAGTCCGCCAGCTTTTCATTCTTTCTGCCTGCACCAAAACTCATAAAACTATTAAAAACAGACCCGACTATGCATCTATAATAAGCAAAAGAAACTATAGAATCCCAACACCTGACCACACCTCGTTGCTAGCTAGACGCTCTCCAACTTACTCTCTCATTAATACATACAATAAAGTCTGCAAACTTTGTGAAATCAAAAATACTACCTCATTCAGTTGTAAAAAAATAATAAAGGAAATGTTGCAAAACTCTGGTTATGATGACTCGGAACAATTAATCTAGATACCCTGACCTGACACCTGACACTAAATCAAACTACACTACTGGAACAAATACGCACATATTACATGCACACTCACACACACTACACTACATACTCACACACACCACACTCACATCACACGTACACAAGCACACCCGTTATACCAAACAACACCAACTCACACTTCAAGTCTCCACTCTGGAATTCGCACCCCGAGCCCCAAGATACAGACTAACTGTCTAGTTTGGGGTTCACTGGCAAATCATATTTTGTACACCATAGCTATAGGTAATATTTTAAGCTACTCATGTCGTCTCAACTTTTTATTAACCTGTAAACCTGCTTACTGTATTACCTGGACAATAAACAATTTTCTATTCTATTTCTATTTCTATTTCTATATCTGCGACACAAATCTAGTACAGCATCACAACACAAAAAGTGACTTTTGTAAGAAAGATCCTGAAAATACAAAAACAAAACTAATTTGACTGGCGATCTGTACGCGCTATTCAAAGATAATCCTCAAGGCGGAAATTCAAATCCTTACGTTGCATAGATCTCCAGATAAAAATCTGTGACAAACGGACCAAAGTAATCTAATATAGGTACCATTTTTCCTTTTTAGGTCGGAAGCTTAAAAAGATGATAACGAAAAAGACGATGCAATTCACTTCTTCAATCTTCCTTCACCTGCCAATACAAACACTTCCCCTCATCTTTAGCGACCGTTTTCAAAATAGGAATTCAATCCTACGCAACAAGGAAAACGGGAGAGATTTCCCAATTTTCCCGGAACACCCGATATCCCGTGACAGAATACAAGTAAAACGTAACAGTAATAACGTATATATAATTGAGGACAGCAGAGGTCGTCATCAAGTTGTAAGAGCAGTGGGAAACTGGGTCTTTGGCGTAGTGCAGATTACAGGCAGTAAATCAACGAATGCCTAATCCCCACAAAATGGTTGAGTTGAATGGTGCTGATCCACGCGTCATATTCGTGAACGGGTTCCGTCAGTTGAGACTGGTCACCTCTGTTTTGCCAGGGCTTATATTTAATCTTATATTTTGAATTGTTTTTGCTTTTTTTACTTATAGAAATAACAAGAATAATGTAGGTACCCAGGATTTTGTAACGTCTATATTTAAAAGAGTGTCCTTGGAGTTTCTTCGTTTTTCTCCACAGAGATCTACGTTTTAGAATGGGCAACTAGCTTCAAGATTCTGACTAACTGACCGAGTCTTTGACAATTCAAAAATCCCTGTAAATGGTTTAATTGAAATAAATGCTTTGAATTTGAGAGTTTGAGTTTGAGCTAAATAATGCTTAGGGCGGTAGAGTGCAACTACAAGAAGCAATGATTTATTTTAGTAAGTAAAAGTAAAGAAGTCAAAATAATGAGATCTTCGAGATACTTAAGTTTAATGTGGCCGATGTTAAGGTTAAAAGTTAGGCTATAAACCCTAACTTTTAACCTTAACATCGGCCTTGACAAAATATAGAGAGTCTAAGTTTTTATTCAATAGTAAGTCTAAATCTCGAAGTCTTAAAAACTTCTCTTTCAACAATTTAACTTCTATACGATTGACGTACAAAAATAATATTATTGAAAGTGAAAAGCACCAAGCAATATAATAGTATTAATAATTTAGTAATTTCACAAAAAAAAAATCTGTTTGCTCTACAAAAAAGATGTTTTTTGCTTAATTGCCCGAAAGTCCAGCAGACTTGATTCACTCTGTTGCCCCAACATTGGCAGTTGTCAGTCGGATCACGCTCCCGATGGGCGAACGGCCCATGAGTGCCTCAACGTGACTGCCGACCGATGAATATTTTCAACAAGCTTTTGTTTTTAAAGTGACTGCAAAACGAACATTTGGAGAAATAAAAAAAGCTGGAGTTGAGAGTTGATATTTCCTGGTATTGTGAAAATAGTTTATTTCATGTTGGTTGAAAGAAAGAAAACTCAAAAGTTGCAAGTTTTGTACTACTAATAAAATTCTTGTCACTTTCATCACGTAACGTAAGGAAAACAAAACTCCCGGAAAATTAAAAAAACAATATTAACCCTCTAGAGAGAAAACCTACAAATTAAAACTCAAGATTCCAAAGATCAAATAACGTGAAACCCCAGATTTTAAACAAAAGACGATGCAAATATTTATACCAAACATTGGAACACAATACACGACCCGAAAGGGAACCCAATACTCCATCAGTAATCGGCAAACGACGATCATATTTCAAAAAGCCCAAACAATAGCTCCCTCTATTGACAGCGTCCCGAACTAATTTTCCGAGGTGTGGACAGACATTATAAAGGCGCATACATAATGGCTGCTAATTTATTCGACAAAGTTCTTTGTGATCCTATTAATCCAGTTTGGGTATTTTACATGCGACCTACTTGCACCGTAAACCGTTAAAAGCATTCAGCATATTATAGTCTACATATTCAGGTACATTATAAGATTGAAAGTAGACTCCTGCATAATTGGCAAAGGTTGGTATGACGACGATAAAATTGACCACTTTAAGTATCTGCATAAAACAAAGGAAAGTAATGTATGCACTGTAGGAACCCTTCGGGGAAAACAAATGTGTTATACAGGGTGTAAGCGACATCGATGCACTAACTGTTACCATGACTCTAGACTCACCAGCGCTGAATTTTTATGTCACCATTTAATTTAAAATATCAGCTGTTGCATCCATTTTGACCGTGTAGGTATTGCATATTTGTATGCAGCAATCAAACAGTTTGCGATGTTTCGATGTCTCCCTTACACAGTGTGTATATGAATAATTCAACGCTTCTTAGACATAATTTATTATTCCCTGAAAGCATTACTAGTCAAAGCCTACTCTCGAAATCTCGGACTTGACTGTGCTACAAAATCAGCCTCTGAAATGAAATGAAATGAAATGAAATGAAATGAAATGAAATGAAATGAAATGAAATGAAATTGTTTATTCTGTAAATAGGATATTGGAATCACTTTTACACGTCATATTAAAATTTATGTAAAAAATTAGCTAGATGAGTTCGGCTCTAATGTTCCTATTGCTGGGACACAGGCCCCCTCTCGATAAGAGGGAGTAGGCCGTAATAATCCACTACGCGAGCCCAGTGCGGGTTGGTAGATGTCACATACCTTCTATATAATTATATTTTTGATCCTAGGACATGCCGGTTTCTTCACGATATTTTCTTTCACCATTTTGTGAGCAGTGATAATGAAATAATTTACCGTCGATTTAATGAACAATGAATTTCCCAAATAATAATGATGTTTAATTGTAGCTAAACATCATTATCAAAGCCACTTAACGTTATATTTTGTGTAAAAAGACCAGTGTTCACTTCTTATGAATAAGGCGACTAAATCTCATGTAATATCAATATGTAAAGTGACTGTAGTACTCATAAAAACACAGCAAATCCACATAAATAATTCTCGTATATTTTTAAGTTAAGCTAGAGTATCCGGCAGTAGAAGCCAGTATTAACATAATTTTATACTGTGATACGTTGCAGAGTCCCGCAACAAGTGAAATATATTTTCCAATATGTCGGTGCGATAAACTCGTGGGGATTTGTTTAATATCACGTTGTAGCTCGTGATTCATACCAATCACATTACTGGATGTTTGTGCTAGATTCCTTTTAGCATAACATCACGTATGTTATCCCCCAAGGGTTTGACAGAGGTGTACATAGAGATGGTACACCCTCATTTCGCCAGTTATGTTAAGTCCCATGTAATAGGGGACGAACCTATTGCCACCAACCGAGAACAAATCCAGACTTCGGGTTGCTACTGAGAAATTGGTGGTGGAAAAACAATAACTCTTTGCTCGACCTGGGAATAGATCTCAGGACCTGATACTCAGCAGTAGCGCTTGCGACGAGTAGATCAACGAGGCAGTATATTATAATACTAATACAAATATCATTTCTTTCTCTCTAATAAATATGTACCTAAGAATCATTCTAAAATAAAAACGCAAACGCTAATAAAAAAAAATAAAAAAATCTTTTCGGAAAATGAATATGGAATTTTCAAGACTGAAAGGTAAGTCTGGCAGCTTTAGTCATTTGTTCATTAAAAAGAACAATAGCTAATCTGTATTGACACGATACGTAAATACGTATTCGACAACAGATCAAATATTCAATAGATTATAAATTTAAAAACCCCCGACACAAACAAAATCCTTTAAAAAGTTATAAAATAAAATGTACTGGCCCTTTAAGTTTATTTAAGTTGTTGTTAATATTTTTTCGTCGCGTCGGGGGACGGCATGCTTTTGTAGAAAAGATATTTTCATTCGCCGTTACTATGTTACTTATACGTTACATTGTGTATTCGTCGTTACCATGTTATTATAATATCATTGAAGTAACAGATTACCAAATATAGATTCGATCAGACCTATGGAAGATGCTCAAATCCATTCATCAACTAGGAAAGACCTGATAATCTTCAAATGGCTGAATATATTTTCTTGAATCATAGCTAAGAACACTCCCGTTCAAGTCACCTTTCAAACAAAACAAAAATAATCTAAATCTGTTCAACCGTTTGGGAGCTAAGATGCCACAGACAGATACACATACATACACACTTAGACACCCCTCTGTTACCGTCGGGGGTTAAAAAAAACAGAAACAACTAGATGAATTTAAAAAAAGAAACAGAAACATCTTCAAGAACTCAGAAATGTGTGGGGATATTTAATAAGGAAACAAATGTGCTTGTTAGTGTCCACTTATCAATTGGATCTTCAATTTGCTGTAGTATTCAGTTTCTAATTGAGAAACAGAATGTCTTCCTTAACTGAGTCCAATTCTATTTAACCTACTTAGATTATACCGTTGCAACATTTACTGTTGCAGCTATTCTGAGATGGGTTCCATTTTTGCCTCTTTTTTCTTGTTGTGCCAATTCAAAACAATGTTTATTTTTCCTGCTTTATGTCGTGTTTTATTGGAACATCCAATGTTGTAGAAAAAAAACCCAGATACATTGATTGGAACCACATTTTTTCCATCGTTAATATTTCAACAGGAATTTTCTTTTCTTGAGGTAAAAGTTTTTAGAATAGCCCACCGTTATCTAATAACAACAGAGACTACTTTAAACGTCTAAAGAAAACTTGAGGCTGTAGTCAAAGAGATATCGACCAAACTTGATATCAATGAAAACGCTTGGAAAATAGTAAAGAACAATAAGATTAAAGAGTCTTTGCTTTCAAAGGACTACGCGAAATCTTCTTTTGTCTGTCATAATACTTATCACACCGTAGCGTAATGAACAATTGAAAATTTTTGCTGCAATTTTGACATCGTGAAATTTTTTACTTTAGACCAAAAATTCAACAGACGGTGTTCATGTGGATATTTTGGCTAGAAAGTGTAGAATACTGAGATGCGCTGATCTCGAATAAATTCGGATAAGAGAAGGGGAACTTAAGTGGCTGTGGGCCGAACTTTGCTCGCAGAACAGATGGCCAACGGGGTTGAAAGGTTCTGGAGTGGCGACCGCGTACAGAAAGACGTAGCGTTGGAAGGCCTAACAAGGTAAACGGATGACCTTGTGAAGGCCGCATGAATTATCAATGATGAATAAAATTATTCTAAAATCATTTCATCTACGCACTTAGTTGACAGAAGACAGACAGATGTTCGCAAGTTTGAAACAGTTTTTAATTAATTAATTCCTTGCCACCTTTTACAGCATTTGCGGGGGAAAAGAGTAGCGTTTTATTTCTGATAATAAACTTTAAATTGAAAAATATTTTGTATCTACTCAATTTACCTAGTGCAAAACAAAGCTGGTAGCACTTCATCGCAAAGTGTTCTGGATCTGGTTAAAATCGTAGCTTTCTGTGGGAGAAGATATTGAAACCGAGCAATATTAAAGCATTTTTGCTTGCTGTAGTTTACATTTCTGTTTTGTGGTATACAACCAATATTTTTAACAACGGTCCAGTTGTAGGTGGTTCCACTATTGCAATAATATTTCAGTTCTATGTAATGAATTAAAAATAAGTTGGTGCTATATCTACGAGGTTTGCATAAAATCAAATAAATAAATCAGATGAAATGACGACAATCAAGAAATTCGTGAATTTAACGGTCCGAACGGTCTTCTTCTTTTCGAGTCGAAGGTAAACCATGTGTTTAGTACAGACATGGGGTACCAATTCGAACAAATTATAATTAGTCTTGAAAAAAAATCATAGATGGCAGCATAGGTAACAATTATGAAATTAACAGTCACTAAAAAGCGATAAACGGAAGCTTTTGGCTGAAGTAAGATTAGTAAAAATCAAAACTTCCTTGTTTAATGCTGATTTGTCTATTGTAACTCATAAATCTCGTATTTTCAACAAAAAAAGATAAAACCTTTTTGTTTAGGGCTCTTTCCAATAGATGGCGTTTTACTCAATTTGTCATAACTGTAGTACATTTAGCCAGTCAATAGCCCGACTAGGGAGGTCTCATTTCTTTGTATGGGATTGGGTATCTGTACGTAGTATTATATTATCTGTGGTACAGGCCTGCAGGTCACAGCCAAGAGACAGACACTGGGGCCCATGAGCAATGCCGCTACTCCTGGATCTGAGAGGTCTGGTACCTCGCGAGACTGCGATTACGCAGCAGCGATTCAGCTAGGGGTTTGGTTGAGAATACCTGTTTAAGAATACATGGTACTTAGTCTATGGACTTACCGGTATCCTCGTGGTGATCCTCTGTGCTCGCTCACTCCCGGGTGTCAAGGTGTTGTAAGGAAAATATAAATAATAACTGGGATATGGGATTGGAAGGTATACCAACGCGGTCCGGTGATGTTCTAGCCAGACTTCAAACCGCGTTCCCGGCAAGACCCTTCGCTGCGCGCGAAATATACGCGAAATCAACCGTTCGGACGAAGCACGTCACCAAACACGAACTAAGACACAATTCCGGTATAAGATTGAACTATTATATATCAGTTCTCCAGCAAAATCTTTTCGGGCTAAACCAACACGTCTTTTCGTGACAAACCGTATTTTTCAAGTCTATGTCACTGTCAAACTCAGTCGAGAACTGTCAATTCAAAATGACAGCGAGCTGACCAGTGTTGCCACAAAATAATAATTAACTGACCGTTTTGGAACGCAACACCATGTATTATGTTAAACGAGTTGGGCCCAGTAGGTGGCCACGCTAATCGTGGCATCAGTGGCATTTTTTAGGCCCTCAGAAGTGCAGGTGTGTGGAAACTTTGGACAGTCCAGCATGTGGGACATGGTTTGGTCAGGAGCATCGCATTCGCACTGGGTATCTGTGGGATCTATTATCCCCCATTTTGCTAGATTGTAAATGGTAAATGAACGGTAAACTAACCTTTTACCTTGAGTTCCAATATATCAACGTACGTTGGTATTTTAAATAATAACAAGAACGTATTATTCGGTCATAGTCGGCAGAACTTCGTTGTTGACTATGCAGTCAGACAGTTATTTACCGCGATTTAGCTTTTTTCAACTAGACAAACATCTTCATAAGGTTTTGTTTAAAATTCATTTTATATATGTATACGACCTAACATAATTACACAACGGTGTCACACACAGCCAAGTTAAATGCAACGGACAAAGTTGAATCCATTTTAAAGTTAGTTCCGGCGGAGCTTTTAGCGCAATAAATGCCTTCCTTCCTCCACTTTCTTAAAAGTTTCCTTTAAAACAAAAAGATTTGTTTCTTATTCTAGAACAAACGGCCGTCTTAAGCATCGCTACTGTCTCGCAAGCGATTTTCTTAGAACTATTTTCGCAATTTGAATCGAAATAAGGTATTTTCCTTTTGGTTTCTTTGTTAATCCGTTTTGGTATTATTTTTACTTTTTATATCTTTGACTTGGCTGATAAGTTCGGGTATTTAAGTATTCATTTGGAAAAAAGAAATTAGATCTTCGATTTCTTCTTATTGTATTGATGCCATTCGATAGTGTGCACCTTATTACGTTACTATAATAGGCACTCTTATTTTTATAAAAAGTGAATAAATGAAGAGTTTTGAAAATCAAAACAAATTTATTTTGCTTTTTTCGCCATTCGATAACGCGCACCTTATTACGTTACTTGGCTATATATTTTTATGAAGTTTTAGAATGAAAAATACATAACTTATCATAACATCACGGCTGTATTTTCTCGAAGGGATAGGCAGAGATGTACCTATAGTACACCCGCATTTCACCAGTTATGTTTAAGTTCCACGTACGCGCTGCTACTGAGAAATTCCAGATGGAAAACCCAATAACACTGCCCGACCGGGGAATAGAGCCCGGGACGTCATTCTCAGCAATAGCACTTGCGACCACTCAACCAACGAGTCTGCCAAAACTGAGTTATAGAACGTTATACAAGGTGGAGACGACAATACAACAAAAAATTAAACGGCGTGTCCATAATGACGTTCCCATTCTGTATACAAAAATTCAATTGAATATATTCAATAGTTTAGTCAATATAGCTCGGCAAAATCCATAGTCGGCTCGGGCTATTCCGTTTATGCACCCCAAAAATCCACCCTATGGTGGATATTCGGAAATGTATGCCCGAGAATTCACCCAAGGCCTAGTTGGATAAACGGAATTTATAGGCTTAGGGTGGATAGGTACATTACATTTAATTTGTTTGAAAAACTATTTTTTTATTTTGAAGCTAGGATTTATTTGACAGTTCCAAAATACTCTTAAGCATTAGTAGTGCCAGTATTTAAATTTTAAGCTATTACATAGCTTCTATCGCGGGCCTTGAGCGTGGAGACCTAATCCAGAAATTTCGTAACGTAAATACTACATAAGAAACAAAACACTCTTTGTGTTTTGTATTGAAAATTATGTTTTACTGTTTGACAACAAAGTTCAAATTTACTTAGACGAATGATCAACGAGAGTGTTGTATTGAAAATTATGTTTTACTGTTTGACAACAAAGTTCAAATTTACTTAGACGAATGATACGAGAGTGTTGTATTGAAAATTATGTTTAACTGTTTGACAATAAAGTTCAAAACTTAGACGAATGATCCTTGACTATTAATAGTTAAATTAAAACCTTTTTATTAGTTTAATGTTCCCGGCCATTACGTTGTGTCAAGTTTTAAAAACTATAAATGTGAATAGTTTCAACATTGTAGGCCAGAAGGTTCCTGTCAATGTCATCATTGTATATGTATTTCTTGTATTCGGGTTAATATTTTACAATTGCGAAGTTGATAAAAAATGCTATGCAATAGCTTCGCCGGGGCAGTCCCCGAGTGCCACACGTCTTTTTTGTTGTATGGTAGTCTCCACATTGTATGTGTCTAATATTTTGATGGACGGAAAGTAGTTATTACAGTGTATTTTTATTTATCCAATTACTTTTACTGCCTTTCTGCTAATTACCTACTGTTAAAATATTTTTTATTTCGCATTTGAACAAAATAAAAACTTTTATTTTATTTTCAAAGAAACTTATTTTAAGAAAATGTTTGTCTGAATAAATATCGTACAACACTCTGATGTAATTATTTTATTATATTCTTGGATTTTGACGAAGGTCTGAAGATTTGGTAACCTTTAATAATATGACAGATAACGCCACACACTATTTTTATCGTGAAAAGCTGTCATAATTATTTTCGTGTTGTTTGATATAAAAATCTTTCAATAGACATACAAAATGTTTGAAGCTGAAAGTTGTGTTTATCGTTGAACATAAAATTATTTTGTTTACTCTCGGTGACTAAACAATTTTAGGAATTAAAATAGTGTTGTACCAACAGCAATAAATGAAATATTACTTCAGTCTGGCAAGCTTTATCTTTTTAGTACATAGCATGATTTATTTTTGTTAAATTTTTGCACGTTGCTTAAAGTTAGGTAATGATAAGCGTCTGATTAACCATACATTTTTGACGTTTGAACTTGAACGTCACTTAACTTAAAGCAACGTTTATAAATAAACTCCTATCTTAGCATCTCTAACATCTTTAAATAGAAAAATACACCTAACAAATTCAACTTAGTTAAATAGTTATAGCTCCTGACAGCTTGTCTTAATGATGTTCAATGATAAGGAAAGAAAAGCGATCCTTCACCATTTTATCTTCCGATACTCTACACAAACTCGCTTTCATCTTTTAATTTACAACAAAGAACTAGCAAAGAATATTTAGAAAATTTCTCTAAGCACTCTCATTCGTGTTTAGTGACTTCTTTCGGATCCATCACCGGTAAATCGTCTTTCAATACAATCACCATCTGCAGCAGTACTTTCTTGATTTGTAAGGGCTATAACCTCAACTAGATCTTTCGCAGCTGCTCGAACACTTGGAGGAACATGGCTCAATAATTCAGTCGACTTCGAGCTTATAATATTTGAAAGCAAACTCAACGTTTCACCCTCACCCTGAGGAATCACACTCACTACACCTGTATCGAAAACCACCCTCGAAAAATCAAAACAAGGGTGAACTAAAATGATCTTATTGTATCTAGTTAAAATTATGAAGCCGCTAATGTGACCACCACATTAGCGCAATAACGTTTTAGCGAGCAAAACATACAAAGCTTCAGTACGCATTGCTTTCAGTCTAAAACGGCTAAACGGATTTGGATGAAATTTGGCACATGGGTAGACCATGACCTGTAGATGGACAAAGGCTACTTTTAATCCTGGATTGCAGACGAAGTCACGGGCAAGAGCTAGTAGTATAACAATTTAAAGTAACAAGTAACATAGCACCAGTATATTAAAGTGATCACTTGTTGTGGTACAGTGCGGGTTAAATCCGTGATTTATAACTCAAAACGCAACAGTGAATATTTTAATAGTAAGTACTGAAATATCTGGTGGGGGTTAAGTAATAAACTTTATAGAAAACGCTACAGATGGACTATTACTTACTTATTTCAATATTGATGATAGTGAAATAGAATTTTACAAAACAGTTGTATTTTTAGTTTGGTAATAAAGGAAGTCAAAGTCAAATAATTTATTTCCAGTAAGCCATTACAAGGCACTTTGGAACGTCAAAATATACGACAAATAGAATTACCCCTTTAAGGCACCCCTTGCAAAAAGTATTTGCCTATGGAGAAGAATGGACAAGAAACGTCATAGTACTCTTTTTTTACAATATTATATTTTGTTTGGAAACAGACGTCCACAGTTTGATTTTAAATCACTACTGTTGTTAGACCTTTTTGTTATCACAACAATGATGCAAATGCAGGCAAATTCTGATTCGTTTTAAGTTACGTAACGCGCTGAATAAGAAAAAACGTGCAATTTTGCCTAAAATCACAGGATTTTTCTTAGATAATTATTTAAATTTGAATGAATATTTTATTCGTATTTATTGAAACGTTATGCAGCAATTACAATAAAACCAAATGAGATGCAGAGGATCAAATCCTTACTAAAAACTAAACTGTGACTTACCGTTCCCATTATCTATGTTCTATGGTTTGGTTTCCGCACTTAGTCCGTCAAGTGGACCATTGTGCGTGTTACCGTTCCCATTAACTTATAATCCCAGTAGAATACACAGTCATGAGAGCGAAGTCACAAGCACAGCTAGTAGTTACATCCAATTAAGCGTCACCGACTGGAGCGTGACGGTTCAGTTCCGGTCACTGTCCAGAAAGACACTGTAAAGAAGTATTACACTTTTTAAAATCGCTGTAATTTTGTCACTTGAACCGTCTCCAAAACTACATGCGGCAAATGTTAGTGCATATCGCGTTTCATTATGAAACCGCTACACCAGGTGCTCGGGTAATACGCGCTCGTTCAACATATATTCAGATTAAATAGCTCTGTGTTAGGCTATTAGATTCCTGTTCCATTACCATTGGATTTAGGTGGCTGTGATTGATTTGAAAGGGGACTGCAATGTTGTGTTTTAATTAGATTTATTTTGATTTGACTTTATTTGACTTTATTTGACTTTATTTGACTTTATTTGACTTTATTTGACTTTATTTGACTTTATTTGACTTTATTTGACTTTATTTGACTTTATTTGACTTTATTTGACTTTATTTGACTTTATTTGACTTTATTTGACTTTATTTGACTTTATTTGACTTTATTTGACTTTATTTGACTTTATTTGACTTTATTTGACTTTATTTGACTTTATTTGACTTTATTTGACTTTATTTGACTTTATTTGACTTTATTTGACTTTATTTGACTTTATTTGACTTTATTTGACTTTATTTGACTTTATTTGACTTTATTTGACTTTATTTGACTTTATTTGACTTTATTTGACTTTATTTGACTTTATTTGACTTTATTTGACTTTATTTGACTTTATTTGACTTTATTTGACTTTATTTGACTTTATTTGACTTTATTTGACTTTATTTGACTTTATTTGACTTTATTTGACTTTATTTGACTTTATTTGACTTTATTTGACTTTATTTGACTTTATTTGACTTTATTTTACTTTATTTGACTTTATTTTACTTTATTTGACGTTTTTGCGTGAAAGAGTAACAAACATCCATCTATCCATCCATTGTCATCCTCACAAACTTTCACGTTTATAATAATAGTAGGAAATAGTTTAATCTCCATTATTAATAAAAGCGGCCTAAGCTTACAACCAGTAACTTTAACCTTCAGATTTTTCATGCTTTAACCTCCATGCGATGGAGACAATTAATTTTCTTTTGTTGCATGACTCTCGGGAGTCACGCGAGGCTTTGTGAATTTTAAATAGAACTTCAATACCTACACTAAATTCAACACCTAAAAAACAGATCTCAATTCCAATCCAAAAAGATAAAACATTCAATCTTCTAATCGAGACCCTTCTGAGATAAACCCGCTGCTCCATTTTTCTTCACTCCCAGTTCAAGAAAGATGCAATTTGATTAAAACTCAGTCCGGTACAATTTTTCTTTCACTTCGTTTAAAATCAATTTTCGCGACTTCGTTAGCTCTATCTTTGGAAGATAAATTGTAGGCGACTCCAACGTTTTCATCTACCATTAATTCTACATTCACGATATCAATCAGCAATTACTGAAAAGAAACGATTTTAATACTAAAGTCTGTTTCTTGGAGGAAAGTTTTGTGGAGGGCAATGAACTCCCGAATAGTTTGATTTGTAGGGTTGTCACGTTTTCTTTTAGCGGTACAGGCTCGAGTGACGGAAACTTGAGTTTCTCGTCGATTTGGTTGGTAGGTATAATTTAGTTTGTTCTCGCTATAAATGAAAATGAAATACAACGTGCTCTATGTTTTTATTGCGTTCCAAGAATTGTTAAAATATTCTTGGAGTACAGAATAGAATAAATATATTTATTTGCAATGAATCTATCTTTTCAATTGTATTTATTAGATTAAAAAAATTCCTGAACTTATTTACAACATAGTAAAATTAATATAATTATCATCATCGTAGATGAATGTATGATTTATTTTATTACCGTAGTTTAGGAGTCCACAAAATGAACTAGGTACCTACCAACTATAATAATAATAATATTTCTAGACGTTCCTTTCTCTAGAGCCCTGACCACCGGCAGCTTGAACCGTGTTCCTGATGCCGATGAGCCACAATTTTTTTTTATAGTTTTAAATGTTTTTGTTTTTATAAAAATATTAAATAATGTCTACTGTATGTATATAAATTAAATAAAGGAAAATAATATTTATATATTTTCTCTTCACAAAATTATAACAAAAAATTGTATTGTCCAGTTATGGGGCTTAAAGTAAAAATATTGTGGGAGACTGGTGCCTGAGCTAAGACGAATCCTGTGTTTTAGGCCACCAGGTCTCTGCCCCAAGTAACTAATGTGCTTTCGTAATTTATTTGCCAAACATGTAAACAAAGACGAGTTTTCCACTTAGTCAAACATCAACTTTATGCTAGTGGAAATAAAGTTAATTTTAGACCGACTAGTACTGTTGAAAAAGTTATAAAAACTATGAAGTTGTAGCGCAAACTCAACCTTATGTGTAGGCATTACAGTTGTTTTTCCTAAAACTCGTGTTTGTTTACTTGTTTTGCAAATGAATTGCGAACGCAGATTAGATAATTGTGGTTCCCGTAAACTAAAACTAGACAATAATTTCCATTTTACTTATAGGAAGGAGTGTTCGTGTGAACTGCGACAGGCCTATCTAATGACTAGGCCCAATGTCCATATTATATGTAGCTATTGAAAACAAACACAGTTCTTGGATCCTATCGAAGTGTCCATTGCTGCACCTTTTTCCCTGTTGTATAATGATCAAATTCCCATCCAGACAAAACCTGAATTACAATATTATCACAATCGCCAATCATACAATCGCATATTCCATTATTATTTACAAAATGAGCACAATGTTTGGGCTATGCCCAATCAAATATGCAAATAGTGCGGTGACGTATAGTGACGGTATTTACCGAACGATCGGCCGGTATTAGGGCGAAAGCATACCGGTGGGTGTTTGGTCAATGCTTACTGGAATATTGAATGGATATTGTGATTATACACTATAGTCAGGTTTAGGGGATTAAGTTTGTAGTTGCGGAGGCTTGCCTGTGATAGTAAAGGACAGGAAATTTTTATACAGTTAGGGAAATTAATTAATGCTCGATGACCTCAGTAGAGCCTCCAAAAGAGTGGGTCTTAAAATGAACATGGACAAGACAAAGGTCATGTCAAATGCCCATGTAACACCCGCCCTCATAAAGATCGGAGACGCTACGCTCGAAGTTGTAGACGAGTATGTTTACCTAGGACAAACTGTCCAGCTAGGTAGGTCCAACTTCGAGAAAGAGGTCAATCGTCGAATCCGACTCGGCTGGGCAGCGTTCGGGAAGCTACGCAATATCTTCTCGTCCCACATACCACAGTGTCTCAAGACGAAAGTCTTTGACCAGTGCGTGTTGCCAGTGATGACTTATGGCACTGAAACGTGGTCGCTCACAATGGGCCTTATCAGAAGGCTAAAAGTCACCCAAAGAGCAATGGAGAGGGCTATGCTTGGAGTTTCCCTACGTGATCGAATCAGAAATGAAGAGATCCGCAGGAGAACCAAGGTAACCGACATAGCCCGAAGAATTGCCAAACTTAAGTGGCAATGGGCAGGACATATTGCTCGCAGAACAGATGGCCGATGAGGCCGAAAGGTTCTGGAGTGGCGACCACGTACTGGAAGACGTAGCGTCGGAAGGCCTCCCACAAGATGGACCGATGACTTAGTAAAGGCCGCAGGAGGTCGGTGAATGTGGGAAGCACAGAATCGGTCGAAGTGGCGGTGCTTGGGGGAGGCCTATGTCCAGCAGTGGACGTCTTTCGGCTGATATGATGATGATGATGATGAGGGAAATTAATTGTTTATCAAATTGGGTTATTACAGGGTAAAAAAAATAATAATAATAATTTGTTTTGGAGTCATTGACCTTTTGTAATTTTGTTTGAAGTATGAGTTGAGAAATATGTTTTTGTTTTGTTTTCTCGTGTTCCGATAACCATCACGTCTGTTAAGTTAACACTAATATACGGATTTTTTAAACTGATATTTCATTTATTTTACATACGCGATGGGTTTTTGTTTTCACAACTCATAATTTCAAGTAAACTGCAGCTGTTTTTTTGAAGTGATAACTTTTTTAGGCACGTTGAACATTTTTTGGTGAACAAAAATCATGGAACTCACGCCATCGTCACCGAAGGCTATACGAGTATGTATCGAACGAAAGACATCAACGCGAGATTCCAAAAGTTACTTAGTTTTCACTTCTATCGGCAGTCCCCAAATCTGCGCGATGATTTTTTGAAGTGAAAACTTCTTTAGCAGGGTTGTGCACTTTTTTGGGATGGGTAAAAAATTTTAAACTCGCGTCAGATAGTGCCGTGATATCCGTTGCCTAGCAACCGACTAAGTAAATATCAAAATTAATAGTCTTAAAGATTGCGAGGTAAGAAACTTTACCCATATTGATGGGTAAATAAAAAGCAGTCAAAACATACTTCATGAAAAGTGTCTAAATAAATTGTTTATTTTTGTTAGACTATATTTTGAAAATAAATAAATATAGGTAATACTACGACTAATGAATATTGTATTTAACCACATAAATTATAGCACTTTTATAATGATAAATAAAGCAATTCGTGTGAAATTATTCCCTATGCATTCCAAAATATTCAAAAATGCACAACGTTAATGTTCCAGTTTTCACTTCTGCCGGCACTCCAGGAGTGCAACCCGTTGTTTTTTTTTACAGATATTAAACTGCGAGTGTATTCTAGGTACTGGTCGACACAAACTTCAAAAGAACAAATCAATAGAACTATCTGCACTCGCCCTTACAAGCCGATACCCGGTGTTCGGATTATGCGGTAGTATTGGTTTGCACAAGCACCGTGATTAAAATTAGTTGGATGAAACGATGAAACATGTGATTAATCTCGATCATCCAATTCATCCCGAAGGTAGCCAGATAAGCCGTCGCGTCGTAATCGAAAATGTAATGGATTTTATGCAAATAATGAAAGTTTCGCTATTTGATATACACACATCAAAAGTGTCTAGGGATCAAGCATTTTTATGCGGATTTCTTGAGATTGAGATGTGGCTTTGTAATAAATTTATGATTTTATAAATTTATATGGATCCTTTTTGGTGCATTTCATAATTTGAATCAGGAACTGTGAATCAAATTCGAGTAAAAGATGAAAATCAGCTGTCAATATTTTCCCTATAAAAACATACAACGCATTGAAGACATTATTAGTGCTACTGTTTCCCTACTACTGATTAAAACCAACGTTATTATGGAGCAGCGACGTCATTTAAGCAGGGAAGAAATGCTCAGAGCCGTGGGAATGATAGAAGCTGGTTCCCGGCAACGTACTGTGGCTTTAGCTCTGAATACAAGTCAGAGTGTTATCAGTCGACTTTGGACACGTTACCGAAGCACTGGTACCGTGGCTGAGCGCCATGGAGGACGGTATCGCTGCACCACACGGAGACAAGACCGATACATTCAAATCTTAGCTCGAAGAGCTCCAACAATAACCGCCATGATGTTAGCCGTGAGGCTTCATCACTCTTCAGGGAACTTAATTAGCGACCAAACAGTCAGAAACCGCTTGCATGAAGTGAACCTTCATTCCCGAAGACCGCTACGGGTACCACCTATAGCAATGCACAATCGTAGGATTCGATATCAATGGGCTCTTGAACACAGAAATTGGGCAGAAGAACAATGGCGTTTCGTGTGCTTTTCTGATGAGTCTCGTTTTGGTATGAGACCGGATACAAGACGTATACGACACTGGAGAACCCCTGGACGCCAACAGCGATTAAAATCCTGCCAGGAAGTCCATCCTTATAGTGGTGGAACCATCATGGTATGGGCGGGTATTTGGATCGGCGGAAGAACTGAGTTGATTTGGATCAGAGGCAACCTCAACGCTCAAATTTATGCTGAGACGATTGTATCAGACGTCATCGTTCCTCTACAAGTGCAAATCGGTCCCTTATTTCAGTTAATGCATGATAATGCACGACCGCACACCGCAAGAGTTGTAAGACAGACTCTCGCCGCAGCTAACATCAATGTCCTGCCCTGGCCTGCTCAGTCGCCAGACTTGAACCCGATTGAGCATGCATGGGATATGCTACAGAGAAGAGCTCTGCCGAATATGGAGGGTATCCAGTCGCAAGAAGACCTTTTTTTGTTGTTGCAACGAACATGGGCGGCCATTCCACAGCGTGATTTGGATGAACTCATTTTGAGTATGCCAAACCGATGTTCTTGTGTTGTTAGTGTTCGCGGTAGAAACACGGATTATTAATTGTTTAAGTTACCCAATAAAATTTTAAAGAAAACTGTTATTTCAGTCTTTTTTTCGAACTTTAATGTTAGTGGTTCAAATGTCAAAAATCCCTTTATTAGGAAAATGGCAAATTTCTTTATTAATGCAAAGGTGACTTGGTTTATCGTTACTGTGACAAACGAAAACACTTTATTTGATGAATCCTTAAAGAAAATTTTAATTAATATCAATCAGGAGAAAAGTTATTGCAAAAATATATGTTGATCCCTAGACACTTTTGATGTGTGTAGATACGAATTGTAATGACATGTGTCCGTTGCATGAAAGCAAATAATATTGTGGGTTATTAATTAATTAATTGGATATTTGAATGTCTTGCTTTTTACATTTTGTGTCAGATTTCAGTGGAAAACGTTTTTAATGATCTGTGTAGAATTCAATTAAATCATGATAAACTAGCTTCTGCCAGCGACTTCGCGCGCGTGATATATTTATAAATACTAACTTATATGTTACTCAGTGATAATATAGCATTCTATTGGTGATTTTTTTTTTAATTGGTCCAGTAGTCTTTGAGTTTATTCATTACAAATAATAAAGAAAATTATTCAAAAAACAAAAACCCGACTGCAAAAACACATAACTGAAAAGAGAAAAACAAGCATCATAATCTATAGAATTTTGGTATCGCAGGCGGGGACAAACTAATAACGGGATATATGGTGTAAGTTTTGTTTGTCCCCGCCTGCGACACCAAAATTCTATAGATTATAATGCTTGTTTTTCTCTTTTCAGTTATGTGTTTTTGCAGTCGGGTTTTTTGTTTTTTGAATAATTTTCTTTATTTCAAGACTTTTAGTTTTATTAATATATCTAAAGGCATTGACTCGTTACTGGCTTTTATTTGAGACCAATATTGTATTTGCAGATGCAGTATGTAAATATTATATAGCCTATGACACTTCTACAATTAAGACGAATCTAACGACACCTCATATGTTAAAATCCATCAAGCGGTTTAGGCTACAGAGCGTGCCAAAGAAATAGACATACATACATACATACATACATACATACATACATACATACTCTCGAAAAACATTACCCTCCTTCTGGGGCAGTCGGGTAAAAATACAAATCATTCCACTTTATAATACTAGAGTAGACGAAACACCCCAAAAAACAACCAGCTGAAGACGAACAAAATAATGGAAATGAAGAACACTTTCGTGATACGAATACAAAAACTAAGGACGATATAAAAATTCTAGTCTAACACAAGTTATTTTCAAGGTCTGAGATATTACTAGGCTATTCACCGTACCAAGATTATTTTTAGAACTAAAAGGTAAAAAACATCCCGACTGAAGAATTTCTGACAAAACCTGAAAAATCCTTTCATTATGAATGAATAAGCATCCTACATAAACTTTAGAAGTCTTCTAAAAGTGAACCAATCATAACAACAAACATTGTACACTGAACAAGAAAAATAACATCATTCTGAAGAATTCCTTTCAAAGCCAGCACTTTCATTATGGTAATGATTCAACCAATCTTTGATATCGCGCCGATTATGACCAGTTAGTCGTTCAATGTACTCGTTTAGGAACAAAGGGGCCCCTTTTTCGCCTTCACTAATATTTTTCTTGGTCATAATGTTTTTATTAAAGCGATAAAATATTATTTGGGTGAAAGCGGTTATGGTTCAGCATCTAATTGAAAATGGGAAAATGTATTTTGGATGATCGTGTTTTTAAAAAGATTTCGTGTTTGGGGAATAGATCAATTTAATGGTAATAGAATTTTTTAAAGGTTAATTGACAGCATTGTCGAAGCGTCTGGTCGCTTAGCGGTTTTCTACTATATTTTTGCTGCCTCTTAATTTCATCAAATAAATTAAATCGTATAACCTGGTTATTCTGTTTTAAGATAATTGTTTATAAATATTAAGGTGAGTGAGGAATGATAATGAAACAAAGGGAAAGAATGATAGCGTTTTAAAGGTATGGGAAAGAACTTTTATTATAGGGCCAAACCTGAAATCGCGAAAAAAATAGTGCTTGCGCGATGCAGGATTTAGTTCGCATGTAGCGTTGTAGATGCCGCCACAGCGTGCAGCGTGGCGGTTGACAGTGGAGAATGGAAGAAAAAAAAGTGTTGCGCCAACTCCACGTAACATGGGACAAGGGAAGATGATGATGATGATAAAGGATGTGTTTTTAAAAATAATTATAGAATCTTCTATTTTGATTAAACCAAAAGCCGTATCATGGACAGAATTCTACAAAGACGTCTCCATACCACTCCAAGAACTCAGCATCACACAGCGTCTATCAGCACTAGTTCAGTTTGGAATACTAAAGTTTTTTGGTCATGTCTCCAGGCGGAATAATGTCTCCATACAGCGTCTAGTGGTGCAAGGCAATGTAGAAGGACACCGATGAGGTCGACCGATTAAATACAATGCGTGGTTGGTAATAAAAGCCCTAGGCTGTTAATGGATGCAGGCTGTCATGTAACAGAACCAGATGGAGAGATATCGTGAAGTGGGCAACGACTACACCTGCGATTGGACACAGTTCATTGTGACCATGACCGCTCTGACAAGAGTGAAGCGAAGAAAAAGAGAAAGTCCTTCTGATTCCACAAGCTCTTAAATTAAAAATAATTTCAGCGTTCAAGGAGGCTTCAATAAACGGCTAAGTGAACATCCATTAAAGATACAATCATTCTTATAATCCCCAAATTCCCATGGCAACAATAAGGAAAGAGTTGAGTAAAAATTGAGCAATCAATTTTCGAGAACCCACCACCAAAAAATAAAAAAAATCTAAATTACGATTCCTTACTTATTATTTTAAGCTTACAAGCTTTAAACGAAATTAATTAAGTCAATAACGAAATTTTCCTTTCAATTTGTATACAAATCTGTTTATAACAAATCCCTGGGGCTCGCAGTGGGATTTATTTTAGAGAGCCCTGTATATGGGGCAGGCTCAGTTCATCGATAGTTGTGATAGTTTATTAGAAAATGTTACAAACGATTGATTCTTATGACGAAATGGACGGGGGCTGAGTGCAAGCGATATTCAAGTTCTAGTAAGTTATGTAAAAGAAAATGTCGTCGACCAGAGAAAATGTGTAGTAGTTGATGATAACATATTGACATCGCCCTGTGGCATCTGCTATTAATAACTCAACTCAAATCACTAATCAGTCTGCTAAGGTTAATGATTAAGGAAATTCTATTTATCTGCTTATTTCAGTGGTCATGTGTGAACAACTTGCGACCCACGAGGATGCCCAAAAGTTAAAAGGCGAAAATTTAGACCGTGATAAGGCCTGTTGTACTGTATTGATCGGATTGCTGGGCCGTGAAGAAGATAGATGAAAAAGATTGCATGCAGTGGAGATGAGAATGTTGAGATGAATCTGCGGAGTGACGAAAATGGATAAATAAGAAATTAATTTGAAAGTTGCGCCAGTAGACAGAAAAGTTGAAAGGAAATAGTTTGGCTTTAGATAAAGAGGGAGAAAACGCATGTAAGTAACTAAAAGAGTTTTGAATATACATGTAGATGGATGGAGAGGGAGAGGAAGGCCAAAGAAAAAATGGATGGATTGTGTGATGAATGATATGAAAGAGAAGGGAGCGAATCCATCATTCGCTCTCTTCTCGTCATTACGGTTGACAGGGGAGAATGGAAATAGAAAACGTGATGCGTTGACCCCACGTCACAGGACATACATACGACATAGGACTTGTCCCATGTGACATGGGATCGGCGCATCACGTGTTCCTGTCCTTGGGCAGGAAGATGATGATACAGTGATGATGATGTGGATTATACTCCCCAGGAAAAAAATTACTTGACCACAACTTACTTGTGATATTTTTTAAACTAAGTTGTTGATCGCGGAAAGCGATAAGGCCGCCAATTGTATATTTTGTAGTGTCAAATTAATATTTTTTCTGTTATATATTTTTGTGGTGTACAATAAAGTATATATAAATATAAATATATATTTTTAGGCTTTAGGATTAGATGGGGCAACCCTTCCATGGTATAAATAGGTACAAATAAACTTATAAACCTCTTTCTAATTTGTAATAAATTTATTCAACAAAACATTTCAACAAAACAGGACAGAATTAAACTCAAAACGACACGGTGGAAGCCTTAGAATTATTGTGGCTTAAAACGAAAATAGAAGTTGTTTCAAACAATTTGCGAAGCAGGAAACTAGCTGACAACTAGCCTAGAATAAAATGTGTTAAAACAAGTAATTTCGGAGTATACGTGTTTTAGTAATTAAAGTTAGATTGTACCTCGTTTTAACTAGTTAACAATTTTAAAAGCATATTTTTAACGTGAATAGCGCAAAGTTAAATGACGGTAACATTTTTTGAATTTTTAGTTTAAATGTCAGTGAAAAGGATTTAGTTAATTAAAAAGGTTTGTTGTGTGTGAAAATGTTTTTAGTGAAGATAAATAAATGTATGAAAAGGGTAATCTGATTTATAAAAAGATGCTGGCAACAGAGAGGAAACGTATGGAGTGTTTAGGTATTTTTAGTGCATTATCAATTTTTTTTTCATTGAGTATGTTTGACTAAGATAAGATAATATGATCATATTATATTTGTTAAAAACATAAGTACACACAAGTGTGTACTTGTGTGTACATATGCTTGCATCTTGCATGCCATGTATACCATGTACACATGGCATGCAAGATGTTACATTTAATTCTATCACAGTCATGTTTACCTCACTATAAGAGCCTGGCCACGACTTTGGGCGGCGCGGCAAGCGGCGTGGCGAGCGGTGCGGTGTGGAAACAAAAAAATTGCCGCTCACCGCTACCGCTGATAGCGGCAGGGTCGTAGCCAGGCCGTAACAATGTTGTGCACATTGCGTTAAAGATCCTCTACAGATAACTAATGCTTATTTTTATTAGTTAGGTAATTCAATTCTCTATTTCCGATAGTTAAATTTTAACGTCAACCAGAAGAGCTTAGTACAAAGTTCAGTAAATTATTCTCGCCTACACTCACATACACCTTTAGGCATACTGCCCAAGTTTCCGAACGCTGTTCGTAGCCAATGGGCTTTAAAAGTGGTCGCAAAATTTCAACAGTCGCGATACGGATCCCCAATTAGAGAGGTCCAAGCCCCATTGATCCCGGTTCTGGGAAACGTCCCAGGTATTAGAGGAATCAATCGATTTATTGTTTACGGTGTAAGTACGGGCTTAAGTGCTGAAATTTTGTTGTCTGTTTTGATTTAATGTTGTATTTTGTTGTTGTTTTAACGTGTCTTTAAAAGGTCTATAAGTAGGCTAAGTTGATTATAGGAAAATTATTTTTAGAACTTCCTTATTTATTTTGCGCTATTTCTGTCTTTCAACGATGATTGACAGGCAAAAAATTCACTGTGAAGATTGATCCTTCCGTTGTATTGTAGAAAATCATTAAAAGTCTGATCATTAAAAAAATTGTTACATTGGTCTAGTGGTCGCAAGCGCTACTGCTACGCGTAAGCTCCTGGGTTCCATTTCCGGGTCGTGCAAAATGATATTGAGTTTTACCATCTGGAATTTCTCGGTAGCAGCCCGGAGTCTGGATTTGTGCCCAGTTGAAGGCAATAGGCCCCCTATTAAATGGGACTTAAACACAACTGACGAAATGAGAGTGTACTATAGGTACACCTCTGCCTAACCCTTTGAGGATTACAGGCGTGATGTTATGTTCATTAATATTCTAAATGCTACTGAGAGTTAAGTATACAAATTCCCTATATATTTCTCTATCTGGCCATCAAAACATGCACCACACTCTTGGTAACCGTTCAAGCAACCACAAGCCTTGTTCATTTCTCGGGCCCCCCTTTTACATGGTACTAAAACATAACGTATCCTATCAATCACCCACACACACACACACACACAAATACACAGTCACCCTCATATACAACACACATCCACACACCCTCCACAACTCATTTATGTGAAATCAATCAATTTCTATATTTTAATAAAATTATACTGTATATTAATAAATATTCTGTAAGATTTAACAAAATTGTAAATAACATAACATCACGCCAGTTATTCCAGAAGGGTCAGGCAGAGGTATGGTAAGGGGTAGATAATGTGGTTGTACTATAAATACATCTCTGCCAAACTCGTGAGGGAATACTGGCGTAACGTTAAGATGTGTAAAAACAACAAAAATCCAGCGTCTCACACGGCAAAATCCATCGAGAAGACCCCATTATCCTGAACAGATAAAGTTGATACCATTTAACGAGCTCCCAGCATACCCCGGTGATACATCACAGTGATTGTTCGGATCAGCAGTCGTGGCGCGTGCGCGGCTTGAATAGGGAAACGTGACCGGCAAATAGTAGGTCTAATGTGGATATGGAGATGAAGCCTCCTGTTTTAGAAAAGGATAGGCTTTCATTCGTATTATATCTGATAATCAGGGCTTACTTGTAAAAGATTTAGAGTATAGGACAAGAAATCTCTGAGTGATAACGTAGGATAAATGGAGTGTAGTGATTTTTTTGGAAAAAAGGGACGAAGAATATTGAGGACAGTTGTTTAAAAAAAATTATGCAAAAATGCATTGCAATTGCAAACATGCATTACAATTGCAAAAATGCATTGCAATTGCAAAAATACATTGCAATTGCAAAAATGGAAAAGCACCCTAATTGCGTAACACACTTTCAATCTGCACTTTATTGTGTCGTAGCAAGAGTCGCTTTTTACTAGCTTTTATTTTTTAAATGATTTTGCGAAGTGATCCATCTGTATTAATCCGTGGTATTCGGTTGCATCCGATTAGACTGGAAGCTGATCCCAACATAGATAGGAAAAGGTTAGAAGGTTGAGTTGGGTTGGAGGGGGGGGGAGGGGTGATGATGATCAAGGTAGACCTTCAAATAGGTTGTTGTTGACCTTGAATTTCACTGTTGTTTTATCACTTCTTGGATGAAAAAGGTGTCGAGAAAATTACAATATATTGGATAGAAAAAGGAGGAGCAGTGGTGGCCCAGTGGTAACGGCCCCGACTTACGAGTTGTAGGTCGTGGGTTCGAACCCAAGCAGGCGCTTTACTTTGTGTAAATAATTTCATCAACACTGCTCTCAAAACGGTGAAAGATAATATAAAAACCGGCATGTCTTAGAACCAAAAAATTCGAAGACATGTGACATCTACCAACCCGCACTGGGTCCGCGTGGTAGATTACAGCCCACTCCTTCTCACAGAGAGGAGGCCTGTGTCCCAGCAGTAGGAACATTAAAAGGCTGATGATGATGATGATGATGGATAGAAAAAATAATAGAACTGTCGTTTAGAAAGTGCAATGTTAAAGAAAGAAAGAAAATTATAAGATTATTTAAACAAGTTGAGGGAAAATATGCGTCACATCCATTCAAAACGGCCATCGCTCAGCATAATGCTGTGACCCTATGCGAGACAGAGCCCCAAAGCTGGTTTTCAGCGACAGCCGGCGTTGATGTTATGACGTCGCACTTTTTCCTCAAATAACTAGGTACCTACCAAAATAAAATAAAGAAAAAACATTAATTATACGAACATATCAGACCTGAAAACTCTATGATCCACAGGCGTGATAAAAACAAAAGAAAGTTCCTACATACCTTCAGCCTATTAGATACACACACAAAAGCGTTATTATAAAGGCGCAGTTTCATTGCTGCCCACGAGCACGCTATGCTCGTGCTCGCTTTGTATGAAAATGTATACAGGATTATTCACCGCGACACACAGCCACACTGCGTATAGGTACGTGGTTTGATGAAGTCGCCAACACACGCGTGGCCTGCCCGGAAGTGTCTCTCGAGCAGTACAGCGCAGTGCTTGCTAAACTTCCGTCACACAGAGGCGAAGCTTCAAGACCTTGATAGGTATCGTGTTTTCCAAAAACTGTATGAACTGTGCTTCAGTGGAAAAATATACACACGTACCCAAACAAATGAACCAACAGATTATACCGGGTTCATTCGGTTCGATTTTAGTTGAGCAACTTTTATTGTTCAACTAAAAGACAAGTCAGTAAGGCTAGGTACGCACTATGCAGTTAGCCGGAACGGTCAGCCGTCCGGTTGACCGCAAACAAAAATTTGTACGAGAAAATAGTTTTATGCGCACTGCAAACAACAGCGATCCGTCCGGTTGACCGCGTTCCGGATAATCGCATAGTGCGTAGGTACCCTAAGAAAGTCTGTTCAAACGGTTCAAATCGCTTTCGACTTAGCAGTTGATAAACTGAAATCAAACCATGTGAACCCGGTATAATGTGCGTAGTCTCTCCGTACATATCCGTCGCAGCAATAGAATCGTGCCTTAAAACAGAGGACCGTCTGAGTGACTAATTATCCCCCGTATCCCCTCCGGCCTGGTAATTAACATAACAATTAAACATACACAGTTATGGCCTTAAATTATAAGCCTGTTCCATTGAGAGTAAGTCACAATGGAACTTTGGGATCGGGATGTGTTAACTTTAGCTGGGTATTCCAAAATATCGCTCGGGTACCCGGGTAATACAAGTATAGTTGGGAAAGGGTAGTGTAGATATTTTATTGTTACACAAAATTGGTGTTGAGAATTATTTTGTTTCAAATTAATTGGACAATGTTGGGATGAGTTATAAATAAATATTAGATTTCGGTTCAGTCAGCCCGTTGTTGCTAAATCCCTCAACTATTTGAGGGAGCAATAGATTTAAATAGATTGGCATGATGAAACTATGTAGTAAAATGTTTTTGATTATACAGAGTGTTGATGAGGTTAAAGGGGTTTAAACAAGTCGATATAAAATGTCTGTGATAAATGATGAATGAAATGATAATGAAATAAACCATTCATTTCTCAAACAAAATAAATTGCGTAAAACACTCAAATTGGCGCTATTTAATTTGTTAATTTCCATCTTATTGATTGTTTTATTTCTATTATTAATTAACTTAATCTAAATTCTGTTGCACTTTTGTCATGGAACATCATTCCATTCTGTATCTGGGGAAGGGCGTTGTTAGCTGCGCTACAGTTTATACTTTTGCAGCTATCATTGTTTTATTTGTTGTACTCTTGTGTCTTGTGTTATTGTTCCAAAATAAACTTTTAACTATTTTTTACTATACAGGGTGTTAAAGTAATTGCGTGCCATAGCTTAGGGGTAGGTTCAGTATCGATAAAGGAAACTAGGAAAAATAAAAAATAAATCCAGAAAAATAATTTAAAAAAAAAACATTAAATAAAAATTGCAAGGTCAACCTAATTTAGTACCTACTAACTTAAAATAGCAATCAAATCAACTTAAAACATGAGTAAATAAGTTGATTTTTAATCTTTGTAAATACCTGATTCCAAACTAAATTGGTCGACCATGCAATTTTTTTTAATATTTAAAAAAAAAATATTTTTCTGGTTTTTTTTTTTATTTTTCCTAGTTTCCTTTATCGATACTGAACCTACCCCTAAGCTATGGCACGCAATTACTTTAACACCCTGTATACTTGTTCATAAAATTCAAAAATTCAAAAGTCATTTATTCAAACTAGGCTGACAATATAAGCACTTTTCGAACGTTCAACTTTTAATCATGAACTTGATCACTTGGTCTCGTACTCAACGCTCTTGAATCACCATTCAGCACCCTAGTTTATTGGATTACGTTCTGTCACATCTTTCCACGTTATTGTGACATAGCTTGGCACCCTGCCCACCCAAGACAGATAGCACAGCTGTAATAATATTACCTCTATCCATCTTAGATGTCAATGATACAAATAGTTGGTATTGGTATATTTAGTGTTATGTGAACCTGAATGTAGCTTTGATGGCGGATGGACGGGTCCGAAGAGATATTATGTAGTGATTTGGGGTAATAGATTCACTAGTTTATGACCTGACCCGTACTGTTACTGGAATGGCAAACCCTTGACCAAAGAAGCTCTTGAATTTGAGAGTTTTAATATCTTGTTTTGGAATGGGCAACTTCAACTTTCTGACTAACTGACTGGCTCCTTGACAATTTATTCAGAAGTGCTTGTAAATGATTTAATTGAAATAAATGCTTTGAGTTTGAGTTTAGAACTGACTGAACTTTTGTTACGCTTTCACGCTAAAAAAGTTGAACGGATTTGAATGCAATTTGGCACATGGGTAGGCCATGACCTGGATGAAAACATAAGATACTAAATATCCCGATTTCCCACGGGATCTTGACTTATACAGGTGAAATCGCGGGGCGCAGCTAGTATGCATATAAACGAGCGAGACAATCGCTTTTGGTTAGGAAGCGGTGTTAGGGTAATTTTAGTCCAATTGTCTGGTCCAGGCACAGACATTATTCTGTGGACCCACCACACACACGTCTGATTGAGAATAACGAGGAGAGCCGACTTAAAATGAAATAGGATTTCATTTTAAGTCGGCTCTCCTCGTCATTGAAGGCCAGCTTTCCCCAAAGGGGGTAGGCCAGAGGTATATTAGCACTACCACATGTAGGTATCCCACGTTTAGCAGTCGTATTTGCAATCACTAGCCCAATGAGGCAGTAATAAATGATTTGCCATTATCCAGGGTTGGAATTATGCCAGGTTAATAACAGGGATCGTACTTTATCACGAGCCTAACACTATTGGCAAACCATCACGTGCGTAAATCATTCAAGTTAGCACACCATTTAAGTCTTTGCAATCACAGAATTATATAGAACGCTTGGTGATGCTCCCGAAATTTATTTCGAAAGGCATCAATAATGGTCTTGATTCCTCCGCCATCGGTCCAAGAGAAGTATTTTCCATATTAAAAATTGTCCGATCATAAATCATTCTCCCGTAAACGAACAACAATAAAATGGAAAAGAACGCAACAATAACTGGCCATAAAGAAAAATAAGGAAAATAATAACACCATTAAATAACTATGAAGGAATTGTTAAAGCAATAACACAGTACGAAATAAAACAAATTTTATGTACTGCGAGACCTTAATGAAGGCTGGATGGACAACATTTTGTTGTAATCGCCGTCGATTCCGCTGACAAAAGCGGATATAATAAAGGAAACGTGAATTGCGTCATACTGGAGAGGGGACACACGGTGAAAAGTTTTGTCATACAAATGGCATAGTTATTTGAAGCTTAAAATGTATTGCTCGTCTTTCCAGCTTTTTACTCAACTGTTTTTGGTGTAACCAGATGATGAATAATATCAGGCACTCTAAATAGCATCTGTAAATCGATATCACAATCCATTTTATATTAAACTTTACTACTATACTAGCTGACCGCTGCCCAGTTCGTTGGGCGGTAAACATAAATATATAGCCTATGACACTCACAAATAACGTGTCTTTCTATTGGTAAAAGAAAAAACTACAAAATGTCTTCTTCTTCTTTTTACAGCCACCTGAACCGATCACGAAGTCTTGATCTGTGTAGAAAATATTGTACCATGGGTGTCCTATTATTGTTTAGTAAACCTTTTGGAAAAATCTATCCAGAGATCGGGCTGCTACTAGAAGTTTCAGATTGAAAAACTCAATAACACTTTGCCCGACCCGGGAGTAGCGCTTGCGACAACAGCTACACCAACGAGGCAGCCCATCAATTTATTTATTTTTTCGTTCGCCTGTACTGTGCCATCATGCTTGGCAAACGCCTTCCCCAAGTCCTTCCAGAAACTCTTTTCCCGCGCCACCTCGAAAAAGCCCTCAAGCCGTTCAGGTCGTCTCGCCCCCTCTTCGAATAGTTCACCTCGAATAATAGAACCAACGGAAAATGTTTGTGGCATTAAACAGCCGTGTGTCAACAATATTAATATCCGTTCACGAATAATATCAAGAAGAGAGAGCGCAACAAATAAACGTCATCTCAAACAAAGGCCCCGTGACCGCTGATGAGACGCCATTTAATATAGTCATGATTACAGCATCAATCTTTACTATTGTTGTTTGTTTGTCAGATGATGTTTTGGCCTGTTGAATAATGACAGCGAGGGTAGGTGTTTCGAGGGCCGAGTATTTTGTGATCTTTCTTTAACAACGTATTTTTAATTTAAATGACGAGTTACAGGCTAACGTTGGTAATAATATGACGGCGCAGCAAGTGGCGCCGCCTAGTTTTGTTACGATGTAACTGGAAACCACCAAGGAAGCCGGATAAGAGTGGCTGATTTCAGCCAGCCAGTGTCACTCTAGCTGAGCGTCGCATCGATGGTTGCGTGGTGACAGAGATGATGTCAGGGGAGTCGCTGTCGTACCACGTCCACGACGAACTGCTTTATTCCGGAACAACCATAATTTTTATTTATTTCACACAATTAAAACTATTTACACTACGTACTAAAAAACAATGGCTAACTAACTATACTAACTATACAAATAAATATAAAAAAATATAAAAGATAAAAACAAACGGACACTTAAGCGCAGGTCACACCGCCAGCTAGCGGGCGGGCGTGGGCGAAGCGAACGAAGGAAACTATACAAACTACGGGAAATATTGTAGCTCGCGGTGTGAACCGAAGTATGTAAAGAGGTGAAACAATGTTCGCCCGCCCGCCCGCTAGCTAGCGGTGTGGCCTGTGCT
Source organism: Conistra vaccinii (assembly GCA_948150665.1). Taxonomy (NCBI): domain Eukaryota; kingdom Metazoa; phylum Arthropoda; class Insecta; order Lepidoptera; family Noctuidae; genus Conistra; species Conistra vaccinii. The sequence goes on from OX411329.1 coordinate 20,277,020, forward strand.
TTAGGCGTCGAAGTATTCGTCCGCATCGCTGTCATCCGGAAACGTGCCCAGAAGACTGGCAGCATAGCCACGTTGAATGGCAATGCTAATTCTTTGGCCAAAGAACGAGCCAGCCCTCTGGTCACGCGAAGTGTCGACCAGTCGGCGAGAAATTTCCTTAAAAAGGACACGCGCACTCGGGCCCCATGACCCGAGCGTTTCGACCCCAAACGGCTCAAAACTGTAGTTACCTATAAGGTTACAGTATTTGCGACGCTTGAGGGTCTGGTCTCTTACCATCGTCACGTACCAAGCCGTTTGGTTCTAATACAGCTGGTACGCCGGCGGTGACAAGGGCTCGACGAATAATGTCGTTGATGCTGGCGTGCCGTGCAATGCGACCTGCGCTCCTGTAGCAGGACAGGCCATGGTGCCCGAGACTGTGTACAGCTTCGCCGCAGTGACACCGATGCGGAGCAACACAAGGTGCGCCCAAGCGGAGACATGTAGCGAGCCGAAACGATGAGTCATCCATCATGGTGCCTATGGTGGATGACGGGAGCGCCTGAAGCCACAAGCCTGACTTCCATTCTCCAACAGCTAGCAGACGGGCTCACTCAGCAGTATTAGGTGACGTGTTTACCAGGGTATTTCGTATAATACTGCAGAGCGGCACGTCCCATCGTCTCTGGGAGGACAATTATATTGAAGCTACTGAACCACTAATATGTATACCACTTCTGGTAAAGGCGATCCTGCGCTCTTAAAAAAAAAAAAAAAAAATCTTATCATCATCATCATCTTCAACCTAACTTCGCCCACTGCTGGGCAGCTCTTTGTTTAAGTTAATCTCAACGTTCCTGTGCCAGACTCATCCAGAGTTTACCCGCGATGGCAACAATGTCGTCTGCCCATCTTACTGCCGGATGCTCAGCGCTTCTTGGAAAAAGTCCTTGGATGAAATTTGAAATCTTAGCATAGTTTTAGACATTAATAGCTAATAAACTGACAGTAAATAGGTTCAGAGTAAAGATTTAAATCAAAAGATGGTCGCGGTTTTGTTTCGTTTTGACACCTCTGACACACAATGACGTAGTGCCTTGACGTGGTTGTCATGGCAACGCTATTTAATAATTGTGAGCTCACTCTTCTCAGTATGGACACTTTTTATAAGTACGGTGAAGGCAAATCTAGCGATTTAAATCTTTCGTTCAGAGTAACATTAAGGGCATTCTTTTGGTAACTGATAAAAAGTTATCTTTACAATAGCAACCAAAGTAAACAGGCAAATAAAGATATACCATGGTGTAACAAACACAAAAGTTCAAATATCTACATACAACAAAAAAGGTTTGTTTTAATTAATTTAAACAAAACAAAAAACACGAGCATCCGCCAAAACGTGCTGATAAATTGACGGGCATTTTTCATGGCACCCATAATTTGAGGGAATAAAAAATAACAACGCCACACCACAATGTTGATTGTAATTTTCAATGCGAGATATTTTACCTTTGAAGTGGACTTAAGGGCTTTGTATTGTGCTTAACTTCTTTATCACCTACTGCTTTTTTTTACATTAATAGGGATGTTGACAATTTTTTTATTTTAAATTAATAAATATGGATGTTGAAAAAATATTGTACACGTTTTTAATATTTTTTTATAGTAACTCTTGAATCTGCTCTCGGAAAGCACCATTTAGTGAAGTGGGACTGATGATGAAGACCACCGATAGCCACCGGAACCACTCAATAATAAGTATTTCACGGGTTGCGAACTTGCGATTCGATTACTTTAATATGGTTGCCAAGCAATTTATGCCCGTCAAAATGCATAGGGTGAAGAGGAAAGAGGAGCTGATGGCGAAGTACCAGAAGAACTCCTCAACAATGAATGTCCCTGCATCGGGAAAAGCAATATTTTGTAAAAGGTGATGAGCAGTTGACATTAGGCTATTGTAACTTAGATAAATTACAAACCGACCCACTAAAAAGCGAGAAATAAAAACTTTTTCACAAAAATAAAACAACCGACTTCCACTATAAAGTGAAAAATAACTAAAATTTCGGAAGTCGGTGGCAAAAACGAAAATACAAAACCAAAAGACACGGATATTCGTTATATGCCACCGCAAATTTTAGTTATTTTTCACTTATATTGATGGGTAAAAAAAAACAGTCAAGTTTTCACTTCTGTCGGCACTCCCGGAGTGCAACTTTTTTTATTTTTTATTACTGTTTAGTAGGTAGTCATTGGATACATGAAGTGGGCTGCTTTTGTAAGACGACTAAAATCTCACGGTGTATAGTGCTTCTTTTCGCATGAAATTACCTACCAACATTAGTTCTCGTTACACCATCATTCTAAAATGTCACGTCTCCATCACATATCTAAACTTCCACTATATCCGTCAGCTTATCTTGTACTACCCTCCTTGTAAAAATCCCAGCGTTCCGGAATATTCTTCTCTAGAATCGAACATTAATAAAGCTGAAGCTGTTACTAGAGCTTGAATAATTTTGCATACTGTATAGGGTCTGTAGATCAGGGGTTGAGTTGTGAATTGTTGATTATTCGATTTTTGTTGGGGTTTGTTAACGTTTATTTCTTTTAAATCTTATTTTCAGTTACATAACTTGAAGCCAATTAGGTACAGTAAAGTAAAAATGTTGATTTATACGTTATGTTACTAAAAGTCGTTTTTAAGTACAGTTGGAATTCATAAAATAGAATTTAAAATTTTAAGCAAACCATGTTTTCTCTTCTTTTTACATAAATATACTACATACATAATAAGCCTATTAATGTTCCCACTGCTGGGACACAGGCATCCTCTCTGTGAGAGGGAGTGGGCTGTAATCTACCACACGGGCCCAGTCGGGGTTGGTAGATGTCACATGTCTTCGAATTTTTGGTTCTAAGGCATGCCGGTTTCCTCACGATGTTTTCCTTCACCGTTTTAAGAGCAGTGGTGATGAAATTATTCACACAAAGCAAAACGCCTGCTTGGGTTCGAACCCACGACCTACAACTCGTAAGTCGGGGCTGTTACCACTGGGCCACCACTGCTTACACTAAAGTTGCTGTAACTATACTAAAGTTGCTTATATATATAGCTTTTGCCAAAAAGCAAGTAAATAAACAGAGATTTAGTAGTATTTCGATCCACTAAAAATTAAACCGCCTGCATGTAACACTGAGTGACTGCAACTGCCCATATTTTAACTTCACTCCCAGCATTTTGATTACAGTTTTTTTACAAAACATTACGCACGCACATTGATTTATCTCTGTATCTGAATTTGTTTTCCGCTGAATTTACAAAAAGTGACCTCATCGCCACTGCTCTCAAAACGGCGAAGCCATCATGAGAAAATCCGCGAATTAAGGGGCGTCGCTCACACGAGCTGGAGTCGAGGCAGCTCTAGGCGCGGGCGCACAAGCGGCGGCGCCGCTTCTACGTTTTCTTTAGGAATAAATGGCAGTGCGCTATATATACTAGAGTCGCGGCAGGGGCGAGGTGGTGGCGGCGAAGAGTTACTCTACATGGAGACCACGCCTCGACGCCACCGCGACCTCGCCTCGACTTACCAGTGAGCGACGCACCTAAGGAACCAAAAATGTAAGGCATAACGTGATACCCACATTAGTCCTTCGTAGTGAATTACGGTCTACTCTCTGTCACTGAAAGGACGCCTGTGACTGTCCCAGAACTGGGTTCATGAGACGATTATGGAACTGCTGTCTGGTGTCATCTGGAGGGGCTTGTGGCTAAGTAATAACAGCCGCACGGTTCGATCGATCAGGTTAAGCTACGCTTGCCACGGTTGGTCTGTGGATGGGTGACTATCTTTACATACCAAGACCCCTCCGTGCCTCGGAAAGCACGTCAGGCTGTCATTTGTAGATCTTTGATAGTCGTTACGTGAAGTTAGAAGCCCAAAAGTCTGGCAACCAGTCTTACCAAGGGGTACAATGTTACCTAGTAACTAGGTTGTTGAGGTCAGTAGGCAGTCGCTTCATGTAAAATACTGGTATTCAGCTGCATCCGGTTAGACTGAAAGCCGACCCCAACATAATTGGGAAAAGGCTGGGCAGATGAAGATCATGTCTGATGTCGTCGAAAAGGGAGAAACAAAAGAAGATTTCAACCACTTCTGCACTCCTTCAATAAAAATAAAGACACATCACTAACAAAAAGACCAATCCTCCAGTCTCAGAAAAGAATTCTTAACACTACAGCTGCAATAATTCCTATTTAACGTTACCGACGAAAGCGCATTCAGTTTAATACATCCTCCTGTAATACAACATACATCACCGAGCGTTATATTTCACTTGCACGTCGACATAACCGGACGCTGCTCTCTAATGGCTTGTCCACACTATGGTTGTACATTTGGTGATTTTCGTAGATTAGCTTAGGAATTAGATGCTGGTCTGAGAACATGTAGCGGTTACACCGCCACATACAAACTACGTAGCAAAGACATGACGTCACACAAATCCTGTATCGCGCAGTTAGAGTTTACCGCGCGAACTACATAGGAGACTATCCGAAATAAATTTTCAGACAGTTGCCCGCCAGACATAACATCCGTCTGGTCGGAGGATCCTCCCTTTTCTATGGTGGATGAGTGAACTTTACACCCTGTTTCTCATACCACTAAAAACGTTTTGTTCGCTATTACTCACCAAATGATTAAGTGATGTGGGTTGGATGCTGAAATGTAAAACAGGGCGATTAATAGAATGAAAAGGTTCTCAAACTACCAACAAGTGGGTGTCTATAATATGTTTTTGTTTGATAAAAACTAGAAACTACGTACCTACTTACGTAAAAAAGTTTGTCTCTAAAATTCAATGGGCCAATGAACTCAATACTTTAGCACTAAAGAAAAGTCAAGTTGCAATCTCATATCAGCGTCAATCAAGGTCAAACTCTTTTGGTAAAATGTATGTAAATTACAGGAATTTTTGACAAATTAATAAAAAAGATTGAATGCAATGTACTTTCTTATTAAACATACGGTAATCGCCTCTAAAATCAACAAGGCTTGTTGTGCCCTTTAAACGGTGGCAGAAATGAAATCACATTAGCTTAAATACCTCACTGTTCTAACTTCAAAGCCTTACGTTATTGATTTGATTCTCAGTTGATTTTTTTCTATAAGAACCTTTTAAAATATAAATTCTTTTTTATTGCAGATCGCATGATCCATAAATAACATATAAAAATAAAAAAAATGGTATATATACACACAACCATAAGCTCACGCTTTTCTTCTCGAGACTGATGAAATAGCAAATGAATTCACACAGCACCAAATATCTTCAGCACAATGGCCGCCAGGGGGAATACAGACAGAAGTCTCTGTTTAAATTACATTCAAACCATGCTGAAAACGCGACAACGTGCTCTAATTTCGCGATGAAACTAATACCGTGTGAGCTCAGCTTAACAAAGTGTAGCGATGGCATTTACCAAGAAAATTGTATCATTACTGTAACACAACACCAGAGTGGTTTACAGTTCCCCTGGTATTGCCTCTATATATCAACCGGATGTGTTCAAGAGATATCACTTTATGTTGCTAAATTATACGCGGAAGCGGTGGCGGAATAAAATAATTAGGAAGAAAAAATTTTATAGAATTTTCTAAAAAAAACTAATTTCTTTTTATTAGTATGTGTTTTTGCAGTCGGGTTTTTAGTATTTTTAATAACTTTTTTAATTTCAGATGGTTTTTGTTTTCTTGTCATTTCTCATTAACACTTAATATTCTCATAAACCTAAAATATGAACATATTTTTGTAATCAATCTTTTAAAACCCTTTATTTTGATACCCCACTCGATAGATTTGGGAGTTTTTTTTTATTAAGCTTTCCTTTCGGATCCGCCATTTTGATTTTTATAATCGCTGGAGGAAAAAAGACGAATACAACGACATAATAATATCATTCATAAAAATCGGTGTAGCCGTTTAGTCGTTACATAGAGACGGACAATCGGACATACATAATACATACACACATACATACATGTCAAACACATAACCCTCCTTTTTTGTCTTCACCGCAGTGTGGTAATAAATAAACTGTAATTTGCCAGCTTATAACTAGCGGTCAAAATCGTATGTAAATATATTATTATATACTAAAAATCAAAATGACCTGCTTTAGTAATTACTACTCCGATGTATAATAGTTTGCACTAATTAGGTATTTCGGTCATGATATACCCACGCACGTGTTGAATGTGACCTATTTATTTAACTAAGCCATGACACACCACGTCGCCAAACATTTTGATTTTGATGACTACATATTTACACATGTCCATTGATGACTAACGGATAACATCTGCATTCGTTTCAGAAATATGACAGATCTTCCAACTAATACAAAAAAATCTGACTATTTCCATAACATTTACTAGTTATCATCACAACCATCGTTGTCGAGTTCAAAAATGTTCGAAATTCTAATAGCTAAGAAAAGGCGATGCTTCGTCACCACGGCGGAAATCCTAAGCACTTGCGGATTGACTCCGGTATTATCAGTACCCTTCAAAAGCTACGCCCAAGGACCAAATCGCGGTTCGTTTATCCCACGTCTCGCTTGTGCATCAGACCACACCCCTCGGATCCTTGAAACTATTCAACTATTCCAACTGTCAGACGGCGGTCTGTCGCAGGCGATATATCTGCAAAATATCCGTTTCAATCTCCAACAGCGAGTGTGACGTCATTTACAATCGTCATATCACTCGTATATTGTGGTTATGTTGGTGAAACAACAAGTACCAAAAGTAAGTTACCAAAATACAAAATGAAACTTGAGTTCCTGCTGATTTTATAGCAGTACTAACTAGTTTGCAGTACTTTGATTGTCTAGAAAGGAAGCCCACCATTTTTTAGGGTTCCGTAGCCAAATGGCAAAAAACTTATACATTTATGTAGATTCGTTATGTCTGTCTGTACGTCCGTCCGTATGTGACAGCCACTTTTTTCCGAAACTATAAGGACTATACTGTTGAAACTTGGTAAGTAGATGTATTCTGTGAACTGTATTAAGATTTACACTCAGAATAGAAAAAAAAACATTTGGGGGTTCCCCATACTTAGAACTGAAACTCAATTTTTTTTTTTCTTCAAACCCATACGTGTAGGGTATCTATGGATAGGTCTATTGAGGTTTCTAATATAATTTTTTTCTAAACTGAATAGTTTGCGCGAGAGACACTTTCAAAGTGGTAAAATGTGTCCCCACCCTATAATTACTAAAATAAGAGAATGATAAAACTAAAAAAATATTGATGTACATTACCATGTAAACTTCCACCGAAAATTGGATTGAACAAGATCTAGTACGTAGTTTTTTTTTAATACGTCATAAATCGTAAACCGCAATTTACCTTTAACGAACTACAAGAACTTTTATAATTATGTTACTTGCTGCTACGGAACCCTTCATGGGCGAGTCCAACTCGCACTAGGCCGGTTTTTTTAGGGTTCCGTGCCCAAAGGGTGCCAGCAGGACCCTTTTACTAAGGCTCCATTGTTCATCTATCTGTCTGTCTCTGGGCTGTATCTTTGGTACCGTAATATGAAGGTAGAAAATTGATTATATACGCCGCTATAGAGAGATGATATTTTTACAGAGTGTAATACCGGCCGAACCACAAATACGCCCACCTTTTACAGTTTTATGGTTGCTTTCAATTGCATGATTTTGATTTTCAGTTAAATATGAATATAATACCATGTTTGTTATAATATAAATGAAACACGGTACATTTTAATTTTAATGAGTAGAGTAATAATTGGAATGTAAAATTGCGCAGTTGTATTAATATTTTAGTTACACGGATATAGTATTGAAATCACATTGATATTTAACTGGCAATACACCCAATTTGATTTTGCATTAAAAATATATATCGTTATTTTAAAAAAATATGAAAAACCATTCCCCCCTTATTTCCGAAATTACTGATAACTAATCTATACTAATATTTCTACACTTATAGATTACAGGAAACCTATAAGAAATCAATGGTCTTAAAATAACATGGTAAATCTCTCAATATTGAGTGTACAAACTTACAGATGCAGTTGGAAAGTATGAGAGAATATGTTTTTCAACTACAATGTTAAGTTTGTTTTTGGGATAAATTCATTCCAACTACGGACCCTCCATTGTGCGTGGTCCAACACGCACTTATGGTATTTTTAAATAAATAAATAAATAAATATTAAATTCTTTTAATCCTGACTTAAATTTTTCCCTTATTTATTAGTAACAAAGGTCTTAAAACTACACACATCAAAAGTGTCTAGGGATCAAGCATTTTTATGCGGATTTCTTGAGATTGAGATGTGGCTTTGTAATAAATTTATGATTTTATAAATTTATATGGATCCTTTTTGGTGCATTTCATAATTTGAATCAGGAACTGTGAATCAAATTCGAGTAAAAGATGAAAATCAGCTGTCAATATTTTCCCTATAAAAACATACAACGCATTGAAGACATTATTAGTGCTACTGTTTCCCTACTACTGATTAAAACCAACGTTATTATGGAGCAGCGACGTCATTTAAGCAGGGAAGAAATGCTCAGAGCCGTGGGAATGATAGAAGCTGGTTCCCGGCAACGTACTGTGGCTTTAGCTCTGAATACAAGTCAGAGTGTTATCAGTCGACTTTGGACACGTTACCGAAGCACTGGTACCGTGGCTGAGCGCCATGGAGGACGGTATCGCTGCACCACACGGAGACAAGACCGATACATTCAAATCTTAGCTCGAAGAGCTCCAACAATAACCGCCATGATGTTAGCCGTGAGGCTTCATCACTCTTCAGGGAACTTAATTAGCGACCAAACAGTCAGAAACCGCTTGCATGAAGTGAACCTTCATTCCCGAAGACCGCTACGGGTACCACCTATAGCAATGCACAATCGTAGGATTCGATATCAATGGGCTCTTGAACACAGAAATTGGGCAGAAGAACAATGGCGTTTCGTGTGCTTTTCTGATGAGTCTCGTTTTGGTATGAGACCGGATACAAGACGTATACGACACTGGAGAACCCCTGGACGCCAACAGCGATTAAAATCCTGCCAGGAAGTCCATCCTTATAGTGGTGGAACCATCATGGTATGGGCGGGTATTTGGATCGGCGGAAGAACTGAGTTGATTTGGATCAGAGGCAACCTCAACGCTCAAATTTATGCTGAGACGATTGTATCAGACGTCATCGTTCCTCTACAAGTGCAAATCGGTCCCTTATTTCAGTTAATGCATGATAATGCACGACCGCACACCGCAAGAGTTGTAAGACAGACTCTCGCCGCAGCTAACATCAATGTCCTGCCCTGGCCTGCTCAGTCGCCAGACTTGAACCCGATTGAGCATGCATGGGATATGCTACAGAGAAGAGCTCTGCCGAATATGGAGGGTATCCAGTCGCAAGAAGACCTTTTTTTGTTGTTGCAACGAACATGGGCGGCCATTCCACAGCGTGATTTGGATGAACTCATTTTGAGTATGCCAAACCGATGTTCTTGTATTGTTAGTGTTCGCGGTAGAAACACGGATTATTAATTGTTTAAGTTACCCAATAAAATTTTAAAGAAAACTGTTATTTCAGTCTTTTTTTCGAACTTTAATGTTAGTGGTTCAAATGTCAAAAATCCCTTTATTAGGAAAATGGCAAATTTCTTTATTAATGCAAAGGTGACTTGGTTTATCGTTACTGTGACAAACGAAAACACTTTATTTGATGAATCCTTAAAGAAAATTTTAATTAATATCAATCAGGAGAAAAGTTATTGCAAAAATATATGTTGATCCCTAGACACTTTTGATGTGTTAGTATTGCATCATTCAAAATTAAAATAGTAAAATCAATCATGTCAAAAAAACATTATTTATTAATTTATTATTTTCAATCAACTTTGGATCATGCAATGAAACTAAAAAACATATCAATGACATAATCTTCTCGCCACATGAAGCTGGATGAATCTCCCCAACACTGCAGACTCTGGTCTCTCAGAGTGATCCTTAATAATAATATTATTATTTGTATTTAATATTCTAGATAGGCTGTGTTTATAGCCAAATGAAAAATATAACTTTACAGTTTATATTTTCATTTGGCTATAAAGACAGCATTTAATTTCATTCGTTTCTTATCTGTCCTCTATGAAAAGGCCTTTGTCCTCTGTCTAAAGTTATGTCTTAGCTTGAACCAGACTTAGCCTATCATAAACATAAAATCTATAAGTTATTTCGTTAATAACTGAACATGGACCTAATTTACGCCAACATCTTGAGAGCAAAATTATGTTATTTTATTAATATTGAGAGATATTTTCCAAATTAACACAGTATTTGGGAATGATCTGTAATTTCCAATGAATTTGTGAGTAAAGGTAATTGGGCATCTTAGTATAGAAACCAGACCCATGGCGGACACAAACGAAATATAGCATAATGTATTGATATTTGGCTCTGATATACCATAGCATTAATCCTATTAACGTGAGCTATGGGAATCTCGAAAAAAAATAAAAATATGATCTATATTGAATTTTAGTATTAGTAAGTAAAGTGTTCAAGTATTGTAAAGTGATATAAGGAATATGAATAAAATAATAATTCATTATAATATTTATTATTCAATTTGATCCAAATCAATCATTAGATCATTTTAAAAAGGCAGCCGGTGCATCTGTTTCTTCTTGATGTCTGGCCCAAGACAGATAAAACACTATACTTGCATTATGGGCACAGTTCCCGATAGTGCGGGCGGCTGGGTATACATGAGCAGTTACTGCTTAGTACTCTTCTATACTTTGTTTTCCGTGTTGTGTTGGGTTTAACAATATATTATGTATAATACTGTTTCAATCTGATATATCGTGAATTCGTGACAGGATTCGCCCTCTGACCAATATCTCTTTAAAATGTTGGTGTCGTTACATTTCTATTATATAATCACCGTATGTGCTCGTGATAATAAGACCTTGCGATTCTTGTTCCGAAATCGCGAAAAAAGTCAGAGAGGTTAAATGGTATGAGTCCAACGGAAACGAGATTAGATCCTCAAAGGTCATGGGATGGGTACGATAGTCTGGGGTCCACAGACTGCCGTGCCGGATCCTCGTCTAGAAAGTTCGTCAGCTGCGGATCGTTTCCTATCGATCCGCTGTCTTTTTATCCATTGCAGTGTCACCGTGTTGCGGCTAGATACCGTTATTTGATCTAGTGCATAGTGTCATTATAGTATTAGCTCCGAGGTAAAATATTTTTTCCGTAAGGATTATAGAACTGAGGTGCTGTCGGAGAGTAAACGTATGCGTGTGTCTGTAACCCTCCTGGCTTCTAGGGCGTGGACCGCGTGTAAAATGTCCACACACTCCGCCTGGTAGATGGTGTTGAACATTCCCAGCGGTCTGCATATATTTATGTTCAGGATGGTGAGAAGACTCCGACTCCGGTAACGGAGTCAGCCCCCTTCTTGGCGGCAGTCCCAGCATTGTCTGTAGGGCGGCGGTGGGTGCAGTTCTCATACTGCTAGTGATTGCGACGTAAACAACCCACTGTAGTTTTTCGAGATTTTTTTGGGCTGTATTCAGGTCTGTCCTTCGCCACTAGACCAGTGAGCCGTATGTGATAATTATTCGGATGACTGTGGTGTATAACCGGTGGGTAACCTTGGGTCTGATCTCCAAATTACTGCCAAGCAGTCGCTTGCTCTGCAACAGGGATAATGCTGGCTGGCTATTATTTTTAGGGCTTGACGCATGAGGTTGCATAGAGGGTTTTCGTGGGTCTCGTTGATTATTATGGTTATTTCATCAGCGTAGCCACCGGTAAAATATTTTTTGTCATTGAGTGTCATGATAAGGCTGTCTATTACCAGGTTCCATAGAAGCAGCGAGAGGACTCCCCCTTGCCGGCAGCTTTTTGCAACAATGGCTCTCAAATTCAAATTCAAATTCATTTATTTGCATAAACAAGGTATAGAAGGTTGGTAAAAACGTACAAAATTGTTCTCTTATTCTGCCTTTAATTTCGGCGTGCAAATATAAAATAAAATAAAGTTACATAATATTTTATTAAAATTAATTGACCATAATCATGCAGTCATTATACAAACAGCCCCATTAAAATTTCATTATTGCATTAAATAAATGTCAATACAAGAATGAAAAAATAAATAAATGTCAATACAATAATGAAAAAAAAAAAAATAATAATAATAATAGTCATAATAAATGTCAATAATAGTCATGTCAATAATAAGAGAGATTACCACAATATTAATAAATAATAATTTAAAATGACCGTGCAATTTACAAAACTTACAATTTATAATCTAAAAACTCATGTACACTATAAAAGCATTTTTCAATTAAAAACCTCGTCAAATTATTTTTAAATCTAGAAAATGGTAGCGTTTTAATGGAATTTGGTATTTTGTTAAACAATTTTATGCACATAATATAGCTGTTGTTCCCTGTTATTGTGAGATTCGTCCTGGGTTGAAATAATTTATTAGTGTACATAGATCATGGGGCATAGTAGCTTGTCGCTTGCTGAAAAAGTCTCTTATGTTTGAAGACGAATATACAGGATTCTAATATATAAATACATGGTAGAGTTAGTATTTTATATTTCCTAAAGAATGGACGACATGACTCTATTTGCTTCAACCCAAATATAGCTCTCAGACACTTTTTCTGCATTACAAATGCTTGGTCAATCTCCACACAACGTCCCCACAAGATAATACCATACCTTAGAGTGGAGGTTACATAGCCATGGAAAGCCGTTAATGCGGCATTTCTAGATACCTCGCAGCTAATACGCCTCAAAGGGTATATAAACTTATTTATTTTAACACAAATGTCATTTATATGATTTTTCCATGAGCAAAATTTATCTAAATTTATACCAAGGAACTTAACAGAGTCAGTTTCCGTCAGGGCGACCCCTTTATAAGATATATTTAGGTCCAGCGGTTTCGCCCGATAGGTATGGAATTGCATAAACTTTGTTTTATTAATATTAACTTTTAAATTATTTGCCTCTAGCCACTCTATAGTTCTTTGAAGAGCAATGTTTATTTCTTGTTCGTACGAACTTTTATCTTGTCCTTTGACTATAATTGTAGTATCGTCGGCGAACAATACACATCTATGATTTATAACTTCCGGGAAATCATTTATGTAGAGCAAAAACATTGGCGGCCCTAAAATACTGCCCTGTGGTACGCCATATCTATTAAACTTAAACGAAGATTGGCATGATTCTAGCGTTTTAGTTTGGTCATTATAATTCGTTATTTCCACCGATTGTACTCTGTCGGATAAATATGATTCCAGCCAGTTATATGCGGTTCCTCTGATTCCATATCTGGAAACCTTTTCCAATAACCGTTCATGAGAGACATGATCGAACGCTTTACTCATATCCATGAATAAAACTGTAACAGGTATTTTCTTGTCGATACAGTCTGTTATTTCTTTTATTAATTCAAAAGCTGCCAAAGATGTACTTCTATTTTTACGAAACCCATTTTGTTCGTCCTTAATAATACTGTGCTTTTCAATGAAGTTTGCTAATTTGTTATGAAAAGCTTTTTCAAAAATTTTAGAAAATATAGGTATCAATGTCACTGGTCTGTTATTGTCCATTTGAGTGCTATCCCCTTTTTTAAATATTGGCTTCACTACTGATATCTTTAATAAATCGGGAAATATTCCTTGCTCTAGAGAGAGGTTAACAACATGTAGAAGTGGCTCTAGAATTATATTGACTGCTAGTTTTATGATGTCAGTGCGAATATTATCATAACCACTAGCTTTGGAATCTTTTAGAGACATCACTATTCTTTTAAGGTCACTACCATCCAGCGGGTACAAAAATATTGAATTATTAATTGATTCTATATGACCCATTTGTTTTAATCTTGAATCTTCTTTATTATCAAACCTATTATTGGTAACCGTGTTTATGAAAAAATTATTGAAATGATTTGCTATAGAATCGGGACTTATACAGTCACTATCGCCCACAGTAATTTTTGAAATACAGGAGCGTTTTAAGTCTGTGCCTGTATGCTTTTTTATTACATTCCACGCTGCCTTGCACTTATTTTGGGCTTTATTTATGTATTTGGTATTATTATTTTGACGAGACGTTAAAATGCATTTTTTCAATAAGTTACAATAGCTTTTGTACTTGTTTTTATGAGATTCATTATTTTTATATTTTAATTTATAGTGTAATTTACTTTTATTCTTACAGCTTAGTTTTATACCTTTAGAAAGCCAGTTTAATTTATTTAATGCTTTATTTGTAACTTTTACGCGAATTGTAGGAAAACATAAATTATAAAATAGGAGAAATGTATCGATAAATTTGCGGAATGCTTCGTTAGTCGAGTTTTCCTCAAATACGTCACTAAAAGACAGACACGAGATTGACTTTAAAAATGTTTCCATATTGTCATTACTATAGTCTCGTTTAAATTGATACCACCATTTTAAAACTGGTTGATGTATTTTTGTAACAGCCCAAGAATATGATTGGGCTGAGTGATCTGATAAACCTAAATTATGTATTTTTGCACAACCTTTTTCTATGTTGGTGATGATGTGATCGATGCATGTTTGTGTCTTTTCTGTTACTCTAGTAGGTGTCAAGATAGCATGTTTTATGTTGTAACTATTCAACAAGTAATCATATTCCCTATTTTCCTTCGACTGTTTTAAAATATCGATATTTGTATCCCCACATATAATAATTTTCTTTCTTGTATTACGACACAACGTCCTCAATAGAGTGTCGAGTTTATAAAGAAAGATCGCTACATTCGACGAAGGGGTTCTATAAACACATATTAATAATATACCATATTTAGTTAGTTCTAAACCACAGCATTCAAATACACATGTTTCGCTTATTTTTTGTATTTCTTGTATTATTTTAAATTCAATTTCGTTTTTTATAAGAATAATAGCGCCTCCTCTTTTTGAAGTTTTCCTTGAATAGTAAGCTGCAGTTGTAAAGCCTTTTAGGCGAAAGTTTTTTTCAGTACCTTCAAGCAAGAAGGTCTCAGTAAGACACAGTACATCTACTCTGATCTCGTTATTTAGCAAATCTAATATGGCAAACGAAATTTCGTCACGTTTGTTTAAGGCTCCGGCTATATTTTGATGAAGTATTGTTAAGCGTGGCTCATTTTTTGTCACGAAAAAGGTCATCCTGAATTTGAGGGACTATACCAATATTATCCGTTTGTACACTAACATCATTTAAACTACAGGTCTGTACAGCGACATCCTTGGTGCATTTTTGTCTATTCTGAATAATTAAGTTTTCGGTATATTTTTGAAAATTACTTTTATAATTTACATGCAAAATTTGCCTGTGAATTAACCTACAAGCATTCCCCTTTGTGATATATTTTGTTGACATATTAAAATCATTATGTAGATGTACAAAAGATGAATTCTTACAATTATCACACACAAACCTTAGCAATTTATTAACATTTTTTTCATTTAGGGTCTTATTTTTGTAGTTTTGCCCGACTAACACATTGGTGAATTTTAGTTGACATAATGTATGGTGTAAATACGTTTGGATGTCCATAGGGTTTGTGTCGTTAGAACCTGTCAATATAATTACAAAATCAGATTTGTTAAAGTCCTTACATGTATTTGCGCAGGTTTTTAGTACTTCTTCGGTGGCTGCATTCGGTTTTACGAATGACGTCACAGAAAATTTCTCCCCAAGATAGAACTGCAGAATGTTTCGGACATCATGACCAGATTGGTCGGCAAAGATCATAACTCTCTGGGTATCACTTGACTGAGATTGGTGTTTTAGTGTTTCTTGCCCTTCCTTAGATGTCTGTATATTACTTATTTCCAACTTCGTATCCGAGGTCAACGAAGTCTCCTTAATCCGTTCGTTGTCGTCGGCGTGGTCAATTCGATTTATACACGTGCTAGAATTTTGAACGTCATTAATTGATGGCGGTTTTGTATGGAGTATTCCATCAGTACTGCAGATCGATCCCGCTGTGTTAAACGAGTTATCTCCCACGTCTATTGCGGTCGCAACACTGTCAGGGTGATGAGTCGTTGCTGAAAAACTCCTAGTCGGGGTCGAAAAACAGCTTGTTTTTAGAAAATTTTTTTTCCGCGCAGACAACGGCGAGAACTTTTTTGTTTCAAGCACATTCACCTTTTTATAGGTCTCAATGATTTTCTGATATTGGCCGATATCCATTTTTAATCGAAAATTTTCGGTATTTAAGTTGTCGATCTCTAGATGAGCACTTTCCAATTCCATTGTTAGTCTTTTTATTTCATCTTTATGGCTTGAATAGTCGCTGTCATTTAGTGAAGCATTCGGTAAGCTCATCATTGTGGCGTCTAGTAACGTAGAGCTAGTGCTTAAATTATTATTTAAAGTATTGTCCACTGACTTTGCTCTTGCTGTTGTCCGGACAGTAATATTTTCATTTTCAAAATTGTCCATAGTGAAAATAAAGATTCAGAAAAGTACAATTCAAATAATATTTGACGCTTTTTTCTTTTTGTAGAAATGGAAGTACCAACTGTTATCGGCCACTTGTTTAAAAAGAAAAAACATAAAAGTTCATAAATGCAAAAAGTGAAATTGTGAAGTTAGTAGGTTTCGAACGCGGTGTCTCCTCGTTATCACTTCATGTGCGCGTTGCTTAACCACTGCGCCACGGCGCTATGTTATTAGCTTGTCGAAATAGCGCAGTACTATATCTTATCCCTGCGTTTAGTAATCGACTTGCGCTCGCTCGTTGACCATTTATGGTAATGAGTCGCAAAACTGTTTGTCACGATGAATCACTTTGAGTCACACTGAGTTCACAATAGTGTAATAGAACAAAATTTTGTTGTATCGATTTTTATTTTGTTATTTATTCACACACAGTTTGATTTAATTGAATTTTGTTTTCGATAACGTTACACTCACACGTTTAGCTTTCGACTAGTTGAAGTTGCAATGATAATATACTCATATTCGTAATTTATAAATATTTTTTTAACGGAGCTCTCACTGTTTGCGTGCGGTCAGCGGGACGCGTTCGCGTTTTCAGCGCGGCATCTCGTAGTGCCATTTACTGTGACTTGTTCAGCCCTCAGTTTGAGCATGTTGGTGATCCAGCCACTCAGGGTAGAGTCTATGCTGTGTCTGACGAGGGCCATGTTTATACTGTTGAACATGATTTTGTCAAAGGCGCCCTCGATGTCAATGAAGGCAGTCAGTGCTGAGCATTTGTGGTTCACTGCATATTCAATTTTAGAAACCACGCTGTGCAGCGTTGATTTTATAGATTTGCCTGTGGAGTACGCATGCTGTTGTTTGTGTAGTGGTTTCACCCGGAGAGGTCCGTCTCGGATGTGCCTGTCACAGAGTCTCTCAAGGGATTTCAGTAGAAAGGATGTGAGGAAAATGGGCATATAAGCCTTGGCTTGTGTATAGTTTGTTTTGCCAGATTTGGATATGAAAATGACTTTCTTCTCGAGCCATGCGAGAGGTGTCTGAGTGCTATGCAGGCTCGGTGGATCTCCACTAGCGTAGTGTCAGATAATCTATCCCCCACTGCAGCAGCGCTGGGAAGATGACATTCATCCCTGCCGACGTGTATGACTGAAAGATGTTGATAGCCCATTTTACTCGGTCTTCTGTTACTATAATGCGGGCTCTTGACCAGTCTTGATCCGTTGAGGTCCATTCTGGTTCAGCGTATACATGCTTCTGATCGTGTCGCTCATCCGTGCGCCGAGCTGTAGGTATCCGATTTTTTATTTAATTATTTTCGTGCCTTATTTATAAAATAACATAAAATCTTCTGAAACCGTTTTTTTTTTAAACGAGTCTGAACGTTTTCCTCCATCGATTTTAAACCAAATAATGATATGCAATGAAAGGTCACATTATTCTCTTTAGGTTAACACTATTTAGGTTAATGTCCGCCACTGTTCGCATAGCGGGTCAGATATGCCCAATGACCTTTATACAACGGTTTAGATACGGATTTATCGTCAATATTATCTTTGGTAAATGCCAACACTTTAAAGCAGACTAGAGGTAGGTATGTATTTACATGAAAAAGTAGTGGATGTACTATAAGTACACCTCTGCCTAACCCTTCGGGAAATACAGGCGTGATGTTTTATAAGAAAAACGTAAACAACAAATATCGTAAATTAACATGGTAAAGAAGAGTAGTAGGAATCCAAAACTCGAACATTTTTGGCAATACTCAACCAGCAAGGAAGGATGGTCTCTTTGCCTAGACTTACATTTATTTCTCTTTTCATTTTGGCATTGTTATATAATAGCAGTGATAGCCCAGCTAGACTGCCAAGTCATAGGTGTCCAGTTCCCACCCAAGGCGGCTCTGACTTTTCGGATTCATGTGCGTATTATATAATTATCACTTGCGTCAAAAACGGTGAAGGAAAACATCGTGAGGAAACCTGAATGAGAAATATTTCTCTACGGCATGTGAAGCCATGTTCAGTGGCCCATGGGCGGATTTAAAACTCTGACACCAGGTTAGTCACTAACTACATGAAAAGAAGAAATAAGAAAGCATGTCATACTGTTTGTCACTGTCATATAATATTATAAAATCTATTGAATACAAAATGAATATAATTATTTACTTAAAAGATCATTCCTTGCTGGTTAAATATTCCCAAAGATCATCAAGTATGCAGAAATTTTAGAAATCAAGACTTAATCAAAGAAAATCTGCTCCTCACACTGACATTAATCTCCATACATAATCTCATAAAACAAACCACAGCGATAACTGTGACAAATTCACAAAATTACAAAAACAGACTGTTTCAGAAAGATGGCGAGATATAATAAACACATTGTACACACTCTCCTTGTATACAGTGAAATGTACGCAAAATTACACGCGAGGCCCTGATTTAAAAATTTCCGTACAAAAATTTCTCCCCAATGCCGTATATTTCCCGACAGCCAACATCCTCCGTCTGTGGTATTCAAATATTTACGTTAGACTTGAAGTTAAAGTGCCATACTGGTAAGAAGGATGATAAACGAAATCTTGATTTATTTGTTTGAAAGCAAGAATATCAAAATATGGTAAGCATTTATGGCGTGGTAAACCATCATCTTCCTCCTGTCTCCCAATTTAATTGACGTCTTTCCAAGCTATTTCATTTGTATGTCGGAAATACGTTACTGAGTTGACTAATCGGGACGCCAGTGCCGCCTAGCGGCGCTCGACGTAGTCACGACATAATGTTCGGACCGGCCGGAGCTAAGCAGAGTTCATCGGTGGCGGTCAAGCAGTGAACACGTTTAGAAACTGTCGTGCGTTTCAAATAGTTGTGTCGTGTATTATAATTTTTAATAAGTGTATTGTAATATGATCGTAAATTATATTTTTTATCAGAACTGCAAACTGTGTAACAACCAACACTATCCGCAGCAGGTACGCCAACAGTAGTTAAAATATGGGTGATGATAACGAAAGAAACATATAACGGAGAAGGGTCCGTTATATACATTAAATACAAGGAAATAAAATTGAAGTGTCTGTTTGTTGTATCAAAGTAATTGCTTTTTCTAAATGCATATGAAAGTATATACGGTACTTATAACAAAAAACAATTTCTGAAATTTTTGTCTGTCTGTTTGTTCCAGAGAAACGGCTGGACCGATTTTTACGGGATTTTCACTAGCAGATACAAACCTACCCATGTGCCCCGTTCAGCAGTTTTAGCGTGAAAGTGTAACAGACAAACAAACAAACACACTTTCGCATTTATAATATTAAGTTAGGATATTAGTAACACCAGCCTTTTATTGCCCCACTGCAGGGCAAAGACCTCTTCTCATAATAGAAAAGGCATGAGGATAAAACCAGCGAAAAACTTACCAACTAATTTTTTGATAAATCGTAACACTCAAATAAAATTTTAAAACGTCTGCCAATTCTTTAGTCTAACAAGGAAATATCTAAAATAGTGCCAAGTTTTCATGGCACCATCTTAATGGGAAGATGAGTAATGGCACTAGGAAATAGGTCTTAAGTCCGTTCTCGGAATGGACACAGAAATGGAGTGTCAGATATAAATGTTGCGAAACTGGTGTGACGTATAGTTATTATTCTCTTCCTTCTGGATGTTCAAGACTTATGTGACTGAATCTTGCTCTCACTGAAAAGAACTATAATTGTTTTTTTTTTTACAAAATTACCTAAATGTCTGTTCCTAAAATAGCTGATGATAGTGTAAACAAAACCTGTTCAGTTTAAATTGTTACGCAATCACTACTAAAGGGAATTCACTACACATTACACATTCATTTTTATTTAGAAGGTTTAAAACTTTATGCCTCGCCTCTTTTTCCAACGATAATTTTTTTAATATCATTATTTAATTGTAAGTAAAAAAATCATCGCCGAAAATTAAGGATATAAAATTTACTTTAACTGTCAAATGAAAAACATAATTATATTTTGAGTTTCTAATGGTGAATAAAAATAAAAAATTCGGATTTAAGTATTTTGGAATGCGAATTTTTTATTTTTACTCAAATCAAAGAGCTCAATTTGTAAGTGGCACTACAAATTGGCATCCAAAGGTACGTTTTCTGATCCATTTGTTTACTATTCCACTAAATACTTTTGAAACAGACTGCATTTTGAAGTGATTCTAAGGCATACACAACTTTATCCGGTACTTTATTTATTTGGACCTCCAACAAAGGATATAAATCACAAAAACGGTTCTTTTACGTGTGCTACAGCATGCACATATAACTAGGGTTAAACAGGACAAAATAGAGAAAACATATAATGAAATAAAAAAAATATATATATCATGTCAAGATTGATATTGCAATTGTTTTGTATAATTAATAATTATGATTTCACATAATATATTGACTAGGTATATTTTACGGTGGATAAAATATTTTTGGATTTTGAAATGGGGAGGGTTATGTCCAGGTTATAACGTTTTGAGATTCATTGTATTGTCTATAGGCTCTCGAGAGAACGGCGAAATGTGCCAGATTAGTTCTAGATCTTGAGATGTAAAAGAAATTGTAGCTGCTTTCCCACGGCAGATGAGATGGCGCGTTTATATGTAGCTTACCACGGAAAAGTTTCGTCAACAATTTTCAGTTGTCCGAATTGCGGTAAAATATCAGAAAAGGTATTCGATTAATTTGTTGACAGTTTCAACCCCAGAATAAGTGCCCTTCAGAATGACTCTTTAAAAACAACGATCTCCCAACAAAAGTTCACATTTAAACCAACCGTGTGTCTCTTAAAACCAAGAGCACCGATACACACATTAGGTTGGAGCCCGCAATCTGCTGGCGGCATCGAGAATCTGTTAAGGATACGATCACTCGATACGATGGCGTTTAGGATACGCCCCTTTCTGATACTTCGCGAAACGGAACGTGTCGTAAATCGAATCGGAATTGGAATCGAGATTACGGGTGGGTGGTACTCGATTTTTTGTGAATCGATTTAAATTTGAAGTGATTTTAGGCTGCATTTATATTTACTGGTTTTTACGAGCAATTTTGGGGTAATGATATGATTATCGGTTTGTGAATTGCTTTCCTGATGTTGACGACGTAGCATGTAATTTTGTTGACGTACTCATTCTTCCGTACTCAAATAAAATTATATGTACGTACAGTACTCGTGAATCCATTACTTTAAGCATTAATTAAATACGTAAACATCCATTACCAGATTTACAGTTTCATTTATTAAAGATAAATTTTATTATTGACTTCTAGACTAGAAAGTCAAAGTTTACAGAACTTTCCGAAATAATGAATTATTTTGCCAATCCTTATTTAAAATAAAGTTCACAAACAAACTTCTATTATTGTCCATCGTATCTGCAAAGAGTTTTAAACAAAATTCACTCTCGATTAACTTTAAATTGAAATCGAACTAAATTCTAGGATAACTCTGACTTCTCTAGGACATTTCCAAATTACAAACAAACCAATACCATTTTGGCTTTTAAAATAAAAATAAAACTATTGACACAAGTGAGAGAATGCACAAGAATTTGGTACGCACGGCTACACATCAAGCTATTAGTGTTGCCCAAATGCAAGACCAAGACGAGACTTAGCTAGTCTTGGTCTTGGTCTTGCGTCAATACACCTGGTCTTGGTCTTGGTATTGCGCTCTCGATCTTGGTCTTGGTCTTGGTCTTGCAGCAAGAGTCTCGCAAGTCTTGCAATTACCTATTAGCCTATTGCTATTTATTAAAGATCTTCAAGGTCATTTCATTTTATCTTCCTGTGCCAACCCTACCAAAATAGGTAACCATTTTGTATGCCTTTGTCCGTACTCTGTGGCGGGCGGTGCGCGGTGGCAATCAAACAGTGTCAAATGCTGTGATACGCAGTCTTTGATTAAGCAGCGTCTTTGTCGGTAAAATATCAAATAAGTAGGTACATAAACACTGACCGACCATTTATTAGTTTATTCGCGTAACGTAATTTAGAGATAGACCATACCATAATACCTCGTTAACATTCAGCCATTGCCATTCGTGTTGCCGGAAATATTTCCCTAAATATTGATGTGGCAACGTCAAGGGAAATGTGTGTTTACATTGCCGCTTCACATGTCTTTCAAAGATTCAACACAAACACTCATTCCCATTCGCGTTACCGGCTCTTTGATGTCCGCCAAAAAACCGCCAATTTGGACCCGCCCAAATCTCAGTTTGACTTAACTGCGAGACGCAAGAGTCTCGCAGGCTTAGTCTTGTTCTTGCTTAAATCTTGCAGGGTCAGTCTTGGTCTTTGTCTTGCTAAAATAAGTCGGTCTTGGTCTTGGTCTTGGTCTTGCGAAAATGCAAGAACAAGACCAAGACTGCAAGACCAAGACCGATTTTGGGCAACACTACAAGCTATACATTTCCAATTTATGGTGATCTCGCAATGTAAACGATTTCCATACAATACGAGGTCAGCATAAACTGGAAATGTATAGCTTGATGTGTAGTCGTGTGTACCTACATAATATGCAGATATAGTATTTTTTTTATTTTGTCGTGTAGTCGTCTTTCCGATCACAGTACTGGTAGTAAGTTCAATATTTCTGACCATTAAAACATGTAAGATTTCAATCACTAATAATTATAAGTTTAATGCTAGAGTAATGGTTGAGCATGCAAAAGATAGGTCGTATTTATAACAATTTTGAGGCAGGATATAATTTTGCTATGAAGTCACATCGCGAGGGCAGACGCATGCGCGCGACCCACTATATGTCAAAATTACAATTCGTATAGTGCAAAAACGTGTTCAGTTAGAACGGTGATTTTGCTGTCATTTCCAAGAGTTGATAAAGGACTACCAGGACCTAAAGAGATATAATAAAAATATTTCGTAAAGTAAGGGTAGAAATGTATATGAGGTTGACAATAACAAAATAATTTCATCTATAAACTTGTGGCGGTCTAACCGCTACATCACTCCCCTCCGGAGACCGGAGGTCGATAGTGGGCTGAGTCTTGGATCTTGCGATGCTTCACAGTGCCAGCTGTGGTTCCAGTGAGTCGGAACCGGGTGCCGCTCAGTTCACAGTGGGTCGGAACTGTCTGCAGTGATTGCGGCGATGGTGATTGTGGTTCCAGTGAGTCGGAACCGGGTGCCGCACAGTTCACGGTGGGTCGGAACTGTTTGCGGTGATTGCGGCGATTGTGGTGATTGCGGTGATTGAGGTGATTGCGGTGATTGAGGTGATTGCGGTGATTCCCCAGTGAGTCGGGGTGATGTGGCTGAGGGTGATGACCAGGAATGCGCGTTCGCTGCATGCTGGTGGTCAGGATACCCGTTGAAGCCGTGGGTGCTGGCTGGCTGTGTGACTCGCCTCACGAAAGCTTGCGGGAGTGATGATGATGACGTCAACTATCCGAAATCAACATATGGGCAGTTGCCCGCCAGACATAACAACCCGTCTGGTTGGAGGATCCTCCCTTTTCTATGGTGGATGAGTGAACTTTACACCCTGTTCCTCATACCCCTAAAAACTCTCTCTTATCTGCCGTAAATCTGCTCAGAAATTAAAAAATGCCAATCGATGAACGATTGCATCATAAGGAATGCAATGTACATTATTTATTGTAATTAATTATAAATAGAGTCTGGCCACGTAAGTTTGCATATTATTATGTGAAAAAATGGTGGAATTTGAAAATCTATAGACGGCAACACCATCCTGTCCTACGAAAAAAGAATTTGATATTTTGTTGGTCTTTTTGTTTTTGATGGGTTATTTTGTTTATATTCTGATTTATTCTTGGTATAGATAGTCACTTTAGCACGATGAAGTATGGATTTGATACAGTTTAGTCATCGTATGGAGGTAGAGCGATAGGTACGACATTGGGTACGACATAGTCTATTACACATAATCTATTATGCAAAAATCAAAGGCAAAATATCAAAATCATTAGATCTCAATCTTAATCTTAGATCTGACATAACTGACTGATGTAAAAGTATAGGTACCATAATTATGTAAAACTTTTTAGGGTTGCCCATTTATTCCATTGCAGACTTAGCGTGGCCAGACTCTATTTACTAGATTTGTTATTATTTCACCTTACGGTTTTTTACTTACGGTACTGATACTGATGCTCAAACTAAGCCAGTGCTTGTATTTTATAATAAATGTCAATAACATTATATTACATTTTGCCGCCCGGTTTTGCCGACTCATGCCGATGTGTAGCATCTCTAACAAACAAGGGATTCACACGTTGAATTAATACTATACCATACAAGTTTTGAACTTCAAAACATGTCACATAAATCCGCACTGAAGTTTGATACGTAAACTAGTTAGACAGTTTCTAACCCGTCAGCGTCCCTTGTCGGCTAATTATAGCAATAATCTAATTTTGGTTGAGATAGTAAGTAATAAAATCAGTGTGTCAAACAATTTATCAAGTACACATACTTTCAAGGAGTGTAGTAGGAGGGTCAAATAAATTTATTTTGTTTCTTTCTTTCTTTCTTTTCTTTTACTCATGAAACTTTACAATTATTACTATGGTACCAACACTGAAATCGCAAAAAAATCCGGCCAAAAGCGAGTCAGACAGGCATACGAAGGGTTTCGTATCGTATTAAGATCGAACAAAAAAAGGCCGAAAACATTATGTTTCTTGTATGGGAAAATTTAAATTAAAGGGGGTGCCTCATGTGCCAATAATTTAATATTTATACAATCTTTTAAAATGTCAACTGTCTACCTATTACGGTTCGGCTGACAGAGATTCGAACGGACGGACGGACAGCGGAGGCTTAGTACAGAACCCTAAAAAACTACTGCGGTTCGCATAACTCGACAAAATGTTGTAGATATTTTTTTCATATTTCAGTGTTAATTCTATAGTCATTTTTTTATTTTTTTATTAGTATTACACTCCCTTAAAGAATGTCACTCGTTTAAACCAATACCCTGTATTTCAGTCATTCGCTACTAACCGATAAATACCAGGCACTGATATAGAGCGTTAAAAATGAAGCGACATTTTTTTGCGTTCGCGCGCCCTTTGCAAACAAATAGAGTTGCGAAAGCGTTTGAAAATTGGACAAGAGGGTTCGACACTAATTGACTCAGTCCCGGTTGGAGCTACAGGCAGACAAACGTGCTCATATTTCTTTAAAACGAAACTGACAATAATAATTTTAGATAGTGGACGTAGATAAGTGGGTCCCCAAACTATGGGACTTGAAAAAATGATTTTCAGCTATGATTAATATAAAAACTATGCTCCCTTAATTTAGGGCCCTGATTCAGTGTAGTATAATATTAGTTAACTCGCAAAAATCAATGTTATTCATGTCGTATACAACATGACTTTCGACTGTTCTTGGGGTGTTTCCATTAGAAATTTATCAGCAGCGGGGGTGCAGGTGTCTTTATTTGTGTCCGGTTGATGGCAATGGGCTGGCCCCCTTACATGGGACTTAAATAATAACTGGCGAAATGTGGGTGTACCTACTGTGGATATACCACTGCCTACTGCCTCAGGGAAAACAAGGCGTGATGTTGTGTAGGTACAAAATCTGTTATTAGATTCCTGAACACGAATCTATTACTTTGACATTCGATATTAAATCCCAATACCCAGTACCTTATTGCCTTTTAAATATTCACACACAAACACAAATTCGTGTTTATTGGGAATATTTCTTGGTATTTACGAATAATGTAACATTCTATTTGATCGAGATACGTTCTGATAATATCACTATTTCCAGGTACTAACAGACTCATCGATATCTATTTATAACAAGTTAATCTAACTCTACAGGTCCTCCAAATGGTCCTTGACTTCAGATAAGTATCATGAATCTGGGATAGTAACTGTCGTATAATAGCCCTTTAACTGTGTTCCGTACAAGGTTTCAATAATTATGGTAGTCACACTTAAAGTCAATTTCGCATCATCATTTTAGGCTAAATACGTCAACTGCTGGACATAGGCCTCCCCCAAGCTCCGCCATTTGACCAGTTCTGTGCTTCTTGCATCCAGAGGATTCCTGGGCCTTCCCAAGGTCATCGGTCCATCAACTTGTAGGAGGTCTTTATTTCGCATAACTACTTCAAAATATACACAGCTTGCAAAGATTTGTAACGTGCACCCACTAACTACAACATCTTCATTTCAGTCGAAAGACGTCCAGTGTTCCGTACAAGATATCAATAATTATTGTAGTCACCCTTGAAAGCTAATTTTCCATCACTTTTTCAGCCAAAATACGTCAACTGCTGGACATAACATAGGCCTCCCTTAAGCTCCGCCACTTGACCAGTTCTGTGCTTTTTGCATCCAGTGCATTCCTGCTGCGCTCACAAGGTCATCGGTCCACCTTGTGGGAGTCCCTCCAACGTCTTCCGGGTCATTCGGATGACCGGTCATCACTGGCAATACACACTGGTCAAAGACTGCCGTGCGAGGTATGTGGGACGAGAAGATATTGCGTAGCTTCTCGAACGCTGCTCTGTCGAGTCGGATTCGACGTTTGATCTCTTTCTCGAAATTGGAACAAAATCTTCCACAGCATCGAATGTAGAGTCTCCGATCTTTATGAGAATGGGTGTTTGACATGACCTTTGTTTTATCCATGTTCATTCTAAGACCCACTCTTTTGGAAACTCTACTGATGTCATCGAGCATTATACTAAGGTATTTAACCTACAGCATATACCTACTTATTCACCCTTGTGACTCCGCAGTTCAGCATACAATATCTGTGGAGCCCTTCAAACAAAACCCATTCCCAAAAAACAAACAAGTGTCACAATTTACTCGCAAAATCTAACACAATATTCCCCAAAACCGAATTCCATGTAACATCAATAAGGTTCTTAAATCTGACATCACTCAAGATATAAGTCAAGTAAAGAGCAAGAATATTTCAGCCTAGCCTTCTTACTTCTGATTTATGCCCAAAATATTCTCGGACATAATATTGAAAGGAAAACCTCGTTTACATCGCAATTTCCTTTATGTCCCAAAATGTCTTGAAAGCACTTTTTAAAGAGATAGCACATTTAGATAAAAGGCTAATTTATTCATTGGCGGGAAGAAAGGAATAAGCCTGCTTACCTACTTGCCTTCCAATTGAATCTTGAGTCGGTAATTTATTTTTGATGTTAAATTAAAAACGTGTTTACGGAGTATAATAATTTTGGTAAGCGGATTATGTAATTTGAGTTGGAATGCTTATATTTTTTCGGTTATTATTTGGATAAAGTAATTTTGTTGCGTGGAAATATTTCAGTGAGTTGACAACTAAATAAATTGTTTGTTTTGGAAGTTGAAACGAAATTAAATGTTTATGGTAGTATTTTTATAGATACAAAATTATCTGGGAAATACTGGCTATGTTTGAGGATTTTGTGTATTTTTGACTGACTTATCATGGGAAATAGTAATATTAGAGATAGGTATTTATTTATTTATATTTATTTTTAAATATACTTTATAGTACACCAGAAAACACATAGCAAAAAAAAAATACACTACAAAACATACAATATCGCTTTCTGCAATATCTTCCAGGCAACCTTGAGTTAGTTTAGGTACCTAAGTTTATAGGTATTTTTTTAAACAGGCAAATTGGGATAAGTATTCACAAACTATTTCAGAAAATCCTACCTTTTATAATGACTATGACGAAAACATTCAAGAGAGCTATGACTACTTAGTAGGTATAATTAATATTGCGGCGGATAAACATATACCTTTAGTTAAAATGTACAACAAACCTGATAAAAAATTCAAACCTAAAGATTATTGGAGTCCTGATTTGTCTAAAATAGTCGCGCAAAGATGGTTAGCTTTAGCTAACTTCAGACAAAACTCGACGCCTGATAATCTTACAAAATTGTAATATTTAACAGATTAATCTCAGACGTTAATTCGGAAAGCAAGAAACGATGGTTGGCATAAGCTTTGCGACTCCTTTGATGAAAAAGTTTCAGCCTCGTATATCTGGCAGCGTATGAAATGGGTCAAAGGTTTTAAGCAACCAAAAGTATATCCGTCCATTGAAAAATCTCACGATTTATTATGTGCTCTTACTGCAGATTATGCGTCTAACACAGAACCAGTTTTCACGTCGAAAAATGAATTGCTAGAATCTAAGCTTTCAATCCACGAGTTACACAGCGTGTTAAAAAAAAAGTACTCATCCCCAGGTGAAGACGATATTTCATATACAATGCTTTATTATTTACCGGACATAGCTAAAAAATATTTGCTTAATTTGTATAATAATATTTATCAATATGGTGTTATTCCTTCAAGGTGGCGAAACATTCAAATAGTCCCTATTCCCAAAAGCAGTAGCAACAATAACAGTGAAGGTAAACTAAGACCCATATCCTTAATATCTTGTATCTGTAAAACTTTTCATTTGATGATCTTTAAACGCTTAGAATGGTACCTATACCGAAAAGGAAAAGATTCTGTCTCCGTTCACAGTAGGTTTCAGAAAAGCACAGTCCTGTTTGGATTGTTTGACCCGTATAGTTACTTACATCCAGATTGGATTCTCTAAGAATATACCAACATTTGCCTGTTTTCTGGATATCGAGAACGCTTATAACAATGTTTCAATCGACGCGGCGTCACATGTGCTTGATAGTCTAGGAATCGGTTCCAAACTTTGTAAGTATCTGTGGAGGTTCCTCAGTGAGCGTCATTTGAAGATCAAGTTGTGCGACGGTAAGGTGATAAGCAGGTTCACAAATAAAGGTCTAGCACAAGGAGACCCGCTCTCTCCGCTGCTTTTTAACTTAATTACTCACAAAATATGTCATCTACTTCAAAATGTGTCAGTTTTGCAATACGCGGATGATTTTGTAATATATGTCAGTAATAAGAACATTCAAATATGCGAACGGTATATTCAAAATGGTTTAAACTTGGTTGTGGAGTTATTGGACGAACTAGGGTTGGGGTTATCTGCAAACAAGACACAATATTGTCTTTTCAGTAGAGGTCGTAGGAAAAATTTGCCTGTTAATGGAGTAGAAAAACCTTTAGTTTATTCCGAAAATATAAAGTATTTAGGCGTATGGTTAGACAGGAGTCTAAACTGGGGAAAACACATTAACGAAACGGTCAGCAAATGCTCAAAATTCCTGAATATATTAAAGTTATTAGCAGGAAGGTCCTGGGGAGTGCACATGATACATTTGCGGAGATTATACATGGCCATAATAAGAAGCCGTATTGATTACGCATCAGTTTTATACGATAGTAGTGCTAAAAGTCATGTAAGTAAACTTGATAAAATTCAGAATCAAGCCTTGAGAGTGGTAGGTGGATTTATCAAAAGTACTCCAATTCACGTTATGGAGAGTGAGTTACACATTGCCCCTTTATTTATTAGAAGACAATATCTAGCCTATAAGTATTTATTAAAAATCAATGCGTGGTCAAATAATAGTGCTACTAATTTAATCACTGAAATGAGTGTTCTTACGCAAAATAGTTATTGGGTTAGAAAGAAAAAGCCTTTACTCACACAAACAATTGAGGATGTAAAACAGACTGAAGGTGTTTCTGTGGATATTCTTACAATGTTTACTTTCGAGACTTGGTTATCAGCAGTGGATTTTCATAAATGCTTAGTTATTGGATTGGAATGTATATCACTAGCTAAATCAAGATATGAGGCAAATACCTTAGTTAATGAAGTTGTGAGAGAATTGAATATCAATTATCGTGGGTGGCGGAAATTATATTCTGATGGGTCTAAGAGCGCTCATGGATTAGACGCAGCGTTTTACGATCCAAGTTGTAATTAAAGAGCAGGTTTTAAGATAATGTCAGATGTATCAGTCATGACGTTGGAACTCATTGCAATTTTGCAAGCCTTGTCCTATGCATTAGAGGAAAAATTTGATAAAGTTGTTATTTTTACCGATAGTAAAAGTGCATTGCACCACGTAGCTCGATGCGCCTCTGGTTTCAGAGGCACATCGATAGCTTACGACATTTTAAAAAAGATTTTCAGGTTTATTGGAAATAACATAGAGTTGAAGTTGCAATGGGTTCCAGCGCATGTTGGTTTACGGGGTAATGGGGAGGCTGATTGTTCAGCTAAATTGGCAGCGAAGGAAGGAGTCGAACTGGATTTTATACCAGATTACGTAGAATATATTGTGTCAAAATTTAAAATGAAAAGTTTTAATAACTGGAAACAATATTTTAACATTAAGTCAGTAGACAAAGGAATATGGTACAAAACAATAAATTCAAAATGAGCTTCCTCAAGTGCCTTGGTTTGACAGTAGCAGGTTAAGTAGAAATTATGTGAAGTTAGCTGTAAGATTACGGTCTGGACACTATCCATCGGCAAAGTTTGCATTCCTCATGAAGAAAGTAAGTTCCCCCAACTGCAACACATGCAATGTTCTTGAGGATGTATATCATTTGCTGATGGATTGCGTCAAGAACCAAGAAGAAAGGAGAAATTTAGTTAGTGAGTTTAATTTAAATATTTCACAGGTAGGTTTAATTCAATCAATTTTAGCACAACCAAAGTCAGATGTGGCGAAAAGATTCAGCGAGTTGGTGTACTGTATTGATTAAAATTCTCCTTTTAATTTAAGTTGAAGTATTGTTTTGTAGCAGATTGTATAAGGCATGATAGGGTTGGCGTATCCATTGGGATAAAAACCCTAATTAAATCAATAAAGATTAAAAAAAAAAAAAAAAAAAAAAGTTTATAGGTATTTTTTTTAACTCTAAACAACTATAAAACTTTCTGAAAATGCCAAGACGAAGAGAATTTTAAATGAATACGAATCATGTTGCAAATCAAATGGAAGAGTTTCAATAAGTTAAGTTTTACTTAACAACGACAACGTGCCAAATTGAAACAGCACATACAGAAAACAACGAAAAAGTCGTGAACATCAAAACAAAATCTGCAACAGAATTTAAACCAGCTTGAAATTTTGAAACAGTTTTAACTTCATAAAGATTCGTCGCAGAAGATACCCTAATTGTATGAGAGAAAAAAAGATTACACGCCACTCGGGAGTCTTCCAATATGCATAATAATGGTAATGGATTCAGAGACGCAAGATGGAACCACCGTAGTATGTGGTTCCTTCGAGAGATGAGCGGGGAAAACTCCGTACATTTCATTTTGCATGAGACAGACTGGGCGCGATTTTCGACTGGTTTGGGATGTTGTAAATGGTAACCCAATTGGATTTGAACACTGAACCCGAGTTGTGAATCGAAGAAGTTTTGCCAAAAATCCAGTGCATTTTGGCTATGGATACCGACGTAAAGTTTTTACCACCTAGTAGGTACATCTAAGCAATAGTCTTTTATTTCTAGATGGATCGTTATCCTGGACTAGGAGCAGTATTAATTTTGCTTAAGAAAGAAAGAAAGAACAATGTTTATTTGGACACAATTCGTGAAACACAAAATAACAAAATAAAAAAGTGAAAATAGTATTTTAACAATAATAGTGTGCTTCACGGCTGCGCCAAAAAGGTTCATTTCAGCATTTAATGCCAAACAAATTCTGTCTGACGCTGGTTTTCTAATGAACCTATAATGCCTTTAGGATGTTGATGCGGCTGCTGAGGCACTGTAGCGCTTCGGGCATGTTTGCCGACGCTCGTATCGATGGCTTCAATGCCATCCTCAGGAAGAGAGCTGCATCGTTGCTAAGTCGTGCCCGCGGCAGTAGCAACAGCATTCTTAGCGTTGTGGCTGGCAGAATTGACTGCCCAATACACTGTATACAGTTGCATGTCGGAAAGACAAGGAACTGATCTGATGCAAATGATAGGTATAGTTTTAATTTATTTTGCTGATGTATGATTTTAATGAATTTAAACATTTTAATGATTTTAATGAATTTCCTGATATTTTAAACAGTATTTTAGATATTTATTTATGTTTATAGTTTTTTATTTTATGTAATGTACCTACCTACTTCTGATATTTAATTTTCTAGATAGAATAATATGATTGTGGTGTGTATTTGAATAATGATTGCTAACATAGTTATTAAGTATACTTACTAACAAAAATATGGATCATTGTGTAATTTAAATAAGTAGGAACAAGTGACGATGAGTACAAAACAGTTTCAACATACATAATACATAATTTTTATACTTTCTAAATAAATCAATAAATAAAGTAGTAATCAAAAATAAATTAGAAAAAAGATCATATATGAAAGCAACAGAAACTGTAACGATACGAAAAATCCCTTTTCTTCAGCTTATGTCCAAGCTTCAAAGTTCATGTCTGGTGGGACAATGGACGTTTGCCTAGGTAGTCAAAACCAATGTTAAGTAATGATTGTTATATTATTTTAACTGTCATATTTAATAGTTTATCAATAAATAAGTTTCAGGAGTCAAGAACTTATGAAAACTGGTCAAATTAAAGTTTACACACCGGGGAATTTTCCTAGTTTTTTTTTTTTAATAACTCGCACACTAAACATCTGTGAGCGACCACAGGTACTAATTGGTGGTATGCCTTTGTGAGCTCATTTTATTTTTCCTCGACAAGTCCAGATAATGACGTCACTCGATCCCTTTAATATATTCAATAGGTAAAGTATTCCATGTTTTGGACAAGATTGAGCGCAAACGCGAAAGCTGGTAAATACCGAAATTAATCACACAAGGCAGAAACATTTTGTCTTCCATGTTTCTTTAAAAGCTAATAAATGGCTTGCTTTAGATTAGAAGATATCCGTACCTACCGATTGTATAGTAAGAAAAGAATATCGCTATTTAATTTGCTCAATTAAAATATATGTAGTTAAGCTTTTTCTTACTGGGTTGTGGACGTGGTGGCTACAACCGGTAAGATTGTGAGCAAGCCCCATCCTAGTTAAGAAAAAGGCTAGATAGATGAAGATACTTATCAGTTAAGCTGCCTTTTTGTAGAACTGTTTAAATAATAAACATTCTGCAAAAAGGCAGTTTTAATAATTGTCAAGTTTCAAATAATTTCAAAAGTTAAAACTGCCTTTTTGCAGAACATTTATTATTTAAACAGTAGTTGGAAATACAAAAGCTCTTTGTGAAACACCTCATCTGAGGGTTACCACTCTTAGACCCGATTGGTCGACGGGCGAGGCTAGGGCGCTGACTCATTATTTTCTTAACGCGAATGAACTATAGTGCAGCTATTTCAGCTGTCAGGCAGCGTTACTGTCTTCTAGTTTTCTGAAGTTAGAAAAAGGTCAACAAGGATATTATTATGAGACATTTCAGGTTTTTATGACCTGCGATGCATCTGAGGGGCAATTCGCGTAATTTTGGTAGTTAGGACTATAACAATCTAAATTTTATCTCTTTGGACAAGTTTTTGACATTGATTGTCACTGACATGAGATAGCGACTAAAGGTCTCTACACACAGCGGGCGGGGCGGGGCGGGACGGGACAGCGACGTGACGCTGAGCAGTTGTAATGTACTAGATACTACGGACGACTCCACACAGACCCGTCCCGCCCAGTGCGACGGTAACCGTCACGCCACGCCGCCGCCCCGCCGGGCGTGAATACAAGTCAGAAGCGGCGGGGCGGGGCATTCAGAATTGAGATATTGTATTAAAGCTTAAAACTTTAACTTATAGTTTGTAACTAATAAATTATAAGTTACTTTAACTAACTTAGTTACTTTGAACTTATAACTCTTTACTTTATTTATATTCTTTCTCTCTCAATTCGCGGCGGGACGGGACGTGATCGCACCCGCAGTGTGACCGCTCCCGTCACACCAGCGCCCCGTTGCCACCACGCCGCGCCCCGCCCCGCCCCGCCCGCTGTGTGCAGATACCTTTAATCTTGAACGTGATATCTTGCACCATAATTGCAGTAAAGGTACCTTACCGTACCCGAATGCAGGAGGCCAACTGCAGGCGACGTGTCGCCGCGACACGACTGGTTTCTATGAATTTCTATGAAATACTTTCCGTAGCTAGCGACACGTCGTTGGCAGCTACGGGCGAGCGACAAGTGACACGTGTAGCCCGACCGCAGCGCAGATAAGTATTGCCGCTAACGCTCGAGAGATAATACGTTTTTCTATCTTCTATCTACCGACTGGAATTCGGGCTGCTGACGCCTGCGGTCGGTTTCGGAATCATGATTGCAGCGACATAACGCCGTGACGTGTTGCTGCGATATGTCTCCTGCAGTTGCCGCCTGCGGTCGGGTACGGAATGGTACTTCTATACACTTTCAATCATAATCTGAAAAATAAGGAAATTGCTAATTCATTGATTCTTATGTTTGAAAAATTCGACTCAACGACTAACGCAATTAATGTTATTGAAATGTAAAATTTTGACAGTGTGTTACGCACTTTCCCCGCATATATATTATAAATGTCCATATGGGGATTCTCGCTCATTCCTCGCTCAGCTTTCCACTATAAATGACCCACCTTCACCTGAAATGGGACTGTAGATTGAATGCTAGTGTAAATTTGAATTTTAAAATTCAGTGATTATTATCTATTGAAATAAGTGAAAAAATACTATTCGGTTGAATCTTGGACAGCTTTTAAAAGTAGTTTTCTGGGTAGACTTTATGAGAGTCTTTCTATGAAATGGAATTTTTATATTTTAGTGACTAAAATGTCACTTTATTTGGTTAGCGAGCGTTGGAATAAGTTTGTTTTTCTTTGAACCATCTTCGTTTTGGCGTTTGATATGATTTTCTCAAAATTGTTTTGGCTTTGATAAGATAAAATCAAAACTAGTTTTTCAGTTATTTGATGGCAGAATATTTTTAAATTTCCAAGACATAAAATATCTGTAGAAATTTATTTAAAATCAACTGATCCTTAAAAAAGTCGAGAGGAGTCATAGAACACCTGGTTGGAATGAAGTTTCTTTCACTGTTTATTATTATATTATGTAAAAGGTAAAGTGAAATAATTGTAAGTTTGAGGGTAAGTAAATGAAAAATCAAAAACGTGTGCGGTCGGAAGACCCCCGTCAGGCACGAAGTTCATTCTCACGTATGTTTTTAAACAAAAAAAAAACGATAAAAAGACTTTAGCATCCTCGAAAACCATGAAAACAACACCCATAAACAATTTTTAATTTAATTTTTGCTAACGCCTTCTCTGGCTTTAGATTTTAACATCACTATCGGCTTTAAAATCCTCGAAAACAATTAAAACGACAATCAAGAGAAAAAAAAATCGCAACCGCCATCTTGGATTTTCAATTTCACCGAATTCACACTTTCTCTCCCGAGAGAGAAATTCGTATGAAGGGCATAACGCTTTTTCGTAACGTCACGATTTCTTCTTGTTTATTCCTACCGTAAGCTGCGTTAAAAAACTATAATATTGTATTATTAACTGTAATATTTAATTTAGCCGATCTCATATCTAGTATTTTTGAAACTTTTACTTTGTTTAACCAGATAGATCACGCACCTTTGTCCAATCTCTAACTAAAACTTTATTCCGTTTCATTAAAGCATCCCTAGAACGAAATATTGAGATCAGAATTCTCAACTCTCGAATCAAATACTTTCGTTAGCTTTTTTATTTTATTTCATTTTTGTTCGCTTTGATTGCTTTGAGGCATCAAAATTTAATTACTAAATCCCAGTACAAAGAAAAACATGTATCCCTTGGGAATTTCTTTGAACCCCATATGGGTTCGTTTGTATTATAAATAAAATTTATGATTTAATGTTTCAAGTCTGATCAGTGTTTTTTTTACATGGTGCTTCTTTGCGCCTTTGATTAAGTATGACACGTATTCTTTCTTGATTTGAAATTGTTTTTCTTTTGTTTTTAAATTCGCACTTATCATCTTTTTTTCTTTTTTTCTGGATTTTTTATACGTAGTGCCCCCGCCAAGACGAGCCATGCGAAGCGCAAGAGCACTACCTACCTTTTCTTTGAATTTTTGTTGTAATATCTAATACGTTACCGATAAGTTCCGTGAATCGACCTTTAGCTTATTTAATGAAAACAGCCGTATGGGTAGAGTTTCCTGGTTTAAAAAACTGTATGTACTTTTTCTGATAAAATATAATACCTTCAATGTTATTTTGTGACGGAAATGTCAGAATAACGCAAATTCATATGAAAAAAAAAACCAGCCAAGTGCGTGTCGGACCATGCACAATCATGCACACAAGGATTTCGTACTTAAAAACTAATGTGATAGAACTAGAAATTAACAATTTTCCTTTTTTTGACTTTTTCCTTTACTTGTGCTGTGACCTGTGAGGCCTTGCTTCTTGCCAAATTTCATGATTCTAGGTCAACGGGAAATATATTTTGATTTATTTGCGAGTATCAAAATATGGTATTATATTGTTTTCCATAATATTATTTGTCCTATTATTGTTTTCCATAATCGTCCCCACTCATAATATTTACTTGCACTATTATCATTTATACTAATAACGCTTGCCATATCAACTTATTTGTCATAACTTTTATTTGCCATAATATTAGTTTCCATAATAACATGTGTCATAATCATTAGTTTCTATAAGTAACATATTACATAATCGACACTTGACAAACATAATTTAGAAACGTTACAGACAGATGTCCTCAGTATTGTATTATATGATATGTATTATTCCGAATGTTCATTTAAATACATACATACGAGTACGTACATTTGCAAAATAGGATAGGTTAGGTTAGGCTTAGCGAGCGTGCCGCGGCAGCGGCCGCCGAGTGTTAGATTTCCTCTTTTGCAAAGCAAGCATGCATGGCAGATTAGGGTAATTTTTAGGTTTTCTTGTTCAGACAATAAACAGTTTGTCAAATTCGAAACGGGTAGGTTAGGTTAGGTTAGAACTGTGACCAAACAACGCGCGAAGGCGAGCGAGCGCAGCGAGCGTGCCGCGGCAGCGGCCGCCGAGTGCTAGATTTCCTCTTTTGCAAAGCAAGCATGGTACATACTGAACTAGCATTGTTGTGCTAGTATGGGCAAATGAATATTAATAAATGTTATGGAAAACGACATTATTGAAAATAAAAAATATAGCTAATGAATTTATGGATTAAAATTATTATGACACTTGATCGACTATGACCAATGAAATTAGTGAAAATGATTTTATGTCATTTCACGATTATGGCAACTGAAGCGTTATTTCTAATGAAATTATGGCAAATAAAAGTATGGCATATAAAATTATGGCATTTTAAATTATGGCAAACATTAGTAAACCTCAAAATATATCACACTAGCTGTTACCCGCGACTTCGTCCGCGATGATGTCTATACATCAACTTTATTTGCATAGCTGCCAGTGAGACTCCCGTCGAAAAGCCGTTTTGGAGATTAGCCGGAACAGACAGACAGACAAAAAAAAAAAAAGTATTTTTGTTGTATGGGTCGTATAATAATATACTTTCATATGCATTTAGTAAAAAGCTGTTATTTTGAAATTACAAACAGACACTTAAATTTTATTTATTTGTATAGATAATGACGCTATTGTCTTATTGCGTTGACTTAAAAGCTTGACTTTTTTAGAGCTCCACGGGGCAATTGAAAATAGGTCTTGACAGACTGACAACGAAGTGATCCTATAAGGGTTTTTTTTTCCTTTTGAGGTACGGAACCCTAAAATGTATGACAGAAACGGTGAAACAAATAAGTAACTGTACGTACAAGGATCTTTTGATACCTGAATGAAAATAACAGGGGGGCATTTGTTGGTAAACATTTGTGAAATTGTCACAGAAACTGTATATATAAAACAAAATAGCTGCTTTAGTACCGATTTTGGCCACGCGCCAAAATAATTTTGTGGCGTTGTAAGTGCTTCACTGATAGCCGAAACAGTTGATGCTTAATTGGCACATGACTATGACCATACAACAAAGTAATCGAACACATTGTTTAGGCTTAGAAACCATTAGCATGAAGAATACAAATAAATCTTCACACACTTATAACATATTCAATCAATCAAACAATCAATCAATATTCTTTATGTGTAAACATAGGTTTCAACAGTGTGCAAGATGTTACGATTGTTATTATTATAGTTTCTCAATATTTTGCCATTTGGCGTACAAATAGGAGGCTTTTGATAATTCATAAGTATCAATATTTTTTTTAAATGTAGTTAGGTACGCAAATAATCACAAATAATAATATATATAAATAATTGAATATACTAAATCAAATAAGACAAACAATGGGAAAACATTAACGTTGTGATGATACTGCCAGCTTCTTACGAATATGCTCGCGAACTTTAACTTTAAAGGATAATTTTAAGGTAATGTGTCAGGTAAGTAATGAAAATATTTAACAAAATGCATCATCATCATCATTCTCCTGCCCTCATCCCAATTTATTTGTGGTCGGCGCAACATTTCCCTTTCTTCCATACTTCTCTATTAGTCGTCATCTCGGTATTCACCCCCTTTCTAGTCAATAATAA
The DNA here is from genome assembly GCA_948150665.1 of Conistra vaccinii. Taxonomy (NCBI): domain Eukaryota; kingdom Metazoa; phylum Arthropoda; class Insecta; order Lepidoptera; family Noctuidae; genus Conistra; species Conistra vaccinii. The sequence continues at coordinate 20,316,085 of OX411329.1, forward strand.
ATAACTATAATGTAAATGTGTAATGTAAATGTTGAATTCTCTATTACCTGTCAAACATATAATGTTTGACAGGTAATAGAGAATTCAAAATTTGTTGGAATGGAATGGAACATTGAGAGAAAATTGAGATTTCAACTTGTTTCTATGTGAATGTTTCGCCAGTGCAAACGCACAGTTAACATAACAATATTCACACTAAGTGTACACAACCCGACATTATACAACACTAAATATACATCTTGTAGACGTACCTTTGTGTATACTAATACAACTTGTGTCTAAGACAAGTCGTTAGATGTATCGCATAACAGCGCCCCACTAATGGCGATGCTATGTCTAATTATCACTCAAGTATATTACTAATCATTTAACCTGTACTACTAATTTGTTGAAGACAAGGATAGCACTTAATAGCTTGTAGGTATTTGAGCTGTATTAGTGGTGTTAGTTGTTGTGTGAATAGGATTATACTTTCGTGATTTAAAGATTCCCGCAGACAGATGTGACGCCATAAAATTTATACGTATATATATATTGTTCTACAAAAAACGTGTGCTGCTGTCGCGACCTCAACTCATTTACCACTCCCATAAGTTTTCATTGGTAAAAAACGTATTTTGAAAGAAGTGAATCACTTCGCGGACTGAATAATTCCGTAAGTAAGTGGAATGTTCAAATTTTATATTCAAGATTGAAGTCCCCTTTAGATGAAAGATATTTAAAGTTGAAGGATTTTAAAGAGATGTTGTATGCTGTGCCCACCTCAAGAATCTTTTGACAAGGGCAGTAAAGTTAAGTAAGAGATCAGGGCGACGACGCCAGCGCCTTACTGCCGCGCCTCTGAGCTGTGTAGTGTGTATATGCAACGTCGCCAGCCCGCTGCTGCGCCGTCGCCGTTCCGCCGCCCGCTGCAAATTGTAGAGTGATATGCATTGATATACTAATACATATCAATGGTGATATAGCAAAACAAAGCAGAGACGGCGCGGCGACGCGCGACGGTGTGGCGACACGCGACGACGCGGACGCGGCGGCGGTGATTCAGCGTTCAGTTTATATGATTACGCGAAGCGGTTTTGGCGCGGCAGCGGTGCCGTCTACACGAGCCCTTAGGGTGTGAATTTTTAACCATCTCCGGAGTTCCAGTTACCAAATAATTACATAGAATCTTTCCAATTTGCAAATGGTAGATTGTATCTAAAAAGAAAATAACGAATAGGTTCTTAGTCTTTCCATTCTGTGATTAGAAACAGACCTCACTCTACATCTCTATTCAAACTTCCTGGTTTAATATCACTCCAAGTACAAGGAACAAGTATAGATACCGATAGATATTAGATATCAAAACAAATATCACAACAACACATCGTAGCGGGTATCCAGTTTTGTATCAAATCAAATGGAAAACCTATTCGGATGTAAAGTGAAGTGAACAGTTTTGCGCCGTTACTCATGAAAAACCTTGTGATGTGCAGTTTTTTATGTGTTCCGTATATTTTGATATTGGATAAAAATTGTTACGTGTAAGTAAAAAACTAGAAGACTAGGTATTACTACTATTACTATTACTACTATTTTCTGTTTGATAATAAATGTAGTAAGTTTTCAAGTGCCGCAGTTTATGCACACTGGCAGTTATATTTTAGGGCCGTGTAATCCGATGGTCATTCTCGGACGATTAAGTTATTTTATTCGTCCGTTTAGCGAACGACTACACACTTCGATATTTTGGTCTGTCGTTATGTATTTTTATTTACTGCCTGACACCTCTTGTTTTTCTCTTGTTATTTTTGCACCAAACTATGAAGAAGAAGTTTATCTACCAAAAACGTTTGGTTCAAGAAATCTAACTCGTTTATTCAATTAAAACACCGGTCCTATTATTTTCAACGGTTATCATCATTAAAAAAACGTGGGTTAGGTATTTTTTTATCATATTGTAGTCAGAAAGTACTCCACATAATTTGTGATGTTATGTTTTAGAGGTATCAGGAACACGGTGTATAGTTCACTCATTCTCTATTGAAAAGGGAGGAGGGTTTTGGATCTCACGCAGCAAGTAGCTAGAAATCTAGATAGCAAAACCAAATGTCTGGCTATCTTCCTAGATCTTGCTAAAGCATTTGACACAGTTTCTGTTCCCAAACTTATTGCTAAATTAGAACTTGTCGGTGTACGTGGCTTACCACTTGAAATTTTTAAAGACTACCTCAAAAACCGGACGCAACTGGTCAAAATTGGCTCGTACTACAGTGACGAGGAACCAGTAATTTATGGCGTTCCTCAAGGAAGCATACTTGGGCCTACACTCTTCCAAATTTACGTGAACGACCTGTGCAGGATGTGCCTCAATAACTGTAACATTTACGCGTATGCTGATGATACCGCCATCCTTGTTTATGGACCTACTTGGGATGTGGTCAAAGCTACTGCAGAAGAAGCCTTGTGCGAAATAATGAAATGGCTCAATTTAAACCTCCTGACACTTAACTTGACCAAAACATCTTACATACCATTCGCAATCCGATATAACACTGCTCCTTCTCATACTTTCTCTGTAATTGCTCACGAGTGCTCAAATTTACTGGGGCCCTGCGGCTGCCCTGCACTCACCAGAGCAGACAGCGTAAAGTACCTTGGAGTGCAGATTGATAGCGGGCTAAGATGGGACAAGCAGATTGAAGTCATTACCACAAGAACATTGCGGCTTATACACATCTTTAAGTCCCTTAGAGACTCGGCTAGCCCTGACACACTGAGGATCGTGTATCATGCTCTGTGCCAGTCAGTTCTTGGGTATTGCATAACTGCATGGGGCGGCGCATCGAAAACCAGTGTTTTGAGAGTGGAAAGAGCACAAAGAGCCGTACTCAAAGTTTTATCTAAAAAACCCTACAGGTATCCAACCACGGAACTGTACTCTAACTGTAAAGTTCTTACAGTACGGCAACTTTTTGTGCTCCGATCTATTCTTAGAACGCATGTCGGTCTGCCTCCACCAAACCCAAGTAAGCGAGTAAATCTCCTTCCTAGAATTCAACACAAAACCACCTTCGCAAAACGCCAATTCTACATATTAGGTACACACATATACCAAAAAATAAACTCACTATTAAATATTTTAAACTTAAGCACATACAAAGTTAAATCCGTAGTAACAGAGTGGCTACTACATAAGGACTATGCCTACACGGAGTCTTTGCTCACATACATCACCTAGTAATCCAACACAATAGGCAGTAGTAGTCTTACAGCTTTACATAAAAAATACACACTTTTAGGCACTTAATTCCCCAATCACAAACTCAAACATGTATCTAACACGACATTTCATTTAATTACTTTTAATTTACACAACACATAACAAAATTACAGAAGCTTAATAACATCAACACCGTTCACTTGTTGTATTTAAATCATTTTTAGATAATTATTTGGCCGAACACTGTCTCTTAGAATACAGGCTATCCTAGTCTAAGAGGCAGGGTTATACATTTTGTACAGATTTTGCAACGTGTAAAGAATTATTATGTACATTTTATATGTGTTTCTGTATTTTTCTTTTTGTGAATAAATCTTATTATTATTATTATTATCCTCCGACCAGACGTGTCGTGTCGGGCAACTGCCAGGCGGTTGATGCCGGATAGTCTTATAGGTACATATTATATGTCGTTCGCGCGGCAAACTAAGGATTTTGGAGGCAGGATTTGTGTGACGTCAGGATTTTGATGTATAGTTCGCTGGTGGCAATGTAGATGCTACCACAACGTATTTTGTGTCCTTAACATAACATAATATAACGCCTGTAATCTCCAAAGGATTAGGCAGAGGTGTACCCATCTATATACAATGTGGAGACTACAATATAACAATAAATGAAAATACTGGCACTACTAATGCATAAGATTATTTTGGAACTGTCAAATAAATCCTAGCTTCGAAATAAAAAAATGAGTTTTTCAAACAAATTAAATGTATTCTTTGCCGGATCCACCCTAAGCCTATAAATTCCGTTTATACAATTATGCCTAGGGCGGATTCTCGGGCATATATTTCAGAATATTCACCTTAGGGTGGATTTTTGGGGTGGATAAACGAAATAACCCGAGCCGACTATGGATTTTGCCGAGCTGTATTGACTAAACTATTGAATATATTCAATTAAATTTTTGTATGCAGAATGGGAACGTCATTAGGGACACGCAGTTTAAATTTTTTGTTGTATCGTCGTCTCCACTTTGTATAATAGTATATCCCCATTTCTCAATTTTATTCTATTGCCATCAACTAAGCGCACAAATCCAACTGCAGCGGCTGCTACTGGGAAATTTCTGATAGAAAAACCCAATACTTAACACATTTTTTTATTTTTTATTTATCGATATTTATTTCTAGTTCAAATTCAAGTACAACATACATAAGTACAACATAATCTTAAAACAGCTTATACTAACGGAAATTCGATAAGACATCTGTGTCTGAAGTAGATAAATAAATATCTGTATCTCAGACTGCCTGACCATAGAGCAGGCCATAGAGCAGTGGTGGCCCAGTGGTAACGGCCCCGACTTACGAGTTGTAGGTCGTGGGTTCGAACCCAAGCAGGCGCTTTACTTTGTGTAAATAATTTCATCACCACTGCTCACAAAACGGTGAAGGAAAACATCGTGAGGAAACCGGCATGTCTTAGAACCAAAAAATTCGAAGACATGTGACGTCTACCAACCCGCACTGGGCCCGCGTGGTAGATTACGGCCCACCCCCTCTCACAGAGAGGAGGCCTGTGTCCCAGCAGTGGGAACATTAATAGTCTGATGATGATGATGATGATGAGACTGCCTGACCGGGGAGCGAGCCAAGGGCCTCATGCTCAACACTAGTAGTTTCGACCACTAGAAACAACTAGGCGTGTCCTTTCCTGTCCTTCTGTCCTGTATCTCTATCCACCATTCTAAAGTAGAAAAGGTTAGTCTTGAAGTCGCAATTACGCAAGCTATTGACGTGTGGAGTCGATCCTTAGGTCAGGTCACGCAAAGTCTAATTTTCCATTATGAAATAGGTACCAGTGGCAGCCTGGAGCCTAGATTTATGCCCGGTTACTACTATACTCCATATTTTGAAATAAAATTAGACATTTATAAAAACCTTTTTTACAGTCCGTTCCGCCGATTTTGACTTCTATACCGAAGCTATAAGGATGGCATTAAAAGCAAAAAAAGTAGTTGCCATTTGTCATGCTACCAACGAAATAGAAGTCAAAATCGGTTGAAAGGATTGTAAAAAAGGTTTATTTAAATTTCTAATCTTATTTGATGTCGTGGGACACCTTCCACCTACCACCCACCGGGTTGGAACAAAATTTCGTTCTCTGCATATTATGTATTAATACAGAGTGTTTTTAACACAGAGCTATCTAGTATAAGTTTTAAGAAGTTAAAAACTTATACTATATAGCTCTGTGTTAAAAACAAAAACAAAAACTTTTGACATTTTAAGTGTGAAATGTTTTTAGTTTTGTCTTTTGAGACTTGAGACCTTGACACTGAGTTTTGCGGGCATATCGCTTTGTCGTTACGTGACAATTTCTAACAGTCAACTCCTACCGCAAGCCCAGTTAAAGAACTTCGTTCCAAAATATAACCGAAACATTATAAGCAAAATTAAAAAAATATCAATTCCAATAAAACTGCTTAACAACTTTAAACCTGAAAATAAATAACAGGAATAAAACGCAACCCTCAACTTTGTTCGTTTTCAGGATTCGTTTTTACTTTTCAGTATTTCTAGGTAGCAGACAGGGTGCAGAGTTGAAATTTTGCACAGGGGCCAATTTAGTGCCTCGACTAACAAGGGATTTGGAAAAAGGTGGTGCTTCGCTTGGTTACATCTGGATTTTGAGGGTAACAAATATGCTACGGTATAAAAAAAATTGGGACTTTTAACTGAGTTTTTTAAAAAACAGCAGCATGCTGTAAATAGCATGATATAAATCCTTCCAACTTCAAGCATGGGGTTTTCAATAATTAACTTGCGATTGTTACTGTTTTTGGTACATCTTTACGATTTTAAAACTTCTTCACAGGAAAAGCAAGCAAATACAGTTTGAAAATGTCCGTTCTGCAGTATTTTTTGGAATAAATCTTTCCAAGTAACTAACTAACAATAAAAACAATAACTTTGGGCAACTGGAATCAGGGCTTGATTCAGAAAGCAATAGGTACTTCTGGACACGGCTCGTATTGTTAGGAGGCTCCTCTTTCTGGAACTGTGCCCGATTCCGATGGGATATTTTTTAATATATTTTTAATGTATGTTGTGAAAATATATTTAAAAATGTGATTTGTATGTTAAACCGTATTACAATACGAGTAATATTCGCGAAAAAATTATTAAAAAGTATTTAAATCGCGATCCCGTGCGAATATCGGGATAAAAGATATTTTTTGTCCTTCTCCACGTCATTGTCTATCTATGTGCCAAATTTCATCCTAATCCGTTTAGCCGTTTAAGCGTGAAATCGTAACAAACAAACGAACTCACGTTCGCATTTATATTATGTATTATTAGTTAGGATTCTTTGTCAGTCTTATGTTTTTTTCACAAGACAAGCAAGCAAACACAGTTTGAAGTTAGAAGTTGAAGAATAACGATAATTTTGATCTATTACCATAATGTATATCTTGTAAAGTAGTATTGTTAAAGTAAATACTTCAAAAAGACTAAAAGTTCCTTTGGGACCTCAAACAAAATTGTTCTTTCTCATTTCAGCGGCTTATTTTAGCAAAACTTCTTACCACGGCCTTTGATTTAAGACCTACCTACTACCAGACTTATGAAAGACAAAAATAATAGTAATGTTTTATACCAATTTATTTATTATTTAATGTAAGTATAAATCTTTAAGAAAATGTACAGCTAGTACATTTAAGTACGCAGCAGCATTATGTGTAGAGCATAACCAATTATACGAGTAACATAATATTATTTTAACATTTTGGTATCTGTCCAGACCTACCCTTCTTCTTCTTCTTTTCATGTGGTTAGTGACTAACCTGGTGTCAGAGTTTTAAAGCCGCCCCTGGGCCCCTGATTAGGCTTCACATCATCATCACCATCATATCAGCCGAAAGACGTCCACTGCTGGACATAGGCCTCCCCCGAGCACCACCACTTCGACCGATTCTGTGCTTCCCGCATCTAGCGAATTCCTGCGGCCTTTACTAGGTCATTGGTCCATCTTCATCAGGCTTCACATGCTGTCGAAAAATATCTCTGAGGTTTTCCGGTTTCCTTACGATGTTTTCCTTCACCGTTTTTGAAGCAAGTGATAATTATACAATTATTATTATTAAATTCTTTATTTAGAGTAACCATGAGACTCATACAGTGTTAGTAACAATAAAATAAACTTACAACTACGTTAGTGATACAATTACAACAGCAATTACACAAACACCCACAACAAATAATCAGTGCTTCAGCATTCTAGCTGAGATACTGAAGCAAAGATTTAAAATACAGCAGTCCAGCCTCTCAGCAATAACTCCCAGGATGCTGTTGGAACTGGCTCGCATCCTGCACACCAAGGACGAACATCTTTTACGCATTAATGCATAAAAGCAATAAACACGCAATTCCGCAAACATCCCTGATGCGCTGCAGAAGCGAGGCAGCCCCATCAACACCCTGAAAGCATTATTGTACTACACGCGAAGGACCATTCATTATTAGTGGAGGTACCATTTCTGGACATTTTCCACCAGCCCCAAACGCCATTACGACACTCTTCTTCACATTATATAACAGGCCATGAGCACTGGCGTACCTCTCACACACACTCACCGGTTTCCTCAGACCACAGACTGAGGCACTGAGCAGCACCATGTCATCTGCCTAGCTAATGTTGTTGACACATATACCATCAATATAACATCCGACTCTGGTGCTACTCAGCTCCCCAATCAACTGGTCCATGTACAGGTTGAAGAGTGTATTAGAACTTAGACCCCCTGCCTCACACCTGACTCAAGACCATTGACTGGTGTTCCATTGACCTGGTTCCCGTACCAAAATTTAAAAATATTTATGATTTCAGGTGGTAGTTTTTCATCTTTAAGCTTTTTCCAGAGAGTGTCATACGAAACCAGATCAAAAGCGCTCGACAGGTCAAGGAAACAAACGTAAACCGGAGTACTACGGCGTGTGTAGTACTCCACAGCATGCTTAAAGCCCAATAATATAGCACTCTCGGTAGACAACCCAGGTCGAAACCCAAACTGATTGTCATGCAATTGAACATGTTTATTTAATTGAGCATTAAGCACACTGTCCAATACCTTAGACACAATACGCACATGAATCCGAAAAGTCAAAGGTGCCTTGGGTTCGAACTTGAGACCTATGACTTCGCAGTCCGACGGTGATACCACTAGGTGTAACGTTTGGGCCTAGTTTGAGAGTGTTATAGTGTTAAGGAGGGTGTGGGTTTCGAAGTAAGTGGGCGCAAAACTGTACGTTGCGCCCGCTTTCTAAGATTTGGGCGCCAAACTGTAATGTAACGCTTAGCTCCTCATGTGGCATCTGCTGTGCAGAACCACAATTTTTGATCTACTTTTATGTTTTTTAAGCTACTATTATTAAACAATTCACCTTTCGAGACCTTACATTTGAAATCCATCATCATTCATGTAAACTTCCTTGTATTTATTCTTAATCACACTATACCTGTAATAGCATACTTTTATATTCTTTGATTGTTTTAGCATTTAAATTCTATTTGATTCCCTGTTGTAAAGATGACAGAATATTTTATATTAATTGAAAGCTGTCATCTGTCTTATTTACTTTTCTTAATCATAGACATAATGTGCTATAGACACTTTATATTCTGCTAAACCTATTATAAAGCAGGTGAATACACTGTATTGTTCGCAATAAGGACGTTTATAGACTATCGCTCTGTAAACCGTTTTTATCCGTTCTGGCCATCATTCAATTAAGAATCAACTTGATAGATGTTTGAAATGTTTTAAAATATGACACAGAACGATAAAAACGGGTTCTTTTCTTAACGGAGTTGAAGTTTGGCTCTAGCCGTGTGATGTGCTACTTTTCACCTTGAATCTTATTTTACTACTTAAATCCTAGCCTGATTAATTCAGTGTAACTAACATAATACTGTGTATAACCTAAACTATTGTGTAATTTCAATCAATAAACTTTTGGTGTTCAGTGTCTACCCGGCTTATCATTCAACCAACTTTCTCACCTAGCCCTATAGAGGGCCCTACACTAGCCATCTGGCCGCGTGGCGCAAGACGCCACGCCTCAAACGTCACACATCCTACTGCTCGAATAAGAGAGGGCACCGACGTCGAGTGACGTGACGTCAGGAGTCGTGATCTTAGCCCTCACAGCACGACGTCACGAGTGACGCCGACGCGTCCCTCCTGTTAGCGTGAGGTACCACGAAAGTACCTCCGCCTCCTAACTACTTCTCACACCTACCTCTCCGTTCAACAGGGTGAAGGAACCTCCTACTCAGCGTGCGACGTGTGCGGCGGCTCCTCTGTACTCCCTGCTTGCCTGCCTTCCTGTCCGTCAGCCTACCTGCACCTCAGCTCGGTCCTGGTCCCGCCTATCCTGAGCATCCCACGTCGTGTGAAGCCGGCCTCTTAACCTTTTTACCTCTTACCTATTATAACCTAACTATACTCTAGACTCTAATTCTTAACCTTTAACCTCTCTTTATTTTAATTGTATCAACGCTTAGCTCCGAGGAGCTGAGCGCAACATTACATAGGCTATCACTGCTGACATACCCTTATGAATCGTATACATAGGTTTACTAATCGTAACTGATAATCTTAGCGAAAATGAGTATTAAAAGACCATACAACACAATCAACTGTATAGTACATACTAATTCCATGCACACGATAGTCAATCAGTTTGACACTTTACTTCCTTCCCTCGACGTGACGGCCCGCACACCCCGATCAAAGTTCCAAACTTAATACCCGTAGGACGAAACTTTAAAATACCTCAAAGATATTCGAGCCTTAACACAAACAAAGGCATTCATCATTCTCCTGCCCTTATCCCAATTTTATTTGGGGTCGGCGCAACATGTCCCTTTTTTCCATACTTCTCTATTAGTCGTCATTTCAGTAGTTACCCCCTTTCTAGCCATATCATCTTTCACACAGTCCATCCATCGTTTCTTTGGTCTTCCCCTACTCTTATAGCCATCGACATTCACACTCAAAACTTTCTTCACGACATTTTCCTCATTCCTCCTCATCACATGCCCATACCATGACAACCGATTACCGCACAACTTTTCGGTCACCGGTGCCACTTTCAGACTTCCTCTTATGTACTCATTTCTTACTCTATCCATTCGTGTAACACCACACATCCCTCTTAGCATTCTCATCTCAGCTGCATACAATTGCCTTTCATTCATCCCTTTGGTGGCCCAACATTCTGATCCATACAAGACAGCAGGTCTAACCATTGTTTTATATATCTTCCCCTTAAGTTTAAGGGGAATGCGGGAGTCGCAGATTGTTCCCGTGACCTGCTGCCATTTCATCCATCCAGTGTTAATTCTGTGCTTAACCGCCCGATCTATTTCGCCATCGCTTTGCACGAGTGAACCGAGATACCGAAAGTCGGAGCAGACTGGCAGAAGCGTGCCATCAAGCGCTATGGCTCCAGAACTAGAGAGACCGCCGAAATCGCAGAACATATGTTCAGTTTTGGTTCTGCTGATTTTCAAGCCAACACTCTCCAGCTTCTGCTGCCATTTCTCCAATCTGCTCTGGATCTCAGGTTCATCCTCACCGACAAGAACAATGTCATCGGCAAACAGCATGCACCAGGGTGCCTCTTCCTGTAAGTCCGACGTCAGGGCGTCCATAATCAACAAGAAGAGGTAAGGACTTAAAGCCGACCCTTGGTGCAAGCCTACAGCCACACTGAACTCATCAGTATTGCCAGCAGCCGACCGAACGTAAGTACGAGATTGGCTGTACATGGCACGAATTAACTCTACATACTTCCCGGGCAAACCTTTCTCTTTCAAGGCCCACCACAACACATCCCGAGGTACCCTATCATACGCTTTCTCCAGATCAATGAACACCATGTGCAAGTTCTTGTGTGCACGTCTGTACTTCTCGCACAATTGGCGGAGTGCAAAGGTGGCGTCCATTGTTCCTCGACCTGGCATAAACCCAAACTGGTTTGGGGTAATCTCACTCTCCTCTCTCAGTCTTTTCTCTATTACTTTCTCCCATACCTTCATACTATGTGACATGAGCTTTATCCCTCGATAGTTGTTGCAGTCCTGTACATCACCTTTATTCTTGAAGATGGGCACTAGCGAACTATTGCACCATTCTTGTGGGATCCCCCCTTCATGCAACAACTTATTAAAGAATAAAGTCAGCCACATACATCCATCTTCTTTTAAACACTTCCATACTTCTACTGGTATATCATCTGGGCCTACAGCCTTACCATTTTTCATACTTTGAACTGCCTTTCTCACTTCATCCATGCTTATTTCCCTGATCAAACCCATATTTACATGTACCTCTTTAAGCACACCATTCCATTTATTCTCTTCGTTCATTAACTTTTCAAAATAAATCTTCCATCGTTCTTTTATTTCGTCATCTTTGCACAAAACCTTACCGGCGTCATCTTTTATACATTTCATGTGAATTATATCTCTCGTTCTCCTTTCTCTTGCTTTTGTGATCCGGTAGAGCTCCTTCTGGCCTCTAGGGCTCTCCAGTGAGTCATACAACTTCTCCTGCGCCTTAGACCTCGAAACTGCTACCGTCTTTTTTGCCTTTCTCTTCCATTCTTTATAAATCTTCTTCTTATCATCCTTTAATCTATCATTCCCGTTTTCTACACCCTGCCATTCTTTAAATGCAATTTTCTTTTCTTTAAGTATCTTTTGCACGTCTTCATTCCACCACCATGTATCCCTTTCTATTATACCTTTCCCTTTCGATTCTCCAAACACATCTTTAGCTACTCTCCTTATACAATCCGCCATCTCTTTCCAACATTCATTCATTGACTTTCCTTCCATATCCTTCATTTCAATCATTTTATCTACCACTTGACTCTTAAACATACTGGCGCATTCCTCTTTTTCTATCATACGCCATCTGGTTTTGGGTGGGGGCCGTTCCTTGTTCCTACTGGGCGAAACACTGACTTTTACCTCCATTATTAAGAGTCTATGTTGTGGGACTAAGTCTTCACCTGGGAGCACTTTACAGTTTTTGACACTTTTAAGGCTGTTCCGTCTTACTAGCAAGTAGTCAATTTGTGTCGCGTGGTGGCCACTTTTGTAAGTTATAAGATGCTCTCTTTGTTTTTGGAACCACGTATTTGTTATTGCCAGGTCGAAGGCCGAAGCAGCTTGCAGTAGTGTCTCGCCATCAGTGTTACGGTCTCCGTATCCCCAACCGCCATGCACTCTCTCATACCCATCCTTAGGTCTTCCTACATGCCCGTTAAAATCACCCCCCAAATACACTTCTTCACTATCTTGCACATCCATCATCACCCGATCAAAATCCATCCAAAACTTCTCTTTTACACTATCTTCACACCCTGACTGGGGTGCATACACACTAACTATATTAACCACTAAACTCTCCACAATTACTTTAACCGCTATCACTCTATCACTCACTCTTTTAACATCCACCACACATTCTTTCAACTGACTATCCAAAACTATACCCACACCATTTCGCTTGCCATCGCTCCCACAATAATAAAACTTATATCCTTCTCCTATCTCTCTAGCTTTCGCGCCCTTCCACTTTGTCTCTTGCAGACACGCTATGTTCAATCGTCGCCTTTTTAAAACATCTGCTAGTTCCCTTCCTCTTCCAGTCATCGTACCTACATTCCAGCTCGCACATCTCAGTCTAGCTTCTCTCACACTCCGAGCTTGAGGCCTTACGTCGCACCCGCCCGTTCTGGTGCGACAACCCTTGTCCATTTCCCACAGAAGCCGGGTGCTGCCCTTGCGCGTCGCCTGTGGGGTACGCCCTAGCCCTATCGCGCATCATAACATTTTCTCTCATGTTGCTTAGGGTTTTGGCAAAGTTTTACAGTCGGCCGCCAGCCTGACACCAACCCTCCTTGGGAATGCTTTTGTTGGTGGTTTTCCCGCCACCTCCCGGGTGACCCAAGGTGCTACGATGGTATGCACTAGGTCTCCAGTTCCCTTAGTCGCCTCCTACGACACCCACAGGATGAAATGGGGTGGCCATATTCTTAATCCGGGACCACACAAACAAAGGCATTAACGTGCTGAAATACTGTTGAGAACTTCGTTACGAAGTTATTTAGCTGTTCTATAGAATAAGATTCAAAAATTAAGGAGAGTTGCAAGAGAAACGGGATAACAGATATAGCCCGAATAATTACTGAACTTAAGGCGACGATAGCCAACTTTTAATGATTTTATACTGAAGATCACGTCTAAATGAGTAGTGTTAATGATTTGGAAAAAATTTATGTTAAATTCGAGCATTTCTTTAATAACTTATTATAGGAATATTGTAGATTATGTTTATATTACATAGTGAAATTAATGTCTAACGCGGATAATAAACTAAGAATCACGCAAAATCTATCAAGCGTATTTTTCTAATACCTTCACTATTTTAAAGATAATTTAATCATTCATCTTTTAGTATTCGTGTTTTATTAAAATACCGTTTTTTTATGTATAATAAATTAACAATGCCTCTAATTTGAGACAACGTTCTTTGATGGGCGAGTCCTATTACTGTCTAAACGGACGACGCGTTGCGTGAGCTCAGTACAGAATACGCAAGCTAACCACTGAAGGTCATTTTTTTTTTTGGACTAGCGCATCTCGCAGGTTACCACTAAGGTACTCGCTGCTTAACCGGACTTTCCTGTGGCTGCCTTAAGCTCCTAAAAGAACTCAAAGCCTCCAGCCAGGGGCATACAAACTAAGCTAATTAAAACTAGGCGAACGCTCGCTAATGGGTTTGGATCTGGAATTAACACATAAAAAATAAAAATCGTATTACAAAATGTAAAAAAGAGAATCACAAAAAAAAAAACAATATAGGACTCGAACTAACAAACTCGGGATTGCAAAGCAACCGTTTAACCGCTTAGCTATTTGCTTACTTGAAAGTTAGTTAAAATAGCCGTTCCTATATATTTCATGATTGACTGCTTAGTTCCATAAAGGTATAGCGTGATGATTATCATTTCAAAAGTTAAATCGGTAACTAAACTATCTACAATATGCAAACCTTTTGGCGCATCTTTTTACAACTTGCGGAAAAAAATACAAACATAATGTAATATTGCTCACCCCCCTTAGCAAATAGCGTGGTAGTTTATACCCTACCATTTGACCAGACTTATAGGGAATATCTATGCAAAATTTCAACAGAATCTGTCCAGTAGTATTTGCGTGATGCTGGAACATACATACAGACAAACAGACAAAAATTCTAAAAACTATATTTTCGGCATTAGAATCGATCCCAGACCTCGTAGCAATTACTTTTTTTCAAAAATATTCAATGTACAGTTTTGACTTCGCTACGATTTTATTATATGTATAGATTTAGTATAAGTATAAATCTTTAAGATAATGTACAGCTAGTACATTTAAGTACGCAGCAACATTATGTAGAGCATAACCAAATAAACGAGTAACATAATATTATTTTAACATTTTGGTATCTGTCCAGACCTACCCTTCTTCTTCTTCTTTTCATGTGGTTAGTGACTAACCTGGTGTCAGAGTTTTAAAGCCGCCCCTGGGCCCCTGATTAGGCTTCACATCATCATTATCATCATATCAGCCGAAAGACGTCCACTGCTGGACATAGGCCTCCCCCGAGCACCACCACTTCGACCGATTCTGTGCTTCCCGCATCTAGCGAATTCCTGCGGCCTTTACTAGGTCATTGGTCCATCTTCATCAGGCTTCACATGCTGTCGAAAAATATCTCTGAGGTTTTCCGGTTTCCTTACGATGTTTTCCTTCATCGTTTTTGAAGCAAGTGATAATTATACAATTATTATTATTAAATTCTTTATTTAGAGTAACCATGAGACTCATACAGTGTTAGTAACAATAAAATAAACTTACAACTACGTTGGTGATACAATTACAACAGCAATTACACAAACACCCACAACAAATAATCAGTGCTTCAGCATTCTAGCTGAGATACTGAAGCAAAGATTTAAAATACAGCAGTCCAGCCTCTCAGCAATAACTCCCAGGATGCTGTTGGAACTGGCTCGCATCCTGCACACCAAGGACGTACATCTTTTGCGTACACATCCCTGATGCGCTGCAGAAGCGAGGCAGCCCAATCAACACCCTGAAAGCATTATTGTACTACACGCGAAGGACCATTCATTATTAGTGGAGGTACCATTTCTGGACATTTTCCACCAGCCCCAAACGCCATTACGACACTCTTCTTCACATTATATAACAGGCCATGAGCACTGGCGTACCTCTCACACACACTCACCGGTTTCCTCAGACCACAGACTGAGGCACTGAGCAGCACCATGTCATCTGCCTAGCTAATGTTGTTGAAACATATACCATCAATATAACATCCGACTCTGGTGCTACTCAGCTCCCTAATCAACTGGTCCATGTACAGGTTGAAGAGTGTATTAGAACTTAGACCCCCTGCCTCACACCTGACTCAAGACCATATGGACTCGAGTAAGCCCCGTCCCACCTTGTTAGGTGGGACGGTGGTTCCCGTACCAAAACTTAAAAATATTTATGATTTCAAGTGGTAGTTTTTCATCTTTAAGCTTTTTCCAGAGAGTGTCATACGAAACCAGATCAAAAGCGCTCGACAGGTCAAGGAAACAAGCGTAAACCGGAGTACTACGGCGTGTGTAGTACTCCACAGCATGCTTAAAGCCCAATAATATAGCACTCTCGGTAGACAACCCAGGTCGAAACCAAAACTGATTGTCATGCAATTGAACATGTTTATTTAATTGAGCAATAAGCACACTGTCCAATACCTTAGACACAATACGCACATGAATCCGAAAAGTCAAAGGTGCCTTGGGTTCGAACTTGAGACCTATGACTTCGCTGTCCGACGGTCATACCACTAAGCTATCACTGCTGACATACCCTTATGAATCTTATACATAGATTTACTAATCGTAACTGACAGTCTTAGCGCAGATGAGTATTAAAAGACCATACAACACAATCAACTGTATAGTACATACTAATTCCATGCACACGCACGATAGTCAATCAGTTTGACACTTTACTTCCTTCCCTCGACGTGACGGCCCGCACACCCCGATCAAAGTTCCAAACTTAATACCCGTAGGACGAAACTTTAAAATACCTCAAAGATATTCGAGCCTTAACACAAACAAAGGCATTAACGTGCTGAAATACTGTTGAGAACTTCGTTACGAAGTTATTTAGCTGTTCTATAGAATAAGATTCAAAAATTAAGGAGAGTTGCAAGAGAAACGGGATA
Source organism: Conistra vaccinii (assembly GCA_948150665.1). Taxonomy (NCBI): domain Eukaryota; kingdom Metazoa; phylum Arthropoda; class Insecta; order Lepidoptera; family Noctuidae; genus Conistra; species Conistra vaccinii. Next base: position 20,332,665 of record OX411329.1, read on the forward strand.
ACAGATATAGCCCGAATAATTACTGAACTTAAGGCGACGATAGCCAACTTTTAATGATTTTATACTGAAGATCACGTCTAAATGAGTAGTGTTAATGATTTGGAAAAAAATTATGTTAAATTAGAGCATTTTTTTTATAACTTAATATAGGAATATTGTAGATTATGTTTATATTACATAGTGAAATTAATGTCTAACGCGGATAATAAACTAAGAATCAGGCAAAATCTATCAAACATATTTTTCTGAAACCTTCACTATTTTAAAGATAATTTAATAATTCATCTTTTAGTATTCGTGTTTTATTAAAATACCGTTTTTTTATGTATAATAAATTAATAATGCGTCTAATTTGGGATAGCACTCTTTGATGGGCGAGTCCTATTACTGTCTAAACGGACGACGCGTTGCGTGAGCTCAGTACAGAATACGCAAGCTAACCACTGAAGGTCATTTTTTTTTTTGGACTAGCGCATCTCGCAGGTTACCACTAAGGTACTCGCTGCTTAACCGGACTTTCCTGTGGCTGCCTTAAGCTCCTAAAAGAACTCAAAGCCTCCAGCCAGGGGCATACAAACTAAGCTAATTAAAACTAGGCGAACGCTCGCTAAGGGCACCCCCTGTGGGGTACGAACCTCGGCTTAGTTCGTTCGCTGGGGGGAGGACAGCAAAAGGGACAGGCTGGATCAAGGATAGATCATTATTATTAATCGGGGAATTTAAAGATACAAGCTCAGCAAAAACGCGGGCTGGCGCATCGTTATCGAGCAAGCGTCGGGGGGGACTGAAGGTCACTGGCATAATAATAATATATATCTGCGTTCTATGTGGAAGTGGGAGGGGCACATTACTTGCAAAAAGTATGGTCGACGGGTAGCAAAGTTATGGAGTGGACACCACGTTGGTATTGAAAGGTGCAGCAGTGTGTGTAGGCTCTCCAGACAGGGGACCGATGACGTGAGGGCCTACACTAGCGGTATTCGCTTTCAAAGCGTTTTCTATTTCTACAACGACCTTTAACGGGATTGACATAAGCTTTTCGGTATGTTAGTCCCATGCATTTCTGACTTTTGCATCATTGTTATCGCTGATATTTTTGTCTAGGCCTTCTGGTGAAGATCATAGACATTCGCTGGCGACAAACAGGTGTCCGCGAGGCGGACAGTGTAAAGCAGGTCGTTGGGGCAATTCTTTGGCACCCAAAACTCACACAAATGACCTTTGCTGGACATAGACCAGTAGTGGACGTTCGTTTGAGTTTATTTCGACGGAATTGATGATGATGATGATAGAATATTTTCTGATGCCGCCGAAATAAGCACTTACCGCCGCGACCTTACGCTCCTAAAATATAGGCAGTTAAAATGGGTGTGGATCTGGAGTTTCCCATCTACACATTTTTATTCTATGTCCGTTCCTATGAAGTTTGTAAGGCAGGGTCAAGACGCTCAGGCCCGTACGTGATTTTTGTACGAAACAATGTGTTTGAAAAACTTATAAGAGTTTTTAGTTGTTGCGTTAATTTAGTTGGTTGTTTAGTGAACTTTTTTTTCGAGAATAGTTAAGAGATTTATTGGTAGAAACTGAAAGATACTTAACTTTCGATTTTACTTTGCTAGAATAGAATAATTTTTACTATTTTTTGCTCGTCAGTAATGTTCTAGCCGTTAAAACCAACAACTAAGCAAAACTATCCCCATATTCCAAACTAGCAGTACTCCGCGGTTTCACCCGCATAAGGCTGCCTGTCCACTGGAGCGGAGAGGAGCGGAGATGTGCCAATATTAACCAATAGAATCTAAACACCGCTCTAGAGGTGCCATTCTATTGGTTAATATTGACACATCTCCGCTCCTTTCCTCTCCTCTCCGCTCCAATGGACAGGCAGCCTAAGTCTCGATTCCGTGGGAATATCGGCATAAAAAAATATCCTATGTGCTAATCCAAACTATAAACTCTCTGCGTGGTAAATATCATGTAAATCCGTTTAGTAGTTTTTGCGTTAAAGAGTAACAAACACCTATCCATCCATCCATCCATCCTCACAAATTTTCGCGTTTATAATATTAGTAGGACCCGAATATTATTTAGTTGTCCTTAAAACGCACTTGATAGAATCAGAAATAAAATGTTAAAATCAAATAAAACGCTTAAAAATTAAATAAACTATTCAATTTAGAACAAATTGGTCCATGGAGCACCGACGACTTTTTCTTACTACAAAAGATTTCTTGGAACGCACCTATTTACGAACCAAAAAGAAAAATAAGTTGATATTCTTTCAGTAATGAAGAAAAGAAAACCAATTAATTGTTAAGTCTAAGATATTACTCACCTAATGAAATTCCTTCTAGACTTTGTGGACGTAAAATAAAAGAAAAATGTTTTTAAAGAAAACCAAAATTAGATTAAACAGTACTTATTCAACAACATTATGAAATGTTCGATGGCAGGTACAATACATCAGGCTATTTGTCCCCCATGATGCGGTTCAAGTGGAACTCCACTTACTCGCGATTAACCAGATGTCCTGCCCAACAAGGCAGGACTCCTGTGGTCCTTCTCCAGCATGTCGTGTATGATGTGTGCACTAGGCCAGTGCATGCACGGCACGGGTGGGTGCGGCGCCAGCGGTAACGCGCAGTTGGCGAGCTGGCGGCACACGGGGCACAAGAACTGTCAATAGTGACACGTGCTACTGTCACGGGCGGTGGATGCTCCTTCTCCAGCATGTCGTGTATGATGTGTGCACTAGGCCGGTGAGTGCGCGGCACGGGTGGGTGCGGAGTCACTGGACACGGACTCAAACTCATACTCAAAAGATTTATTTCAATTAAACCATTTACAGGCACTTTTGAACTGTCAAAGAGCCGGTCACTTAGTCAGACAGTGGAAGCTAATAGCCCATTGCAAAACGAAGATCTCTTCGGAAAAGAATGAGCATCTGGTATTCTGGTTAGACCATCTGGATGGCCGATAAAGTAAAGTTGTGACCGAATAGTGGTCAAATAAACCAGGCCCGTCCAACAGCGTATTGGGTTGACGATATACAAAGGTCAAAGTCGGAAACACCTAGGCTGGATAGACGCACGGAACCAGGAAGTATGGCAGAAGAAAAGGCCTAGGTTTACCCAGCACTGGATGGTTCCGGGCTGAAATAATGATGATGATGAATTGCATTGCATATCAAAATGTTCCCTTCTCAATCAGAGAAGAAACGAGGATTGAGAACTATGTTTCTGTAATCCGTTAATAATAATTGTGTATTGGCATTTTAAAAGCCGTATCTTCTATTCTCATGTAACTTCACCAACAGATTTCACCTCTGTCTTTTTACGTGGTTCTCTTCTTTTTGCTAGCAAAAAGGACTTCATCGAAATCTGAAAACCGAAGAAATCTTGGCAACTTGGCAAATCTATACAACCTTGGCAAACTTTGCAACTACAATAAATAAAACAGAAGGATGGTTTTTAAATTCGACACGCTTACCTATTTTTATTTATTTAAATAAATTATTAGTAGTATTAGTAGATTGCTTAAAAGTGACTCAACATCCCGACAAACCTTTTGAGGTTTTTATGATGTTATATAATTTTTCAATGCGTCTTGGACCATTTGGATACCAATCCAGCATTAAATACAACTGGCTTTGGATCCATCAAAATAATGTCTATTGTATAAGAGAAGCCTAGAGATTACATCCACCTGTGTGCTAATATCGCCATGCAACCGGCATGCTAAGCGTTATTGTGGCAATATTCCCTCGTAACTGTTCAATAATGTACAACGGAGGCTGTTGCTACTAACGCTCTAACTGTATGCCTATACTAAATACTCATAGATTTAATGCTAGGAAATGTCATAGGGGAGGTATTGACATACCTACCTCTGTGAATGTCAATGAACAGAGGTATGTTACCTGTATCTGTTTAATTATAACAAGAGGTCTACTCCCTAAGTCCATCAACGAAGATACGGGGCTACCCGAAAGTGGTTGAGCCGTCAAACCAATAGTCAAATTACATTTTTCTCCGTAACAATTATCGGGAGTAGGGACAACTGTTTAATAGTGTTGTCATTCCTTGTTAGTTTGGATCCCGAACGAATCTTATGTCTGTTAGTGATACGGAGCATGAAATGTCCGTAAGTTCGGACGAAAATATGGACTTCGTGGTTAAGGAGTAAAAAGCCCCCAGAAGTAGATGTAGAGGGCTTCATACTTTCTTTTCTTCCAGATCTTAGTACTTTTGAACTTAGGAAGGTATTTCTATTATCTTGTCAATACCGTTTAAAAATCGCTGATGAATAAATTGTGAAAGACAATTTCAAATTGCCTTTTAGACTGGTTCGATAAAATTTGCAGTAATAATAATACTAGTAGCTTGGCGCATTACGATTATTGACATAATAATGGTCCCGCATGACGGCAACCTTGTGAATGCCGAGATAGATAAACAAATCAAGTATCTTGACTTGGCTCGAGAGGTTGTCGAGATGTGGGATGTGGACTCAGCGATCATTGTGCCGATAGTGGTGACAGCCAATGGCTTAATAGCCAAGAGCCTCGACCAACACCTGAGAAGGTTCTCGTTGGACAGCTGGATCAACAGGCTATTCAGAAAGTAATAAAATAAAAATATTTTTTTTTTTTTTTTTTATTCACAGAAAACATAAACTTTGACAATAAGTAGTTATACAGAATGGTGTTAAACAAAGGTAAATAATGAGGTCAAAAGTCCAATAAGAGTAGGTACCCTGCCCCCCAAACTAGGAAAATCCTGTATCTTGGGCGGCAGTGTCTTCGCAGTACATTAAAATCGAGCGGTAAATATGAGCATACAGATACAAGTAAATTTAGATTGAGATATTGTCAAAGATAAGGTTATGTACTAGTGAAAAGAAAAAGAAAACGTAGTGTAGGTAAGTGTAAGTACAGATGTGTTATGTTAGTGTATTTTGGTGGTTCGTGATGAATGTGTTTATGTATGTTGTGTGTGTATTGTGGGGTGTCATGGCGTGTTATGTGCATAATTATGAGGGAAGTATTGAGTGTGCATGTGTGCGTGGAGATGAGAGGAGGGTGGAATCGTCGGGAAGACGGGAAACTAATGGAAGAGAATCAACAGAAGTGGTACTTCCGGACACGGCTCGCGTTGTTAGGAGGTTCCTCTCTCTGAAGCCCTGACCGCCAAAAGCTTGGACCCTGGTCCCGATACCGGTGGGCTACTATTCTTTTTTCTTCAATATTTTTATATTTAATTTCATCTAAATATAAAAAATATATTATAAGTATTTAAATGAAATATAGGAGATAATTTAAATGAAATATAGGAGATAATAATACTAGCTTATTAATGTCCTATTGCAGGGTAAAAGCCTCGTCTCATACAGAGAAGGCACGAGTATCACCACGCTTGTTAAAGATAGGTTGGCGATAGTTCTGAAATATTTCCGGTCACACTACAACTTGAAAAGCAGTGGTAACCCAGTGGTATACCGCTGACTTACACGTTATAAGTCTTAAGTTCGAACCCAAGCAGGTTCTTGACTTTGTATTTTTAATTTCATCACCCTGCTCTCAAAACGGGGAAGGAAAACATCGTGAGGAAACCGGCATGTCCTAGAACCAAAAATTCGAAGACATGTGACATCTATCAACTCGCAGTGGACCCCTTTTAAAGAAAGGAGACCTGTGTCCCAGCAAAAAAAAGTTCTGAAAAAAAGAATAAAAATCCGATGTATCAATATAACACAAAACCCAGAAAGTCGAATCAATGGAATCAAGATCAAAGAGAGCGAAAATCTGACTCCAGAATCTCTAAGATGTTACATAGCGTGTTTTATTCATAACTAGCGCACCGCAGAAGGTCGTGGTTTGCCCTTTTACGGATTACATTATCATAAATCCGTTCTTAGCTGTTATCTATAAATAATACATAGTAACATACAAAATGTGGATAAAGTTGTCATAAGATATTCCAGAAAAATATTGTAGCAGGATTAATATTGTATTTCCGCAGCCCTCTATGAGTGAATCTGTGTAAAACAAGTAACAAAAACCGAGAACTTTGTGAATCATTCAATCTGAAAAAGTACCACTCTACCCTACGCTACAACTACTGATAAACAGCATCGCCATCTCCTGGATTGAATGGAATGTACCTAACTGGCTCAATAACGGGTTAATAAAGCTTCCTGTGTTGCTTCTTTCTTTACATTGAAGTGAAAACTTCTTTAGCGGCGTAGTGCACTTTTTTTGGGATGGGTAAAAAATGTTAAAATCGCGTCAGGACACGTGACCTGATCGAAAATTCGTAAGACGGAGGTAGAGTAGAAATGTTGTTGAGACCGCACTCTGTTTTAATATTTTGGAATTTTTTGATGGAGGTACAGCTTTTGTTGTTGTACTGACAGCAAGCCACATACATTCCTGACATTTTTCGTTAGATGGTGTTACGTTGTATCAAAAAGTTGCTTAGTTTTCACTTCTATCGGCAGTCTCCAAAGACTGCCCGATGTTTTTTTTTAAATTACTGTTTGTATTTTCTGTGCGTATCCGGAATAAAATAATTATATTCAATATTTTACTTTCTTTTTTTTATTTATTGCATCGTCGGCTGCTGGTTTTCATAAATAAGCACTCATTATCTTCCTGTCCATGTCCCATGGTACTTGGGGTCGTCGCAATATTTCTTCTTTCTTTTCTTTTTCACCGTAAAATCATATTATTAAGTTAAAAATAAATATTTGCACTGTCAATCTAAAACCTTTTATCATAATTGCAATTTGTCAAGCACAATAAACTTATACAGCCCACTTCTAAACATTCCTTAATGAAAATTACAAGATTAATCCCAAGAATTATAGGCTAAAAACTCCTAAGCCGACGTTATCTCCATCCTACTTAAAAGGACAATTGATTAATGAAAATTTATTATTGTTTTGTCAAGAGTTAATTAAAGCGAAGAACTCCCGGATCGTGCCTTAGCGTAATTTTAACTTGGTGACAGTTTTCTAAAACTTTGGGCAGAGAAAAAGCTGCTTCAAGTCGACAACTTGACGTTTTCATTTGGCATGAGGAAATAGAAATGAATGCTGTTGACATGTGAATGTAATAATTTTTCGTTCGGGCACTTTTATAAAAAAAACAAAATCATTTATTTCGTGTAAACCCTTACTTATTAATTATAACATTTTAAGAAAATCTAATTTTTCAATGTTTCTAAATATGTTTTTTGTATTTAAAAAATAATTAAAAATGAAGCAACAACAGATTAGATACATTTAATTATGTGATAGTTAGAGGGCTAACTATCACATAAAAATAATACCACCAAAAAACCACCAAAAAATAATTCAAAATGAAGCAACAACAGATCAGATACATTTAATTATGTGATAGTTAGAGGGCTAACTATCACATAATTAAATGTATCTGATCTGTTGTTGCTTCATTTTTAATTATTTTTACCTAATGTGGTTTACAACTCCTATACAATATGGTGGAGATTCTTCTCGATACGAAAACTACCTTTTAGAAGTGGCGACTAGAATCAATTTCATTCAAACCCTCCTTTTCGCTTCGCCGTAGTCGGGTAAAAATAAAAGATCAATAGAATTCAAATGATATGAAAGGTCAACCAAAATCCTATTATCTATTGTCATAGTATTTTTCATTTTCATTTCATCATTCATAGGATTATGGTTTAAGAACTTTATTATTCCTCATTAAGAATTAACAATAATTCACTTACTGAGAAACTAAATTAACATAAATTGTTTGTGAGCGTACAAAAACGACGTTAAAAGTAAATTTATAAAAACAGATAGGAAGGTAGTGACAAAGTAAACATTCAACTAATCACCAACCCAGTAAACACGGATCTAAAGTAAGAGTAGATGTATTGTATTACTAGATGTGGCATACATGGCACCTTACTGACTAAATAAGGATCTTTTGTTTTTTTATTTTTTATTATTATTGTTATTGACACATTATATACGATTTAAGTTGTTTTTTAAAACAAGTCATACTTTTCGCTTCTTTTATTTTCATGGGTATTTTATTGTACATGTTAACACCTTCAAATTCAATAATTTTTTTTCCCGTAATTAACTGTTCTGGGAAGACGTGTTACTAAGTAATTGGAGTTTCGTAGTTTAATTTTTTGTACTTCATGTTTTTTTGTGAAGTTTAGTGTTGTATGAATATCTTTATGCAATATTTTGCGTATTAGTATACAGGTATAGTACATATATGTTTGGGAAATGTTCATTATTTTTGTGTCTTCGTATATTTTATGAGCTGACGTCCGAAATTTGAAATTGAATAATATTTTGATTAATCTATTTTGTGCTGTTTGTAATATTTCTAGGTTAGATTTAGCTGCGGTCCCCCAGATTTCTATTAGGTAGTCTATATGTGGTTTAACTAAAGAATTATAAATTATGTATCGAACTTTCCGAGGGAGGCATTTATTTATATTACAGCTGAGTGACTTTACAGTTGCAGACATCAGCCGATGTCACAGGATGGGACGAGCCGTACCTAATAAAACGAGGCCTATCCTTTTCAAGGTTGGCAGTCTAGAGGTCCGCGATAGGATATGGTTCTCCAAATCCAAATTAAAGGCTTCAGGCGTCACTATGTCCGAGTTCCTAACAAAGGGGCGGCATGATGTGTTCCTGGCTGCGAGGGAAAGATGCGGTGTTAGCAAGAGCTGGACTAAGGCAGGCTGTGTATATGTCCTGGGTCCCAATGATACGCGGCATCGAATTGAGTCCCTCTCTGAATTGGAAAGGATTGCGCCGAATCCCAGGAACCTCAAGCAGACTGATCCAATATCGGCTGTGCCAGCCTCTGTCCCAGTAGCTGCTGCTGCGAAGACCGCTAGGTTCAAGCGTGCTGCTGCTTTAAAGAAGTGATTTCTTTGTGATGGTTTTATTCTAAGTCCGGGTAATAACATGTTTTGTTTTATACCTTCAATTTGTTTTGTTATGAATTTTTCAATATAGCTAGTGTCACAAATCAACTTACTGTCAGTCCATAGATATTAAGTCAATTCGCATCGGTGCGTTCCGTTTTATGTAGTGGTGCACTGGTACCTAGTCTTTTTAGAATTTGTCATGGTTTGTTTATATTTCTTGTTTATATGTTTTCCTCAAATGTCTTGCTCTTTGCTGTTTCTTTTTTTTTTTTTATTGCTGTTTCTTATTACCCGGACTGCAATTATTTATTTTTTAATCTTTTCATTTTTGATTCTTTAATTTAATAACGCAACCGGCAGGTGGACTAGTTGCTTTTTTATTTTATTTTTGTGTTAGTTAGGATTGTTATATATTTGTATTATATCTACATTATATTATTGTATTACTTATTTATATATTTATGTCTATCGACGAAAGCAGTGATGATAACAGTTTTTTATCAATAACAAGCACCGACGACAGTTTTGTGAGTATTCCTTGTCTTGCTGACAGTCTTGCAGCGCAGTTTTCTGATGTACCTAAGAATTTTAACGTTATACATATTAATGCCCAGAGCATTCCGGCTCATTTTCACGATATGCTGGCAAGCTTTGATTGTAAAAACATTCATGCTATTCTTATTTCAGAGTCATGGCTAAAACCTTGTCTCCCTTCAATTAGCTACTCTCTTCCCGGCTTTCAGCTTATAAGAAACGACCGGGCGGTTGCTGTTGGTGGTGGTGTTGCCATATATCTCCGCACGCATATTCCTTTCTCTATTGTCAACGTGTCAGCGCAGCCACCGCCATCAGATGCTGGTGAACATTTGTTTCTTGAAGTCGAACTACATCATTCGAAATTACTTCTTGGCGTCTATTACTGTCCATCGTTACGCGTCAATTTCTTTAAATCTTTTGAAAATCTCTTGGAAATGCTGATCCCTTCTTACAGTCATAGCATAATCATGGGTGACTTTAATACATGTCTTCTGAAAAACGACCATCGCTCTTCTTCTCTTACTAATATTTCGGCTTCCAGTAATCTTACCATTCTTCCACTGAGTGCCACTCACCATTTTCCTAACTCTACTCCTTCACTTCTTGATTTGATATTTGTCTCCTCTCTTGATCGCGTCGCTAAGCATGGTCAATGCTCAGCCGATGCCTTTTCCTATCATGACTTAATTTTTCTTTCATACAAAATTCGCCCGCCTAAGGCTAAAGCTAAAATTCTCATGCAACGCAATTTTGGTGGTATGAACGTTGATGGTCTTTGCAAGGATGCCAACAATATAGATTGGTCTGCTCTATTTGCCTCTGCATCAGTCGATGAACAAGTTAGTATTTTTACGGCTAAGCTTGTTGAGCTGTATGATTGTCACGCACCTGTTCGAGCAGTCAAGGTTAGACATTTGCCGGCGCCGTGGCTGACAGATGAAATTAGAACAATAATGCACAAAAAAGTGACGGCAAAGTCTAAATTTAAGCGTAGACCCAATGATGCTAACAGGGAAAGATATGTCTCAATCCGTATACACTGCAATAAGGTATGTAGGAAAGCTAATAGCCATCATATTCATACTTCTGTCCAAAATGGGGACGCATCCAAAGTTTGGAAGTTTCTTAGGTCACTGGGGGTCGGTAAAACCCAACAAGATTCAATCCCAAAAAATATAGACATCGATGCAATGAATAATCATTTTACTGCTTCGTCCAATTTTGATAGGACAATTAAATTGAATACTTTGAATTATCTTTCTTCTCTTCCGACTCCCAGTTATTCTCCATTTATTTTTGGTCAATTCTCCGCATGTGATGTTAAGAAGAGCATACTATCGATTGCTTCTAACGCAGTAGGAAGTGACTGTATCAGCCGTAATATGTTAGTCCCTGTGCTGGATGTAATCCTTCCCGTCATTTGTCATATCCTCAATTTTTCCGCGTCTAGTGGTGTCTTTCCATGTTCATGGAAAGATGCTCAAATTATTCCATTACCTAAAAAGGCCAATCCCGCATCCTTTTCTGAATATCGTCCAATATCCATCTTACCATTTCTATCCAAAGTCCTCGAACGGTTAATCCACAATCAATTAAGCACTTTCCTCTCCAAAAATAATCTCCTCAACCCCTTCCAGTCCGGCTTTCGTCCTGGTCATAGCACCACCACAGCACTTTTGAATATTACGGACGATATAAGGTCAGCCATGGAAAATGGTAATCTAACGGTTTTAGCTTTACTGGATTTCAGTAATGCTTTTAATACTGTTGATTTCGATGTTTTGCTTGGCATTCTATGCTCTCTTAATATATCTCCATCGGTAATTGACTGGTTTCGAAGTTACCTGTTCGGTCGCCGGCAACGTATTTGCATCGGAGAGACCTTGTCTTCCTGGAGTAATACTTCTGCCGGTGTACCACAGGGTGGCGTGCTATCACCTTTACTTTTCGCAGTTTTTATTAACTCTATCTCCCATGAACTAATTTCTTCCTACCATCTTTATGCAGATGACTTACAAATTTACTCACGTGCTCCTCTAGGAAATCTTTCAGATGCTATTTTAACGATTAATCGTGATTTGGCTCGTATATGCGACTGGAGCAAGAGGTATGGACTTATGGTCAACCCCGTAAAGACGCAGGTTGTTGTGGTGGGCAGTTCTAGGATGGTCTCAAGGATTGACTGGACGACTCTTCCCCAAGTTTTTTTTGACAGCTCAGTTATCCCTTTCAGCGAGAAAGTTAAAAACTTGGGGATTTTCATTGATAAGAACTTCTCTTGGACTGCCCAGCTACAGGAAGTTAGCCGCAAGCTGTTTGCTTCCGCTGCATCTTTGAAAAGACTACGTAATTTTCTACCGACTGCCACCAAGATTGCGCTTGCACAATCTCTTCTTCTGCCCATCCTTGATTATGCTGATGCCAGCTATCTTGACCTTACTCAAGACCAACTCGATAAACTTGAGCGGCTTCAAAATTTTTGTATAAGGTTTATATACGGTTTACGTAAATATGACCATGTTTCCGAATTTCGTGTGAAGCTCAAGTGGTTGCCAATTCGCCTTCGCCGGAATGCTCATATTCTTTCCCTTTTGTATAATGTGCTCTTTTCCCCTTCCACCCCTCTTTATCTCAAGAAACGTTTTCAGTTTCTTTGTGACTCCCACACGAAATTATTAAGGTCATCAGATAACCTGAAGCTTAAAATGCCAATGCATTCCACAACTTTCCTTGACAAATCCTTTACTGTCCAGGCTGCTCGTTTGTGGAATGCATTACCAGTTCCAATAAAGCGCGCGCAATCGTTGCCTGTGTTTAAAAGACTAGTGAAGGAACATTACTTGTCGTTATAATTATTTTGTTCTCGTCGTTAGCTGTAATAATAATCGTCATTTATTTACGTTGCTTATATAGTTGTTATGTATGTATCTATGTATCTATTATATAGCATTTATCTATGTATCTATTATAGTATATTGATTATTGTAATATTATACTTTTTATTTGCACCAAAGACAGCCCCATTTTATGTCCAGAATATCACTGTCCATTCCATGGTTGCCTGGAAGAGATTGCAGTAAGCGATAAGGCCGCCCATTGTATATTTTGTAGTGTATTACTTATTCTTTTTGTAATGTTTTATCTGGTGTACAATAAAGTATATATAAATAAAATATAAATAAATAAATATATTGTGAAGAGCTCCTGTAAGTGATAACAGTTTACATCTGATTTTCTCTATATGAGGCTTCCAACTCAGGTAGTTATCTAAAATTAAACCTAAATATTTCTCTTTATTTTTCCTTTCGATTATTTGATCATTTATTTTAAGTTGTATATTGACACTTATTTTTTTATTTTTGGGGGCAATCACAACATAGTTCGTTTTTGTAGTATTAATGGTGAGGAGATTAGATTGGAACCAATCATTAAGTGAATTTAAATCGCTTTGTATAGAAGGTATCATAGCTTCGATTGAATGCCCAAAGTAGAAAAGACTTGTATCATCAGCGTAAAGCGAGATGTCTCCTTTGAGGCCAATCTGGGATATGTTATTAATGTAAATTAGGAATAACAGTGGTCCCAGAATTGATCCTTGAGGTACACCGAAAGTAACGGATTGTGAACTACTTTGATATTGGCCTATTTTAACAATTTGCTTACGATTTTGCAGGTACGACTTATAGATTTGTAGGGCTTTGCCTGTGATACCGATGTGAGAAAGTTTTTGTAACAACAAATCCGGACTAATTGTATCAAAAGCTTTTTTGAGGTCGATGAAAATACCTAAAGCTGTTTGCTTTTGATCGATTTTGTTTTTTATTTTAGTTATAAGATCAATGGTTGCCGAGAGAGTATTCGAATGAGGTCGAAATCCGTATTGTTTATGATATAAAAAGTTTTTTGATTTAAGAAATGATTCCAAACGGTTATATAAGATTTTCTCGAAAATTTTTGAGATTACAGGAAGGACAGATATAGGACGGTAGTTAGAAGGATCAGACCTACTTCCAGATTTGTGAATAGGGATAACTTTAGCAATTTTTAAGTCATCGGGAAAAATACCTCGATCCAAACAAAGATTTAAACATGTTGTAAGTTCATTAGCAATTAATGTTTTAACACATATTATTGATTTAGTATTTATGCCATCAATGCCAGAACTAGTATTCGGATCTAAATCGTCAATAATTTTGATAACTTCATCCGTGGTTGCTGGTATTAAACACTTAAGTTCCGTTGAGTTCCTTGTTGTAACTTCTTGAGCTAGGTTTCCGTTTAACTTATCATGGATTTCGTGTTAAATCTAAGACAAAAATCGAATTTACATCACATTAACGACACGAGGACGACGAAAAATAGTCGACGTCATTGACGACGTTGTAATAAACAAATAATCAAGAAAGCAGATTTTCTGATAGGTACCTACAAATAATAAGCTTTCAATAAGACACCTTTTCGCAGAAGCTTAGCACCCACTCTAATAATATCGTTACCATGACATTATCACAGAATAAATAAGAAGCAGTATTATATATCTCGGCAGTGATCTTGAAATAATTACTTACGGCCGCTCGCGCTCGGTAGATAAACTTTCCGTGTTCGTGCGTAACTGCCGCGCACTCGATACTGTTGCGTACTGAAATGTCAAAGCGCGTCGTTTCAGGCGTTTTCCATGAAGATAGAATACTGTACTTATTCATACTGTGACATTAGGTATGAGTTTCCAAAAGAATCATTAGTAAACATCTTTATTGCTAAATAAGCAATCAAGCAAAATATATATTCCAATTGAGTATCAAACCTAATGAGGTATCATTTGGACCAATCATAATGAACCAACTCCTACGCAAATCCTAACTAGTATAAAAATGCGAAAGTGAGAAAAAGAAAGAAAAAAAAAATACATTTCGTTTTCGTGTTAGTTTGTTATGCTTTCACGCTAAAACGGCTGAACGGACTTGGATGAAATTTCTCACAGGGGTAGATCATACCCTAGATCGGGACATAGAATACTTTTTGTCTCGATATTCCAATGGGATCGAGAATTATACGGGTGAAACTGTGGGGCACAGCTAGTGTTCATATAAATACACAAAGTCTCGTACCTTTATCAATTCTATTCTAGAGAATATTATTACAAATACTTAGGTAATAGCGACGTAATATTTCACTAATGACTTAATTTATGATTCATCTAGAAATTCTCTGTGACGAAATAATTTTGACTAAACGATATTATGTCAAAGGAAAGGAAGGACCAACAACATTCATCGTAGGAGGATTATAGAAAAGGTAGGGAACAAGTGTTTTGATAGTCATTTTAGTAATATTCGAAGACTTATAGTTACATCCTTTGAAGATACAGAAAGGCAATTTTAATGTTATTCGTACCACAATAGAGCAAAAATTTCTAAGCAAGGTCACAAGTACCTAAATTATAGAACCTGGTGGACTTGAAAATGACTTCGTTTCTAAGAAAACGAAATTACATAAAACACAAACACACACATTTTTTACATAATAATAAAATAACATTATGGAATTAAAACCCAGACTGTCTTAGTTCAGTTTCCCCCCTGAGGGAGATGCTCTCAGTGGGGAATGGTGGAACGACTGACTTTAGTCTAAGTTGTATTTTTTTTACAGTTGTCTAACAGACTATTAACACAATTAAAAATTATAACCGCCTCGTTGGTCTAGTGGTAGCAAGCGCTACTGCTGAGCACGAGGTCCTGGGTTCGATTCCCGGGTCGGGCAAAGTGTTATTGAGTTTTTCTATCTGGAATTTCTCAGTAGCAGCCCGTAGTCTGGATTTTTGTCCGGTTGATGGCAATAGGCTCGCCTCCTATTACATGGGACTTAAACAACAAGGCGTGATGTTTTGTTATGTTATGTTAAAGATCATTCGTAGGTAGGAAAAATTACTAGTTACATGTACTTTGCATTGAATAAAATGTACATTAACAGTGATTTGCAAATTAAGACTAGTAATAAAAGAGAAACATAGACGAAGGGAAAATTATTTAATTTATTTATTTATTTATTTAGAACAGCTCTATCAACACTCAGGTGATGTTAAAACTCAGGTGTTTTATCAATGAGGGTTTTCATGAAAATCCACGCCACCAGTTGGCGACACTTTGAGAAGAGGTTCCATATAAGCAATTAATATAAAATATATGATGACGTTCATCATTTGTTTCATTCATTAGTTCATCATTCAGTCACGACTAAAGAAAATATAGGCGCTTTGATACTTTTGATAGGTGCAAATAATAAATAAAATATAAATAGTTTAATAATTTTAATACAAATAATAATTTTAATAAAAAATATCATCTAAATTATTATAATAGTTTATAATAGATGCCAAATCTATAAAATTATAGTTATTGAATGCTTGGGTAAGATAAAAAGCCGGTAGGTGGAATCAGTCATAGTTTTTGTTTACAAAATTAATACCTATTTAATGATAAAAAAATTAATTAAATTTTATTTTTTTGATATATAAAAAATATTATGTTGAATGGTTCAGATAATATTGAACCTGACGAACATTTCAGAACCCTCATTGTGTTGAGGATTTTCAATAAAAACGATGCATTAGTTTAAACAAATAAATACATTAATAATAATAATTATTTAATAGTTGTATTTATCATCTACATCTTACAACATTCAAGAAGATGGGAACAACATTTTAAATAAAACCAATCACTGTCGAGAGATAGGTATGACTTAGCTTAAGGTATCGTTTCTCGCTTCGAGATGTCGCTATCAGTCCTTTTTTTGGGTGGGATATCATCAAATAACTTCTCCAGCTCTGGGCGGAACGGAAGGGCAGACTCTTACTGACTAAAACCCACCCGTGTTCCTTCCGTTGCCTGTACGTTGCCAGGGGCCATGTTCTCCCCTTAGGACTCTCCCGCAACCCCGGAGTCGCTATCAGTCCTTGATGTGCGTTAATGGAGTTTTACAACAAAAACTCGACAACGATACTGTTTTTTTCGGATTCCAGGAATTCATTCTTCCTTAATACCTGGAATCTGGTAAAACGGATGAAACATGACAAACTAAATATAACACCTGTTTTCTCAGAAGGTTTAGGTAGAAGTATACATACGTATTATATACTTCAACCTACCTTCACTGTTGGTGTACTTTATAGTGCCCTAAATTTTCTTTAAATCCATGTTTTTCCCGGAATCCTTTAATTTATGAATACTACTCGGGAATTTTATTAGATGATAAAATTTTCGCTTAAATAATTATTTGCCGAAATTAAAAGGCATATAAGAAGAATCTTCACATAATATTCTGTAAACTATTAGAATTGTAAAGGTCATTCACACTAAAAAGTAATTAATCTCAATCCAAAGTTTTGGGAACGTTTACAAGCTAAGTTTCTGAGTAAAATACTTATAGCCCGTGAAATTAAGATCATTTGAATACTGTGAGCATTGTAAGGTAGAATTACAAAGGATAGCTATATTTTCTTTTCTTTCTATATTCGTTCAATGCTCAAACGGTATAATTTAGTCGTACAGGTGCAGGGTAATATCGTAACACACTTACAGGTAGCAATGGCTTTCATTTTGACAGTTCAAGAACATTCATTGCGTTATTTACGTTGATAAGCAGACAATTTTTTCGAACAAACAAAGCAATGGATTAGCGATATACTTCAAAATGATTCAGATTGTGATTGAACGTACGAGTATTACGCAAAATTCCTCAAGAGTGTGCGTGGAGTTTCTTGCCCGTTCTTCTGCATAGGTTTAGTGCGCGCTAAATTAGTTGGCCGCGCCTTAGGTGGCGACTCATCTCGCTATTGCAATCTCATGTGCGTTTTGTCTAAACTAGCCGGAACTTTCAACGCGTGTTGCCGTCGCCAAGTACGGCGCTAGGCTTGTGTAGTACATGTACTATGATGAGAATTCATTCATGACAGTGTACTAGAATGAACTATTCCGTAAGCTTAATAGTACTTCGGTCATTTAGTACTTCGTTTCGATCACGTTCAGTCCGATCGGATGCTCGGACTTGGATCCACAGACTAAGAACGAGACCACAGAGCACTATTATAATACTGAATGAGACGCACTCTTCACTTTTGTTACACTCTGACTAGGTACTCTAATTTACAACTTCTTTATCTCTGATTTGCCAAGGTGTTTAGATCTTTATTATTCTATTAGTTAAGGAATTTTGCTTTATATCTCTCGAAACTAATGGTATGCGAGGTGTCGATTTTTTTATTTTATTTTCGATTTATTTAAAATAATACATTTTGAATTTAATACACTGTTATTATTCTCTGTGACTAATAGTAGAAACGATATAATTGTTCATTTAAAGTTTTGTTCTTTTTTGGTTTTCGGTGTAAACACCTTATGAGCCTGTGATACCATCCAAGCACTCGTTGTAAAACTCATCATTCAGTCAGTGTACTAATAGTACTAGAAGTCCGAACTAGTACACTTCACAGATTGTACTAGATCGGAGCGCTCCGTTCACTGACCGAGCAAGAACAAGTCTATACGGCGCCGCACTGAGTAATGACAGCAAGCGCCCCCGTCTCTCCGTCCCACCGCTCACATACCACAGGTGCGGTCAACTAGTTCCGCGCGCACTATACCTACTACGCTTTGGAATGGGCAACTAGCTTCATATTTCTGACTGACCGACAATTCAAAATGCCTGTACCTCTAAGGTTTAAATGAAATAAATGCTTTGAGTTTGAGTTATAACTGCCAATCTTATCACAATAAATCATTAAATTCTAAACCACTTCACATACAAAAAAAAAATTACTATAGGTACCTTAGGTAAAATTAATATTCGACTGCATCATAACTGAAAGCTTGTGCATAAACCAGTACACAATAATAAACCCAGCAATTAATAATTAATATCAACCACAATAATTTGAAATAATGAATAGCATTCAAGTATAATATGCTTTTGTGGTCACTCGTATTGTATGCAACTTTAAACATTTAAGCGCCTGCTATACGGGCGCCAACCGCCCGACAGAGGTAACCTTGGTGGGTTTACAACAGTGCAGGTAGAAAATGGTTTAGGACCAAACGTTGAAACAGCTTTGCCGGTCGCCAACTAAGGTCACCTCTGTCGGGGACGCGGTTGGCAACCGTGTAGCAGGTACCTTAGAGCAAAGCGATCGTTGTGCCAATACACGATCTATCGCGTGCATATGCCACGCGTTCAGGTTCATCGAACAAAAAGTTCGAACGAACATGTATTTGCGCGACGATCGTTTTTAAAAAAAGACGCGGGGTATGGCTGCTTTTCCATAGGCGCGAAGCGAGTAAGCGGAGATGAGCGAAGGAGAAGTGAGGAAAAAAGTAGCGGTATACCTATCCTTAGGGCATAGACAAAAGTGACATTCCATCAGCGATAACGATGTCTGGACAAGTAAACTAACTATTCTTGCACAGATGCGACGCACAGCTTATTTATTGTTCTTGATATTGTTGTTTGCTTGTTCCAAAAATTTTTATTTTTCCACTCTACCATCGGCATTTCGTTTGTTTTCATTTGTTAGTTTCGCAAGAAATTACGCTATTACTGTAAATTGTCTTTGGCTTCTAGTCCTGTCATCAAGCAATAGACAAAATTTGTCAAATTTTTTAATGATCAAATCTTTTAAATGTTTTACAAATTTTGTCTATTGAATACGAGGCTTTTGGCTAATTTGTAAAAGAAGAAGTACTAAATGTATAATTTTTTTTGTAATGAGCGTTTAGTTTGTGCAGATTATAACATTTTTCTTTTTTCTAAAAATGTAATACTATGGTATTAAGGGACTGTGACATAAGCTACAAAACTTTTATCAATCCTGCTGAAACTCATTAAAGAAATAAGAAACACTTTGAAAACGATTGTCACTTGTCTAGACCCTCTTGTCCACTCAAGCAAAACGGCGCAAAGGTGCATGCGAGAGCGAAAAGGAGATAGAAGTAAAGAAAGTGCGAGGACAGATGAGACAGTATCACATACATTCGGGGGTTGAAATCGTGCAAATTAATCTCCACAGTAGCCAGTTCCAATAAGGCATCTCGCGCACTAGATGGCCACGACTCCGACCAGGTCGTGGTCTGGTCTGCGGCTAGCGACCAAGTGCGCCATTCGTATCGATTTCTATAGTATGACTGGTTCCTGCGACCACTGGTCGTGGTCTTGGTCTTGGTCATCTATTACCCGAGATTCCTAAAGCCGGATATAACTTTTGTGATATTGCATTAGTTTTATGATACTGCCTTCGTAGCTCAGCACGTCTCCTATCATCTCTACTCCAATGAATACGCACCCTTAACACATTACGATATTACATTATTCTGTTCAATTTATAGACCAACTAATTAAAATATAGTAACATAACATAACATTACGCCTTGTTTCCCCAAAGTATTGGGCAGAGGGTGTACCTACAGTACACCCACATTTCGCCAGTTATGTTGAAGTCCCATCTAATAGGGGGCGAGCCTATTGCCATCAACCGTGCACACGTCCAGGCTTTGGGCTACTGAGAAATTCTTGATAGAAAAACCCAATAACACTTTGCCCGATCTAGGATTAGAACCCAGGACCTCATGTTCAGCGGTAGCGCTTGCTATCACTAGACCAACGGGGCAGTTAGAATTTAGTCATTACGTATAATTTGGAATATAAAACTGACTATAATTACTCCTGTAATTTTCTATAGAAATTGTAGTCCTCTAAAATTAATTATTACAAAACTCGCTTCGAATTTCTGTTTTTAATTATTTTAAGACTTAATTTACTGTGTATTAAGTTGTTATACTTTTGGATCAGTAGGTATTTTGTTTCTTAATGAAGACTTCAGAAGTAAGTCTTCATTAAGCGAAGTTCGAAGAAGTTATCGATTAATTAATTAATGTTTCGATTTATTTATTACAGTTGGATAGGTTTTTATTTTTATTATCTTATTCATCTTATAGTTATATTATTTTATAATTTGTGAATGTGAGGACGTTGTAGGCTTTATAGACTGTACATTTGTAGACCATTTTCTATTTTTAAGTACTTGGTACTTATTGACAGGCCTACACTGTCCTCCCTTATCTATTTACACTGTAATTAGAAAACATTGTAAAACCCAATTAATTCTAAATGAGTAATCCTGGAGTTTCTTGTCGGCTCTTCTTTATAGGAAATGACTAATTGGAACCCGTGCACCTAGCTTCTGAGTACGTTTCATAAATGCCCATGTAGGTATTTGTGAATTAAAATATTTTGTTTTTGATTATTTCTGATACCGATGTATCGTAATATTTTGTTTATGTATTGATTTTGGTGTGAATTTTTACTGTGTCCTTGATATATACTTTTTGGATTATATTTAAAATATTTGTCATCCATATCTTGCAGTAATTAGGTAGAAAAATAGCTTAAGGTTTCAGTAACAACTTTTACATTTATTTCATTACATTCATCAACATTGAGAGGCTTTGTCTCATGTTTATTTAAATTATGAAATAGCCATCTGTAACAGAAACCTTTGTATAGGATTTTTCGATAAGGATCGGGTATATTTGAATAGAAATAAAAACACATTGATGGTTTGCAATTAGATTATATTTACTTCTTTTGAAGGCTTACTATTTGGCATTATATTGGGTGACTGGTAATTAGTGACCGATACTTACACCCGTGGCTTTACTCATCCAAACCTGAAATCACGAAAAAAAAACAGCTGTTCCATACATTTTGACGAATTTTGCGAACATAAATGTAGGGAACAGCTGATTTTTTTTTCGCGATTTCAGGTATGGACCCATAATAAAAGTTGTTCATAATGATGAGTAAAGTCACGTCTTTAAGTATCGGTCACAAATTACCAGTCACCCTATATTGTATGGAATACAATACCTATTATTAAAATTACCACCTCAGCTTCGTATGGTAGCGTGAATACAACAGGTCCAAATTTCCATAATTTTTGACATAATGGCACCTCTATCTCATTGATGAAGCGTCTGTGACTCTTTAAGTCTTCGACCGTTGGTCTTGGCTTGTTCTCATGAACCAGTGATCTCACGTAACCCCCAAAACAATCAAGAAGCATTAAATCACGCATAATATTGGAGGCCATGTCTTGTCCCCGAATCTTGAGATCAAGAACCCTTTTAATTTCTTTTTCAAACGTAATGTTTGACGAATTGAACTGCCATTTTGATAGTATACTTTAATGATTTCAACGCGCTGTTCAACTGTATAGTGACTCATCTTGATAAATGCTGCAAATGAATTAATGACTCATCTGTCAAAAAATCGCGGCAATAGACAATCTAAGGATATAATAGACAATTATAAGGCTGCCATCAGCTGTCAAAAATACCCAGTCCCCATTGAAAAACCCTGTAGATTCAAAACAAA
This sequence comes from Conistra vaccinii, assembly GCA_948150665.1. Taxonomy (NCBI): domain Eukaryota; kingdom Metazoa; phylum Arthropoda; class Insecta; order Lepidoptera; family Noctuidae; genus Conistra; species Conistra vaccinii. The sequence goes on from OX411329.1 coordinate 20,354,552, forward strand.
GATGCTACGATAGCAATAAATGAACGTTGCAGGAAGTCGGCATGAAGACATCTTGCATCAGCGTGCAGAGTCCATAACACACGTTCTCTGATACTCACGGAATTTTATTTTGACGAGCTCTCGATTTGCTTATCACTGTAATGTTTTCAATTTAAACTGTTACTAAAATATTGTAGTAATATACGTATAATTACAATGACGTAACGCGTGTGTCTACAATTTACCACCGCGGACACTCAGGTGGATCACGTTTCAACCTTATTACCAAGGGCATAAGGGTGAAAAGTGATCGACCGTCATTGTCCGCGGTTGTACCTGTCTGACGTTAGATGTTTTCAGCTCAGAAATAAAAAACTAAATTACTCTTAGCCAAAACATGTACAATAACTTAAATTCATTTTTGACGGTTATGTGTTATTTCTTAATTTTTTTTTGCAATATTTTGTTTTAAGATTTTGATCAAACAAAATCAAAAAAATCTATCAGAAAATTGAACGTATATTTTAGTCATCAGTGCCAGCAACAACATTTTTTTTAATACCACAAATACCTACCTGAAATATAACGGAATTAATAAAAAGTCAGGCACCTTATCTTCTCGTATATTCTTGTCAATATGCGACACACCTTTCATAAAAGCTGACTTGACACAACCTTAGGGTGAACATGAACGTCAGAGGTCTCACGGGTCTCGTGAAATTTGTGTAGGTACACGGTGATATATCACTTTTAGTTTAGAAATATCGGTAAATAGTTTGAGGAAAATGAATTGTACTTTTGGGGAACGTTTTCGTCAATTCGATGTAGTTTCTACCTAAATGAAATAGGCGTGTGTGATAGAAATACTCGTATGTATCTTATAATTCGTAATGTAAGAAGTTTTTCATTAACAAACAATAATTTTAACAAAATAAAATTACTATTTGGTGAGTTTTTTTAAAGGCCATTGGTGTTCAAATTGAAAATTGTAATTTCCTCCACAGAAAATTCAACTGAAAAATTGTGAACTATTACAATCAGGGACCGAAACTGGTATGACCAATACGGGTATTTTTTCGGTTACAAGATTTATATTTTTTACAGGTATTTTTAAATGTTAAGTACCTTAAATTGAATACAACCAGTATTAATACCGGTTAGCGAAATAAAAATTACTTGTATCTTACACGAGTCGTCGAAATTAGTCAAGACGACGCGTTTTGAGATTGCTTTCTAAATTCTAACATAAGATAAAATACTGAATTGTAAAATAAAAAATGCATTAAAAAATTACAAATAAATTGAAATGACATGGCTAAATGGAAGTATGGGCGACTCCCTTAGCAATGTATAAACATTGTACCTATTAATATGTAATGCTGAATAGCTGAATATTAGTATTGCGTATGAAAAAAGTTTCAGGAACTTTTTATATCGTTACAATCCTGAAAATAAAATCGTAGAAACTCCTACGTCAAAAGGCATACAAACTTGCACAAGAAAAAGATTTTGCTATGAACTGTAGCTAGGCGTTTGTTAACAACCTTCAACAAATAGGTTAAAAAAAAGATTATGTTGGGAAAATCACCCAACGCATATAATTATACGCACTGACAGGCCAGGCGCACTCCGTATTTTAGGTATGAAGAAGCTACAAGTACGCAATGGCTGGCTCGACTCGTCGGGTCAATTCAGGTGGCGTAACGTAGTCAGAAGATAAAAGAGTTACGCGATTGTAAGAACCGCAACTTCTATGTGAATATAACTTTATGTTATTAGCACTGTGCTACCTGAACTGCACTTTATTGTGTCGTAGCAAGAGGCGCTTTTGATGAGCAGTGGTGGCCCAGTGGTAACGGCCCCGACTTACAAGTTGTAGGTCATGGGTTCGAAACCGAAACATGATGAACCCAGTCAGGCGCTTTACTTTGTGTAAAATAATTTTAGCACCACTGCTCACAAAACGGTGAAGGAAAACATCGTGAGGAAAAAAATTCGAAGACATGTGACATCCACCAACACGCACCGGGCCCGCGTGGTGAATTACGGCCCTCTCCCTCTCACAGAGAGAAGGCCTGTGTCCCAGCAGTGGAACATTAATAGGCTGATTATGTTATGTTATGTATGTTAAGAGTCGCTTTTTATTTAAAAGATTTTGCTGAGTGAATCATCTGTACTAATCTGTGCCGGTACATAAACAGAATGCTATTGCAGAAATAAAATAACAAAATGTAGGTACCTACATTAATTATTTAATATGGAGCAAAGCAGTACTAGGGTTTGTGAGACACATATCTATCACATATATGTGTCTCACAAACCCTAGTACTGCGGGGAATATAAAAATTATGTTTTTCAACAAACATCTTTTTTATAAATCCTGGGATTACATGTAACAGTTATTCAAAGACACAACCATTAAACATACTCGTACAGTGTGTTGAGGTGTTTGCAGCCCGCTTATAATTTATTTCAAGTTCTAGTAGGTAAAGGTCTAGATGCTGCTTCAAGTTCAGGTCTTGATTCAGGTCCAGGGAGATTTACTTGATTTCGATCTTGATTTGACTGCCGTTGATGTCTCATCCAACAGGGATGACACGCATAGTTCATAACCTAAAAGAAAAAGTCATTATAGGATATTTATGGAGTCATCACTAGCCACAGATATTTATGTGATGAACTGTGAACATACGTGTTTTTGTTGGTCTGGGTGTTTACAAAAAAAAGTATGAAGTTGTATAAGTATTAAAATATAAGCTCTACTTAGTTTAGGGTGCTGTGTAAAATATCCAAAATATTTATTATAAGTATTAATATAGTGAAGTCAGCATTGAATCAATATAGGAAATACACATAATATTGAGGTCTGGGATAGGACCGACTATTTGCAGGCTGATGAGCTGATTATCCGAAAAGGAAGACCATCCATTCATGCATTGGATGGGCATTTAAATATGAAAGAACACACTGTAATACACATCATTTTAATTACCTGATAGAAAGCTGGATGTGACCTCGGTACATTCTGAAACATTGAATTGTTCCTTTCCACTGCATGGTATTGTGCATGTGCACTTCATAACGGCCACAAGTGATGCACATTGTAGCTATTTCCGAACTCATACGTTCAAAACATGGATGGCAAAAGTTGGCATCCTTTGAAACCTAGAATAAAATTATTAACATGAGTCAAGTATGTAACAAATACATAAACATATTAATAATTATGACATCTAAGGGAACTAGTTTGTCGTTGTTACAATTATAAGAAGACCTGAGTCTTTCTGATCCATTGCCATTGAGTTTATATTAGATTTTAAGAACTGTGGTAAACAACCTCCAAATCGGCTTTGCACTTAGTTGCTTCTCATATTGAGTAGTTGTAGAATGACTTCAGCTAACTCTAGATGACTTACCTCGATCGATTGTTTACCATCATGCTAAGATAGTGAGTAGAAGACCATGTAAAGAAGAGGTGATATGTCTCCACAGTCTACACCACACACGACTAGTTTATGCATCTCATAATGAATGAATATGCAATGGAAGTCCATGTAGAGTAGCGGAAGATCAGTATGAAGATAAGCACACTCAATAAGGCCGACAAATAAGCGAGGGTCAAAAGTAAATACTAAATATCCAGAAACCGCAAAACGAAAAAACGACGTCTGACACACGTCTGGCCTGACTGACGTTTGATTTTTTAATAGAGATGGTATAGAACATCTTGGAATGTAGCAGAATCGATAAAATAATTGAAAATAGAAATACTGTTCTTGTCGATTATTATTCAATCAACATTCTTCGACATAAAATAGTTTCTTATTATTGTGATGGTTATTGGATCATTTGCATAGATTAAACAAAGAGTTTACCAAAGAGTTTACACGTTTTCCGAAGCTTTTGGTAATTTTTTTATTTGGTTCTAATCGAATCAAGTCTAATAAAGAAGAATCGATTGTCACTTTTTAGTAAACAGCACTATTTATTAAGTGCCGTCATAATTTTGTGTGCTTCTTGTCAAACAAAAAACAGGAAAAATACTTTTAATTATTTGATTAGTTCACGAAAGTTCTAGGAAAATAATAAAACCGTAATAATTCATTAATGAATATTTGAATGTTATGATGTAGTGAGAAATTTCTATACATGCTAAAGGCAGTGGCTTAGCCATCTCCTTTGTTTCTTGACTCTTAAATAATGTATAATACTCCATTAATGACAATGACATGTCATCAACGACACACAATAGAATTTTAATTGTTATGCCCACCTGATGTCCACTGTAATAGTCAAGCGGCTAAAGTTTTGAATGACGAGCATATTTCCTAATCCTACATCTTAAAGTATGTGTATCATCATGGTTATATGAGTCGTCTTAAACCTACACCAATACAGTAACATCAATACTAAAGGTACCTATATCAAGTAGCTTCTAGACGTCACGCTCACACAACACAGGTATGCAAATAAAGCCAAACACACACACTACATACCTATCTTAAGTCAACCAATCAAAGGTTACCATAGCTTATTAATCCTTTGTCGCGCGTCCAGGCAGAATCGTAAACTATTAACGTTGGCAGAGTATAAATAAGTAACAGTATTATAATCTTCATAGAAAATGGCCCAAAACGACGCACTTCGTCATCCCAGTGTACGCAATAGTATAGAGTGCGTGGCAGTTAAGGTTTCTATGTATTTCTACGAAACCGACGACGTGTCGCTAGCTACGGAAGGTAATAGAAATATGTACAATTGTACATAGAAACCAGTCATGTCCCGGCGACATGTCGCCTGCTGCTGCCGCCTACGGTCAGCTACGGAATGCTACCTTTACATACGCAGAAGGTTTATCTTACGAGCGGCCGCGCCGTAGGTAATTATTTCAAGGTCACTACCGAGACATAATACTGCTACTTAATTATACTGTGTCGTTGATCTACTGTGCGGGCTACTAAATAATGTAGGCTGTGTCTTGATAGTTTGACAGCTGTGTATCAAGGGTTATTTATAGAGTAGGCTGTGAGTTACTGGTGTTTGAAATGGTGAAATATTTGAAATGACCGTGGATTTTCAATGAAATGATCGGGAAACTAAATCCAGCCATGTTTCTGAAAATAATGCCTTTGACTGCCTTTTTGGTTTAGTGGTCGCAAGTACTACTGCTGAACATGAGGTTTTGGGTTCGATTCCCAAGTTAGGCAAAGTAAAGGATTTCTAACTGGTTGATGGCAACAGGCTCACCCCCTATTAGCTGTCGAAATGTGTGTTACTACAGGTACCCCTCTGCCTGAGCCTTCGGGGATTACAGGCGTAATGTTATGCGTGAAGCCTTTTATTCATGCAACTACAAAAAGGACATTGTTCGGCGTCCATACATCGTTCGCCTAAGAACCAACAGAAACGTGAATGTACTTTCTGTGTTCTATATAATGCATATATTCTATTGAATACAAATTAAAATGACGGACACTACTGAGAATTGTAGAAAAATCTAAAACACTTTCGGATTTTGGGGTTATAATTAGGACAATAGAAACATATTAACTTAGCGTATATTAGTGAAAATACATTGGATTATATCTTCAAACGTTTCATTACATATTATGTAGGTGCATTTATCTATTAGTTGGTCAGAACCATTATTTCTTTAAACTAATTTATAGTTATGAGTTATGTATGACCATTATAAAAATGCACTGAGACAAAATGACAATGTCATTACTATTACATGTCAAAGTATCATCTGTCAATTCATCGACTGTCAGTGTTGTTATTGCTTGTTTCACACAGCGCTTTCAATCGCTTTATTCCATTTGTAACTAAAAACCTTATTCCCAGATCAAGCGCTGAGAGAGCGTATTCAAAACGTCAAATTGAAACAAAAAATAATGGCGCTGGGGAATAAGACCGATGTGAATTACTTTTTAATATGTTTTCGAAATTATGAAGTGTCCGTTCTATTGTAATTATTGTAAAGTAAATTATAAAAAAAACTAGTAATTATAGTAAAGGTTTCCTATGTGTTGATTCATAGGCCATTTTTTACAATGTCCTTTATATTTCCGGGGTGTAGGTTAACTTCAGATGAACCTACTTAATGGCATATAAAGTACCTAGCAAGTATGCATCGATGATAGCATCTAATTCAATATTTATTTATTTATTTATTTATTTAAACTTTTCACACTCAAAAAGGTACAAAGGCGGACTTAATGCCTTAGGCATTCTCTACCAGTCAACCAGGGGTGGTGAAGAGAGGGGTGGTGGGTGGTGGGATATTCTTCTTATACAAATATTAGTGGAACTTGAAACTCGTAATTTCGCACACATTATTTATTTATTTATTTATAAAGGTACACCAACAGCTTCTGTACCTATATAATATTTCTTAACTACTATAGGTAACAAGTAACAATAGCCTCGGACTTATACAGTCGCCAATTACAGGATAACCAGCAATCACAGAAATAGGTGATATCACATGTCATAATAAACATAACATTTCATCTTATTTCAAAAATGTTGCTATGACAAGTCAGTAGATATAATAGGAATTTAAGATATAATAGGGCCAGCCTTATACCTAATATTACCAGCTTCTGCCCACGACTTCGTTCGTGGGGAAGTCGTAATCGGTAATGCTCGGCCCGACTAGAAACTCAGGCCCACCGCGAGACGCATCGCATCGCTCGCCTCCGCTATTACCTCGTTTTCGCTTAGCATTGTTTCAGTTTTTTTTTCTCAGCTCTTAAGTATACAAGCGTAATGGTAAATAGCCTTTATCCTTCCTCAAGAATTGGGTTATAAATGCAAAAAGATTTTGCGCGTGGAAGTCGGTAATTATGCCACGAGAGGGTACTACCGGGATACAAAGTATCCTATGTCCTTAAACAGGTTATGGTCTACCTATCTGTAAAATTTCATCAAAATCCATTCAGCCGTTTTAGCGTGAAAGCATTACAAACAAACAAACTCAGTTTGGCATTTATATGTCTAAATCACATTATTATGAAACTACAAAATTTTCCTCAAGCATTATAAAGGAACTAAAGTTATAGATACCATCGGTCAGTCTAGTTTTTAGGAAGACTTTTAGATATTATCTTCCTAGCTAAGTTATCGTTTTAGTCTAGTGGCTTAAGTGCTAGATTTAAGTGCCTTAGCTGGAGTGGAGCTAGAGTTAGTAAAACATATTTCAAGTGAGCTGAGAATAATGTCTCATTTTTGATAAGGTTTATAAATTGCTGCTTTTTAGTTAAGGCTTGAATTCTTTTTCCTTGCATTTTTTACTTCTTTTATATTTGATGCATAGGTGAATTTTTATCTGATAAATCTGTCGCAGATAGATTGTCGAATCAGCTGTTTTACATAACAGGTAACTGTTTTGTAAAACAGCTCCGTTATGTAAACCACTTTAGCGATTTTCCATTATTACTGAACTGAACATACGCAGGATTGCATAAACGTCTTGCATTTATCAATATCAACGGGTCAACGAATTTATAGAGTTTATGTAAAACAGCGTGATATGAACCGTCAGATTGTAGATTTTTGTTATAAATGTTGACGCTCGTGGCTGTGTCATAACACCAATAGTCCGCAACAGAAATAAATAAAATAAGTAATATGAGTGAATACATAGATATTCTAGAATAGACATCCTGAATGTGACCCTAACGCCAAAAACAGTGATTTTAAAGACGTTTTAATATAAAGTTTTGAGAGTTTTGTGAAAGTCTGTGTTAAAAATACTAAATAGTAAAGTAACTACGACCAACTTGTAAGTAGCGCACGCCGGCTGCTACTGAGGGACCGCTCACTTCGCTCTCTAAGCTCGCGCGCAATTTGTCATAGTTTTAATCTGACCTAAAGCAATTGGTCAGGCCCTAGCATAGTAGTGCGACCAATTTGGCATTAGAATCCACACTAATTAGGTCTTAACGTTGTGGGTACCAGTTTTGTTAAACGTAGGCAATGACAATCTAGCTAAACGTTGTACAGCTGTTTTACATAACGGAGCTGTTTTGTAAAACAGCTAGCTGTTATATAAAATAGCAGATTCGACAATTCATCTCCGACATATTAAATAATGCTAATCTTTACCGTTTGGTCTTGACTGATTCAAATATTTAGATTTTATTGTGTCTTTAGATGTCGCCAACCGCTCTAACATATTCATTATAACTTTTACCAAGCCAGCTTAGATATTTTTGTTAGAACTAGTCTAGTCTAATCACTGTTTCAAAAATTGGCTCCAAAATGCTAAAGGTAAGTTTTCTGTATGAGTTTTCTCAAAGAATCACGTTTGCAGTCACTTTTCACTATAGTCAATCTAAATATTCATACAGGCAGCTCCAGCTTGCTTTCTGAGCAGCTCTTTCTATCAAGAGCTTTTACATCCTATTTTCCTGAATTAACTCTTTAGACTAGTTCAAAGCGAGGAGACTTTCCAATTCTTTCTGAAAAACTAGACTGTCGAGCCCAATTGGGATATTTAGATATCGAGCATGCATTTCCAATACAAACTAAAACCGTTTATAACTTTACAAAGGTTTTGACGTTAATGTGTAATATCGTGAAACTGAATTCCGAGCCGAGTCCATTTAGATTGCCATCGACACGCTAAGATCAAGGACATGAAGCTGCCTATTTTTTTATTTTGATAACGGAACAAATATTTTTTTTAAGACAAAACAATATCACTAAGAATAAATAAAGGAAAAGAAAAGTCAAGTTACAAAAAAATAACACAAAGATCGTTGAAAGAAATTTTAATAAAAATACTTAAGCGAATAAACTTGGAAGCAATTATTGGTTTTTGTCCTTTTGTTTCTCTTATTCCACCATTTACATAGCTTTCGTAGTCGCGGACTATAAATTTCAAAGTGGCGGCCATAAATTTCTTATTTTACGCTTTCCGCGAATATTTAGCGATATGAACCGGAATATCTCTTTTATTGTCATATAGATTATCTTTATTTCTTTCGTTTTATGTTATATGAATGTAATGGCTACCTTTTATTGTGTTATAATATTTTGTTAGAGTTGCAGCTATAAAATTGAGATAAAATTCATCTGATTAACGGAATTTTAGCGTCTGTAATAAGATTTTTGATGACCTTATTTTAATTCGTGGCTATTAAGCTATATTAGCAACGTTAGCCTTAGCTTAATTGTTCGACTTTTGTTTATTATTTTGCTTCAGAAGTTTCGCATCACATTATTGTACAGACGCCAGCACATCAAGTTACTACAATCTGTCAAATTTCTTAAATATATTTTCAACCCTATGGCTAAAGAATAAGGTTCAATGTTGATTGGGAAAATTTGACAGATTGGAGTACGTTGATGTGCTGGCGTCTGTTAGTAGTAAGTAGGTATTACTAAGTTTGAAGTAAACGTAAAGAACATAAATTTATGTAAGTTCAGGGTAATTACGTGTTGGCTAAAATTTACTACCAACTTAAATTGTCCGTATAATCAAATCACAACTGTCATTTTTGACAGTTTTATTAATCATAAGTCACCACTTCATATATTTATGTCATTTATTTCATCACAAAAAACATTCCGTTGACATTATATTACAGTGATAATACTTAAATAAAATAATAACAAATAAAAAAACATTACATTCATATTTAAAACTCATTACGCATTTAAAATGTATAAATATCACTAATATATAATTTTATGTCAATAATTCAGTACCAATAATATAAATAATCACCAACATTGCATTTAAATTCAAAATTCATTTTCCATTTTTTTTAAAGAAAACATTATAAACTTGTATAATTATAATGACTATAACCCAGAAAATTGGCGCAAGGTGTCAATTTACTTAACAACGAATTTCCTTGACTTCACAATATTTTAACAAGGTTTTGTACATGTTGATGAACAATCATTTTATAATATTTCAAGCCTGGCTGACTATTTCTCCGTGGGCGTGGTTTTTAAGTTATTCGTCAAAGATACAAGGCCTTAAAGGTCAAATACAAGGCCTCAAGGTCAAAGTACCTTAAGCCTAGCTATCTAACAACAAAATAGCTTCAATATTTCGTAAACTTACACAAATACGCAAAAGGCAACAGAAATATGAATATTAATAAAACTTGGGATTGAAATTTTCAACCAAAGCAAAAAGAAGCTTTTAACGTTGTGTAAAAATTTGCGAAATCACAAAAGGAAGATTTTCCCTTCCAAATGGTTAAACTTCTAACAGATTGTTAAATTAATTTTCTCCTAAACAAACAAGCTTATAATATCTCCTTAACGTTGAAATGTATATTAGGTAGCTGTTTTCTTTTTACCCAGTTTCCGAGAAAATGTGATAAAATATTTAATCATTATTACGTTTACAATTTGAAGCACCCTTGTTTTGCAGGTCGAGTTGGAATTTAGGTTCACATTACGAACAGAACTTAAAAATAGAAATTAAGGTGTGTAAAGGCACTTTGGTAAATCAAAAAACTTATCTTTGTTGCGTTTGACATTTAATTTTAATTTTAATTCTGAAATCTTCTATTTCACACAATTAAAACTATTTACACCACGTACTAAAAAACAATGACCTAACTATACTTACTATACAAATAAATATAAAAAAATAAAAACAAACGGACACTTGGCGTCGAAGTATTCGTCCGCATCGCTGTCATCTGGAAACGTGCCCAGAAGACTGGCATCATTGCCACGATGAATGGCTAATTCTTTGGCCAAAGAACGAGCCCTCCCTCTGGTCACGTGAAGTGTAGACCAGTCGGCGAGAAATTTCCTTAAAAAGGACACGCGCACCCGAGCGTTTCGTTTTCTTTGTTGCTATACATAATTATTTTCAAAACAGACGTCAGTTAACAATGGATGTTAGGTTGTTAGCAGATTTTTTTTATCGACGAGGTTCTAAGCAACAGATGAGAGTATTCTTAAAATAATAATAATTAAAGAAAGAAAACTCGCCGCCTGGTCGCCACTTCACGTGACCAGAGACTGCTGGGTCGTTCTTTGGCCTGCCAGTCTTCTGGGCATGTTTCCGGATGTTAGCGAAGCGGATGAGTACTTCGACGCCTAAGGCTAGGCGCGCACTAGCGGCCAGGCCGCAGCAGCCAGAGAATAGTCGGTGGGGCCGCTGGTCGCATACATCCAGGTGCGCGTGCTCCATGGCGATTTCATACTAATGTATGTATCTCGCGACCTGGCCGCAGCGGCCTGGCCGCTCTAGTGCGCGCCTGGCCTAACCCTCTGTTTTTGTATTTATTTTTAGTTAGTTCGTTAGTAATTTAATTTGGTACAGACGCCAGCACATCAACCTACTCCAATCTGTCAAATTTTCCCAATCAACATTGAACCTTATGCTTTAGCGATAAAGTTGAAAATCTATTAAAGAAATTTGACAGATTGTAGTAACTTGATGTGCTGGCGTCTGTACCTAGTGTAAATAGATAATTAAAGTAACTTAAGAAACATTGCCCTCTCTATCCATCTCACTTACATCTTATTTATTTTCCTTTATTCTGTTGCAATCTGTCCATTTAATGACATTCAGCATCTTTTCTGCTGTAATTAGTCTAGTCATTCTTGGTATGCGCCCACTGGCTCATCAAATTCAAATTCAAAAGTCATTTATTCAAACTAGGCTGAGAATCAGCACTTTACGAACGTCAAAATTTCATAAGACAGTCCCCCAAAAACGCCCGCCCATCACCACTTCCTAGTGCTTTTTCTGGGAAGAAGAAGTGGCGCAACAAACTCTCCAGCAGCACAACTGTCTGTTCAGTTAGAAAAAAACTTGATTCTATACAATAGAATCAAGCACATCAATGTATATAATTAGTTAGTCGGTGTTCATATCAAGTCTTGTGGGGCCAATCTTTTAAGCCTCCTGAATTTCTTGGTTTTCATAAGGTTTGCTGCTAGTTTATTAGGATGGGTCGTAATCCTATTCTTTTAGGCAGTGAATCTTTGTGTGATTTCTTCTTTAACCTTTAGCATTTTTAAGTCCCGATTTAAGCTATCATTAGTGATATACCATGGTGCATTCGTTATAATTCTTATAATTTTTATAGGAACCTTTGGAGTACCTATGTCTATGTTTGAATTAGCCGCCGAGCTAATTCAAATATACTCCATGCAATATACTCCATGCTGACTTACATTTTATAACCAACAAAATAAGCCCACCTCACAAAGTGCATGGCAACATAAATTCTTAGCGCATAGCTCACGTACTAACTTTATACACATCACTCTGACGTAGACTTAAAAATTGTACTCCGCCGAGTAAAATAGAAAACGTGTGTTGCTTGCTATATGAGCTTCCATGTTGTTTCAGGTAGACACAACTTAGAAGTTACATCGGCAAAAAATAGAATAATATCTGACTAGTCATTTCCCAACCTTGTTGGGGTCGGCATGAATATCAATATTTGAAATGGAGCGACTGCCTATCTGACCTCCACAACTGGATAATACGATACCCGTTTGAGAAGACTGGTTGTCAGAATTTCGGGATTCTTACCCGTAACAACTGTACATCTTTGACAGTCGTTACGGGTGGGTAGTCAGAAGTTGGCGTCTCGTGTTTACCCAGTAACTGCAGGGTTTTTGGAGTTAAAATATGGTGTCGCTTCATGTAAAATACTGATACTCTGCTGCATTGGGTTAGACTGGAACCCAAGACCATAGCCAAGCCCGTAGCCGAGCAACGTAGTTAGGAAAAGGCTGGGCAGATTGATTGCGGCTTTGATACGTTCCTATACGGTTTGTATGCGTTTAATGAGTCGTGGGTCGGAAATAAGACATTGCTGACTAGCTTTCGTTTTTCGATAAGGTACATTATGATGCAACGTCTAAGCTGTGCCGCACTGTACTTAGACGTGAGATGGCGTATCAGTAACTTTGTTATTTAAGTTATACTTTGTTGAATATTGTATAGGTGAAAATTGAAAAGCTTCGGTTACTACAAATGATTCTCATTGGTACGGGTTCTCTTCATTTATTTTCTGGAGCAGGTTTTAGCAATTTATTCTTTCTAAACCGTGTACAATACAGTTTTACATGTTTTGTGTACGTTTGAAGGCTAAACTTTTTTGTTGTACAGCAGTAAGGTCTTCAGAGCAGTCAGCAGTGGTTACGGGCGCGACTTACGAGTTGATGGACATAGGTTCGAACCCAGTCAGGTACTTTACTTTGAGTAAATTATTTCATCACCACTGCTCTAAAAACGGTGAAGGATTTTTCCTTCACTGTTCTAGTTTTGGTCCTAGAACCAAAAATTCGAAGACATGCGAAATCTGCCAACCCGCACTGGGCCCGCGTGGTGGATTGCGGCCCACTCCTTCTCACTTAGATGAGGCCTGTGTCTCAATCTGAAGAACTTAGACCGTTATAGGCTGATTATGCTAAGTTCTTCAGATTAACAGATAATCACAATTTTCTCGTTCTATTGCCTTCAGTTTTCTCTTCTTGTTTTGATTTTTGTATATGACGCATATTTTCCCCCAACTACTTCTTTTTTGTGTTTGTGTTTTTTCTTTGCGTCTTGCTTACCGCAAATAAACGGTGCAGTGTACTTCTGCTATCTCTTTTAAAATGTATTTAAGGTCCCATCAAAATAGATGGACGAACTTTTAGAAATCATTCAGACCACCAAAATAAGGGCAATGACAAAAAAATAATAAGAAAAACGTATTAGGTACTTACAAGAAAAATAAATCAGTAAACGAAAATACACTCAAAATGTTGGTTACCCAATGCCGTTTTATTTATTTTAGGTCAAAATAAAATCACTTTAATCAGTGTTTTTTTTTTTGCTTGGATATCTTTGGTTAGACGTACTGAACGCTGTGTTAAAATTTGTCTATCTATTTTAATGAGACCTTTTATAAAACTTTTTGTTGCTATTCGGCTCGAAAATGTAAGTTTACAATTATTATCTACTAGGTAGTTAGAGTTATTTACAAAAACGATTCTACATAAAGACTAGCGACACTCCCCTGCTTCGCACAGGTTTTCAAAACATCAAGATTTCCTAATAATGTATTACACACATAAACATTCTCACAATGATGATGAAAACAGCATCAAAATCCGCTGCGTACTTTAGAAGAAATACGCTTAGAATAAACTACTTTAATTTATAATATAGGAAAGAAAGATAGAATGACATTTATTAGGACACAGTTCGTGAAACGCATTTAAAATATGTATAACAATAATTATGTAGATTAGTTAAATCTCATAATCTTGTAAGAAGTACTAATAAAGTTAAGCCATTACCATAAGAAACTAATATTCAATGTATAACCCATTGTCCATTCTCTTCCACTAAATTATAACAAACCTCAAATTCAAACAGCTGACTATCGAAATATCTTAACAATAACTAGTTGGAAAGCATTCGAAACTAATTGTGTGCAAATCTGTCTCTGTGAGAAATTTCTATAATTTGCTTTGGTTAAATTAAATGGGGTTCGCCTGATTGGCTCATCCTTTGAATATAAATGATCGTCAATTTCCATTGGCCAAGACGGTTAGACATGATAATGTTGAATAGCAAATTATGCTGAATAAAATGTACATAATAATTAGGGTTAAGGCTTTAGCTAATAATTTATAAGCCAGCTTGTATTTATCTGGGAGTTTTTATTAAGAATTTAGAAATACTGTTCTTATTTTAGGAGAATATTTAGAAGGAATATTCTTCCGTAGGTATCATAATAGTAGAAGAAACAGCATCTTTTCAGTTATTTTGCACGTACAAAACAGTAATGTCACCAAAAGTTATTGAAACGAACACTTAAAAAACGCGAATAAATGAAGGACATTGTCGAGAAATAATCTTGAGTTTGAATGGGATAAGAATAAGGGAAGACCAATGAAACAATTGTAGCGTTGTCAAGGGTCTTAACTGAAAAATAGTCGAGTGATGATAAAACATCGTTTTTAGTAAGTTCATAGCACATCACTAAAAGTGTCACATCACTGGTTCTTCCGGGGACGCTCTGCCATTTCACTTCCCGTTTGCTTAGCTGGTGGAAGCTATTCCCTGACCCTGAAGACTCTGTGTGCCCCGACCTAGGGTGAGTTCCACATTACTTTGGATACCAGATCCGCTGCGCTGGATAACCTATAATGACTGTATTATCTGTGTAGTTTGTGATTCCGCGGTTGTCAATGTCGGACGCGCGGCTAGGTGTTTTCCAGCGCAGAGGAGATTGTAATCTATGTGTCTGTGCTGCTGCATCGAGGTGGTGTAGTACCCTATACTGTGTTATTGTGAGTGATTAGTGAGCCATCTGCTATGATCACGTTACTTTGTGTTTCATACTTAACCTAACTTTGCATCTGCGAATGTGCCACGCTATGCTGCAAACTCTCTGCCTGTAAACCGCTGCGATGTGCTGAGCTTTCCCCTACTATGCTTCCCACTCCGTTCCTTGGCTTAATATGGGGAAGAAGCTAGAAGCTCGAATATCGCATGCGGCTTGCTGTTGTTTGCGCCGCATCTAACATGCGCTCCCTGTGGCGCTTCCAGGGTTCTACGTACGGGCTGAGGTCAGGTGCCATTGCACTAACCTGCTACGAGGATACGCTTGTGCTGCACGCTACCTGCGCACGCCACCTGTGCGCCCTTCCTGCACCCGCTGTCTGTGCGCGCTTCCTGTGCGCGCTTCCTGTGCGCGTTCCCTGTGCGCGCCACTTGCGCCCGAGGCTGACAAGCCTGCGGCCTACCGCCGTGAGCCTGTGCTGACAGGCGCCTGCTACCTGTCGATTTGCTGAGGGCGTCTGGCCTACCTGCTGAGCCTGCCCTGAGCAGGCCCCCACGTCTACCACGTGTTGCCAAGGACGGTACCTCCTATAACATTATGTGATAGTGCTCGGGACAGAACAGTGACTCTGAACAAAGTGACTTACCCACGACCTAGAATTGTACTTACAAAATATATGTATTAACTTTCCTAGCTGTTTCAATTATTAACTATCTACCTATCAGTTAGCAGCCTGCACAGCCTACCCTGCGCAGCACTCGCTGCTACACAATTAAATGTGTTAAAGATGATATGGCTCGAAATAGAGCAAATACTAGATCGTATTGAATATAACGATCATGGTGCACTGACCCGAAATTAATTGATAACAGAGCAGCAGTAGGACAATGACGATATTGCTAGACACAACACCAGACAAATCATTGAAAATCAAGTAAATTGACACATGAATGAAGTGTCTTTTATACATGAATAAATGGAAGTTCCAGAAGTTTCTCCATCTACAACCTAATTTGACATTTGATAAAGGTTCCTGACAGTAAATTGGAGCGTCTGTGACATAAATATTTACAATCGTCATACCTACGTGTCTCGTGGTACAGATGTCGTGGCCAGATCTTAGAGTTGACCATTTCATGAAATGGCCAGCAAACATTGGTTTATATCGTTTAAACGTCAACGTTTAATGATATGTCAGTCGATGTTTGGCCATATCATTAATGTAGGGTATCCATGGTGTACAGTGTAGTAAAAATAGCCAAGTAACTGCAAACAACTTGAAGTAGCGCTCGCCGGCCGATGCCGTGGCACCGCTCGCTACGCTCACTCGGCTCGCGCGTGGTTGGTCACAGTTCTAACCTAACCTAACCCATTTGATCCGGATGCCAGATAAGCGGCGTATTTTTTTTTTTTTTTTAAGTTTGATTTATGTAAATGCAATGTTGCATTTCACGCCGCAGCAGCGCGAGCGGCCGGGGAGCGCTACTTCCAAGTTGATCGCTTTCCATAATATCACATTTGAAAACCCAATAAACGCTCATCGAGTTTTTTTACTTGGTTAACCTTGGTTAGTTAACCTTACTTTGTTTGATTTGTTGTATGCCACCGTCATGATGCACAACAAAAACAAAGCGACATCAACGTCTCTACCAGTGGATATCTAACTTCAATGTATTTTACGATATGATCACTAATGCTTGGCTACGTCATGAAGTAGTCGTGCGTTTAACTGTTCGTTAAACGTTGAGTATTCAATGATCTAGCCAGGCCTCATCATGATGTGACCAGTGGTCGATGTTCATTTCATAAAATTATCAATTTTAAGATTTGGCCATGGCATAGACATATCTACCAAGGACCATGGTGTTACCCAGTAACTGGGTTGTGGAGGTCAGATAATCGCTCCATGTAAAATACGGATTTTCAGCTGCATCGAAGCTCGTTTAAATTGCTCGTTTTATTAGATAAATGTGGAGGAGCTCGTGGCTAAGTCATAACAGCCGCACGGGTCGATCTATCAGGTTAAGCTACGCTTGCCGGGGTTGGTCAGTGGATGGGTGACCATCTTTACATACAGAGACTCCTATGTGCCTCGGAAAGCCCGCTAAGCCGTTGGTCCCGGCTGTCATTCGTGGATCTTTGAAAGTTGTTACGAGTCGTCAGAAGCCCTTAAGTCTATCACCAGTCTTACCAAGGGGTATCGTATTACCCAGTTACTGGGTTGTGGAGGTCAGATAGGCAGTCGCTTCATGTTAAGTACTGGTATTCAGCTGCATCCAGTTAGACTGGAAGCTAACCCCAACATAGTTGGAAAAGGCTAGGCAGATTGATAATAGTACAAAAGTATAAATGATAATTCAAATGTAGGCCAGTAGGGATAAAAAACAATATATGAAAATAGAACATAATTTATTGAAGCTTACATTTTCAGTCGTTCAGACGACACGTGACAATGGGTAAGTGAAAGTGATAAGGATACATTTCTAAGGAAAAATTCATGAAAAAAATATTTTGAGTCAGGTAAAAAGTAGCGAATACACTTTGCTATTGTGGTCTTACGAAACAGGACGACTTTGGTATTCCAGACTAAAAATAGGTCACCTGTCATCCCGTGTCGTCCTTACGACGCGCGACGTCGCGTCGTAAGAGTTGACTAAATTATTCTATTCAGGTAGCGAAACTTTGAAATATACAAAACATTCAATTCTACGTAAATACCCTAAGCGAAGCGGAAATATTTGCCCTCAAAAATACAATTATACAAAATTACTGATTAACAAAATTATACCCTACTCGTTAATAAACAAAAAGGTGAGAACACATAAAACATAATTATGTAAAAACAGCAAGAAAAACAAATAATTATCATCTCTGAACAAAAAATTGTATGCATGCTATTATGGTTTAAATTAAACTAGCTTATTAAAGAAATTATAGTAGACAGTAATAATGAAAATATGTTGGATTACAGATAAGGTTGAAATCTGTAGGGCCCATGACGCAGGTATAATAAAAGAGATTAGGCTCTGTTATTGTACTTTAAAGCAATAGACTCCCAAGACCATTATAATTCTGAAAAATTATTAGTCCACAGATGCAATGTGATGAACCTGGAGGTTGCAAATGGTTTCCAGGATCATACAAAAGCGAAAATAGTACACTGATTATCAATAGAAATAGTTTTATCACTTAACTAAACAACAACCTTGCTTTCCAAGCAAAAATTTATCTTCTTAAAATAACACAATATATTCCCAACATAAACACTACGATTTTCGGAATTGATACAACTCAATCTTGACATAAAAAGTTAAGCCGCAACAGAAACCAGAAAGTCATCTAAGTACGCCAAAAAACGTACTCTCTCCAATAAAGATCCCCATACAACCGCCATGTTCGATTCAGTCGCAATAATATTCAAATATAAAACACGCGGGAACGGTACGTCCCGTTTGGAATGCAATCGTGCGAGAAATTAGGGGCGAGTAAGAAACATGTACACTCTAAATTGAAATCTGTCTCGGGTTGTTGAGGCACTCCGGTGAAGTTAAAGTTAGAAGATATGAGCGGGATTAATTGGATGATCCTAATTATTCTACACCCGCAAACATTTGAAACAATGAAGGCTTTGTTGCCATTGCAACTCAACATTATGACATAGGTACTTTCTTAATTATTATGAAGAAACTTTCACAAAGGTAACAAGTTAAATGTTATGATGACGTTAAGTACTTGGCTTGGTGAATGATGAGATAGGTACTTAAAAATTACAAACGAATTGCGTCACCACAAAAATCACACAGTGGATCCCAAATAGCAGGAAACGACTACGCGTCAGTCCCGGAAAGACATGGCAGGATGAGCTGAACTTCTTCTTAAAGAATTGGCCTGCAATAGCAGTAGACCGGGAAAAGTGGAAAGAGGGAAGGGAGGCCTTTGCCCTGCAATGGACAACAGAGACTTATATTAATAATAATAAAGTATTGCTTATCGGAGACGACAAAGACCGGAGCCGCGGGGTAATAAACAAAGGGATAGAATAGAAATGCTAGCATACGTGCACACATATAATTTGTAATCATGACTGCTATTTAATAATTATGTATGCGTTTGATCTTGTACTCAATATCCGCAATAAGTATTGTTACAGCAACTACTATGCAAATAATTGTTCCTATAAATATTTTACTAAAATAAACACACGATACTGTAAACCCTCATAACTTGAACCAACCATAATGCTGTCCGTTATTTCGTGAAGTGAGTTTTACGTCGTGAATACGTAATTCATGGCAACCTTTTGAGGTTTCCACTGGATTTTTTCTTGTACCCTTTTATATATTTCAACGGTAAGCCCCGGTCTGAACAACCCTCATATTGTGCTACTGAATTTTATTGAAATTGGGTACCTAATTGGTTTTCTTTTGAACAACATTTTAATATCCAATTTCAAGTAACATTTCTCTTTACTGGAAATTAAACACAATAAAGTTATCAGATGACATTTGAAAAACCAATTTTATAAAAGGTTCCTTAAAATAATAATTAAAGATAAACATTAAAATATTGTGAATAAAAACCGACATTGATTTGTAATAGATATGCCAAGAAAGACGCTGAACGTGTTCTATTAAACGTTTAACTGTCTCGAAAGCAAGTAACGAATTGAAGCGAAAGAAAACAGGAGTTTCGATGTAATTCCTTTTCCAATTTCGTCTTCGACAAAACAGGAAATGGAAAATAAAAAGAGTTTATTGTGATAGCCTACAGTTTTAAGGGATTTCATCAGGTTGATGTTCAGGCTTTAAACTATTGTTTGCTTTGATCACCAAATTACACACATCAAAAGTGTCTAGGGATCAAGCATTTTTATGCGGATTTCTTGAGATTGAGATGTGGCTTTGTAATAAATTTATGATTTTATAAATTTATATGGATCCTTTTTGGTGCATTTCATAATTTGAATCAGGAACTGTGAATCAAATTCGAGTAAAAGATGAAAATCAGCTGTCAATATTTTCCCTATAAAAACATACAACGCATTGAAGACATTATTAGTGCTACTGTTTCCCTACTACTGATTAAAACCAACGTTATTATGAAGCAGCGACGTCATTTAAGCAGGGAAGAAATGCTCAGAGCCGTGGGAATGATAGAAGCTGGTTCCCGGCAACGTACTGTGGCTTTAGCTCTGAATACAAGTCAGAGTGTTATCAGTCGACTTTGGACACGTTACCGAAGCACTGGTACCGTGGCTAAGCGCCATGGAGGACGGTATCGCTGCACCACACGGAGACAAGACCGATACATTCAAATCTTAGCTCGAAGAGCTCCAACAATAACCGCCATGATGTTAGCCGTGAGGCTTCATCACTCTTCAGGGAACTTAATTAGCGACCAAACAGTCAGAAACCGCTTGCATGAAGTGAACCTTCATTCCCGAAGACCGCTACGGGTACCACCTATAGCAATGCACAATCGTAGGATTCGATATCAATGGGCTCTTGAACACAGAAATTGGGCAGAAGAACAATGGCGTTTCGTGTGCTTTTCTGATGAGTCTCGTTTTGGTATGAGACCGGATACAAGACGTATACGACACTGGAGAACCCCTGGACGCCAACAGCGATTAAAATCCTGCCAGGAAGTCCATCCTTATAGTGGTGGAACCATCATGGTATGGGCGGGTATTTGGATCGGCGGAAGAACTGAGTTGATTTGGATCAGAGGCAACCTCAACGCTCAAATTTATGCTGAGACGATTGTATCAGACGTCATCGTTCCTCTACAAGTGCAAATCGGTCCCTTATTTCAGTTAATGCATGATAATGCACGACCGCACACCGCAAGAGTTGTAAGACAGACTCTCGCCGCAGCTAACATCAATGTCCTGCCCTGGCCTGCTCAGTCGCCAGACTTGAACCCGATTGAGCATGCATGGGATATGCTACAGAGAAGAGCTCTGCCGAATATGGAGGGTATCCAGTCTCAAGAAGACCTTTTTTTGTTGTTGCAACGAACATGGGCGGCCATTCCACAGCGTGATTTGGATGAACTCATTTTGAGTATGCCAAACCGATGTTCTTGTGTTGTTAGTGTTCGCGGTAGAAACACGGATTATTAATTGTTTAAGTTACCCAATAAAATTTTAAAGAAAACTGTTATTTCAGTCTTTTTTTCGAACTTTAATGTTAGTGGTTCAAATGTCAAAAATCCCTTTATTAGGAAAATGGCAAATTTCTTTATTAATGCAAAGGTGACTTGGTTTATCGTTACTGTGACAAACGAAAACACTTTATTTGATGAATCCTTAAAGAAAATTTTAATTAATATCAATCAGGAGAAAAGTTATTGCAAAAATATATGTTGATCCCTAGACACTTTTGATGTGTGTATTTTCTTGCTGATTAATGTTTGCAAAGAAAGGTTATAATAATAATAATCGATTAGAGCGTCGTAAAATGATTTTTAATATAGCGGTCCCGCATGAAGAGTATCTCGTGAAAGCTGAAAAAGATAAGCAGATTAAGTATCTTGACCTGGCTCGTGAGATTGTCGACATGTGGGATGTGGATACAGCAGTCATTGTGCCGATAGGCGTGACGGCCAATGGCATAATAGCCATGAGCCTCGACTGACACCGGAGGAGGCTCTCACTAGGCATCTGGATCAAGGGCTTGATCCAGAAAGAGGTACTTCTAGACCCGGCGCGTATCGTTAGCAGATCCCTCTCTCAACAGACCTGACCACCCGTAGCTTGGACCCTGTTCTCGATACCGGTGGGCTACTATTTTGTTTTTAATGTTATAATAAAAATATTTAAAAATGTAAATGATAGGTATTATATAGATGAAATAAAGGAAATAATAATTTACTGATTTATCAGGCAACTAGATCCATTACAAAAAATCTTACAATTCTAGGAGTTAGTAAACAATTTAACGTATATGCTATTTTAGTACTTAATTTCTACTACAGACAGGGTGGATGTTTATAAGATGCCTCACTATCCGCTACCGTCACGCCTATTGGAAATAACTTTCAGGAGGCTGTTAGGTTTTTGTAAAAGTCCAGATTCTTTTTTTACGAAGAAAGCAATTTCAGTACCAAGTCTATACGACCTTCTAGATTCCCAGAAGAAATCTACCCTCAAAACGTTACCAAAGTAAAAAGAATCAAGGACACACTAGCACGTTCAATTGTTGTTTATG
The DNA here is from genome assembly GCA_948150665.1 of Conistra vaccinii. Taxonomy (NCBI): domain Eukaryota; kingdom Metazoa; phylum Arthropoda; class Insecta; order Lepidoptera; family Noctuidae; genus Conistra; species Conistra vaccinii. The sequence continues at coordinate 20,377,020 of OX411329.1, forward strand.
TTGAGTTGTTTAATAAATAACCTGGGGGTGAACCCTATTGACCTATGCGGTAGACAGGTGAACTTGGAACCTTGATTGTTTGTTTAGGACCAAGGCCGTTTGTGGGGCGTTTGATAAAGACTTCATATTGTGGACGAAATAATTAGCGTAGACTAGAGGTATATTTTGGTAAGCTGTTGGGATTTTTTTTGAGTATTCAGTATTGTGTTTTTGATTAATGAACAAAGAAAATGAAAATATGATTTGTACCGTTAAGTTTAATGGTTTATTCGTAGATATTTGGCAGTCGTTACGGGTAGTTACAAGAGATATTGTAAGTTAAAAGATTATCAAACTTAAAGAGCTCACAATCGACATGCAATATTATTATTATTTTAAATTAAAGTAATATTTACATTATAAAATAGAATAAAGACTTTTCCACTATCATAACAGTATGACATTTCAAACCCAATGCTAAAAGTAAAAAAAAATTAGAACAAATAGTTTTGTATTGGTTTTACGCCAACCGACTCCCTACAGAGCAATCCGGGGTTTAGATAAACATGATTTATTCCCGTATCATTATTCCATTTATGCGTAATATAATGTCACCCAGAGGCTTTGTCTACAGACTGGTTAATTTGAACATAGGGTTATGTGAGATACTTAAATCTTAAGTTAGTTTCTTATACCTATTGTTATTAGGTAGATAGGTAGGGAGGAGCTCGTGGCTAAGTAATCCTCACGGATCCAGGGTTAAGCTACGCTTGCCGGGGTCTGTCCGTGGATAGGTGACCATCTTTACATATCGAGTTTACCCCGTGCTTCGGAAAGCACGTTAAGCCGTTGGTACCAGCTGTCATTCGTGGATCTTTGACAGTGGTTACGGTCGTCAGAAGCCAAGCTGGAAGTGAAGCTGGTTGTCATGTCTGACAACCAGTCTTACCAAGGAGTATCGTATTACCCAGTTACTGGGTGTGGAGGTCAGATAGGCAGTCGCTCCATGTAAAATACTGGTATTTTAGACTAGAAGCTGACCCCAACATAGTTGGGAAAAGGCTAGGCAGATTGATACGAGATCACCTACTGATCAATAATTTATTACCAACCTTTGAGTTTAGTAACTATTTACCGTATGTTGAAAAATGTTGGCATCACGATCAAAAAGACTGTACTTATTATTTATTATTCTGTATCTATCTATGTATACTCTATTATTTCAGAGATTGTCTTGGTACCCTCACCTGGAGCAGGTCAATAACAGGGTTCGGAAACTAAGCTGGATTTTCAAGACATTGAGACAATATATTGTTCCAAAAAATGCTACCAATACCGTAGACCCATTTAGAAACCTATTAAAGGACATATATATCGCTCTGGTGCAGTCTGTCTTGGTGTACTGCATCCCTATTTGGGGAGGGGCAGCTAAATCCAAATTTATTGCTTTGGAGCGAGTGCATCGAGCCCTAATCAAAATAATGTATTTTAAAAGGATTAGATATCCTACTGAGAGACTCTATCAGATAAGTGATTTGCTTTCGGTAAGAAAACTATACATAGTACATACTGTTTTGAAAAAGCACAAAGGACTGCCTTATGATACCGCAATCTTGGCAAAAAGGAGGAAAGATATTATAGCACCGACACCACAAACAAAAACTAGGTTTTGTAGCAACCAATTCCAGAAACGATCATCGCAACTTTACAATAAAATAAATAAAGAGATATATGTATACACCAAACAATATTATGAATGTAAAAAACTGGTAATTAAGTGGATAAAACCACTCACATATGAGGACACGGAGGCTCTCCTGCAGCACACATAATAACTCTCTCATTCACGCTTACTCACATGTACAACATGTACACATACACACCACACATACACACACATACATCACACACACACACACATATCACAAATGGCCCAACTTTAAATACGCTAATATGTATAAAGTCTGTAATGTTGTCTTCTCTAATTCTATTTTACATTTATTTCCGTCCTCGAAATTATATAAATTATAAATAAATAGTAAATACTGGCATAATTGTTGTATGTACATTACGTAAATTTTAGTTATGGAAGAGTGGAGTGTCCTAATACAGGCATTCACTTGCTTAAAAGGACACTTCTATCACTAGCAATGTAGTACAAAGCTTGTTAAAGAAATAAACTATTTGTATTTGATTTGTATTTGTATATTAAAGACGAAATATGATAAAGTATTTGTTTCTATCTTCATGTTTTATCTTACCATTCAAAACGGACTATACAAATTAAACTGGTCATAAATGACAGAATAAAATTATCACCATAACATTTCCAAAGTCAATTATAATAACCCCGTCACAATCGAACCAAATCGATACTTAACAATACAAATTGACCTTCACATCGATTATTACAGTTGAACGAAAACAGTTACCTACGTTTAAATCTATTACGTACAGTTACGGGTTGACCGCATTCGTTCGTTATATTAATGTAGCTTACGGTTCAAATCCTCTAGGGCACGATCAATTTATTAAACCTTTCCGGGTACCTACATGTGTTTTGGGGGATAGTTTTGGGCGCAAAAAATTGGTAGGAATAAAGGTAAAATCAGCAATTTTATAAAATTTGTATTACAGAATTTCACTCAAGGGGTCCGCTAGGGCCATTGCCTGCCAGGGTCGCGGGAAAGTTTGAAAGGAATACCGTGGCCCCTGGCAACGTACAGGCAACTGAAGGAACACGGGTGGGTTTTAGTCAGTAAGAGTCTGACACGCCTTCCCGCTCCACCTAGAGCGGTAGAAGTTATTTGATAATTTCACAAAAAATATGCTCTAACATTACTTGATATTAGTTTAAAGCAGTTTTATTGGTTGAAAATAGTATTACGCAGGGCTTGAAATACCGGTATTTTTGGGGACCAGTGCCATTAGTCTTGGTGTGATACCGGTACCAGAGAAGTACCTATATTATTGATACCGGTACCAGACGTAGTACATAAACTATTGGAATTTATAATCAGTATCGGTACTGTACCGGTACCAAACAAATATTAAATGTAAGTTAGAGTGAGAAAACAGATATAGTAAGTAAAATGAATAGTTAAAAAATTTATTTCGAAGTTGCCAACCGTACGAGGTTCCTCTTACAAATATGATATTTGTGGTACGCGCCGGATACGGTACTTGCTAGGTGTAATACCGGTACCCGTGTGGAATTGGTACCCACGTGCCGAAATGATATGCAAGATCTGCTATGTATCGATACAGAACCTGTACTTTTAGTACCGGTACCGAAGCCTGGTTTTAAGTAATGGTTGAGTCTTGAGCGAAGTTCTGTAATACATAGGGTTTTTTGTTTAAATAATGTAATGAGAATTAAATAAATATTAAACAAAGTTCAATGCTCCTAATCTATCATCTATCGTGAAATAACCCTATTTGATGGTAGATGAGGAGCATTGAATTTTGTTTGATTTACTATAATCTAATGTTTGCATAGCCTCCTTTATATAAATCTATCAAAGTATGTAGAAAATTTCTCATTCTCACTTAGAATAAACAAATATTTTGTTCCTTGTAAGTTAACCAAGACTTTACTAGTCAGACAAATAAGTAGGTATTGATTGAAGATGTATTTCAACGAAAATTACAAAAATTAATAGCTGTTACAAATCACACATAATATAAAGTCCCATGATGATGTGTGTTATGTCTGTTTCATGTAGAGGGTGAGCCTTTTGCCATCAACCGGGCACAAATTCACACTCCGGGCTACTACTGAGAAATTCCAGATAAAAGAACCCAAAAACAATCTGCCCGACCAAAAACAATCAATCTTCGTATCCTTTTCCTAACTATGCTGAGTTTGGCTTCCAGTCTAAACGGATACAGCTGAATAACAGTATTTTACATGGAGCAACTGCCTACCTGATCTCCACATCCAGTAACTGGGTAACACGATATCCCTTGGAAAGACTGGTTGTCAGACTTTCGGGCTTCTAACAACCCGTAACGTCTGTCAAGGATTCACGACCGCAAATAACAAAAAACAAAAAACAACTGCACAAAATTAAATCAAACTCAAACTCAGAGCATTTATTTCAATTAAACCATATACAGGCACTTTTGAAGAGTCGGTCAGTCACAAATATGAAGATAGTTGCCTATTCCAAAGCGTAGTAGGTACCTATGGAGAAGAACGGGCAAGAAACTCCACGGTCACTCTTTTAAATAAAAAAATGTTACAAAATATTCGTTACATCATTCATGTTGAAATTATACATGTGAGAACAATGTAAAAAGACGTGCACGTTAAAAGCGTCCGTAATAAAAAGATAAAAACAATTCAAACATTAAAATAAATTAAAATAAGCCATGGCAGCTAAGAGATGACCAGTTCAAACTTACGGCGCCCGTTCACGAATATTACGCATGGATTTTGAAGGGAGCTAATGATCCAACACACACATCAATAAAACAATTTCCAATGTAAACCTTTATCAACACGTTTTCCTACGAAACAGTAAACTGGCGTGCAAAAAAAGGGTGAAATATCGAATTTTTCGTCGAGTTTATCGAAAAGTAGCAAGAACTCCTGTTTTGGACGAAGGCGTCCGCTGCTAATTAATTACGATTGCTGTTTAACGAACCGTTGCGTCCCAAGGAAATGGCTGCAGATTTTTTTGTCCGCCCGTGTAAAAAAGATTGGTGGAAGCCAATTCCGCGGAATTTTTTGTATCTCTTTAGGGAAAAATGGCTAAAAGAAAAGTCTGCTCTTTTTGTAAAAATATTTTCGCAATCATTTTAAAGGTGAATTTTAAGCTGTAGAAAGGTGAAGTAAAATCTGTTTTTGCCTCAAGTTTTTGTGCAAACACTCTGTTTGTTATGTAATAACTTGTAAGAATTTATAATCTAAACTCTATAGATGGATGCTATATGTATGTATTCGTGTGTGTGTGTGAGTGGATGTTGCGGCTAAGTAATAACAGCCGCACGAATCGATCCATCCGGGTACGCTTGCCGGGGTTGGTCCGTGGATGGGTGACCATACATTCCGAGACTGCTTCGTGCCTCGGAAAGTACCTTAAACCGTTGGTCCCGACTGCCATTCGTGGATCTTTGACAGTCGTTACGGGTTGTCAGAAGCCTGAAAGTCTAACAACGAGTCTTACCAAGGGGTATCATATTACCCAGTTACTAGGTTATGGTGGTCAGATAGGCAGTCGCTGGATGTAAAATACTGGTATTCAGCTGCATCCGGTTAGACTGGAAGCCGACCCCAACATAGTAAGGCAGATTGAAATATTTGTTGTATATTTATGTAAATGGTACATTGGTAGACCCCAGACTACCTGCAGTATTGTCTCCCCTTCTTTTGTCTTTAAATCCATCCATAGGTTGTCTTTAAAAGATCGCTATTAGCGATAAAACCACCCATTTTTTGTTACCTATGTTCCTGCATCGTGCAAGCGGAGTTCGACGCGCGACTAGCAGGTAACCACCAGACACAACAGTTGTCCGGAGGATCCTCCCTTTTCTATGGAGGACGAAGAACTTTACACCCTGTTCCCCTACTCATTCTCTCTCTCAGTCATTATCTTAAGTATAATTTATAACTATCTGTAATTCGTATGGTGTACATAATAAAGATACTTTATTAGACACTTTAAACATGATTTGACTTGATGATGAAGTAATTCACGTCACAAGATGATAGGGTATATAAAGATATAGTTGCAGGTTATTACAATAAGTAAAAGTGCAAGAGATTATTAACACCGATCTAGTGTAATCTACTACAAACCTTAATTAGATTCAATAAAACGAATTCATTTGTAAAAGCGTCGCTGAAAACTGCTTTCAGTAAATGTTAAAATAATTGTAATGCTCGGCATTAGAATTAATTAGGAGCAATTCTACGACACGGTAGTCACATATGGGCCACATGTAGAAAGGAATGAATTTCTTAATTAGGCATGATATTATAGGTATTTTCTTTAGCCGGGTAAAGAGAGAAAAGAAGAAAAACATTTTAATTGGGACACGCACAAGAAATTCAAACAGTAATAAAAACTAAAAAGGAGCATCTGAAACTAACAAAAAAGAATTCGAATAAACGAAAATAAAAAATAATACTAATAACGAGCTGTGCGAGGCCAAAAAGGCCCCTATTCAGCGCTGGTATTCTGATAGGGCCCGATGTGATGTCACGTACACACCTACGGACACAACTACCACTAGGGGATTACAAAATAAACAATAATTTTTAATAAAAAATAAATACCAATAAAAACAAATGTATATAAAAACCGTAATTATGTAGGTCTGGTATTACATATTGCAATCGGTTCACGCACGACGCCGATGCTACTACATCACTTATCCATGGTATAGACTATTGTCTATGGCATAGTGCATGTCAACTGAAGGGACGCGGGCGCACTGCATGATGATATTATGTAGTCTGGTACTCACTAGCGAGCCGTAACCGTTGCATGTTACCAAAAACATACTGTGTACGTGGTTCGCGTACCTGTAACGAGCGCTACATGAGCGGCTCACAGCGAGCCGACGATTGTCGGTTTTTACCGCGAATCAAAGGACGCTTGCAATGCGGTCGTGGACGTCAAGAGTGAGGTTACGTTACGGTCACAGTGATGTGAACTTCTCGTACACACTAGAACCTCGTTACTGTATCTGTTTGGTTACAGTTACAGCTCGCTAAATGAGTACGTTCGATGAAAGCGTTCGGGAGACGTCATGAGCCTAAACTTTAACACGCAAGTTATAGTTACAGCTTGTTAGTGAGTACCCGGCTTTTATAAAGACGGTGAATAATGAGATGAGGACTGCTAGATATGAATGAATAAATGGCTTGATACGCGAATCTCAAATAAATAAGAATAAGTCCTAGGATTATGACATGTAGAGGGATGAGGGAAAGGGTGTAAAGTTCTTCATCCTGCATATAAAAGGGACGATCCTCCGATCAGATAAGTGTTGTGTCTGGTGGTCATTGTTAGTCGCGCGTCGAACTTCACTTGCGTGATGCAGGAATTTGCGTGACTTCAGTGTGATGCCTAGTTCTCATGCGCCGATCTAGATTCCTCCACAGACAAATTAAGAAGTTTAAGTAGTTCAATTAAAGAGAAATCATCAACCGTCTCAGTTATTTATGGCCATAATCTCAAACAATTTAGGGCATTCTCGTTTACAGCTTTCGATCTAGACTTTAATTTGCCAAACTTCGTTAAACGCTTTATAGAGCTTTCCTTCATTACCGAGTGATCATCGTAACTTTTTAAATTATTAGTAGATCATCTAAAGCACTCAACAGATTTGGATAAGTCAAAGAGAGATTTCTAAGTAAATGTTTATAAAGGAGCTTTTTTAGTATCACAGTAATGAAAATAATTATTTGCGCCTAACAAGGCCTAGTAATTTAAGGATAAGGGAGGAAGTAATTTGCTAAAATATCTTTTTGAGGTCATTCGCTTTAGTTCTGTTATCTTAAGGAGTACTTTGGACTAAGAGGGCCTTTTTTATATTATGTAGTAGACGTACTTTGTTATATACTTCTACCTTCTACCCATAGTATAGCAGTGTTTTTCAACCTTTTTCATGACAAGACCCCCTTAGTATGAAACCTTTTTTTTGCGACCCCCTGTTTATAATCTGTATTTTATTATAATACAAAATATCAAATATGTACAACATTTTATTTATTTTTATAATGACGATCGTATCGGCTAATTACATAATTAACAGACATATGACATCGCCAAACGCCTCCACGGAAAAGCGATACTATGTATTTGTGGGGATAGCAAATCCCACTCGCTACTTGCCTCCTAATTTAATCCTAAGTATATTTTAAGTAAATTATATGTCGTTTATTTGATGGATTTATGAGGATCATAGCTACGAGGGATTTCCCAGTAGAGTTTTAACGTTTAAATGCAGTTATAGATGAGGCAAGTTTGGGAACCTAAAAGAAAATCTGCTGGAATTATCTAAAGCAACAAAACAAAGTTTAAAAAATATATTTTAAAGCTTTTTATTTTTAGTTTACTGCGGCCTCGTGACCCCAATATAGTGGCTTCGCAACCCCCCAGGGGATCTCGACCAACACGTTGAAAAACACTGACTAGTCTATGTTCGTATTTATTATTTTATTTGCTTGGGACTAACAAGTGACCATTCGAATTACTTCTACATGCTATAACATAGAACAATGTATGTCTATACTCAATAATGTAATGTTTAGATATTATTAGATTGTATTTTGTTTAAACAAACAAACTTAATAAAAAAGTAAAATGTCTGTATGTTTACCTTCCCAAGCATGTAAAAATTAAATGAGCGATAACTTTCGCAATTCCAAACAGATGATCCAAATTTTTACACCATTTGTCAGACTGCATTAGTTTATTGTAATTTATATCTTAACCCTTAGACATAGGGTTCTAAATATCTCTTTGTATTGGTCTGGAACAATTATAATTCGGTGGGCTCTTATAAAAGTAGAAGTAGTTTATTACTTTTTTTATTAACAGGACATTAAATATTTAATTAAGAATTCGAAAGGACGTTTTATTTTACTTAAAATATTCAATTAGCTAACGGTGAAAATTATTATTTTGATCTTGTGCTCTGAGATTTGTTTCTTAATTTGAATCACACATAACATCACGACTGTATTCTCCGAAGGCTTAGACAGAGGTATACCTACCTATAGTACACCCACATTTCGCCGTTTATGTTAAAGTCCCATGTAATAGGACGCGAGCCTATTGCTATCAACCGGGCACAAACTCCAGATTCCAGACTGCTTCTGAGAAATTCCAGATGGAAAAACCCAATAATACTTTGTCCAACCTGGGAGTCGAACCCAGTGCCTCAAACTCAGCAGTAGCACTTGCAACCACTAGACTAACGAGGCAATTTAACGTAATAATGTGAAATTGTATATAAATCAAGCAGCAAGCAGTTTTCAAGAAAAACTCTTTGATTACTTTCTTTGAGCTGTCGGAAACAATAAATTCATATTCTGCCTAGTCTTTTACTCAACTATGTTGGGGACAGATTCCATCAGTCTTAGCGGATGCAGCTGAATACCAGTATTTTACACGAAAGGACTGCCTAACTGACCTGCACAACCCAGTTACTGGGTTACGCGATACTCCTTGGTAAGACTGAGTAACCTATCAGAAACAACTAACATATTAGCATCATCCTGCCAACGGGCTATGGAACGAAGCATACTAGGTGTGAAACTGACAGACTGCATTAGGAACTCTACACTTCGTTCCAAAACACAAATAGTGGACGTTGGCCTCACAGTTGCTGGACTAAAGTGGAACTGGGCTGGCCACATCTGTCGCATGTCGGAGCAGCAATACGCAAAAATCACCACTCAGTGGATCCCAAATAACAGGAAACGACTACGCGGCAGGCCCAGAAAGAGATGGCGGGATGAGCTGGACTCCTTCTTAAAGGATTGGCCCACAATCGCAGTAGACCGGGAAAAGTGGAAAGAGGGAAGGGAGGCCTTTGCCCTGCAGTGGGACAACACAGGCTTATAAAAAAAAAATGCATCCATACGCTTCCAAACATGTATAACACTTACGGCCTGTTTCATCACCAACGATTAAATTCCTATTAACTTCATCATCAGCCTATTAATGTCACAGCTGGGACACAGGCCTCCTCTTTGTGAGAGGAAGTAGGCAAAAATACACCACGCATTTCAAGTGCGGGTTGTGGATGTCACATTATGTCTTTGAATTTTTGGTTCTAGGACATACTGGTTTCCTCACGATATTTTCCTTCACCGTTTTGAGAGCAGTATTGATGAAATAAATTACACAGAGTAAAGCTGCTTGAGTTCGAACCCACGACCCACAACTCGTAAGTCGGGGTCGATATGACTGGGTCACCACTGCTCTTCCAATTTCCGCTGCTGCCTATTATTGAATCGAACCTACATGCATAGCTAAGTCAATAATTATAATCTTTAAACAGCTTTCTATAGATTTTTCCCCAAGTTTCATTTCCTTTGATTTATCAACAGTAGTATTTTAGCGGAACCCGTCAAATACATTTTTCATGCGCTTTGCCAAGGCTTGAATATAGAGGTTTTTGTTCCATTCCACTTTTAGTTTTGTTTAGCAGCTGGACATTGATGGATAGGATTCATGTGGATTCAGATTTTGTTATACAGTTTCACTGGTGACGTTAGTTTTACGACATTTGATGGGTTTTTTCTTAATGGTCAGGCAGGACGTATAACCACATATAATTCCTGAAAACAATTATCTATTAATATTATAAAGAGGTAAAAGTTTTGTGTGTTTGTAAGTTTTTGAAGAGGAAGGTTGGGCTAGCTACGTACGACTCGTAGGAGCCGAGCAAAATGATGAAAAGTCAGAAAGAACGCTAAGCGAAAACGAAGTAATGACGCCGTGGGCGATGGGATGCGATGCGGTGGGTCGGGGGTCAAAATTAAAAATCAAAAATTTTAAAACGTGTGACCGCTTTGGTCTTCTAAACTACACACCGGGTTCTGATGCGGTTTTCACTTTTATTTAGAGAATTGATTCCGGACGATTTATGTGTTTAATACATTCATCATAAAAGAAGTCTTTGTTTTATCATTATGTCGTAAAAACTGTGCGAAGCAGGAGCAGGTCACTAGTACATTAAAATAATAGTTAAAGTATACATTTATTTTGAGTTTAGGGGATAACTCAATACACATATACTCGTTTTGAACCTCAACATCAATCATCAGTTCCTTCCAAAATAGTTCAGCAATATTTTTAAACTTTGGTCTTTACCAAACCAATAAAAAACAAACGAGGCAGTCTGGGCCGAAGTGAAAACTAAGTAACGCCATCTAACGAAAATGTCAGGAATTTATGTGGCTTGCTGTCAGTACAAGAAATAGAACCTCCATTAATAAAATCCAAAAAAATAAAACAGAGTGCGCTGTCAACAAAAACGTGAACGTCTTACGAATTTTCGATCAGATCACGTGTCCTCACGTGAGTTTAACATCTTTTACCCATCCCAAAAAAACTGCTCAACGCCACTAAAGAAATTTTCACTTCTAAAACATTTAAATGCTCGTCGTGGACATAATTACTACTCATTCTTATTTAACTCAAGTACTCATTTTTTTAAAGATAATTTTTAATACTGTCATTTGTTGTTATTGACAAAAGATTATGTTGAATAATGTCCAATTTCATTATGTGTATTTAACGACGTTTTCTTCATTTAAACAACAAAATAAATTTCTCGGTATCCCGGGTACTCCCGAAAAAAATGCTCAAAACTTCTCTAACTTCCTACTTCTATCACTCAACAGAGTAAATAAATCACAAGAAAAACAGCTAAAAAGTACAAAAATAGACTAATTCAAAACCACACATCAGTCGTCGAACGTCACAGCATCTCAAAATAATCCATCAAACAACAAGGAGGTACTATCAACGGTTGTACCGCGCGCCATTTATCTTGGGACCATCGCAGGAACAAATTAAACACTTTAATACATGAGGCGTGAGTAAAAAAGGAAAAGGGGGATGAAGAAAGTGCCCTATCGAGTGGCGCTGAAGATGTTTGTGAGGCTGGAAGTGAAGTAGATAACAAACAACCTTTTGAAAACGAAGGGTTGAAATGGTTTATAGTCAATTTCTGAAATACAATAGACGACGTATATTTAGTAACCTAATCCACTTAACAGTTCTTAAAGAGTCATAAAGTACCCTGTAAGAAATGAACACTGATAGGAGGTATCCTTAGGATGACATCCGCAGGAAATCTCTGTTTCATAAACTCGAAAGCTATAAAACCTCTATAAGACTGCTCACTGATATGGCTAGAGAGGGAGTGACTCCTGAGATTACAGATGACAGTAATGAATAGAAGAAGAAATCGAGCGACCTCAATGTCAAATTACTTGGGATAAGCGCAGGAGAACGATCATGATGTCAACTAGGTATAGATAAATAGTTATACAATGTGGAGACAGCAATACGACAATAAATTAAAACACTGGCAATACTTATGCATAAGAGTATGATGGAACCATTAAATAAAACCTAGCATCAAAATTAAAAAAGTGATGTTTTCAAACAAACTAAATAGTAGTGATGGGTCGACTATGGGTTTTGCCAATCTTTGACTAGCTATAGTGACTAAACAGCGTCAGGTATATTTGCCTGATTTATAATATGCTGAGCTGGATTCCCATTTGGTGTAACCTTGAGACGCACACCGCACCTTGTATATTATAAGTATGTCATATTGTCACTCCATTTCTTTAAATACCTGTTTTTTCTTTTTTTTTTGTATAATGGCATCTTGTTTATACATAATTATATTCATGTAAATTGTAATTATTTGATTGTCTAGTGTGTCTTTTGTGTGCACTGAATATTTTTTTAATCTATCTCTATCTAAACTATGGGATATATTGATTGAATTTTCGTATGCAGACTAAGAATGTCATTAAATATTATGCAGTTTCATTTATTATTGTAATGTCGTCTCCACCTTGTATAGTTTGACCAAGTAACTTTATAAAGAACAAAAATGTCATAATTAAGAACCAATCGCTTCCAGCTAAACTAAATCCACAACAGCCGTTAGCCATCAGTTGTGTTCCGTAACGCCGGCAAAAAACTCAAGTCCCCCCCGATATCCGGATTCTAAATCTGTCCTAACTTTGACGTTTACCGAAACGATACCTTTGATTAGTAATTTTGTATTTCTGTACACGTAAATAGTTTGAATTGACTCCGAATTGAATGGGACGTAAAAAGCGTTTGGTGGAATTTTATGAGTACGACCTTTTTGGTAGTTAGTTTACAATTGTTAAAGTAACGGTAAATGAGAAATGAGGATGGTGTTTCGTAATGGGATGTGAGCTGCAATTAATTTAAAGGTAAAATATATTAATAGACTTACTCGTAATGCTGGGTGCTGTTTAAGTATACATATTTTTGAGTAGATACTGGAACAGAAAGGTAATTTTCCACGGAATAAGCAGTATAGTGTTGATCACCTTTGTAGTTCCATCATCTATACTAATATTATACAGAGTGTTTGTTTGTAAGTTTGTATACATAGAACTACGGATAGCCTGATTCTTGAGGAAGGCTCGACGCTCGGCGGACGACGCGGACGTCGCGGGCAGAAGCTAGTAATAGATATAATCATAATAAGTGTTGGTCAACTTTCACAAATTGAAAAAAAAAAGAAAATAAAAAGAAGGGTGGGGTAAATAAAAAGTGTATAGTCCTTATTAATAAACATGGTATCATTCAGTCGAATGACGTCCACTGGACATAGGCCTCCTCCAACCATCGCCACTTCGACCCGTTCAGAGCTACTCGCATCAAGCGGATTCGTGCGGTCTTCACCAGATCATCGGTCTACCTTATGGCACCCTATTAACATGGTATAGACTTTAATTTTCAAAGTAATTATTTTAATTCAGAAAATGTTATTTGAAAATGACCAGAAAGTAGTTTGAGCTAATTTAAATATAAATACTTCGCCCCATTCTAAAATAAAATCTGTAATTTAAAATGCAGTAGTCTTTTACTCCGACTGGCAGCCAATCAAACCATTTTCAATCCATTGCAGATCCAAAAGCGTCACCTATAACACTTACGGTCCAAAGCAAACGATGGAGCTAAAAATACTTGAACTAATATGCTTGAATCAAGTTCTCCTAAATTAGAATCGTCTAGACTTCATCTGACTGCACTCTTCAAGAATGTCGCTAAGACGAATCATACAGAAAACTAATTATACAATGTCTCAAGTATGTAATTTGATACTTTCTAGGAATTGTATGTTCTTTGAAAAACTCGAACCATATCTTTGATGTGAAGTTTTCGGCTATTGGCGTCTTACTAGGAAAGACGATTATAATATTTGTTTTTAGATTTATGATTTATTGAAATTATTTATTTTAATGACGATACACATAGCTCGGAGACAAGAAACTACATGAAGACCAAGTGCGTGTCGGACCCCGCACAATGCCGGGTTCCGTAGTTGGGAAGAATTTATCCTAAGAACAAACTTAACATTTACCATTCCTGTGACAGCTTGTAATTAGCAAATTTTCCTACCTATAACTGATATTTAACTGTGTTATTAGTCTGTAAGCTTTCTGTAAAATAAAATAAATAAATATTCCTTCAGACCCCCTGACCATTGAATGGTCAATTTTCATCTATTTTCTTAAGTGTATTTAAAAATATATGATTAAAATAATTAGTAAAATTGAGATACTCATAACAAGCACACATCACATTCACTTTAATAATCATTGCACTTGATATGTCACACGGTACAGTTTGCAAAACTTTTAATTTTCATATTTGCCGCCAGAAGTGACCCCCAATTTTCAAAATTAATTAATTTACGTTACACGTCCTTGTTTGGGTCACAGAAATACATGTGTGTACCTTTCAACTTAATTGGTCCATTAGATTCAGATCAAATTGGTTGTGACAGACGGACACACGAGGATAGGATCACCTATAAGGGTTCCAATTTTTCCTATTCAGGTACGAAACCCTAAAAAGATAACCTAATGCAAAAACATTTTAGATCTGTTGTTTGTTTAAAAATAGATTTAATTATATTATAGTCAGAATCTGTTGATGAACGGTCTAACTTTGAAGACGTTTCATTCATTTCAATAACTTATCAATACACGTAGTTAGATAAGCAGTGGTGGCCCAGTGGTATCGGCCCCGACTTACGAGTTCTAGGTCGTGGGTTCGAACCCAAGCAGGCGCTTTACTTTGTGTAAATAGTTTCATCACCACTGCTCTCAAAAACGGTGAAGGAAAACATCGTGAGGAAACCGGCATGTCTTAGAACCAAAAATTCGAAGACATTCATGTGACATCTACCAACCCGCACTGGGCCCGCGTGGTGGATTACGGCCCACTCCCTCTCACCGAGAGGAGGCCTGTGTCCCAACAGTGGGAACATTAATAGGCTGATGATGATGATGATGATGATGACACGTAGTTATATTACATGTCATCATCACTAGCCTAAATTGCTACATTCACCTTAATTTTCAAGGAAACTTCCCTTTAAAACTTCTTCTATGAAAAACTCTTCTCACTTAATGTAACCCGCAACGACTCACATCCTCTTAAGCACGTGCTCAAACTTTTTTAAATCGACACCGATATCGACAACCCTATCCATTCATTATTTACGATCTTACCCGAAGTTTTACGACGTCATTCGGACTACGTCACAGGCACGATTCCGTTAATGAGAACGGGAACTATCAGTCAGCAACCGGCCGGAATCAACGATATTGGATAGAAAACGGATATCTATTTCTGGATTTTATCTTTCCTTCTATGTAAGTGCACGTGCGTTAAAAGTGTGGGATCTCTTTATTCAATTTAACGGTCTTTTTGCTTTATGTGTGGAATAACGCTGCGGATTTTGAACGCGACCATTAGGATTCGATTGATCTTGGATAAAGGGGATTTGTGAGTGTGAAAGTGTGATTTGACAGACACATTTTCTCGTTCCGGCTATCTATTTTAGAAAGGGCAGAAGAGTGGGATTTTCTTGGTTATTAATTGGTGGATGATTGAAAAAGTACCTATGATGTTTTACTAAATGAAAGGGAATCATTGGTCGAAGAATTTAAATTGAAAATGTTGAAAGTTGAGGTAATTCAAAACATTTTAGCAAACCCCTAGGTCAGCGATTGCAAAGAGGTTATGTGACCTGGTGAAAATTATGCTTACTCATTGTATGATTCAATTTCTGTTACAGTTTATAGTTACTTTAATTAAACTGAAATAGTGGATTAGGTGAGATAGGGTTGGCATATCCGTAAGGACAAAAAACCCCTTTTAAATTGTAAAAAGAGAAAAAAAAAAGTATTGCTAAATTAACTAGGATCAATGAAACCATAACGTTAGATTTGATTTGTATAACAGCTATTTATTAGTTTTTCTCTAGAATAGAAGCCGATGTCAAAGAAAATTGTATGCGAGCTATTCACTAAGACCGAGATCTATAAACATTACTAAACTTAGCACATGGTTTGATAAGAGCGTTTATTCTGAAAGTTGGCGACGATAAGTAAGTAATAGTAATAAAATTTGTAAGAATATTGTTGTTACATAGGTGTTACACATAATATAATGTCCATAATATTCTGCTGTTTTCAGCGTACAAATATTTCAATAATTAAATAAACCATACAATGTCGAGAATAAGGAATAGATGTCAAATATTTCGCTGTTTTGATTAATTTGGCAATGTTACTGTATGAAAATATGAAATATGGCTAACTAGCAAACTAGAGTATTAAGAATAGCAATTATAGTACTGAATTTGATGTTGTAACCGTTTTAAGTGTAAAAAAGGCATTTGGAAAGTTTCCGAATACTTTTTTACATCTAAAACTAAATATTCGGTGTAACGATATTAATTATTGCATTTCATAATCAATGTTTTAGTTCGTTAGTTAGCCACATTTCATATTTCCATACAGTAATATTGCCAAATTAATCAAAACAGGTAAATATTTGACAGCTATTTGCGACGTTGCCAAATTTTAGGATAAACGTCGCTCTGGCCGATATATTACGAACCGTTTTTGGCAAAAATTAAGACTTGTATCTTTACCAATATTGAAGCAAAGTCCTCATAGCTTTGCATAGTAGACCCTCCCCTAAGAAAGTTAGCTATCACAGGTAAAACTAGCTTACGAATCCATTTATATGCCCAGTTTTGCAATAAAAAAACTACCATTGGTAAAAATAAACGATTCGTTTTTTTATAGGAACCGAGCATTAAACATGTTAACGTCTCTATCTTGCAGATGTAATTAAACAGCTGTGCGACAGTGACATGTATAACACTTACGGCCTGTTTCATCACCTACGATTAAGTTCCTATTAACTTCATCATCAGCCTATTAATGTCCCCACTGCTGGGATAAAGGAATCCTCTCTGTGAGAAGGAGTGGGTCGCAATCCACCACGCGGGCCCAGTGCAGGTTGGTAGATGTCACAAGTCTTCGATTTTTTTGTTCTAAGACATGCCGGTTTCCTCACGATGTTTTCTTTCACCGTTTTGAGAGCAGTGGTGATGAAATTATTTACACAAAGTTAAGCGCCTGCTTGGGTTCGAACCCACGACCTACAACTCGTAAGTCGAGGCCTCACTGGGCCACCACTGCTCTCCCTATTAACTTACTTGGAAGATAATTTCAAACATATTCTGTTCCATTTTTTAATTTATTCGGTAAGTAGTGGCTTTTGGAGATGGTGAAATAGGCCCTTAGTAAAAGTAAGCGCTAACGTTTATAGATCTCGGCCTAAGAAATATTGACTTTGACTTACGGAGTTCAATAAAATACATTATTTTATATATTTTCTTAACCCATTATTACATATACAATTGAAATGAGATCAAACGTTTCGGAAATGAGTCAGAGTTTCTTCTAAGTAGGTACCTACCTACGTATTATTTTCGTGATGGAGATCAAAAGATATTTTAAATGGATATTGTTCCATAGATCTTCCATTGTTTTATGATGACGTGTCTGTAGATATTTATGGAAAAAATCATGACGTGTTTTGTTCTTAATTTTATTCGATTTACTTCTTTGAGGGTATGTCAATACTAGCTCTTTTATTTTCTTGTTTGTGCTTTTTCTGTAAAACTGGCCTCATTTCTTTTTGTAAGCACATCTAAACATTGGTCGCTGTTTTCTCTATAGCTCAATTATTTGAAACATCATCTTATGCTGCGGCTACATTATAGAGATAAAGCGAACTACACTTCGTAGTTCGCCTTATCGCGTCAATGTGGCCGCAGCATAAACGACGCTCTTGAAAAGGCCTTCGATGGCGAGAGAGGCCATATTTGGAAAGCGGATAATCGAGTGTTGTGACGAATCTAATGGCTCCTACACATACTTTTGCGCCTTCATTTTCTTTGCGTTTCTTTCTGCGGCTTTGTGCGGCATGGCCGGCGGCAAGGCCGGTGGGCAGTGTGTGTAGCAGCCATTAGGAGACTCCTATGTCTACGTGCCATAAAGTTTAAACCAAACCCTGAAATAATGGTGAACGTAAAAAAACTAGCCTCCAACTTTTTTATGCTGTTTTAAAATCAAATTTCAACCTATGGTGAAATATAAATAGGTAATTTTAATACGCCACGTCACATACCTCAATATGACGAAACATTTATAATTAGAATCTCTGCCTACCATTCTCATAAAACAGACGACGTACGAACATTTTTGTTCAAAAGTTTCGCAGGATGCGCCTAAACTTTTGAACTCATCAAAACGAATAAAGTTTAATTACAGATGTCATATCCTGCTCCATGCAGACCGTACGAAACTAAGCCGCGGGGTAAAGTAACTTTCATTTAAACGGGCAGTTAGGACAAGTCTGGGTTTTGAACTGGACTTAACAATGGTAAGGTTATTCTTATTTTGAATATTTTAATACAGGGTAGCTTTAGGCCGCGCGCACTTTGCGCACGAATTTGTATCGTACGTAAACGCACGAACACGCGAACGCACGATCATGGTCGTACGAATTGAGTGCGAACACTAAATACGTTTTTCTCCGTCAAGTAGGTAGTGTTCCAGTGATAGCGCATTGAACGCACGAAAAATCCCAACATGTTCGGATTGTCTTCGGACGTCAGAGTACGACTAACTCTTACTCATTCTACGCGCTTCCATAGTACTTGGAAGGTCGGGATCGCTCGTGCGTGTTTATATGTGTTCGCACGAGTAAAATTCGTACGAAAACGAGTCCAAAGTGCGCGCACGGCCATATGCCAATTCTTCCGATGGTGGCAAACTCTCAATTATGGTTATGATTGGCGATTTTCAGCTATCAGTCATTCACACATTTCACATTTTCTTTGGTTATTTAGACGGGAAGACGCTGCTGTCTGCTTTTCACCAAACTTCTCATTCGCCTTTTACGACAGCCGCCGTCAGAGAGCAAATGACGTCGAGTTTATACCAGGAACCACACAATAAAATCATTTAATTAAATAAGTATGACAAAAGCCGTAGTACCTATATCCTCTTGTCTTCCGACTGCAAAATTAACTTGAAATGCCACAAAAGTAACAACTTATTAATTCCACAAAAAGATGAAGCAGACTTTACATCTGGTTCGAATATATTTTCGAACAAAGGTATTTACGGAATTCGTTGAACAAAATGATGAAAAATTAATTTTATTGCGCAGGTTGCATCGGCATAATACATTACGCTTCCGATACAATCGCATTTTTACGGATGTAATTTTATTCAGAGAATTTCAGTAGAATATTACGAGTGTGTGGATTTTTTTATTGATATTTTTAATATAATTATGAAGTTCTTATATTTTACATAATTATTTGTGTTCATCATAAAGATAGGAAACGTAGCTTTTTTAAATTGATTAAACTTACAACCGAAAATATAGTTTTTCATGAAAGTTTCAGTAAACTCATAATAATTATGACGAAAAGATGTGAAAGATTAACCGATTCTGTAGATTCTGGTAAAAACAAAAGTTCGAGCATCTTCTCCACTATAGAAATCGATTTGAACCTTACAAAAACCTAATTCTTCTTTTACGTTTAAAGTTTATTACAAAACCATTCTGTTTCAATTTACCAAAAGTTCAGTTTACATAATGAAGAAAAACGTCAAAATCTAATTCTAGCAACACATTTTGGACTTACGTTTCCAATAAATAGCTGACACACACACACACAGTTACATAAACTATGAGCACTCTTCCCTCCCAAATGTTTCCATCAGTTACAGCTGAACTTCAGTTAAAACAGAATGACATCGGCATACCTTTCAGTCGCTGCCGAGTGAACGAACCCGAGTACACCCGAACACGCTTGCGCTTGCGGCGGTCGAAAATAGCCTGACGGAGGGCGCTCGCTCCCCTCTTCTTTTGTTCCTATTTTGAAATTCAAAAAATAGAAATGAAGGGTGTTTCGGGATGTGCGTGAGTCAGTGTCGGACGGCGCGCCGGCGCGTGCGTTGTTTCCGCCGCGGAAATCGGATTATTTGAATTCCGGAATTCCGTTTTTTTTTCCTCTTTTGAAGTGGTGTTGAGTGGCTGTGTTGGTAGATACGGATGTGTGATGTGTATTGTGTTTTATTAATATTTTTGGAAATTCGAGTTTTGTATGGGTATGTATTACTTTTAATATTACTTATATTTTAGCTTTATGTTACGCCACGTGCTGAAAACCTTCGCAGATTTTTTGCACGTTATTAATTAATAGCCGGTATGTTTCATGTACCTTTAATTAGGATATTCATTTTGAAACCAATTTTAATACAGAATTAGTTTCCAAAGAAATTGCTTGGAATATTATGGACTATTTTAAATATATTTTTGGGTTGCATATTATTTTGTGGCTGTTGTAATATAGATTCAACCGACAAATATTTTTTACAATTGAATTGATTGACGAAATCCGAATTGTATGAAATAGGTATTCAAAACTTTACCCGAATTCTATACGCATCGACGATATTTTGAGCTATCTATGAAATGGTTTTGTCGTGACTGCGAATGCAACTAACGGATAAAAGGATCTGCTCTACTAGGTCATATTATTATTATACGTTCTGAAAAGTAATGCGTTTCAATAATGTAGGTACTCTGTGGGTAGAACATAGGAACCCACCAAACACCGAAGATTGAAATAGTTTAGCGACCTCATTATTTGTAAATATCGTAAAAATACGTCATTGGCTCGCTTACTCTTTTATAAAAACTACAGTTTCTAGTTATTTTAAATATATTAGTTTCTAAAATATACCTTTTGAAATAAACTTGGTTATAAACGCCTAAAGGGGTGTTTAAGCACTTATTATTTCATAAATATTAAACTTTCTGCCTGAAATTGTTGTAATGTGAAATTATTAACAGCGGCGCTTAACGAATTAATACAGAGTAGTTACCGACCTCATTTATATGAATTGCTAGTGATGTGCTCGGTATTTGCGGATATTTGGCGAGCGTAATATCCGCGGTACTTTCTCTTGCAGATAATATTTTTGTAAGATTCTACGGTTAGCAACTTTGCGAAAGTTTTTTAATTTGATTTGTCTATCGATCTTACCCGATAAGTTTACATGACGACATCGGTCATAATTCGTGCTAGGTCTACTTATTACATATTTTACAGTTATTGTTTATTAACATCCAATAACCATAGTTACCCTAAGTACCTATTTGTGTTCTATCCTTGTAGATAGAACACAAATAGGTATCAGGTAATATATTTTCAAGGTTTAAAAATATTTAATATAATATTTTTTTAATTTATAAAAAAATTTGCTGGCTGTCAGAAAATAATATCCTAATATCACAAATACAACAATGGAGGGAGGTGGGCTGGTTGGAATAACCCCCCAAATGGCCGCCATGGCCCACGCACAATGGTCCACTTGAAGGACTAAGTGCGGAAACCAAACCCTATACATAGAACATAGATCCTCAACAACCATACCTACGTAGTTGTTTTTATTTATATCCGATTTTTTTCGTATAAACGCGAAACAACACTACTGTTAACGTTAATAATTCGGTCGTCCGTTCGTACTGTAAAGAGGGCAACAGACGATGCAAAGCGGTCAATAACATTTCCGAAGAATACTTCTGAACATTTCTACTATACTTACGTAGGTAAACTATTTAAATTGTTTCAGCTACTTAATAGTGAGCCATTGATTTGTATTGGGATTTAGCAGATGAGCTCAGGGATTTCCTTCGAACGAAAGATAAATAAAGAATCAGCTGTTTATTAGTCCATGTTATAGAGGAACGAAATGGGTTATCGTTCTTGTAATGTTGTTATAGCATACTGTATTTTATACGCTGTGGATTAGTGGCTATATTTAAGTTGTTGGTAACTGGACTTGGAACTTATTGTTAGAGCACATAATGTCACAGGCTAGAAATATCAGTATCATGATGAGATAGCTCACGGTTATATTAATGGTTATTAGGGATATTCACTCATACTTTTCAAGTAATATAAGTATGAAGGCAGAGGGTCCGACATCTTAAATGAAAGTAAGAAATATAGCAGAAATCATCTTTTATTCCCATAGCGTATTAACACACTAATTCAAATTATATTTCCAATGATTTTATTCTAAATCAGACTACAATTAATTCAGTATCTAAACGCTACAACATGTGCACCGGGCCGAGCCTGCGACAAGAATGATCCCCTCCTCGCTGCGCGCTCGTTTATGTAGAGCGGCTCGAGTAGTAGGGAAAGTAGGCGAGGCCTTGTTTACGCATTCCACTGCGCAGCTGCGCCGCTCGGCCCGTTGCACGTGCTGTTTACAATAGCGACGCCGTCACGGCCATGCTGACGTGCGGACGTCCTCGTGCGCGGAGTCTCATCAAACAGTATCTAAAAGGACAGAACGATATTATTAATGTTCGTTCATCCTGACTAACAATTCATTCCTTGAGAGTTTGCTTATAATTCTGGACCGCTCGTAATTGAGCCTTCATGACTTTAGCAATCTGGTCCGGTTCACCCCTTCAGAGTTTGCTACTAATACTGGTCCGCTCATTATTGAGCCTTCAGGATTTTAGCCATCTGGTCCGGTTTACCCCTTCAGAATGGGCTACTAATTCTGGACCGCTCGTTATTGAGCCTTCAGAACTTATCTCATCTTTTTATTTCTTTTTCATTTATCACTTAAAAACCCTGCAAAACTAATATCTCCTGACCAGTCATTACTGACTTTACAGGGTCACTTCTTTTGCCAATTATTGCGACTGCTTTAGTAACAATAGCATTTGAATCTGAGTTGAGATACTGTCGATACAGAACGTGACTTAAGATGTTTCGTATTTTCACCGAGAGGTACGTGAGTCAGCAGACATTGTACCACTATTAATTGATATAGTATCATTATTCACAGGCAATGGTATCACTATTTGCCAAAGTTACATTACTGTTAGGATTGTGTTTTTTTTATTTCTGATTTGGTATTATCTCGTGTCTTGTTTACCGAACATGGATAATTATCATCATCATTACTACCCGCCGTCACGTCATCATAATTTTTCACGATATTTATCTACCAGAACATTTGGACTATGAGGTACTTTACGTAATTTTATGTGAGAATATTTTATGAAGACCTTATTGTTCCATCAATATATCTCAATTAGTTCCGGTAATTTTTTTAAACGGTGGTCTCGAATGAAATATAAAAAATCTTAAAAGCTGAATTATCATAAGAACTCCCGCGATTAGAAATGATTTATTTCGACCCGCCAAACAAATGAACTGGATTTTAACTGTTTTTAGCAGAAATGAAATTTGTTCAGCGTTTGTAACCACCTGACTATTCTAACTTTAAGTTGCTAAGTCATTGACTTAAAGGAGATTGAGCCTTGGCCTGGTCACACGTTGCCGTGGCCGTCTTAGAAAACTTTAAACAGTTTCCGCACTCAGGTCGGCTGCAGTAGAGACAGCTCAGGGTTTCTTGGATGGTTCCAATCCTCAATGTATAAGCGGCGTCTCCCCGCATACCATGGCCCACCTTTCATCTTGCGCCCCTTATATCTGCATCAGAGAATGGTGTTAGCATTGCGGAGTTCTCGACCAAACAGGAAATTTAAATTATATTTGCCATTGACACGCTAAGAAGAATATCGATTTTATCAAAGCAATTATAAGAATGATCACCCTAGTATTAGAAACGCGTTTACCTTAAACGGGCACAGCGTACTAACGCAACCACCACCATGTATTAAGCCAACATGATCACCTGTGGTGCCAAGTAATAACGGTATCATTAGGTTTTTTTTTAACTGGGTCACAGATAATATAATACCTCGTACAGATACCCAATCCCATACAAAGAAATGACACCTCTCTAAGTCGGGCTATTGACTGGCTACAGCGTAAATGTGGTACAGTTATGACAAATTGAGTAAAACACCATCTATTGCAAAGAGCCCTAGAAACAAAAAGGTTTTATCTTTTTTTGTTGAAAATACTAGATTTACGAGTTACAAAAGATAAATCAGCATTAAACAAGGAAGTTTTGATTTTTACTAATCTTACTTCAGCCAAAATCTTCCGTTTATTGCTTTTTATTGACTGTTAATTTCATAATTGTTACCAATGCCATCTATGATCTTTTTTCAAGACTAATTATAAATTGTTCGAATTAAGACCTCCAGACTGGGCATAAATTAACGAACGTATGTAGCTAAATCATTCAATTCTGTAACTTATAATTACTGAAATTCCGTGTTCTAAAATATCACGACCAAATTCCAAATTCATCCGGGAATACAACGTGAATTGTCTCAAGCAAGTGGTTTTGTACCATGATTGGACATTTAAGTTGTAATGGGCACGTCTTTACTTGGTATAGTATAGTATTATTTATAGGTGTCAACTATACTCTTTAGAATCATTTAATTTTGTTCATGAAATTGCTAACCTTTAACGAGATTTCAATTACTATGTTTTAAAAGCTACATTTTGATCCAGAGTCAAATATAATAAGCTAATCTGTATCACTTATCTGTCACACTTATATTCCACGAGCTGTTCTGAAGTACAGTTTCGTTTGCTTGGTGCTCGGTGTGGAGTTTTCCTTCATCCAGCACTCGGGGCAGGCGATATCCCTGCTAACTTACACGGAGCGACCGCCCATCCAATCTCCACAACTCGGCAACCGGGCACTACGAAACCCATTGGTAAGACTGGTTGTCAGACTTTCGGGCTTTCAAAGACCGTCAAAGATCCACGACTGCATCGGGACCAACAGCTTAACCCGTTTTCCGAGACACGGAGGAATATCGGCACGTAATGATGGTCACCCATCCACGGATCAATCCCGGCAAGCGCAGCCCAACGTGATGGCTCGACCCGTGCGCCCGTTATCACTTAGCCACTTTTTCTCAATAACTATCGTTTCACTGAGTGCACGCCAATTAACAATATTAGATTATTAAATTACTGTTGCTATCATAAGTGGACGATGGATCCGATCCCACTTCTGATGAAGGCAGAGGGTCCGACATCTTAAATGAAAGTAAGAAATATAGCAGAAATCATCTTTTATTCCCATAGCGTATTAACACACTAATTCAAATTATATTTCCAATGATTTTATTCTAAATCAGACTACAATTAATTCA
This sequence comes from Conistra vaccinii, assembly GCA_948150665.1. NCBI lineage: Eukaryota > Metazoa > Arthropoda > Insecta > Lepidoptera > Noctuidae > Conistra > Conistra vaccinii. The sequence continues at coordinate 20,402,252 of OX411329.1, forward strand.
GTATCTAAACGCTACAACATGTGCACCGGGCCGAGCCTGCGACAAGAATGATCCCCTCCTCGCTGCGCGCTCGTTTATGTAGAGCGGCTCGAGTAGTAGGGAAAGTAGGCGAGGCCTTGTTTACGCATTCCACTGCGCAGCTGCGCCGCTCGGCCCGTTGCACGTGCTGTTTACAATAGCGACGCCGTCAAGTACATTAAAGAAAGCAAAATAAGAAATCATAATTTTCAATATTTTTTAGACATGCGCCTTACGCCGCCTGTTTGCGAAAGCCTTTCTCGCAAACAGGAGGAACTCGACAGCGCGGCTCGGCTCGACAGCGCTGCGCGACTCTAATAAAACAATTTCTATGAATATTTCTTGGAAATAGTTAAAGAAAAAATAAAGAAAAATTGTTTATTCTGCACAAACAAAACGCACATTTAAATACTTAATAAAACATAAAATACACACATACAAAAGTAGCCAAAAGCCTACCTACCTACTTACCTAGTTCTACCTTGATTCTAGTTCTACCTGAATTGCGTCGCACCGTCACGTCGCGGCTGTCTGCGAAAGCCTTTATATGGCATAGTTTTACGTACAAGATTGCTGTTAACTTTATATAAATAAAGTAATATATAAATAAAATAAGGTCCAGTAACACGTTTTGGAAACATACATTGCTTGGTCTCAAATATGGCATAATATTGGTTGGATAGTAGGTTTATTTATGAAGAAAATCTATTAAAAACTACGAAAACCCCAGTCCATGTGACTATACACTGTCTATTAATTTACATGCTATCGACACAACAGATGAATAGAATCACAATATACATGTTTACTGTGATAGAATCGTCAGTAAAACAAAATCAAACTTCTATAAGTCATAGAAATTGAATACTCGGAAATGACTCACCTAAGCCATTAATAATGTCTAGAGAAACGTCCATAAATCACGATTTTGCTAGAAATATAGCGCTATAAACGTAAAGGAACAAATGAATTGAATCATTACATTACCTTGACACGGTAAAGACAGCTGATGCATTAAAACTTAATTTATAAATAGTTGGCCGCACGCGTCGAATTGATATACAAAAACATTGCTGGAAAGAATTGGGGAAAGCAGTGTAATAGTTTTTGAGGTTAATATGTCTGCATTCTAGACAGATGCTGGTTCTGGTTGGTTCTGGGTTCACATTTAGAACCATAGTCTGTCTGTGTGTAGGTACTGTCTGGATTTGTGTCCGGTTGATGGCAATATACTCGCCCCCTGTTATATGAGTTATATGACTGGCAAAATGTGGGTGTACACCTCTGCCTAACCATTCGGGGACTACTGGCTGTTATGCTAATGTGTACACGCAATGAGTTAACCTAGTGGTCTTAGCTCGACCTGTGTGGAAAATGGCCTTTTGCTAGACAAAAAAAACTGTTTTTAAGCTATTGCATAGCTTCTATCGCGGGCCTTGAGCGTGGAGACCTAATCCAGAAATTTCGTAACGAAAATACTACCTAAGAAAAGAGTGTTTTGTATTGAAAATTATGTTTAACTGCTTGACAACAAAGTTCAAATTTACTTAAACGAATGATACGAGAGTGTTGTATTGAAAATTATGTTTAACTGCTTGACAACAAAGTTCAAATTTACTTAGACGAATGATACGAGAGTGTTGTATTGAAAATTATGTTTAACTGTTTGACAATAAAGTTCAAATTTACTTAGACGAATGATCCTTGACTATTAATAGTTAAATTAAAACCTTTTTATTAGTTTGATGTTCCCGGCCATTACGTTGTGTCAAGTTTTAAAAACTATAAATGTGAATAACAGTTCCTGTCAATGTCATCATTGCTATTTCTTGTATTCGGGTTAATATTTTACAATTGCGTAAGTTGATAAAAAATGCTATGCAATAGCTTCGCCGGGGCAGTCCCCGAGTGCCACACGTCTTTTTTTTTGTCTAGCTAGTCTAACGAGGCAGGTATTTTCTTTTACTAAGTCAAGCCAGCATAAGTCTCGATCCCGTAAGAATATTGGCATAAACTGTATCCTATGTCCTTCTCCAGGTCATGGTCTACCTATGTGCCAAATTTCATCTAAATCCGTTTAGCCGTTTTAGCGTGAAGCCTAACAAACAAACAAGCAAACTCACTTTCGCATTTACAATACGTGTATAGAGTGCCGCGAGTTTCTTGTGGCACTCTAGTGTCACTGCCACGGCCTGGCTAGGGTGCCGTGAGCGTTGCATTGTCACTGTCACTTGTTATTTAGGTTAGGTTAGGTTAGAACTGTGACCACACAACGCACGAGCCGAGCGAGCGTAGCGAGCGGTGCCGCGGCAGCGGCCAGCGAAGTGCCAGGGTCCGTTTAGACACAAGAGAATGTAATGTTTTGGGAATGTGGTGTTTTACAGCGATCAAACCTCGACAATCAAACAAAATACCAAGTGACGTGACTTAGTGACAGTGACAATGACAATCCAATGCATGCGGCACTTTAGCCGGGCCGAGGCGGTGTTACTAGGGTGCCTGTAGTGGCACTTTATCCGATAGGGATAGAGTGCCAATGGTGGCACTCTATACACTGCCTTTACAATATCAGGATCAATGCTGTCCAAGATAAACGTATAAAGCACTAATACGATTTTAAAAGGGCGATAGTTATTCTACTTATAATACCACTCGATCAACTTTTGTTTGTTTCCGGTATCCTAAAAATAATAAAAATTAAAACAAAGTTAAATACGAGTATCGAATAGAATATCCCTCTGAAATACCTAGTATCAAAAACCATTGGAACTGTACACGGCTCTAAAATTTATCTCGAAATGAATCGTTTTAAAATAGGAGCCGGTATTCAAATATGTTTGTGGATATTGTCTGGCATAAATAGAGTTGCCCTACTATTATATGTTTATGTTTGAGCGCGAATGAGAGGTCGTGACGTCATCTTTCGATGTTTAGATTTCCCGTGGCGGCTTCCCGAGAAATGTTTCGGTTTGGGATTTTTAGTAGTATGTTAAGGATGAAATAATTATTGACGAGAAGTAATTGTGATAAGAATTATTTAAAGTTTTTTGAAGGCTGTATCAAAAGAGACAGGGCATAGAAAATTTGGATGGATTGTGTGACAGATAATAATTATTGTAAGGAAGGAAGTGAACACAGATGACTGACGGAAATTGTGTGGAAGAAAACTATGTAGGTTTAAAGCGATGACCCCAAATAAATAAAGATAGGGGCAGAAAGATGATTATAATGAAATAACTGACTGACGAATTTGTCACAAATAATTCTTTATTGTAACACTAGCATTTGCCCGCAAATTCACCCGCGTGGATGTCGGAACATTTCCCAGGGGAATGTACTACCGGGATTAAAAGTATGTGTTAATCCAGGTCACAAACAATCTGTCAGATCAACCTTTATAAACAGGCAAATGGACAAAAATTATTCGTTACTATTTTATTGTATTCAAAGATAAATAATTATCTTAGCCCTCATAAACAAAAACAAAGGGTAACAAATACCACATAGCAACGCTAGGCATGCTTACAAAGCCTCTTACAACGCAACTCCTTCATAAATTTCATCCACGCTAAGCATCCGCCATTTTGGTATCCACACCCTTTACTGAAACTGGAATTTATTATGTCTCAGTAATTTTGATAAACGCGAAAGCTCAAAGACAAAGCGGATTCTGTATCTAAGAACATGTTGGGCAGGATGCGAATGTGGTGTAAACGTGAGACGGCTGAACGTGTTCAGACTTGTTGAGTCTGAGATGACGGAGAATTTAGAAGATGAGATATATTTAGAGTTAAAAGGAGACATTGTAAGTTACAGTTAGTTGGATGCAGACAATTATAGCAGCTGACGATGAATAGATTGGCATTCTTTAGAGGGATACACTCAAGAATATGAACAGCTTTTACAGTAAGATCAACTCTAAAATATCGCAAAAACATCTGCTATTTATTTTCAAAAAAAGTCAGGTTAGAAATACCTGCTAGAAGCCACAAAATTGGATATAATCTTAAAGTTCTACGTTCAGAGAAGAAGAAAAGTAAATAAACTAAAACATAGATAAACCCGTATCGCTTTAGCGTGGCATTAACGGTCACTGACCCGGCAACATTGTCTAGCATTCTTTAATTCATAAACAGAAACAAAGTCCGTTAACGTGCCGAATCAATATCCATCGTGATATTCAACATGTGAGCAGTGGTGGCCCAGTGGTAACGGCCCCGACTTACGAGTTGTAGGTCGTGGGTTCGAATCCAAGCAGGCGCTTTGCTTTGTGTAAATAATTTCATCACCACTGCTCTCAAAACGGTGAAGGAAAACATCGTGAGGAAACCGGCATGTCCTAGAACCAAAAATTCAAAGACATGTGACATCTACCAACCCGCACTGGGCCGGCGTGATAGATTACAGCCATAGATATAATTACAGCCCACTCCCTCTCACAGAGAGGAGGCCTGTGTCCCAGCAGTGGGAACATTAATAGGCTGATTATGAATTCAACATGTTATTTTAATGAAAAACCACACTTAGATTGTTTGGGTGGGAACCCAAACAATCTATGTGTGGTTTTTCGAAATATCTCTAAAATCTCTGATATTCGTAGGAACGAATATTAGAGATTCTCGAGATATAAGGGAAAGGGCAATGGCCGATAGTGCCACGCTAAAGCGATTCGGGTATAGTTGGTTATTTAGTATGAGACAGTTACGTTATTATTTGTCTGTTTCAGTGTTAGTAAATCCACATACATTTCTAAACTAGAACATCTACATAAATAAACAATTAAACAATTTCAGAAACATCAACTTCAAAGAGAACATAATTCCCTAATTACACGATTAACTTGCCACAACTTAAGCTAATAATTTAATTATGCCACTTCTAACGATACAATTATGTAATTAAAACAACATTAAACTAACTTGGTAACCCTTTGACCAACTATTTTACTGTTATGGAAGGTCAACAATAATAATTGTTATTGTCTTCAGGGTTAAGTTGTGTTATTATCTTCTCGTCTTCATCTTACTGTTTGCTTTGTTAAGATGTGACACAGAGTGTTTTGCTTTGCAGTAACATTACGTTGTTCCCCCGAAGGGTTGGGCAGAGGTGTACCTATACTTCACCTACATACGTACTTTACTTTAAATAATTTAATTAATTGACGTAGGCCGTAGGGTTTCCAATAAATTGAAGGGTAACTATGTAAAGTCATGTATCGTACGAAGCTAAAAGGAATGTCATAACATAATATCACAACTATTTTACCAAAAGGGTTAGGCAGACGTGTCCTAGGAGATCAGAGTGTCTTAATTTACCCAACAGTAAACCTTGAATCACTGAGAAGAATACAAAATTAAATATCCGAGTCCCTCCCTTTTAATCCTGAACCGCCATAAAGCAGAGATAAATTCTAATAAGAATTCAAACAGTGACTTCAAGCAAATCAGTCTCAAAAAGCCCAGCAAATCCCCAAGACGTTATAAAAGACTAAGAACCTACAAATCCTCATACAGTAATTACTAAAATTCTCTTTTGAGTAATATTTACGAGTGTCTCATCCTTCCCTCCAATTCGTTGGACAATGGCGGACAAAAGGTGCGGATACGCCGACGTCCGTATACTCCGACGTTCGTATACGCCGACGTCCGTATACTCCGACGTTTAGGTACACATCATATTGAGGGAGAAATTCCAATGGTGCATCCGGTTCGGCGTCCTTTGTAGCACTTGTGATAATGGAGTGTGCGTTTGATATAGCTTTGGAGTTTTTTTTGTGTTCGTGTGTTGGTGTTACCTTAATTGGTTTTGGTAGAAGTCGGTTACTTTGATATTGTAAACATGCTACGAGAAAAATTTAAGATACACGGCGGGAAAACAATACAAATATGGTTATTTTGAATCATTCCATTTTGCCTCACCAAACCACCCAACTGTTAAGGGGCAATTACTAAGAACAATAAAATAATGCCCTGTCTACACATTGATTTTTGTAAATGTATTATGTAGGTTTGGTAATATCTAGAAAAGCCTTCATCATTATCAACATTTCAGCTGAAAGACGTCCACTGCTGGACAAAAACTCCTGCAAGCACCGCGACTTCTTGGTTTCTCGGTTCTATGTTTCTCGCATCCAGCGGATTCCTGCGGTATTCACCAGATTATCGGTCCACCTTGCGGGAGGCCTTCCAAAGCTACGTCTTTCGGTAAGTGGTTGCTACTCCAGAACCATTCGGCGCCATCGGCCAAGAAAAGCAAACAAAAAAGAAAAACCTTAGTAATTTTAATTTAATTAGTTTTCGAGAAACACCTATGGGCATCGAGGTGGTTTTTTGCCTTTGTGTGACACAAATTCTTGATTATGATAATGACTGTATCAACTGGTGGTGGCAGTCATCATCATAAAAAAATCAGCCATAAATAAATCAGTCTGCCTAGCCTTTTCCCAACTATGTTGGGGTCGGCTTCCAGTCTAACCGGATGCAGCTGAATACCAGCATTTTACATGGAACGACTGCCTATCTGAACTCCACAAACCAGTAACTGGGTAATACGATACCCCTTGGTAAGACTGGTTGTCTGACTTTCGGGCTTCTGACGACCCGTAATGATTGTCAAAGATGCACGAATGACAGACGGAACCAACGGCTTAAAGTGCTTTCCGAAGCACGAGGCAAAATCAGAGATAAGTTGTGACATATAATTATCAAATGGCCGCGTTCACTCTTAATGTACCTAGTCTGTCGCCTACCCACCAAACATGTAGCTAGTCTGTCGCCTACCCACCAAACATATACCTAGTCTGTCGCCGACTAGGTACATGTTTGGCGTGAATGCGTCCTAAGTGTATCTAGTAGGTCCCACCAGTTTCCAGCTACGATACAAAAATTATATTTTTAGAAACTGAAAAGGGATAAATAAGGTACGATATAAACCAGTAAACGAAGTACATTTATAAATAGATCTTATTATTGTTATCAAAGGACTCCCATTCAAAATACTGTTCAGGATACCGTGATTTCAGGACGCCGATGTAAAGTTGTACATAAAACATTGCCCACGCCTGAGGCGGTTTGACACCTACATTAAATATTACAAATTATAATATGTTTATCAGTTATATTAAAACATTCTTGTTTGAACCTGTGGTTTTCATCCTAACAAAATATTATAAATGCGAAAGTGAGTTTGTTTGTTTGTTGTTTACGCTTTCACAGTAAAACGGCCGAACGGATTTAGATGAAATTTGGCACATCGGTAGACTATGAATTGGGTTAGGATATAGAACACTTTTTATCTCGATATTTCCACGGGATCAAGACTTATGTGGATGAAACCGCGAGGCGCACCTAGTTTTCTATATTTCTATTCAAGGATTAAACTATTCGATTTCTCAAAACATGGTACTGAATTCAATACTTTTTTATTTTCGGAATTAGTATGGCTATAATTTGTCTAATTAAGTGGCTGTGTAAATCTTCAAAGCGTTTTTAATTTGTCGTGTTTAGATAACGATATGTGTGCAGTAGTGGCCTAGTGGTAACGGCCGCGACTTACGAGTTGTGGGTCGTAGGTTCGAACCCAGACAGGCGCTTTGTTTTGTGTAAATTATTTCATCACCACTACTCTCAAAACGGTAAAGGAAAACATTATGAGGAAACCGACATGTCCTAGAACCAAAAATTCGAAGACAAGTGACATCTACCAACCTGCAATGGGTCCGCGTGGTAGATTACAGCCCACTCCCTCTCACAGAGAGGAGGCCTGTGTCCCAGCAATGGGAACATTATAAGCTGATTATGTAGATAGCGATACCCGTCAGAGTTTTGCTAAGCTAATTTAAATTGACCCTGTATTCTAATCTAGCAATGTGCCCTGCCCATTGCCACTACTTCTTCGGGCTATGTCGCTTACCTTAGTTCTCCTGCGGATCTCTTAATTTCTGATCAAACGAGAATTATAAGACAACTTAATAATTGAATACACTATTTACATACGCCGGGTATAAAAAATGTGTTGTCATATTTAAAGGTGTGAAAATGTGAAAAAATAATCACCTCTCATACAAAACTTCAATAACTCGACCCAAATGTATGTATGGAACTGATTATTTTTTGGGATTAAGATCTAGGTCCGGTCAAGAAAGTAATTAAGTTTGATGGTCTGTACCGTTAAATATGACCACAAATATCTGATACACGCTGTATTCCGCACTTAGGTAGTCACCCGAATAATGCGGATGGCTATAACAAAATCTAGACTAAAGGAAAGTATTAAACATAAAGATGTTTCAATGTAAACATACTACAAATCAATAAATTATGGAAACTGAATTAAAAATGAATCCGTTTTCCATTAATAATATTACGGGCGAAGCATTTGTAAAAACGAGACACTCATAAACTTAACAGGTGGACGGGAATACTGAATTTTTCAGCACAATACCGTTCCCGCTGAAATTGTTCGAAATACCGAAAATGTTGCCGATAAAAATTGTTTTCCGTCGAATTTTTGTTCATTACAGCTCGATCGTGTGGTGCAAGTATAGAAAAACACATTCTGGATAATATTTTAGACAAAAAAAAATGGCAGCCTAACAAACGTTTGATTAGACACACACACATAAAATGAAAATGAATCGCAATTCCTTTGACAGTTCAGCCACGTTGATTGCGTTATTTGCGTTGCGTAATTTTTCAAACCTCTGAAGCAATGGATAAAAATTTCTTTCAAAACCCTTGAATAATTTATAATAAATTAGTATTGTAAAAGAAGAATGTAATTGAAAGTGTGTTACGCAATTAGGGTACAGATCCGTCACACATGACACAAAGAAACGCAAACTACGATGTTACTGAGACATAAATAAAAAAGTAGGCTCTATGCGGTCTAATGTATGGTGGTTTCAAAATGTTGGCTTCGTACTACCGATAACTTGGAAATTTAAAAAGTCTACTTTATGCAAAAGTAGAAAGCGCGCTACAACGTCCTATCATTTTAGTTTTGAGTACCTATAATTACTTGCTAATGAGCGAGTTACTTTGTCGATTTTATTTACCCAATAGCTCAGACCAAATAAAAAACCAAGACGTACGCGCTGTCAATATTTTTACACATAATGAGATTTAGTTTGATTGCAGTTTGATTGTTGTTTTATTGCAATTTGATTGCAGTTTCATTTTACTTTGATTGTAAATGGTTGTAAATGTGTGCGTGTGAGCGTGTATGCACAGAGCGTAGGTGTAGTTTTGGCATGCATCATTGTATTGTTCGCATCAGCAAATTATTAGAGCAAACTGCAAACCTAAATTCGCTTTAGCCTTAGACCAAACGCTTACAATACGAGAAAACCGAGCCCACGAATAAGTTTATTTCGACGACACTAATTGGAAGGACAGATAAATGATTACCATTTTAATTGTTTTTCAAGTTTTGATTGAAGAAAGACCCAAGTTTGAGACATCAATCTCCGTTTCCCGAGGAATGGTGGAAAATTTCAAAATATCAATGTTATTAACCTGAATAATGGATTTAGTTCTTGTTTGACTTTACTATTAATTTCCGAAAATCACTAAGAAAATATAAATAGCAATTCTCGGTATGAAAGATTTATTAAGTTCTGTGATCTCGACTAAACTAAAACTGAACGCTAAATAGCTAAGAATAAGTTATGATTTCAAGAATAAGATTAATCAAAACTAAGATAGATTGACTTGTTAATTACTAAACAGAAACATAATTACGACAGAATGGTAGTCGAAACGAAGTTTGAGACTAGACGAGACGAGGACGAATACAAGACGTCTTGTTGCAATGTCTAAGAACTTATTAGATTAGACAAGTCACAACTATAGTCCGCGCGCGACTCGTTGGCCTCATCACTTTCACTTCGCGACGGCAACACACGTTGAAAGTACCGGCTAGTTTAGACAAAACGCACATGAGATTGCAATAGCGAGATGATTTGTGATGAGATTAGCGGCCAATTAATTCAGCGCGCACTATATAATACCACTTATAACTAACACAGAACATAAACAAAACGTCAAGGCAGATCCTAGAAAATCCTTAAATACGTCATGATCAGATAGGAAGCAATGGTTTAAAATATTGAGTCCGTCGAATTTAACTTAAAACATTCTTCAGCGATCAAAAACCTTTCTATTGTCCTATCTCTCTTAAGGATAAATTATTATTTTACACAATAATTTATTGTTAACGTAATCTCGACAAAATTCCATGAATACTTCCTGGTTTGACGTGTAAAATGAGTGTTTTGAAATGTTATTTTACTAAGTAAACGTTTACTTTTACCTTGTTGGGAATGTTTTGGTATTTTATAGACCAAAAAAATTCCAACAACCATTTATTGAAGAGATTTATTACAATATGCATAGCCATGTACAAAGTACGACACAACTTAGATGTAGCATAGATTTGAAAATTTTCATTCATTCATTTAGTCAGTAATAAAGATTGTTGATTTTGAAAGCGCACTCAGTTCGGATAGTGATCGGTTTTAGGAATTTTGCCGATGCTACATCTTAGTTGTGTCGTACCTTCTGTACGATATTGTAATAAATCTTTCTAACATCAACTTCTGTGTGCTTCTGTTCGCTTTGTAGCAGCCACAAAGAACACATAAATAATTATATAAGTACAGGTCTGCTATTCATTTATTTTTCTTTTTGCTTTACGTGTGGTTAGTGACTAACCTGGTATTAGATTTTTAAAGTCACCCATGGGCCTCTGAGTTGACTTCACGGCATGTGACGCCAAGTCAGAGGCCCATGGGCGACTTTCGAAAAATATCTCTCAGGCATGCCGGTTTCCTCACGATCTTTTTCTTCACCGTTTTTGAAGCATATGATAATTATCGAATCCGAAAGTCAAAGGTGCGTGCCTTGGGTTCTAACTCGAGACCTTAGACTTGGCAGTTTGACGGTCACACCACTAAGCTATCACTGATCACTTTTATTACAAGCACTCTTCCATAATAGTGCTCAACGCCCTTATTTTTTCAACTTCCCTTTTAGATACACTACAGTATGAAGAAGTATTGAAAAAAAAAGTTAAAGCAATTTAAATCAGATCTTTCTATCAGGGTTTGAACCCAATCTACCAATAATGACAAATATCCTCAAACAATATCCTGACCTGACACTAAATCAAACGATACACTATTGGAACAAATACGCACATATACACACACACTCACATACACCATCACACCACATACTCACACACACCACACTCACATCACACGTACACAAACGCATCCAATATACCAAACAACACCTGAAATCACCTCTCAAGTCTCCATTCAAGAATTCGTATCCCGAGCCCCAAGATACAGACTAACTGTCTAGTTTGGGGTTCACTGGCAAATAATATTTTGTATTATAGTTATAGGTAATATTTTAAGCTACTCATGTCGTCTCAACTTGGTGTTAACATGTAAACCTGCTTACTGTATTACCTGGACAATAAACTATTTTCTATTTTCTAATATCGTATTTACTTTAGTAGATTTTTGACCCTTTAACGTATATTGATTTTAAAAAATCAACCCCAAAATTATATCAATAATTTATTACACAAACAGGACGCGTTTCCTTATCACGTTTTCGACTCGATTAGAACAAAAGACGTTCCGTTCGGCTCCTGAGTCGTATTCAATGAGCGTTCATTTCCATACTACCCCTATGCTAGGAATGTGCCGTGGTTTCGGCCAAGACTGCCGATACCGATATCTAAACTTTTCGACGTGACTTCACTCTGAAATTAAATTGTTTTATATCAGTAATTTTAATTATTCAAGGGTCAATTCATCAATCAATCAATTCAATTTTAATCTTAAAACCCTTAAATTTTTTATTATACATTCATTTATGTTACACAAACTTGTTTGATACTGAAGTGTAACCTTATTTCTGTGTACCTGACATTTGTCTAGGCTATTTTTAAATATCGACATAAATAATTATGATTTCAAACTTCAGTAAAATGTCAGGCAAAAATATTTAGTTTTAATTCCGCAATAATTAGTATTTTACTGTCATGGAATTTCGCAAAGTAACGCCTGATTTCATAACTTATCTTAAAACTTGAGTAAGTACTAGGTAATAGACTTTCGTGCTGATTCTATAATATCTTATAGGTACCAATACAAAACATTCTGCAATAAATAGCAAACCTTGAGAAACATTCGTTATCTTAAAAAATCCTTTACAAGGTCACAAGACTAGCGTAGTCGAGCTCTTAGCGTGCTCAGTCGAGCAAAGAAACATTAGCCTGGATAAATTAGCTTTAAATCTACAAAGAGGACAGATTAGGGATACACTGTCTTTACTAAAAGCTGGACTTCCTTTTATTATTCCTTTTATCCCTATTCATTTGAGCAATTACTTAAAATAAGATGAATTTGCTGGAGATTTAGGTCTTTATGTGGGCAGAGTAATCTTAGCATAATCTAAATTTACAGATATTACTGTTTATGTCTGAATTTTTAATGTAAGTTGTTTCCACTAATCTGGACTGAGGTTAATCTAAACAATCATTTTTGTTTTTAAACAGAAGATTTCTATTTCATCAAGGCGTATCAAGTTAATTAGGTTACACGGAGTTCCATAACAGGTCGAAACTAAACATTAGGCCGAGACCCAAAATCTCAGCATCTCTTTAACCTCCATGTCTGGGTGAAATGAGTTCTGTTGCAGGCAAAATGAAATTCTCCCTTATCTAGGCTTGTTTTGTTTCTTTTTCGTTTGTGAAAATTATTTTCGTTTAAAAAAAAGTTGAAATGAATCGTACATTCTTTTGATATCGACAATTTTGTTTACTGACTATGTATATTTCCAGGTATTTGTATTGGTGCAAAATAAACCAGTATTTGTACATCAATATCAAGAAATGCTTGCACCTGAAAATAAATATTTACGCAGGAAAACCAACCTCAAAATTCGCCGAAACAGAATTATATAATTTGGAAAAAATACACGTCCGTGTTTTAATATTTCACGCCTGTCACAGCATGTCCAAAAGTGTTTCGGCCCACGCCATTCGGTATCCGCAGATTAACCGTCGAGGTCGAAAACCAGTCTCTTGGGGCTCTCCTGAAAAAAACAAAATGCCAAAACTTTTTTAACTTACCTTTTTTCCCGGTTGCGCACGCTTCACGGAAAACTACTAAAATAAACCGCATTTTAACGACCCTCCGTGAAATAGAGCTCAATTTTTTTTTCTTTTCTTTTTTTGAATTACGGTACAGGTTTTGTAGCTGGAGTTTTTGGTCCAATTTTTGATTACTCGACTGTGTTCCGAACGGGTTTTCCGATAGAAAGAATAGTTTTTCGACGAATGTTTTGTTCGGAAACTCGTGTAAAGTCTGGCTTAAAGATTTAGTTTGAGATGTGTGTAGTATTGACAGATGTTTAAGCCTGTGCAAGCCTGCTTTTGTCTCTAAACTTGTAGTTAAATTCCTGTTTGTATCTAACAAATAAACATAAAACTCTGAGCTCAAAAATCTTGCATTATATTATTATAACTTATCTATAAGTACCTATCAGAGCGAAAATTCGAGAATAAGAAGTATTTAAAAGGTAACACAAAGGTATACCTACCATTGGTTTTCTAGAATAAATCGAAAAACCTTACTTAAAAATTCAAAAGCGGTAATGAAGGAAGAATACAAGGAACAACGTCGAAACAGTGCCATAAAACAAGTAAAAAAATCTCCAAAACACTTCTTTTTACATGCCCTTGAACCTGAAACGAAGGCAAATTTTCTCATCAGCCGCCGTGTTAGCTTTTATTAGGGTTCCTCAACGAAGATATAAAAACTTCTGGTTGTAAAACGATAGTTCGAGATGGGTCTTGTCGTGTTTGATGACCAAAAGAATTGAATTATGCTAATATAGTGTTAGGATATTTTTATGAAGGGACACGTTTTGTAGTGGTTTATGTGACTTATGAATAGATATTCACGATTATAGTCCTTGTGATACGAGTAGAGTTAAGTAAAACAAAAGTATTTTGTCTAGACAGTTAATCGAAAGTAATGTTCTAGTATTATATAATAGGCATAATCAGCCTATATTGTTCCCACTGCTGGAACATAGGCTTCCTCTCGTCGAGAGGGAGTGGGCTGTAATCTACCACGCCAGCTCAGTGTGGATTGGTAGATATCACATGCCTTTGAATTTTTGGTTCTAGGATATGCCGGTTTCCTCACGATGTTTTCCTTTACCGTTTTGAGAGCAATGGAGATGAAATTATTTACACAAAGTAAAGCGCCTGCCTGGGTTCGAACCCACGACCAACAACTCGTATATCGGGGCTGTTACAACAGGGGCACCACTGCTCTCTCTAGTATCATAATTATCATTATTACCATTTCAGGATAGTTTCATAACAATTTCAATAGGTACCTATTAACTATTTTAATTGAAATCTATAGAATGTTTTCTGCTAAATGGTTTCATATACTGGCAATCCGTGTAGCGTACAAAACATAATAATATAATCAATAGACAACGCTACTAGCATGTGGTTAAAATTTTGGCACGATCCCTAATGATCTTTTCAACTGTCTATAAAAAGGTCAATAAACCCAGCAACAATTGTAAACTCTATTTCAGCCACACAAGACCACAACAAGAAGGTTACACACATACAATCATTGGGGACCTAAATTAAATCAAGGTTACTACGGAACCCGATCCCATATCCCAACTCCACTATAAAAATAACATCGCGTAAAAGTGAGCTCAACTGAACGAGCTGATTCCACATGAATTTTGCATTCGAAGTAGGCTTTTTAAATTTTTTTATACCATTTCTACGAAATGATACGTTTGTATCGGGTCCATTCACACTTGCCATACCGTCGCTGATAAATTAAATTTCGCAGCGAACTGACGGCCGGAACGATAAACGAAATAACACAGCTACACGAGAGCTACTGTGGGAAAACTCACTGGACTTCGCGCGGTTTTTCCATGTAAATGTCTAGCACATTCGTATTTTTTGGTGGTAGAAGGGTGATTTAATGGTGTGGCAACTGGCCTGGTTTTTCGTGGCCAGTTTTAGTCGGTTTGAGGCCAATTTGTGTGCACTTCCTGGCACGTTTACGAAGCATGATATGTGAGAGATTTTCCGAACCTAAATTCGCAAGGTAGTTGTGTACCTATCAATCATGCGTGCTTGAAATCAGCTGGAATGCAGCTCGATTTATGAATCGAGATACGGGAAGCGAATGTGAATCCGAAAATTGAGCTACATTAGAGCAATTCTACTGAGGCGCCAAAATACGTGCGTGATTTGGGCGATAATTTGGAGCTCGCTGCTGATGACTTTCACAAGTTGGAACGATCTACAATTTGGGCTCCAGATACGCCATTTTAAAGCTCCACAATTTCGCATTGTCGAGATTTCGATTTCTACCTCAAAAAATATAGGTCCTTATCATTAAGATTTACGTAAGAGTTTCGGTTTTTGCCTCCAAAAAGTACCAGTAAAGGGTGAGCCTTTTTCATTCTTAATACTTTCCTGCCGTGGAGACAGGAAAGTATTAAGAATGAAAAAGGCTCACCGCAGAACTATTCTTTTGTGTCGTAACTCGTAAAAACCATCTTATGACAAACGATCGTAAGGTGTAAGTTTTAGCAGGTCGCCGCCGTCTAAAATAATAAATTGTCGACACAAACTTAATAAAGCAGTATCTATGAGAGAAATTGCTTCTGTTATTATATTTCTAAAGACTTTTGCTATGAAAAGATATCTGATTCTTTTTGCTTCAGGCTCAGTTTTCGGTAAAAAAGGAAAAGTCAATTTATTTCGTTGAATAACATGGATACTAATCATACAGATGTTTTATTAATACTGTAGGGACCTACAATTTTTTTATACAAGATTTACCTTGGCCTGATATTATCAAGATTTCATTTCTAAAATATAATATTGCTAACGGTTGTTTATTTTGCTGTTTCGTCAAGAGATTTCTACGTTTTTTTAATGTGACTGTTTCAGTAAGTTTTTCACATCAGTCGTAGATTAAACACAAATCCCCTTGTTAATAAACTCCAGTAAAAAAGTTACACTAGTATTAGGCTGCGTTTCCACCAGAGATGAGTGAGGATGCGTAGCGACGGATGTGTGTGAAACTAACCAATTACATCGCTTCACTGTCACGGCTTGAGCTAAGTTATTGGTTATTTTTTCACACATCGCTGCGATTTTCTCGCCCGTGGAGATGGTGCCTAACAATACTCTTTATTCCCACCAACAAATTAATCATATTACTCTTCTCTGAAACCGGTCGTTTCCACCAATGCCCTAAAAGCAAAATATTTATTTTCGGTACCGTCACCCGATTAACGCGAACGGGCGGCTTATCGGCATCATCAGTAACATTTGGTACAATTCTACTTTGATACGTGCCCATTCGTAAAACGGAGGCTTTAATTAAGCCTTTATTGCCTCGAAATCGATTGCTATCATTTGCATATGAGTGTTTTTGTTTACGTGAAAATGTGGAGCGAATTATTTTGTTTTCATCTGTTTTGTTCAATATTTTTGGTTGTTCTGTAATAATAGGTTTTGAATGCAAAGTCTGTTTAGATGTGGTTGGTAGAGGGCGACACGTGTATTGGTTCCATTTAATCCATTTACAGGGTGTTTCATGTTCGATTCCGATGTAAAGGTATGTCGATATGACCATTACTTTACCGGTGAATCTAACTTTCAAGAAGATGACATTAAAAACTGATTAACTGACACATATTGATTAATCTATTTGACATTTTACTATTTTATTTTTTATTACTGCAACCTTCTTGTTGACATTTTTATTTTTATTTGACATGTACTGTAATTCGAACGATTTGACATTAATGTATAATTATGTATTGTTGTAATTTCCTAATTGAACTATAATGTCTTTAAATTTGTGTAAATTAAACGTGATTTGCATGCCCATGTGACGGTAGAACGTGGAGGACTTCTTAATAATAAACATCAATGTAAAAATTACCCATGTTTGCAAAGAATAAATGATTTGATTTGATTTGATTTGATTTGATAAAGCTGTTACTGGCCGACAAAAGATCTGTTTACGCTTGAATGTGTTGTGAAGCTTTGAATACACAAAACCAGAATGTATCGATATCAAGACTCCAGCCTGCTACTAAGAATTTTCAGATAGAAAAATACAATAACACTTTACCCGACCTGGGAATCGAACTCAGAACCTCATGCTCAGTAGTAGCGCTTGCGACCACTAGACCAACGAGGCGGTCCAAAGAAATATTAACCCAATTATGAATTTAAGAACAGTTTCAGCGCTCATTAATAATTTGTATGAATGATCTACAAGTCTAAAATCCACGTTTCGAAAAATCTTGATTTAAATATTAATTAGTTGTGTCTGCTATGGGGAATCCCCATCCCCCCTACCCTCCAATTCTACAAGAAAACGTTCAACAACCCACATTCACATTAACCCACAAATCGCCCGAGACAATTGAAACACCCGCTTAAATAAACAAGAACAACATTAATACATAGAACGACTCCAAATGTGTCTCCAGTGCCACATTTGGGGGCTCTGAAGTGAAAACCAATAACGTAAATATGCCTTGACTGTAACCAACTTCCAAGGAAGGTTACGAGTCAAATAATTTCGGAGGCAGATAGATTAAGGCTCGAATATTTTGTTGCTACAGTCACGTTTATAGCTACGTACGGTTGGTCGTCTCAAAAAGATGTATACCATAATTTGCCTGCCCTTATCCCCATTTATTTGGGGTCCGCACATGTATTTTTCTTCTATACGTCTCCATTAGAAGTCACTCCCTTTCTAGCCATATGGCTAGAAAGGGAGAGACGATATCGTCTCTCACACAGTCCATCTATCCAGAGCTTCCCTTACTCAAAAAGATGTATAATATCGACAAGAATTAATTTAAATATTGTCTATAACCAGAATACCCCCGAAATTCCACGTTGTTGCATAACTTTAATTGGTCGAGATTTTTTATTTCATATTCTATAAAGCA
The DNA here is from genome assembly GCA_948150665.1 of Conistra vaccinii. Taxonomy (NCBI): domain Eukaryota; kingdom Metazoa; phylum Arthropoda; class Insecta; order Lepidoptera; family Noctuidae; genus Conistra; species Conistra vaccinii. The sequence goes on from OX411329.1 coordinate 20,420,323, forward strand.
CCTCTTTAGGTCATGAGGCATCCGAATATCAAAAAATATTTGGCCTAGGTCAGGCAATGTATAGTACATTGTATCCTAGTTCCATAATATTGTATTTATGTGTAGCCACAAAACTACAAAAACTACATAGTATTGGATATTAATTACAGCTTCACAGGCATACAGTGTTATGGAATACAAATAATTGTAGACAATCAAATGAATTTCTGTCGATGTATACATATTTTTGACGTTAGCTATAATGTAACGTCTGTGTTAGTTTATTTATATATAAAACTTCGGGATCCCCCCGTTTTGTCTAAAGGATTTTGACAAATTTTCATTATCCAAACAAATTTTAGCAACCTTTTTTTATACCAATGCAATATTTGGAATGATTTTAGTACGCACATTTTCATTTGGTCAAATTTTTACTTGGCAGAATATTACCAAGGATAATGTCATTAAGGCATTTGGTCTTTAATCAAATGATTTATTACAGCAAACTATCTTTAGACAATAAACATTTAGTCAATTGATTTGAAAAAATATAAAGACAAAATTAAGATTTTTGGTAATTATATAATTAAAAAATGCGCTTTTATTTTAATATAACCATTTGTATGCGATGTTATTTGCGTACTTCTTTGTAAGTTTATGTAAGGCTAAAAGCGTCTTGGTAATTTTTGTCTCCGACCAACTGTTTGTCGTAAAACAAATACACAGAAACGAATCGCTGCAAAACCGACTCCACGTAGTCTTGTCTGCCCCACCCCTAGAGTGTAATTTAAACCCGCGTAGGCGCGGAGGGGCGAGGCGGCCCGCGAGCTGAGGAGCAGGTGGTTTGAAGGCCCGCCGCCGCGGCTGAGGCTGGCCGGCGAAGCCGGTCAGCAAGCCGAAGCTGCGGTGGTGAGCGTTAAAACCATCTGCGACGATAAGCTCGTGTGGAGCCGCCCAAACCCCGCAGCGCCGGAGCCGTGACAGAAACAATGCTTGCTGCATGTTGCATGCCTGCTTGCATGTTGCATGCCTGCTTGCATGTTTATTTGCATGCTGCTTGCCTGCTTGCATGCTGCATGCCTGCTTGCATGCTGCATGCCTGCTTGCACGCTGCATGCCTGCTTGCATGCTGCATGCCTGCTTGCACGCTGCATGCCTGCTTGCATGCTGCATGCTTGAAGCAAGCAAATCATAATATTGACCTGTTACTGCTCCTGAGAATCGCGGATCTTGACTTTCAGAATGTTGACCTTGACATCTAGGTCAATAATATCAAGGTCAAGGACAATGCCCTTAAGGTGTCCCATGGTGTTTCCCCACCCTACTACACCCACATCGTATCGATTTTTTTTTGTAAATTGAAAACTAGCGTAATTAAGTATTTGGCTTATTTTATTTTGCGTAAAATATGTTATACCAACTGAAATATTTGCCTAAATTAAAATTGGTAAAAGTTCTAGTTGGTAAGCAAGTTATTGTTTAAACGTCCACTTGCCAAACATTAGGTTTGCGTTACAATTATTTGTGAAGAGTTTATTTGCTAAGTAATAATTTGGCAAATGAAATTATGCAGAAAATTGTTTGGGAAGTGATAATTTGTCAATTTCTTTTAGATCAAACAAGGGAGACCCATAAAACTTCTTATTCCAGCCGCGATACAGACAAGAACGTACCTCTATGTACATATGTCGAAAATATTTCAGGAGGCTTTGCTTACACAGTATAAAAACTGATTCCTAATATTTCTTGTTAGCACGTTCTGTTTTTATAACAAAATTGTAAGTCTACCAAGAAAAATAAGCTGCTAAAATATGCTAGCTGTTTTAACGTGATTCTTGTGTCATGAAAAGCTAAAATAAAACGTTAAGGGGGCTAACAAAGGAAGGTTACAGAACACTAACACATATTATTTGGGATCAGTCGTTATAATTAAGTATTTAATGAGGACTAGGCAGGTAACAAGCAAAAAAAAATGCGTCCGAAATTTTTTGAGCCACACGTACTCAATGATTTGTTAGTTTTCTCTCCACCTACCTGAGTCTGACTATTCAAAATGTCTAGGTCGTGACCCATTCATTACAATGAACGTGACTAAATATGGAACAACCTTGACAGCAGGTCGTCGTGACGTGTATTAATTAACCCACTAACTAATTGAAATAATTGTTCTACTTCGTAATTACTCTTTTGAATGGAAATTTCTGGATTTGGAGGTTTACATAAATGTAGATTTATTAACGTGTTACCTACGTAACGGGTAGTGGAACTTTGATGACTTTGAGCTTGTAAATAATTTATTTTCTACGAGTTTCTATGTATTCACCGACCGTGATTTTGGAGGCCTTCGTTCAGCTGTGAGCAATAGATTTACTTACGAATACCATGTGTAGGTAAAGCTGTGCTCGAATAAGAATATATTAGTATTTTGCGGGGACAGTGGTGGCCCCAGTGGCGGCTTCGACTTAAGAGTCGTACGAGTAGGTCGTGGTTTCGAAGTATGCGATCCCGGCAGACACTTTACTTTGTGGAATTTATATCATCACCACTGCACTTAAAAGGGGTGAAGGAACCGACATGTCCTAGAACCAAAAAATCGAAGACATGTGACATACACCAAACCGCACTGGGGTTGCGTGGTGGATTATGGCCCACTGCCTCTCGCAGAGACGAGGCCTGTATTGTAACAGTAGAAACGTTATAGGGGAACGGATAGGCTGATTATGAATATTTAGCGTGGGTATAGTTGACCTCGTATCTAATATCTATAACACACTAAGGTTGACACTTGTTGTGTGTCACTTGGGTTAAAGTTTAGAAACGTGCCGCCTCGATTGGGGGTTAGTAGACCGTCCCACTCTCTCCCCCCGCCGGAGATACATAGTCTTTTTTTTAAAGATATTTTTTAAGACATAAATCTTATAGAACCTTATAGACCACTGTTTTATTGCTATGTTAAATTAAATATTCTAGTTACAGTAAACTTACAATGTCATTATTTTCTGAAACTTTTTGTAACAATATTCTTATTCTTTTTCTTTAGTATAATTTTTTTGGAGTAAGGCGTAGTCGAGCTTCGCGTGGCTTCTATTTCTGTCTGCAGGGTTTAATTAAAGAAATCTAACACGAAGGAGATGAGGGGTCGTTTGTCTACTTTGCTTGCTGAGCCCCAGTCATCCCTTCGAACCTAACTTGTTCGAGTCGGGGTGCCCCAAGTCTCAAGCTCGCTAGGCTCGGTCTTCGCGAAGCGTTCTACACCTATGCGCAAAACTTTGAAGCTTCTCACTCGTGGCATAAAGTACAGTGGAGACAATATTTACGTTCCTAACCTAAACAATAATACTTTTTATGAAAAAAATGCGTGTCTGGCAAAAATAAATTTTATTGTTGTGGTGGGTTCAGGAGACCCTCCAGAACACCCAAACAGCCTCTCATTCTTTCTAGCGAGGCGGCACGTTTATAAACCTACCCCGTCACTTGCACGTCATATAACGTCAAGGTCTGTTTTCCCTTGACCAAGGTAATACACACATCAAAAGTGTCTAGGGATCAAGCATTTTTATGCGGATTTCTTGAGATTGAGATGTGGCTTTGTAATAAATTTATGATTTTATAAATTTATATGGATCCTTTTTGGTGCATTTCATAATTTGAATCAGGAACTGTGAATCAAATTCGAGTAAAAGATGAAAATCAGCTGTCAATATTTTCCCTATAAAAACATACAACGCATTGAAGACATTATTAGTGCTACTGTTTCCCTACTACTGATTAAAACCAACGTTATTATGGAGCAGCGACGTCATTTAAGCAGGGAAGAAATGCTCAGAGCCGTGGGAATGATAGAAGCTGGTTCCCGGCAACGTACTGTGGCTTTAGCTCTGAATACAAGTCAGAGTGTTATCAGTCGACTTTGGACACGTTACCGAAGCACTGGTACCGTGGCTGAGCGCCATGGAGGACGGTATCGCTGCACCACACGGAGACAAGACCGATACATTCAAATCTTAGCTCGAAGAGCTCCAACAATAACCGCCATGATGTTAGCCGTGAGGCTTCATCACTCTTCAGGGAACTTAATTAGCGACCAAACAGTCAGAAACCGCTTGCATGAAGTGAACCTTCATTCCCGAAGACCGCTACGGGTACCACCTATAGCAATGCACAATCGTAGGATTCGATATCAATGGGCTCTTGAACACAGAAATTGGGCAGAAGAACAATGGCGTTTCGTGTGCTTTTCTGATGAGTCTCGTTTTGGTATGAGACCGGATACAAGACGTATACGACACTGGAGAACCCCTGGACGCCAACAGCGATTAAAATCCTGCCAGGAAGTCCATCCTTATAGTGGTGGAACCATCATGGTATGGGCGGGTATTTGGATCGGCGGAAGAACTGAGTTGATTTGGATCAGAGGCAACCTCAACGCTCAAATTTATGCTGAGACGATTGTATCAGACGTCATCGTTCCTCTACAAGTGCAAATCGGTCCCTTATTTCAGTTAATGCATGATAATGCACGACCGCACACCGCAAGAGTTGTAAGACAGACTCTCGCCGCAGCTAACATCAATGTCCTGCCCTGGCCTGCTCAGTCGCCAGACTTGAACCCGATTGAGCATGCATGGGATATGCTACAGAGAAGAGCTCTGCCGAATATGGAGGGTATCCAGTCGCAAGAAGACCTTTTTTTGTTGTTGCAACGAACATGGGCGGCCATTCCACAGCGTGATTTGGATGAACTCATTTTGAGTATGCCAAACCGATGTTCTTGTGTTGTTAGTGTTCGCGGTAGAAACACGGATTATTAATTGTTTAAGTTACCCAATAAAATTTTAAAGAAAACTGTTATTTCAGTCTTTTTTTCGAACTTTAATGTTAGTGGTTCAAATGTCAAAAATCCCTTTATTAGGAAAATGGCAAATTTCTTTATTAATGCAAAGGTGACTTGGTTTATCGTTACTGTGACAAACGAAAACACTTTATTTGATGAATCCTTAAAGAAAATTTTAATTAATATCAATCAGGAGAAAAGTTATTGCAAAAATATATGTTGATCCCTAGACACTTTTGATGTGTGTATATTAATGAAAGATATTTAAAGAACAATAAGTAGGTACCTATTCTAAATCGCAAATTAAACAATGAGTACATGAGCAACACTAATATTAGACAACTGCCAAAATCAATCAAATCAATCAAAATCAAATCTGTATAATGTCTCTCGTCATAAAGATGAAGATTCGGATTAAATCATTCTACGAGAGCGAGATTAATAATTAACAATAACGGTAACAATTTTTCAAGTCATTGCATTATTTTCTTTCGACAAAAGAATGTTTGTTTAATCCACGTAGGCAAATTCACATTTATCCCTATTACAACCAGGCAACGAGTCCTCATCAAGCGGTAGTATGGCCCAATAACTGGGTTGTGGAGGTCTGATATGCACTCACTCTAATGTAAATACTGGTATTCAGCTGCATCCAGTTCGACTAGAAGCTGACAACTGTGGCATTCTGCTGTGCAGAACCACAATTTTTAGTCTACTTATATGTTTTTAAGCTACTGCTTTACAGCTACTTTATTAAACAATTCACCTTTTGATACCTTACCTATTGAAATCCATCATCATTCATGTAAACTTCCTTGTATTTAGTCTTAATCACACTATACCTGTAATAGCATACTTTTATATTCTTTGATTGTTTTAGCATCTAAACCCTATTTTATTAATTTCCTGTTGTAAAAACGTTAGAATACTTTACATTTTAACATTTTAATTGAAAGCTGTCATCTGTCTTATTTTATCTGTCTTTTTTTTACTTTTCTTAACCATAGACATAATGTGCTATAGACACTTTATCTTCTTCTAAACCTATTATAAAACAGGTGAATACACTGTATTGTTCGCAATACGGGCAGTTATAGACTACCACTCTGTAAACCGTTTTTATCCGTTCTGGCCATCATTCAATTAAGAATTAACTTGATAGATGTTTGAAATGTTTTAAAATATGACACAGAACGATAAAAACGGGTTTCTTTTTTTAACGAGTTGAAGTTTGGCTCTAGCCGTGTGATGTGTTACTTTTCACCTTGAATCTAATTACCTACTTGAATCTTAGCCTGATTAGTTCAGTGTAACTAACATAATATTACTGTGTGTTTTCTAAACTATTGTGCAACCGTGTTATTCGATCAATAAACTTTTGGTGTATCAGTGACTACCCAGCTTATCATTTTACCGACTCTCTCGCCTAGCCCCATAGAGGGCCCTACACTAGCCATCTGGCCGCGTGGCGCAGGACGCCACGCCTCAACGTCACACTAGCTGAGTAATAGAGCTCGATACGACGTCAAGTGACGCGACGCCAGGCGCCATAGTCCTCCGAGAGTCACCTCCGAGAGTGACCTCCTACCTCACGACACGACGTCACGAGTGACGCCGACGCGTCCCTCCTGTTAACGTGAGGCTCTACGAAGTGCCTCCGCTATATAACTACCTCTCACTTCTCACCTCTCCATCCAACAGAGTAGAGGAACCTCCTGTTCGGCGTGCTACGCGGTAGCCTGGCTCCTCTGCACTCTCTGCCTACCTGCCTGCCTGCCTGCTTACCTGTCCTCCTATCCTGAGCATCCCACGTCGAGTGAAGCCGACCCCTTAACCCTCTTTAGCTTTTATACTCTAACTATACTCTTAACCTTTAACCTTTTTTATTTTAATTGTTATCAACGCTTAGCTCCGAGGAGCTAAACGTTACGTTACACAACATAGTTGGAAAAGGCTAGGCTGAGTATGATGATTATTCTCACTACAACTCGTAACACAAATTAATACAACCAAAACATAGTACGTCAATCATTTCAAAACATTCGTTCAAAAGTTTTCAAACATTACGTTAGCACCAGTAATTCACGTCGTTGGTGTACTGACCAATGCGAGTTGAAACTATAAATCCTCATTAGGTAGCAAGAACAAGGTTTTAAATGCCTTATAAATCAGCTTCGACTGTTTACTGGGTGCTGTCGAAGTGCCGAAGTGCCGTAAATAATGTAACCAAGGTACTGTGGGAAGAATTTGTTCTAGTTTTTGGGTGTTAGTTCCCATTGTTGAACCTTTTAAATTAATGTGTGTGGTGGAGTGCTTAAATAACTTATTATTCAAACGTTTTGAATTCTTCTGCTTTTGCATTCAGTACTAGCCAAACTGTAAAACATTTTGGCGAACTATTTTGCACATGTCAGCTCTTCAGCTAACTCATACTTTTTTTACTTCTATTCTTAATACGAATTAGCGTTTGACTCATATGCTATCAACGTATAAACGAACTGCACCCTGCGGTTTCTCTCATATAAGTCTCGATCTCGTAGGAATATCCGGATAAAAAGTATCCTATGTTCTAACCCAGGTCATCGTTTACCCATATGCCAAATTTCATCTAAATTCGTTCAGCCGTTTTAGCGTAAACGCGTAACAAACAAACGAATGCATGGTAAAACCACGCCGCTAATCCCATTGCTAACAACAATGTATCCCATTTCAAAAATAGCCCACAATTTACGATATCCACAGTCGACACCAAAACAGTCTTAAACACGAGCTTATAAATCAACATCGGTTGTTTACAAACTCCGACACTATTAGTGCCAAACTACTGTAAACAAGTCACAAGAAAACGATAAAATTCTAGTGTTAGTGCTTTAAGTTTATCCGTTCTTTAAAGTTGTTGTGTAGCGGTCTGTAAAGTGCCAAGTAGTGCTCGTGAATTTAGGTATTAAGTGCGCTAAGAATATAGTTCAGGGAATTGAAAATAGGAGGACTTCGTAAAGAAAAGAAATGCGCTTTCGAAAGTTGAATAAATCCACTGGGAGATTATCAAGCACTCTTAGGCCCTTTGTACCACGTTTTTCTGCCGTGAAAAACTATGGTTAATTTGCCGTGTGTAGGCACGGTTGTCAGTGTTGTATGGATCACTATGGAAGCTCGTTGATAGGACATGTTTTTTTTCTATACGGCGCGGTTTATACGCCGTATGATAAAGAAACCGTGCCGTGTACTTAGGCCTTGTAGCAGACCAATATTGACCGAAAGTGTTAAAATTTTTAACCGTCTCTGTAGTCTAGTGGTTAAACCACCTGTCTCAGGCCCAGAGGTACCGGGTTCGATTCCCAGTGAGAGCAAAATTTCTGCTCAGTTTGGTCGGTGGTAGGGCTTGGTCTAAGTCCGCCTGGCTAGCTACCACCATCATAATTATCTAAGTCTGTCGCCATAACAATAATGTAAACAGCATTGTTGTGTATCGGCACTAAGAGATAAGATAGTCAGTTCCTCTGTAGTTGAGGATTCCGTGTGAAGCTCGCTTCCACCTTCGGCCGGTTTATCACTTACCATCAGGTGAGATGCAGGCCAAAAGCTTCAACGAAGTGGGTAAACAAAAAAAACTTTGTATTAGTGTCCGCGCCACCACTGAAGTTCTTTTGACGCGGGGCGTGTCCAAGTCATTGCAAATAATTGCATTAAAAAAAAAATTGGTTCCAGACTTTTCCGCCGGACTTCAGTGGTGGCGCGGAGTCTTTGTGTGGTACAACTATTAGTATAAACCTTGACTTGCCCTGTAAACGGATCAGCTGATACAGGATCATTCATTCATGACTTGACTGCAATGGTTTTAGAAAACCTATGTCAGTTTGTTTAGGGAAGCTGGTGATTGATCTCACTGTAGATACCTATGTAATATTGTTTGTGTATATTTTGTGGCTTCGTGTACTTCGGAATGACCGCAGGAATCCGTTGGCTGCGGGAAGCACAGACCCGCCCCCCAATTACGCAATGCACGATCAATTTTAAATTGAAACCAATTGAAAAAGATTGCCAGTCCATTGCTTCATAAGTTCGACAAAAATAATTGAGCAGATTTTTTTTGTCGAACTTATGAAGCAATGGACTGGCAATCTTTTTCAATTGGTTTCAATTTAAAATTGATCCATTACGTAATTAGGGTGCCGGTCGAAGTGGCGGTGCTTGGGGGAGGCCTATGTCCAGCTGTGGACATCTTTCCGTTGAAATGATGATGATGATGATACTTCGTGCTTGTTTAAGTTAGATAACACCCTCTTGATGAACTATCCGTGTAATGAAATATTCAATCGTGTAATTTTGTTGGATTACAAATTGGTCCCTAACCAGGTAAAGAAAGGTTTAGGGGACGACCTAATTATAAAAACTGGAGCTGAACCCGCATAGGAAGGGTTTCGTACAATATTTAGCAAAAAACGCCGAAAAACACACTTTTCTTTTATGGGTAGCTTTTAATCTTTAACTTTATTTTATTTTTATGTTTTGTTATAGCGGCAAAAGAAATAGGTACACAATCTGTGAAATTTTAACTGTCTACCTATTACCGTTCATGAGATACAGCCCACTGATAGACAGACGGACGGACGGACATCGAAGGCTTAGTAATAGGGTTACAGAACCCTAACTTCTACGAAATTAACAGCATTTTTTTTTCTTTTTTTTTCTCTATAAGTATTAATATTATAAACTTCTTCATAAAAAAACATGCTGTTTTCAGGCCTTTCAAATTAATTGCTTTCAAGAAATTTTCTTTTCATGTTATTCTTTTCAAATAAACATTTAAGTTAGATTTATCTAGGTCACGTTTAAGTGATATTAACTATTTCTTCTTTAAAAACAATTATTATAATAGGATCCTCATGAAAATCGTTTTATACAATGAGATGGCAGTCACACCGCACTGTAACAAATATTTCCAGAAACTGTTCTCAGAAAAGGAATTTTAATCGCATTTCTGTTTTCTTGCCAAAATCTTTGTGACAATAGATTTATTTCCACGAATTTCTTGATTGAAGTGGTTCCCGAAACACTTGGAATTTCGTGGTAATTGAAATTCCTGTAAACCCAATCATTATTTAGTCACAATTTAGTAATTTTGGGTCAGATTTTTTTATTAAAATCCATTTGATTTCGATAGGAAAGGTTTACGTACTTCGTGCGATTAGCAATATTACTTAAATAATCTTTGTATACAGCACATTCGATTAACTTAATTGAATAATTTGCGTTATGGTCATCATGTACGCATTGTAGAGTTTTTATTTCAATTTCCAAGATAATATTTACATAATAAAACAGTTTCACACAGGTTTAAAGTTAACAGTCTTAAAATAATAACATGTACAAGCTTATATAATAAAAAGAGAGGGGAAGAAATCATAGGGCATCAAAAAGTTAGTCCGCATCGCTGTCAATAAGAAAAGCGGTCCAAAGGCTGGCGGGCAGCATTGTCACATCGTATGGCAATGCTGATGATTCTTTGGCCAAGAAATAGCCAGCCCTCTGGTCACGTGAAGAGTCGACTAACCGCTTGGCGATGTCTCAAAAAACTAAGTGGGCACTCGGACCGCATGGCCCTAGTATTTTAACCCCAAACGGCTCGAACATATAAGTCCCAATAAGGAGTATTTGCGCCTTTTGAGGTTTTCCGCGCCTGCAGCAGCCGTCCCAGCACATCCTGCTACGAAGATGGGATGGCGCAAGGGTGTCGACACACGTTGCATCCCACACCAAAGTGAGTTTATGTTGTTATCAGTAAAAACTATCTCTCACAAGCTTTGAAAGGCGAATCGCTAGCCTCATAAAGTATCCTCGATTATATGAAGTGTTAATGTAACTTAGGACAAGCATATTTTAATTATTGTTCTTATGGTAAATTTATGTATTTGAAAATGAAAAAATATAGGAAGGGTTTAAATACTCACCTTCTATGTCAGTTAAAATTAACATATCAAAAACTGACAGCTTCTCAACCTATCCAAGCCGAACCATAACCTTTCTAAATATTCTGGTCACCATTATCGATTCAAATTATGCGACGACGTTCTAAATGCAGCCTCGAACGTCGTTATCAATTTATTAAACAGCTAGTTTGTCAGCATTCCTGCGAGGCTTTGCTCGATGCAATAATGACAGCAATTTTAATTATGGAGAGCGATCTTCGTAATTAAAGTTTAATATTATAATCCTGGGTTTAATATTTAGGTCGTTTAACTTTAAACTCAAGTTAGTTAACGTAAGATTAACAGTTGTGAATTGATATAATTATGGAAACATGTTTCAATCAAAATTATTAGGAAATCTGGTCGTATCTTTATAATAATGTAGTGGATTTTGTCAAGCCATATTATTTTTGTAAATTGATCTCATGTTTCAAAAAGTCATACGTTTACAATGGGTTCAAAAGTTGCAGTATCTACTTACAAGAAACAAGAAAATCACTGACAGACAACGCGCTGACAAAGCCGCTGGAAGAATGAAAGTTTGCACAATATGTACGAATAAATTATTTTCTAAACCAATCATTCATATAGCTAAGAAAATGCGACTGTATCATTATTTTTTTAACAAAAATAGTCTAAAATAAATATATTTTTTTAACTGTTGCAAGGGTGTTCTACATAAATAATCGTGAATTTGTCGAATTATAGGGCATGAAAAAAGAAAAATAATTAATAATTAGAAGGTATGCCAGTTGATTATTTGATGGATATAAAAAGGAACACCTTGTTTTAAAAGCGAGCGACGGATTTTAGAAATTTCAAGGGATTAAAGTTTCTCAAACAATTTGTAACTTTTGTCGATGTAAAATCCTTTTAGGTGCATTGCTTCTTATTGTTGTGTTATTTTAGGAAGCAAAAATATTCGTATGTTTCTCCCTAGTAACTACAATCAATAACACAAGAAACTTCACATCGCCATCCATATTTATCTGTATCCGCCATCCGCCTATTTACATATTTATCATATCGCCGACAAAAAAGGGAATGGCGGCTAAAAACCGTGAGATATGTTAGCATTTACATATTTATATAAAAAGATGTTTTCAATTTTCCTCTTGGCTTTTATTTATTCGAGTTTTTTCTTTCGCGGTGGGAATGAGAAACTTTGGATGTAGCAATCGGCATTTTTTTCGTAAATTGCGTTAGTCATGGGAGGGATTGTTTTTTTTTGGGGTTATGGGAAAAGCTGTCTGTAATTGCTTTGGGTCGATGAAAAAAGACATTTAGCCAGGGCTTTGTAAAATAAATCTATGGAATTTTTTATGGAAGCTTCACAATAAAATATTGTTTTTCTAAAATCACAGACCGCTTTGTATAAACTCAACAAGACATAATAACATGAATTGATCAAGAGATTTTCTTACCAATCTCACTTTTTATCCACACAAGAACATGACCTCTATATTCCTACCAGTTTTTCGAAGAAACCATATACCAATAATATTACAACTTCGGAAGAAGTCTTCTCACAACACGAAAAATAATTACCTCTCGTCCAGTTACAAAACTTTTCTAACATTACCTACATCGACAACCGGTAATCAATAATATTATTAACAAAATACCGTAGTTTTCCTCAACTTCCAACAAGCTCGGTTCGTGTAGCGTGCCCTTATTAAACTCGTAAGGTATATACGAGTATACCCTAGGGGCGGAGATGTAACCTGAAATATCAGCCGTCTGCGACTTGGTTTTCTCTAATTATTTTGCTTTCTCGAGATAAAAGTGTAGTAGAGGTACCCATTACTTTTGTGAGAGAGAAAATTTTTAGAAGAAAGTTTTGAGTACGAATGTTGATGGGTTTATGAGTAGGAGAAGACCAAAGAAGCGATGGATGGACAGGGTGAAAGATGATATGGCTAGAATCGGGATGATTACCGAGATAATGACTAATAGACAACGGAGAAGAAGAATTGACATGTTGCGTTGACCCCAAATAAATTGGGATATGGGTAACAGAATGATGATGAATACTTTTGTTGCCAATGTTGCCATAGCAACGTTAGAGTTTGATATTGTGGATCAGTAACTTCATTTATACATATAATAAATAGGTTGCTGTTGGCAGCTCACCCACCCAAATTTTTCGATACCCAATTCATCCAATTACAGATTATTTCCATTGTAAATAAAATACTCAATACCATAGCATATTCATTAATCGCATTTGTTTTTGCTAGGCTTTTTTACTGCTTTTCAGAGATGCGTGTGATTGGTGTGAGTTATTTCGCCCTAAAAATCGAATTTTAATCACGATTTTAAAAGCAGTAATTTATTACAGTAATTTAATTTAATTTCCTGTAATCGATGTGCAAGAATAGTATAGGTACGCGGTTGCGTTCGAAATTTATTTGCCAAACATGTAAACAAACACGAGTTTTGGGAAAAACAATTGTAATGCCGACACATGAGGTCCAGTTTGCGCTACAACTTCATATTTTTATGATCAGGTTTTCAGAACCAGAATCTACTTCAGACTGTTCCAATAACTTATTATATGCAGCCATAGATTTAGTATATGTATACTGCAGCATTAACTTTGCATGTTATAGTTTACCAAAATATCGTATTTCCGAATTTAATTAGGTAGTAGCTATCTATTTTAAATCAGTACATAATACATTATCAATAATGTTAGTAGTAGTAAGTAGTAATGTCAGTAGTAAATCCTATTACGGGAACACTATTAATGTATATATTAATTAGCTTTTAATTGCGGTAATTATATATTGGTCATTTTTTATTAATTTTAGTTCTGTTGGTATCAAAATATTATTACAAATGAGTTGTTGCTTCTAGCTGTTATTATCATATTACAGCTAGAAGCAACAACTCATTTGTTAGCCTCCTTCGATGCACGTTATAAAAAATAGATTATCACAGAAGCAAAATGAACAATATCGAGGCTTCGTTATTCATTGACAGTGAAAACGAATATAATTATTTGCTTATCATAGTATTATTGACTTGTAACAGTGACTTACCCATCTGTCATTTAGTGAAAGTCTAGAAAGAAGAGAGAAATAAAACAATTTGTATAGGGCGGGGAAGTCAATACGACAGTAAAAGTACCTCCCGCAGACAGGCGCGACGCGGCTCCGGAGGAAAAATAATTTCTTTGAAAACTTTACGGAAATTGTTCTACCGGGTGTCGCGTCTCGTCTGTCTGCGGGAGTCAAGCATTCATTCCAAAACTTGGCAACGTCGCAAATAGCTGTCAAACATTTACTGTTGTGTTTTGATTAATTTGGCAATATTACTGTATGGAAATAAAAATATCGCTAACTGGTGAACTAGAATATTAAATGAATTGCATAAATAACACTGAATTTTATGTTGTAACCGCTTTAGGTGTAAAAAAGGTATTTGGAATGTTTCCAAAACTAAATATTCGGTATTACGATATTAATTATTGCATTTTATAATCAATATTTTAGTTCACTATACATATTTGGCATCTATTTGCGACGTTGCCCACTTTCAGAATGCACGCTCTTAAAATAAACTTTAAAATATAATTATAATTATAATATTATCTAACTAATGTCGTTCCAAGTCTACAAACAAAAATTCTATCAAATTCATAATATCCAATTAGTCTCAATTGCTAGTCCGCTGGTTAGCCGGCTACTCTTCCACGAGCTGGACCGAGCAGTTTCTTCTTACTCTGCCGAGTCGCTTTAGCAACAGCGGTCATTGCTCTTTCCCTAATATCTCTCCGTAAAACCGAAACAAAAAACTATGTATGATTTTTCGTAATTGGAACATATTGATGATCACGATAGATATTGATTCAGGACATTAACGGGCTTTGTTTCTGTTTTTAAATAAAGAATAGTAGAAAATGTAGTTGTGTCGATGACCGCTATTGCCACGCTATAGCGACTAGGGTATAGTACGAGTATTGCCAGTATATTTATTTATTGTGGTATTCTCGTCCCGACATGGTAGAGGTAGGTTACTAGAAAAAAACATCAAAAGACTTCACTCTTTAAGATCACGTCTAAAAGATAAAGCAAAAAAATAAAAATAAAGAAAGCATAGTTACCAACTGCCAATTAAGAAAAGAAGTACCCAACAAAGAAATTAAATGCAAAACAGTTTCAGTAGATTTGCAAAACAATATTGCTAGGGAAAGAAGTTTTCTCAAGTGGAAAAATACCTCGATGAGGGGAATGTGGGTCAGTAATTGTTGGCTAACGGACGAACATTTTGTGGCTGACTTTACCCTGTATTTGATTATGGGAAAAACACCCTTAAAGGATGTAGGGGTGTTTAAGATGGTTTTGGAAAATTGCTGTGTTTTGGGAGTATTTACTAGGTTGAATAGTTTGCCATAGATTTCGCTGAAATTGTAATTATACGGTATGGAAATGAGATACCTAATTTAGTTTTGCGAAGTTCAAAAACATTTAATTTTATCCTAACTAATATTAGAATGGCGAAAGTAAGTTTGCTTGTTTGTTACGCTTTCACGCTAAAACGGCTGAACTAATATGGATGAAATTTGGCACATAAATAGACCATGACCGGAAGAAGGACATAGGATACTTTTTATCCCGATATTCTCACGGAATCGAGACTTATGCGGGTGAAACCGCGAGGCGCAACTAGTAAAGTCATAAAGAATAATGTGCCTTAGGTGCTTATGCTATAAAGACCACTTCTTAGCTAAAATATCAGTCATTCAAAAGAAGGCCAGACTTCAATTCTGTAAGATAGAACGTGGCAAGAAGCTTATTTTTTAACATAACATAACATCACGACTGTAATCTCCGAAGGTTTAAGCAGAGGTGTACCCGTAGTACACCCACATTTCGCCAGTTATGCTTAAGTCCCATGTAATAGGGAGCGAGCCTATTGCCATCAACCGGGCACAAATCGAGACTCCGGGCTGCTACTGAGGAAAAACCCAATAACACTTTTCCCGACTTGTGAATCAAAACCAGGACCTCATGCTCAACAGTAGCGCTTGCGACCACTAGACCAACGAGGCAAGCAGATTTTTATTCCAACATAAAAAATAAGCAGATAGCGGATTATAGCGTCCTGGAAAATGGCGTCAGTTTATGTATTTATGAATATAAATAATAAGCGAAAATATCGTGTAAACAAGGGTTATATCAAACTCTGAATCAAAAAATTATTCAAAAAACAAAAAACCCGACTGCAAATCGCCTGCGATACCAAAATTCTATAGATTATAATGCTTGTTTTTCTCTTTTCAGTTATGTGTTTTTGCAGTCGGGTTTTTTGTTTTTTGAATAATTTTCTTTATTTCAAGTTTTTTAGTTTTATTAATATAATCTTAATTTGGAATTGACTCATTACCAGCTTTTATTTGATACCAATATTGTTGTAATTTATTTGAAAAAAACCTTCCCCTCCCTTTTTTTGTATTTGCAGATGCAATACATAAATATTATATAGCCTATGTCACTTCTACGATTAAGACGAATCTAACGACACCTCCTATGTTAAAATCCATCAAGCCGTTTAGGCTACAGAGCGTGCCAAAGAAATAGACATACATACATACATACATATATAACTCGAAAAACATTACCCTCCTTCTGGGGCAGTCGGGTAAAAAGGAACATAATATAAGCATACTTGTTGCTTAACGCTCTGTAATGTTGCGTCTAACATCATAACGATGTTGTCAGACAAAGCAACATGCCACATACAAAACACAAGAAGCTTTCCCAGAAATATCCATAGCATTAACGGCGAGGCAAAGGTAGCTAAATAATTCCGGCATAACTTTCGACCAGAAATTCCAGTCAGAAAGTCCAAACTCGTTCTGGAATGTATTCCAGGAACGGTACGGGTAAAGTTTGTCCACAGCTAGACCTAACGTGGGGACACACGGGTAGAAGGGAAGTTTTGTGATTTAATAGTTAATAAAAACTAGGTTGGATCGTTATAGTGCTACAGTGTGGACAATATTTTTACCCGACTCGCTCGCCCCAGAAGTAGTGTAATGTTTTTCGAGAGCATGTTTGTATTGTATGTATATTTCTTTTATTTTGTGACGCTCTCACGCTAAAATGGCTAAGCGGATTTTGATCAAATTTGGCACATAGGTAGCCCATGACCTAGGCTAGGACATTGGATAATTTTTATCCCGCTTGAATGTTCTCGTGGGATAATTTCCGACCTCTACTTGAGCGAAGCCACAAAAGTTAGTAATCTATAAGGCCAACGTTTAAAAAACGAAATAACCATATTTTTCGTATTAACAAAATCAATCTGCCTAGCCTTTTCCCAACTATCTTGGGGTCGGCTTCCAGTCTAACCGCTGAATACCAGTATATTACAAGGAGCGACTGCCTGTCTGACTTCCACAACCCAGTAACTGGGTAATACCTACGATACCCCTTGGTAAGACTGGTGTCAGACTTTCGGGCTTCTGACGACTCGTAACGACTGTTAAAGATCCACGAATGACAGCCGCGAAAACGGCTTAACGTGCTTTCCGAGGCACGGAGGAGTCTGGGTATGTGAAGATGGTACCCCATCCACTGACCAACCCTGGCAAGCGTAGCTTACCCTGATGGATCGACCCGTGCGGCTTGTTATTACTTAGCCACGAGCTCCTCGTTTAACACTGAATTGAAATTATTTTTTTAGTACCTTTCAGACCCATACAAACTTATAATCTTAGATAAATCCCACTAAAAATACCCTCTGCTTAACAGGGCTAATAATACCCACCAAGGAATCCCTTACACCCCATAAATCTCTTATAATTAATATCCTGTTTCCACTGTGAATAGATATGATGTATATACAGCTGTTTGTAGCTATTTTTTGTCCCACCCCTTAATGGGGAAGCGTAATGATATAATGGTTGCACGCGATGGCACAAAAAAGTGAAAGGAAGGGGTTGTTTTCAGCTGAAAGTGTATGAAAAATGACGGGGTATGCCGCATAAAGGTCAACGCACATTGTATGAGCAGGGAACCGAGACGGAGGGACTCCGGATCAGTATCACCTCGCCTCATCAGCTCTTAAACTAGGCGTCAACGCAACGGTGGAACGTTACCGGATCGGCTCCGCACTGTCGAGGTGTGATGTGTGCGATGACCTTAATTCTCTGCATAATTAGAACTCTCTTCATCTTAGCTTTACTAAAAGGCCCTTAGTTAAATTATTGATTTGCCATCTAGCAGTGAACTAAAGCGATGATTATTGCTAAGTATGTATGAAGAATGAGAGATTTTTGTTGGAGGATATGAAAGAAGATTATCTGTGAACTTACTTATAGTACTTAAAGTCCTTTCATAGTAATTTTATCTCTTTTAGAGTAATGAGGAACAGGGTGTAAAGTTCACTCATCCCATAAAGAAAAGGGAGGATCCTGTAACTAGACGAGTGTCGTGTCGGGCGGGCAGCTGCCCAACGATTGAAGTCGAGAATGTTATATAAATATGCTGTTTGCGCTGTAAACTCTAATTGCGCAATGCAGGATTTCTGTGACGTCAATATTTTTGTGTGACATCAGGTCTTTGATGCGAAGTTCGCATGTGGCAATGCAAATGCCGCCACACTCTGATTTTTCATCACTGAAAACATCTTATTGATCTTTATTGTCCTAATAATAAGGTCGCTGTTGGTGTGACTGACAAGTCTATCAAAATCATAATGATCTTTATTTATCATTAAAATAAGGGTGCATTTGGGTTGCCGCTGTCGTATGTTGAATAGCTGTGAAAGGACTGTGTAATGCTTCTGTTATGAGTTCCTCACACATCTTCGTAAAGTTTTCTTCAAACAGTAGGTCCTGTACTCGCATATTCTTTCAAAACAATGGGACACGTATCTACTTTAAAACGAAGAAACATTCTTCAAGAGCAATATAAGCAAGCGAAGTCAAAGACAGACAAAGCAAGTCAAACGAACTCATCCGTTTATATACAATTCTATATCCATTGATTTACTTCTCTTCTTATGTAAAGAAAGTTCTCGTAAAATTCTCAAGGTATCTCGTAAAACACGAGTATGTATCTCATTTACGCGCACTTGAGCTTCATAACAAACGGCGGGTATCACACCGTAGCGTAACTTTGGGAAAAATGGCAAGAAATGGAATTTCCCTTGGCAATAGGCTCGCCCCCTATTACATGGGACTTAAACATAACTGGCAAAATGGGTGTATCTACTATAGGTACATACACAAGAGGCGTGGTGCGGATGAGGCGAGGGTGTGGCGCGGGCGATGTGTGTATGTTCCGCGACACATCGTTCCTATTCATTTTGTATGAAATATGAAATGGGCGGCGCAATGCCCGCGCCACTCGCCCATTTGTGTATATCAATGGCACTTTCATAGGAAAGCGGTGACAGGTAGCAATTTCGATATCTACGGAAGCGTTTTCATAGTTACTTAGAAACCAGTCGTGTCGTTGCCATAAAGAAGCCTTGGACTACGACAACCAAACTTGACATTCCTTTGATAGCTACTGCAAAAACCTAGGCACAAGGTTACAGTTCGGTGTAACAGACAGCCACACGTTAACATCATAAAATCAGTGAAACCCGAACAGACAGCGTGGACGGTTATGGCCTCGCGGGAATTATAATGAGGTGCTCATACTGTGTAGGATATTGTGTACTTAAATAGTAGCTTCAAGTTTCCGTTAAGTATTAAAGGTGGTATGGAAATAACTTGTTCGAAAATTTCGTGCAGTTTTCCGACTGATTAAATATTTTGGCCTATCTTGTTAATTGACTCAGGCGTGACTTTGCGGAAATCCATTATAAAATACAATATACGACTTATTACGGATTAGTAACCTAATCCGCTTAAACTGTTCTTAAAGAGTCATAAAGAACTCTGTGAGAAATCGGCACGTGTTTCACCGCTCAGCGAGGCATCCTCAGGATGACGATTGACTTGTTACGAACCCGGACACGACGTGTTGCCACGACAAGCGCCAAACGCAGAGTGAAGGTCGTTATCTAGCAAGCTAAATATTTATAACGATGATTCCTAGTCATATGTCATAGTCAGGCATTGAGTCCGCCTTTGTACACTATTTTTTTAATTGTGCATACAGTTTTAATAAATAAATAAATATGTGGATATGTGAATTTTGATTTCGATTATCTCCAAAAATCTAGGAATAAAATAGTTTTTAAACGATATGACACTAGTCAAGTCAATGTGACTCCTATTCATTTTCTAACATTAATTTAAACAAAAATCTACACTTATAAATGAAACAAAAATTCTCCTGACCTATTTATTTTAATTAAAAGCGAGACAATAAGGAATCAAATTGCATCATTTTCGTCCTGAAAGTGTAAGAGTATACCATCATAAAGTCGACGAAATCCGAAACTTCAATATAAATTGTTAATTCTTCTGAAGGAGCAATAGGAAGATGCTTGCTTCGAAATTATTTGTGTGACGTCATTTCATTTTAGAGTATATAAAAACTGTATGTACAAGTATTTTTTTTAAACTATGCAGGACATGCCGGTAATCATATAACTATTCACTAGTTTAAATAAAGAGATCGAAGTAAATAGAGAGGTTTGTCCGTAGATGGGGGACCATCTTTAAATATCAAGACCCTGCCGTGCCTCGGAAGTACGTTAAGCCGTTGATCCCGGCTGTCATTTGTAGATCTTTGACAGTTGTTACGGGTCGTCAGAAGTCTGACAACCTGCCTTACCACGGGGTATCGTATTACCCAGTAACTGGGTTGCGGAGGTCAGATAGGCAGTCGCTCCATGTAAAATACTGGTATTCAGCTGCATCCGGTTAGACTAGAAGCCGACCTCAATATAGTTGGGAAAAGGCTTGGCAGATGATGATGATGTTCGAAGTAAATAGAGCACAGCCAACACATTTAATAATACATTGCCCCACATTCATATGACATCGAAACTCCCCGACATTTTGCATAACAGGACTAACACTGTAACTGCAACAAACTCCTATAAAAAAAAAACGGGTAACACAAAACATTGTACCGGGGAATATGATGGAAAATATTATACGAGAACTTGGCAACCGGACAAAGTTTTTTTGCGAGGCAATTGACACGAATCGCGAAAGTGGGATTCGCGGCCAAGCGTGGGTGAGCCACCACAACATGAAGTTAAAAATAAAAAGTATACAAATTATCTATGACTGTTACGACAGACTCACATGGAAGTTTGTGATCCATTGACGAAGTACCATGACGTATTGTTGGATTAGTGATTCTAATTTGTTCTCTAGATTGTGTTTTGTTTGTGTTCGGTCAGTGTTTGTGGGTCAATCTCTCTGAGGTTTTTCATATATCTTCAGCATTATAGATACGAAATTATGCTCTCAATCAGGCTATGTTTTGACATGTTCGATACGAGATGATCTATTCGGGTTGCTCAATGATTAATGTGAATAGATTTCATATCACAGTGATTGGAAACTCAATCTTAAAAATGGTTTCATAAATTGACAAATATCTTTCTAGTAAGTAATTTAACCAAACAGATTTGTGTTCTTTTTCCATCTGTTTTTTTTTTTTACATTGGCGTTTGTTATATCAGTACAATGCTACAAGGCTCTTTTGGGCATTGGTAGTAAATATTTGTGAAATTGTTTTGTGGAAAGTCAAGATGGCGGCGGCCATAAGATCCTTGTACAACTCTAAGGGGTTTATTTATAAACGTTGCTTAAAGTTTAGTGACGTTCAAATGTCAAAAATGTATGGTTAAACAGTCGCTAATCATTACTTAACTTGCAACGTTTATAAAGAAACCCATAAGTGATTGTTGACACTGATCAGTTTAAGTAACACAAAACTAAACATTTTTCAAATAATTCCCATTCAAAAAACAATACAAAGTGAAAAATAAGTTTATTTTCGGAAATTGTTTTTTTCAGTTTGGAATATTAGAGTAAATTTTAGTTTTAAAGTAATTTTTCACTATTTAGAATTTTTGGAAGTAGATTGTTTTTTTTTTTTTGTAAAAAGTTTTTATTTTACACTTTTTCGTTGTGGTTCCTACCCCAAACAAATTCGAATACTACTAGCTGCTATTTAAATAACAGTGACAGGAAGTTATTATAATATCATCCACATAGACTAAGTGGAAAAAATGCGTATTATTGAAGCTAACTCAAATACTACTCAAGCAAAGTTAATAAAATTTATATGGAACCGCCGTGCAAGCGTCCTTTACCTAAAATAATTATTAAAATCAGTATACAATTGACGAAAATATCGATGGATATTTATTTTAAAAAAACATACAGACCATAGATATCCGTGATACAGACGAACATACAACCTCCTCCTTATTGGAAGTCATTTACAAAACACAAAAAAAAACAAAATGCATTTTTTTTAATAATTCCCTTTTAAAAACTTAATCATTCACGATACCCATTCCCACGTACGACAACGCAATCCTAACTCCCGTCATACAACGTTATGCAACAACCCAAAGGTATCAGATAAAGGAATCGATTTCCACCGAGACTACATCCAGGGTACAAATAGGGTCCATCAGAACCTTCCCGGAATACAAACTGTTGGATTTGGACCTTCGACTCAGTTCGAAGAGGTAACGAGCCCGGAATGTGTGTTACCGTTTCTTTTTTAGGGTTCCGTACCTCAAAAGAATAAACGGAACCCTTATAGGATTACTTCGTTGTCCGTCTGTCCGTCAGTCTATCAAGACCCTTTATCTCAGGAACGCGTGGAGGTATCAAGTTGAAATTAATATGAAATATCGGTCGATGGTCCCTTGGAGCACAGAGGAGCTCGTGGCTAAGTAATAACAAGCCACACTGGTCGATCCGTCAGGTTAAGCTACGCTTGCCGGGGTTTGTCAGTGGATGGGTGACCATCTTTACATACCGAGACTCCTCCATGCCTCGGAAAGCACGTTAAGCCATTGGTCCCGGGTGTCATTTGTGGATCTTTGACAGTCGTTACGAGTCGTCAGAAGCCCGAAAGTCTGACACCAGTCTTACCAAGGGGTATCGTATTACCCAGTTACTGGGTTGTGGAGGTCAGATAGGCAGTCGCTCCATGTAAAATACTGGTATTCAGCTGCATCCGGTTAGACTGGAAGCCGACCCCAAGATAAGGGAAAAAAGGCTAGGAAAATTGATTGATTGGTCCCTTGGAGCACAAAAAAAATCAAGCTTGTATGCCAACGCAATAAAAAATGCGGCAATTTATGCGAAATATTTTGATACTGGCAAATAAATCAAAACTACAGGGTACTTCCGTTGACCTAGAATCATGAAATTTGGCAGGAAGTAATTTCTCATAGTAATAATGGAAAAAGTCCGAAAATCGTTAATTTGTAGGTTTATCACAAAAGAAAAAATAAATTGCGATTACAAATATACATTTTCAGTTGGAGAATTGACCGTGACGTATATCGTTGTGTCGGAGAACATGTTTTTAAATTACAAAGTTATGTTTCTTTTTGGGATAAATTCTTCCCAACTACGGAACCCTTCATTGTGCGTGGTCCGACACGCACTTGGCCAGTTTTTTTTGTGTCAGGATTCTGCTGTGTTTGGTTTTTGAATGTATTGGTTTGAGGTGTCATTTTGATCAACTTTAAATAAAATATGACCTAGGTATTAAAGTCACGAGCATAAAAACGCAAGATTCAAAAACTGGTTTCTCCTAAAGTATTGATATAAATTTTATAGTGTTGAGAACATAGTATTCTCGAAACCATACTATTATGAAATATCTCTTTTCTCAAAGTTATTTCACAAGAGAAAAGAATGTTGCGTAAATGTAAGGAATTTATACAATACTAAAACACTGGCGGAATGTTACACTGTTGTACTGTAAGCGTTTAGGAAGAAGAGTGGAGTGCGTCTTCGCGCATGGTACTATCTGTACCATGGTACACCGACTGATCAGTTAGTATTGATGCTAATTATAATTTATGCTTGAGCTCAATGAACTGTGTTTTAACATTTGCCCGTATTTGCATCTATACTTACATTATAACTGTGATATAAACTGTGTCTGTAGCTACCCAGGATTTTTTATCCCGGTGGTACGTTCCCGTGGAATAATTTCCGAACTCAACCAGCTATCTAATTACGCAACACATTTTCGTAAACGATTCAGACTAATCTGTTTCATTTTGACAGTTCAAAAACATTAATTGTGTTATTTTACGTTGTTGAGCTGATGTTTTTTTCGAACTTATGAAGTAATGGATTAGCAATCTTTTTCAAAAAGGATTCAGATTCTGGTTGATCGTGTATTACGTAATTAGGGTATAACTTAACGCGGGCGAAGCCATGTGCTATTTGCACACATAGGTCTACCCCTAAAGTTAATGCTTAATGCGAATGTCAGGACGGACTCAACATTATTAACCTGAATAAGAAAATACTTGGACTTCGCTCCATACCAGAGAGTTGCCAAAGTTCATCTTCCGTGACAGGAAGAACCGCTGCTTGCTAATGATCTTTAGCTATGTAGGTTTAGATCACTAAACAGTTTAGTAACAACCATTTCACTTCCGTGATTGACTCGATATGTTGTGTCATCAGTGAACGCCAATATTATAGATGTTTGGAGAGGTGCTTCATGTTCAGATCTAAATCTAACACATACACACGTTACGCCTTGGGGTAGGCAGACACGACAGAACGCCACCTGCTACGATCCGTACATAATCTTTTTGCTTCGTTTACGTTCATACATCTGGTCACACGCGCACGCCGGTTGCGAGTACTACGCACCTGACCCTTCTAAAGGACATCATCAATAAGGTCACTATTATGACCTCCTAGGGCGTTCCATCTGCCTTGTAAATAATATCTTCTTTTTGTATCTAAATCTAAATATTATTTAAATAAAATAGGCTCGAGACTATCAACAAACGTTTTTTCAACATCGAACAAAGAAATCGAGTTTGTGGCTTTTACACTAAAACAGCTAAACAGATTTTGATGAAATTTAGCACATAGGTAGATCATGACCTGGGTTAGGACATAGGATAGGTTTTAAACCATTTTTCTTTCTTTTCTTTTTATTCCGATATTCCCACGCAATCGAGACTTAGGCTGCCTGTCCACTGGAGCGGAGAGGAGAAAAGAAGAGCGGAGATGTGCCAATATTAACCAATAGAATCTTAACTCCGCCTCTGAGTTTAGAGCAGTGATCCTGAGTCAAAATTCTATTGGTTAATATTGGCACATTTCCGCTCCTCTTTTCTCCTCTCCGCTCCAGTGGACAGGCAGCTTTATACAGGTGAAACCGCGGGGCGCAGCTAGTACGTATAAACCTAAATATACATAAATCCAACAATTATTGTAACAAAATCTTTCACCAGTACTTAAAAACATTTTTACCAGCGGACCAATCGTTTCATAGAAACAGTTTGAAATTATCAAAATTAAATATTTTGATAATTTCAAACTGTTTCTTCGACATACTGAAACAATATTCTATTTCTGGACATGTTCTATTCAAAATTATTTCACGCGTCCACGGGCGTTACATGACCCCTAAACTTCATCTACATAATATCAAACGACGAATATAGCAACAAATAAAACCAGAATACCTCCCTAAAAGGAATTACGAGAATCATTCCATCACCTATTTTATAGAATTCATATTGAAAATCGTCTGATACCCTTCGTTTTGACCGTTCAGCTGTGACTAATAGAAAATGAAGGATCCAACTCGAACGGACGTTTTTCGTGACATCTTCTCATAAATATTTCTTAGGAATTTTCTTTTCGAGAGATTCCCTTGAATCTAAATGGCTATTTTGTAGCGATGTCGCGTTTTTTAAGTAGGAGCGAAATAAATTACGAGCGGGTGAAATTAGTTGGCGTCTATGAAATCTTTTTGCTATAAAAAGACAAGAAACTTATACGAGCTTTAATGAAAATGAGATGCATAACTGTACCTCAAAATGCTGTTAGAACTAAAAGCAGTGGATGTAGCGCAAATGCACGCCTCTGAATACTTTCGTATAATATCGATTTCATTCTCTTAGTCTTTAAATTTCATCAAGGGTTTCATTCATTTTCTTAATCTTTAAATTTTTGTCAATGCCTAGTACCTACTTACCACAGAATAGATTTTATCTGTTCTGTGCTACTTACTTACATCACCTTGATAGAAACTCCAATAAACACATCATATTTTTTAACCGAATGCCATGAAAAGCCATTTATTATCCTCGACGCAACGAGTCCTCAATATGCAAATTCCTAACATCATTATTGCTGTGTTATCAACTGCGAGAAGCAAACCAGTGAATAGTTAGCACCTAATGGAATACGTCATTAGGGATATAATCAATCTAATGTAAGGGTATATGATATACTATCACATGGCAAGCTGTATCCGACTGATTCGTATCCATAATGTTATCCCCTACGGCTTCATAGAAGTGTATGGTTTAGTAATGACTGATAATGACAGTTTGATCCTGGACATGAATAGTGGATGCCATGTCTATTCTGTTTGAGAAAGGTCGTTATCTTGAAAGACCAAACCATGAGCCAACAAAGTATTAAGCAACATTTTGCTTGAACATAGTTAAAATGAAGAATAAGAATAGTGGCTGGTGGAATAATGGCTGAGATTTATTTATTTTATTTATTTATTCACTATTACCACTTACATTTGTTTTTACATGCGGTACATCCCAATACAACAATGTAGTCAGAATTTCCACACTCAGAGACGTCACCCAAAAACCGATTAAACACCACCACCAACAAAAATGAAGTCTTTTAAACTGTCCTATTCTGACTGACAGGGTTCAAATATATAACTGTCGATTAACGTGGATAATTCAACAACTCCCAATTAACGACTCAGAGATGGTTTGGTCATGTTGAGAAGATGAATGAAAGGCAACTAACAATTTACAAGGCAGATGTGAGTGAAAACGCCGAGAGGGGACGTCTTAAGACTATATAAGGACGCAGTGGCGTATTTACCCTAGGGCCAAAAGGGCCATGGCCCAGGGCGGTAGGCTGCGAGGGGCGGAGCAGCCTAACCTGTCCGAGTCAGGGTGCCCCAAGTCCCAAGCTCACTTCACTTGCCCTTGCATCCAAAGTTTTCCTAGTAGTAAGACATTGCCTTTTGTCCATACACAAAATGTTTTATTGCGCTAACACTCAACCGAAACACCAAATGACAATGCAATGCTTTTTTTTGGGTGGGAAATTATGGAATAATTTCTGCTTTGGGCGGCGCGGGAGGGCGAGTCAGACTCTTACTGACTAAAACCCACCCGTGTTCCTTCAGTTGTCTGTGTGTTGCCAGGGGCCACGGTATCCCTTTCGGACTTTCCCGCGATCCTGGCCGGCATCGGCCCTAGCGGACCCCGTCAGTTGCGCTGACATTTCTTTAAGGCGCGCGTGGAACAAAACGCGCTGTCGAGCCGGGCCTGTCCCTTATTGGCAGCGAGCATTGCTCACCGTCCGCAAGCCCGCGCCTACGGTGGCTGGAAATCGGCTATGGATTCCCGACGCCCAGGGCGTCTCCAGTCAAGTGAGAGGCAAATTAGGCGCCCTTATGACTACGGGCATGAGGGCTCCTAATTTGCCTCTCTCTTGACTCTCATGTCCTCTCGCTCCGTACCATGGCCTGGACCAGGGCCGGACGCGAGAGGTCACCGCTACCAATCGCTTCCACGAGGACACGGCGGTGCTCCGCCCTAGCCGAGCAGGCCTCCACCGTATGCTCCACCGTGTCATCCGGGCGATCCACACAATGGTGACACCTGGTCGTTTCTTCCCGCCTTAACTGGAACAGGAACCTCCCAGCCCCAGCCCGCTCCAGTCTGGGAGCCAAACGTCCGAAATGCTCCACGAAGATCCACCGGTTGTCGAGAACGAGTTCCGAGTACTTCATCGTCAACTCGACGCCCTTCTACCGTTATTTGGGAACCCGACGGTGGCATGTCCGAGGACCATGAAAACACATGGCCTCGAAATGTGCAGGGCTATCTCGAGTCCCAATTGCCGGATCCTATCGACGATTGTCGCTACCCCGCGTGACGCTAGTTCGGTCTCCGCCTGGTGCGAACTCCCCTGCGCCAGGACCAACGTGTCGTCAGTGTAGCAAACCACGCTGATGCCGCTAGCAGGTCGGCGCGGAGCACCCAGTCGTATCTGATATCCCACAGATGCAGCCCCGATCCCTGTGGGACATCGCAAGACATCCCTCGCCGGTTCCATTCTCACTCGTGACTGGTGTAGATGACGGCCCTGTCCGTCAAATAGGCCTCGACCACACGACAGAGGTAGGTCGGGATCTAGTGATACCGGAGTGCTTCCCTGATGCAACTCCAGGGCAGGGTGTTGAAGGTATTGGCGATTTCTAGAGATACCGCCAAGACGACCCCACCTCGGGCCACAGCATTCCCTGTCTGCCGCGGCGTCCACCGTAGACGGAAACCAAACTGGCTCTCCGCCAAATCCGGCCCTCCCGCACGAGCCGCCCGACGAGACGGTCTGCAATGACTCTTTCAAAGAGCTTGCCCACCTCGTACAATGCAAAATTACGGGTTATAAACGGGTCTAGGTAGCGCCACTGCTGTGGCACTTTATCCGATAGTGAGGAATGTTCAATGAACACATACCGGGGTTTTATATTATAGTATTAAAACTTTTTGCTTTTTTTCGTTAATTTATGGGGCGGCAAACCTTACAGGCCCAGGGCGCTGAATCTTAAAATACGCCACTGTAAGGACGTAATATGTCCTCTTAGGACGTATACAGTGACCTTATTGGTGATGTTCTTCAGCATAGTACTCGCAACCGGTGTGTGTATGTACGGATGTATGAATGTCGTAAACGAAGCAAAAGGAGTATGTAAGGATCGTAGCAGATGGCGTTCTGTAGTTTCTGCTTACCTCCATGGGATAAAGGCGTTAGTATAAGTTGTCTTGTATAAGTTGTCTTGTCTTGTTCCATGTAATGAGGGGTAAAATTGCAAATTTTGCCATACTGCAGTCAATTCAACTGTGCGTACCGGATGAGTATGTGAGCAGGCGGCGACGGCCGCCGCTGCTGGTGGTGCCGACCGCGCGCACCAATCTGCTTCAGCGCGCACCGCTGACACGCGCGCTGTGTACGCTCAACAGGGTGGCAAATACAATTGACTTGTTTTCTTGTTCTCTGAACGATTTTACTTTGGCGACCTCTAGGGTGTTATGTTACACTTAATTAAATTAAATGTAGTTGTTATGTTTGTTTAGTTTATTGTGAATTTTGTTTATAATGTAGTTTTTTATAGTTTTTATTTAATTTAGTCTATTAGTGACTAGGAACTGTGGAAATTTATATGTACCTAGACTTAACTATCGCATTAGGGCAACCTGTAATGATAGATTTAAGGTGCTGTTATAATAAATAAATAAATAAAGTATGTGTAAATTGTGTATAGATAAAGTGAGAACTCATTTCAATTAAAAAAACATGCAAGATAGGTACTTATTCAGTTCAATGACAATAATTATTTATTTACATCTAACGTTTAATAAAAGTCCTGCAACGTGGCAAAATAGATAAACAAAGAGACAATTTTATTCTTGATAGAGTTTAACCCCGAACTGGGTGTTTGAACAGTAAACCTCGGTGCCATAGAGAAAGGAAGTGAGAAAAAAGAACCTGCCATCGCCCGTCCACGCTATTACTTCGTTTTTTTTTCTGTTTGATGAGCCCCTAATAATCATAGCATGATGTTAAATAGCTTAAAACCTTCCTCAAGAATTAAGCTATAAAATGCAAAAATAATGTTTCAAATCCGACGGGTAGTTCCAGAGATTTCAAACAAAAAAAAATATAATGAGGACATCTGGATGTTTTGTCAAGTTGTAAATATTATGATGATGATGTTTTGTCAAAGCAGGGGCGAGTCACTCCTTATTTTTATTTCATTTCATAAGATTAGATTTATACCTTATTCATATTCATAGCTGAAAGAAGGATATAATGTAAAAGCTTTTTAGTAAGAATAGGACTAAGTGCGTACATTAAGTTATAGCCTATGAAAAACAATTTGTTTCAATCCGAAACTTAGGGCTAATCTGCATAGTTACTTATCTTCGAAATCACTTTAGATCCTATGTAAATAGGATTTAATTTTTTTGGAGCAATTCCTAAGGTTCGGTACTCCATAGATTTCGGTAGTTAAATAAAGGTTAACAAACCGTAAAAAGGGTTTTTATAGATGACACTTTTTTGTTTAAAAATACGATAAAACGAAATTAAATTTATTTTAGATTTTTACAATAGTTTCCTCTTTTATGTGTGTGTGTGTATGTTAAACTTTATCATAATTATATTCTTACACTACTCTTCGTAGATGTAACTGCTTGGGCACTATTTTTTTGTTAGTTAGATTTATAATAAAAATAATTATATTAATTTGTAATCTCTCTATTGTAAAGAGCCTAAACTCTAAACGTCAACGAATTATAACGTTGCTAAATTGAAGAGTACAACTGTGACGTAGCATGAGAACTGAAGTGACAGGTATTGCGTTTAGTCGGTTACTTGACAGCAGTCTCGTCACGTATTTAGTTTACCTTTATTTAATTACCTAAACCTATGGAGTATAGTTGTTTGAATTTAATCTTTAGAACAGCCCGACTGTCCTGAAAAATCACATCGTGAAAACTTAGTTGAAGTCAGCTGTCAACACCTGATAATATACTAGGGATTGACACTATGGACAGAGACCCTAGTGTGAATTTCTTTGAACCGTCTCGACTTTACGCATCGACCGCGTTCGGTGCTCCGATTGGCCCTTCACTGGTGTAGGCTGGTCGGCAGCCAATGAAACTGAAGTGAGCTAAGGCCCTAGTATGAGTTTCTTTTAAGCATCTCGACTCTACGCATTGACCGCGTTACGCGCTCCGATTGGAAGCCGGGCTTCCTTCACCAGTGAAGGGCCAATTTGAGCGCCGAACGCGGTCGATGCGTAAAGTCGAGATGGTTAAAAGAAACTCACACTAGGGCCTTAGCTCACTTCAATTTCACGGGTGGAAGAGAAATGTACAAGTAATGCAAAAATAAACAACGATGCATCCAAACAATTCTCATCAGGAAACCGTAGCGACTTCCCACAAATTCCTGGCAATCCTAAACTTCGGTTATTAACGTTCAAATATTCGTCAATATCGCCTGAGGTCTGTTTACTCGGTTTATTAATTGAAAAACTTGAAGGGATTCCGTTGGATCAATCTTTTTGATCGGGGACCAAGGGCTTTGCCTGAAATGTATGGGCCACTGGTGGCTTTTTTTTATCGCACACTAACGCCACCTTGTTAGATGTGTAGAGTACTTCCATACAAACAATAAATACTACGGCAGCTCAGCTCTAAAGTACATCCGTCTCGAGATATTCGCCCTAATCTGTAACGGGTATTTAATTAAGAAAAATGAAAATATGAGTTACTTTTATTGGTCCTATACTATTTATTTCATAGTACAAACTCTAATGGATTCAAGTTGCATCATATTGGCGTAAGTGGCATAGTGTGACATCAAGTTACACTTCACTGTAATAATCTCGTGAGTATTTTATTAACAAAACTGAAAATATTTGTGCTTCTTACGCCCTTATCTTGCCTATTTCATAGTTTAAGCAGTATCTGGACGCAAGTTACGTCACGTTGGCATAAGTGGCATAGCGTGACATTTTTTTTTGTGGAAACAGTATCGTGACTAATGACGTCACATCATGGCTGCGACAGTAACTGACGTTTGAGCTATAAATAATCTTCTTTAAAAAAAAACATTATTTTGAGCAACAAGCAGATTTTTCTTGGTTTGGCGGGTTTATATTACTCACTTTTAATGATAAATTAAAAAATAATACTATATGAATTTTCAAATTTTTAGGGTTCCGTACCCGAAGGAAGGCAAACGGAACCCTATTACTAAGCCTCCACTGTCCGTCCATCTGTCTATATGTCTGTCAGCGGGCTGTATCTCATGAATCGTAAAAGGTAGATAGTTGAAATTTTCACAGATTGTGTATTTCTATTGCCGCTATAACAACAAATAAAAATATACACCCCCAATAAAAGTCCTTTTAGACTTATCCTGTACTTAAAGCATTTAAAGCGTTATGAATATTTGTAATATCCGAAAAATTATCATCATCCTTAGAGCCACAAATTAAAAGTTCAGCCTGAATATTCTTAGCTCCATTTAAAAGCGGTAGAGCTTGCCAATTACAGTAGAAATAACTTGACTGAAAACTTTTAATCAATCTTTTAAACCTGCAACTCGAAGTATGTAAGTGAAAACGGATCCATATATTCCGACTTCCAGTTGCAAAATGGATTCCGAAGTTAGGCATTTAAACTTGTTAGCAAGTACTGCCTTGGCTGCAAGTTATTTTTGCCCGTAAATCTTTTGAGCCAAAATTATGTTAAAGTTAAAGAAATTGCGATGTTTGTTGGTTACGTTTTCGCTCGGTTCTGTCGCGAACTGTGGAAAGAAAACTTTGATTTTTACGCCCAAAAATGTTGGTGTGAATTTATGGTCGGTTCGGCTAAAGTGTGAAGTAGGGAGTTTGAAGTTTTTTCGAATTTAGGTGCCGCTTGATAAACATTTTATTTAATGTTTTGGCAGCTCGTAAATAATCAGACCCACTTCGCATGCATAATGTTGCGGAATTTTATTTTGACATGATATTACTTAGCTAGTTTTTAAGTTCATGTTAGACACTACTCGATGACTTTGTGGTCTGAAATCTCTAACAATACGCAAACTGATCATTTCAATAGCTGCCTAGTCTTTTCCCAACTATGTTGGAGTTAACTTCCAGTCTAACCGCAAGCAGCTGTATTTTACATGGAGCGACTGCCTATCTGACCTCGACAACCCAGTTACTGGATAACACTACCTCTTGGTAAGACTGGTTGCCAGACAGACCATATCACACCATTTCATCATACTTACCTCAACAGAAGATAAATCCCGTACATCCTACTGCACAACACGTTTTGCGCAAGTTATTCAGAACTGCAACCGTCACTGACTATAAATCATCCGTCGCATTGTTTGCCCGACAGATGGCGTTGGCTATATGTGTTAATATGCGTTCCTCGTTCCAACCTGTCTACGTGTCCGGGGAATGGTGCAAATTAACAGTTTGTAGAGAGCCTTTTGACAGGTGACACGATTTTTGAGGAGTTATAAAGGTAACTGTTTTGAAAATGGACGCTTTTGAAAGCTTAATAACTGCGGTAAATGATTAAAGTCATCATTATCATTCTCTTACCCTATCCCAATTTATTTGGGAATGACATGTTTTGTATAAGTGGTGTGAAAAGTATAAATAAGGTACTTATACTCCGTTGATTAGGTAGTTAAATAAAGGTAAACAAAAAAACACGCGACGAGAGAGCTGTCAGGTTACCTGTCACTTGAGTTGTCATGCTGCGTCACAGTTGTACAGTCCCTACCCAACATTGTCTGACCCCCCAGTATGTAGGTGCGACACGGCGACGCTCGGAACTAATTGCTAAGTCCCGCCCCATTTAAATAAAATATCATCTGTTAAGCCATTTTAATCATTATCTTGTTGTCGTTAAGGTTGAATGGCTTATTAAGAAGTATTATGTTTAGTGTAAACACTGCTACTATCTAATCGTTAATTTCGCATGTATTCAAAAGGTTATTGTGGCCTCGCGGTGGGACGCTGGATTGGTGACGAACAGTGTGTGGGTTCAAAATCAACATCCGCATATTAACAATTTGTTTTTTAAATGTTTTCATTTATGATTTCTATAATAACGGCCAATATAATTTTCGCCTAACAAACTTATCTTGTAAACAGGTGGGTAGATAAAAAATATTTAAGTCCATAGAACTTACAATTACCAAGGATGAGTAGATTACGAAGTAAAACATATTTACTTTGTGCGGTAGATCGATACTAAAAATGATCTAAGTGACACTGGTCAGTCTACGCCTAATAGCAGTGACTACGCACAAACATTTTGTAAAACGTTGGACGTGAATCGTGAAAAGTAACATCAAAATTAAATCATTTTACTGAATTTGTTGGAAGTAACCAAAGCGTCATGTCGCAACTCAGTGATTTATACGAAATATAAAATTATATTTTTACATGAGCAGATTGTTGGAATCAAAGAGATTGATCGCAGACTTAATATAGCGGTAAGTGTTTTAATATTTTATTTTACCGTTAAAATGGAAATTTCTTACAACCGTGTATTTGGCTAGTTTTCCATTACACTCACTCCTTACAAGCCTGCATGCTTCCAAAAATGTTAATAAGCTTTTTTTTTGTTTTAGTGAAATACGGTCAGGTTATAGCTAAGACGTTATGGAGACACTGGTAATATTTAGCGAAATTGTCCAGGTGCAAAACCCATGATGTATAGTCCCGAATCCGAACGCCACCAGACTATTGTTGCAAGCCATGTTCAAAGTCCATTTATGCCTATTCGCTGCTCAAGAAGGTTTAGGTAACAGTTATTAACTGGCCATCTAAAAGTCCCGATTTGAATCCCATAGAAAACCTATGGAGTTAAATAGTTTTAAATTGGGACACATCCGAAGTGCGAACTAGAAATAATTTGGCTGAGAAGCTGAGATCGTGTCTTCGACATGGGAATACATGAGAGGAAAAGATTTGTGTTGGAACATGGTGTGCGGTATGCGTAGCCTAGCCGCTTACAGCAAGTAATAGAAGGAGATGGTGCGCCACTCCGCTATTATCTGATCTATCTACATAAGTATTATTTTATAAACACAATAAGTAAGTAAATGCTCAATTCAATTAATGCCAAACCATTAAAATGTTACAGATTCTGTTGTGATATTATTGTTATAAATGGAAATCCATTTTTCTATTTAATAACATGTTGATTCACTACATAACTATAGCTATAAAACTGTAAAACATTTCACAAATTAATCAATCTTCTCGTTAAGTAACAAACTTCGAAGCATTACCATACTTTAAATAAAAAATGTTTATTAAATGGTTAGGTTTGAATATGATACTATTCAATGTATAATTATTAATTTTCAACTATGAGCATTTACTTACTTTATTTACTTTAAGTATATTTTAATGTAATATTAAAGATTGTTTCATTACTTGCATTGATTTTGTTTTATTCCTATACAAACTGCCCAAATGACAACACATTTTTGTCGTCTTAGTTCTTTAAAGAAAAGTAAAAAAATACAATAAAAAAAAAACATTGTGAACAAAAAGTAGTAGTATGATTATGCCGGTTTCGAACCCAGACAACGACGTATAATAATAATCAGTCAACCTTTATCACCACGAGACCAATCCAACTCATATTATGTGTCTTCAAATTAGATGTTAGTTGTGATGCTAGACGCAATATTCTATAGAATTTGAACCATATAATAAATACAATAAAGTTCATTATCGCAGAATCACAAACGGAATTGGCTATTAAGCGTAGACAGCTAAATGTAGTGTTATTGACGCGCGATATGTTTTTTTTTAATCCACCCTCACCTTGGTTACTTTTAGTAGTTGTGTTTCATTTTAATACTCACTAGCCTTTAAACCTTAACGCCAACAAGATAATAATTAAAATAGCTTAACACCATGATTATCGAAATGTTCGGAGTACCTATTCCAATTTGCGATAAGGTTCAAATTCGCTATTATTCAAAGGGGGTTAGATAATGTTGGCCACAGACTGTACTATTTAATTTAGCAACTTTTTAATTCGTTGAGGTTTAGAGAACCCAGCCTAGTCTTTGTAGGCTCTTTACAATATAGACAGATTACAAAATATGAATTATATTATAATTAAATATTACAAATATTATATGTATTATAACTAATCATAACTAAATAAATTGTGCTCAAGTAGTTACATCTACGAAGAGTAATTTAAGAATAAATTATAAAGTATAACATACATTAATAAATGTGGAAACTATCGTAAAAATCGAAAATAAATTTAATTTAACATATTTTTAAACAAGAAAGTGTCATCTATTAAAACCCTTTTTATGATTTGTTTACCTTTATTTAATAGACGTGTATGGCTTTTTTATAAATCTATAAAATGTTGTTAAACACAACTGAATATCGACCTACGTTTATTGGATGGCGATGTTATAGCAAGCTAAAGGACGTCTTCGAGAAAATGGTGTCTTAAGGATACCTACCACAGTGTTGGCAGCCCGCCAAATGAGCAGCTGTGCTAAGATTCTGGGAAAGATCTTAGTGCGATGAGTGTAGACCACACTAGTAGCTTATCACAAAAAGTAGCCTAGGTATGCATAATTATTCTAGTACAGTCAAAGTAATAAATGCTAAATTGCCCACCTTGCTCAATTTTACTGTGGAACCAACGGTTTTTCCAATTAGGTCTTCTTCCTCTTCGCGTGTTCCTGCGCTGGTGCGACAATATAATTAAAAAGCAGCGGGCAGTCTTTGGGGACTGCCGATAGAAGTGAAAACTAAGTAACTTTTTGATTCTCGCGTTGATGTCTGTCGTTCGATACATATAGCCTTCGGTGACGATGC
This sequence comes from Conistra vaccinii, assembly GCA_948150665.1. Taxonomy (NCBI): domain Eukaryota; kingdom Metazoa; phylum Arthropoda; class Insecta; order Lepidoptera; family Noctuidae; genus Conistra; species Conistra vaccinii. Next base: position 20,456,697 of record OX411329.1, read on the forward strand.
GAGTTCCATGATTTTTGTTCACCCAAAAAGATTTCACTTCTCTTTGTTCGCCAAAAACTTCGCCCCTTCCACAGCGTCGTTGGTGGCAGCGCACAGGTACTCTTACTCCGGTACCTAGCAAGCAGGTACCCACGTATGGCAAACGGGTTTCAAGAAGAGAGTGACTATTTCTTTAAGGCCCATTCACACGATGAAAGTATCTTTCCCGCGGCATTCAATAAAATTAAAGCAACAAATGGGTTGCATCGTCAAAACATGGTTTAAACGCAATTTTAATTGTTGCTTCTATTTATGGTTTACCACAAGCAATTAAATTGCACCGTGTATCAGGCTTAAAATATCAGCAACGCAACAACGCGACGCATCAATTTCCTTGATAAACCCGATGGTGATTTTTTTGCCCATATATTAGGAACAAAATTACGAAGATTTTCCTAATTATTAATTCAAAATCACTCTTCGTATCTGTTTCTGTGACCGCGTTAAATTATTCTTCTCAAATATACAACGGATTTTCACCATCATTTAGATAAATTATTCCGAAAAGTTTATATAAATAATACATTAATATTAAACTAACATAAGTAATTATAATAAAGAGATTTCGATGTTTTGTCAAGTAGTAAAATCCATACAAAGCAGAGGTGGGTCTTTAGTAAGCTATAAAATCAATTCCTACGAGAGGTGTTTAAATATATAAATATATACGTATAAAAAGAAGCCTTTAAAAAGAGAGTCCTTATGAATTTCTCTAAAAGATTTGCAACGCTACAACGCATGAGTTTCCTTGCAGACGCTCATTTGTTTTTATTTATTTATGTATTAAAACTTTATGCTCAAGTTACAAAGGCGGACTTAATGCCTGAGGCATTTTATACCAGTCAACCTTAGGCTGAAGCAGAGACAAAACATGGCAGGTGCAACACATTTGATAGATAACTTGAAAAAGAATAAATACTAATACATACATATATACAGAATAAACTATTTCCCTAACACATCATGTTCTAGGTTTCAAAAACATGAAGTTAGTTCTTGCTTAAAATTCATCATAATTCGCGTAACTCATACGAGTAATTTAAACACAGCAATGTTTTCACCGCATCGCTAATGTCAAGTGTCAAGCACATCTCACCCGTGCGTCCGCAGCAGTGCGCGTTTGAAATGTATTTAATTTTAAACCGTTAGCGCTACTATGCAAATAAGTTTAGCTTAGCTTATTTTAATTTTGACGTAGTGTTTATGATTTTAATTAAACTGAAGGTTTAAATATAATGTTTTATTTCATTATTTTGTTGTAAGAAAGTACTACACTTAGTAAATAATTATTCGCAGATCTTGCTACGCTAACCATGGTGCTACGGCGTAGCTGGTGCTACTGCGTATCTGGTGCTACGATCGCTACGAAGCCTAGTTGTGTGAAAAATAACAGCCCAATAATTTGATAACAATATTTGTGTTTTGAGGAAATAGATATAAAGTTTTTGTCTGAATATCACCGGATAATACGAAAAAAAATTTAAAAGGTACGAATACTTTACAAAATGCACATTACTACATAAAAAGTTCAGCTAATCTCGCTATACATTTAATGTTACTAACGGATGGCAACCTAAAAAAAACGCCTTTTAGGCTGCCTGTCCACTGGAGCGGAGAGGAGAGGAGAGGAGCGGAGATGTGCCATTATTAACCAATCAAATCTAAACTCAGGGGCGGAGTCAAGATTCTATTGGTTAATATTGGCACATCTCCGCTCCTCTTTTCTCCTCTCCGCTCCAGTGGATAGGCAGCCTTAGAGTTTAGCAATTACCATAATTATAAATGTCGTTGAAAAGAAAATAAACAAATATAAAATTACAGTTCAGTTATTAGTCTCGGTGAAAAGTTCCATATAATAGGGGTTATATGGAACTGAAACACTGCCTAACCCTTCGGGGAAAACTAGGCGTGATGAAGTTATTTGGATACTAACCTTACTATTTTTACTATTTACTACCTTAGATACATATAGTCCTCCTTACCGATTTCGATAACGGCGATCCTTCGAAATCACTTCCTTGCGTGTGCCCTTAGATGGCTCGCTAGACCGAATTTTGTTTTGAACACCCGGTCACAACTAGAGCAATAAAGTTGGCCTGCAGTGTTGTATGTATACGTGTAGGAGGGCTTAGGTCTCTCTTTGCGTATTTGGCGCTTCTCGAAAATAGCTTCGTGTCGCTTTTTTTCGAAAGCTTTAATGCTTTTGTGAATAGCTGAGCGCCAACTCGACCTGTGTAAAGCGAGCCTCTCCCAACTTGTTGGTTGGTTGTTGTTGTTGGCAGAAGGTAAACGGAAGCATGGCGGTCAACATCTCCGCTATAAGGATGTAGTCAAGAGGCATCTTAACGCTTGTACTATTGACCTTAGATACACAACCACATACACCACACGTTTGACACACGTATATGCGGCCATCATTAAATCTAGTACTAACAGCGATGCGTGAACGTAAAGCCCATGTTCTAATGAAGTGACTGCGGGAAGCCGCGCAAAGGGCTCTCGCAGCCTACTCCCTTTGATCCTTGTGTGTATGTTGCTTAATGCACACGTACTTTTAGTCGACGGATGTTGGAAGTAAAACCTCTGACTGTCATACGTAATGAGGAAGATGTTAGCGACAGGTTATAGATATTGTACCTAGATATTTTGTAGATTAGTATAATCAGCCTATAATGTTCCCACTGCTGGGACACGGGCCATATTCAACAACGGAAGCCCAGTGCGGGTTGGTAGACGTCACATGGTTGGTTCTAGGACATGCCGGTTTCCCCACGATGTTTTCCTTCACCGTTTTGAGAGCAGTGGTGATGAAATAGTTTACACGAAGTAAATCGCCTGTTAGGGTCACCTACGCCCTAACTTTTGTACGCTCTGAAATGTCTAATGGCAGTATTACGTAGTTCAACCAAGTGCATTGAGATTGGTTGATACTAGGCGCATAGAAGGTATGTCGGATATTAAATAATGTTCTTTTGTTTTCAAGATTGAATTTGGTTACTTTATCCGTATTTAAATAGCTGTTGTTGTTAAGCTATTGCATAGCTTCTATCGCGGGCCTTGAGCGTGGAGACCTAATCCAGAAATTCCGTAACGAAAATACGAGTACCTAAGAAAGAGTGTTTTGTATTGAAAATTATGTTTAACTGCTTGACAACAAAGTTCAAATTTACTTAAACGAATGATACGAGAGTGTTGTATTAAAAATTATGTTTAACTGTTGGACAACAAAGTTCAAATTTACTTAGACGAATGATACGAGAGTGTTGTATTGAAAATTATGTTTAACTGTGTGACAATAAAGTTCAAATTTACTTAGACGAATGATCCTTGACTATTAATAGTTAAATTAATAAAAACCTTTTATTAGTTTGATGTTCCCATTACGTTGTGTCAAGTTTTAAAAACTATAAATGTGAATAACAGTTCCTGTCAATGTCATCATTGCTATTTCTTGTATTCGGGTTAATATTTTACAATTGCGTAAGTTGATAAAAAATGCTATGCAATAGCTTCGCCGCGGCAGTCCCCGAGTGCCACACGTCTTTTTTTAATGTCATGTCATGTGTAGGTAATAGCCTGGTGGTATGAACGTCGGACTGCCAACTCATAGGTCTCGAGTTCGAACCCAAGGCACGCACCTCTGATTTTTCAGATTCATGTGCGTATTGTATAATTATCACTTGCTTCTAAAACGACACACGAATAAGAAGAAGATTTCCTGAATAAAACTGGGTTGACTTTGTAGTACCTATTCTTATAAAATTAATAAAACACGACATAATAGAAGCAAAATTTTAATTAGGAAAGTAACGTCATGCTACCAATGAGAAACAACTTTTAAACATATTAATTTTGTATAATTCACGTCTTGGAGCGTCAAACGTACCGTATCGTACAAGATGAGATTACACGCACCCATTGTTATGACAGACAAATACAGAAATTCAACTCTGTACAAATGTCTGTAAGGTTAAACGTCATTTACCACGTGTGTTGTCTAAGCATAAGGCTAATCGTATGCTGAGAAGCAGTTGTGGCAGGTCCACACAGCGCAGGGCAGAGCAGATTTTTAATGCATGAACGTACTGAGAGCTGCGTCCGCTGCGGCGCAGGCAGAATGTATCTGTGCTGCTCTGCGTCTCGTTGTAGTGCCAGCACCGATTTCTGCGCGACGCGTGCTGGTCGTCACATGTTTTTACCACACGTCTATTGTTTGTACTATCTAGGACATGAATGTGGCTGTGTAGCTGCGTCGCAGCTTGCGCTCGCGGCCTATGTCTGCCTCGCCTGCCCTACCCTGCAAAATCTGTACTGTGCTGACCTGCGCCACCTGCGTCTGAGCATACGCTTAGCCTTAATCCTTTCATAAAGACACAGAAATGTAGAGATCTGCAGGAGAACCAAGGTAACTGACATAGCTCGAAGAATTGTCAAACTTAAGTGCAATAACCACTGCAGCAAAAGGCTGGCAGCATTGCCATACAACGACAATGCTGCCAGCCTTTTGAGCACTTTTCCTGTAGACAGCGATGCGGATGACTATTTTGCCCCTATGATTCTTTTCCCTCACTTTTTTACATACTTGTAGGTATATATTATTATTTTAAGACGGTTAGCTTTTAAATTATGTAAATAATATAAATTTTAAATCCATTAATGACGGAAAGATTAAAAAAATTAATGTTGTGGTCACATTCGCAATGACAAATTCTAGAAATGACGTTTTCACGTGATTAAATATAAAATGAGATAGCCATTTCTAGACTCATGCCCCATTTTAAGAATTACACTTTTTGCGTTTATAATTTTTTGGTCCTTTGAAACAAAAAATTCAAACCTTCTATCCTACCTTTACTATGACACTATACCTAACAGAACCAGGTGGCGTGTTGAATTAAAACGTGAACAAAAGACGGTACACAATGAAGCAAGAATGAAAAGCGTACAAAGAGGCTTTCAGGACGTGCGTAATGAAATCTAACCTGTTATGTATGTAGGCTGAGCTTAAAATATGACGTAGTTTCGTGTAGCGTGTGTTCTCACATCAACGCTTATCTCGGGTAGTTTGTAAAGGTATTGTTGGATAAAGGTCAGAAAGGTTATATTTTAGGTAGACTTTTTTGTGTTGTTATTTTGCTGTTTAGTCTAGTTATCGAACTTTTCGTAAAATCCTTGCCTTATATCAGGATTTGTGCGGCAAAACTTTGACTTAATAGGCGATGTTACTTTTTCGTTCTTCTGTTTTAACCCTTGATTTTCCCAAGCCATGTATTGTTCTTTCGTCTCTTGTTTCATCATCAGTTTGATCAGAATTAGGAACGTTCATCCGGCCTAGCCTTTTCCCAACTATGTTGGGGTCGGCTTCCAAGGCTAACCGGATGCAGTTGAATACCAGTATTAAAATACTGGTATTCAACTGCATCCGGTTAGCCAAAAGTGAAAGTCAGATAGGCAGTCACTCTATGTAAACATACACACACTCTATACCCGTATTTTACATAGAGCGACTGCCTCTTCTGACCTTCACAATCCAGTAACTGGGTAATACGATACCCCTTGGTAAGACTAGTTGTCAGACTTTCGGGCTTCCGACAACCCGTAACGACTGTCAAAGATCCACGAATGACACCCGGAACCAACGTCTTAAATTGCTTTCCGAGGCACGGAGGAGTCTCGGTATGTAAAGATGGTCACCTATCCACGGACCAACACCAGCAAGCATACCTTGACCTGTTGGATCAACCCGTGCGGCTGTTATTACTTAGCCACGAGCTCCTCTGGAACGCTCATACGGTGATGACCACAAAAAATTTGCCAGTAACGGGTAACGGAGCTAATTGCCTCAAGTGTGCTTGATGTAACATACAAGTATTTTCCTTGTTGAGACATGAAAAGGCTACAACAAAAGGAAGCTCCACTCTACGTAAATAGCCCCATGAATTCTGTCACTCTCCCCTTCAACACTCCAATTAAACCAACACTCCAATAAGTAAAGCAACACATATAAAAGTCTCATAAACAGCCAACCGTCTTCAGCAGATTTCGCCAAAAATACCCACTTATTCTCACTTTCCCTAAATTCGGGGTAAAATACGGGATGCATAATTTTCGAGCGTGCAAATCGTCTGAAACATTAAGTGAAGCTAAATTCACGAAATAAACAAAGCCACAGGTGTGGGTAGCAAATTAAATACGAAGTGTATAAGACTAGCCTTTGTATAAATAATTCGTCCTTTAATTTGAGTGTATTATACAGCGGGCACGTGGAATTAGGGACTCTAGATGGAATTAAGAGGATCAACACACAAACGTTGTTATATAACTTGCGATTTTTGTTTTATGATACACTGTACTGTACTGTAGTGGGTAAATTGTAATTTTAATTAATGATTTTTTAATTATAAAGCCCAAAACATCTTTTTTTATTTAATCCTCGGTTTTATGGAACAGTTGCGGGTGTGACTTTTTATAAGAATACTAAGCCTAATGATTTGAACTCACACACTGACTTATTAGTATTACTACTTTTACAGTGTAAATATGTGAGCAGCATGTACCTATCACATAACTAATTTATCAGTCATGGTGTCTTATTCCAGGTGCTTCGTCTTCACATAACATAATTATAATTAATGTATGTACACAACATATTGTAAAACATTTTAAAAGAGTATAATATTATAGAGGTTTCTTAGCCATTCTCTCCTCTCTTCTTCTCTAATCTTATCCTGAAAACTACCATTGGGCTACCAGAATCAGTTTTTTTTTTGTTATTTTTGACGTTATTCAGTGACTAATTGAAATAAATTATTTCATTTACCTTTATTTAAATTTGGTAAAAAAGAATGATGAGCACCACGCAATTTTCTATGTATTACAATGGCATTTGCCACGCAACAGGCAACCTTATCACTAGCGCAAGAACATCAAGAAATGTAGGTACTTACGATTTTTTTTTCATACTTTTGTCTACTCTGAATGCTCAAATGGTCTAAATTGGCCACTATTCTAGACAGGAAGAAAATAGCTCGGATGAATCTTACGAATGTTATACAATACCTATATTTTTACGCACCATAACAAAACATCGTAATAACATTTTATCATCCTGTAATTAATCAAGACAAATATCGGACAAACAATACAATAAAATAATGTTATGGTCCGGTTAATAGCAGAATGCTATTGGGCAATAAATTGCGTGGATTAATATTGGAAACCATGGTAGTTAGGAGTATGGGAAACGAAACAAGTTAAGTATTAAGTGCAGTGCAGCAGCCTCATCAGATTTGAATATTTACGGGTAGTTAAATGTATCCCACTTTAAGACTATAAGTAAAGAAAATTGTTTGTTTTTATTTCATTATAATTTACGCGATCAAACAAAAACCGTAAAAGACTGAAATCGTGATTTTATTTAAAATAATTCGTGTGGTGATCCCTTAAGTTTAATAAAAATGAGAAACATTTTGCTGAAATAGCAGTTTATTTTATATGTTTTCGCTTCATCTAAACCAAATTGAATATTCTTTTGTTTTACGAGAATAGGGGTTTTATTAACAATATTAAATAGTATTTGAATAATAGAGACTTATTCTTATCTTTCGGATAATTCTATTAAATCTGAATAGGGCCTTAAAATTTATTATGAGTAAGGCCTGTTACACAGTTGCGTTTGCAATTTTTTTTTTTTTTTGCTAAATTGTTTACTGGTTTACCGCATGGAATGCCTTTTTGTCAAAATACTGGCCAGGTGTACCTTGATGTAAAGCTGAGTACCTACTACAATCATGGTAATTATAAAATAAAAATATTAAAAGATGGACCCGTGTCCAAAGCTTTCGTATAACACAGATTAAGGGTCTTGGGTCTAGCCTTGTCAGGACCACTTTTTGTTTCTGTGTGGAAAATTCTCATGGATGTCCTCCGCCCTGGGCCGGGCGAAGGGGTCTGTCAGACTCCAACTGACTAAAAACCACCCCAGTGTTCCCTTCCCACACTTGAACCGGGAATCATGAGATCTTGTGTGCCCTCCATGATCCGCGAAGAACCTCCACTCTGTCCCAACCACTCTTAGCATGTCGCATAGAAACTAAGGCATGTCCCGTGGCTTTCTTGCTAAAGAAATGCTTCCATCGACATATCGAGAATAGGTAAACTTGATTTTCACGGGGGAAAAGTACGAATCAAAATCACGACGATCACGAATCAATCGCCTTCCTGAGAACCTTTTTAAGTTTGAATGAAATACGTACGGTCTGTCCATAAGATTTTCCAGAGCATAAAAACAAAAACAAAAAATTAACTAGACATGACGTAACAATTAAATTGTCACATCCATTCGCCGAAATTCACTGTCCCTCGCAATATACCCCTTTATTTCATCTATTCAACTAATCTCTAGTCTCAAGTGTGCCATGTCTTGCAGCTTCAATAATTAATAAGTTTCAAGCTCTGACATGTACTGGTTTGGACATGTTGAGACACTCAAATGGAGAGGAGACATGTCGCGGGCTAGTGGGATAGTTTGGGTGTCATTCTGAAACTGGATATAGTTGAAAATAGGTAGTGGATTATAGGTTTAAATGGTGGCCTTAAAATTGTATGAATGCCATCATAACTTGTCAGTAAAAATAAATATCATAAAAGATACAAACCGGATAATATTGTAAGCTGCGACTATTATGTTGATTTTAAGTAACTCAAAACTTGGATCTTCTCAGTCATTGATGAAATATGAAAATAACTAAAATATTATTCTCAGTATAATTTCTTCAGGAATTGTAGTTACTTGAGCTCACAGTTTTGCACATAGCAGAAAAAACAGAACGCCACAATCATTTCATTTAATTTCTGCATTATTGTCTAAATTGCTTCATACAAAAAAAAAAGTGTGGCACTCGGGGACTGCCGCGGTAAAGCTATTGCATACATTGAGGTATTATTGTACTAACGTTTGCATAGCATTTTTTATCAACGTATGCAATTGTAAAATATTAACCCGAATACAAGAAATAGCAATGGTGACATTGATAGGAACTGTTATTCACATTTATAGTTTTTAAAACTTGACACAACGTAATGGGAACATCAAACTAATACAAAGGTTTTAATTTAACTATTAATAGTTAAGGATCATTCATCTAAGTAAATTTGAACTTTGTTGTCAAACAGTTAAACATAATTTTCAATACAACACTCTCGATAGATCATTCGTCTAAGTAAATTTGAACTTTGTTGTCAAGCAGTTAAACATAATTTTCAATACAAAACACTCTCCTTAGGTACTCGTATTTTCGTTACGGAATTTCTGGATTAGGTTTCCACCCTCAAGGCCCGCGATAGAAGCTATGCAATAGCTTAAAAATGACACAACTCGAACTACTTTCAAAAATTTTACAGCAGGTGTATAAGCCCATATGGAAATACCATATTGCAAAATATAACCTGCTAGATTATTTTTTTCTGTGTTTTGAACACAGCCTTATTTTCTCGAATATCATAATTTTAGGCTCCATAGATTTCAATATGATAATACGTTCGGTGTTAGGGGCAATTTACATCAAATCGTGCGTAAACGGCTCCTGTCCGGTAGTTGGTGTCCAATGAACAGAAACTGTGATAAGCTGATAGTGATGTTTTACGTGGTTAGGGGTGGGAAAAGCTAGAATTTATAGCAAAAATACTGGTATATCATACGTCCTTTTGATACATTTTTGCTTTTTAACCTGAAGGAGGTCTGAAGACAGTGACTCCTTAAACACAAGCTCCACCTAGCTCAGGAGTCAGGGCTTTATGTCAATTCCATTTTTATTTATTACTAGCTGCACCCCGCGGTTTCACCCGCTTAAGTCTTGATCCCGTGGAAATAGTGGGATAAAAAGTATCATTACTCCTAATCCAGGTCACGGTCTACCCATGTGCCAAATTTTATCTAAATCTGTTCAGCCGTTTTAGCGTGAAAGCCTAACAAACAAGAAAACTGACTTTCGCATTTAACCGTTCGGCGACAGACCCGCTTTACGGTATTGGAAATTTTCGTCGCCGTTCGGCGACGGCCCCGATTTAGAGGTTAAAATAATATATTTATTTATATATTTTGCCGTTTTGCGTGGTTGTGACTCTCCTAACTTGTTCTTTTTTGTTTTGTGTTATTTCTTTGCGTTATGTTCATCGCAAAGAAACGTATTTTCTTTCTTTCTTTCTATTTATGTACACACAATCAAATACATATTAGATACAACATAGTTATATTTTGAGTACAAAGGTATAGTACGACACAACTTAGATGTAGCATAGATTTGAAAATTTTTGTTCATTCATTTCAATTTTACGAATGTATTTGGCTATAAGACTTTACAAGTTATTGCGTTTTCGAAAGATCATTTTCACCTAAAGCAGTAATAAAGATTGGTGATTTGGAAGGCGCACTCAGTTCGGATGGTGATCGGTTTTACGAAATTTGCCGATGCTACATCTAAGTTGTGTCGTACTGTACTGCTTATTTCATGAGAAATTTCTGCCAGCAGACCTGCTAAATGTATTTTATTTATTTATTTATATATACTTTATTGTACACCAGATAAAACATTACAAAAAGAATAAGTAATACACTACAAAATATACAATGGGCGGCCTTATCGCTTACTGCAATCTCTTCCAGGCAACCATGGAATGGACAGTGATATTCTGGACATAAAATGGGGCTGTCTTTAGTGCAAATAAAAAGTATAATATTACAATAATCAATATACTATAATAGATACATAGATAAATGCTATATAATAGATACATAGATACATACATACCAACTATATAAGCAACGTAAATAAATGACGATTATTATTACAGCTAACGACGAGAACAAAATAATTATAACGACAAGTAATGTTCCTTCACTAGTCTTTTAAACACAGGCAACGATTGCGCGCGCTTTATTGGAACTGGTAATGCATTCCACAAACGAGCAGCCTGGACAGTAAAGGATTTGTCAAGGAAAGTTGTGGAATGCATTGGCATTTTAAGCTTCAGGTTATCTGATGACCTTAATAATTTCGTGTGGGAGTCACAAAGAAACTGAAAACGTTTCTTGAGATAAAGAGGGGTGGAAGGGGAAAAGAGCACATTATACAAAAGGGAAAGAATATGAGCATTCCGGCGAAGGCGAATTGGCAACCACTTGAGCTTCACACGAAATTCGGAAACATGGTCATATTTACGTAAACCGTATATAAACCTTACACAAAAATTTTGAAGCCGCTCAAGTTTATCGAGTTGGTCTTGAGTAAGGTCAAGATAGCTGGCATCAGCATAATCAAGGATGGGCAGAAGAAGAGATTGTGCAAGCGCAATCTTGGTGGCAGTCGGTAGAAAATTACGTAGTCTTTTCAAAGATGCAGCGGAAGCAAACAGCTTGCGGCTAACTTCCTGTAGCTGGGCAGTCCAAGAGAAGTTCTTATCAATGAAAATCCCCAAGTTTTTAACTTTCTCGCTGAAAGGGATAACTGAGCTGTCAAAAAAAACTTGGGGAAGAGTCGTCCAGTCAATCCTTGAGACCATCCTAGAACTGCCCACCACAACAACCTGCGTCTTTACGGGGTTGACCATAAGTCCATACCTCTTGCTCCAGTCACATATACGAGCCAAATCACGATTAATCGTTAAAATAGCATCTGAAAGATTTCCTAGAGGAGCACGTGAGTAAATTTGTAAGTCATCTGCATAAAGATGGTAGGAAGAAATTAGTTCATGGGAGATAGAGTTAATAAAAACTGCGAAAAGTAAAGGTGATAGCACGCCACCCTGTGGTACACCGGCAGAAGTATTACTCCAGGAAGACAAGGTCTCGCCGATGCAAATACGTTGCCGGCGACCGAACAGGTAACTTCGAAACCAGTCAATTACCGATGGAGATATATTAAGAGAGCATAGAATGCCAAGCAAAACATCGAAATCAACAGTATTAAAAGCATTACTGAAATCCAGTAAAGCTAAAACCGTTAGATTACCATTTTCCATGGCTGACCTTATATCGTCCGTAATATTCAAAAGTGCTGTGGTGGTGCTATGACCAGGACGAAAGCCGGACTGGAAGGGGTTGAGGAGATTATTTTTGGAGAGGAAAGTGCTTAATTGATTGTGGATTAACCGTTCGAGGACTTTGGATAGAAATGGTAAGATGGATATTGGACGATATTCAGAAAAGGATGCGGGATTGGCTTTTTAGGTAATGGAATAATTTGAGCATCTTTCCATGAACATGGAAAGACACCACTAGACGCGGAAAAATTGAGGATATGACAAATGACGGGAAGGATTACATCCAGCACAGGGACTAACATATTACGGCTGATACAGTCACTTCCTACTGCGTTAGAAGCAATCGATAGTATGCTCTTCTTAACATCACATGCGGAGAATTGACCAAAAATAAATGGAGAATAACTGGGAGTCGGAAGAGAAGAAAGATAATTCAAAGTATTCAATTTAATTGTCCTATCAAAATTGGACGAAGCAGTAAAATGATTATTCATTGCATCGATGTCTATATCTTTTGGGATTGAATCTTGTTGGGTTTTACCGACCCCCAGTGACCTAAGAAACTTCCAAACTTTGGATGCGTCCCCATTTTGGACAGAAGTATGAATATGATGGCTATTAGCTTTCCTACATACCTTATTGCAGTGTATACGGATTGAGACATATCTTTCCCTGTTAGCATCATTGGGTCTACGCTTAAATTTAGACTTTGCCGTCACTTTTTTGTGCATTATTGTTCTAATTTCATCTGTCAGCCACGGCGCCGGCAAATGTCTAATCTTGACTGCTCGAACAGGTGCGTGACAATCATACAGCTCAACAAGCTTAGCCGCAAAAATACTAACTTGTTCATCGACTGATGCAGAGGCAAATAGAGCAGACCAATCTATATTGTTGGCATCCTTGCAAAGACTATCAACGTTCATACCACCAAAATTGCGTTGCATGAGAATTTTAGCTTTAGCCTTAGGCGGGCGAATTTTGTATGAAAGAAAAATTAAGTCATGATAGGAAAAGGCATCGGCTGAGCATTGACCATGCTTAGCGACGCGATCAAGAGAGGAGACAAATATCAAATCAAGAAGTGAAGGAGTAGAGTTAGGAAAATGGTGAGTGGCACTCAGTGGAAGAATGGTAAGATTACTGGAAGCCGAAATATTAGTAAGAGAAGAAGAGCGATGGTCGTTTTTCAGAAGACATGTATTAAAGTCACCCATGATTATGCTATGACTGTAAGAAGGGATCAGCATTTCCAAGAGATTTTCAAAAGATTTAAAGAAATTGACGCGTAACGATGGACAGTAATAGACGCCAAGAAGTAATTTCGAATGATGTAGTTCGACTTCAAGAAACAAATGTTCACCAGCATCTGATGGCGGTGGCTGCGCTGACATGTTGACAATAGAGAAAGGAATATGCGTGCGGAGATATATGGCAACACCACCACCAACAGCAACCGCCCGGTCGTTTCTTATAAGCTGAAAGCCGGGAAGAGAGTAGCTAATTGAAGGGAGACAAGGTTTTAGCAATGACTCTGAAATAAGAATAGCATGAATGTTTTTACAATCAAAGCTTGCCAGCATATCGTGAAAATGAGCCGGAATGCTCTGGGCATTAATATGTATAACGTTAAAATTCTTAGGTACATCAGAAAACTGCGCTGCAAGACTGTCAGCAAGACAAGGAATACTCACAAAACTGTCGTCGGTGCTTGTTATTGATAAAAAACTGTTATCATCACTGCTTTCGTCGATAGACATAAATATATAAATAAGTAATACAATAATATAATGTAGATAAAATACAAATATATAACAATCCTAACAAACACAAAAATAAAATAAAAAAGCAACTAGTCCACCTGCCGGTTGCGTTATTAAATTAAAAGAATCAAAAATGAAAAGATAAAAAATAAATAATTGCAGTCCGGGTAATAAGATGAAAAAAAAGAAACAGCAAAGAGCAAGACATTTGAGGAAAACATATAAACAAGAAATATAAACAAACCATGACAAATTCTAAAAAGACTAGGTACCAGTGCACCACTACATAAAACGGAACGCACCGATGCGAATTGACGTAATATATCTATGGACTGACAGTAAGTTGATTTGTGACACTAGTTATATTGAAAAATTCATAACAAAACAAATTGAAGGTATAAATAAAACAAAACATGTTATTACCCAGACTCAGAATAAAACCATCACAAAGAAATCACTTCTTTAAAGCAGCAGCACGCTTGAACCTAGCGGTCTTCGCAGCAGCAGCTACTGGGACAGAGGCTGGCACAGCCGATATTGGATCAGTCTGCTTGAGGTTCCTGGGATTCGGCGCAATCCTTTCCAATTCAGAGAGGGATTCAATTCGATGCCGCGTATCATTGGGACCAAGGACATATACACAGCCTGCCTTAGTCCAGCTCTTGCTAACACCGCATCTTTCCCTCGCAGCCAAGAACACGTCATGCCGCCCCTTTGTTAGGAACTCGGACATAGTGACGCCTGAAGCCTTTAATTTGGATTTGGAGAACCATATCCTATCGCGGACCTCTAGACTGCCAACCTTGAAAAGGATAGGCCTCGTTTTATTAGGTACGGCTCGTCCCATCCTGTGACATCGGCTGATGTCTGCAACTGTAAAGTCACTCAGCTGTAATTTGTTACAAATTACCTCAGCGATCACTTTGGCGGTATTCTCCTTCTGCTCCTCATCAACACCATGCAGCAGCAAGATCTTCCTTCGTCCCCGCATCTCTATTTGGTCGACACTATGAGCTAGTAGCTCTACCTGCTGCTGAACGCTGTTAAGAGCCTGCGTGATGAATGTCCGGAACATTAAAAACTCCGCAGCCAGGCTGGAACTTGTGACAGGTGACGGAGGAGCCTTCTGTATTTCTTCTTCAAAGGCAGACATCCTTGTGTGGAACAACTCCTTTAGTTCACTCAGCGTGCTTGTTAGTGACTCCATTAGTGATGATGTGAAGTGATTGTATTTAAGTGTAAGAAAACTGTGATAACGCTACACCAGCAGGTACAAACTAAGAACTATCAAAATATTGCATAAATAGTTAAAAATAATGTCTCTATTAAATTAAATTAAATTTTAAATAGGTGTAACTTTTTCTATGTGTAACTGTTGTAACTACCCACAGCCAAAAAAAAAAGTGTAAATGTAGTTAGGTTTAGGATTTTCACTTCCAAAGACTGATGCGTAGCTTTTTCTCATCACTTTCGCTAGATTGACCACAGTAATCACTTAGTGCCCATACTCAACATATAAAAAAAAACTAAACTTCACTTCGTTTAAAATTAAATATAAACATTCTAAATAGTTTTTGCTTTTCTCTGTCGTTTTATGAATTAACCCACTACAATTTAAAGTTATCAACCATCCGTATTTTAACCCCAAATCCCGGAACACCCCATCTCTAGTAACAAAGCAAACCACTACGTTTTACGCAGTTTATTTTATCGGAACACTCTCATAGCACAATTTATAAGATGGAGCTCAATTCTGGAGCAGATTAAGACCGTCCTTTACCTAGATTTTCTGCAGACGCGGCTATCTATTGACCTAGATTGGTAGTAAAGAACAGTCGCTGATCTATGGACTCTGGAAATCATTTGTTACGTTTTCGGACATGTGGTTTTGTCTTTGGTCTTCCTTTTAAGGAATTTTCTACGTCTTGCAGCTTTATGGGAAAATAATTAAATTATTACTAATAATAAATATATGTTTTATTATTAAATTGGTTTAATAGTGTTTTTCTTCACTTTGGTAATATTTTTTCATTTGAATTTTTCGCCCCATGTCCTCGACCGCGCACATTTTGGATGCGTTTTCGTCCAAATTTCACTCGTGTGAATTGAGTGCGTACACTGGATATGTTTTTCTCCGTCAAAAAGAACAGATCCCAACAAGTTTGGATTGTTTTCGGACATCGGAACTATACGTACGACTAAGTCGCACCCAGTCTGCGCTTTCCCTTTGTAAGTACCTTCCAAGTGGAAGGTCGGAATCGATCTTGCGTGCGTGTGACGAATGAAATTCGAACGAAAACGCATCCATAGTTGCGTGCGGCCTTATAGTTTAAAGTTCAAAAGATTTTAAATCAATCAAGTGTCAGTGTATTCCCTCATTATTATGACTGGGATAACGTTTTCTATAAATAGGCCAACCCTAGTTTTGTAGTAAATAATATAAGACAATAAGAAAATTTACTGTGGTAGAAAATATCTAATCACGCTTCCCTTAAATACACGAACAAAACACACTTCATTTGAGAGCCAAAAGCTAATGAAGTATGAAAGCCCTGACAGTGGACATCAAGCCACGCGGAAGAGATACAAGTGTAGGAAGGTATAAAGGCGGAATTCCATTGCTGCGTAGGATGTTCACCATTTTCTATTTCGTTCCTGGTATTTGTTGACAAGCCTGCACTGTCCTCCTAATACCTATTAACAGTGTAATTTGAAAACATTGTAAAAGCCGATTCATTACTCGTGCAGTTTCTGGCCAGCTCTTTTCAATAGGAAACGACCAATAATTGGAACCGTGCGCTTTAATTCTGTCGTTTCTTAGGTGCCCTGTAGGTTTAAGTGAACCAAAAAAATTTGAATTTGGTTACGCACGTTCGATGCGCGCGTGTAATTGTTGGCCAGCCGCGCATCTATATCTACGTAGCGAAGCCATGGGTCGCAGTGGATGACCCCCGCCTACATTTTTATATAAAGCGAATCTAAGTGCACATGCGTAGCTAAGCCGTGGGCAGCAATGGAGCTTTGCCTTTATACCCGAACTTTATGGACCGTGCCACTATTAACGAATTAATGTTTTCCGATATTTATTGGGTGAAGAGTTTATTGAACGAATTTTTGATATAACATACTGGGTAAATTAAACGATAATAAAATTTGTATCATCGATTTGCTATGACTCGCTCTGTGAGAGAAATATCAATTACGGTATGTGTATAGCTATAGCTAGATATTTTAATCGAGAATCATGTTTAGGTGTTTATTTAGCCCACTATAATGTATTTATAATATTGTTAAGAATTAAAACATGTATACTTATTTCATATTTTTCATCTTTTCAGATCTATGCTGTTGACATCTTTCGACGTGAGTTAAAATTTTCAATAACATTCCTAATTTTTTTGCTAAAAAAAAACAGACATTTCTAGACCACACATCAAAGGCTCACCACAATTTACTTAAACATACATAAATTACTTACATACATAATTATGTACAGTCAAACAACTACATTTTGGTATGCGGGCAACTTACTTGCTACTTTTAAACAATGTTAATGCTACTTTATATTTTTTGTACATTACACTCAAGCTCTCTGAAGCTCGGCGCCGATATGCCAGCGTTTGTCGGCGCACAAGCGCTGATTGTCAACCCTGGTCGGCGCAGGCTTTATTCATACGTATTACCAAATCGGCGTGAACCAGCGCACGACTAATCAGATAGGAACTTTTTGGCGGTTATTGGCAAAGGTTTTAAAACACACAAAAAAAAAAAGAAACAAACTAATATTATAAATGCGAAAAAGAGTTTGTTTATTACGCTTTCACGCTGAAACGACTGAATGGATTAGGACGAAATTTGGCACGTGGGTAGACCATGACCTGAGCTAGGACATAGGATAATTTTTATCCAGATATTTTTACGGAGTCGAGACTTATGCGGGTGAAACCGCGAGGCGCAGCTAGTACCGAATATTTTGTTCGACTGTACACGCAACTATGCAGCCCTCTATTTACATTCCCTAATGCGAGGGCTTCAGGGGTTAGTTTCACTTTCATTCTACCACACACATTTAGGCACTTCAAAGAACCTTTGTCTTTGTTCCAAGTTCATGTGGGTTGAAAGAAAAATAATAG
Organism: Conistra vaccinii; assembly: GCA_948150665.1. Lineage (NCBI taxonomy): Eukaryota > Metazoa > Arthropoda > Insecta > Lepidoptera > Noctuidae > Conistra > Conistra vaccinii. Next base: position 20,474,671 of record OX411329.1, read on the forward strand.
ACCGTGTTAATATTTTAACTTGTTATTTTTAGCTTTACTAAGTGCGCATTCTACATTTAGGTCGTTTGCATGTGTTACTACCAAAAATGCATAGTTTTGAAGATATCATAAAACTAGACTCTCGATTTGTGTATGTACCTACGTTTCATTGATAAGTACGAGTAAATCGTTTTAATTCAAACCAATCATTCTTATATACAGCTAAGAAAATGCGACGTTGACATATTTCTTTTTATGGACTAGAATAACCTGTTTTTTTTTGTATTTCACGTAAGGGTGTATTACATAAATAATCTTAACTTTGTCGAATTATTTTCTATGAAATATGAAAAGAAAACGAAAAAAAAACGAAGTGTATAGGGTGCCGCGAGTATTCTTGTGGCACTCTAGTGTCGCTGCATCGGCCCGGCTAGGGTGCCTTGAGCGTTGCATTGTCACTGTCACTTCTTATTTAGGTTAGGTTAGGTTAGAACTGTGACCACAAAACGCACGAGCCGAGCGAGCGTAGCGAGCGGTGCCGCGGTAGCGGCCGGCGAAGTGCCAGGGTCCGTTTGGGCACAAGATAATGTAATGTTTTGTGAATGTGGTGTTTTACAGCGATCTAACCTCGACAATCAAACAAAATACCAAGAGACGTGACTTAGTGACAGTGACAATGACAATCCAATGCTTGCGGCACTTTGGCCGGGCCGAGGCGGTGTTACTAGGGTGCTTGTAGTGGCACTTTATCCGACAGGGATAGAGTGCCACTGGTGGCACTCTATACACTGCCAAAAAAAATCATATGCCAGTTGATTCTTTGACATGGTCTAATTAATACCCTAAATTTATAGGATATCAAAAGGAACACGTTGTATAAGTATCAACTGATAAGAGCGTTGAGCGTACAGTTCATAGTTCTTGTCAATCTAATTTTATTTTACATTGATGATAAAAATGTCAGGAAAGAATACAAAATGCCCAATACCTAATGATCTGTACCGTACCTAATGATCGTACCTTTACTTAAGTACTGTTCACCTACTTATAATCTACTAAAAGAAACTTATCTTCTGTAAAAGCTTTTTTTTTCTAAATCACATTTCATAATCGCATCTCATTCATTAAATGATAAATTATTTTATTGCTGTAAGTAAGTTCGTACAAACACTTCTACACGTTAATCTTTCATTCTTCATTGCTTTCAAACTAAATTAAATCCCCCCGCCCACCTGACAATTTTCTGTAAATCCGTCTACCAAAATAAAACTAAAACCAACTTTTTTGTCCAATCAACTAATTTGTCTAAAAATAGATCTGTCTAAAGCCAAGCCACAGACCTTCCCTCTAAATACTATCCCGATAAATCGTTCTAAATTTAACGTGTCATAGGCGTTAAGTAGTATTTGATCATTGGCGTAGTAGTTACATGTAGCATATTTTAAAGCGTTTTTGAGGTCTTTATCGATCTACAAGTTGTTAGAGAAAGATAAAAGAAAATTCTTGAATCTATTGAGAAATTATAAAATACATTGGAATATTGATTGGAAACTGAAACGATATAGTGTCCAGTAATTACCTACTACTTATCATTTACGACTTGCCCTACGGCGATATCGAAGACTATATTGTTACGTAGTCTACCTTTCAATAGAATTCTGCTGCATTTTGCTCTTTCCACATGCATGCACGAAACACCAAGTTTGTCCAAACCATACACGAACATTGAAATCCAGAACTTTCCGCGATAAAACATCTTATCGATAACAAAAATAAAGCGACAAAATCTAAAAAGAAAGCACGTGCCCATTTCTGCTCGCCCCTTCTAGGATTACCGACCGACGACACAAACACATGCATATGCACGTGTCTTTAAATATATCCCAATAAACGCTTCTAAATTTAACCCTTAGGCTTTTAGCTAAACGTTGAGTTGTTTATCTTTCGCGCGAGATAAGACGAAACTTAAGACGGCATCGGCAGGGTTAAATAGGGGTGCATCGCTATTTGTGTGTTTGGGTTGTAATTAGGGTGAAACTGTTTCGGGATAGTCTATAATGATTTTGGTATTGTTTAGGAGATTTCTATTATTGTAATGGGATTAGAGATTTTCTATCGATGGTCATTTATTATCATATGAGGAGCTCGTGGCTAAGTAATAACAAGCCGCACGGGTCGATCCATCAGGTCAAGCTACGCTTGCCGGGGTTGGTCAGTGGATAGTTGACCATCTTTACATACAGAGACTCCTCCGTGCCTCGGAAAGCACGTTAAGCCGTTGGTCCCGGCTGTCATTTGTGGATCTTTGACAGTCGTTACGAGTCGTCAGAAGCCCGAAAGTCGGACACCAGTCTTACCAAGGGGTATCGCATTACCCAGTTACTGGGTTGTGGAGGTCAGATAGGCAATCGCTCCATGTAAAATACTGGTATTCAGCTGCATCCAGTTAGACTGGAAGCCGACCCCAAGATAGTTGGGAAAAGACTAGGAAGATTGATTGATTATGTGTTTAGAATCTGTTGCACATTTATTTTGCCGTGTAAATGAATACATTGTGCGACTTCTCATGTATCTTTAACAGCTTGGTATATTCTTTTTGATAATCTTGGTATTTTATAATGGATAGAATAGACTAAGTAAAACATTTTTATCGTAATTTCACTACACCATTGTTTAGCGGTGTACGGAACCCTCCGTATCAAAACGTCCTAATAGCAAATACTCGTAGTCGTATTAGCAAAATGACCCATATATTATTTCCAATTTTCATCAATATAATGCAAATAATCTCTGCGTAAAATGGTTGTGTATCCGGACGGATGGAAATTATAAGGGTTCAGTTTTTGCAACTTTGTTACGTAACCCTAATAAATTTCTTGACTCTCACGACAAAACAGTGGCCAATTAATTTCACATTTCCTTAAACCAACACAAAAAAATTACCCAACGAAAAACTCACTTCATTTACTCTCAGAAAAGGCGGCATTATTCACAAAATATTGTCAACGCACAATCTTAAAATTGTTCGCACAAAAACCCTTGTAATCTGCCTACACCACCCGGTCCCGCGAAAACGATTTGTTATTTCTCTGAGAGTAATGTTAAATAGATTAGTTCTAACAAATGGGAATTTAACAGGAGACTCCATGCCGTGTAAAAATTGATCTAATATTGATGAGGTTAGGGATGAATAAAATTAGGGTTATAGGCGAGCTAGGGACTAGGTGAAACGGTTTCTTAAGTAAGTGTCAATTAATTAGTTTTTCTCAAACATGCTTTGAAATTCGAACATTATTTAGACAACCTTCTTCGAGGAAAATCGAAACTGTGGTACTGGTCGAACATATGCGAGCGCCCAGCCGGCAATGTTTGTATGAAAACTCATATCTGTCGGATTATTTAAAAATGGAACGAGCTTCAACACTTGGTAACCAAGGAGGTAACTTATCAAAGATTTTATTTAAATTTCGATTTGGCTTGCAACGGTTTAAAGTAAATAAACGTATTAGCACGTGAAAAATTATCGTTGTTCCGCCACTTAAGTTTGGCAATTCCTCAGGCTATGTCGGTTCTCTTGGTTCTCCTACGAATCTCTTCATTTCAAATTCGATCACGTAGGGTAACTCCAAGCATAGCCCTCTCCATTGAACTTTGAGTGACTTTAAGCCTTCTAATGAGGCCCATTGAGAGCGACCACATTTCAATGTCATATGTCATCACTGGGCACACGCACTGGTCAAAAACTTTCGTTTTGAGACACTGTGTTAAATGAGATGAGAAGATAGTACGCAGGTTCCCGATCGCAGCCCAGCCAAGTCGGATTCGACGATTGACGTCTTTCACGAAGTTGGACCTACATAACTGGACAGTTTGTCCTAGGTAAACATAATCGTCCACAACTTTGAGTGTAGAGTCGCCGATCTTCATGAGGGAATACATAAGTACATTGCTATTTTCAAGAACTATTATTTCTAAAAACTTGATCAGTTCTCATGAACTAAGATCAACTTTAATTAAAATAACTTGAGATTGGAATTGACTCCATCCAATACACATCAAAGTGGAGCGAAATTGAGCAATGGTATTAGAAGTTTTGATAGTTCTTAAAATTACGATGTAGTTATTTTGCTTGCGTTTTTTTCTTTCAAATTCAAATTCAAATTCAAAAGTCATTTATTCAAATTAGGCTGAGAATCAGCACTTTTCGAACGTCAAAATTACATAAGACAGTCCCCCAAAAACGCCCGCCCTTCACCACTTCCTAGTGCTTTTGCTGGAGAGAAGAAGTGGCGCAACAAACTCCCCAGCAGCACAGCTGTCTGTTCAGTTAGAAAAAATAACTACAGTAACTTATTGCTTTATGTACTCATACTCAAAGACTCAAATAAGGTTTGCACTCGATCTACATTCTTCTACTCCTTTTCTTGTCGGTGGTACCTACTTTTTAGATGTGTGGGGTCCAGTAGATAGCCACGTTAATATCAGCGCTAGTGGCGTTCACTAAATCCTCAAAAGTGCAGGTGTATGGACACTGACATTCTAAAAGTATAATTTAAAAATCTAATTTAAATAAAACATACTTTTTCCTCATCCATCTTATTTCCATACTACGTAAATAGTTTAAAAAATTCAAAACAGCTGGTAATATAGCACTTGGTGTGTCCACATCTCCCGGTCGGAAGGGGCTGACGTGTAAAAATGGATCTAATATTGATAGCCCAACACCCGGTACGTTTACCTACCGATCACGTACATAAGTAAGTGGCACCTATCTAAAATTCATCCTTGAGGTACATAGACATTTTTTTCTGAAACCATTTTTTTAGTTAGGTACTGGAGGAAAACTGGCATTTTTTCCGAAAAGATTTTCGGTCTCAAATAGCAGCTTTGAACGATAAAATTGATAGTAATTACTTACCAGCTTTATCAAAAGTATTTATCGATATTTTCAATAAGATACCGTAATTACCTCCCTATAACTTTAATATCTTCAAATCGTGGTTAACCGTCAGCCTAAAATTCCAACTAATACCGATCTAACTATGTCAATAAGGCATTCCTTAATAATTCGATACCTATACGAAGTTAATACTCCAGCTATTGTGTTCCAATAACAGTACAGACAACAGACTCTTGTATAAATATCTGACAATAGGTATACGTTATAGTGATGCACTGACTAGTCGGGAAAGCGGTAGTCGGCGACCAGTCGGCCCACTTTTTACTCATATGTTTAAAAATGTCTTAAAATCTTCGACGTGACACAAATAATTACAATAAAGTAGTTTCAGTAATAATAAAATAATATACACTGTGTTAGCTACGTAATTCATCTGTGTTTTAAATTAAAACACCAAGAAACGCTAGCTCGCACGTAAACAATGATAGAAAAAATTTAAACAAAAACATGTCATCTCCCGACAAGTCCGCCTGTTCGCCGGGTGCCGCGCCCGCCGCACCTACGAGCCGAAAGCGTAGTCACGAACATCGCCGATGTCACCCGAACTCAACCGAAAGCAATAATCGGCTTGACCGACTAGTTGGCCATTTTACAACCGACCAGTCGGCCCATCTCTAATACGTTGTTCTAAATACCTTCGGGCTATATCGCAAGCAATATACCTATTCCAAAATTTTACGCAGAATTTGTAACATACGTCTTTATACATTATTATTCTGGGAAAACTGTACCTAAGTAAAATTATTCTGCCTTCTGGATTGAGTAGCGCGTTGGTCTAGTGGTTGCAATTCACTAGCGCGATAGCTGAACATGCTGTTCTGGATTCGATTCCCAGGTCGAGCAAGGTATTTATTAGGTTTTCTAATAGGATTTTTTGGAGTATAGCAAAAACATATTGAACCTTCTTCGACACTTTAGTGTTTTTCCAAATTTTTTTTTTTTATCCAAGCCCTCCTCTAGCCACATCACTAAAATCTTTACTTTCTCATAAGGATTGTACTATTATTAATATACCTTATGTGGAATTACACGTCTCAAGTAATACTAGTAAAATACACCTCCCAATATACAGGGTGTCCGGTAAAGAATGGATAACCTTGAAGTAGCATATTATAGTAGACCATAATAGTCGTTCTAAAAAAATATATAAAAAATATACTTATAATTATCCCAAATAGTACGTAAAAAAGATTTTTTGGGAAAAAATAAAATAATGTGTAATATCTACCACATTATTTACTGCGTCTCTGCTTACTCAACGTGCAATATTATAACACCAAAACCGATGGAATTCATTCATTTGTGGTCGTAGTGACGAAGAATGTTAAAGGTAATAATTTTTTTTTTTCTTTTATCTGCCAGAATGTCTATTATAATTACGCTATTACAAGGTCATCCATTTTTTACTGGGCACTAAAGAAAAGGATCATAAACGTATTACTGAAATCTTTAGAACGGCCTTTCGTTTGGTGTCCCCTTTTAACCCTAACATTTTTCAGTACATAGAAAGTTGATGATAATAAGATGCCCCATATGGCCCTGCCCCTTATGGCCCCTATGATATAATTGACGGCCCATATAGATAGTTATGATTGACATGAGGATGAACAGATGAAATGCCTACTCCTAGTCTTGAAGTTATGTTGTGTAAGTAAAATTGATCTAATGTTGATGCTTACCCTGTTACGTGAAGGCTCACAAAGGTATAGTTAAGTTGGACCCTTCAAATGAGGCGTTAAGTTTTGGTCGAAGGCAGGAGGTTCTGTCGTAAGTAAATGTAATCTCCTGAAAAGATATCTTTCAGTTTGTAAGGAAATTGATCCTAGAGAGCTGAAGAAATAGGTTATTTGTATTGTGGAGGTTAGATAGGCAGTCGCTCCTTGTAAAATACTGGTATTAAGCTGCATCAGGTTAGACTGGAAGCCATCATTATCATCTGAGATGATGATGATGTAACGGAAGCGTCCCGTTCTCTATCGAAAAGGTAAGACAAGAGTGACACTAGCTGGTGGCAGTCACTCTGGCGGAGCGTCGCATCGATGGCTGCGTGGCGGCTGTCTACTGATGACAGACGAGGATGTCAGGAGAGCCGCTGTACCACGTCGACGACAAACTGCTATAATCCGACACAATCCTACAGATTTAGATTAACAATCCGACAATAATCGATTTAGGTAAAGACTGAGGGAAGCAGATGATGATGGTGATACGTAGAGGTTATGAAAGTATTCTTAAATCAATCCAACAGGTTCTGATGTAGACAGCATATTATCGTAATTGCATAAAATGACTTTTTTCGGCTTCTATTACTATAATTATCTATACATATTATAAATTCAAGTCGCTATTCGTGTATGTCTGTGTGAGCGCGTTGTTCTTCTAAACTACGTAACTGATTTTGATGCAGTTTTCACCATAATTTAAAGAATTTATGAATACGTTACTTATTAAAGAAATATCGATGTTTTTTTCTAGTAGTAAAAACGTGCAAAGCGGCGAGCTACTGTGAAAATAATTCCATTGTGGATTTGAAATTCTGCTTCTTCACAGAATTGTTATGATAGTCAGTTTTCTTTTATGTGGTGTACAATAAAATGTTGAATAAATTATACAGAATAACGATTTTCGACCTTCCAAGACTATTACTTCAACGTTCGTATGTCACTGCAGGGATCCAACAGAACATCAGCGTCAAGTATATTTGGCTGACACTCATGCTGAGTTGGACTCCCATTTGGTGCAATCATGAGACGCACACCGCACTTTGTATGTTTCGTTATTTTAAAATGCCTTAGCCAATCGTATCATCACAATGTCGTGTTTTCTTCTTTTTTTAAGCTATTGCATAGCTTCTATCGCGGGCCTTGAGCGTGGAGACCTAATCCAGAAATTTCGAAACGAAAATACTACCTAAGAAAAGAGTGTTTTGTATTGAAAATTACGTTTAACTGCTTGACAACAAAGTTCAAATTTACTTAAACGAATGATACGAGAGTGTTGTATTGAAAATTATGTTTAACTGCTTGACAACAAAGTTCAAATTTACTTAAACGAATGATACGAGAGTGTTGTATTGAAAATTATGTTTAACTGTTTGACAACAAAGTTCAAAGGAGAACATTCACGGTCCATACATTTTTGGGCTAAATGTGAAAATGCCGGCCAAACAAAAAAAAAAGTTATATTCCGTTAGAACATGTTATTCTCTTCACTTTTCACTATGGGACCAAATCTGTAGGGCCATTCCCTGCGCTGTTATACGTCTTTGTACAATACTGTTTTCAGTATGTTTTAGTTAGGAGAATAACAGTAATCTAATTATAAATAATAGCTTTTTATGGCAGTAATAATTACAGTCATCATCTTTTATTGTGAAACTAAGGTTCTAGGGTTATTCTCCACATACCTACAGTATGAGAAATAAAGTTTTTTTTGTTCGACAGTACTATTATTAGCTGATTGAAATAGTTATCACTAGTATTAACTGGTTTTAGATCTATTTCATCATATCAGCCTAAAGACGTCCACTGCTGGACATAGGCCTCCCCCAAGCCCCGCCACTTCGATCGATTCTGTGCTTCCCGCATCCAGCGGATTCCTGCGGCCTTTACTAGGTCATCGGTCGATCTTGTGGGAGGCCTTCCAACGCTACGTCTTCCGGTACGCGGTCGCCACTCCAGAATATTTCGACCCCATCAGCCATCTTAAGTTTAGCTATTCTTCGGGCTTCTCCTGCGGATCTCTTCATTTCTGATTCGATCACGTAGGGAAACTCCAAGTATAGCCCTCTCCATTGCTCTTTGGGTGACTTTTAGCCTTCTGATAAGGTCCATTGTGAGCGACCACGTTTCAGTGCCATAAGTCATCACTGGCAACACGCACTGGTCAAAGACTTTCGTCTTGAGACACTGTGGTATCTGGGACGAGAAGATATTGCGTAGCTTTCCGAACGCTGCCCAGCCGAGCCGGATTCGACGCTTGACCTCTTTCTCGAAGTTGGACCTACCTAGCTGGACAGTTTGTCCTATGTAAACATACTCGTCTACAACTTCGAGCGTAGCGTCTCCGATCTTCATGAGAGTGGGTGTTACATGGGCATTGGGCATCTGACATGACCTTAGTCTTGTCCATGTTCATTTTAAGACCCACTCTTTTGGAGGCTCTACTGAGGTCATCGAGCAGTATACTGAGGTCCTCCATGGTCTCAGCCATGATAACTATATCGTCGGCAAACCGAAGGTTAGTTATATACTCGCACTTGATGTTGATGCCTAGTTCTTTCCAGTCCAGAACCTTGAAGACGTCCTCCAGTGCAGCGGTGAACAGTTTCGGAGAGATAACGTCTCCGTGTCTCACACCTCACTGCAGAAGGATAGGTTTCGAGGTCTGGTCGTGGAGTCGGACTGACATAGTGGCGTTTTCGAATAGGCACTTTAACACCTGTACCGATAGTCGATCTGGCACCGCTAAAGAGACTGCAGTACAGCCCATGTCTCGATCGAATCGAAGGCTTTCTCGTAATCCACAAACGCTAAGCAGAGGCAGGCAGGCGCAGGCAGGTTATACTCTTCGGTCTTCTGTATAACCTGCCGCAGCGTATGTATGTGGTCCACGGTGCTAAAGTCTTTACGGAATCCGGCTTGTTCGGGAGGCTGGAAATCGTCAAACCTACGCACGAGACGGTTCGTGATGACTCTTGAAAACAGCTTGTAGAAATGCGTCAGAAGTGTGATGGGATTAAAGAAGAGTACCACCACACCTCTGTTCCATGCCTGTGGTGTTTTATGGACATGAAACCAGTTAATACTAGTGATACCTATTTCAATCAGCTTAGACTAGTAGGTACTAATAAAAAAAAACTTTATTTCGCATACTGTAGTTATGTGGAGAATAACCCTAGAACCTTAGTTTCACAATAAAAGATGATGACTGTAATTATTACTGCCATAAAAAGCTATTATTATAATTAGATTACTGTTATTCTCTTAACTAAAACATACTGAAAACAGATATTTACAAAGACGTATAACAGCGCAGGGAATGGCCCTACAGATTTGGTCCCATAGTGAAAAGTGAAGAAAATTACATGTTCTAACGGAATATAACTTTTTTTTTGTTTGGCCGGCACTTTCACATTTAGCCCAAAATGAATGATGTCCTTTACTTAGACGAATGATACGAGAGTGTTGTATTGAAAATTATGTTTAACTGTTTGACAATAAAGTTCAAATTTACTTAGACGAATGATCCTTGACTATTAATAGTTAAATTAAAACCTTTTTATTCGTTTGATGTTCCCATTACGTTGTGTCAAGTTTTAAAAACTATAAATGTGAATAACAGTTCCTGTCTATGTCATCATTGCTATTTCTTGTATTCGGGTTAATATTTTACAATTGCGTAAGTTGATAAAAAATGCTATGCAATAGCTTCGCCGGGGCAGTCCCCGAGTGCCACACGTCTTTTTTTATATTGGTACCACAAGGTGCCAATATAAAAAAAAAATTTAAACAGAAAGAAAGAGCTACAAAGCTATATTCATGCATTTAGTTATTATTTAATTGTGCTTTTATATGTTGTGCTATGTCTTTTGTGTGCATCAAATAAACGATTTATCTATCTATCTATCTACTCCCCTAGTTTTACCACCTTCTTAGCGAGTCAACCAATCATTACTCAGTACTCTCACTTTTATAGAAGCGACCTCGATCCCGTTATCCTCAATTGTAGTCTCTAGTATGTACAGTCAGCCTAAAAAAGACGTACAGATTGTCAATTCAGTTGTCGGTAATAAAGCTGGTAGAACTAAAAAAAAAATTAATATCCTCACACAATCCATCCATCTTTTGTCTGGTCTTCCTGTTCATCCATCAACATTTATATTTATGACTAGTTTCTGCCCGCGACTTCGTCTGCGTTTACTGGGATAAATAGTGAAAACCAATTAGTGGTTATTTTAGTATAATGATAGTTTATATAAAGGGAGAAAAGACAGCAATTATGGAACATGATCGAGTTCGCACCTCGTGTAAACTCGTGTTCAAGTTCACAGCAGTTTATCAAGCTTCTCTGGCCACGTTTATGTCGAAACACAATCATGTAGCCCACTTACTAGTTGCTAGTTCAGTCATATAGTTTACGCAATTGCTATATATTTTCAATATAAACTAATATTATACAGAGAAAAAAAAAGTTTTTGATAATTGTATTTTTTTGTTACGCTTTCACGCTAAAACGACTGAACAGATGTGGATGAAATTTAGCACATGGTTAGACCATGATCTCCGTTAGGACATAGAATACTTTTTATACCTATATTCCGACCGGATCGAGTCGAGATAAAAGTGTAAAATTGAAACCAGTTTTTTTACCAGCGTTACAAAACTTTAACATTTCGCTTGAAGCGCAAGTAATCCATTGGCTATACTCACTTATTCAATCAATCTCACTAGTGGGACAAATTGGTGGCACAAAGTGAAATAATCCGTTGACGTATATATATTTTTAAGGCTGAGTGTACTACGTAGGTACCAACTTGACGACATGACGTCAAGGGATTCCATACGTTTGCATAAATAATAGGACGAGTATGTGACCCGTCAAATGAGGGTGTTAAGTCACGAAGGGACAAGTCTTGTAGCTCATTTGCTAAGGGATGAGTTGTCTGACGTCTGATGAAGGTATTTTTAGATGGGTGGGATAAGGGATGTACCTACTTAGTTGCTGTGTTGTGTGGCTTTGTCTTTTAATAATGACGTAGTTTTAATTGCTGAGTACCATTTGACCAACTATACTCAACGGGCTATCAGCACCCTACGGGTCAAATATAATAACGGGTTTAGAATGTTGATGGGGCTGCCCCGTTTTTAAAAACCATAGCGGGGAGGTACGATTATCTCTTATTAGGTAATGTTGTTCGAAGATACATTTTGAACAACAGCATTATTTCGAAATAGATAATAAGTTTACTAACATAGGTATAAGTTATCTTTCTGTTTACTAACCCATATGGATTTTGCTTATCCGAAACAAAGATTATTTCATATTTTTTATTTTTGTATTAGCAATTTTCGACGTACCTAAGTACAACTTTCGCATCCATCTCCCAATTATACCAAATTAGAAATTATTTTTATTTCTGTAAGTAGAATACAATAGACGATGTAACTTAATCCGCTTAACTGTTCTTAAAGAGTCTTAGAGAACCCTGTAAGAAATCGACACGTGTTTTGCCTCTCAACGAGGCATCCTCAGGACGACGATTGACTTGTTGCGTTTTACAGTTAAGCGTATTAAGTTACAAAATATACATCGTCTATTGTATTTTGTAATGGATTTGCGCAAAGTCACGCCTGAGTCAATTAACTTTGTGTAAGTAGGTTTATGAGCAGTGGTGGCCCAGTGGTTACGGCCCCGACTTAAAATTATAGGTCGTGGGTTCGATCTCAATTATGCAATTTACTTTGTGTAAATAATTTCACCACCACTGTTCCAAAACGGTGAAGGAAAACTGTTGTGAGGAAACCGGCATGTCTTAGAACCATACATTCGAAGACATGTGACACCCACCAACCCGCAGTGGGCCCATGTGGTAGATTGTAGCCCACCCCAGGCCTGTGTCCCAGCAGTGGGAACATTATAGGCTATGGACCTGTCCAGTCAGTGCACGCATTTGTCAGTAAACGTGTAACTTAACTCAGAACTTAGTACTTACTACTAACATAGTACCTTCTTGAAGGATCACGGGATCGTTCGTGCGTTTTCGTACGCATTCGCGTGACCTCGTACCTAAAAGCATGCAATGTGATTACGCCTCATTCTACTTATGATTATATTGAAAGTAAAACTGTATAAGTACAAAGGCACTGTTATATTTCAAAAGGAGAATATAATTTTCAAGGCAGCATTCTTTGTGTATTAATATTTCAGAACCAAACCGAATTTCCGAAAAGCAAAAATCCGTTGTAATTCCCCAAACCATTCCAGACAAGCAATAAGCATTAAGATTATTGAAAATGTTCGTACACCTATACAAAATGGTACTTTCCCCCATAAACGTGCATTACGTGTCATGAAAACCTAATAACCATGCTTACTTGCGAAGCCTGAAGCTCCTCAAGTTATAAATTATTCATAATGACAAAGTTATAAATCGTGATGTGAAAATATCATCCCTTCAGAAAATTTAACGGTTGGAAGTGATAAGTAATCAGATATCAGTAAGAATATTGTAAAATTACGTCTTCATAAGTAAATAGTTTTACCTAGGAAGCAAGTTAAAGTGTCAGTGGGTTGGCCATGTTTGTCGAAGAACCGATGGCCGGCAAGCGTAGTGTGGGACGCCCCCCAGCTAGATGGACCGACGACCTTAAAAAGGTGTCTGGGACAGACTGGATGCAGAAGGCGGAGGACAGGGTGTTGTGGCGCAGCCTGGGAGAGGCCTTTGTCCAGCAGTGGACTGCGATAGGCTAAGTTGATTGATTGAGTTGTACCTAGTAGTAGTAATATGAGATAACTTTCAACTTATTTTTTTTACTATTTATTATTATCTGTTCTCATTCAGAGCACCTGCCATCTTATCTCTCCCTTGGTTGACTGGTAGAGAATGCCTAAGGCATTAAGTCCGCCTTGGTAACTCATTAAATTATGTGCGAGAAGTTAAAATAAATAAATATTGTAGACTAGATTTTTCTGAAGAAAGATCTTATCTAGGGAAATAGAGCCTCAACTTCCAGTAAAATTCTTAAATTATATCAGTTTTATAAGTATCAAAACATCCATTCATTAGTTAAATGAGCCTCCCAGGCGATCAATACATAACCGGTGATCAATTATGACTAGTGTTCTAGGGTTAACCACAAAAGCATGACAATAATATTACGTTTGTTTAACCTGTTTTTTCCCACTGTTGGACAAAGGACCACAGCTATACTTATATGATAACTACTAAAATTAAAGTGCCCGTATATTTTCACAGTATCGTTGGCCTGTTTACGATACTGGTATAAATAGACACAACATTAATTTACTCACCAATTCTGCGAAATCTCAACCTTTTGCGACGCAATACAAACAGTTACGGTAAAGCAACAAGCGATTTCATAGAATTAGGACTAAAGCAAAGATTCTCTAAAAGCTAGAAATACATTTTATTTACAGAAGAAACCCTGATAAGCGTTAAGAAATACAAAGAGATTCACTTAAACAGAATCTTGCAAAGAGTATTCCACTTATAATACAATAGACGATGTATATCTAGTAACTTAATCCGATAGGATTATCCTATATAAGTGGGGGTGACGGGCGGTTGAAGCTCACTTTGCGTTCGGCTCGCGTTGATAACACTTCGTGTCCGAGTTCGCAACAGGTCAATCGTCGTCCTGAGGATGCCTCGTTGAGAGGCGAAACACGTGTCGATTTCTTACAGGGTTCTCTAACTCTTTAAGAACGGTTAAGCGGATTAAGTTACTAGATATACATCGTCTATTGTATTTTATTATGGATTTCCGCAAAGTCACGCCTGAGTCAATTAACTAGTATTCCACATGCTAAAGCTCTATGAATCTACCACGGTCGCGAACCAAAAGTGCTTCACGCATTTCTTGGACATTTATGCAAATACCTACAAGACGAAGCGGGTAACAGTTGGTGAGCAAGCATAATAAATGTGGATACATAAGCATAATTAGCCTATCACGTTCCCACTGCTGGGATAAGACCTGTCTATGAGAAAGGGCGGGCCATAAATGCCATAATCCACCACGCGGGCTCAGTGCGGGTTGGTGTATGTCATGTCTTCGAAATGGAGCCACTATTTCTAGGAAACACCTATTTAATTTTATCCACATGCTGTGCCCTTACAGGGTCCATGCTTTTGTACCTAGCTTTAAGCCTTAATATATTTTCTACAATATGGAATTAATATTTATTTATCTTTCATATAGTTTATTTTCTATTTTGTGAATGTGAAAACGCTGTAGGCTTAGCGCACTGTAGATTTGTTGACCATCTTCTATTTTGTTAAGTACTTGGTACTTGTTGAAAGACCTATACTGTCCTCCCATACGTAATAACACTGTTTTAAAAGAGTAACCGTGGAGTTTCTTGCCGGCTCTTCTCCATAGGAAACGACCAATTGGAACCGTGCACCTAGCTTGTGATGTTTCGTAAGTGTCCATTAGGTTTAAGGCTTTTGCAGACCAGCGCAACAAACAATACAATTTTTAAGAAAACTTGACGGTATAACAATAACCGGTGTCGCGTTGCGCGACAAGTCGCACCGGTCTGCATAAAGCTTTATGTGAAATAAAATATTTTGAATTTTAAATACCTACTTATATGAATATGAATATAAATATTTTCTCACGATATTTTTTACTTCACCGTTTTGAAAGCAGTGATCATGAAATAAATTACTGAAACCCACGTTGGTTTGAGTAATTTATTTCTCAAACCAATATGCCGACTAGGGTTCCACTGGGCCAAAGAGTCACATAATGGATACTCAGCCCAAAAGAGTGAACGAAAACCTCTTAATAAAAATGCCTTCTTCACGTCCCAAACCAATGGGATGCCAACAATTTGTATTAAGAACAGGTACATAAGAAGGTACTACAGGTGACAAAGGAAAAAGTATCACACTGCTCACGTTTTGAATTTACGTTCATTCACTTGATCTCAATCGCGATAAGTGCGCCGGCGTCGTCCTGATGATTGTACTCACTTCACTGTGTAGTTACATTCGGAAGGCAATTGGTTTTAGGAATACGGAGAGGTGGAACGACGAACAATGTTGTTTTAGTTTGGAGTACAAATTATAGGTGATCGGTTTTTGGGTCAGTCTCTATTTTTCGTATGGTTGGTTAGCAGAGTTTTAAAGTCGCCCATCGGCCTTTGGTTTCACATGCCGTCGAGAAATATCTCTCAGACATGCCGGTTTCCTCACGATGTTTTCTTTCACCGTTTTTGAAGCACATGATAATTATACAATACGCACATGAATCCGAAAAGTCATAGGTGCGTGTCTTGGGTTCGAACTCGAAACCTATGACCTAGCAGTCCGACGATCACTCCACCAGACTATCACTGCTTTAGGGTGGATAACTTGCAAGTATACTGCCGATTTTAGATCTGTTCTCGATTACTCTGTATCAAATGTAGTTTTATGATCGTACCAACGAAATAATTAAAACCGTGAGGTCACTTATTAACTTGCTTCAACTAAAGACATACCTAGATAGTAGAAAATTATAAAACAATGTGCCTAACTCATAAGAATGTTTAGTACCAGGCACAGGTACCACCCCAATAGCCATTATTAATGTTATATTTTTTTTAATTGTCTTTTGGACGATTGTAAGTAGGTACTTATTAAAATCAATAAATAATATGACTCCTGTTAAAGAATTTTGGCTTATTGGTTATTCGCCCGAAATGGGCGAAACGACCTTTTTAAATAATATTATATTTTCTTGAGGCGATTCGCAGTAAGTTAATTTATTTGTAGGTGAATAATTAGGTACAACTCCAGAAATCGATTCGCCTACAAATAATTAACTTCGTGCGAATCGACTTATACCAACTCTTGAAACAGAACGGAATAATATTATTTTAAAGTGTCGATTCGCTCGTTTTGGGCGAGTAAATTCGGGCGAATAACCAATAATCCAGAATTTTACCTTATCAATATTATCAATACCTAATTTATAACAAAATAATTTGAAAATAATCAACACGGTATGTTAGGCGTCTTTTCTACCCGTACCGTACAATCCAAAGAAGATACTTTTCGCAACACCAAACGAAATCAACTTAAAGTTACAGACTACAACGATACGAGTAATCTAATTACATTCGTACGTCTGTTCATTGCGCTCTAACATAAACGTGCGCGTTAAGACCATTGAATTTTCCGTTGTTCAGAGTTGTATTTAGCTAAATTAACAAGGTAAATCCGACGCAAATAATTGTAGTAATAGTAAAAGCAAGAATAAACTTGCAAAATTTCGAGCTTTTTCATGTCAAAGGAATATTTTAAATGTTTTCATATGAACCTTTTCAAGTTAATTAGTAAATATACTGCAACGATGGACCATGGTTTTCATTTTCAGTAAATATATTTAATTTTGTTTTTTGGAGGGCTTGTGGCTAAGTAATAACAGCCGCATGGGTCATACGATCAGGTTAAGCTACGCCTGCCGCGGTTGGTCCGTGGATGGGTGTCCATCTTTACACACCAAGACTCCTCCGTGCCTCAGAAAGCACCGTTGGTTGCCGTTGGTCCCGGCTGTCATTCGTGTATCTTCAGGACAATCGTTACGAGTCATCAGAAGCCCGAAAGTCTGACAACCAGTCTTACCAAGGGGTATCGTATTACCCAATAACTGGGTTGTGGAGGTCAGATAGGCAGTCGCTCCATGTAAAATACTGATATTCAGCTGCATCCGGTTAGACTGGAAGCCGACCCTTTGGAAAAAAGCTAGGCAGATGATGAGTTTTATCTTTGCAAAATAGAAAACAGGAATATTTCAGCGATTTTTTTTTTTATAAATTGTATCTGCCCATCTGAACGTATTTAAATATCGTTTTTAATTACTTTTATGCTAATTAAGGAGAAGTAAAAACCGTCAGCTGGTCGTAAACTTAAATTAATTTTTAATGAGATGTCTCCAGCCTTGCGTTGAGCGTTTTTCTATAACAGCTTGAAACTCCAAATTACTTACTCTAAGGGCCTGTTTCACCACCTACGATTAAGATCGAATTAACTTACTTGGCAGATAAATTCATACAAATGCTGTTCCATTTTTGAATTTATGCGGTAAGTAGTGGCTATTCGGACATCGTGAAATAGGCCCTTAACCTAATAAAGTAGAAATTTTTTGTCTTTTTTATTTTTACTGCTTTTCACCCACATTCAATAGTTATAGG
This sequence comes from Conistra vaccinii, assembly GCA_948150665.1. Lineage (NCBI taxonomy): Eukaryota > Metazoa > Arthropoda > Insecta > Lepidoptera > Noctuidae > Conistra > Conistra vaccinii. The sequence continues at coordinate 20,492,537 of OX411329.1, forward strand.
AATAGGATATAAAGAGATTGTCATTTACAATTTATTTTAATATAATAAAAGTAAAGCGCCTGCTTGGGTCCGAACCCATGACTTACGAGTTGTAGGTCCGTGTGTTCGAACCCAAGCAGGCGCTTTACTTTGTGTAAATAATTTCATCACCACTGTTCTCAAAACGGTGAAAGACCTGCCTTAGAACCAAAAATTCGAAGACATGTAACATCTACCAACCCGCACTGGGCACGCGTGGTGGATTTACAGCCCACTCCCTCTCACAGAGGGGAGGCCTGTGTCCCAGCAGTGGGAACATTAACCTCTAAAGCCGCGCGATTCGCGATTTCGCGACAACCCGTCAAGCCGCGCGACACGCCCGCGGCGCGTCAGAGATAAGAGCTCGCTAACATAAACAAAAACTGAGAGCTTTTTGTTACGTAAATAGTCTTATCGTTAATGGTTTTGGGTTCCTGATTAGACAAAGGATTTTTTATAATACTTAGAATCTTTGTAAGCGAACGCTAGTATTGATAAATAAACATTCTTATAAGATTCTTATAAGAAATTCCGTTGTTCATTGTTTTGATTATTTATAATAAAACTACTGGTTCGATTCACATGAAATTTCGCAGGATACATTATGAATACATATACTATCGGTCAAAACCATTATTTACGCATAAACACAATAAATAAAAACACATATAATCAAAAAAGTTCAATAAATAGATAACCGTATCATTACGTAACATTATTTAGTTGACAAAAAAATATTGAACTCTTTTTTTGTCTGTATTATGCATTTTTATTATTAATTAGTTATTCAAGAATATAAAATAAATGACTTACCAGCGATTACATGCACAAAACACACACAAAACAACAAATATCACATCAACACGTTTTTTCACAAACGAGTTTGTTTACATTTTTTGATGGGTCCGTAATAGGTAATTACGATGTTATTTAGTGCAAGTATTAACTACACACATCAAAAGTGTCTAGGGATCAAGCATTTTTATGCGGATTTCTTGAGATTGAGATGTGGCTTTGTAATAAATTTATGATTTTATAAATTTATATGGATCCTTTTTGGTGCATTTCATAATTTGAATCAGGAACTGTGAATCAAATTCGAGTAAAAGATGAAAATCAGCTGTCAATATTTTCCCTATAAAAACATACAACGCATTGAAGACATTATTAGTGCTACTGTTTCCCTACTACTGATTAAAACCAACGTTATTATGGAGCAGCGACGTCATTTAAGCAGGGAAGAAATGCTCAGAGCCGTGGGAATGATAGAAGCTGGTTCCCGGCAACGTACTGTGGCTTTAGCTCTGAATACAAGTCAGAGTGTTATCAGTCGACTTTGGACACGTTACCGAAGCACTGGTACCGTGGCTGAGCGCCATGGAGGACGGTATCGCTGCACCACACGGAGACAAGACCGATACATTCAAATCTTAGCTCGAAGAGCTCCAACAATAACCGCCATGATGTTAGCCGTGAGGCTTCATCACTCTTCAGGGAACTTAATTAGCGACCAAACAGTCAGAAACCGCTTGCATGAAGTGAACCTTCATTCCCGAAGACCGCTACGGGTACCACCTATAGCAATGCACAATCGTAGGATTCGATATCAATGGGCTCTTGAACACAGAAATTGGGCAGAAGAACAATGGCGTTTCGTGTGCTTTTCTGATAAGTCTCGTTTTGGTATGAGACCGGATACAAGACGTATACGACACTGGAGAACCCCTGGACGCCAACAGCGATTAAAATCCTGCCAGGAAGTCCATCCTTATAGTGGTGGAACCATCATGGTATGGGCGGGTATTTGGATCGGCGGAAGAACTGAGTTGATTTGGATCAGAGGCAACCTCAACGCTCAAATTTATGCTGAGACGATTGTATCAGACGTCATCGTTCCTCTACAAGTGCAAATCGGTCCCTTATTTCAGTTAATGCATGATAATGCACGACCGCACACCGCAAGAGTTGTAAGACAGACTCTCGCCGCAGCTAACATCAATGTCCTGCCCTGGCCTGCTCAGTCGCCAGACTTGAACCCGATTGAGCATGCATGGGATATGCTACAGAGAAGAGCTCTGCCGAATATGGAGGGTATCCAGTCGCAAGAAGACCTTTTTTTGTTGTTGCAACGAACATGGGCGGCCATCCCACAGCGTGATTTGGATGAACTCATTTTGAGTATGCCAAACCGATGTTCTTGTGTTGTTAGTGTTCGCGGTAGAAACACGGATTATTAATTGTTTAAGTTACCCAATAAAATTTTAAAGAAAACTGTTATTTCAGTCTTTTTTTCGAACTTTAATGTTAGTGGTTCAAATGTCAAAAATCCCTTTATTAGGAAAATGGCAAATTTCTTTATTAATGCAAAGGTGACTTGGTTTATCGTTACTGTGACAAACGAAAACACTTTATTTGATGAATCCTTAAAGAAAATTTTAATTAATATCAATCAGGAGAAAAGTTATTGCAAAAATATATGTTGATCCCTAGACACTTTTGATGTGTGTATATACGATGACGACACTACTTAATTATTGAATTATCACCATTTCCCGTCGATTTACACTTAAAAAACAATAGAAAACAAATAAATACGACGCGTAGTGCAGCGCGCTGAACGCATGCGCGGTCGCCATTTTGCCGTGCCAAAATGTTCAATTTTTACTTTTTTCTAGAATTGTTTCTGCATATTTTGACGTTTTAGTCGATGTATTTGACAAGTATATTACCAAATCCATAGAATAAAATTAACTGTAGACCATATTAGCCCCTATGCATAGTACAAATACAGTTTGAATCAGCGTGAACGTACTGTCGCTAATCGTCGACAGCCCGGCTTGACGGTATTGGCAATTATTGTCCCTAATTTTCGACGGCCCGGACTTAGAGGTTAATATGTGGCTGATTATGTTTTTAATGTAATTGTTTATATTTTCCAGATCCCATAGTTCGGTACCACAAACAACCGTAAGTCAACAAAATTTTATTTTATAGTTTTAACGAATATTGAGCTCACCAATATCACAATATTCGCTGTGGAAAGTGATGCATAACGCATGGTGCTCGCTGAATTTTTGTAATAATAAATATTATGACATAACGTGACATAACATAACGACTGTTGTGCCCAAACGGACAGACGTACCTATATAGTTCGCATTTCGTCGGTTATGTTTAAGTTCCATGTAATAGGGGGCGAGCCTAATTGCCACCAACCGGACACAAATCCAGACTCTGGACTGCTACTTAGAAATTGCTGATAGGAAAATCCAATAGCAATTTGCCTGACCAGGGAATCGAACCCAAAACCTAACGTTCAGTAGTAGCGCTTGCGACCACTAGACGTACGAGGCAGTCGACAATATTATAATGCAACATGACGTAGTTGACATTTCACAAGTATAACCGCTTTCAAAGCGATTGTCACTTGTCTAGACACTCTGGGTCTAGACAAGTGACAATCGCTTTGAAAGCGGTTCGTATTTCTACAACGATTTTCACCAGGATTGACATAGCTTTTTGGTATTTATGCTTAGTACCAGAAGGCTAATTCTCGTACTTAAAAAACGTCACATTCAAGTCGCAATTTGTCAAACTTGTAAAAAATGTTGGTAAATTGATTGTATTTTCGATTAATAGTGAATGGGATGCGAATGCGAACGTTCTTAAAAATTACGGGAAATGCCCTCGACCGAGCTCTGATCGGGTGAAAATAGAGAATGTTCATTTGTACTCGTATAGGATAATTCATATTACCAATTCCATGTATAGTATATACTAAGTCCATGCTGCCGTGATAGTAGGTACTTACTAATTCCATGCTGCCTTGTCATTATTCTAAGGTAACCATCTTGTTCTAAACTTTGGGCGACCAAGCTCTGCTTGATCGAAAATCCGGAGAAAACGAATTTTCCCAGATATGAGACCTAGCTCGATCGATTTTTCGCCCTCGCAAATATTGCAACGTTCATCGAAATAGCAAGATTTCGAGAACGTGATTACAAATATACAGTATGTTAACTAACAGAGGGCGTTCCCGTTAACCCGCAATAGTATAGCGTCCATACATGCTAGAAAAAATATTAAAATCGAAATAAAAAAAACTTTTTTTATTTTTTTATCATAAAATATTCACAAAAAATATTAATTTCATACGTAAAACAAACACTCTGTATACGCACACTTGTCGCACTTGTCTTTCCACGTTGAAAGACAAGTGCGCGTGTACAGAGTGTTACATTTACGAAACAATTTAAAAAAAATTGAGAAAATTTTATTTAAAAAAAATTAAAAAAACTTTTTTTTTTTCAATTTTAATATTTTTTTCTAGCATGTATGGACGCTGTACTATTGCGGATTAACGGGAACGCCCTCTGTTAGTTAAAATACTGTATATAATACAAATATTGCTCGTTTAATAAGGATATGACAATCCAAAACATTTTTGGGTTTAATTTTTTTATCAAGGTCTTTTTCGCTCTCTTCTTCGTGTCGGAGGCACGACAGCTATTCTGATTTGCCCATAACTTCGCCACTTCCACGGCGCTATCGGTGGCAGTGCAGAGGTCTTATTGGCTGCATGTTTTGGGGTACAAAGGGCAGGATGAATCACTGACAGGATGTCACTTTGCCGACGCCAATGTATTTTTTTAAACCTTTAAGAACCAGCACATTTTCACCTTCTATCTCTACCTAACTTTCCAAGTAATGCCAATAAAACTATAAAACAATACGAATAAGAGCGGCGCTCGATACAACAGAATCCCTGCGGGGTGCTCCATCGTTTAGCTCGTGCACTTTGTGTTATTAGTTCACAAACTTGAACAGAGACTTAGAGGGTTATTGTGTAGTTTGGTATTTTTATGGTAAGATGGAGTTTGTTTTGATAAAATTATGTTTTAAACCAATTTCCAAAAAGAAGGAGGAAACAAAAAAAACTATTTTTAAAGTAGTTTTTTTTGTTTGAAAGGGTAATGCTCCCGAGGTGGTCCCATGTAAATTTTATTAACTTGGTTTGCATAGTTTTTAAAGTTAGTTTCATTAATACGTATTTTACCCACTTAGTTTATATAAATGAAATGATGATAATTTCTTGTCACTGTTATTTGCATAGCAGGCAGTGGTATTCGAATTTGTGTGGGGTAGGTACCACCACAAAAAGATAAAAATAAAAACTAAAAAAAGTTAAGAACGTTTAAACGTCAAAAAATGTATAGTTAAGAAATCGTTCAAGGTTTAATAATTGAAACTTTAAGTAACGTTTATAAATAAGGAATTTTGAGTGCAACACAGTAACATACTTAGGGCCTATTTCACGATGTCCAAATAGCCACTACTTACCGAATAAATAAAAAAATGGAACAGAATTTGTATGAAATCATAAGCCAAGTAAGTTAATAGGAATTTAATCGTAGATGGTGAAACAGGCCCTTAGTCAACTGCTGAACTAACATATTTTATTTTCATTTTTAACAAAAATTTAAACATTACTAAAACAATTTCTTCCACCCTGTAAATAACTAAACGTTGATAACCTACTGCCTTAACCACTCTCTTATAATTAGAGATAGCTATTCGACTACTAATCGAGTCGTATTTAGCGCAGCCAATTTCCTCCAATCAGCATTCTCGGTTCATAGCACAATCACTCTTCACTGCTATGTTTTCGTTCCCGTTGTAAAGAAAATTATGTTACCAATCTTTCAAAGGAGAACTGTAAATAATAAAATAATGTTATTTACAAACCTTATTGCTTTACAGCTACTGCTTCAATTTCTCGAACAGACCATAGTACACATAGCACACATTTTAAAATAAGATTAGACAATTAAATTAATCTTTTTACAGCCCGTTCAACCGATTTTTACTTCTATTGCGTTGGTGGCATGACAAATTGCAGCTGCAGTTGGTACTGTAACCACTTTTTTTGCTTTTAATGCCATCCATAAGCCTACGGTATAGAAGTCGGAATCCGTTGAACGGACTGCTTATTTAAAAAAATGTAGTATAGTCATAATTTTAGGGTGGTTAATAAATACATTCGCCTGTTATAACATTAGGTAGGTACCTGAAAATCCTAATCCTTACTGCCTAACTATATAATCCTAAATAATATTATAAATGCGAAAGTGAATTTGTTTGTTTGTTTGTTACGTTTTCACACTAAAACGGCTGAACGGATTTGTATTAAATTTGGCACATGGGTAGACCATGACCCAGAAAAGGATATGAGCTACTTTTCATCCTGGATCGTAGACGAAGTCGCGGGCAACAGCTACTAACTAATTATAGGTCTTGTAAAAATCTTACTGTGACAAGTGAGCTGTCATTCCTTCCACCTTAATTTTTTTTTTTTTTTTGCGTGGGAAATCATCCAATGACTTCTCCCGCTCTGGGCGGAGCGGAAGGGCGTGTCAGACTTTTACTGACTAAAACCCACCCGTGTTCCTTCCCTTGCCATGCCAGGAACCTTCCACCTGCAATGCTATTCTGTAACCATCTCACCGTGAAAAATTTGGTGAAGTGATAGTGGAGTGAGATGTCAGTGACAACCCACCTGATGCTAGGAATGACCAAGCATCAATTACATTTACAATCACTATCGAGATTTTAATTACATTTTTACATATTCTATTGTTAATTATTTTTATATTATTTCAAACCAGAGTGAGAGCAGTGGTGGCCCAGTAGTAACGGCCCCGACTTACGAGTTGTAGGTCGTGGGTTCGAACCCAAGCAGGCGCTATACTTTGTGTAAATTATTTCATCACCACTGCTCTCAAAACGGTGAAGAAAAACATCGTGAAGAAACCGGCATGTCTTAGAACCAGAAATTCGGAGACATGTGACATCTATCAACCCACACTGGGCCCGCGTGGTAGATTACCATTGTGTCCCAGCAGTGAGAAAATTAATAGGCTGATTATGGTATGTATTATGTATTTCGAAGCACACACATGAATGGGTTCAGATATACAAACTATGTCGATGTGCATTTCAATAGAATTAGCATGAAATATGTTATAAAAATCTCGAATATGATTGTAAATGTAATGCTTGGTTCATTCCTAGCATCAGTAAAATGAAACTGACAGCACCTGACAGCTCCCTCCACGCAAGATTTGACGGTGAGATTTTTACAGAACTGACATACTTATACTAGGGATTGACAATATTGACAGGTCACTTCAAGCTCCCTTCAACTCAGATTTCACGGTAACATTTTTACAGGACGCAATGGCTGTACCCTTAAAGTGTCAGTACCTACACTCCGTTGCAATGTAAACGTAATTATTTCATGTCATAAAACAAAAAAGTAATATCTTTTAATTTGTTTCCTGAATGTGCTGAATCGGATCTCCTCAAACGTAAAATTAAAAACCAAAAAGCATTGTAATGTGAATTCTTTGTGGTGTAAATGGGACGAGTTCACGAATTACGTTCGAAATTTAAATTAAAGCTGGTTTCTGGTGGGCTTAGAGGGTGTTAGTCCGAATTTAATTAATGGACCACAAAATATGTATTTAGGTTCAGAACTTGGATATATTACGGAGACTAGCTTCTCATCTTAGTTAGATAATTTCACTCGAATTACAGTCTAGCAAGTTTGGTAATTTCTAAGAGTGTATTAATTACGTGTAATACGTACAACATCACTTTGGTAATTTTGTTCTACTTGTTCATTAGAGTGAGCACTTCTAACTCTGTCGTAACTTTTCTCTGTTACTTAACTTTTGAACCAATTATACGCCAAAAATGATTATAAAAGCCAACCTACTTCTAAAGTAAAAATCTCTGCCTCAAAATTCAAAAATTCAAAATTCAAAAGTCATTTATTCAAATTAGGCTGAGAATCAGCACTTTTCGAACGTCAAAATTACATAAGACAGTCCCCCAAAAACGCCCGCCCTTCACCACTTCCTAGTGCTTTTGCTGGAGAGAAGAAGTGGCGCAACAAACTCCCCAGCAGCACAGCTGTCTGTTCAGTTAGAAAAAAAAACTTGATTCTATACAATAGTATGCAAATAATTTACATTACTCAACACAAAACATTCAATAAAATATATGCCATAATGTCAGCTAGCACGTGCCAATGTACCAACAAAAAAAAAAAAAAATCGAAATCTAAACTCAAGCAAAAATAAAAACTAAAAAAAAAAAAACGTAAACAGAACTTAATACCCGAATTATAAAGCCTCCAGGCATAAAGGGCGTGCCCGCTTACATATAGCTAATAAAGCTGTAACTCGAAGTCACATAATTAGATATGATAAACTAGGACCATTGAAGTAAAAATAAATCAAAAATAGATCAACAGTTAGGCAAGAATAATATTAATCTACTGTCGAGGTCGCTAGCTAATCACATATTGCAATACAACTCATACGAAAACATTGTAATGAGTAGATCATGTCAACAATAAATAAAAATAAAATAAATTGTATAATAAAATCAAATAAATTAAACATTCTATAAACTCATATAACCTGTCAGTAGGTAAGCTAATTCTGGAGAAAGAACATAAACATTGTCTTGAGTTAATCACAGCGACCAACTATCTTTATCGCTTAAGTAGTCATTGATAGAATAGTATGCCTTTGAACAAAGGTTGGATTTTACTTTAGCTTTAAACGCATTAAAAGGCAAATCTAGCAGAGAAGTGGGTAGCTTGTTATAAAAGGTTATACCAAGCCCAACAAATGAGTTATGAACCTTATGAAGCCGGTGAAAAGGAGCTCGTAATTTGTCTTTATTTCTGGTGTTAATATTGTGGATATCACTGTTTTTAGTGTATACGTGTATATTTTGCCTAATATATAAGATATTGGCGAAGATGAATTGTGATGCCACTGTAAGAATACCAATATCTTTAAAAAAATCTCTCAGAGAGACTCTGGTACCTAGTTGGTAAATTGCTCGGACAGCTCGTTTTTGAAGAACAAATATATTTTGAATGTCAGCGGCTTTGCCCCACAGCAGAATACCATAGGACATAACGCTATGGAAATAACTAAAATAGACTAATCGAGCTGTATCAACGTCAGTGTATTGTCTTACTTTCCTGACAGCGTAGGCGGCCGAGCTGAGCCTTCCCGCTAGACTTGAAATATGTGGGCCCCACTGAAGTTTGGCATCTACTGTTATGCCCAGAAAAACTGCCGAGCCCACAGTTTCAAGCACTTCTTTATCTAAGACGATGTTGGGTCCTAGATTTCTAACATTCGGTAAAGCGAACTTTATACATTTCGTTTTCTTGGAGTTGAGAACTAAGTTATTTGTTGTAAACCAATCCGTAACCATTGAGAGTGCACTGTTTACATCGTCAAAATCTTGTCTGTTCCTGTCTACTTTAAAAATAAGAGAGGTATCATCTGCAAACAGTACAACTTCACAGATACCCTTTAAAAAGAATGGTAAGTCATTGATATACACCAAGAACAAGAATGGACCCAGTATTGAGCCTTGAGGTACACCTAACTGAACTGGTAACCCGGAAGATTTCACACCATTAATATCTACACATTGGGACCTATTACTTAAATAAGAATTTATAACATCGAGAGCTTCGTTTTGCACACCGTAATGACGCAGTTTACGCAATAGCGTGTCATGGTGCACGCAATCAAAGGCTTTGGAGAGATCACAGAAAACCCCAATAGCATTTTGCGAGTTCTCCCATGCGCTAAATATGTGTTTCAGCAGAGCAACACCCGCATCTGTAGTCGAACGACCTTTTGTAAAGCCATATTGTTCATTATGAAGGAGGCTATTTAAATTAAAATGTCTTAGTAACTGCTTGAGTATTAACTTTTCAAATATTTTACTAAATGCAGGTAAGATAGAAATAGGCCTGAAATTGCCAACGTCATTTTTATTACCTGATTTAAATAATGGAATGACTTTACTACTCTTCATGAGGTCAGGAAAAGTTCCTGAGTCAACACATTTATTAAAAGTAACAGCTAGATAGGGGGCTACGATGTCTATTATATTACTTAAAAGTTTAATGGAGATGCCCCAGTAATCACCAGTGTTTTTGGATTTGAGTGTGTTAAAAACATTAACTACATCACGAGGTGTTACATGTTCGAAGCTAAATAAACGACTACTTTTAGACACACTACTAAGCAAAAGGTTTTCAGCTTTAGACGGGGACGAAGTTAAGGAGCGAGTCGTAGTTAAAGGTATGTTGGCAAAAAACTCATTAAACGCCTCAGCTACGTCAGCTGCTTTAGTAACTAATTTACTGTCGACTATAATCTCAAGTTCTTTATCTTGTTTAACCGACTTACCCGTTTCATTGTTAATAATTTTCCAAGTGGTTTTTACTTTATTATTGGAATTTTTAATTGTATCGCTCAAAAATTTCGATTTAGCATAAACACTAACCTTTTTAAATAATTTTGAATAATTTTTAACATACTCTAGGAAAGGAGTATCAAACCTGTATTTTTTCAAACCATATAACTCGTATAGTCTCGCTCTACTTTTATAAATACCTGGAGTGGCCCATTGGTTAAAGCCAGCGCTGGTGCCATTAATTTTAATAGTTTTGGTCTTGAATGTAGATTGGTACTCTTTTTGCACGACATCAAAAAGGGCTCCATAGATTTCATTAGGACTCTCGAGTTCTACTATAGATGGTGTAATTCTATGAGCTATATTATTTTTAAACTTATTGCAACGATTAGCTGTATAGGGCCTGCATTCTATTTTCCGCGGCTTTTTATGTAATGGCATGGGGAAGCTAGCTAATAAACCACAGTGGTCAGAAGTTAAGTCACTTAACACATATTTATTTTTGGCATCACAATCACTAAATATATTATCAAGACAAGTTGACGAAGATGCCGTGATCCTAGTAGGTTCAAAAAACAAGTTAATTAAATTATAAGACCTAAACAGATTAAGAAGTCTAATACTTAATGGAGTAACATCTAAAATATTAATATTAAAATCTCCACATAAAATTATACTTTTATTACTTGATTTTAACCTATTGAGTGAATCCTCCATTACCGATTCAAAACTAATAAAATCACCAGAAGGGGGTCGATAAACGCAAATTATAACGTACCGCTCGAGTTCAACACAAGACAACTCAATAGTGCGCTCGATAGAAAGATTAACTAAATCTAAACGTTGTTTACATTTCAACTTGTTTGAAACAAGAACTAAAGATCCACCGCGAATGGCGTTTTTTCTTACAAATGCACTTTGTACAGTAAAATTATCATCATTGATAAACACTACTTCATGTTCTTTCAACCAGTGTTCAGTCAAACATAACACCTGAACATCATAGTTCTCCATAAATAAACTTAACTCTAGCTCTTTGCCGGACAGACCCTGCATATTTTGATGAACAACATTCAATATATGGGGCTCACCCGTTGTCGCACCTAATAGTTTAAACTACTAGGCGTATCAAAAGTAGTGTTAGTATCACTACTAACAGTAATCGATGGTACACTACAAGTACCAGTGTCACTGTGTATACTGTATGCTAAAAGATTAGCAATTTGTCTCCTACAACTAGGTGGCAAATACATTGTATATTCTGTCAGTTTGTAATCAGTGATAAATTGATTACAATCAAAATATAAAATAGCATCGCTGTGACGACATGTCCTATTATAAATTAACATATTTAGATTATAAATATGCCTATTTTGCTCATCAGACAAATAATGAGAATAAGGCAAGGCACAGAAAATAAATTTACAACTATTGGTCGCATTGAGATGTAACATCAAATGGACACATTCAATTATTTCTTTTTTTCTTACAGATAAACTATCCCCATATAATAATATAACAGTTGAACCGGGGTTTATTTTTGTCAATTTAATATTACAAATTAATTGGCTAACACTGGCACCGGGTAAACAATTATTTATAACATACTGTTGTGAACACTGATTAAATATTCTACCAAAACCTTGACCAAATTTGTCAGAAAATACATATGTTGTGTTAACCAAATTATTCACACTATTACTAACTTCATTAATACAGCTACCTACTGGCTGAGCCACTGAGGGTGTGGGTGTAACAAGTTGAGGCTGAGTTGCCAGGGAACAGGCACAGCTAAAAGAGAGGTTATTTGTCAGAGACTCATACCTCTCCGCATTGTGCTTGACCAAGTCTGCCAACTCATTGGCCTCCTGCATGCGCTTACTTAGATCTTGTTGACAAGCCTCATATTTACTAAATATGTCCTTTAGAGCATATTCCCTAACAAACAATTCATCCTGTAGATGCTGAGTGTCAGTGTCATACATAGTATTACATAGTTGTAATTCATTATTACACTGCTTTAAGTCTTGTTTTAAATTTATATTTTTTTGCCTTAGTTTTGTATTTAATTTATTAACTTTTAGGCGTTTTAATGATTTCTGAGTTTTCCTAATGAATTTATTAATTTTAATATATTTTTTAATCTTATTGTGACTAGTAAACAATTTGGTTTTATTGATAGTATCATCAGTTAAATCTATTGTTACAATTGGCTCAATACATGTGGGTCCGGACCCGCTACCAACCAACTCATCATAAAGACTGCAGGTGATCGCAGACTCTTCACCGGCTTTGAGAGATTCCAAATGGGTTATTGTGTTGTGGGCCCTGCTTAATTCCCGTTCTAGTTCAGATATGCGTCTCAAAGCCAGTTCGTGGGTGTCACTACATTGCTGGAAATTTGACACCAGTTGACGGAGATGTTGATGCTGGTCAAGTATGTCCATATGCTGTGTATGTAGTTCAGCCAACTGGTTCTTAAGCTCAGTGTTCTTGTTATTAATAAACTGAATTTCCACCTCACTGTCTTCCCTTTCATGTAGCAGCTGATCGCACTGGTTTTTACTACATTCCAACTCTTTCAATGTAGCCTTCAATTTTTCCTCCAAGGATGCAGCTCTACGGGTCAACATATTGACAAACCAACCCTAGTGCAACCCTGGAATGAGAGATGAGAAAGCTAAGTGAGTAAAAGGAATAAGAGAGAGGGATAAGATGTAGAGGGATGATAGAAGTACTAAGATGAAGGGAAATTGTATACTTAATATTTAGAATTGAAAGAAAACAAAGGAATAAAAGTTATGAAGAGTGTGTCATCTAAATTATGGGATGATAATTTAATTATTCACAGGTATATCTTATTTAAGATATTAATATTCCAAATATAAAAGAGAAAATTACAAAATTAAGTTTGCAAAATGGTTGGGGGTAGGTACTACAAACTATTTTAAAGAAATTGTTAATCTAGTTTTTAACAATAATTTCATAAATTGACACTAATACAGTAATTTAACAACATATCAGTGGTATTGTATGTGTAGTGATAATCTGCAGTGATGTCTAATGGTAAACAAAAGTGAAGTTACAAGGAATAACACTGCTTTTATTAAAGAAACTTGATTGTCAATACAAGTTTATGACACATTACAGGTTTAAATAGGTAGTATGAATAAATAAAATACTATATGGCCGTATGAGCCTATTTTTTGTGTAGTAAATTATGTAGTGTTTACTGTCTGGGCGAATGTTTTCGTCTTCGATTTTGCTTCCACTAGTTGTCAAGCAAAAGGAGTCATAAACGGTGCCAGCGTGTGATGGACGTTGCTCAGAGACCTGAGCAGTATTTTGTGATGTTCTGCGTTATGTAAATATTAAGTAGAATAAGAGAAATAAAACAAAATACTCCCCGGGATTGATGAATTTTTGAAATCCGTCACAGTTGGGTTGGTTAAGTTGACAGCCGGTTTAAATATCCTTTTTGTGCGAAGTTCCCGCAACAAAAAACACTGTATAATCACTGAATATGCTAATTAATAACTAGGTACGACTATAATACACTAATTTAACATAATTTAACACTTTTTACTAATTTTATAAATTAAAACCTAAGAGGTCGTTTTTATGACGACCGGCTACCAGTGTTGCCAGAGCAAAAAAAGCCTGTGACATTAAGCTCTGTCCTCTAACAAGGAACCTAAAAGATAAGACGAAGACAAAATGACAACAATTTCCTCGACATTCCATTTAAATAACTCGGCTTCTTGCAAAATTGTCAACTGTCAACTGTTCGCGTCTGAACCCGACTTAAAGCTATTATTATGAAAAACGCAAAGCGGTTTTACTCTCACCTCAGTTGAGTCGGATTAAAATATTTGCCCTCATATTGTAGGCGACCATTTTTTTGTCCGCAATTGTCATTCAACAGCGAATTTAAATTCGAACCCTGTTTTATATGGAAATTAGATTTAATTTTCAGTGACTGTGTTATGGAATTTAGGAACATTCAAATTATTTGTTTTGTTCTTGAAGAAAAAGAGTAGTGGTAGGAAACCTTTTTGTTTAATATTTTATTTTATTTTTTACCATAATATAAACCTATTTAAAATATTCCTAAATTCATGTTAAATTAAAATTTGCATCCAAAATAAATGGTCAACCAAATACTTCACATTCATTGCCTCTAGAATTTCTTATGTCTCCTGAATAGGGTAGCCAAACCCTTCTATTTATTATAGTATCCTGCTATATAAGAGGCCTAATTAATATTTTTGGCCTATTTCTAATGAAAAAATATAGTAGGCGAAACTACTATATTTTTATTTCAATACAAAATGGCGAGTTGCGAAATAGGACTATTATTAATCTCAAAAAAGCTGAATTAGGTATATTGTAACCTAATTTATAATGTAAAAATAGTTGTGACTTAAAAAAAACTGTTAACAAAGGTTCATTAAAACAAAATATAATATGCATTAAAAGAATAAAAATGTTTTTGAAACATAGATAATATATTTTTATTTTATTTTTCGCCATTAAATTTTTACAGGCAATGGCTTCGAAAATAAATACTATATTTGACATAAAAACGTTGGCAACCCTACTCCTGAAACGTCCTTAGTAAAGTTTTTCTTCCATTTAACTGTCATCAACTCATTTTATATTCCTCAAATCTCTGAACAACATGAAAGAGAAAGCAACAAGAGTAAACGTGTATCATTTCAATTTATCACATTCATTCATCAAGAAAGAAAAAACACAGCGAGGGAACTGAAAATTTTAATAAATTGTCAACGCGTGTAATGCCCTGAGAACTGTGATAAGCATGGCTACCACTCATGTTGGGTATAAAATAAATGAAAGGTGCTTGTTATGTAGATATTTCGAGTGGTAATGTTAGCTATTATTTGAGATTGCTTGTCTGTGTTCTGATAGGTAAAATATGCTTTAAAGGTATGTGGAACAGGGTTTAGATCTACCGTGGTGTAGAGTTCACCCATCCTCTATCTATAGAAAAGAGATGATCCTCCGACCAGACGAGTGTTGTATCTGGTGGGAAACTGCCCAACGATTGATGTCGCGATATGCTGACCGCGCGGTCCACACTGCTTGCGCGATGCAGGATTTTGCGTGACCTCAGTGGGAAGCGTAGTAAACATGTGCCGCCACAATGCCTATTTCATTTACAAAAACTTTTTACAAAAATATAATCGACTTATAAATAACCCTCTAAGTGGAAAATAACTTTAGTTTCGGAAGTCAGTGTCTCTTTTCTTTTTTTTTTTTTTAATCTTTATTCTTTAGTATTGTTTCATTTTTTGTCATCGACATCCCAAATTCCTCCTTTTTTTAGTCGATTAAAAACTGTCATAAATCTATTAATTTTCATGCGTATGATGGGTCTTGGTATCCACAACAAAATTATATTTTCTTTAAAGCCTATTTTACTACAGTGTTTTTTCAGTACCATTGTTTTATCTTTAGATTTTAGTATCAGCAGCCAAAATATTGTTGAAACAAAATTTCGCAGAAAAATGCTCCACAAAAAATTCGACCCAGAAAATCTGATGACACATTTCATTTATCAGTTCTCAAATGAACAAGCATTGACACCAAACGTTATTAATAACTACAATATCCATTCTCACATCCGACTCTCACTGCGGTACAATAGTAATTTTTCTCTGAAATTCAAAGCCACTGGGCGACACGGATTTATGTTTGGCACAAATCAAAATTTACGCTCACAAATACAAATTTATAATTCACAGTGTTAAACTTTAAATAAATTGCTTGACACCTCTATGTTTTGGATGATAAGGTCCAAATTGGCCTGCTTGTACATTTTTAGGCGTCAACAAACTAAACTGTTTGCTTACCGGCGGGATATGGAATGGGCCTTCTATTACACCGTTCCACAACAAAGATAAAATGCTTTACTGCTATTATTTAAATATTGTTTGTGATAAATATTCTAAATCGACCAACAAGAAACAGCAAACGGCTGTGTCATGAAATATTTTTTTGGCATCCTCTTATGTATTCTAAAATTTTACAGCGAATTCTGTCACCATCATAATATTTACTGAACACCATAGAAACGATGAGTACGATTATTGTGAGCACATAAAATACGTTATTATCCATGGACTAATAACTTTCCAAAGAACCATGCCCAAAGTCCTATACATGCATACCCTAACCAAAACAATCATGTCCAAAAGCTACACATAGTGCATTTAAAAGCACATGAGACCTAGATTTTGAAACAATTCCTATATTTTAATTTAATGGTAATTTTTTTGCATATTTCATAACAAAAAAAATACTTATCCTGCCAAACAGCTCATTCGATAGACTTCAAAAAACGATTGATTGCTAACCATTTTCTGTCAGGCTTTTCCATAAACAATTAGTTCGATTTAAATAAGAATTGGTGTACATAATATAGTAGTGCTTGACTAGATTTAGCAAGACAAATAACTAAATGTTGTGGCACAACTCGTCACTAGGTCCAGCAGCAGCTGGAGCCAGCTTAAAATGTACCAAGACTGGTGAGAACGATGTACTTACCCATATTTTTAAAACCTGAGAATTAGGCAGACTTTCCATCAAGAATGTGTGAGGTCGCTAAGCGAAGAAGCTAAGCTTCGAAGCTATTTAACCCTTTTCGAGCAGAATTAAACCATACTAGGCTATGAAAATCAAATAATCATATTGGATCGATCGCTAAGCTGCTTAGCACATATTCTCTGGTAGAAAGGTTGCTTTAGGATAGTAATAAATATCAGGAGTGGGCCTACCAGATGCTTAAAACTTATGGGAGCATTCCACATACTAATAAAGCAGATCATACAGTGTAGACGAAAATAAAACAAATATCTCAAAAACAACGGTACCCCTTTTTTATTCAATCTTAAGGCATTTATTTCAAAACTTAAATAAATATAAGCCAAGGCAGTGAAGAGGTAGCCAGTCCCAACAACCTAGTCCAACCACCATTTAGCGTTACCCACACTTTGAAGGGAACTGAATTCTTTTCAACACGTCATGTTGTTTTGTCCTCGCTCAAGATGCTTTGCAGTTGCACGGATAATTCACTGACTGCACGTGTCTAAATACGTTCCACGCGCAAAACACATTTTTGATGTACCGAAACATTGATGCATGATTTCAATCAACTCAGCACTGCAATATCGTATTTCACCTATAAACTGACACGTATCGTAAGTCCAGTAGAAAAACCAAAATCGACAATGAGATATCGCTTTCAAGAATATGTATATCGAACTAAAATGTGCAAAAAACGTACGGGTAAGTGTTAAATAAACAATAAATTAACAAACAAACAATAACACACGCACAGAGCACCAGTTTGAATGTAACAGTAGGTTTCTATGGCGACGAGTGACAAGCGAGTGAATGTAAGAGAGTGACACCTACAATAAGTGTTTCCAGATAGTTGAATTTTTTTTATCCAAAACTTTTTCAAGAATCTGCTTCGGATAAAATACTATTTACACCAACCTACCTACTATTTATTATCTACCTACAAAAGAACTTATAAATCAAAATATATTATAATAAATAAAATATCTAGGTAAAATCATTCATATTGAAACTATATAGAAGACATCCTATAAAGAATAAGTTCTCTGCCAGTGCACTTCTGTAAGTGACGAATTCACAATACCTAACTAAAACTGTATGTGATTTTTGTATGTTACTTGTTGAAGTGCCGTATCATTAAATAAATAATAATATGGTGGCCTCCATGGTTATCTCCTGTACCTCAAAAATAAGGTATTCTCCCACCACTCATCTGATCACATTGGCCGAATGAACTGAATGAACAGAACGAACTGTAATCTTTCACTTATCGTCGCCATTAAACCGAAAATGTAACCGGAACTACAAATAATATTTATTTTTATTCAATCTTAAAAAATACCTTTGATTGACTCTAGACTATTATCTAAAATCTAGTTTGAATAAATGAAGGATACCTAAAAATATGAATTCGCTGGACATGGTTAGGGCATATCCTGTCATGGTCTTTTTTATTATAACTCTTATCAAAATACAATTCATTAACCTTGATGATCAACAATTTCTTCCTCAATAAATTGGCAGCTAACAAGATAAACAATACCGAGGTTCTTTTTAATTTTATTTTAATTCTTCATTTCGCGATATTGAAAACAAAGAAAAATGTAAGCCCAAGTCATTGACTGCTTTTCGCAATTTTTATTATGAAAACATTACACTATGGTGTAAATGTCACCACTTCACCAGTGAAGCGAATCAGGCAGACGGGGGTGACGTCACGGAAGCAACGCGGCGGAAGCGCGCGCGCCGCGTTTCCGCTAGAGCCGCCACGTTTGAACCGCGCTAACAACATCACAGGCCGACGCTGGAGGCCTGAAAGATATGCACAGGATTAGATTATACTTTCCATCTAGATGGGATAAGAGAACTATGGGAATTTGCACTGGTTAATTGAATTTGAGCAAAAGAAAGATACCTATGTTTTTTATTTACTTAACACTGTATTTTTTAGTACTAGTCGTTCACTTCGAGATGGCCGTTGCCTCCCTTCCCGCTTCCGGGGACACTGCACTTGCAAACAAAAATACGAAACAAATGACGAGATGGTAGCAAACTTGCTGTCTGTACTAAGCGGGTCAGGGGGCCTACTAATTGTTGACATGTCTCAATGAGCTCAATTGTTTAGTTTATTTTATTTGACTGTACAAGTCAATTTATTGTTGACATGTCATTTTATCAAATGTTATGCCCACATTATTACTTAAATTTTTATCATTGCTAAGTACTATGTCTTCATTAAATGCAATAACAGTAACTATATCGTTAATTTTAGGTAAGCTACGATTAAAATTTTACTTTTTTTTTTTGTATTATATTTGTCATCTCTGTGTTTGTCGTCCACATTTTTATTTCTAAGCATTGCACTATCGTTCATCATCTTTCTTCTGCCCTTATCCCAATTTATTCGGGGTCCGCGCAACATGCCCCTTTCTTCCATACTTCTCTTTTAGTAGTCATCTCGGTAGTCACCCCCTTTCTAGCCATATCATGTTGCACTATCGTTAATTATCATGAAAATAAATACACAGCTCTTCAATTAACTACGGAAGCGTAAAATTCCTGCTACGAATGCATCATCGTGTATCCCTTCATTTAGTACAATAAAACTCGGGGTTAATCACATGAGTTATTTACAAGCATATCCTATCTCAGGTCTGTCGTCAATCGTAATCATATTTTCTGGTTTGAATAATTTGACTACGCAACAAAATACCATATCTGCATTAACATTAACATTTTCATCATTGCTTAGTACTGTGTTATCGTTAACTGCATAAAAAGTTGCTATAGATTTAATTCTAGATATGTTTATTACCTATACAATTACTATAACTGCATTATTGCACGACTCTTAATGCGAAGCATTAGAGTGTGCTCTACGATCGAAAATTTTTTTTTGCCCCATTTCTGTAACTGTTTTTATTGTTACACTCCTGCTAGTACACAGAACCTACTTAATTTATATACCATTATATAGATGATTAAATGGAGATTAATACTGTACTTTTTAACAATTGATTGAATGCAGCAGAAATGGAAAAAGCATCAAAATAGTTAAAAAAAAATTCCTGTCCGTCAATTTATGAACCCTGAAAACATTGTAGCTTGCGATAAAATCAATTAATTGAGTCAATTTTTTTTTTATACATTTGTTTCAGCCGTAGAAGGAACCCTATTGAAAATGGCTCTTTTATTCAAAGTAGTTTAATTATAATTAATAAAATACTAACTAAAATATAATATCTTTATCTAAATATTTTCAACCTTGGTCTTGATGTTGCCTAGCAACCGCCAAGTAAATATCTTTGTCAGTCTTTGACATTACGACTTCATGAAAAGTTATAAATTGTTAATTTTTGTTAGAAACTATGTTTTGAAATTCTTTTTCGTTTATGAATGAGTGTTATGTATGAGGCGTGCACTTTTGGATTTTCCAAACTATTTTTCTTTGTCTTTATGAAATACTCCACCGTGATTGGAATTGTGGCTAGCCTTTTCATCTCCTCCTTTCAAGTCCTGTACTTTAACTACCATAAAAGTTGATAAAACTAAATAACAATTCTTCAATTAACTACGGAAACAAGTAAAATTCCCGCTTCAAATGCATCATCGTCCATCCCTTCGTTAAGTACAATAAAACTTGAGAGTTCATCACTGGAGTTATTTGCGTTGGTATATTTTTAGAGCGGAAATGGCGGGAACATCCGTTCGCTGGGGGTCCTCGTGTCTATGGTGAATGTTTCAGCGTTTGTAGTTTATACGTTTGTTAGGTTTGTTGACCTGACTGGTATAGCTATAATTTCAGAATATACGTCACACATATTATTAAGTATAACCATTTGTCGTAGTATCTTCTTGTTAATAAAATTAATTAGTTAACATTTGTGAGCATACGAGTGGTCTCAGTTTGACCAACGGTTTGGGCAAAGTAGTATTCCACTATCTAAATTATTTCCCGGTTGATACTAATACCGTCGCGCGTCGCTCCCTATTACATTTATGTGTATCGTCAACATATCTAGCAAAAACATTATGGTTTTACTCAACACCACTGCCGACCCCTTTAAGCATTTGTTTATATTGTTTTCCGAACTACAAAGCCCAAAAAAAATTTTTTCAGGAAAACAACAGACTATATATAAATGTCAATGCAATTAATATAGGTACAAATTATAAAGGACACAGAATTAAAATTCAAATAAAATGTCAAATACAATTAAAACAAACGAATGCGTAATACAAAAAAAAAACTGGCTCATACTGGTTAGTCTAAAATCATGCATAAGAAAAACGTACTCATGCAAAATGCACTCGAAACCTATTACAAGAGAAATAACACGATCAAAGCTCTACCCTTGTATGGATAACTCTTAATTGAGTTACAGTCGAGGCTGGAATTTATTGGAAATGCATGCCTGGCTATTAGCTTGAACTCGCAAGACCAATAATTGGTTGATGAAACTTTTAAGTATACAATCTGATCTTGTGCACCTAAAAGCTTAAAAACTTTTTGTGCACCTAAAGTTTAAAAGCATAAATGGATAATTAGGGTTCCTGGAACGGAACGTTTTATTGATAAAGATAGCCCATGGCTTGCTCAATCTTAAAAGTTTTTAAGTTATTATTGATGTGTAACCTCTTTCCTACAATCTGCAATCTGTGAGTGATTTCGGGATTTTAAAAAAAACTTAGGGGTATCGTATTACCCAGTTATACATTATGTACATAATATATTTTTAGGAACCAAAAGTGAATTTTATTTAAAAGAAAGAAATAACGGCTTCGAACGATTTTAATACAATCAGAATATAATAACACAAAAGTATTTAAATTCTAATGGAACTAAAATACGACACAGCTAGCTGAGACGTGTGACATTTGACGAGGTAAAAAAAGGGCTGTCATCTGTTTGACACTCCTTTCATAGGCGTGATGCTACCCGCTATACTGTTCATTCTCATTCATTCTCAACAATATGTACAATTGTACATTAAAAAGGAATCATAGGGCCCAACAAATTCGTCCGCATCGATTGTCAACAGGAAAAGTGCCCAAAAGGTTAATTGTTAACAGGAAGATGTTTACTTGCTAGGAAAACGTCAATAAATGAAACAAAAACTTAAAATTATCATTTGTTTTTTATAGTTTAACAAAAATATTGGTCTTGTAAATCAAAGTTAAGTAATTTACTTTAAAAACTTCAAAGAAAAAGAATTTCTTTATCAATAATCTCCTAAATTATTATTTTAATATTAAACTATTCTTTGATTAGATATTATTAAAATAACTATCTTATTATTATTAATTATAATTTCTTCATTTATATTATTTTTAAATAATCCTTATCTATAGATAAGGATTAATCATTTTAATTCAAACTTTATACTTGTCTGTTAACAGGAATAATAATTAAAACTTATTGATTTTAAACATAACATATCACCAACTTTGTACACTTAGTTCGAAATAAACGTTTTGACGTTGACTTTTCTTATATTTTATTTCTTACTTTTTTAGGAGGATTATTATAAGTCTGTGATAAAATTGATGAAGTGATGAAATAATATCTACAAAATTCTCAACAAGAAAATGCCATTATTTATTTTTAAAAATTCTCCACGCCTTTCTTTATAAACATTAAACATCAAAAAAAGTTCGCCCACCTTAATCCAATTCATAACAACTTTAGAACAGGCTTCATAAAAAAAAAATATTAAAAAAAGAACATCGCCAGATTATCGCGGATTCGATTTCTACGTCTGAACTTCCAACACTTAAGTTAAGGCGTTCGGAATGTTGTTGAGGTAACAAAAATAAAACGTATTTCAAAAGAATCGAAAAGTTCGGAAAAATTCCTGCCAAGGATTTTGTGTCGTCGTCGGTTGACAGTTTTGCAGTAAGCCGAGTGCCAGTGGAAAGTCATTGCTATTACGTGTTTTGATAGACGTCAGTTGTCTTCCTGGTTTCTAACGATTTAAATTTTTATATGAATGTAGGTACTGTTTCTATATAACTTCATGCATTTTTATTTCGTTCAGTTGCAGAATGTTCCTTTCGCAAAATGTACCTTTCTCAAAATGCACCTTTCTCAAAATGCACCTTTCTCAAAATGCACCTTTCGCAAAAGGTACCTTTCGCAAAAGGTACCTTTCGCGACATGTACCTTTTTTCTTCCTACATTTTTTGTCATTTGGATCGAAAGACTATGTTTTCAGTTTACGTTGCTCTTGGTTTAATGCGAAATTGTTTTGATTCAATAACACCGTTTATCTACGAGAACATTAACCATCGACTACCTCGTTGGTCTAGTGTTTGCAAGTGCAACAAAATATTATAGAAATGTTTGTCGTGCTTTAGTTTGTCGAGCGAAAATTGTGTCGCGCTATCGTTCGTCCATCAAAAGTTTCGTCGTCCCATCGATGGTCGTGAAAACAATCAGTCGCACTAACGTTCGTCGATCAAAAGTTTCGTCGTGCCATCGTTTGTCGTGAAAACAATCTGTCGCACTAACGTTCGTCGAGCTGCTGTGCTGTCGCTCCGCTGATGGTCGACCTATCGTACTGTCGCCCTAGCGTTTGTCGCACATTTGTTTGTCGCAACTTTGATACGGAGTCGCATGCCATGAGGTTCTGTTTTGGATTCCCAGATCGGGCAGAGTATCATTGGGTTTTTCTATCAGGAATTTCGCAATAGCAACCTAGAGTCTGGATTTGTGCCCGGTTGATGGCAATAGGCTCGCTTGCTATTACATGAAACTAACATATTACTGGCGAAATGTAGGTATACTATAAAAACACCTCTGTAGCCCTTCGGGGATTACAAGGTCATGTTATTTGACATTTCCTATTTTATATATCGTTAGAATACCAGCCCTTTTATGTACTTTGCTAAATCTAACGGTATTTTTAATACCCAAAGGAACTCCAAATGATGTTTCAAATTGCCATCACACGTAATTGTAGTAAAAGAACTTTTCACAGCGCTCGCCAATAATCCTTTTGTAACAAACCAGTTTGACAGATGAGAATTCTATTGTTGAAATTTTTCTCGATTTATCACGTCTCTGCTTTGAATAATGTCGCGTGTCATAAATTTCCGAATTAATCCTTTCATGCGAAAACGTATAACATTAAAATTTATTGTACAATACAATAAAGATGCCATCAGAAATGATGATAATTCGGAGTCGAAATAAAATAGAACATAGCCATGTAATAGCCATGTAAAAGAGGGGCTAGTGGCTAAGTAATAAAAGCCGCACGGGTCAGGATGGATGACCATCTTTACATACTGAGACACGAAACGAAATGTTCATTCTAAAAATGAATATACAAAAACCGGGCACAAATCCAGACATTTGGCTGCTACAGAGAAACCAGATGGAAAGAACAAATAACACTTTGCCCGACCCGGAAATCGAACGCAGGACCTCATGTTCAGCAGTAGCGCTTACGACCACTAGACCAACGAGGCAGTCGTAATAAAACAATCAAGTTATTTGGCACTTTCCCCGCTGACAGCGATGCGGACGAATTTTTTGATGCCCAATGAGCCCTTCTCTTTATATTTTTTATTTAATTTAATTATATAATAGTTGCTGCAGCTTGCGAAACTGAAGACCGATGATGGCAGAATCGTATCCGCCAAACCTGAGCTGTTGAGGGAGATCGAGAGGTTCTATGGACAGTTATACACGTCAACCAGTAACCCCGTTACGAATCTGGCAAACGACCCAAGAGCTAGATTAACCCGACATTATACCGAAGATATCCCGGACGTCAGCTTGTACGAGATTAGGATGGCTCTAAAGCAGCTTAAAAACAACAAGGCGCCGGGTGATGACGGAATTACGGCCGAACTCCTAAAGGCCGGTGGGAAACCCGTTCTTAAGGCCCTTCAGAAGCTATTTGATTCCGTCATACTCGAGGGTAAAACGCCACAGGCATGGAACAGAGGTGTGGTGGTACTTTTCTTTAAAAAGGGCGACAATGCCCTGCTTAAGAACTACAGGCCCATCACACTTCTGACCCATATCTACAAGCTGTTTTCAAGAGTCATCACGAACCGTCTCGCGCGCAGGTTTGACGACTTCCAGCCTCCCGAACAAGCCGGATTCCGTAAAGGCTTTAGCACCGTGGACCACATACATACGCTGCGGCAGGTAATACAGAAGACCGAAGAGTATAATCTGCCTCTCTGCTTAGCGTTTGTGGATTACGAGAAAGCCTTCGATTCGATCGAGACATGGGCTGTACTGCAGTCTCTTCAACGGTGCCAGATCGACTATCGGTACATCGAGGTGTTAAAGTGTCTATACCAAAACGCCACTATGTCAGTCCGCCTCTACGACCAGACCTCGAAACCTATCCTTCTGCAGCGAGGTGTGAGACAAGGCGACGTTATCTCTCCGAAACTGTTCACCGCTGCACTGGAGGATGTCTTCAAGGTTCTGGACTGGAAAGGGCTAGGCATCAACATCTATGGCGAGTATGTCACTAACCTTCGGTTTGCCGACGACATAGTCATCATGGCTGAGACCATGGAGGACCTCAGTATAATGCTCGATGACCTCAGTAGAGCCTCCGAAAGAGTGGGTCTTAAAATGAACATGGACAAGACAAAGGTTATGTCAAACGCCCATGTAACACCCACTCTCATAAAGATCGGAGACGCTACGCTCGAAGTTGTAGACGAGTATGTTTACCTAGGACAAACTGTCCAGCTAGGTAGGTCCAATTTCGAGAAAGAGGTCAATCGTCGAATCCGACTCGGCTGGGCAGCGTTCGGGAAGCTACGCAATATCTTTTCGTCCCACATACCACAGTGTCTCAAGACGAAAGTCTTTGACCAGTGCGTGTTACCAGTGATGACTTACGGCACTAAAACGTGGTCGCTCACAATGGGCCTTATTAGAAGGCTAAAAGTCACCCAAAGAGCAATGGAGAGGGCTATGCTTGGAGTTTCCCTACGTGATCGAATCAGAAATTAAGAGATCCGCAGGAGAACCAAGGTAACCGACATAGCCCGAAGAATTGCCAAACTTAAGTGGCAATGGGCAGGACACATTGCCCGCAGAACAGATGGCCGATGGGGCCGAAAGGTTCTGGAGTGGCGACCGCGTACCGGAAGACGTAGCGTTGGAAGGCCTCCCACAAGATGGACCGATGACCTTGTAAAGGCCGCAGGAATCCGCTGGATGCGGGAAGCACAGAATCGGTCGAAGTGGCGGTGCTTGGGGGAGGCCTATGTCCAGCAGTGGACGTCTTTCGGCTGATATGATGATGATGATGATATAATAGTTAGTTGCATATATATAGTTTAAATAGTTAGTTGTGTTAAAAATGAGATGTAAATATTATATTAACAAAACAATAAAAAAAAAATAATAAAAAAATAAAACAAGTTATTTATTCAAAAGTTTAATTAACATTAAAAGTAACCTATACATTTCTACCTTGTTTTACTATCATTTATATCAAAAATACAATCTTTTATCCCTCCTATAAATCACGGAGGTAATCCGTAAACAAAATTCATTCTCATTTTCATCCAAAATAAAAATAATTTCACGCCGCGCCGCTTCAGAACGAGTTAATTTTTACATCGCCAAAGATTTTCTGAGACGAAAGTTGATTTTGATGTTATTTATTCGTGGAACATCCAAGGAAATTATGCGAAGATGGCTGCGAGCGTGATGGAGAGTCTGTCGAGGGCATTACTATGTCGAATCAATTCCAAAACCCCTACTAAGAAAGATTTTTTCTCATAAAATTGGTGAAAAATTGTGTGAGGTGAAAGTTGTATGAAACTATCAACTTCGACAGCTACAGTTGCGACTGCAAACAACATGACTTCGTTGGCAACCGACAAATAAGTTTAAATAAAAATTACGAATACGCATGAAAGTAAATAAATGCTGTGGAAATGCGTTCCTTGCGAAGCATGTGTGGTCTGACTATGAATGATAGGCTGAGGAATGATGTGGTATGACAACGGTGTGAGTTAAAAGACGATGTAGTGACACCAATTGAAAAGGGTATGCTGAGATAGTTTGGTCATGTTGAGAGGATGAATGCAAGGCGACTAACAAAATGTATTTACTAGGCAGATGTGACTGGAAACGCCGGGAGAGGACGCCTTAGAAGGACATATTATACTGACCTTATTGGTGATGTTCTTCAGAAAGGACAGATGCGTAGTACTCGCAACCGGCGTGTGTGTATGACCAGATGTTGTAATGTAACGCTTAGCTCCTCGGAGCTAAGCGTTGATATAATTAAAATAAAGAAAGGTTAAAGGTTAAGAATTAGAGTCTAGAGTATAGTTAGGTTATAAGAGGTAAAAGGTAAAAAGGTTAAGTGGCCGGCTTCACACGACGTGGGATGCACAGGACAGGCGGGA
Source organism: Conistra vaccinii (assembly GCA_948150665.1). Taxonomy (NCBI): domain Eukaryota; kingdom Metazoa; phylum Arthropoda; class Insecta; order Lepidoptera; family Noctuidae; genus Conistra; species Conistra vaccinii. The sequence goes on from OX411329.1 coordinate 20,519,861, forward strand.
CCAGGACCGAGCTGAGGTGCAGGTAGGCTGCGGCGTGTGCGGCGGCTCCTCTGTACTCCCTGCCTGCCTGCCTTCCTGTCCGTCAGCCTACCTGCACCTCAGCTCGGTCCTGGTCCCGCCTGTCCTGTGCATCCCACGTCGTGTGAAGCCGGCCACTTAACCTTTTTACCTTTTACCTCTTATAACCTAACTATACTCTAGACTCTAATTCTTAACCTTTAACCTTTCTTTATTTTAATTGTATCAACGCTTAGCTCCGAGGAGCTAAGCGTTGCATTACAATGTATGAACGTTAACGAGGCAAAAGGAGTATGTAAGGATCGTAGCAGGTGGCGTTCCATAGTTTCTGCCTACCCCATGGGAAGAAGGCGTGAGTTATCTATGTGTGTATGAAAATTACGGTGGTCTGGTGACTCTTACGCATGTGGTGACATCTTTCTCATAAATCAACTTGGCATATTGCAGTCCCCTGCATATAAGACATGTTCACTTGCCGAGCATGCTCGGGATAATGTTGTGCCAAAATAGCCAGTGCGTTCCGAAGCCATTTTGTTACGTCAAACATCAATCCAAAACATTTGAATAAAGCGTCGTGCAAACTAGCGCGACACCGGTTGCTCCACCGTAAATTTTTCTTAGAAATTGTTTTGTCAGAGTCGCGTCGTCTCGATATGTAACGGACGGTCACCCATCCACGGACAGACCTCTGCAAGGGTAGCTTAACTTATCGATCCATGCGGCTATTATTACTGAGCCACGAGCTCCTCGATGCTTACCAGATCAAAACATAACATTTCCAAAAACAAGAAACGTGTGCACTCAGGACACCCGACAGAAGTGATAACTTAAACTAATCTAAGTTGAACTATACAGACAGGTTGGCGCCGTAACGCGTTACGTAACGAATCGGTTTACCCTCCCATAAGAAGCTGATATACTAGCCTGTGCTGTCCCACTCCTGGGCAAAGGCCTCCCTCCACTCCTTCCATCGTTCGCGAGCCCGCGCGTCCTCCTCCCAATTTTGACGGAACCTATCCAGCTCGTCCCGCCATCTCCTACGTGGTCTGCCGCGACCCCGCCTCACTGTCTCAGGGCACCAGTTCTGTATTATTTGGGCCCACAGTTTGTCCGACATGCGGCAGACATAAGAAGTTAGGCCATAAGAAGGCCATAAGAAGTTATCACTTCAAAAAAGAAAATATGTAATAAGTAACAAATAGTACGAGTAGTACCCACACCAAAAGCCGCGACTTATCAACACAAATAATTTCCTATTACAACCATACACTAAGCCGGTCTTCCAATTTTCTTAAATAAACATTCGAGCTTGAGTTTTCACATTTAAAGCCCAGATTACGCTCAGGATGGGGTGATGTGTGATTTTAGGGAATAATGTGGGAGTATATATAAAATCTTTGAGGGGCTCGTGGCTAATAGCCGCACGAGTCGATTGAAAGTTAAGCTACAGTTGCCGCGGTTGATTCGTGGATGAGTGACCATCAATGACATGCCGAGACCCCTCCGTGCCTGGGACAGCACGATAAGCCGTTGGACCCGGCTGGCATTCGTAGATTTTTGACAGTCGTAGCGCAAAAGTCTGACAACCAGTCTTCACAGTCCAAGGGCAGGACAGTCCAAGAAATATCGTGTTACACAGTAACCGGGTTGTGGAGGTCAAAATAGGCAGTCGTTCATTGTAAAATACTGGTATTCAGCTGCATCCGGTTACACTGGAAGCCTACTCGAACGTAGTTGGGAAAAGACTAGGCAGGCTCCGGTTAGGTTGAGATTGAATTGAAGGGCGGTATTGAACATTATTCTGTACCCTCAAGTACGGCGTACCGTGTGGCAGACCGCAAGTCATGCGGCCTGCCGCAACGGTTCGCCACATGCGGTTAGCCGGTAGTGCGTTCATGGCCTAAACGTCTATTTTTAGTAGTCTAAGTGCGGATTTCACCAATGAAATTGAACGCGTTCAGTACATTTAAACGCGTTCAAGAGCTGTCAGTGTACAATATTCCATAACAATTTTGACACTGACAGCTCTTGAACGCGTTTTAGAAATGCTGATCGCGTTCAGTTTTATTGGTGAAATCAGCCCTTAGTTCTTCAAGGGATCTTATATTTCTCATTTAATATAATATACCTATCAACTTTTTCTCTCCTAGCTGAACATAATTTCACGTACTATAAAACGTTAATATGCAGTATCGCCATCAGTTTATTTAGTCGGAACCCCTTATCTTTGGCATAATAGCAGCAGGGGCTAATAATAACAAGCAAACTTGCGAGGACTGAAATAATTCCGGAAATAGCTGACGGAATATCTAAATCATGGCATGCCTCACAATCTTAGGTATAGGAATGGGCTGACTTGTATTTTTAATGTTATCGATAGAAATACAGCCCGCTGACAGACGGACGGACGGATGCACAGCGGAGGCTTAGTAATAGAATTCCGTTTGGCAACCGTCGCCGGGTACGGGAAATGTGGATGAAACGAATGAAGATTAAATATGTCATTATGTATAAAAAATCCCCATGTAGAAATGAAAAAAAATTAAACAAGTATTTTTTCGTTAAAAAAAATACGTGTTTCGAAGCTATCGTTTTAATTTATTAGACATTTTTAAAGATGAAATAATTTTAAGTACCCCAGTTTCTTCAATTGCAAGTATTTCAACCACAGTTTTGATTTTCAATCTTTTTCGAAACTCGCGTAAAAATTTTGCAAATGGCGGATTTTAATTGATTAAATACACTTGTAAATTATAACTTTCTTCAAGCTCGATTCTTCTTATATTATCTTCTGTTTCCTATCTTTTCAGTTTAAGTTTATATAACTTCTGGAACGATTCAGAAATAGTCAGAATCTGCTAGTGTTGTTACCGGGAATATCTACTTTGTCTTTAGAATTACTGGTTATTGTTCTCCTGAACACGGCGCGTTGGCTTTTATTGAATCAAACTTTACAGAAGTTCAATCTCGACAAATTTACTCTCAAAGTTCTACAGTCGAACAAGTATCAAATTCAGTTAAGTCACCTTTTAATCCAACCTTTGTGGTATTGCCAGATGTAGTCTTACTAGTTATATAAAATAATATTATTAGCAGAAAGGTACACTGTTCACTGACACGTTCAGATCAATGTACGAATTATTACGAAGCGACTTCATTGATCGCGCTAGTATGTCATCCTAGCCTTAATATCTTATCTTAACCTAACTATTATAAATGCGAAAGTGAGTTTGTTTGTATGTTTATTTGTTTGTTTGTTACGCTGCCGCGCTGTCATGCTGAAACGGATGAATGAATTTGAATGAAATTTGGCACATGGGTAGACCATTACCTGGGTTAGGACATAGAATACTTTTTATTCCGATATTCTCACGGGATCGAGACATAAGCGGGTGAAACCGCGGGGCGTAGCTAGTATTCATATAAAAGAGCACATACTCGCGCGACGATTGCTTTTGATTAGGATGCCACCTTATGCTTTCAACTGAGTTTATGGTGTAGATTTTATGTAAGGAGTATTTAAAGATCATAGCAGGTGGGGTGTTGTAGTCTCTGCCTATCCCCATCAGACGGGAGTTTATGTATGTGTGTTTTGTGTAAGAGGTGTGGTGGTGTTCAAGACCATTTTATCCAACGATAGTAGCTTGACAGTAGAACCTACTCTTTTATCTCATTTTAAATCCATGCAGAGAAAATTAGAGAAAGGGTCGATAAAAATATGTCCAGACACTGTTTCCCATCCCTAGTTCCAACGTCGTTTACTTTAACAGCCTCGTTTGCCCTGAATAGACAATTTCCTTATACTTAGCGTTATTTAGCCGCCGGTATAAACGATTAATCATTTTTTGTTTTGGTTTAACAACATTATATGATGAATAAAAATTGACAATAGTTTGATTTGACTTGGTTCTTTGTTGGGTATTGCCATTTAAATATTTTGTTTTATGTTTAACCTTTTCGGATTTGATATCTTACTGGTGTGAAAATGCTTGTTATATTCGCTAACCTAATAAATATTGGAATGTCACTAAATCATCGATTGCTAATGAAAATTTGAGCAAATCTATCAGCCGTGTAGCACACCTCCGCCGTGGTCAATTCAACTGGCTCGCGTCATGTTCCGCTACCCGAGTTCCGCTACTCGAATTTCGGGTAGCGAAACATGACGCGAGCCATTTGAATTGAACTACTGCGGTTTCGCTGCTACGGTTTCGCGGTGGAGGTGTGCTACTGGTGTCAATAATACCTTGTTTAATTTTCATACAGCGTTAGATTTAGGTGACTAGTTCCGAGATTATTTTAATTATATCAAATATTTACGAAAAGAAAGAAAAATAATCATTTCTGAATCTCCAGTAGTCAATCCTGAGATTTTTCAACTGTTCAAAACGCATTTAATCTCCTTCAGGAAAATCTGTAAATTCGCAACGAAAATTCTGTTTCGGACCCATAAATAAATAACGTATTCAATCTCTTATAAATGTTAAATTTTCAAATCTCGGTGGTAATCGAATTTATTGGATTTATGAGGTAAACCGTTTAATACGTAGCTATTGGCAGAATTGGTTTATTGATGAGCAGAAGATTGCTGAGACAACAGTCGCACGGGTTAATCAAAAGTTAGGCTAGGCTTGCCGCGGTCGTTTCTTGGATGGGTGACCATGAATTACTTAAGCGGCCCCTCGTGCCTTTAGAAGCACGTTAAGCTGTTTGTCTCTGCTGTTATTTGTAGATCTTTGGTCGTTACAGAATGTCAAAATGGTTGAGCTGAATGGTGCTAATACATGCGTCATGTTCGTGAACGGGTGCCGTCAGTTGGGACTGGTCATCTCTTGGCTGCCGTGGCTTATTTTAATCCTTGAATTGTTTTATTTTAAATTTTTTATCTTGTTATTACGGACGCTTTTAACGTGCGCATCTTTTTTACATTGTTCTCACATGTATAATTTTTAAAACATGAATTATGTAACCACTATTTTGTAACAATTATTTCTTTAAAAGAGTGTCCGTGGAGTTTCTTGCCCGTTCTTCTCCATAGGTACCTACTACGCTTTGGAATGGGCAACTAGCTTCATATTTCTGACTGACTGACTCCTTGACAATTCAAAAGTGCCTGTATATGGTTTAATTGAAATAAATGATTTGAGTTTGAGTTTGAGTTACGGGTAGTTAGAAGCCTGAAAGTCTTCAACCAGTCTTACCAAATGATATCGTGTTACCCAGTGACTGGTTGGTGGAAGTCAGATAGGCATTCATGTAAAATACTGGTATTCAGCTGCATCCGTTTAGACTGGTAGCCGACCCCAACATATTGGGAAAAGGCTAAGGAGATGATGAGGTCATTTTAGTGTTCTCTTTTAATATTTATATGGCCCTAAGCATCATTGCTGTATTCCGGTTGGTTCTTACTTCCATATGGTTAAATAAGAATTGAAATTGTGCACTAAGTAGAATAAAATGTTTTTTTCTTCATTTTACACTCTTTATATTTCAGGATACTTATTAGTTAAAAACGTTTAAAAATAGCTATGTACTTTCTTTCATAAATATAAGATTATTATAATATAAAAAAAATCTATTGATTTATATTTTTGTTCTGTATATGTGCTATGACGTATAGGTATATTTACTATACTTACTAATGTTGAAAATCTCATCTCATTATATAAATAATATATTGGCTTTAAATTAAAACTTCTTAGAATCAAATGTATACTATATTAACGACAATATTATATGTTATGCAAATATTCTATTAATACATAAATCATTATCAGCACTAGAAAAATACAATTGTATATGAATATAAATTACGTCCTAATCATTATTTTTGGATGCATTTAATACATTTTAACCAGAACATCCACAGTGGTGCGCATTCTCTTCTGTTTCTGGTTCTTTCTCTGTTACCTGTTCTGTTGTATGTCCCGAAGCGCACTTATGGGGTTCCTTTTCACCTTGGTCATCATCTCCGTCATCTTCCTCTTCTTCATCATCACCTTCTTCGCTATCTTCTTTGTCGTCCCCTTCTTCATCATCGCCTTCTTCACTATCTTCTTCGTCTTCCCCTTCTTCATCATCACCTTCGTCTTCTCCTTCTTCATCATCACCTTCTTCACCATCTTCTTCGTCTTCCCCTTCTTCATCATCACCTTCTTCACCATCTTCTTCGTCATCACCTTCTTCACTATCTTCTTCGTCTTCCCCTTCTTCATCATCACCTTCTTCACCATCTTCTTCGTCTTCCCCATCTTCATCATCACCTTCTTTACTATCTTCTGCTTCTTCCCCTTCTTCATCATCACCTTCTGGTGTTGCAGTCGAGTTTCCACCACTGTCCTCTCCTGATGCTGCGGTAGATGCCTCACCATTGTCGCTACCCGGTGTTGTACCTCCGTCATCTTCTCCGCCTTCTTCTTGGTTTCCATCACCACTGCCACCATCTGGCGCAGCGGTCGTTGCACCACCAGTACCCTCACCTGGGGCAGCCGTAGCCCTTTTACCCTTTCCATCACTCTGGTATTTAACCTCCGATGCTGCTAATGCTAGTGCATAATTCTTTATTTGAACTTCCTTGCTTGGCTTGGCGTCGATTGAGACGCGAGTATGTAATAATGCCATAAGGCATATTGTTACCTAGAAGAATAAAGATTTGTGTCAGTACTATTTTATTTTTATTTCATTGGAGCATCCATGTAGATTTCATTTAAACAAAAGATCGAAACAGAAATATTTCGAAAATAAAAACCCCAGTTTGCTATTATTATTATATCATATTGTGAAGTAGTAGTTGTAGTTTCTGCCATCAGAAAAATATGTAGGTACATTTATGTCATCTAATGCAGTGTTTTTCAACGTGTAGGTTCTGGAGGATAATGAAGCTTCAATAAGGGGGTCGCGTGGCTTCAGTAAAGGAAAAAGAAAAAGTATAAAAATATTTTTTAAACTGTTTTTTGTTGCTTTAGATAATTCCAGCAGATTTTGTTTGGTTGGTTCCCAAACTTGCTTCATCTATAGCTGCATTTAAAAACGTAATTACTCTACTGAAAAATCCTCCGTAGCAATGACGCTCGTAAATCCATCAATTGTACGACATAAAATTTACTTAGGATGCGAGTCGAATACGCTGCATGCAGCCAATAAAAACATGAATTCAGTAAGACCGTTCGGGAAACTCCTAGCTTCAGCAAACTATAGACAGAAGTCACCACTTTCCTACCATCAAACTAAAAGTGTAGACTGCTAGTACCTGTCTATTCTGTAAATATCTCATCGTGAAAACTTAGGTGAAGTGAGCTAGAAGTGAGTTGTCATTCCACCTGATGCTTGGATTAACACTATTCTTCTTCTTCTTTTCGTATGGTTAGTGACTAACCCGGTGTCAGAGTTTTGAAGCCACCCATTGACCTCTGACTTGACTTCACATGCCGTTGAGAATTACAGAGTGAAATTGAATTCATGCGACACCTCTTTAGGGGTATTTGTACTCATCTTTATGAACAACTTTCACTATGGGACCAACACTGAAATCGGGAAAAAAATCAGCTGTTCCCTTCATTTTGACGAGATATGCGACCATAAATGTAGGGAACAGCTTTTTTTTTTCGCGATTTCAGGATACAATGACCCCTTAAGAGGTATTGCATGAATCTCTCAGGCATGACGGTTTCCTCACGATGTTTTCCTTCACCGTTTTTGAAGCAAGCGCTAATTATACAATATGCACATGAATCCGAAAAGACAGACGTGCGTGCCTTGGGTTCGAACTATGGGTGTTCAATTACCATTATTGGCAGCTCACTTTACTTAAGCAAAGGTTTTTACAGAATAGATTCTCAGAAGACAGACTGTTTGCCAAAAAAACATAAGAAAAGAATAATAATGATTATGTACTTACCAAAACTAGGCACTTTAAACCTCCCATGATCCCACTTGTTGACACTTCAAAACTGAATGTGGTGAATTAACAGTTACCACGTATTTTATACAAGCTAAATTACTATTCATAGTCTACTGATATGATAAAAAGTCTTTTAAATTACCGAATTTTGAGAAATGCATGTTAATTTTGCCTCTGTTTTCTTTGATAATGATTGTATATGTAGAATTAAACTGTTTTATCTCTTTATTGGGCCACAATTAGGTTCGTTTATTTTTCATCTTATCTTATTCTATGTCTAACGCCTTTTGACTAGGCATCCAATTCTTATTATTAATTTTGAGGTTTTGGACTATTTCTCAAAGTTAACTCAACATCATCATCCTTTCAGCCGAAAGCCGCCACTTCTGGACATATTCCCCCAAGCGTCGCTTTATCGAAAAGCTTACAAAATCAAAGCAAATGAACATAAAATGTTATAACTAAAATATTTGGTTATAATTATTTTCAGATCCGTTCCAGAACTCCGAGAAACGTAAGTAAAAATAAAAATTATTGTAAAACTGTAACAGTATTATAATCTATACTTCTACTAGCTGCCCGTCCCGGCTTCGCAAGGGTAGCACTAAGTACTTATCTACGGCTACCTACCCTAACTACTCTACGCTACCTGCCCTATAAACCTCCCCTGGACTACGACAAACATTTCAAGACCAAAATCAGCCAAATCGGCACAACCGTTCTCAAGCTATAAAATTACAACGAAAAGTGGCATTGATTTTTATATATTTAGATATTAATATGATAAAGAGGTAAAATTTGTTTGTAAGGTTGTTGTGTGCAATTCTTGAGCAAGGTTAAAGGGTCGCTGGAGAAGTCACGGGCAGAACCTAGTTGTTTATATTGGGATTCTAGCTTTTATATATTTTAAAGGTATATTATGATGTTGTTACTGGATGTGCGTTAAATATATAAGAATAAGAATAGAATAAATTTATTTCGTAAAGTTTACATTCAAGTGAATTGAATTCCTGGACCTCACACTAGGATTCCCTGTGTTGTGAGATCCAGGCTCCTATATAGAATTACGCAAACAAAATATTTATATATGCATAGGAATTATTATTTCATGTTTAATATGGGCAGCATTTGTCCTGTTATTTCCTACTGACAAACTAAAAAATACGATCATAATTATAACTACTGGGATCTTTAATTGCAATATACTTTTCGTTGATCCATGTATTATTTTTAAGGTGAACATTCAGCAAGAGTTTTACGAACTCATTTTTATGTAGATTAATTACACTCTAATAGTTTTTCTGAAGTGTTTTTACAAAATGCTATCTTCTGCGTCATTATAACGCTTTCTACCTTACTCATTATGATAAAGCGTGAAACTACGGTTTTTGCATTTAGACGACTTTAAACTAGTTTACTATCATACAAGTTACTCGCTATTTATTACTTACATTTGGCTTCAAACACGTTATCATTTGAATTGGAACTCATAGCAACACGATGTTAGATAATTAATATACCATATTTAGCTACTGGAGAGAGGAGAAGTTCGTTCGATCCATCATGCTAAGCTACGCTTGCCGGGGTTGGTCAGTGGATGGGTGACCATCTTTACATACGAGACTCCTCCCGTGCCGCCGTTAGTACCGGCTGTCATTCGTGGATCTTTGACAGTCGTTACGAGCCGTCATAAGCCCGAAAGTCTGACACCAGTCTTGCCAAGGGGTATCGTATTACCCAGTTACTGGGTTGTGGAGGTCAGATAGGCGGTCGCTCCATGTAAAATACTGGTATTCAGCTGCATCCGGTTAGGCTGGAAGCCGACCCCAACATAGTTGGGAAAAGGCAAGAAAGATTGATTGATTTTAGCTACTGGAAAAATATGTTAACTGTTGACTTTGTTATTTTCTTTTGCCTGTTGTTGAGTGTCGTGAATTGTGAATTTCATAGATACTATCTAGAAAAAAAACTTTTACAAAAAAAGAACAACCGACTTCCAAAAAAGACACTACAAAGTCAAAAATAACTTTAATTTCGGAAGTCGGTGTATTTGGTTTTGAACTTTCGTTTTTTGCCACCGACTTCCGAAATTAAAGTTATTTTTGACTTTGTACTTTTGTAGTGTCTTTTTTTGAAGTGGGTTGTTCTTTTTTTGTAAAAGTTTTTATTTTGCACTTTTTAGTTGTGGTACCTACCCCATACAAATTCGAATACCACTAACCTGCTATGTAAATAACAGTGATTGGAAGTTATCATCATATCATCCATATAAGCTAAGTGGGAAGAATACATATTATTGAAGCTTTAGGGGTATGAGGAACAGGGTGTAAAGTTCACTCATCCCCCATAGAAAAGGGAGGATCCTCCAACCAGACGGGTTGTTATGTCTGGCGGGCAACTGCCCATATGTTGATTTCGGATAGTTTTATCTATGTTATTCGCTCAGTAAACTCTAACTGCAAGATGTAGGAATTGTGTGACGTCATGTCTTTTTGTTTCGTAATTTTTGTATGTGGCGGTCTAACCGCTACATCACTCCCCTCCGGAGACCGGAGGTCGATAGTGGGCTGAGTCTTGGATCTTGCGATGCTTCACAGTGCCAGCTGTGGTTCCAGTGAGTCGGAACCGGGTGCCGCTCAGTTCACAGTGGGTCGGAACTGTCTGCAGTGATTGCGGCGATGGTGATTGTGGTTCCAGTGAGTCGGAACCGTGTGCCGCACAGTTCACGGTGGGTCGGAACTGTTTGCGGTGATTGCGGCGATTGTGGTGATTGCGGTGATTGCGGTGCTTGAGGTGATTGCGGTGATTCCCCAGTGAGTCGGGGTGGCGTGGCTGAGGGTGATGACCAGGAATGCGCGTTCGCTGCATGCTGGTGGTCAGGATACCCGTTGAAGCCGTGGGTGCTGGCTGGCTGTGTGACTCGCCTCACGAAAGCTTGCGGGAGTGATGATGATTACGTCACGCTGAAGTAGTTGCACGAAGGCTGCGTTGACGTTCATACTCGGGGTCACCAATTTAGGGGTATGAGGAACAGGGTGTAAAGTTCACTCATCCCCCATAGAAAAGGGAGGATCCTCCAACCAGACGGGTTGTTATGTCTGGCGGGCAACTGCCCATATGTTGATTTCGGATAGTTTTATCTATGTTATTCGCTCAGTAAACTCTAACTGCAAGATGTAGGAATTGTGTGACGTCATGTCTTTTTGTTTCGTAATTTTTGTATGTGGCGGTCTAACCGCTACAAAGCTAACTCAAAAACTATCCAAGTAAAGTTAATAAAATTTATATGGGACCACCTCGGGAGCATACCCTTTCAAACAAAAAAAAAAATCGGTCCACAATTGACGGGGAAATCGCGTAACAAACATACAAAAAAAAAAAAAAAACATACAGACGAATTGAGAACCTCCTCCTTTTGGAAGTCGGTTAAAAATGAAACTGATTGCTTAGGTTTGCTTGCTTGTTAGGAAAAATCATCTACGATTACAATATTTGTAAATCAACATACTGTCATTTCTTCATTTTTAGGGTTCTGTAACCGAAGTCTGTACCAAACGGAACCCTATTACTAAGCCTCCGCTGTCTGTCCGTCTGTTTGTCAGCGGGCTGTATCTTGTGTTCCGTAATAGGTAGACAGTTGAAATTTTCGCAGATTGTGTAATTTTCTTTTATAAATCGCCAATTATACATAAATATAAGTTAAAAATTAAAAGGGGCAAAATACGTCGAAAAAGACATGCTTCTTGTGTAAAAGAAACGTGTTTTTTGTAGCGTTTTTTGCTAAATTTCATAAAATATTATAATTCAAATAATTTATTTTCTCTTCACAAACACTGGTACTAGGTTATAAATTTAGACAAGCTCGAAAAACTTTGTGAATCTACTTAGTTTGTGAGAGACTGGTGTCTGCATTAGGAATACCTGTATAGCAGGGTCCCACCACACGGTATGTAAACATAATCATTTAAATAGGAAATAGTAAAGGATAGGGCATAACATACAAATCTATTATAGATTCAGAGATTTAAAACAGTATACCTTAAACAAAAACAGAAGTATGTGCAAAAAAAATACGTGAACTATTTTACTATTGAACTATTTTGTATGGAACCCTTGTGTGCAAGTCCGACTCGAACTTGCCAGTTTTTTATTACTTCGTATCTATTGTAAAATAGCAGTTTTATTCTATCGTACATCACGTCAACTTCTCACATAATTATAGGTATAACTAACTAGCTTTTTCCCGCGTGGAGGTCGGATATTATCTCAGGGGAACATCCTATCGCGATAAAAAGTATCCTATGTCCTATCCCTGTGCCAAAAAGGAAATAGACAGGCAGAAAGACTTTTGAATTTTTATTATTTTAAGGTAATATAGATGTACCTATACAAAATATTGAAAAAAATTATGAACAAGTAAAGTTCTCCAGACTATATTTTGGACATGGCGGCCAGTCTCAACAGAGACCTAGAGAGAGTGCCTAATTGAAATAAATGATTCGACTTTGACTTTTTCCATTTAGAATAGGGACGATGCCTGAGTAAAAAAAATAAAACTATTTAGTAAGTCAGATATTTTTTTTTTTTATAAGTACGTATTTTTGCGTTATCATAATAATAAAAAATAGAGAGGCTCGGATCGGTACGTCACAATTTAGTATAAAATCAAGCAAAGCGTGACATCATGCCACATTTTAACTCAATGTTTCGCCGTAATCTAATGATTCAATATTTTTTCATTATCTACCGGACAAAATAATTTTTAGTCATCATCCCTATTTGTGCTTTGTTGTTACCTGTCTGCTCGTCTTCGATTCCATCGTAAATCAAGCTTAATCTCAGTAACTTTCTAATAAACAAGAAAACATTCGTTGCAAACACTGCTAGAAAAACAAATAAATTCAACATTCCCTTTTACATCTAATTCCTCGTTTATTTGCACTAAAAAAGTCCTCATATGGAGAACAGCCATTTGCAAAGTTCGTAGAGAGAAAAATATCCATAAAATAGTTGTATTAAGAGATATGAGCACATTTGAGCTCCGACGCACTTTGTGGAGCACCGTTATTTATCTAAATAAACAAGCTAAAAGCTCTCAGAAAGGTGGATGAATAACAAGGGAAACTGAATGACAGTTTCATATTTTTGTGTTTTGTATATACATGGTCAAATTAAGTTAGCTAGCGAAACTCCGCAGACGTGATGGTATCGATTACATGATAAAACAATACAATAGACGTCGATATATTTATTAGTAACCTATTCCGCTTAACTATTCCTAAAGAGTCATAAAAAACCCTGTAAGAAATCGACACGTGTTTCACTTCTTAACGAGGAATCATCAGGACAAGATAAGTCAATCGTCATCCTGAGGATGCCTCATTGGGAGGTGACATGTGTCGATTTCTTACAAGGTTTTTATGAATCTTTAGGATTAGTTTAGCGGAATAGGTTACTAAATATATTTACATGACGACGTCTATTGTATTTTATTTTAAAATGGATTTCCGCAACGACACTTCTAAATAAATAAAAAATAGAAAGAAATAAATAGATAAAACAAAAAAGAAATTAATTTGATGTTTTTGCGGGTCATCGATTGCAGTTAGGCACTTGAAATATCAGTTTTTTTTTTTTTTTTTTTGGTAAACTTCACAGACGTTATGGGTATCTATATCAAAACACAATAAAATAAAATAAAACAATTTTTTCGACTCAAACTTCAAGTTACAACACTACCAGCGGTCGTCCACCCCCCAAAAAACATCAAATCTTTTTATTTTCATTTACGCGTCAAGATGTCTGCCGAGTTTTGCTAGCTAAATTAATTTCATGAAATTTAGGCTTGCGCAAGCAAATCGTTTCGTGTGGGGAGCAAATTTGCGCAAATTTCTTCGAAAACACGTCACTTTAGATTTGTGCAATCTTAAATTTGCGCAAGCAAATCGTGTGTGGCTAGCATAAGGCTCTAATGATTACTGCTCTTAAAATAATAGGCCATCCTCTGGGTCAACCTAGGTCAGTTAGGTCATTAAACCGCTCGGCTCAGAGTCGAAAGGCGAACGGCAGGCTTGTATGGGAATTTCGTACCGTTAATAAAATTTCGTGTTTTGAGATATTTTTCGTTTTAATCGGTAGTTAAAATGATAGAGAAACCCTATTTAAATTCTTAGATTTTTAGAACTTGGGAGATAAAAGTTATAAGCAGTTTTATTTGTTAAGGTTATGTACTAGTGTACCAATGTAGATTGTTACTTTTAGGTACTTAAACATTGTTTTGGTGATAAAGTAAATGTTCTAGATTGCTTCTCGCTATCTTTGTAGTGTTTTACTAGGATGAGGATCGTAAATATCAATATGAACAATAAAAATATTGATGACGAAAAACATTCCTATCATTAAATAGTTAACTATAATGATTTTATGCATTCATAGGTGTAATATAAAAGTGTTTAATTTTATTTAATGTTTATTTCTATCTCTAAATAATTAATTATCATTTCAATATTTGTGTTATTTTACATTAAGGCAACTTCTAAAACATAACTGCGTTTAGTTTACGATTTTATTACGTTTATTTATTAACACCTTTTTATTGATATTATTAATTAATCCGAAGTTCTAAAAATAGTACGCTTACATGAAAATAAATGTCTTAGTTGCCTTAATAAGTGGTACAAATTCTAAAACAGAACAACAAAAAAAGTATGCGGTACGAAATCTGCCGTTCACCTTTAAAATTCGAATAGTGAAATATGATTCTATTTTTATAAAGATTGTCCTGATAGAGAGAAGAAGAGTATCCATTGTATTTTCAATCAGTACTAAAAGCAGTGGTGGCCCAGAGTTAACGGCGGTGACCTACGAGCTGTAGGTCATAGGTTCAAACTCAGACAGGCGCTTTACTTTGTGAAAAATATTTCCTCATTACTGCTCTAAAAAACGGTGAACGAAAACATCGTGAGGAAACCGAAATGTCCTAGAACCAAAAAATCTTACACATATAACATCTACCAACCCGCACTGCGCCCGCGTAGTAGATTACAGCCCACTCCCTCTCACGGAGAGGAGGCCTGTGTCCCAGCAGTGGGAACATTATAGGCTGATTATGAAGTAGGTTTATAAAAACACTTTTACACGTCAATCATGTTTCAAAAACTAGATGAGGTCGGTGAGAAGAAACACCGAAACACAGTCAGAGGAGGACTGCCCCGTTGGTCTAGTGGTCGTAAGTGGTACTGCTGTACATGAGATCCTGGGTTCGATTCCCGGGTCGGACAAAGTGTTATTGGTTTTTTCCATCTCGAATTTCTCAGTACCAGCCCGGAGTCTGGATTTGTGCCCGGTTGATGGCAATAGACTCGCCCCCTCTAACATGGGACTTCAACATAACGGGCAAAACGTGTGTATACTATAGGTACACCTCTGCCTTACTCTCCGGGAATTACAGGCGTGATGTTCTGTTATATATTTTCTACTCCTTTATGCAAATGTGTTGGAATAGAAAAGTCACTCACAGTCATTCAGTAATATTTTGTTGTACACGTTTTTTTCTGTTCCTCTAGTGTCTAGTGTCATTGACCCAAGCGATAAGTCGTTGTAGTGTCAATTAAAACAATTGTTTTATCGTAGATTATACGAGGTATTGTTGACCTCGTATTTTCATTATCATCCTAAGGTTGAATGTAACTTGCACGTCATAAAACGGCAAGGTAATATTTATGTGTAACGGTTGGATAGTTTTAACTTTAGCGATCGCATGAAATAAAGAAAGAAAATACGTTTATTTGCGTTAAGCACGACACAAATATGTAAAGAACACAAAACAATAAAAATCGGTCAAGAGCGAGTCGGACTCGCGCACCGAGGGTTCCGTAAGGAGCTTCATTCGTGTATGTACCTAAATAGTTCTGTACCCAGAAACTAGTCCTCTAAATTGTATGAGCGCCCACACAACTCAGAAGACAATCTTAATTGGCGTCAGTCAACTATGTATGTATCAGGACACCCTTGAATTTTTCACCTTTTCCTTTTTTAATTTTTCCTTAATTTGTGCTGTAAGACCTTGCTTTTTGCCAAATTTCGTGATTCTAGGTCAACGGGAACTACCATATAGGTTTTCTACCCAAAACCTATAGGGTACTTCCAGTTGATCTAGAATTGTCAGTTTTGGTTAAAAGCAAAGCCTTACAGCACAAGTAAAGAGAAAATTCCGAAAAATAAAAAAACTTAATAATTATGGTAAATGGTACTCATGGAATCGAAATCTACATTTGCGCATTTCTTTTTATCGTGTTGACTCAGGACCTTGATTTTTATACAACTAATAGGGACTATAGACCTCAATATCTGGTATAAATTTCAACTTGCTAGGTCCACCCGTTCTTGAGAAAATCGGTGGTGACACACGGATAGACAGACGGACAAGAGAGTGATCTTATAAGGGTTCCTTTTTACCTATTGAGGTGCGGAACCCTAAAAAGAACAAGTTGGGGGAAAATATGCGTCACATACACGCAATTGTATGCTGCAACAATGAGATATAAATAAGGTCTAAAAATAAATTAAATGTTTTTATACCTTATTTATATCTTAATATAATATTTATAAAATAGCTCAATTATTGCCATTCGAGAATTGCATGCCAGTGTTTACACGCATGTGATTTACATAAAATGGTATACAACAATTGAATTTAAGTTTTGCCATTCAATAATTACATGTCACTTCTGTTAAATACCCAGGAAATTATTGCAGGGCGATTATTGCTTAATGTGTCTGAGTAGATCTAATATTTTTACAAAAACAAAAAAGAAACAAAGACACTTATTATTATTCTCCATATGAAAGCTACCTTTTGGAAGGGGCGACTAGAATCAATATTTTTTTTTGTAAATTTTGACGTATTAAGGGACTAGTCATAACAAGTGCCCGAGGCGCGCGCCTTGTGCGTTTTGTTCGCACAATCAAATTGTATACATTTCTATGTGACGGATTATCGCAGCGTTCTGTGCGTGCGCCTCGTGCGCTTTTTTATAACTTGATATTTAAAATGATTTGACGTTTGAATTTGATTTTGATTCCTCATAAATTTATATACCGGGGGCCCTTTATTGCCGGGGGGTGGATGTGTGCTCAAGAGTGCCAATAGGTTTCACATTGTACTAACATTATTTTTGTATAGTATTGGCAAAATGAAGATATAAAACAATACACTTTCTCTTTGAGGGAATTCAGGCGTGATTATTTTATATTTTTTGCACAAGTGATTTCGACAATCAATCAGAAGTAGCACTTATCCATAGCCTACAACGTCAAGTAGATGTTTAGCCCATGTCAGACCAAAATTGGCAAGAAAATCTAAAAGCCCACTTACTTAGCTTATAGGCTTTTCCCCCAGTTTCTAGTAACCTACATCAGTAGGCCATCATTCTGGTGTAAATAAGCTGTCATCGTATGATTTATGTCTAGCCACAGCCCAGCTTTCGGCCTAAGTGCTCGGTTTGATTCACGCCATTTCGTTCACCGCGTTAATCATATTTTACCTTTCTATGCGACAGTTGGGCCAGTAAATAGGCCGCCTTGAAATCTTTTGGGATTTAATAAACGTTGCTGAAAGTTACGCCATGATTAATATCTGCTTAACCATACGTTTTTTTTTAATTTAAATGATTCTAAACTAATCATCGTTTTCGTATTCGTTTCTTAAGCACATATTTGGGGTTAACCTTTAATTTGTATAGCAGTTATTACTCTAAAGATTATAATCAGATGAAACATACTTCCAATAATCAAAAATTATCTGCTCTTTAATTTCATTCAAATACATTCGTATATTATGGTAGTTTTTTTTTATTATGGCATTTAGCTCCCCATTCCACTTCTTGGGCTTCTTCGGCGTCCCGCCATTAGTAAGAGTCTGACCTTTCCGCTCCGCCCAGAGCGGGAGAAGTTATTTGATGCATTCCCACACAAAAAAAGAAAGGCGTCCCGCCATCTTCTCGGTCTGCCACGACCCTCTCTAGCTGGTGCTCCAGTCTTGCGGTCCCCAGCTTTGCTAACACTGTGTTGTGTCAGCCAAGTTTAAAAAAAAAAATCTGTAGTTATTTGACCTGTTGGTAATTGCCTTTATAATAAATAGTTTCTTACGCTTACCTATAGATCCGATACTCTCAAAAATCCTAATTAAAATTGTGAAGTTAAGTTAAGACCGTGTAATTTTTTTCGTCATCTCACAGTTAATCTTGTGACCACTAGATCATCGAGACAGTCATTCAGTTTAGATATAGGTACTTTTTCTATTACGTACTAATCGCTAATTTCATGGCCCAATATTGAAAGCCATCAAAGCTAAAAGCCCACAAACAAATCCGACTGATATTGTAAACTATAAAATGTATTGCATTAAAGGTTGTCAGGCTACAATGTCATGTTCTGTATTGTAACCCTTTTATCGACTGTACCTACTCGTACGTCCAGTCGATAAAAGGGTGTAGTAACTAATATAAAAAGGGTAGTATTTAAGCGAGTGACTGTAAATTAATGTTTTAAGTGACAAAAATAATAAATTTAAGTTATAGTATTACTAAGTGAGCGACTGACTGCGAGTGACGAGGAATCAACATAACAGCAACTTACAAACACTAAATTTGAGTTACTTAAAATACAAAATGAGAAGCTTCATAATATGTGAGTGACCTAATATATGTTTGAGTGTCAACGTTACGTCCTGCATTTTTTTCAATATTTGGCAAATGATTTATTTATACTGAGCGGCATTATATCTTAAATGAAGTGTTTCAAATAGAAAAACCACTTTGAAAAATACTATAATGAGCAGAGTAGGTACTATGAGCTCACATTTTTTTTGAAAATTTTCTTATGAAATAACTATTTGAAGAAACACTATAGCCACATGCAGCAGGCATGGTTTCTGTCACGGCTCCGGCGCTGCGAGGCTCCGGCGGTCCCACGCGAGCTTACCGTCGCAGATGATTTTAACGCTCACCACCGCAGCTTCGGCTTGCTGGCCTTCTGTCGCCGGCCAGCCTCAGCCGCGGTGGCGGGCCTTGAAACCACCTGCTCCTCAGCTCGCGGGCCGCCTAGCCCCTCCGCGCCTACGCGGGTTTAAATTACACTCTAGGGGTAGGGCAGACAAGACTACGTGGAGTCGGTTTTGCAGCGATTCGTTTTTAATTTTTATACCTTACAAATATTTGTTTAATGAAGTTTATACCAAGTGTGTTATGCCAAATAAACTTCGGAGCATCAAAATTCTGCCAGATAGAGGGATACCCATCGTAAACACGCAACACCGGTCCGCAGCCCAACTCACCTGACTGCATCGATTCGTCGCTCCACCCCCATTCGCATCAAACAGTCTGTAGTTTTCATTAAACAATCGTATCAAAATAAAAAACATAAGACCTCAAATAGAATATCAGTAACCACTAATCATTAATAAAGCAGCTAACAAACGTTGCTTAAAATGAACTTTTTAGTAGTTCGTTATGTATAACCTCAATTGGAAAAATCGTCTCTATCATAATATTAAAGTAATCCTCTCTGTATTTTTTGTCGCTCACTTAGTAATTTAGTCGCACGGCTAGAATTTGAATATCTGAAATGGATTAATCACTACCCACTTTTTGTAAGCTCGTTCTGGATTTTATTATTAATCAATATTCGTCGTTAGTTTACTTAATTTTTCGCTTACTCAAATTCATACCGCTCAAGTTATTAAAACAGTATCTCATCATCAGTCGCAAAGTTTTTTTTTATTCGCTCGTTTTATAATTCCCCATATAAAAATATCTTTGCACTATATTAGGGTCAGTACAGACAGAGTAGCGAAGGGTATTATATTGTTTTCCATAATATTATTTGTCCTATTATTGTTTTCCATAATCGTAACCACTCATAATATTTACTTGCACTATTATCATTTATACTAATAACGCTTGCCATATCAACTTATTTGACATAACTTTTATAAATTGCCATAATATTAGTTTCCATAATAACATGTGTCATAATCATAAGATTCTATAAGTAACACATTACATAATCGACACTTGACATAAGCAACATTTAACATTATTTAGAAACGTTACAGACAGATGTCCTCAGTATTGTATTATATGATATGTATTATTCCGAATGTTCATTTAAATACATACATACGTACATTTGCAAAATAGGATAGGTTAGGTTAGGTTTTCTTGTTCCCCCACCGAATGTGTCTCCACGTTGTCGTCGTGGTGGGGCTTGCGCGTCTCAATGATCTTGGGGCTCTGCCGGTAGAGTTACTCATGCCGGAAAGGCCCAAGTGAGAGACCAGACTAAGAGAGATACCGGGATGGGGTCGCTCTTGATCGATCGACGATCGTCGATCGACATATGACGTGACCATGCCGCTGCGGTGCAGGCGCACCAAAGCGGTGCGTGTTTCTCTCGTTGTGGAGAGGTCTTCAACGAGAGAACTTTCGGCGGGTTCGCTGAGTCGGGTTGGCCGGACAGCGAACGGAGGCATGTCTAATGCCGCCGCCGGGGGCTTGGCTTAATCGCCTGGCCCAGAGGAAGGCTACCTCTAAGATAAAAAACCACCCAATCCTAAGCTTTGAAGCGCGGTGAGAGGATGAATGGCTGGAGGGAGTCCAGTTGCGAGCGCTTCCCCTACAGAGCACCTGCCGCACTCTGTAGTATGTAGGCTTACCGGGTATCTAGGCTCTGCCCGGTGGACGTATAGTACCTATATCTACTCGTGGGATATAAAATGGATAATGAAAATCATAACAATAAAAACAAACAAAATAAATTGCCGATCGTGTTGGTCGAGCAGATGGGTGTGGGTGTGGTGCCAGACTCTGACACCACATCTGATAGGATTAGTGTGGCGAGCGTGGCGAGCGTAAGCTCAAAGCGCTCGCGGACGAAAGGGGAGGGAGTTGAGCGTGCTTCCAAATTTTGGAGAACGCACGCACGCAAAGAGGATGAGGAGCACGCGGAGTCCTCTTCTAGCGAGGAGAATCTTCCGGCGCCTAAAGTGCCGAAGAGCAAGAGAGGGCGAGGTCGTGCAGCTGCTGGAAGGTCTGCGACTTCGCGTGACTTTCGGGGGCGCTTTCTTAAGCGCCCTGACACGCCAGTACCCAGCGGAGGGAGTGACTCGGGGTCCAAGGAGGTGGTCCTCGAGCCCACGGTGGCAGAACTTGGGGATGGCTCCACTATCTCTCTACTGGAAGCCAATAGAGCGGAGGCGAACGCCGCAAAGCGGGCGCAGCGGAAGGCGGTGGCGGCTGACGAGGTCAGCGAGATGGCCCGACTGGCCCGAGAGCGACGCTCTGCTCAGGCGACTGCCGGAGAGAGCCTGTCGGCGGTGGCGCTCAGTCGCCAAGTTCTGGACGGCGTAGACGTCGTTCTGAAGGTTGCCACAAAATCTGGCAGCCTGAAGGGCACGTTCACGCGCGCTCTGAAGGAGGCGGCTGACGGCATTAAGGAGGCAGTTGGGGTCCTCCTTAGTCGCACAAGCTCAGACGAGACGGCGAAGTTGTGGGAGGAGAATAGCCGTCTCAGATCTGAGCTCGAGGACCTCAAGCGGGAGCTTGCCGCGCAGAGGGCGGAATGGCAACAGGTGCGTCCTGCGGCCACCGGTTCCGCTTCCGTCACTGCCCAGACACCGCCGGCCGCGTCGTCGGCCCCGTCGTCGGTCCCTACCCCCGCACCTGCGGATGCGGAGATCGAGAAGATCGTTCGCATCTGCATGCTGCAGTGTGGGGGTATGCTGAATGCCCGTCTGCAGGGCTTGGAGTCGAGGCTCCTCCCAGCAGAGACTCTACGGCCGCCACTCGCTGCGGATAGGAGGAGGAAGGAGGAGCTCGCTATGTCGGGTACACCAACCATTGCCGGCAAAAAGCCCGCGGGGAGCGCGCCCGCGACCACTTCCCGGACGGCCGCGCCCCTGGCAGCCGCACCCTCGGTGAACACACCCTCGGTGACCGCACCCGGGTCCACCACAGAGGCCTGGACGACGGTCGTCAAGAAGGGCCGCCGTAAGAAGAAGACGGTGCCAACACCACCGGTACCCACTGGAGCACCGGCGCCAGCACCCAAGAAGGCTCAGGGGCCGCCTAGGATCAGAGCCCCACGCTCCGCGGCTGTAGTAATTACGCTGCAGCCCGGAGCCGTCGAAAGGGGTGTCTCCTATAAGGCGGTCCTTGCGGAGGCAAAAGCCAAAGTCCCGTTCTCCGACCTTGGTATACCGTCCGGCCTCAGATTGAGGAATGCGGTTACGGGGGCGCGGCTGCTTGAGGTGCCGGGTGCCTCTAGCGGCGAAAGGGCGAACGTCCTGGCCACCAAGCTGAGGGAGGTCCTCAACCCGGAGGACGTTCGGGTGTCCAGGCCGATGAAGACCGCTGAACTGCGAATCAACGGGCTGGACGACTCGACGGCTCCGGCTGAGGTCGTGGCGGCCATTGCCCGTTCCGGTGGATGTCCGCCCGAAGACGTCCGGACGGGTGAGATACGCGTCGATGCTTCCGGGCTCGGCACGATCTGGGTGCGGTGCCCGGCGGCAGCGGCGAATAAAGTAGCCAACGCTAGGCGTCTATTGGTGGGGTGGGTGGCAGCGAGGGTGAAGCGGCTGCAACCCATGGCCTTGCGGTGCTACCGTTGCCACGACATTGGGCATGTCAGGGCACGGTGCACCGCCGAAACAGACCGCAGCGACCAGTGCTATCGCTGTGGTCAGGCCGGCCACAAGGCGGCCCAGTGCTCCGCAGCACCAAACTGCAGCCTCTGTGCAGCTGCAGGGAGGTCCGCCGAGCACAGAGCGGGTGGAAAGGCCTGTGGCGCACCCGCCACGAAGAAGAAGAAGAAGAGGAAGAGAGGGGCTGCCAAGGCTGCCGGGGGCTCTTTACCCCCCCTGCAGCCTGGCTGCCCTTCGGCTGACTCCCGGCCTAGGAATGGTGCGGAGGAAATGGATTGCGTATAATGGCGCTCTACCATTTCCTCCAGGGCAATATCAACCACTCTGCTAGAGCTCAGGATCTCTTGCTCCAGAGCATGGCAGAGTGGTCGATTCACGTGGCTGTGGTCGCCGAACCGTATTTTGTCCCCCCCAGGGATAACTGGGTGGGAGACTTGGACGGTTTGGTGGCCATCATTGGTGGGGCTCTTGTCAACCCGTCCCGAGGTCATGGCTGGGTAGCCGCCCTCGCGGACGGCATTGGCACGGTTGGGGCGTACTTTTCGCCCAACAAGAGTCTCGCCGACTTCGAGAGGTTCCTTGTCGAGTTGGGTGCCGTCGTGGGCCGACTACACCCTCGCCCGGTGCTGTTGCTGGGGGATCTCAACGCCAAGTCTGTGGCGTGGGGATCCCCTGTGACCGATGCTAGGGGCGAGGTGCTGGAGGAGTGGGCGGTCACGACTGGCTTGACCGTTCTAAACCGGGGCTCGGTTCACACGTGCGTGCGGCAGCGGGGCGGGTCTATAGTGGACGTCTCGTTCGCTAGCCCCGCTGTCGCGAGCCGTGTCCGCGACTGGCGTGTCGCCGTGGAGGTGGAGACGTTGTCGGATCACCGATACATCCGCTTCGACGTCTCCGCCCAGACCGCCGGCGGCCGCGGTCCACCGGCCCCGCGAACGGACGGTCCGCGCTGGGCGCGTAAGCGCATCGACAGGGAGCTTCTCGAGGAGGCCGCCATTGTCCAGGCCTGGGTCCGGGAGTCGGCAATGAACGGACCCGTCGACGTCGAGCAGGAGGCGCTGTGGTTCCGCGGGGCGATGACGCAAATTTCCGACGCGTCTATGCCCCGGGTCCACGCACAGTCCGCTAGGCGCCAGGTGTACTGGTGGACCGCCGAGATCGCGCAGCTGCGCGTCGCGTGCGTGGCGGTTAGACGCCCGTACACCCGATACCGGAGGAGACGTCGCCGGGATCCTGACGAAGAAGCCGCGCTGTATGAGGTGTACCGCGCGGCTAAGGAGGCTCTGTGGCTGGCCATCGGCGAGTCGAGGACGCGAGCCAGGGAGGAGATGTTGGAGACTCTAGATAGGGATCCGTGGGGGCGCCCTTATCGCGCGGTGCGAGGGAAACTTCGAGCCGCGGCACCCCCACTTACTGAGAGTCTCCAACCCGAGCTGCTGGAGGAGGTGGTCGCAGCCCTCTTCCCGGCAACAGCGGAGCATACTCCGCCACCGATGGTTTTGCCCACAGCCGCAGAGCCTACAGAGGAGGAGAACGCCATCAGCGTCCCAGAGGTGACACAGGCAGAGATGAGGGCAGCCGTGATGCGGCTCCGGGCCAAGAACGTGGCTCCGGGGCCCGACGGGATTCACGGCTGCGTGTTAGCCCTCGCTCTGAAGGAGCTTGAGCCCCAACTGAGAGGACTCTACACGGCGTGCCTCGAGCAGGGCCAGTTTCCCACTCTGTGGAAGTCTGGTCGTCTGGTCCTGCTCAGGAAGGCGGGGCGCCCTGCGGACTCACCATCCGCGTACCGGCCCATAGTGCTGCTTGACGAGGTGGGCAAGCTGTTCGAGCGGATAATCGCAGCCCGCCTCGTCGGCCACTTGTGCAGAGAGGGGCCGGACCTGGACGACAGCCAGTTCGGGTTTCGGCATGGGCGCTCTACGATCCACGCTGTGTCGCGGGTTAGAGTCCTGGCGGAGGAAGCGGTGTCCCGGGGCGGGGTGATGTTGGCGGTGTCCTTGGACATCTCCAACGCCTTCAACACCCTGCCCTGGAGTTGTATTCGGGAGGCACTGCGGTATCATGGGGTGCCTCCCTACCTCCGCCACATCGTTGGGGCTTATTTGTCAGAGAGGTGTGTCACCTACATGGGACGTGATGGTGGAAACCAGCGCCGCATGTCGTGCGGTGTTCCGCAGGGTTCGGTTGTAGGCCCGCTCCTGTGGAACATCGGGTACGACTGGGTGCTGAGGGGCGAGCTCGGCCCGGGGGTAGACCTGACGTGTTATGCGGATGACACGCTGGTCACTGCCCGGGGGAGCTCGCACAGGGAGGCAGCGTTGCGCGCGACGGCTGCGGTCTCACAGGTGGTGAGCCGCATACGTCGCCTAGGCCTGGAGGTGGCCCTTAGTAAGTCGGAGGCTATGGTGTTTCATGGCCCCCGGCGGGCGCCGCCACCCGGCTCACATATCGTGGTCGGGGGGACTCGGATCGCTGTCGAGTCTACCATGAAGTACCTAGGATTGGTGCTCGACAGCCGGTGGGACTTCGGGCCCCACTTCCGACGGTTGGCGCCCAAGTTGCTGGGTGCTGCTGGGGCGCTGTCAACGCTGCTTCCCAATCTGGGGGGCCCGAGCGCCGCTTGTAGGCGGCTCTACGTGGGGATCGTGCGGTCGATGGCCCTTTACGGGGCCCCGATCTGGGCGGCTGACCTGACGGCCGGTAGCATCGCTGTATTGCGTAAGCCGCAGAGAGCGATGGCCGTCAGAGTCATCAGGGGGTATCGCACGATCTCCTACGAGGCGGCTTGTGCACTGGCCGGATCCTCGCCCTGGGACCTGGAGGCGAAGGTGCTCGCGTCACTTCATCGGTGGCGCGAGGAAGCCACAGCGCGGGGCGAGCGACCGATGCAGCGACACATGGAGCTGCGTCGGTCTCAGCTTCGCGAGGTCCTGGTGGCGGAATGGCGGGAAAGGCTTTCACGCCCCACCGCCGGCCTCGTCACCATCGAGGCGGTCCGGCCGGTGCTCGACGACTGGCTCGGGAGGAGGCACGGCTCCCTGTCGTTTCGGGTGACGCAGGTGCTCTCGGGGCATGGCTGCTTCGGGAAGTACCTGTGTCGCATAAACAGGGAGCCGGACGCTCGGTGTCACCACTGCGTCCATTGTCGGGAGGACACGGCGCGGCATACATTGGCAGAGTGTGCCGCGTGGGAGGAGCCGCGCCGTGCCCTCGTTTCAGAAGTTGGAGCCGACTTGTCACTGCCGGCCGTCGTTCGTTCGATGGTCGAGAGTGCCGAGTCGTGGGACGCGGTGGTTTCCTTCTGCGAGACAGTCATCTCGCAGAAGGAGGCTGCGGAAAGGGAGAGGGAGATCTCGTCCACTCACCCGGCCCGCAGCAGGCGCACCGGGCGTCGGCGGAGGGCGGATAACGCCCTCTTCCAGCCCCCCTAAATGGGTCCAGGGGCGACGGATTCGGGGACATCCGTCGCCCCCCATCACACAGGACCCGAGATGGCGGCGCGTAGTGTTCCACGCGCGCCACTCTAAGACGTAACGGGGGGAGTTTGCACGCCTCACTCCCCCTACGGGACGGGGCCCGCAGAGGGCGGGCCGTCACCAGTCCGGGGCAGCGGAAGTCGCAATTTGCTCCCGCAGCCCCCCGACGCAAGTGTGCGAGGGAACACCGGGGTGGTTTTAGTCAGTAAGAGTCTGACAGACCCCTTCGCCCACCCCAGGGCGGAGGACATCCATGAGGATTTCCACCCCGAGAAAAAAAAAAAAAAAAAAAAAAAAGGTTTTCTTGTTCAGACAATAAACAGTTTGTCAAATTCGAAACGGGTAGGTTAGGTTAGGTTAGAACTGTGACCAAACAACGCGCGAAGGCGAGCGAGCGTAGCGAGCGTGCCGCGGCAGCGGCCGCCGAGTGCTAGATTTCCTCTTTTGCAAAGCAAGCATGCATGGCAGATTAGGGTAATTTTTAGGTTTTCTTGTTCAGACAATAAACAGTTTGTCAAATTCGAAACGGGTAGGTTAGGTTAGGTTAGAACTGTGACCAAACAACGCGCGAAGGCGAGCGAGCGTAGCGAGCGTGCCGCGGCAGCGGCCGCCGAGTGCTAGATTTCCTCTTTTGCAAAGCAAGCATGGTACATACTGAACTAGCATTGTTGTGCTAGTATGGGCAAATGAATATTAATAAATGTTATGGAAAACGACATTATTGAAAATAAAAAATATAGCTAATGAATTTATGGATTAAAATTATTATGACACTTGATGGATTATGACCAATGAAATGAGTGAAAATGATTTTATGTCATTTCATGATTATGGCAACTGAAGCGTTATTACTAATGAAATTATGGCAAATAAAATCATGGCACATAAAATTATGGCATTTTAAATTATGGCAAACATTAGTAAACCGTAGCGAAGAGATGGAGCATGTTTTTAGTTGTCAAGACTTGGATGACTTGGGTCACTGGGACTTTACCGATTAAAAAAAAAAAAAACACAAAAAAACAACCGACTTCCACTATAAAGTGAAAAATAACTAAAATTTCGGAAGTCGGTGGCAAAAACGAAAATACAACACCAAAGACACGGATATTTGTTATATGCCACCAACTTCCGAAATTTTACTTATTTTTCACTTTATAGTGAAAGTCGGTTGTTTTTTTTGTTAAAAAGTTTTTTTTTCTCGCTTTTTAGTGGGTCGCTTGTGCTTTCCCGATGCAGGGACGTTCATTGTTGAGGAGTTCTTCTGGTACTTCGCCATCAGCTCCTCTTCACCATGCATTGCGACGGGCATAAATTGCTGGGCAACCATATTAAAGTAATCGAATCGCAAGTTCGCAACCCGTAAAATACGTATTATTGCGTAGTTCCGGTGGCCATCTGTGGTCTTCATCATCAGTTCCACTTCACTAAATGGTGGTTTCCGAGAGCAAATTCAAGAGTTACTATAAAAAATACCTAAATCGCTATAGGTGTGCCTATAACATATATAACACAGCCGTCTTCGAGTAATCGTGGAACAAACAAAAAAAATAAAAAAACATTCCAATGAATTGAAAACCTCCTCCTTTTTCTGAAGTCGGTTTATGACACTACAATATGAATTTTTCATTGGGAAAATTATAATTGAATTACCCCTGGCACTCAATCAATATTATTTTCAAGCAATAACATTGAAACCCATAGTCTCAATATTTTCGCGTGAAGAAGACCTGCCAACAGTATAGTAAAATACTACACAATACTGATCCTACACGGTTAATAGTGCAAAGATATTTTTATATTAGTTACTAAACCCTTTTATCGACTGTACTTACGTATACAGAACATGACATTGTAGCCTGACCACCTTTAATGCAATACGTTTTATAGTTTACAATATCAGTCGGATTTGTTTGTGGGCTTTCAGGTTTGATGGCTTTCAATATTGGGCCATGAAATTAGCGATTAGTACGTAATAGATTTTTTTTTTAATCTGAATGACTGCCTCGTTGATTCTAGTATTTTCGCAAGATTAACTGCGTGATAACGAAAAAAATTACATGGTCTTAACTTAACTTCACAATTTTAATTACGATTTTTGAGAGTATCGGATCTTCTTCATAGGTAAGCGTAAGAAACTACATATTTATAATAAAAGCAAAACACCTTAAAACCTAAAAAAAAATACCTTCAAATAAATTTTAAAAAACTTGGCTAATAAACCACACAGGGTGTTAGCAAAGCTGTGGGCCCTTATACCGCAAGACTGGAACCCCAGCTAGATAGGGTCGTGACAGACCGAGAGGATGGCGGGACACCTTGGATGGCCGCCGTATGGGGCGTATTGGGAGCTGTGGCCCAGGAGAAGGAACAAACAGCAAACCGAAAAAAATTACTACCATAATATGCGAATGTATATTTGAATGAAATGAAAGAGTAGATAATTTTTGACTATTGGAAGTATGTTTCATGTATTTATAATCTTTAAAGTAATAGCTGCTATACAAACTGAAGGTAGAAACCCAAAATATGTGCTTCAAAAACGATAACGAAAACGATGCTTAAAGTTTAGAATCATTTAAATATCAAAAAAATTATATTTAAGCAGATATGAATCATTACTAAGGTTGACTGGTAGAAAATGCCTCAGGCATTAAGTCCGCCTTTGTACGGTATATTTTTTACTTGTGCATAAAGTTTTAATAAATAAATAAATAAAATTACGTAACTTTAAGCAACGTTTATTAAATAAATCCCAAAAGATTTCAACGCGGCCTATTTACTGACCCAACTGTCTCAGTTCGTGTTGCAGTTTCATCTTTTCAAGTATCAAAACTCAGTATTTTATCCGTGTTAGTCACAATTTTACAAATTATTAAGAAAATGCTCTAATTTAACATATATTTTTTCCAAATCATTAAGGGTTATGCGCCAAGGTAAGCCGCGAAATTCAAACTTTTCTTACGTTTTTTGCAATTTGCAGCTCAGTGTCAGGTTGTATGTTGATTAAAATATGATTCGCGACCGTAACAAATATGGCTTTACAGAATTATAATCATTAGAATTAGCAATACAACTTCTTAAGTTAGCAAAGGTGTCAAATGTCATGATTTAATTAAATAGTCATTCAATACACTTTGATGAACTTAGAGAGTTATATTGATGACTTTTATGATTATAATTCTATAATTATACATTTGATACGACCGCGAATCATATTTAGATCAACATACAACCTGATACTGACCTGCAAATTGCAAAAAACTACATTGGCACATCCCCCTTAACACTACTTGTTTAGACGTAAAACAAAAACAGAAAGTTTTGATACTTGAAAAGATGAAACTGTTTTTTTCGGGTATATCGCTTTATCGTTACGTGACAATTTCTGCCAGTTTACTCCTACCGGAAGCCGCGTTAAAGAACTTCGTTCCAAAAACAACTTATACCTAAATAATTAATGAAAATATAATAATCCTAACTTATGTAACTAGAACAAAAAAATGGCGTTGACGCTTTTAAATTTCCGTCCATGATAACGTTATAACATGCATTTATTTCCATACATTTACACAATTTGCAGTTGTTATCAATATGTAAGTATTTTCAGAAAACCTATTTCAAATGGCTTGACTTAGGTATATAAGAGGACTGCGCAGCATAATAATTATTACATTCTAGTAACAATACCTGGACGGGAAACAAAATGCAGACTACTACAGTGGTAAGTTATCTAGGTATTCGTCATTTACCAATTTACAACATTTTCATAAAACTTTTTAATTTTATGTCCTAAATTCAATTTTTATAAACTTCTCAACATTTAAATTTCTTGGAAAATAAGTTGTTTACCAAATCGACTATTACCTACCAACTTATATTGTCCGTATATTCAAATCACAGATGCCCATTGTTTTTGAAAAAAAAAAAAAAATTCTTTACTGTTTATTCACACACACAAGTCAAGGAGGTTTTTGAGACATGTCACGTGAACTCGAGAAATTTTTCGAAAAATTCTGCCTTTTGAGGTCGGCCGGGTATGGAGTTGGTACTCATCATGAACCATTTTATTCTTGCTATAAAAGCAACCCAGCAATATTGAAAAAAAACAGCTGTCCTCTAAATGATGACTGTTACGGCAAGACCAGCAAAGCTACAATTTTTCGAAAAACTCTCCGACTCTACGTGACATAACTCAAAGAATTAAATAGTAAACTCCTCGACTTTTGGATGTTTTTATTGTTAAAGTGAGTGAGTGAAAAGTGAAATATTCTTTCATTCTTCATGGTAACTGTGACTTCATGTTATATGGACTCCAGAATATGTAGTTAGGATTTTTTTTTTATCAATTTGACTGCGAGTACGCACTTAAATTGTCCTGATATTCAAAATACAACTGTCATTCTTTGACAGTTGTATAAAATGGCCAAATTGACGAAATGTGTCAATTTGATAAGCAATCTACTTCCCTGAAGGTACATTTATTTTAAATAAAGGAACACGTCATAAAACTTTATGTTAGTTTTGACACATAAATCAACTTATATTTAACACAATTAAAACTATTTACACTACGTACTAAAAACAATGACTAACTAACTATACAAATAAATATATTAAAAAAAAATACATATTAAATAAATATAATTATTTTCCTTTACAATTAGGTATTTTCCTATAGTTAATTACGTATCAACATCAGTGGTAATTTGACATTAATAGCGCCTTTATGTCGTAGCAGTAAGGACTATAATATTGTAGTTTACAAATCACCGCTGTTGTGTGATTGACTGTATAATAATTTAGCTACTTGACTGTATGATAAATTATAAATAGATTAATAAATGTTTTTTTATGTATTACAGCTATTCGTTTGTCTGTTCATGTTGACGGCTTTAACAATGACCTGGGCGACATCCCTGACTGAACCAGCAGACACAACAACGGAAGACTATGATTTAACGACTCCATAGTATTCAGGTAGCACGTACATAGTTTCAAACGTTAAACTCACGATGCAATGTTTTAAGAAATTCGACTTGTTTCTTTGCCTCCGACTAATAATAGGCTTTCAAGAAAATTTATCCAAAATTTCATTATGTAATGAATGAGTATTCTTTGTACTTAATAAAATAAAAAAGAAAATTGTGTATTTTATTCATTATTTTTAAGACTCAGTTTAGCCACCTTATTTAATAAAACGTAGATTAAAGTAATGCCAAACTTACACCTACAATAATACATCAAGAACCAGAACAACCATGATGTCCACATAAGAAACTCTGTTTCCGCATGAGAAACTACTGTTCCCACAAATATTTTTTTTTATCTGTAAACTATAGAATACAACAATTGTTAAAATAAAACAATATTTTACTGCACATTGATTTTTACACCTAAGCAGGCGCCCATAGCCTCACTGGTCATGTCTTTTCTTTAATAGATTTTCAACTTTATCGCTAAAGAATAAGGTTCAATGTTCATCAAGGGGTATTATAGCAATAGTTCAGATCTTCAACGCCTGCTTGCGACTATCTCACTTCCCGGGGCAATGGAAAATTGCACAAGTAGTTATGCTTCCTAAACCCGGTAAACCTACCACACGAAGTCGCCTCGTATAGACCAATAAGTCTTTTGTCTATTACAGGAAAACTGTTTGAAAAGATACTACTGAAAAGAATGAAGGAAAACCTAAATGACATAATACCAAATCACCAATTCGGCTTCAGGGAGAACCATGGCACGATCGAACAAGTCCATCGTATTGTGGATGTTATAGGCAGAGCATTGGAAGAGAAACAATACTGCTCTGCAGTATTTCTGGACATAAGTCAAGCTTTCGACAAAGTGTGGCATGAGGGCCTTCTGTATAAAATTAAAAAGTCACTACCACACTCGTTCTGCCCCATATTGAAGTCATACCTTGAGAAACGATGTTTTGAAGTTAAACATAAAAACAAACTGTCGGAGCTATATGAAATAAAATCAGGTGTGCCACAAGGTAGCACACTAGGGCCAGTACTGTACATTATCTTCACTGCTGACTTGCCTACTACCGGAAAAACTACAGTTGCAACGTACGCAGATGACACAGCCTTGCTTGCAACACACACAAATCCCGCTACTGCATTAAGATATCTACAGCTCCATATAAACAAACTCGAGGAATGGCTAAAAGTTTGGAGAATTAGAGCAAACCAAAGCAAGTCCACGCATGTAACCTTTACGCTCAGAAGAGATACCTGTCCACCAGTGGTTCTGAACAGTGAAGAGATTTCTCAAAATGACAACGCCCAATACCTGGGTATGCACCTGGACAGAAGGTTAACATGGCGAAAACACATATGGACTAAGAGAAAGCAGCTCGACGCAACGCTAAGAAACATATACTGGTTAATAGGACAGCAATCGCAAATGAGCACACAAAGCAAGCTAACAGTCTACAAAGCAATTCTCAAACCGATCTGGACTTATGGTATCCAGCATTATGGTACGGCCAGCCAAAGTAATATTGAGATATTGGAAAGGTTTCAGACGAAGTTACTTCGGGTTATCTTTAACATACCTCAATATATTAGCAACAAAATAATATATCAAGACTTAAAAATACCCACAGTCAAACAAGAGATAACCCAATACAGCGGCAAATAACAGAAGAGACTCTCAAAACATCAAAATGAACTTGATCTAAAACTAAGTGGTGATGGTGGCCTGCAATTTAAGAGATTGAGGAGATATAGCGTCCCAACTCTCCTGGACAGATTCAGCTGATTGGATTGAGAAACTTAACTGCGAAGTTATCACCAAGCTCCAAAACATTAAAAAAAAAAAAGCCCAGAGATATCGGACAAAGAAGTTTATTGTTATTGACGACAGATTGCTACGAGGCAGAAAGAACAAAAAAAAAAAATGTTGATTAGGAAAAATTTACAGATTAGAGTAGGTTGATGTGCTGGCGTCTGCTATACTGATCCTACACGGTTAAATGAAAAGTTTGTACACTAACATTTGAAGTAACTCAACCTTCTTGTGCACATATTGCGTGGGCTTTAATCGTTATACGAGTAGGAGAAGACCAAAGAAACGATGAATGGACTGTGCGAAAAATGATAATGGCTAGAAAGGGAGTGACTACCGAGATGTCGACTAACAGAGAAGTATGGCAAAAAACATATATGCGCCGACTCCAAATAAATTGGGATATAATGGCTGCTACACACACTGCCCGGCTTTGTGCGGCTTGCCGCCGGCCATGCCGCACAAAGCCGCAGAAACAAACGCAAACAAAATGAAGGAGCAAAAGCCGGAGGCACGTACCGCGTGGCAAAAGCCGGCGGCCTGCCGCCGGCTTTTGCCACGCGGCATTGTGTGTAGGAGCAATAAGGCAGGAGAATTATGATTGCGTAGTATTCAATGCTAACCTTATATTACGGCTACTACACACAGTGCCGGCGGGATGGCCACCGGCACTGCCCGCCGGCCATGCCGCACAAAACCGCAGAAACAAACGCAAATAAAATGTAGGAGCAAAAGCCGGAGGCACGTGCCGCGCAGCAAAAGCCGGCGGAGCCGTGGCAGAAACCATGCCTGCTGCATGTTGCATGCTTGCTTGCATGCTGCATGCTGGCTTGCAAGCTGCATGCTATATGTTTGCTGCATGCAGTATGTTGTCTGCATGCATGGTGTATGGTTGTTTGGATGGAGTATGCTTGTTTGCATGGCTGCATGCATGGTGTATGCTTGTTGGTGTGATGAGTCTTTCAGTTATTATGGATATGAAAAATATGCCAAAAGTGCCTTAAGATAAATGAGTGTATGCCAAATGATTTTCTGCGAAATGAAGTTTATGCTATCCGCTGTTATGCATAATAATATTATGACATAAAAAGTTCTGCTATAAAGGGTAGACCCTATTTAAGCATCATACTTTGGTAGAATTTTGTGGAAATCGGTAGGTTCTTGTGTAGGAACTGTAGTTTTATTTAGTGGGAACAGTAGTTTCTCATGCGGAAACAGAGTTTCTTATGTGGACATCATGGTTGTTCTGGTTCTTGATGTATTTTTGTAGGTGTAAGTTTGGCATTACTTTAATCTACGTTTTATTAAATAAGGAGGCTAAACTGAGTCTTAAAAATAATGAATAAAATACACAATTTTCTTTTTTATTTTATTAAGTACATAGAATACTCATTCATTACATAATGAAATTTTGGATAAACTCTCTTGAAAGCCTATTATTAGTCAGAGGCAAAGAAACAATTTGAAATTCTTAAAACATTGCATCGTGAGTTTAACGTTTGAAACTATGTACGTGCTACCTGAATACTAGTGAGTCGTTTAATCATAGTCTTGCATGCTTGTGTTTTGTGGTTCAGTCAGGGATGTCGCCCAGGTCATTGTTAAAGCCGTCAACACGACCAGACAAACGAATAGCTGTAATACATAAAAAAACATTTATTAATCCATTTATAATTTATCATACAGTCAAGTAGCTAAATTATGATACAGTCAATCACACAACAGCGGTGATTTGTAAACTACAATATTATAGTCCTTACTGCTACGACATAAAGGCGCTATCAATGTCAAATTACCACTGATGTTGATGCGTAATTAACTATAGGAAAATACCTAATTGTAAAGGAAAATAATTATATTTATTTAATATGTATTTTTTTTAAATATATTTATTTGTATAGTTAGTTAGTCATTGTTTTTATTACGTAGTGTAAATAGTTTTAATTGTGTTAAATATAAGTTGATTTATGTGTCAAAACTAACATAAAGTTTTATGACGTGTTCCTTTATTTAAAATAAATGTACCTTCAGGGAAGTAGATTGCTTATCAAATTGACACATTACGTCAATTTGGCCGTGTTATAGCCATTTTATAGAACTGTCAAAGAATGACAGTTGACAGTTGTATTTTTAATATAAGGACAATTTAAGTGCGTACTCGCAGTCAAATTGATAAAAAAAAATATCCTAACTTACATATTCTGGAGTCCATATAACATGAAGTCACAGTTACCATGAAGAAAAGTGAAATATTCCATCACTTTTCACTCACTCACTTTAACAATAAAAACATCCAAAAGTCGAGGAGTTTACTATTTAATTCTTAAACTATTTAATTTTTGAGAAGTATAAAAAAATTGAATTTAGGACACAAAATTAAAAAGTTATTAGAAAATGTTGTAAATTGGTAAATGACGAATACCTAGATAACTTACCACTGTAGTAGTCTGCATTCTGTTTCCCGTCCAGGTATTGTTACTAGAATGTTATAATTATTATGCTGCGCAGTCCTCTTATATACCTAAGCCAAGCCATTTGAAATAGGTATTCTGAAAATACAAACATATAGATAACAACTGCAAATTGCTAAATGCATGTTATAACGTTATCATGGACGGAAATTTAAAAGCGTCAACGCCTTTTTTTTTGTTCTAGTTACATACCTAAGTTAGGATTATTATATTTTCATTAATTATTTAGGTATAAGTTGTTTTTGGAACGAAATTCTTTAACGCGGCTTCCGGTAGGAGTAAACTGGCGAAATTGTCACGTAACGATAAAGCGATATACCCGAAAAAAACAGTTTCATCTTTTCAAGTATCAAAACTTTCTGTTTTTGTTTTACGTCTAAACAAGTAGTGTTAAGGGGGATGTGCCAATGTAGTTTTTTGCAATTTGCAGGTCAGTATCAGGTTGTATGTTGATCTAAATATGATTCGCGGTCGTATCAAATGTTTATTTATAGAATTATAATCATAAAAGTCATCAATATAACTCTCTAAGTTCATGAAAGTGTATTGAATGATTATTTAATTAAATCATGACATTTGACACCTTTGCTAACCTATGAAGTTGTATTGCTAATTCTAATGATTTTATAATTCTGTAAAGCCATATTTGTTACGGTCGCGAATCATATTTTAATCAACATACAACCTGACACTGAGCTGCAAATTGCAAAAAACGTAAGAAAAGTTTGAATTTCGCGGCTTACCTTGGCGCATAACCCCTAATGATTTGGAAAAAATATATGTTAAATTAGAGCATTTTCTTAATAATTTGTAAAATTGTGTCTAACGCGGATAAAAAACTGAGAATTGCGCAAAAGCTATCAAGCGCATTTTTCTGAAACCTACACCATTTTAAGGATAATTAAAATATTAATCTGTTAGTATACGTGTTTTATTCAAATACCTTTTGTTTTATGTGTAATAATTTAATCATGCGTCAAATTGGGGACAGCGCTCCTTGATGGGCGAGTTCTATTACTGACTGGACGTACGACGCGTTGCGTGAGCTCAGTACAGAACAAGCAAGCTAACCACTCAAGGTCACTGACATATATCTGCGTCTTAAAAAACAAAGAGTAATGAGGGTGCTGTCTGATAAACGGCAGCTTATGTCAATCGCTATGTACCCAGCAGCTGAAAATGCCCCCTCTGATTCGATGAACAGTGGTTGGCACCAGCGTAAGTAAACAGTTATAAGGGAACTGGAAAAAAACTATCCCTTGTTCCATCACCCATAGTTCTATAGATCATCTCTTTCTTTATATGTGACTTTAACCTATCTAAACTCGTGTGTAGCATCGCTGACTACTGCCACTCAATCACATCAATCTCGAGCGAGATCTCGTCATATTATGCCTCGGGATTGATCTCGAAAAATGACACGAGATCTCGCGAGATCGAGATTGCATTCCCTATGTCTACCCCAACAGTCATTAGTTTTACGGCTAATATGACCAGCCCATTGCCACTTCAGTGTGTTTATTCTGAGAGCTGTGTCGACAACTTTGGTTCTCTGCCGGATCTCCTCGTTCCGAATTCGATCCCTTACCAGCGGCAAAAACTAAATAATAAATAAAAAATACTTTCACGTTTTCTGTAGAATTATCTTCAACCTTGAGAAGTTCTAGAACAATTAACAGCGCATCACTTACCTATTAGATAAAACATAATGTAGGTACATAATTATCTTTATTTACTTAAAAATTTCACTTAAATTAACTTCGTATAACTTGCATTCTGTTCATACCGGTTTAGTTTCTATAGGTTGTTTTACAAAACATTGCTTCACAATAGGATCATTCTCAAACATGCTTGGAAATTTCGCATAGCAATTTAGCATTTTTTGACAACTTTCTTCGAAATAAATCGCTGTACTGGTCAAATACATAGTAGCAAGTGACCGGCAATGTTAGTATGAAAATCCTTACTGTCGTGCTTAGTTTTGGTTAAGGTATGCATGTATAGAACTTTGGTCATGGTCCTTTCAACTGGCCAAATTTTTAAATGACCATGCCCAGATGTGCCCTAACCATGTCCAACGAATTCATATTTTGAAGTATCCATCATTTATTCAAACTAGATTTTAGATAATAGTCTAGAGTCAATCAAAGGTATCCTTTAATATTCAGTACGACTTTCCCTATAATCCTGTATAATATATCAATGCCTGTGCGTGAGTCAAGCGCAGTCTATGTACTCTCGACCATAGAGTCGACGTTTTCAACAAAGCTTTCACCTCGTTAGACAGAACTGTGACACCACCCATCGAGTCTTGGTTCCTGCGGATGTCCTACAGGGTTTTGTTTACAGCTTCCACCGCTTTCCTATTTGCCATAATGCATTCATCCCATACGATGAAGCGCAAACCCAACGCGCGCATCCCTTGTTACTGTTGCGAGATGCGTTTTTCTCTAAATCGTTGGGAATCATAAACATAAATGGCGTGCGCTGTTTTGTCATCAGGAAGCAGTGTGGCAGCGATTCCAGAACATCCACACACAGATATTAAAATCGCTAGGATAAATCTGCTGTCAAAACCTGTGTAAAGTCTAAAATTAAGCTAAATAGACCCGACAATAAACCCCAACTACAAATAAAAATTGGTTGCTATTTCTTGTTAATTTGTAAAGCCTACTTAGCTGTCATCGTTTTCCTTTTATCTTCGTTATATAGTATAATCAATATCATATTAGGTCCCATTCTGTTCATCATTTTCACTAACGATTTGATAAATTATATTAAAAAAATCATTCCAGACATTAATCTCGTAGTGTTTGCCGATGACACTAACGCCGTAGTAGGGGCGAAAAGTATTAGTGAACTGACAGACAAGGTCAATACTACGTTGGCAGCTTTTCGGTTTTGGTTCAATACAAATAGATTAATAATAAATATTAAAAAAACGAACATCATATTGTTTCGAACCACTGCAGGCAATAAAGATAAAATGGATATAACTCTCAATAATGAAAAAATTGAATTAGTGAGAGACGTAAAATTTCTAGGTATCCATGTGGATGATTTGCTGAAATGGAAAAAAGAATTAGCACACATAGACTCCACTATATCTTCTGCGTGTTATGCGTTGCGGACTTTGAGAGACGAAATAAATACGGAACAGTTAAAGATGGTATATTATGCTCTTGTCGAATCCAGACTTCGATATAGTATACAGTTCTGGGGGAAAAGCTACGGTTATAATTCTCAGCGAGCCTTCGTTCTCCAAAAAAGAGCAATACGTACCATTGTCAGAATTACACAAAGAGAAAGCTGTCGATCTCATTTTCAGCGCTTAAATATTCTAACTGTGCCTAGCTTATACATACTTGTGTTGTTAGTTAATTTTAAAAAATATGTCCACGAATTCGAGTCTGGGGAAGAAAGAATAGTCAGGGAAAACACTCGAAGAAAGGACTTTAAAAATAAAGTTGTACCTAATTTCAATATCATCAAGCATAGCCCTCATTATCAAGCTGTACAAATATTTAATAGACTGCCGGCGGATTTAAAAATTTTGTTATACACTAGCTCGTTTAAGGCTAAGCTCAAAGCATTTCTGTTAAAGAAAAACTTGTACTCAATGGACGAACTGTAATTTATTATTAATATTCCAATTTTCTATTTGCTATTTATTATTCTTGACTTTTGTAAACATGTTTTTATTTTTATTATTTTTTGTTATTGCTGCATGTTTTTTTATTTTTTTTTGATTTTATGTTAATATTAATTATTATTATGATGTACCTATGTAATGTAATATATCAAACACAATATAAATTGTTCCTGATAAATAAATAATAATAATAGATCTGCCTAGCTTACACGCCTTCGTTATACCTACGTAGAATATAAACAGTAGAATTCGGATATAACGCCCTTCAAGGGACCGGCGATATTTGGACTTACTAACCGGACGAAGCACAAAACGACCGGTTTTTTTTAATATTCTACCCTATGACTTAAAAAAAACAAATTAAAAAAAATCCACTTACCATAAAAAAAATATTTTAATGGTAAGTCAACATTGCATAATAATATACCTGTATCACGTCGGGGTCACCAATTTAGAGGTATGAGGAACAGGGTGTAAAGTTCACTCATCCACCATAGAAAAGGGAGGATCCTCCGGCCAGACGGGTGTTATGTTTGGCGGGCAACTGCCCGTAAGTTGATTTCGGATAGTCTTATCTATGTTTTTCGCTCGGTAAACTCTAACTGCGCGATGCAGGAATTGTGTGACGTCGTGTCTTTACTGCGTAGTTCGTATGTCGCGGTGTAACCGCTACATCACTCCCCTCCGGAGACCGGAGGTCGATAGTGGGCTGAGTCTTGGATCTTGCGATGCTTCACAGTACCAGCTGTGGTTCCAGTGAGTCGGAACCGGATGCCGCATAGTTCACGGTGAGTCGGAACTGTCTGCGGTGATTCCCCAGTGAGTCGAGGTGGCGCTGCGTCGTCATCCAGTGAGTCGGATGTGGTACAGCGCCGGGTTGTGGCTGACTGCTTGCGTCGACCAGGATAGGGTAGAATAGGCTCTGCTTGTGAGACCGGCCGGAAGTGCAGGTGCTGTGCCAAGGTTGCTGATGAAGCTGAGGGTGATGACCAGGAATGCGCGTTCGCTACATGCTGATGGGCAGGATACCCGTTGAAGCCGTAGGTGCTGGCTGGCTGTGTGACTCGCCTCACGAAAGCTTGCGGGAGTGACGATGATGACGTCACGCTGAAGTTGTTGCACGAAGGCTGCGTTGACGTTCATTCTCGGGGTCACCAATTTAGAGGTATGAGCTACAGGGTGTAAAGTTCACTCATCCACCATAGAAAAGGGAGGATCCTCCAAGCAGACGGGTGTTATGTCTGGCGGGCAACTGCCCGTAAGTTGATTTCGGATAGTCTTATCTATTTTTTTCGCTTGGTAAACTCTAACTGCGCGACGCAGGAATTGTGTGACGTCATGTCTTTACTGCGTAGTTCGTATGTCGTGGTGTAACCGCTACAGTATGTACTATGTTATGTATATACACATATAAGTGCAATGTGACAATTTATGTTCAGCATCGCCGAATGTTCCTCCGCGTACAGGAAGCGGTCAGTGTTAGGTGATAGGCTGGTCGTTTGTATAGATGTTAAAAAGTATTGGCGCTAACACACTGCCTTGAGGGAGACGGTTTTTTTGCTGTCGTCAGCTGCTCTAAGCTGACTGAAAGCATACCTGAAAGCGGCGGTTGTATAGGAATTCGCTCAGTATGAGCACGAAACCAGGTAACGCTGTTTACTTTCTCAAGTAGCCTTTTAATGTTTATGGTATCGTAAGCTGTTGACGGGACAACAAATACGACACCGGTGACTTTGTTAGCCTCGTGGCCATCCTATAAATATTGTGTTAGTCGAAGGACCTGACTGGAGCAAGACTTACCAGACCTGAAGCCAGCCTGCTCAGGATTTAGTGCTGGTTCAATTGCTGCTGTGAGGCAATTTAGAAGCAGTCTTTCAAACAGCTTATATGTTTGAAATAACAGAGATATAAGCCGGTAGCTTTTTAGGTCATCAGAAGGTTTACCAGGTTTCAGCAGCGCTACGATTTTGGTCTTCCTCCAGGGTTTGTGAATTTTTACGGTAGCCACATATATGGCGACCGTAAAAATTAAAGTTAAATAATTCCAAGAGCCACGATACAGTCCCTAAGGTTTTTGATCTGTTTCACCATAAGGTCGTCGACACCAGCCGCCTTACCGACTTTATGGTTGTGAGTGGAAGCGGCTTGCTGATTTCGGTGGAGTTTCCAGGTGGATCTGCAGATCTGTGGGCTCTCGGTAGCCTGTTTGAGTTTGCTGTTGAGTAACAGTTACTGGGTTATTTGGTTGGCTGTAGCTTAGGCTTGGTTTACGGGTTGGATGGATCTCCAGTTAGTCGCTGAATAGTACACCAGGCTTTCTTGCTGTTGTGGGTCAAGTTGGTGTTTGTAAGTGTATTAATTAATTTTTATTTGCGGTTTTCGAAAAACATAGATACCAACCCCAGTTAGCAGTGTTTCTACAGAGAAAGGGTCGGTTTCGTATAGCTCTTCATATAGCCTAAGGAGTTTTGAAGACTCTGGACTCCTAAGTCCACATGTATCATATACCTATACGTGGCCTTCCACATAGGAATATGATGTGCGGCAACCTCTAGGTATATATTGACGAGACACAGTCCAGATACTATTAGCGAATTGATGCTATGGGTGTTGTGTAGTTTTGTGTTCACATCTGTAGAAAACTTTTCCCAATTTGCCTTGGAGAAATTAAAACTGGGTTTAAGCAGAACTTCTCTTGGTTTGATTGCAGCTTGTACTTCGCCCGTCTGGCCGGAGGATCCTCCCTTTTCTATAGAGGATGAGTGAACTTTACACCCTGTTCCTCATACCACTAAATTGGTGACCCCGAGAA
Source organism: Conistra vaccinii (assembly GCA_948150665.1). Classification (NCBI taxonomy): domain Eukaryota; kingdom Metazoa; phylum Arthropoda; class Insecta; order Lepidoptera; family Noctuidae; genus Conistra; species Conistra vaccinii. Next base: position 20,561,695 of record OX411329.1, read on the forward strand.
TGAACATCAACGCAGCCTTCGTGCAACTACTTCAGCGTGACGTCATCATCATTATCACTCCCGCAAGCTTTCGTGAGGCGAGTCACACAGCCAGCCATTATTTATTTATTTATATATACTTTATTGTACACCAGAAAATTCACAGTAGACTGTGTAGTCTTAGTATCCATTTCTATTAAAATTGACATTTTTGCATGGATTAACTTATATTCCACAATTGCCTATGAACGCAAATCTCAAATATTAATAATGTAAGTTAATAAAAAAATATAAAAAAGGGTGGATTACCTTGTAAACGCGGTTTAAATCAGTTATAACTTCAGATTAGCCATACATTATTGTAGGTGTAATTTTGGCATTACTTTAATCTACGTTTTATTAAATAAGGGGGCTAAAGGGGAGTCTTAAAAATAATGAATAAAATACACAATTTCCTTGTTTCTTTTATTACATAGAATCAAAACTCAAGAATCATTACATAATGAAATTTTGGATAAACTTTCTTAAAAGCCTATTATTAGTTGGAGACAAAGAATATACCATTCGAATTTCTTAAAATATTGCATCGTGAGCTTAACGTTTGAAACTATGTACATGCTACCTGAATACTATTGAGTCGTTGAATAAGTATAGTCATACATTGTTGTATCTTCTGGTTCAGCTAGGGGTGTTGCCCAGGTCACTGTTATAGCCGCCAACACGAACAGACAAACGAGTAGCTGTAATACATAAAAAAACATTTATTAATCTATCATATCACATATACATATCCATATATATCTATCATATATATTAATTTATCATACAGTCAACCAGCTATAGGCTGATGACGATATGATACGTGATATGATACGAGTATGCGATATGATTTGTAAACTTGTAGCCGGAGTACCTTCGTGCCCTCTTGCTAGCTCAGAATGAGAGAAACTCACCGGACAACGTTAGTGTAGGTTGGTAATAATAATGAATACAGACTGAGGTTAACTGTTTAATAACTCAGAACATTACATGTTAATAGAAAACTTGTTAAATAATAATAAGCACATTATATGATAGTAGGAAACTGTTTAATGATTTGGCACTTTACAAGATTATAAAATTATAATTATGTTGCAGACAATAACGAGTTTCAGCAAGCTCCAAAGATGTAGTGACGACTACAAGACTGGTAATGATAGTGTATGAAAGTATGTGGCGTTCTGAATTTGAATTGAAAATAGAATGATGAAGTGTAAAAGGCGTTAATCAATCAATTCAATAGTTGTAAATATTTTTGATTTTCGTTTCAATGCAAACAATTTATAATGAAAGTTGATTAAAATATTGACATAATTACTTACTTATTTTATTAAACGTATTGATTAACGCCTTTTTTGTTTGATAATTTAGAAACAACAGCTCCTGGTGGGGATTGTTACTTATTTTTCCTAAATTCTCCACTAGGCTGACTTTATTTAACTAGTGGGGATTTCTGGAAAAAAAAATTACAATCCCCACCGGTGGGGATTTGTCAGTGGGGATTTCTGGAATAAATCTCTGGCCGTAACAGTGGAAGTGTACTCAGTAAGCACCTAATTATTTTCGCATAACTCTACATAATTTAGAGAACAGCAGTTTTTTTCAACATTGCTGGGTTGCTTTCATAGCAAGAATTGTTCATGATGAGTACAACCCGATACCCGGCCGGATATCAAATACAGTGTGACAGCTGTGATTTGAATATACGAACAATAAAATTCAAGTTGGTAATAGTCGATTTGGTAAACAACTTATTTTCCAAAAAATGGAAATGTTGAGAAGTTTATAAAAAAGGAATTTAGGACACAAAATTAAAAAGTTATAAGAAAATGTTGTAAATTGGTAAATGACGAATACCTAGATAACTTACCACTATAGTAGTCTGCATTTTGTTTCCCGTCCAGGATTGTTACTAGAATGTTATAATTATTATGCTGCGCAGTCCTCTTATATACCTAAGCCAAGCCATTTCAAATAGGTTTTCGGAAAATACATACATATTGATAAGAACTGCAAATTGTGTAAATGTATGGAAATAAATGCAGGTTATAACGTTATCATGGACGGAAATTTAAAAGCGTCAACGCCATTTTTTTTGTTCTAGTTACATAAGTTAGGATTATTATTATATTTTCATTAATTATTTAGGTATAAGTTGTTTTTGGAACGAAGTTCTTTAACGCGGCTTCCGGTAGGAGTAAACTGGCAGAAATTGTCACGTAACGATAAAGCGATATACCCGAAAAAAGCAGTTTCATCTTTTCAAGTGTCAAAACTTTCTGTTTTTTTTTTACGTCTAAACAAGTAGTGTTAAGAACGCGGCGACCTTTGAATTGTCCATACAAACGTAATACCTAAATCATTTCCAATTCGAGCATATTTCCACCAAATAAATTTGATATTCGGATTGAGACAATAATTATCTAGGCTTCCAATTCTTTTTTTTTTCAAAAACCTACCTCTACATGAAGTTTAAGAGAATTGCATTTCGTACATTTTTACAGCGTAAATGACTTGTTTTCATATTGTGTTTTCTTTATTATAAACCACAATATTTGTAATATTGTTTCATCACAAGCATAGCTTATATTATCAAGTTACAAATTATAGAAAAAAAATTGGAAAAACATTAAGTTTTCATTCATCATTTTTGGTATTACGGAACACATCCAAATTTCTCATAATTTCAGATAGCTAGTAGTGCTATCGCGTCAAGCAATAATTGTCAATGTGTGTGTGCTCCCTGTAGGTGTTTATCGCTCCGACAGGCACAAGGCACACTAACGCAACGTGCTTGGTTGGAGTTCGTTCATAGTATTTTTTGTCAACTTTAGACGATTAGGTACATACAGTGTGCTGTACCTGTACGCGCGTACTTATTTGTTTGCTAAATTGTATTGTATGTAATATTTCTGACACTCCTCTTGACTTGACCTATTTTTAACCGACTTCAAAAAAAGGAGGAGGTTCTCAGTTCGTCCGATTTTTTTTTAAATGTTTGTTCCCGGAATACTCGAAGACGGCCGGACCGATTTAGAAAATTATTTTTTTGTCAGAAAGGGTATACTTCACAGGTGGTCCCATTGTCATCAAGTCAGGATTGGATGATGGAATCCTGGAGAAGTCGAGGGAACTCTTGAAATATTACAGGCGCACCTATAGCGATTTAGGTATTTTTTATAGTCACTCTTGAATTTGATCTCGGAAAGCACCATTTAGTGAAGTGGAAGTGATGATGAAGACCACAGATGGCCACCGGAACTTATCAATAATACGTATTTCACGGGTTGCGATTAGAGAAGATTACTTTAATATGGTTGCCAAGCCATTTATGCCCGTCACAATACATAGGGTGAAGTGGAGCTAATGGTGAAGTACCAGGAGAACTCCTCAACAATGAACGTCCCTGCATCGGGAAAAGCAATATTTTGTAAAAGGTGATGAGCAGTTGACATTAGGCTATTGTAACTTAGATAAATTACAAACCGACCCACTAAAAAGGAAGAAATAAAAACTTTTTCACTCTTCTTGCTCAAAAAATCCGTCATTGTAGCGTACCAAAGCGGAGATAAAATAGCATATCATCCTCTAGGGGAAAAAGTTTTTTTTTTTTAATTTTTGTCTGTTTCCAACGAGCCTACCACCCATAAACGAAAAAGTCTTTGTTTGATCTATATTTTTATATAAAAAAGAATCCCTATTTCCTTGATCACGGCATCACGCGTGAACGGCTGGACCAATTTCGCTAATTCTTTTTACCCGACTGCCCTAGAAGGAGGGTATTACCCGACTGCCCCAGAAGGAGGGTAATGTTTTTCAAGAGTATGTATGTATGTATGTATGTCTATTTCTTTGGCACGCTCTGTAGCCTAAACGGCTTGATGGATTTTGACATATGAGGTGTCGTAGATTCGTCTTAATTGAAGAAGTGTCATAAGCTATATAATATTTATATATTGCATCTGCAAATACAAAAAAAAAGGGACGGGAAGGTTTAAAAAAAAAATTATAACAATATTGGTATCAAATAAAAGCTAGTAACGAGTCAATGCCAAATTTTGATTTTTATTAATAAAACTAAAAAGCTTGAAATAAAGAAAATTATTCAAAAAACAAAAAACCCGACTGCAAAAACACCTAACTGAAAAGAGAAAAACAAGCATTATAATCTATAGAATTTTGGTATCGCAGGCGGGGCAAACAAAACTTACACCATACGTATATCCGGTTATTAGTTTGTCCCCGCCTGCGATACCAAAATTCTATAGATTATAATGCTTGTTTTTCTCTTTTCAGTTAGGTGTTTTTGCAGTCGGGTTTTTTGTTTTTTGAATAATTTTCTTTATTTTGTTGTGTTTGTTATCTAGTAAGGAGATGGTTCTTAGGATAGGTTGGTGAAGGTAGGGTAGGTAGGTAGGTAGGTATGCAAGTAGGTAGGTATGTATCTTGGTAAAGTGGGTATGTAGGTAAGGTAGGTAGGTATGTATGTATGTATGTAGGTAAGTAGGTACCTACCTACTTACCTACATACATACATACATACATACCTACCTACCTTCCTACTTACCTACCTAGGTAGGTAAGTAGGAAGGTAGGTAGGTAGGTATGTATGTAGGTAGGTGTAATTAGGGTAGGTAGGCAAACCGTAGATGAGTGCATACCCGTGCGAAGCCAGGGCGGGCAGCTAGTTACTACTATTATTCGATAGGTACCTACTTACGTGTCTAAAGAGCCTCAGCTATGGCCTCAGCGAGTATTTTGTAGTTTGTAAGTTACACAATTGACATAAAGTTCATTATGCTTTGACCCAATTTCGTGCCAAAAACTCGCTTCCATTCCGTTCTGCGCCAACGTAATATGAGCCGTAGCGTGGTGAGTATTGGCCGAGACGGTATAAGCTAGTTGCTCTCCGTACGCGACGAAGCCATAGCCACCACCAAGTTGTAGTATTGTAAGTACCTACCTATCATAACGCGGTTGTACGAAGTTTTGTCATGTCATGTCACTGTTCCTTTTCTTTACTTATGTGACCGAGCGGGCGTAATTATTGTCTCAAGGACACTATCGAGAACACTGCTCGCTCTAAATTGAGTTCGCAATGTATTTGCCAAACATGTAAACAAACACGAGTTTTCCACTTAGACAAATATGAACTTTATGCTAGTGTAAATAAAGTTGATTTTAGACTGACTGGTAATGTTGAAAAAGTCATAAAAAAAATATGAAGTTGTAGCGCAAACTGAATCTTATGTGTAGTCCATTACAGTTATTTTTCCAAAAACTCGTGTTTGTTTAGATGTTTGGCAAATGAACTGCGAACGCAGATTTTTATTTGTCGGTGCAGCAGCGGTGCGACATCAGTATGTTCGGATGATAAAAATATAGGTACCGCCACCACCTGTCGCTTGCACTTACGCACATGTCGGTAAAAAATTATCCCAATAATTTATATTTACGCGACGTGCGTATGACTACTCTAGCGTCGTCCGTCGGTCCGCCGATTTACCCACAAGTCCATGCTCGATAACGAAGTATAGGTACCTACACTTCGCGTCAAATAACTTTGGCCGCTCTGAAGTTAGGTTGCGCATGCGTACCTACTGGCATGCGCGCTACTGTTTTATAAGACAGATTGACTACTCCGCAGTCATATAGAGTCTACTTCAGAGCGGCAAAGTTATTTGACGCGAACTGTTGGTACCTACCTACCTTATTTGTATGACGTATCTACTAGCTAGGTTTTCTCTACAAGGCCTTCTATCTTGAGATTAGTCGAGATATCCTAAAATATTGAGACATCGGCATGGTAAAGAAATTTCCAAAAAACGCATTACTAGTCTGTACATTCACTAGCGATTCCCCAAATTAGTCAACAAAAATAAAGCAAATAATGAACATACCTAATTATTACTCATAATAAGTATTTATGCTGTCGTATGAATGAATGGCATACAGTACCTACATCTAGTATTATCCGCTCACACACACTGCGAAGCGCGCCCGTAATCTGTGGCCCCGCCTTCTTTTGTCGAACAGAGATAGCGATATTCCAAACGCATTTTGCTCACGTCTCGAGTTTGCATTTCGTGCCGTAGTACGTCGGCCTCTTAAGGGGGATGCGCCAATGTAGTTTTTTGCAATTTGCAGGTCAGTATCAGGTTGTATGTTGATCTAAATATGATTCGCGGTCGTATCAAATGTTTATTTATAGAATTATAATCATAAAAGTCATCAATATAGTGGAGTATTTAGTGTCATCAACCTTACAAATCTTCAACAAAGGAAGCCGCTCTGCCTTTTCTGCTGGTCCTAAAAGAATATAATTTAATACCTACCTGGACCTGAATTACTTTCTGATTTTAAAGTTTAAATATATTCTATTTATTTGGGTTACCCAACGATGCTGCAATAGCATAGCACGGAAGAAACAAATGATTCCTCAAGCTGTGGCAAATTGTGACATACATGAAACCGCAAGGACAACAATATCGGTGTCCACTGTTCGCACCATGTGTCTTTGGGCTGCAGCATCACCAATTGCCACTCTTCCACGCCTTTTTCGGGTAGTTTTGCTAGTGATACTGTTTCTTCTTTTGCTGGTAAAGGGAAAAAAGCGCTTTCGAAGATTGGGGTGCTTATTTAACTGCAACGGAGGGATTTTAATTGGCTAAAGAAGGAAATGTAAAGCAGGCTCTCCCAATATTAGACAGATTTCTCATTGCTTTGTATGACAAGTAACTTAAGAGGTGGTTGGAACTGTTGGAATGCATGTAGTGTAACATTTATTTAATTTTAGATTATGCTCATGCGCTGATACCAACCAGTGTAGAAAATTACTATTTACAAATAGAAAAAGGGCAGACAGAGACAGACAGCTGGAAGACTTTTCCACCAACCAAAGACGCCCTGCGGAACCATATTTTTGCCAGCGGATCAACAGGGAGGACATAGATATAGGGTCAACTTTTAGAACCAGAAGCTACAAGACCGGCCGTGTCCTGCTAACTGGGGTTGGGCCAATAATAATGGCATATGGGAGCCTGTGTGGACCACCCTACCTCCAGCAGCTGTTGCTTGCATGCAATTAATAAGATGTCTAATGCAAACAAAAATGTGCAGGAAGGTGCAATTGTTTGAAAAGAGAAATAAGGTGCATGGAACTGTGTAGCTGCAGCGGAAACTGTTAATAAATTTTGTTATTTTTTGTTACACTTAATTACTAAAATTATATCTACTATTATTCTTTACTTCGTTATTATTTTTACAAAAAAAAAAACGCTCTTTTTAAGTAAAATAATGGGAATACCGATTTAAACTCACATGTTTAAAATAAGCTGGAAACGTGGTTATCTCAGTGACTATATAAAGTATTTGTTTTAATATTATGAAGTCTATCTAGATATTTATTTAAGAATACTACATCTAGATTTCGAATCACTTAAACTAATCAGTGTAATTATTAAACAATAAGTGCAAAATCCTATCCAAAATATGCACTCCTACTATCGCAGCTCCGCCGCGCGACACAAATGTTTTTTTTTTTACATAATTATAAGTTAAATCTATTAAAAAAGTTTATGTTTATGTATTCTAGATAAACAGGGCTAATTACAATTTTTTTTTTATAAAGCATAATCTCGTGGTTTAATTGTAGGCATAGATTTTGTAAGAATTTTTATTTCTTATTTTTCTTTTTTTGCGTCGAATTCCTTTTTTTTCTATGAACGAGTGTAAATGTTGTTGCAGAAATGAATTCCTCCTTTAATATTCAGTACGACTTTCCCTATAATCCTGTATATTATATTAATGCCTGTGCGTGTGTTCTTGTTTTTTATTTATTGTTTATTAAATAGCAATTTAGCATTTTTTTACAACTTTCTTCGAAATAAATCGCTGTACTGGTCAAATACATAGTAGCAAGTGACCGGCAATGTTAGTATGAAAATCCTTACTGTCGTGTTTAGTTTTGGTTAAGGTATGCATGTATAGAACTTTGGTCATGGTCCTTTCAACTGACCAAATTTTCAAATGACCATGCCCAGATGTGCCCTAACCATGTCCAGCGAATTCATATTTTGAAGTATCCATTATTTATTCAAACTAGATTTTAGATAATAGTCTAGAGTCAATCAAAGGTATCCTTTAATATTCAGTACGACTTTCCCTATAATCCTGTATATTATATCAATGCCTGTGCGTGTGTTCTTGTTTTTTATTTATTGTTTATTAAACACTTACCCGTATCTTTTTTGCACATTTTATAGCTCGATATACATATTTTTGAAAGCTATAATCTCATAGTCGATTTTGGTTTTTCTTCTACGATACGTGTCAGTTTATACGTAAACTACGATATTGCGATGCGGAATTGATTGAAATCATTCATCAATGTTTCGGTACACCAAGTGTGTTGTGTTTTACGCGTGCAACGTATTTAGAAACGTGCAGCCAGTGAATTATCCGTGCAACATGAGGTATTGAAGCATTCAGTTCCCTTCAAATTGGTTAAGCTAAGGTGATGAGACTGTTGTTGGGACTGACCATCTCTTCACTGCCTTTGCTTATATTAATTTAGGTTTTGAAACAAATGCTTAAAGATTGAATAAAAAAGAGATACCTACGTTGTTTGTGAAATATTTGATTTATTTTCCTTTACACTGTTTATTCGCAGTATGTGGAATTCTCCCATAAGTTTAGTATCTGGTAAATTCTGGTAGGTCCACTTAGATGTTTATAACTATCCTGATGCAGCCTTTCCACCAGAGATGTGCTAAGCGCTGCTTAGTGATCGATCCAATAGGATCGTTTGATTTTCATAGCATAGTTTGGTTTAATTCTGCTCGAAAAGTGGTTGCATTTCACGTCGCAGCAGCGGCCGGCGGGCGCTACTTCCAAGTTGATCGCTTACCTAATATCATATTTGGAAACCCAATAAAAGTCCATCGACTTTTTTGCGTGGTCGGGTTACTTTGTTCGATCTGTTGTGTGCCGCCGCCATGATGCACAACAAAAACAAAGCGACTTCAATGCCTCTACCGGTGGATAATCTAAAGTATTTTACAATATTGTCACTAATGTTTGGCCACATCATGAAGTAGTCGTGCGCTTGACTGTTCATATCGTTAAACGTTGAGTATTCAATGATCTGGCCAGGCCACATCATGATGTGACCAGTGGTCGATATTCGTTTCATGAAATGATCAATTTAATTTGATTTGTCATACATATTTTAATAAGAATCTGAAACATAATACGTTAAAAACACTACCATACTTCGGTAGGATTTTGTGGAAATAGAAATTTCTTGTTCTTGTGTGGAAACAGTAGGTTCTTGTGTAGGAACAGTAAGTTTTATTTGTGGGAACAGTAGTTTATCATGTGGGAACAGAGTTTCTTATGTGGACATGGTTGTTCTGGTTCATGACGGCTAAGATCTACTACCTATATCTGTAGTCCTTGCTGGTCGATAAAGTTGTCATAAGTGGTGCTAGTTGAGCGAACAGATCTGGAAGTTGAACTGGTAATACTGGTTGAGCGAACAGAAGTGGAAGTGGTGCTAGTTGAGCGCACATACCTGGGCGCGGGAGTGGTGCTGGTTGACCGAACAGATCTGGGAGTGGAAGTGGTGCTAGTTGATCGAACAGATCTGGGAGTAGAAGAGGTGCTGGTTGAGCGAAGAGATCTGGGAGTGGAATTGGTATTGGTTTAATGAACAGATCTGGGAGTGAAAGTGAACCATATTATTTGGGCTTCAACCAACGGTAGCGCAAACACACAAGCGAAAGAACCTGTTGAAATTGGCCGTTTTAAAACTGGTAATGAATTTTATCTCTCAAAACGGTGAAGGAAAACATCATGAGGAAACCGGCATGTCTTAAAACCAAAAAATTCGAAGACATGTGACATCTACCAACTCGCACTGGGCCCGCGTGGTAGATTACAGCCCACTCCCTCTCACAGAGAGGGACATTAATAGGCTGATGATGATGATGATGATGAATTTTATTCCTTGTAGGGATTTCAATATCTGATTACTTATATTAAATAATAGTCTTACTGGCGAGGTGGCTTTTAAGTGACTGTCCACTTTTATTATTCTATGATTTATTCTATTTTAGTTTTTTCAGACCTTGCATGACTATAAAATGTGGGTTTAATTATGTCTGTTAATTAATTTGGAAAGCTTGATTAACATCAATTTAATTATTAAACCCAACAACAACGCCATATCTACAATATTGATCAACTCTTGAGCTACAAGGTTCCACCGCTAGATGTCGCCTAAAATGTCATTTTGCAACGTCACAAGCTGTAGCCATATTTTATATTTCCATACAGTAATATTGCCAAATTAATCAAAACAGCGAAATATTTGACATCTATTTGCGCCGTTGCCCACTTTCAAACGACACGGGCTTATCTCCTGTCAGTAGTTTGAGAGATTATTACACAATTTTGGCACAAACCAATAGATATTATTGGAAAAATATATAAAAAAAGAAAAAAAAAGTTACCTAAACTGGTAGAAACTTGGCTGCAATTTTTTTATGAAGTATTAGGTACGAAGGAGTGTATAAAAAATATTGAGTAATGCACAATGGCAGGTTATCTGAAAAGCTCAAAACAGATGACGCTGGCTGTTTTGGGGGTCATGCGAACTATCAAATATTGGTTATTTCTTTGGAGCGACGAAGTTTTCACCAAAGATATTTACTTTACATAAAATAAAAATGCCTCAGTGTTGTGTTGTGCCTTCGTGCTCCTCAAGAAAGCCAAAACACAGGTTCCCAAAAGATCAAAAGTTAAGAAAAAGTGGATTAAAGCCATTAAAAGAGACAAATCTATACATATAATAAAATCGTAGCGAAGTTAAAACTGTACATTGAATATTTTTGAAAAAAAGTAATTGCTACGAGGTCTGGGATCGATTCTAACGCCGAAAATATAGTTTTTAGAATTTTTGTCTGTTTGTCTGTATGTATGTTCCAGCATCACCTAAATTCTACTGAACAAAAACTGTTAAAATTTTGCATAGATATTCCCTATGAGTCTATTCAAACGGTGGGGTATATATTATCACGCTATTTGCTATGGGAGATGAGCAATATTACGTTATGTTCGTATTTTTCTCCACAAATTGTAAAAAGATGCGCCAAAAGTTTAGGATATTGTATATTTATAGTTACCGATTTAACTTTTTAAATGATTATCATCACGCTATACCTTTATGGAACTAAGCAGTCAATCATGAAATATAAGAACGGCTATTTGAACTAACTTTCATCAAATTAACACACTACTTCGATATGCCGTGTTAAAGCCATTTTACATAACTGTCAATGAATGACAGTTGTGACTTATACAGGGTGGACCAAAAATACACGTCATAAAAAAAAAAATGATGCCTCATGTCCAGAGGTATTCGAAACTACCCCATGTATGTGTTTTGTAGTTTTCGAGATACCTATCATTTTTTTTAGTTTTCTTGCCGGTGTAGCCTCAAAAATTCATGTCTTTTTTGTAGTGAGTATTTTTCAGTTTTTTTTTATGGCGTCACTATTTGGATCACCTATTTTAAAGCTTAAAAGGATTTTTTAGCCTATCCTTCGAAGGCCGATTACAGTGAATTATTAGAAGGTTAAGTACTAACTTTTTTTTATTTTTTGTGTAGCTTAGGAACCTGCATTGTTTTTAAAGTCAGCTAAAATATATGGAACCTCGTTTTTGTATTTTTAAATTGAAGTTGAAAATTTCAGTCTTACCACTAAAGACTTAAATTCCTGCTATCGATACTTTTTTGAGTAAGTTGCAGGAATGTTAGCAAGTTTATTATTTTATGTATGAAAGTAACATTTAAGACGATACTGTCGCAAAAAAAAACGAGAAGTACTCACTACAAAAAAACATATGAATTTTTGAAGCTCCAAAGGCAAGAAAACTCGAAAAAATTACAAAAAAAATAATAACTCGAAAACTACAAAAAGTCGCGGAACATACATGCTAGACATGAGGAATCTATAGTTTTTTGTATGACGTGTATTTTTGGTCCACCCTGTATACGGAAAATTTTATTTAAGTTGGTTGCCAATTTGGTAAACAATTTTATTAATTTCCGTGAGTTTACATAGATGGAAATATTGAGAAGTTTAAAAAAATAGAATTTAGAAAATGTTGTAAATTGGTAAATGCCTTAGAGTCTGGCTAACGAAAGTTGCCCCTGGAATTATTTGCGAACTTTTTATATAGCAACTCTGTATGAACGTGAACGTCAATTTGACAAGGTTGTCGTTCGGTATCTCTGGTGTATTTAGTGTTGTCATGCATGTATTTTTTAAATTTGCCGCCAATATTCTGGGGCCAACTTTCGTTAGCCAGACTCTACCACTATAGTAGTCTTCATTTTATTTCCCGTCCAGGTTTTGTTACTAGAATGTAATAATTATTATGCTGTGCAGTTATCTTATATACCTAAGTCAAACCATTTGAAATAGGTAAGTATTCTGAAAATATATACATATTGATAACAACTGCAAATTGTGTAAATGTATGGAAATAAATGCATGTTATAACGTTATCATGAATGGAAATTTAAAAGCCTCAACGCCGTGTTTTGTTCTAGTTACATTATGTAAGGATTATTATATTTTTATTATAATTAATTAAGTATAAGTTATATTTAGAATAAAGTTCGAAGTTCACCTGCAGTGCAGTAGGCAGAAATTGTCACGTACCGAAGAAGCTTTATTCCGGAAAAAGTCAGTTTCAAGTGTCAAAAGTTTTTGTTTTTTAATAACACTAGAAACTTGATACCATACTAGATGGCGCTGTATTAATACGAGTACATAATGTATTAATTTACACTAGTATCACAGAGAAAAGATTTGTACCTACTTTTGTTTATAATGGAATAAACTGAAAAACTACTGGACTGATTTTAAACATTCTTTCACCAGTAGAATCAGTACCGGATCCAGGGGGGGCTAAGGGGCTCAAACCCCCCTAAAAGCATCTGACTTCTTCCGTGACAAATCTTAAAGTGAACTTGATATTATTCTAATTAAACTTTTAGCAAGCATTACTCTACCTAAAGTACAAAGTACCATGTTTTTTTTTTTAATGAATAAGTACTGGGTAACACGATACCCCTTGGTAAGACTGGTTGTCAGACTTGGGCTGCGGAATACCCATAACGAATGTCAAAGATCTACGAATGACAGCCGGGACCAATGACTTAACGTGCTTTCCTAGGCACGGAGGGGTTACGATAAGTAATGGATGGTCATCCTCCACGAACCATCCGCAGAAAAAGTAGCTTAAATTTCGATAGACCCTTGCGGCTGTTTTTATTTTGCCACGAGCCCCTCGTTTGCTAAGTAATTAGTTTTTTTGAAACAAAATACTACTACTACACCTTTAATTCGACAAATCAATGCGCCAAATCCTCGATGCTGCCCCCGCGCCGTCAACCGCTGTGTCTAGCAGCATGAGGTTTCGCACAACAGTTCCTTATTTAACGAAACTGTGCGGTAAGGAAAGATTTTTGAAAATTCGTAAAGATTGAGAGCCCTTAAAGGAGATGAAAGTTTTTAAAGAAGTTTGTCATTTGCCGAAAGAAAACCTCATCTGGAAAACGGCTTGGAACTACATGATATTCGATATTACTGGCCAGCTGTGCCAAATAATACCAACCTAAACAATAAAAGTGTGCAGTACGCCTAGTAATTAACATTGTAATGTTTTCAGTAGAATTATCTTCATGCTTGAGAACTTCTAGAACTATTAAAAGCGCATTATTTACCTATTAGATAGAACATAATATACATAATTATCTTTATTTACTTAAAATTTTCACTTATATTAACTTCAAAAAACTAACATATTGTGTTTCTTCTTTTTGCCAAATAAATTACCTATCTCTATTGCACGACTCATAATGCGAAGCATTAGAGAGTGCTCTACGATCGAAACATTTTTTTTGCCCCATTTCTGCAACTGTTTTTATTGTTACACTCCTGCTAGTACACAGAACCTACTTAAATTATAAACCATTGTATATATGATTAAATGGAGATTAATACCGTACTTTTCAACAATTGATTTAATGCAGCAGAAATGAAAAAAGCATCAAAATAGTTGAAAAAAAAATCCTGTCCGTCAATGTATGAAACCTGAAAACATTGTAGCTTGCGATAAAATCAATTAATTGAGACATTTTTTTTTTATATTGAAAATAGCTCTTTTATTCAAAGTAGTTTAATTATAATTAATGAAATACTAACTAAAATATAATATCTTTAGCTAAATATTCCCAACTTCGACCTTCGCCTCGACCGTTGCTTAGCAACCGTCAAAGTAAATACACACATCAAAAGTGTCTAGGGATCAAGCATTTTTATGCGGATTTCTTGAGATTGAGATGTGGCTTTGTAATAAATTTATGATTTTATAAATTTATATGGATCCTTTTTGGTGCATTTCATAATTTGAATCAGGAACTGTGAATCAAATTCGAGTAAAAGATGAAAATCAGCTGTCAATATTTTCCCTATAAAAACATACAACGCATTGAAGACATTATTAGTGCTACTGTTTCCCTACTACTGATTAAAACCAACGTTATTATGGAGCAGCGACGTCATTTAAGCAGGGAAGAAATGCTCAGAGCCGTGGGAATGATAGAAGCTGGTTCCCGGCAACGTACTGTGGCTTTAGCTCTGAATACAAGTCAGAGTGTTATCAGTCGACTTTGGACACGTTACCGAAGCACTGGTACCGTGGCTGAGCGCCATGGAGGACGGTATCGCTGCACCACACGGAGACAAGACCGATACATTCAAATCTTAGCTCGAAGAGCTCCAACAATAACCGCCATGATGTCAGCCGTGAGGCTTCATCACTCTTCAGGGAACTTAATTAGCGACCAAACAGTCAGAAACCGCTTGCATGAAGTGAACCTTCATTCCCGAAGACCGCTACGGGTACCACCTATAGCAATGCACAATCGTAGGATTCGATATCAATGGGCTCTTGAACACAGAAATTGGGCAGAAGAACAATGGCGTTTCGTGTGCTTTTCTGATGAGTCTCGTTTTGGTATGAGACCGGATACAAGACGTATACGACACTGGAGAACCCCTGGACGCCAACAGCGATTAAAATCCTGCCAGGAAGTCCATCCTTATAGTGGTGGAACCATCATGGTATGGGCGGGTATTTGGATCGGCGGAAGAACTGAGTTGATTTGGATCAGAGGCAACCTCAACGCTCAAATTTATGCTGAGACGATTGTATCAGACGTCATCGTTCCTCTACAAGTGCAAATCGGTCCCTTATTTCAGTTAATGCATGATAATGCACGACCGCACACCGCAAGAGTTGTAAGA
Source organism: Conistra vaccinii (assembly GCA_948150665.1). Taxonomy (NCBI): domain Eukaryota; kingdom Metazoa; phylum Arthropoda; class Insecta; order Lepidoptera; family Noctuidae; genus Conistra; species Conistra vaccinii. The sequence continues at coordinate 20,577,096 of OX411329.1, forward strand.
CAGACTCTCGCCGCAGCTAACATCAATGTCCTGCCCTGGCCTGCTCAGTCGCCAGACTTGAACCCGATTGAGCATGCATGGGATATGCTACAGAGAAGAGCTCTGCCGAATATGGAGGGTATCCAGTCGCAAGAAGACCTTTTTTTGTTGTTGCAACGAACATGGGCGGCCATTCCACAGCGTGATTTGGATGAACTCATTTTGAGTATGCCAAACCGATGTTCTTGTGTTGTTAGTGTTCGCGGTAGAAACACGGATTATTAATTGTTTAAGTTACCCAATAAAATTTTAAAGAAAACTGTTATTTCAGTCTTTTTTTCGAACTTTAATGTTAGTGGTTCAAATGTCAAAAATCCCTTTATTAGGAAAATGGCAAATTTCTTTATTAATGCAAAGGTGACTTGGTTTATCGTTACTGTGACAAACGAAAACACTTTATTTGATGAATCCTTAAAGAAAATTTTAATTAATATCAATCAGGAGAAAAGTTATTGCAAAAATATATGTTGATCCCTAGACACTTTTGATGTGTGTAGTAAATATCTAAATAAATAGTCTTTGACATTACGTAAGGATTGCAAGGATAGAAATTTTACCCTTATTGATAAATTGATGGGTAAAAAAGCAGTCAAAACATACTTCACGAAAAGTGATAAATTGTTAATTTTTGTTAGAAACTATTTTGAATTTCTTTTTCGTTTACGAATGAGTGTTAAGGCTTTTGCAGACCAGCGCGACTTGTCGCGCGACGCGACACGAACAATACAATTTCTAAGAAAACTTCACGGTATAACAATAACCGGTGTCGCGTAGTGCGACAAGTCGCGGTGGTCTGCACAAAGCTTTATGAGGCGTGCACTTTTGGATTTTCCAAACTATTTCTATTCTGTTCATAACGATTGAGTAGGTACCTATAAGGGTTAGGGGGTTGGGTAGGTACCTGTAGGTTCTATGGGCCTGTGTCGCCTGAAATAAATGGTATTATTATTTTCGTTTATTCATTTAGATACTTATTCGATACATTTTTAAATATTTTTATAAAATTCATTAAAAACTATTATTATTATTATTTTTTAGTTTTTGACTATTCTCGGGACCCTGGGGTCCCGGACCTTTGAAAGGCGTACGAGGGGCCGAAGCCAACTCGCAGAGGCCCGTTAGACGTTTGTAATGAAATGAGGCACCAACCGACGATTATCCCTGTATGCACTATGCAAGTGCACCCAAGGACAACCCCCGGCTGGTGTAGGACTATTGCAAGATATGGAAACAAAGATATTGGACTATGGGTTTGGGTGGCTTAAGTTGACTGGTGACCTGAATCTATGGAAGGACTATGGCCCCTGCCTGATCAATGTTTTATATATACACAGATAAAAATAATGGCAGGGGGTGACTTGCACACTCAATAACCAATTCGAATACCACTACCTAATAGGTAAATAACAGTGACATGAACTTATCATCATATCAACTAGTTAGGAAAAATACGTATTATTGAAGCTAACTCAAAATCTATCCAAGAAAAGTTCATCAAATTTATTTGGGACCACCTCGGGAGCATACCCTTTAAAAAAAAACAATTTGTCAAAATCGGTCCACAATTAACGGAGAGGAGAAATCGTGCAACGAAAAAAAAAAACATACAGTCGAATTGAGAACCTCCTTCTTTTTGAAGTCGGTTAAAAAGGCCATATTTATTTCATCCACAACTTTGCTAAGCATAGTTCTGAATTAATTCTCAGGTAAATACATTACAGAATAACGTTTAGGTTTGCTTAAGTGAACTGTTATTACCTCTAACATCATATTTATCTTGGATAACTTTAATATAACTAGACCTTAGACGGTACGATATTGGGAGCGTTCAATTACTGGACTAGACATAAAACAAAGTTTAAACGGATGCTGTAGATAATCTATTGTTAGTTTTGCGTGGGATGGTTAACCGAGGTTTAACATTGCCTGTAATATGGACGCCAACTTCGTTTTAATAGTCTATAATTATGGGCTTGTGAAAAGAAAAAAAAGAAAGAATAACGTTTATTTGGACACAGTTTGTGAAACACAAAATACAAAAAAACGAAATAAAAAAATAAACAACAGACTTCCAAAAAAGACACTACAAAGCCAAAAATAACTTAAATTTCGGAAGTCGTGTCTTTGGTTTTGAACACGAAGCAATAGCGTAACAACCAAAAAAAAAAAAACAACATACAGTCGAATTCAGAACTTTCTCCTTTTTAAGTCGGTTAAAAAGTGAAAAGGCAGTGTATAGAGTGCCACCATTGGCACTCTATCCCTATCGGATAAAGTGCCACTACAGGCACCCTAGTAACACCGCCTCGGCCCGGCTCAAGTGCCGCAAGCATTGGATTGTCATTGTCACTGTCACTAAGTCACGTCACTTGGTATTTTGTTTGATTGTCGAGGTTAGATCGCTGTAAAACACCACATTCCCAAAACATTACATTCTCTTGTGCCTAAACGGACCCTGGAACTTCGCCGGCCGTTACTGCGGCACCGCTCGCTGCGCTCGCTCGGCTCGTGCGTTGTGTGGTCACAGTTCTAACCTAACCTAACCTAAATAATAAGTGACAGTGACAATGCAATGCTCACGGCACTCTAGCCGGGCCGAGGCAGTGACACTAGAGTGCCACAAGAAACTCGCGGCACTCTATACACTTCGAAGTGAAAATAACGTTTTAACAACACTAACGTTTTGTTTAGTTGTGGCTAAGTAATAGCAGCTGAACAGATCGTCCGATCAGGTTAAGCTAAGCGTGCCGCGGTAGGTCCGTGTTACCACCTTTACATACCAAGACCCCTCCGTGCCTCAGGAAGCACGTTAAACTGTTCGTCCCGGCTGTCATTCGTGGATCTTTGACAGTCGTTACGGGCCGTCAGAAGCCCGAAAGTCTGACAACCAGTCTTACCTAGGAGTATCGTATTACCCAGTAACTTGGTTGTAGAGGTCAGATAGGCAGTTGCTCCTTGTAAAATACTGGTATTCAGCTGCATCTGGTTAGACTGGAAGCCGACACAACATAATTGAGAAAAGGCTGGGAGATGATGATTATGATGATGACTTATTGATTTTCGCTTTTTTTGGGTTATAAAAAAAGCGAAAATCAATAAGTTGTTACAGTAACAAATGAAATTATATTAAAATAAAAAAAACCCCGACACAAACATTTCTTCATTTCTCTTTCCTACTTCATCACCAGACCCTGCTCATCGTCTATCTAATAACCTATTCATTGAGACCATTCCAATGAGCCCAAACACGATACCTGTGCTATAGTTGGCTGTGAGTTGGGTATCCTGCAAATTCCAGGTGATGCTGCAGCATCAGTTCAAGGTTACTATGTTCTTCTAATATCATTGAAGCAACAGAATACCAAATTTCAAATCGATCAGACCAGAAGACGCTCACATCTATTCATCAACTAGAAAAGAGCTGATAATCTTCAAACAGTTGAACTGATTTTGATAAAAAACATGTCTAAGAAGCATCGCTATAAGAAAACCTACCTACCTATCCAAATCGGTTCACCAGTTGAAGAGCTCCCGTGTCACAAACAGACACACAGCAGTCGAACTTATAACACCCCTCCTTTTGCGTTGGGGTTTAAAAATATTTCCCATAGAGTAAGTATCCCGAAGAGAGCAGTGGTGTCCCAGTGGTAACGGCCGCGACTTACGAGTTGTTCATACCCAGACAGGCGCTTTACTTTGTCTAAATTATTTCCTCACCACTGCTCTCAAAACGGTGAAGGAAAACATCGTGAGGAAACCGGCATGTCCTAGAACCAAAAATACGAAGACTTGTGACATCTACCAACCCGCACTGGGCCCGCGTGGTAGATTACGGCCCAGTCCCTCTCTCAGAGAGGAGGCCTGTGTCCCAGCAGTGGGAAGTTTAAAAGGCTGATAATGATGAAGTATCCCGGTGGATTTTTCTGTTCCTTTTCATCGTGCCCATAATAGACCACTTTCTAATCCCTGGTAAAGACCAGAGCTTGGTTAAGATTAGTGCTTGTGAGAAAGGTCTCACAAGCACTAATCTAAACCAAGCCCTAAAGCAATGAACGTTAATATAATAATTCCAGTCTACCTTTGCAGCTCTGGTTATAAAGCAGTTAAACTGAGAAAATTTACTAAAGGTCTTAACTTAATTGCGGTCAAACCTAGTCTCGCAGTTTAGGGTTAGACTTAGATTCATGTGAAGTGTTAAAGATTCACTGGGAGTGGCTGAAATAGTTGTATTAATGCTTCGAAAAGCGTTGTGGCTCTTTATAATTTGCAATTTGACTTTCTAAATAGATAATTCAACCGTAAATTTTAAAGCGAACTCATTTGTTTTCTATTTTCATTAAATACCTAATTCATTGCGAATTCACCGTATCACGTTTTGAATTTCAAGAATGCACATAAAAATCTTCAATTGTTTTGGAATTAAACAAGAAACTACTGAAACAATAAAGTGTCATTTTTAACTTGTAATTTACCTACTGAATTTTTGAGTTTATAAAATAGATTATTAGAAGACGAGGAAAAAGTAGTAATAAAATACAATTACCAGAATACATTAATAATATAAACACAAATAAGCGCTCTCCCTCCTCTCTCCTACAATGCTGTGCCCGACAGAGTCCATAATTGTCTCATAAGTTTTAAGCCTACCAACTTCTACCAACTGTTTTAGCAACATTATGGGATGCAATAAAGAATTGTGAATATTTCCATGTTAATTATCACATATTTTAGTACCTACGTTCCAAACATTTGAGCTGTAAAACCGGTACAGTACGACACAACTTAGATGTAGCATAGATTTAAATATTTTCATTCATTCATTTCAATTTCACGAATGTATTTGGCTATAAGACTGTACAAGCTATTGCGTTTTCGAAAGATCATTTTCACCTAAAGCAGTAATAAAGATTGGTGATTTTGAAGACGTACTCAGTTCGGATGGTGATCGGTTTTACGAATTTTGCCGATGCTACATCTAAGTTGTGTCGTACTGTAACATAGCAAAGTGAGAACTTTTGCTTAGGGCTTGCACTGATGTGGGAGACCACATCAGTGCAAGCCCTAACAGTTCCATTAATATTGAACTGGCTACTTCAGTCTGGCCTCCCGCTGAATTATTTCAGTGGTATTCGTTTGTGCAAACTATGTTTGTTGTTAGCGAAATCAATATCTCTAAAGCATTTGAACGATTGAATTCCGTGGAGTCCATTTAATTTAGACGTAGGTTTAGAATTACACAAAGTGTGTTATGCTGAAGAACGAACTGAAAAATAGAATTTTAACACGAAAATATTCCATTATGAGCTCATAGCCTTACTTCGTACTAGCTTCTGCTCGCGACTTCGCCCGTTTGAAATTTCTGGTCCCCCTTTTCCCACCCAGTCACATCGCATCGCCCGCCTGCACTATTAATTTGTTATCGCGTAGCGTTCTTTCTGACTTTTTTTCCTATTTTCTCGACTCCTAAGGCCTCCTACTTTAAGCACCATTGTTACTAAAACAAAAATATGGACCTTATTAGGTTGAAATAAAGTTTGATTGAATTTTATTTTAATTTTAAGGGCCGTAGCGTGATAGCCTATAACCTTCCTCAAGAACTAGGCTATTATATTCAAAAATATTTTTTAAATCTGACTTCCAGAGATTGGCGCGTTCAAACAAACACACTTGTGACAAACTTAAAAAGCCTGAGCAAACATTCATGATTGATTTACCTATTTTTATTTCAAATCAAAAACAAATGACACGTCAGTGACGTCAAACATGAAATTAATGAAAAGGACAAAATTAAAATTCTTGTTCTTCTATTAAACGAAGCTAAAGACGTACTTATCATTCGATACAAGTCGTATGACGTTGTAACCTTGTTAAGAGCGATTATTCCGAAAGTGGGCAATGTCGCAAATAGATGTCTTTCGCTATTTTGATTAATTTTTAAATAATTAAATATTACTGTATTGAAATAAGAAATGCGGCTAACTAGCGAACGAGAATATTAAAAATGAATTGCAATCATAACATTGAATTTGGTGTTGTATTCGCTTGAGGTGTAAAAAAGGCATTTGAAAAGTTTCCAAATACTTTTTTTTACATCTAAAACGAAATATTCGGTGGTACGATATTAATAATTGCATTTCATTCTCATATAGGTAGTAATACCTATTTCTAAATTAATCAAAACTGGTAAATAGCTATTTGCGAGGTTGCCAACTTTTAGGATAATCGCTCTTAACTTATTCCGGAACTATAATGTATCACTGTAAACACTATTTTGGTCATAGGGTTTGGTAAAATAAATTGTATAATATGTTTCGTACCTACACGGTGGATAAAATATTGTGAAACAAGGGTTGTTGACAATAAAATGGTTCCTTGTCCGTGTATATGTCGTAGCCAGACCTTGGAATTGACCATTATTTTCATGAAATGGCCAGCTAACATTGGCCATATCATTTAAACGTCAACGTTTAATGATATTTCAGTCGACGTTTGGCCATATCATTAATGTAGGGTATCCATGGTGTAAGGTGTAGTAAAATTTTTTAAGTAACTGCGACCAACTTGAAAGTAGTGCTTGCTGGCCGCTGCCGCGGCACCGCTCGCTTCGCTCGCTCGGCTCGCGCGCGGTTTGTCACAGTTCTAACCTAAACTAACCCATATGGTCGGGGTGCCACATAAGCGGCGTAAATTGTTAATTTTTTTAAACAAATTTTAAGTGCTATGTGGCATTTCACGCCGCGGCAGCGATGATCATCATGATGTGACCAGTAGTCGATGTTCATTTCATGAAATGATCAATTTTAAGATCTGGCCACGACATAATATATACATACATCTTTTTGGGGCTAACTGTATTAAGTATACCTTATAACGATCTGGCTTCAACACATTGACTTTCCTTAATCAAGTCTAACACAAAGATAATTAGACTACATGATCATCGCTTAATTAATGTAGACAATCAGATAATCAATCTATTGTATCGCTTAATATTGCAATTAATAATTAACGGTCTCATTGTTCCGTGTCTAATCACTAATTGATTTGTCACCTAATTAACTATTCTATCTGCCTAGCCTTTTCCCAACTATGTTGGGATCAGCTTCCAATCTAACCGAAGGCAGCTGAATACCAGTATTTTACATGGAGCGACTATCTATCTGGCCTCCACAACCCAGTAACTGGGTATACGATACCCCTTGGTAAGACTGGTGTCAGACTTTCGGGCTTCTGACGACTCGTAACGACTGTCAAAGATCCATTAATGACAGCGGCTTAACGTTCTTTCAGAGGCACGGAGGATGGTTGGTATAGATGGTCACCCATCCACTGACCAACCCCGGCAAGCGTTGCTTAACCTTATGCATTTACCCGTGCGGCTGTTATTATTTAGCCACGAGCTCCTCCTAATTAACTATTTACTGTTGAATCTGTTTAAGTAGTCTAATGTTTATTTTGGCATAAACTATACAAAATTATTATCAACTTGCTTCTGCCTGCGACTTCTTCCGCGTAAAATTTCGCGTTTTATTCTCATAAAGAACACGATTTATTATGAGATATACTGTAGGGGTTACACCGCCACATACGACCTACGCGTCAAAGACTTGACGTCACACAAATCCTGCATCGCACAATTAGAGTTTACCGTGCGAACGATATAATATAAGACTACATCCCGACATCAACTTTCGGGCAGTTGACATAACACCCGTCTGGTCAGAGGATCCTCTCTTTTCTGAGAATGAGTGAACTTTACACCCTGTTCCTCATACCTCTAAAATACAAATGAATCATACAGCTGTCCTCGCATACCTAATAACACTTATTTTTTTTATATTGTAAAGCCAATCATTTTAAAAGAGTAACCGTGGAGTTTCTTGCCGGTTCTTCTCCATAGGAAACAACCAATTGGAACCGTGCGTAGCTTCTGATGTTTCATAAGTGCCCATGTAGGTTTATGTGAAATAAAATATTTTGAATTTGAGTTATAATTTTATGGCAATATAATGTTGTTTTAAGTGGCCTGCGCAGCTGCGAGTACGGCGAGCAAGCATCTACTAGTCAGAAAATGTGTATAGTATTACTTTCCCATTAGTGAAAGAATTCGGAATTAGCTCACGCCATGGAGAAAATGGTGAAGCCAGTCAATAGGTTAATAGCTCGGCTAACTGCCCAGGGATGTGCAATAAATAAACCGCCAAGAGTATATAGCATTAGAAAAGTTAACTGATATAAATAATATCGAAGAGTAATTATAATATTAATATTTTTGCAGAAAAAAGAACACAACCACGAAGTAAAAATACAAGACACAACTGTGTCAGGATGACACGGTTGTGTCCTTGCTGCTCCATCTCAAAAATCCACCCTATAGACATATTTTTTTAATTAAGTTTTTTTTTTTTTTTCTTATTAATGAATTTTACCTACTTAGAAATAGTAATAGCGTAACATAGTGCCATAGCTGCACCATAGAAAAAAAAAATTACAAAACGGGTAAATGACTGCTTAAAATTATACAATGTGGAGACTACCATACAACAAAAAATTAAAATACTGGCACTACTAATGCTTAAGAGTATTTTGGAACTGTCAAATAAATCCTAGCTTCGAAATAAAAAAATGAGTTTTTCAAATAAATTAAATGTAATGTATGCCGGATCCACCCTAAGCCTATAAATTCCGTTTATCCAACTAGGCCTTCGGTGAATTCTCGGGCATACCATTCCGAATATCCACCTTAGGGTGGATTTTTGGGGTGGATAAACGGAATAGCCCGAGCCGACTATTTTTTTTATTTTATTTTTTTGGGTGGGAAATCTTCAAATGACTTCTCCCTCTCTGGGCGGAGCGGAAGGGCGTGTCAGACTCTTACTGACTAAAACCCACCCGTGTTCCTTCCCTTGCCTAGACGGGGATTTTGCCGAGCTATAATGTCGACTATTGAATATATTCAATTGAATTTTTGTATACAGAATGGGAACGTCATTATGGACACGCCGTTTATATTTTTGTTGTATTGTCGTCTCCACCTTGTATATAAAATTGATTACATTTTAGTACAATATATTTATATAACTTTTCATGTTAAAGTTGATAAAAATACCTAAAATCTATAGTGGTCGTGGCAGAAAGGTTCTACCTAACACGGCCACGGTCGATATGTTATAACAGCGAAAATATGTGAGTACATTTTTTAAAGTCGTTAGTACAATATAAAGTACACATTTTTCATGAATATATACCGCATTAAAATTAAGGTAATCATCCATGGTCGTGCTAGAGAGGATGACACGACACAACCTTTAAAAGAACAAAAATAAAAATGATACTGCACAGCACTCTTTTTTATAAAATTTTCTCTGCTCGAATTTAAAATTCAATTTTTGCAAAAGTTTCTACAATATTAAGTTATAAAACATAGATTAAAAAACACAGTATCATGAAAACTTACTTGAAAAGTAAAGAAAAACTAATATCGGTTTCATCTAGAACGCGTTCCAATATAATTTTATCGGAATAATATTGTTCTAAAGCATACAAGTTTGTTGTTTTGTGCAAAGTTGCTATATAATAAAATTTTATGTTCTACAGTCTCTCGATTAGGAATTTAATCGCAAAAACTGTGAACGTCATCTTTCTTTTTCTGTGAAATCTTTTAACTACAGTAATTTTTTTGCTGATGATAACCTCGTTTAAATTCTCAAACCATTTATTTCAATTAAACCATTGATAGGCACTTTTCAATTTTCAAAGGTGTCATCTTAACATTCAGATATGGATGAATTTGTGGAAAATTGTGGCCAAATTAAGTGAATTATATATACGTACTAGCTGTTACCCGCGACTTCGTCCGCGTGAAATTACATATTTTATAGCTGCCAGTGTCATGGGTTTTAATTTTTTATATTTTTGCTAAAATAAAAGTAACCTAAGTTATTCCTTATAACATCAGCTATCTTCCAGTGAAAGTCCCGTCAAAATCGGTTGTGTAACGTCATGTCTTTGCTGCGTAGTTCGTATGGTGCGGTGTAACCGGTACATCACTCCCCTCCGGAGACCGGAGGTCGATAGTGGGCTGAGTCTTGTATCTTGCGATGCTTCACAGTATCAGCTGTGGTTCCAGTGAGTCGGAACCGGGTGCTGCATAGTTCGCGGTGAGTCGGAACTGTCTGCGGTGATTCCCTAGTGAGCGAGTCTCCCCGGAGATGTGGTACAGCGCCGGGTTGTGGCTGACTGCTTGCGTCGTCCAGGAGAGGGTAGAATAGGCTCTGCTTGTGAGACCGGCGGCCGGAAGTGCAGGTGCTGAGATAGAACACATATATACATACAAGTCCAATACCGACCTGTTCAAAATAATTTGAACTTATTTGGCAGGCGATGATTGCAGTTTTATTACCATCCATACATCAGAAACGAAATCAATCCATTCTAAAAATCTATTTCCTATTTCTAGCACACTCAAAAATCAGTACATACGAAACACATTTTCCTTCAGCCCCTGCTTCCCATATGGCAGAAGTACACCCTTTCTCATTACCTCTGCGCATTCAAAGAAACGCAACAAAATACGTAAACGCTTTCAATTCGTAAAAATACAAATCTATTTGAAATTTAGTTTCCTTTGATACAGTTCGTCGGTGTTAGAAAGTTCGTGGAAGCACTAAAAGGTTCTGTATTTGGAATTGAAACGTTTTCGAAGTGAATATCGACTAAGTATTTCGTTTGATGTATTTTGCACAACTTTGCTAACTTTGTTTTTGAATCAATATTGTGTAAAATACTTTTTTTTGCTAACCTACATTGTGTCCCACTGCTGGGAAAAGGCGTTTTCCTTACGAACCTATCTATTCTGTGCGATCTCTGGCCATATTAGCACCTGAGGACATCGTCGTCGGGGTAGATCACGGCGAAAGTGGGGTGTGGAATAAAATATCTACATAAACATAAAAAAATTATGTATTTGTAAAAATCGGCCAAGAATAATATCTAGACTATTAGACTTTTAACCAAGACCATGTTAATTTTCATATATATTTCTATGTAAACTTAGATTAGAATTAATATGGATCGTAGTTTGTTTAAACAAATGAGCATTAGGACGATGTTGCCCTTACAATAGATGATACAAATATATGTTGTAATTACTTTTTCTAAGCACACACAAATGGCGAAGCTAGTACGATGAACGAAACGAAAATTTCTTGGATGCGTTCGTTTCGTCACTTTTCTTGCCATTCAAAGTTAGTAATAAAGAACGTAAATGTAAAGATGATCATAAAGGAAATTAATTTCTGTAAAAAGGTTTATACACACAACACTTTTACACGTCAATGATATTTTAACTCGAAGAATTCGGTGTTTCCTATCCAACTACTCTGAGAAGAAATACTGAAGCAAACCAAGAGATAATCTTAGTTCATCTTCGTTCAGAATCATAAACTATGATGTATTTACTATTTTCACCAAGGAACCCTAAACTCATGTTCGCTTGCACTCCATCTGCTTTCGCAAACTCCTTCCCGCGCACCGGAGTAAGACCCAACTATTTCTCATTGGCTAACGCCTGTTTCCGTTTCCTGTTTGTATGGCTTTGGCTTAAACGAAGCTTAAAGCTCGTTCAATTTATTAAATTTTTGTCGGAACCGAATCGAATCGAATATTGTTTGGTCGTATAACGTGGAATGTGTGGAATAGAACTTTGAGAGTGTTTCTAGGTTTGGGGTTTAAGTCTTACGTACCTATCTCTAATACGCGTTGGGTTATATTTTATGGTTAACTAGCTGTTCGTGCCCGGCGTCGCTCGTGTGTATTTTCGATTTTTCCGGTGGATTTTCCAAAATTTCTTTCATGTAAAACTTGTCTAGGCAAATTAAGAATACAACAAAAAAAAAATGCCAAATCGGTTGAGCCATTCTCTAGTGATGATCTTATACATGTGGCAATAGATTTTAATGTATAGATAGCATTTTTTACTCAAAATAAACTAAACGTGAATTCATACAAGCCTTTTTGCTAGTTATAAACTATTTGTGCTCCAAACTTTATCCAAGTGGGATAATACTTATGATTGTAATAACTATCTTGAATTCATGCAAGCTTAGTACTTTTTGTTAGGTACTCTCAGAAAGTGTGCACAACATGTCGTAAACAGAATACCGTCTTGTATGACGATAACTTTTTTTTGCAACATCCGATTTTAATGAAACAAAGCCTATATTCTCTTCCAAATTAATATCTATCTATCTGTGAAAACTACATGAAAATCCGTCCAGTAGTTCCGGAGATGTGCGCGAACAAACAAACAGACAGACACCGGGATCTACTGTTTTATTATATGTATATGTATAGATTATTTTCCTGTTGTTCAATCTATAAATACAATCTATACATCTATCAATATAATCGTCAAAATAACAGCGTTTTACTAAATGCTTATGAAAGTATATACGGTACTTACCTACTTAAAACAAGAAAATAATTTCTAAAATGTTTGTCTGGCTGTCTGTCTGTTTTCCCCGGCTAATCTCAGAAAACACTGGACCGATTTTGACGGCATTTTCACTGGCAGATAGCTGATGTTATAAGGAGTAACTAAGGCTACTTTTATTTTACAAAATGAATTGGCTTCACGCGGGTGAAACCGCGGCCACTAACTAGTTTAAGCTAATATTATAAAGGAGGTGTTTGTTTGTAAAAGTTTAATCTCTGGAAGTTATGAACCGATTACAATATAATTTTACTGATTGAAAGCTACACTATCGAGTGCCCTAGGATATGATATATGTACATATGTTAAAACAAGTGACCACATACCGGAAGACGTAGCGTTGAATGGCCTCTCACAAGGTGAACCGATGATCATGTGAAGGCCCCTGGAATTCGCTGGATGCGGGAAGCACAGAACCGGTCGCCACAGAAGTGACGGTGGCTTTGTCCAGCAGTAGACGTCTTTCGGCTGAAATGATGTTGATGGTAATGATGATAAATCAAGAAACTGGATGAGGGCGTGTCGTGGGCAGAAGCTAGTGTCAAATACTTTTGAAAAATCTATTGTCTCTTATATCTACATTATCTCTTCATCATGATAGATTCAGAATATCTCGAACAGCTACGTTAAATTGGTACTTATTTTTAAAAGTATTTTAATATTTAAGACACTTTAACGCTATCTTCCTTGCCTTACCTTTACCAACAGTTTTACCATTAGTAAAACTGTTGGTAAAGGTATCTCTGGTTATGTTCGTAAAAATGAAATAGTTAAATAATAATCACCTCTGGAAACTGGATGAGGGCGTGTCGTGGGCAGAAGCTAGTGTCAAATACTTTTGAAAAATCTATTGTCTCTTCTATCTACATTATTTCTTCATCATGATAGATTCAGAATATCTCGAACAGCTACTTTAAATTGGTACTTATTTTTAAAAGTATTTTAATACACACATCAAAAGTGTCTAGGGATCAACATATATTTTTGCAATAACTTTTCTCCTGATTGATATTAATTAAAATTTTCTCTTATGGATTCATCAAATAAAGTGTTTTCGTTTGTCACAGTAACGATAAACCAAGTCACCTTTGCATTAATAAAGAAATTTGCCATTTTCCTAATAAAGGGATTTTTGACATTTGAACCACTAACATTAAAGTTCGAAAAAAAGACTGAAATAACAGTTTTCTTTAAAATTTTATTGGGTAACTTAAACAATTAATAATCCGTGTTTCTACCGCGAACACAAACAACACAAGAACATCGGTTTGGCATACTCAAAATGAGTTCATCCAAATCACGCTGTGGAATGGCCGCCCATGTTCGTTGCAACAACAAAAAAAGGTCTTCTTGCGACTGGATACCCTCCATATTCGGCAGAGCTCTTCTCTGTAGCATATCCCATGCATGCTCAATCGGGTTCAAGTCTGGCGACTGAGCAGGCCAGGGCAGGACATTGATGTTAGCTGCGGCGAGAGTCTGTCTTACAACTCTTGCGGTGTGCGGTCGTGCATTATCATGCATTAACTGAAATAAGGGACCGATTTGCACTTGTAGAGGAACGATGACGTCTGATACAATCGTCTCAGCATAAATTTGAGCGTTGAGGTTGCCTCTAATCCAAATCAACTCAGTTCTTCCGCCGATCCAAATACCCGCCCATACCATGATGGTTCCACCACTATAAGGATGGACTTCCTGGCAGGATTTTAATCGCTGTTGGCGTCCAGGGGTTCTCCAGTGTCGTATACGTCTTGTATCCGGTCTCATACCAAAACGAGACTCATCAGAAAAGCACACGAAACGCCATTGTTCTTCTGCCCAATTTCTGTGTTCAAGAGCCCATTGATATCGAATCCTACGATTGTGCATTGCTATAGGTGGTACCCGTAGCGGTCTTCGGGAATGAAGGTTCACTTCATGCAAGCGGTTTCTGACTGTTTGGTCGCTAATTAAGTTCCCTGAAGAGTGATGAAGCCTCACGGCTAACATCATGGCGGTTATTGTTGGAGCTCTTCGAGCTAAGATTTGAATGTATCGGTCTTGTCTCCGTGTGGTGCAGCGATACCGTCCTCCATGGCGCTCAGCCACGGTACCAGTGCTTCGGTAACGTGTCCAAAGTCGACTGATAACACTCTGACTTGTATTCAGAGCTAAAGCCACAGTACGTTGCCGGGAACCAGCTTCTATCATTCCCACGGCTCTGAGCATTTCTTCCCGGCTTAAATGACGTCGCTGCTCCATAATAACGTTGGTTTTAATCAGTAGTAGGGAAACAGTAGCACTAATAATGTCTTCAATGCGTTGTATGTTTTTATAGGGAAAATATTGACAGCTGATTTTCATCTTTTACTCGAATTTGATTCACAGTTCCTGATTCAAATTATGAAATGCACCAAAAAGGATCCATATAAATTTATAAAATCATAAATTTATTACAAAGCCACATCTCAATCTCAAGAAATCCGCATAAAAATGCTTGATCCCTAGACACTTTTGATGTGTGTATTTAACCCGTAGGGTAGTGTGGTAGGTATTAATATTATAAGGAAATACACGTATATTTATATATATATAAATATATATATAAATATTAAATATAATTATATATTAATAATAATTAATATATCGATATTTGAAAGCAGAAATAGTTTTTAAATCACGAATGCTAGCCATATGACATATGCCAGAATCTTAAGTGGCGCCAAATGGTGCCAACGGGACGATACCGGTAGACACTTTAACGCTATCTTCCTTTCCCAGTGGTGATTATTATTTAACTATTTCATTTACGAACATAACCAGAGATACCTTTACCAACAGTTTTACCATTAGAGTTCTTAAAATTTCCATCAGCCATCGAATGTTCAATGGCTTTCCGATAGTTGGTTTTATGACACAAAGGTTTTCAAAAAAGGATATTTCGAAATCGTAAACGAGTAAAGTGCGCAATGAGATGATTAAGTAAGGCTAAGGATATTAAATGATCGATTTTGTTGTGGATTATTATTTCAACCCCATTATTATCAAACTCAAGATATTGATGACAAGTTTTGAGAAACGGTTAGGATGCTTGGTTATGATATTGATTATATGCAAGGCTTGCTTACAAAGGAAACATTTTTAAGCTCACTTATAGCATACTCAGCCTATAATGTTCCCAATGCTGGGACACAGGCCTCGTCTCGGTGAGAGGGAGTGGGCCGTAATGTAATCCACCACACGTCTTTGAAGTTTTAGTTCTAGGACATGCCGGTTTCCTCACGATGTTTTCCTTCACCGTTTTGAGCGGTGATGAAATAATTTACACAAAATAAAGCGCCTGTAAGGGTTCGAACTTACGGCCCACAACTTGTAAGTAGCGGCCATTACGACTGGGCTATCACTGTTAACATAAGGTCACTTATTTATTCACAAATGATTTACAGTCCCTTATTTGCAACAGTATTTATCAAAACAGTCTAACGACACCCCTGGGACGGATAAAAGTGACATAGTCCTTTCATTTGTATATTATGTACTTCGAAATATACGACTTTGGCGAAGCACCGATAACCAGCCTCCCAACACCAATATCTTAGAGATCAACCTTCCAGAAATTTATCGTCAAAAGTTATCGTAATTTATGTCCAACAATAAGTCAGGGGCTACCAACTTTTCGGGTTGCCACTTCATTATTTCGCTTGCTTTTAATTTATAGAAGTTTCCAATTTAAAGGCAAGTGTATACCACCTGAACGGGTTGATTTATTTGTCGGTTCCGCGAATTTTATTATATCGTTGTTTGGTTTTTGGAATTGTAATTCGAGGGGTTTAATTTACTCCTAGTTAATGTGTGGGGGAAGAAATTGTTTGTTTGTGTTTATTCTTCTCTTTGTACAGGTAAAGAATTTTACCCTACCTTATACTGGCACATACATAAATCTTGGCTGGTAGGCATTGATAGGTTGTCATTTAATATGGTATATATTATAATGAAAAATTAATATAATTTAGTATGCGTACTATGTTAGAACAATGGTGGCCCAGTGGTATCGGCTCCGACTTACGAGTTGTAGGTCGTGGGTTCAAACCCAAGCAGGCGCTTTACTTTGTGTAAATAATTTCATCACTCTCAAAACGGTGAAGGAAAACATCGTGAGGAAACCGGCATGTCTTAGAACCAAAAAATTTGAAGACATGTGACAGATCTACCAACCCGCACTGGGCCCGCGTAGTGGATTACGGCCCACTCAATCTCATAGAGAGGAGGCCTGTGTCCCAGCATTAATAGGCTGATTATGTATGCGTACTTAAATTATTTTTTATTCAGAATTTCTCATGATATTTAAACTTCTTTGCTTATTTAATTATTTGCATTTTAATTTTAAATTCAATAAAACTCTTGGGAACCAGTCCAAAAATAAACACAAATCCCCTCCATTCCAAAGGATTAAATTAAACAGAATTCAAATAACCTACATAAAAGGTGGAAATTCTAATGAGTATGTAGGTATGTCTAATTTCTATGAGTTTCCATGGCAACGAGGCTCTATTGTCCGTCGAGTTGTCGAAAATGCTTTGATGCTGGGTAAGCCCGCATAAACTGACGGCTTTCAAGTCCAGTCGAGATTCTGACGTCACAATTTTGTCGGTGGGTAGTTGGAAAATTCGAAGAGCTGAAAAATTTAGTTTTTAACGAGTTCGGAAAAACTCTAGCTTTTTAACTCTAGCTTTGGGAAGATTTTTAATTGGTTTTTGGGAGTAAAATGTGGTTTAAAATAATTTTACGGTGACTTCAATTTAAGCTTGAAGCTTTAGTCTTTATTGAATCGCTTTAGTATAGGTAAAATATTTTTATGTATATGTTTAAGTGACGGGAACAACCTGGGATTCCCGCATTCCCTCGAACTTAAGGTGAAACAATTTGATATTTTTTCCATACAAACTTCGGAGGGGTTTTACTCCACTATTTGACATCGTACATTCAAAGTTAAACATGATATCGTTAGGTCTCATTATTAAAATTGTCTGTACGGAAGCAGAATAGTAAAATAAAAAGCCATTAAAAAGTTATGAGCCAACAAAGATTCGTTTTTCTTGCTAATTTTAACGCAACTTTGGGCGTAAATAAGTAATACAAGAAGTGTGAAATCTCGAAAACAAAATCCGTACCGACACAGAAAAATTAACGAAGATTTCAATAAATTTTATTTGTAATTGATTTATGCAGTGGTTATTTCAGAAAAACCTTTTTTCCAAAGGCCTTTTCGTAATTTTTGACGCGCTCGTTTTACTAAAATTGGTCGGTACGGTGTTTCTGTGCGTGCGAACTATACGTTGTCCATGTAGATCAGCTTCTAACTGCTCATCACTGATACTATCTCTGTCGGACACGATGCCAGGTGAGACCGTGTGGTTTTTGGCCAGGCCCAGCATTGAGTTCGAGCCCGCGACTAGTTGCACCTTAAGGGAATGATTTATAAAATAATGGTTAGACCTGGTGTCTGTCTCCCTGCTGCTGCTAGGAATGAAAACAAAAGGGCAATTGCATGCAGCTGAGATGAAAATGCTAAGAGAGATGTGTTAGGTACGCGAATGGATAGAATAAAAAATAAATTGTGTGGAAATAGGGTGTCATGGTTTGGGTATGTGATGTGGAAGAATGAAGGAAATGTGGTCAGAAAAGTTTTGAGTATGAATGTGGGTGGCTACACGAGTAGGAGAAGACCTAAACAACCATGGATGGACTGTGTGAAAAATTACATAGCTAGAAAGGGAGTGACTACCGAGATGACGAATAATAGTGAAAAAGACAATATGTTGCGCCGACTCCAAATAAATTGGGAAAAGGGCAGGAAGATGATAATGCTTCTCTAATTTGGGGATTGAATAATTAATTTAAGGAAGTGTATAGAGTACCGCTAGCGGCATAATAGTGGCGCTGCCCCAGCCCGGCAAAAGTGCCGTAAGCATTGCATTGTCATTGTGACTGTCACTGTCACTTGTTATTTTATTTGGTTATTGAGGTTAGTTCGCTGCACTTTGTATTGATTGATCGTATTTATTTTTGATAATTATGTCAAAAGATGAGTTTATTTATGAGGAGAGGCTAATGTTAATTTATTTCATCTATAGCCGACTAAACTTAAGTATAGCAATAACCCCTTGGCTAAGCAAATGAAAATGGCTGAAAGGTAGGTTAGGTTAGAATTGTGACCACACAATGCCCGAGCCGAGCGAGCGAAGCGTTCGGTGCCGCTGCAGCGGCCGGCGAGTGCCAGGGTCCGTTTAGGCACAAGAGAAGAAGAAAGAAACAAAATAACAAGTGGCAGTGACTGAGTGACAGTGACAATGACAATAAAATGCTTACGGCACTTTAGCCTAGCCGTGGAAGCGCCATTATTATGCCGCTAGTGGCACTTTATCCGATAGGGATTGCCATATACACTGCTTTAATTTAATCCAAGTCTAAACTATCCTCATTATCATTGCTGACGTAAAATTTTCTAGATCTATAATCTACTCTACTGAATAATAAGAACTGCCGAAAAATAAAGTAATTCTACCATCCTCTTTTTTTTTCTAATAATGTCTACCGTACGTTTTTATTCCCTTCCTTGACAAGTCAGCACAGAACTGACGATTAAGTTAATTGTTTAACCGGTTAAGCCGCGCGACGCGATTTTGCGACACCCCTCAAGCCGCGCGACACGATCGCGGCGCGTCAGAGATAAGAGCTCGCTAATATAAACAAAAACTGAGAGCTTTTTGTTAAGTAAATAGTCTTATCGTTAATGGTTTTGGGTTCCTGATTAGACAAAGGATTTTTTATAATACTTAGAATCTTTGTAAGCGAACGCTAGTATTGATAAATAAACATTCTTATAAGATTCTTATAAGAAATTCCTTTGTTCATTGTTTTGATTATTTATAATAAAACTACTGGTTCGATTCACATGAAACTTCGCAGGATACATTATGAATACATATACTATCGGTCAAAACCATTATTTACGGACAATAATAATAAATAAAAACTTATATAAATAAAAAAGTTCAATAAATCGTTAACCGTATCATTACGTAACATTATTTAGTTGACAAAAAAATATTGAACTCTTTTTCTTTCTGTATTATGCATTTTTATTATTTATTAGTTATTCAAGAATATAAAATAAATGACTTACCAGCGATTACATACACAAAACACACACAAAACTCAAAATTTCACATCAACACCTTTTTTCACTACCGAGTTTGTTTACATTTTTTGATGGGTCCGTAATAGGTAATTACGATGTTATTTTGTGCAAATTTTATCTATATACGATGACGACACTACTTAATTATTGAAATAACACCATTTCCCGTCGATTTACACTTAAAAAACAATAGAAAATGAATAAATAGAACGCGGAGTGCAGTGCACGGCACGCATGCGCGGACGCCATTTTGCCGTACCAAAAATGTTCAATTTTTACTTTTTTTTAGAGTTGTTTCTGCATATTTTGACGTTATGGTCGATTTATTCGACAGGTATATTATCCTACCATAAATCAAAACCAACCACAGACCATATCAGCCCGTATATTACATATAAATAGAGCTGCAATCTGCATGAACGTACCGTGTTCCCGGGGACACGACGAGGCTTGACGGTATTGGGAGTTTTCGTGCGCCTGGGGCTTCGGTCCGGCTTGACCGGTTCAAGTGGAAAGTGATCTGTCATCCCAACTTCTGCCGTAAATGAACTCTTGCTGACCTAAGTATTAAGGTTGGGTTCTGTTACAAGCGATCGCGATTTTGTTTATTTTTTTACCCGACTGCCCCAGAAGGAGGGTAATGTTTTTCGAGAGTATGTATGTATGTATGTATGTCTATTTCTTTGGCACGCTCTGTAGCCTAAACGGCTTGATGGATTTTAACATATGAGGTGTCGTTAGATTCGTCTTAATTGTAGAAGTGTCATAGGCTATATAATATTTATATATTGCATCTGAAAATACAAAAAAAGGGAGGGGAAGGTTTTTTTTTAAGTAATTTTCGACAATATTGGTATCAAATAAAAGCTGGTAATGAGTCAATTCCAAATTAAGATATATTAATAAAACTAAAAAACTTGAAATAAAGAAAATTATTCAAAAAACAAAAAACCCGACTGCAAAAACACATAACTGGTTTTTTGGTTTTTGAATAATTTTCTTTTTTTTATCTGGAATTTCTCAGTAGCGACCCGGAGTCTGGATCTGTGCCCGATTGTTGGCAATAGGCTCGCCCCCTTTTATCACTGGCGAAATATGGGTGGACCTACTAAACACCTTTATCTAACCTTACAGAGATTATATGCGTAATGTTATGTTATGTTTTATTAGCTAAGATAATTATTATTTTCTTTTGTCGTTTTTTTACATTAAATTATCTCAAATAAAGTCACTTTTTGCGAGGCCGCAACGAAAGCCGTAACGAAATCTTAATGTTAGCAAGACTTTATCTTAGTGCATACTGATCGATTCCAGTTTTTTCTAGCTGCTTCTTGAACATTATTGTACATAATTATGATAATACCATCGATATCAATGTAGCCAGTGCAAGTTTCGACTGAACCTCTGCATGGATCTCAACTTAAAAGCACCCCTGTATCCAGAGTTTTTGACTGCAGGACCTTCATAGATAGATAGATAAATCGTTTATTTGGTGCACACAAAAGATTTGCACAACATATAAAAACACAATTCAAATCAACTACACAATAAAAAATATAAACACATTAAACTTAGTAATTAAGTCTGGCTTTCTTAATTAGATGCAAGCACAATCTAGCGAAATGGAGGATAATAGACCACCAAATCATTATAGAAATAGAAATAGAAGAAATAGAATAGAAATAGAAAGCATTTATTTGTCAGAATATTGTACAAAGTTGTTATGTGTATTATGTATTACGATCATAATATTCTACCGTTTGCGGCGTACAAATATGGTTTGTTAAATTGTGGGTCATCACTACATTAAAATTGAATTATTAATCATTAGAATTAGAATTACAAAAATAATTTAAAAAAAATTGTTGTAAAAGAGAATAATTATATAAGTTAGAATTCAATAAGGTCAAGGAGATAAAATATGATTTATAGGCAATAATGTCAAATATTTAGGTAAATTTTTCATTCATAAAATCTTCAGTCGAGTAATAACATTTGCTTAAAAGAAAGTTAAACAATTTACATTTAAATATTCTGAGGCTGAGAGTTTTGAAGGTAATTTGTTATAAACGGTAATGGACATACAGTATACATTATTAACAAAATAATTTAATTCTACGCCTAGGAACATTAAGCATAATTATGCACTTTGCGGCTGGGTCTGGATACAACATCATTAAACAAGTCAATTCATGTCTGTTTTGGTGTACAAAGATACAAATTTCAAAAATGTATAGTGCTGGAAGTGGCAGTATTTTAAGTTTTTTAAATAGTGGAACACAACTGTCCAGTGGGTGCGCTCCACAAATTGAGCGCACGCATTTTTTTTTTCTGAGCTCGAAACACTCTTAATTTCAACCGAATTACCCCATATTATAATGCCATTTCCCATATGCTGGATTGTCCAAAGTGTCCACACACCTTCATTTCTGAGGACCTTAAAAAATGCCACTGATGTCGCGATTGGGGTGGCCACCTACTGGGCCCAACTCCTTAAACATAATACATATGTTTTACAATCGATTCGAAAAGAAGAATTAAATGCTCACTCATATCCGCTAACACAGCCACCCAACACAATTTCATCGTCACGTCAGGACCAAGTTACGACAGAGATTGGCCACCGCTAACTGTCAAACGAGATAATACCGACAGTTTTACTTGTACTTAACCTATTTACCTTCGACCTGTCTGCTAGGGTAGATTGTGGTCTTGTCATTTAGGTAGGGTAGATATCAGGAAGGTTATGACGTCATGAGTTAATTGTTGGAGATTTTGTGTTTTACGATGGTCTGTAGTCTGGTAAAGATAGTATTTTGTAGTAAGTTGGTTTTGAAAATTAAAATAGAAGAGCCGCAGGGCTTATTACCTATCTTGAAGAAGCAATGCGACAGCGATCATTTGTTTCATTTTGACAGTTCAACAACATTCATTGCGATAATTACGTTGCAGAGCAGTATTTATTTTCGAACTTATGAAGCAATGGATTAGTAATCTGTTTCAAAACGAATTGATTGTGTATTACGTAATTAGGGTACCGGGTTGTTACAGTATTCATTGCGGTATTTGAGCAGGTGAAAAATACTACGACAGAGAATTTTTCAAATATAAGAAGTAAAATGGATTTATGATTTCCTTTAAAAGTCGTTAGGATTGTAATTAAAAGTGTGTTACACTATTGGAGTCAAGACAATGATAAATAGAAATTGTAAAAAGGCGACAATTTAAAGATTGAGTTACAGACTGACGGCTTTATTTCTGAATGAAATGAGTCCTGCTAAAATCTATTGATATCCCATTTACCTACTCCAAATATGACAAACAGTTTCTTTTTAGTCCACAACATTTTCTTTGTCATTTTCTTGGATAACCTCCGTCTGGGCTTTGGAAGTATGATGATGTGCTCATACCGACTAAACTTTAGACGCATGAGGAACATGGTGTAAAGTTCACTCATCCTCTATAGAAAAGGGAGGATCTTCCGACCAGTCGGGTGTCGTGTCTGGCGAGCAACTGCCCAACAATTGCTGTCGAAAAGTTAGGTATACTGTCGATCGCGCGGTGAACTCTAATTGGGCGTTGGAGGATTTTGGGTGACATCAGGTTTTTGATGCGTAGTCCGCATGTAGCATTGTAGATGCACAAAACCACTGGGTTAGCATTCACTACGTTTTCTTAAACTTGCTAAAACCGCCTTCTCTATGTGCAGATATTACTGCAAATAACGAAGGTGGTTCTGGCATCTTCAGTGGACTGCAATCCAAAATTTCAGTGAACGTTTTAATGCATGCTTTGGACACATCCCAAAGGACTTACAATCGTTTCCCCCAACACCTCACATCAGGCAGCACGTGACTATGAAACAATCATATACAGTCGGACATGCTAACTATAGCAGCACCAGAACTTCCTAACAAAACTCAGTGGACATTCCTCTAAGGAATTAATTTCAAATACGGGTGCACAGAACTCTGAGTACAGTTTAAGCTACATGGAATGGGACTAAGTTTAAACTTAGCAACATTGCAGTAGTTGTGACAGGGTGCTTTACCAACGCTTAGCTTAGTGATTTGTATCTGAGCTGTCCTGTTTATTTTGGAATTTTTTGTATGCGGTTTCGCATAGGGCATTATGCTGAGCGATGGCAAAAAGTAATTTATCGCTTGTATAAAAAGGCAGATAAATCAAATTTGTTTTCAAATAAATACACACATCAAAAGTGTCTAGGGATCAAGCATTTTTATGCGGATTTCTTGAGATTGAGATGTGGCTTTGTAATAAATTTATGATTTTATAAATTTATATGGATCCTTTTTGGTGCATTTCATAATTTGAATCAGGAACTGTGAATCAAATTCGAGTAAAAGATGAAAATCAGCTGTCAATATTTTCCCTATAAAAACATACAACGCATTGAAGACATTATTAGTGCTACTGTTTCCCTACTACTGATTAAAACCAACGTTATTATGGAGCAGCGACGTCATTTAAGCAGGGAAGAAATGCTCAGAGCCGTGGGAATGATAGAAGCTGGTTCCCGGCAACGTACTGTGGCTTTAGCTCTGAATACAAGTCAGAGTGTTATCAGTCGACTTTGGACACGTTACCGAAGCACTGGTACCGTGGCTGAGCGCCATGGAGGACGGTATCGCTGCACCACACGGAGACAAGACCGATACATTCAAATCTTAGCTCGAAGAGCTCCAACAATAACCGCCATGATGTTAGCCGTGAGGCTTCATCACTCTTCAGGGAACTTAATTAGCGACCAAACAGTCAGAAACCGCTTGCATGAAGTGAACCTTCATTCCCGAAGACCGCTACGGGTACCACCTATAGCAATGCACAATCGTAGGATTCGATATCAATGGGCTCTTGAACACAGAAATTGGGCAGAAGAACAATGGCGTTTCGTGTGCTTTTCTGATGAGTCTCGTTTTGGTATGAGACCGGATACAAGACGTATACGACACTGGAGAACCCCTGGACGCCAACAGCGATTAAAATCCTGCCAGGAAGTCCATCCTTATAGTGGTGGAACCATCATGGTATGGGCGGGTATTTGGATCGGCGGAAGAACTGAGTTGATTTGGATTAGAGGCAACCTCAACGCTCAAATTTATGCTGAGACGATTGTATCAGACGTCATCGTTCCTCTACAAGTGCAAATCGGTCCCTTATTTCAGTTAATGCATGATAATGCACGACCGCACACCGCAAGAGTTGTAAGACAGACTCTCGCCGCAGCTAACATCAATGTCCTGCCCTGGCCTGCTCAGTCGCCAGACTTGAACCCGATTGAGCATGCATGGGATATGCTACAGAGAAGAGCTCTGCCGAATATGGAGGGTATCCAGTCGCAAGAAGACCTTTTTTTGTTGTTGCAACGAACATGGGCGGCCATTCCACAGCGTGATTTGGATGAACTCATTTTGAGTATGCCAAACCGATGTTCTTGTGTTGTTAGTGTTCGCGGTAGAAACACGGATTATTAATTGTTTAAGTTACCCAATAAAATTTTAAAGAAAACTGTTATTTCAGTCTTTTTTTCGAACTTTAATGTTAGTGGTTCAAATGTCAAAAATCCCTTTATTAGGAAAATGGCAAATTTCTTTATTAATGCAAAGGTGACTTGGTTTATCGTTACTGTGACAAACGAAAACACTTTATTTGATGAATCCTTAAAGAAAATTTTAATTAATATCAATCAGGAGAAAAGTTATTGCAAAAATATATGTTGATCCCTAGACACTTTTGATGTGTGTAGATGCACAAATACATAATTATACATGGTTATAATAATAGGTGTATCATATCCATGGATAACATCGTCTGGTCGCTTGAGTGATGATTTTATTATAGGACTAGCAATGCACAATAAAATACGTTTCATTATTTCTCTCATAAATATGCAACTGCAAAATTTGCAGGCTCAGTGAGATTGAAAATGATTTTAACTTTAGAGACTTAGTATTCGCCCTGACTTTGTAGTTTGAACTGGTAATTCCGAGAGCAGCCATGCTCATTATAATGACAGTACTTAGTCCTTTAAACATGACAGTCTTCGACACTTTAGGTACTATTATGTGCATCACCAAGAATCGATCGTACACGAGTCCTGCCACAATTGTTATATTATCTCCCTACACTGCTTACTCGAAGAAGTACCTTAATCTACTCAGCTCTACTCTAAAAAATAAATCTACGTCAACGTCCTCTATGCATCTTCTCCAAATTCGTCCCCATTTCGAAGGGGGTGGCCGGCTACCGCCACAAATAGCCTCGTCATAGCCGGGTGGAATAAATTTAACTATAACCGAGCTAACGACTTTAGGCGCCACTGTTTTTACGAAGTTTATCTGGGCAACTTTAATAGATGTTGTCAGCTGTTGATAGTGGGGCAAGATTTATATTTGTGGAGTTATTTGGAGTGGTTTTTAATAATGGAAGTTGTGTTTGGTGACTACTTTTGACTACCCGCTGTTATGAGGATTATTTATTCTTTTTTGTCACATGATCATCATCATCTACCTAGCGTTTTCTTAACTATGTTGGGGTCGGTTTCCAGTCTAACTGGATGCAGCTGAATACCAGTATTTACATGGAGCGACTGCCTATCTGACCTCCACAACTCAGTTATTAGGTAATACCTCTTGGTACGACTGGTAATTGTCAGACTTTCGGGCTTCTGACGACCCGTAACGGCTGTCAAAGATCCACGAATGACAGCCGGGACCAACGGCTTAACGTGCTTTCTGAGGCACGGAGGGGTCTCGATATGTAATGGATGTGACCTGTGCGGCTGTTATCATTTAACCACGAGCCTCTCTTCGAGTTCTTCGTCACTGAGATAGTCTTCACAAAATGCATTTTCAAAGAAGATATTACCGAAACAAGGTTTTTTGCTACACTCCAACTCTAACCTGACTACTCTGACATTTGAGTTTTTGGCTAAACGATTAACTGCTTTTGAATCGTTTGCAGACGGAAAGCAATGGGTAGCTCGCCGTCCGATAAGGACCAGGCCCGGGTCGACGGCGCGTTGTGTTCCACGCGTGCCTCAAAGAGATGTCAATACAACTGACGGGGTCTCTTAGGGCCCATGCCTGCCGAGGTTGCGGGAAAGTCCTAAGGAGACCGTAGCCCCTGGCAACGTACAGGCAACTGAAGGAACACGGGTGGGTTTTAGTCAGTAAGAGTCTGACATACACACCCTTCCGCTCCACCCAGAGCGAGAGAAGTTATTTGAAGATTTCCCAACCAAAAAAAAAAAGGTAAACCTTTAGACACAGACCTACGAACTAATAATTCTAAATTAGTGATAGGACAAATTGAATCATCGTCAACTCACAAATACAGAAGTCCACCGCAGGATAATATAGGCCTCTTTAATTGTATACCGTTTATGTATCCTACGCTAAATTGCTTCCAAGAAGAACAATATAACATATTCTAAGTAAGGCTTTACACACAAACACAATAAAGATGAAAATAACAGCTCTACAATGAGCAGACAATGTAGTTTTGTAGGTAGTTGAACGAATTTTCCGTCTGTAAAGCTCATAAAGCTAGTTTATGACGCTGCACTTTAAATTGTCACATTAAATAAAGATGGCACAGGCTGGACTCTTATCTTTTTTATCCGTTTTTATTACGAGTGGGAATAAAAGGATTCTGGTTATTTAGAAATATAAGTTTACTAGTTATGCCCCGCGGTTTTACCCGCATAAGTTTCGATCCTGTGGCAATATTGGAATGAAAGGTATTCTTTGTCCTTCTCCAGGTATGTGCCAAATTTTATCCAAATCTGTTCAGCCGTTTTAGCGTGAAAGCGTAACAAACAAATAATCTAACTCACTTTCGCGTTTATAATATTAGTTATGATTATTTTATTTATGACATGTAGTATTATCAAGATGTGGGTGTGTTATATGTACACCTCTGCCTAACCCTTCGGGCATACAGGCGTGACGATCAAGATCTATGACATCATATTGTCCTGTTTTCCATCTCATGGTCCTTTTACCGTGCACTCCTGCAGTGCCAAGAGAAAGTAGAGCAGTGCCTTGCTGACTGGCTAAGATTTTCGTAAAACTAGTGACAATTTGACAAACAAGAAAAAAAAAATTGTCACCGAGTGTCTTTATGTGACCACATTGCGATGACTGCTCATTACAAAGCATATTCACGATACTAAGGAAGGAGTGAAAACAACTCGCCGTCCCCATCGAATAAAACGGTAATGTGCTATTACGATAGTTTTAACTTTATTGCATATTCGATACTAAGAGGTCCGATTACACTTTGTCAATTTTTTTCAGACATTTCCTATGGTTATTTCAGAAGTTACGAGATTTTCATGTGTATTGCAATGAACTTTACAATATTATTTGTATGTATACTTATTAGACTTTTTGCAACGAATAAAATTGTTATAGACTATTACAATAATTTTGATACGTTACATTTCCAGTAAGATGCTATTACCATTATATTCGCGGGAAAATATTCAACATAATTTGCGTAAAGCTTATTACAATTTTATTCTGATAACTGACAATTTTATTTTAAAATCGTTAAGGTTTTTTACGATACATTTCATTACAAATCGAAGAATGTAATATTGATTAGTCGACTGCCTCCGATGCAAGAATACATCACCCTCTAACCAGTGTGTTAGTAATACTCTACCGCCTCTATTAATTTTTATCTTCTGCATGCATTGGACCTCAATGCATGCTGCGTGGGGATACTGTTTAGAGGAATACTATACTTAAGTTCACAAAACGGTAGAATTATTATAATATGGAACGCGGTTAGTCAGGGGTTTTCTATGGGAAGTTAAAATTATATTTTATAAAATGTAATGATACAGTTCTGACGGAAGTTTGAAGAGACAATGAAAATTTATTAAACTTATAAAGTCTATCAAGTTTCCGTTTCTCAATTCCCCAACGATCAATTTTTTTTAAATATTGGGCAGACATCAACAAAAGGTTTTATGTAAACGTGGCTGTTACAGATTACCTTCAAGTATTTTAACTTGAATATTTACACTTAGTAAACTGTGAAGGATTATTTTTGAAACATTTGAATGGATAGCCATGGCAATCAGAGAAGATAACTCTAGCGATTTTCATTAATAGTGATAGTTTACCTGATGTACCGTAAGCTCCATTTTGTGTGGATTTCATGTTTCAGGCCTAGCTATTTTTTCACAGTGCCTACCTAAGCCAGAAAAGGTAACAAAATTTGATGCAATGTCATTGGTAATGTTTAAACTGATGGTGAACCCCAGACCTATTACCTACTAAAGAATAAAGTGCCACCACGCTTTCATAATATATCTCAAATAGAATATTTTAAGTTAACATTTTATTAGCAACAAAGTGAAGTGCTAAAACGAAGTCTGAATATTCCATAGAACTGGAATTCAAAGAGTAATAATAAAGAACCCCACCACCGTATCTCTACATTGACGTCGTGGTGGAACTTGCGCGCTCCTGAACTCTAGGCCTGTGGCGGTAGAGTTTTCCTACTTTACCGAGACAGATCTAGGGTGAGGAGCCAGACCAAGAGAGATACATAAACTCGCAGGGTTGCATGTGGGGAGATGTTGGGCAACAGCGACCCCATGTAACCTACCTTCCGCGAGAAGGGTTGTTCCTCACATATGGCTTGCCTTTATTGGCCAGCTGGAGTGAACACTGCCGAGGAACACAGCTCACACCTCTTTCTTTCCTTTATTGGTCGGTTTGAGTGAAGATTCGCAAGAGCAAACGTGCTCGCAGGAAGGAAATATTCCAGTAAGATGCTGGTAGAGATCTTGACCATCTTCCGGGTTAAAGGATTGTCCTGATAGCCGTGGAATACCTCTCCTCTCCTCAAATACCTCCGGATAAGTTGCCCCCTTGTCGCTACGTTACTATGTGTTAGCGACAGTTTCTGGGGGCCGATTATTGAGTGTGCAAGTTACCCCATGCCATTTTATCCGTTTTATATTATATAACATTGGTCAGTCAGGGGACAAAATTCCAGTTCCATTGCTCAAAGTTATCAATCCACTTTAGCCACCCAAACTCATAGCCCAATATGTTTTGTTCTGCAACTCTCCTGCACCTTGTCCTTGCCCGTGCACTTGCATAGTGCATACAGGGATAATGCAAAAGTGACGAAGCATGAAATGAAGCAGCCTGACTTTTCCGACCTAAAAAGCCTTACTTATTTCTGAAAAACACTGGCTAAAAGACACTCAAGGAAACCAAATAAAATTCCCATTTAAAACAAGCTTATGATCAGCAAATATCTATAAGTAAAGTGCTACATGCAGATTTATTAACTTTGTGTACTCCCACAGCACTACCATTCATTTTATAACTCCCTCACAAGCTACGAGGCTAACCCGAGCAAACATTCAGACTCTAAACTCTCTGACCGTGTAGACGACGAGGTTTAGAGCTACCCAGAGTAAATGCATCTTAAAAAATAAGAATTAAGTACACACACAATTAAAACAGTTCCTAATTTGTTGATTTTGATAAAAAAAATATTAATAATTATGAATAAATAAATAATTATTACACAGATTTCATTTATTTCTTGAAAAAATACCGTGCACAGGTACAAAATATTGATTTAGTATTCGATACTTACCTCTAGTTAGTATATTACATTTTCCATGGAATACACACGTAAGTTGCTATTACAGTAATCTGTAATTGACTGTTTGTCAGCGAATAAAATGGTAATAGTACATTACGATATGAGATCCTATCACAATTTATCAACCAATAACATAGCAATGCATTATTACGCAAACGTATAACACGAGATTTTACGCGAATAATATCGTAATGTTGCTTTACCGTTTAAGTTTGTGCCTTTAATTCATGGTAATTTTAATTTCGTTAATAACTATATTTCTAAAAACGTTATATTTTTTAATATAGTATACAGTTGTTTTGTAAAAAATCACCTTTCTTTTGGTATTTGAACAATCCCGATAAGTGTATTAGTTATTAAGATATTCACGAAAAACAGTTTTTTATTTTTCCTGTAAAATTTAGTTTTTACGATTACCGTTTTATTCGCCGGGGACGGCGAACTGTTATTTGCATACATGCACGATAACGTTATAACCTTTTTTTAAAACAATAAATGTCAGTGGTCTGTTTGCATCTCAGAGTAATAACTAAAGCATAGAGCTCAGTTTGCATACACCCTCCTCTTCTTCTCTATAAAAGACTAAACGCGAAAGCAAATATTGAACCACGCAAATTGTAAGAGAATTCTCAAGGATGTTCTCCAAAGCATGTCTTACGAAGATACAGAGAATTTACTAACTGTGTTAAAATGAATTTATGTACTTTCACCTACGTTAAATAAATAAATTAAATAAAATAGCCTTTATTGCTGTTTCTTTCTTACACTAAATAAATGCCTACTTACTAAAATACTACATTTATTTCATAATAATCTGCATTTGAGTTATCTTCAACTGGTTGTTTGTTTGGAACAGCTTGTCTGTCGACAAAGGCCTCCTCTAAAGTTTCCCACGTACTCCTGTCTCTTGCTAAACGGGTCCATACTGGACTGGCAATTTTGGTATTCCGTGGCAATTCTCAGTATTTCTGGTCTTTCCACCATTTTATTTCATATTAATTAGTGATCCATGATGATCCGATGATGTCCACCTGTTAATTATTTATTTATTTTATTTTATAGTTTTATTTTAGCTCTTCTCGCCTGAAACACAAGATTATCTAGTTCACGCACGTAAGTCTTAGGAATATAATTTACATTTAAGCAAAACTGTAAAATATTTATACCTTGTAATTTATTGAATATAAGTTCCTTCTACGCCAACACGTCGAAACACATTATAGTGCAAATCCTTTTTGGTTAATCGCCTTTCATACTTAGCTTCCACATGACCGGAGAACTGAAGCCAACCTTCCGCGACCCTTGTCACTCATCTTCTTTAACCCTTGCGATCTGTTGTCACGATGTTTCTTAATCTGTTATTTAAAGTATAAACCGCTTACAGTTCAGATCAAATTATAATTTACTATTAAATTAATCACACTAGCACATACTCTAGGTTGATGATAACTGAATCCCGCTGTTCAGATTAAAAACTGGTCTCTTCACTTTAATGCTCAATTATTGAAGGTCTCCGAAAGTGACTTCCACATGTGGGAATGTGTGTGTGGATGGATAACTGTACTTCCAATAAAATTAAGCCAGTTGCTTTAAAACGGATTATATTATTCCAATTATCACCAATCCAATCAAATACCAGGCAAGGCAGGAGCACTATGTTGTATCAACCTATCGCGAACCCGATCCGTGAGGAAGTGAACGAACATTCATAGAGAGATGGCTACCGAGAGCGCATGCTAGTGATGTTCGTATTCATAAAGTATTTGCTATTTAGTAACATTTAGTGTTGGGATTCCAACATGCTCCGGCCTTACAAAGGAAACAAGAGAAAAATAAATCAAACAGCTACATTAAGCTAGTTAAAAAATAAAACAAATAGCTACCTTAAGCTAGTTAAAAAATAAAGCTAATAGCTACCTTAAGCTAGTGAAATTACAGTATCATTATCATCTATAGGTAAGATACAAATTTTTGTAACAGTACGCACATGGGTATTTCCCTTTGAATTTGTGACCTCTACTGCTCTTACGTGACCATCATGGCCAGGAAATATTTTGGTAACTCTGGCCATAGGCCATGACATTATGGGTACATTATCTTCCTTTAAAATTACAATTGTGCCTATTTTTATGTTAGGTAAGACATCTAACCACTTAGGTCTATTTTGTAATGTATTCAGATACTGTTTGTACCACATTTTCCAGAAGGATTGTTTAATTTGATTACATATTTGCCAAAACTTGAGTCTATTTTGAGGAACAGAACTTACATCATTTTCAGGATACATTGTTAATGAATTTCCAATTAAAAAGTGACCTGGTGTTAAGTAGCTAAAATCATTTACATCCGATGACATAGGGATCAGAGGTCTGGAGTTCAATATACATTCTATCTCTATTAATACAGTGTTTATTTGTTCATAGGTTAACAATTGCTTCTGTAATACTCTTCTTAGAAAATATTTAGTGCTTTTCACAGCGGACTCCCACAGCCCGCCAAAGGTCGGGGAATACGCTGGTATAAAATGAAAGTTAATGCCTCTCTGGGCTGCAAATTGACATACTTGTCTTTGGTGATTCTGTGAAGAGTGTAATTGATAAAGCTCAGTCAATTGGTTCCTTGCGCCTTTGAAAGTACTGGCATTATCAGAGTAGATTTCTTTGGGCAATCCTCTTCTAGAAATAAATCTTCTAAGGCAAGCGAGGTAGGCATCTGATGTTAGATCTGATGTGAGTTCGAGGTGAACTGCCTTTGTAGCGAAACACACAAATACACAAATGTAGCCTTTTCCTACTACGGAGCGTCTCACGCGCGAGAGTTTAATATCGATAGGCCCAGCAAAATCTACACCGACTTTCTCAAAAGGGCGACTCATAGCAGTCACTCTGTCAGCTGGAAGGCAATTCTCGCGCATCTTACATTCGTTATTGTCGCTCGATTCGTACTTTTCCTTCGTAAAAATCATGTTTTCACTCGTAAAAATCATGTTTTCACTCGTACAGCTATTCTCGCCATATCGATTCGAGCATTTGTCGCAGGAAAACCACGCAAAATGCATAGTTTACATGCGACTTGCAAAGAGTGGTCGGTACCAGTCGAAACGTTCATGACGTCATTTCGAACGGCGTACCAACGTCAAACAGTTGTTGTGTCATTCACAATTAGTCAATGCGGAAGAAAATAATAAATGTTTTTTTTACAAAATGCGTTACGAGTTCATAAACATCTTAGAAAACGTTGCGATCGCCACGACAAGGAAAAATACACGAAAAAATACTTCACGCGTCCGCCAAAGTTGTCAACTATCCACTGCTTGTGTGGCGTCGATTGATAAGACACACATCTGAGATATATTTTGAAACGGAAGGCTTCTAAAACAAGTCAAGTGGACGACGATGGCTTTACTATAGTTGACGGCAAGAAAAGTCGATCACGGAGCAATTTTTGAGCTGCATCGCTAGTGCTCACCATCGTCATGCATATTTCCCGGTTGTACTTACAGACATTGAGAGAGGAGCCATGGTCTAATCAGTGCCGAATTAAGGGCTTTGCTGAAGATGACGAGAATGAAGCTGTACTATAAATTTTAAGTCCTTCATCATCGAGGTTCCCGGGTTGCAAAAGGCTGGCATACAAACACCCGAATTTCACCAGGCGAGAGTTGCATGTAGATGTTACAGGGAAGCATTACCAAACCCAAGTGTGGTGTGATAATAATTGTGTTTGTGGTGTAATATAAACCCAAGTCTAATTAGTCTGTGATATATTTATGTAAAGGGTCTTTTGCCACCCAAATTATTATACATATTGCTATTATTATTGTATTACAACTTTACATCAGGTCCAAAAACATGATGCAGAATTTCAAAAACATTCAAAAAACAATAAAGATTTTCAAACATGTATAATTGTTTTTCAATATCAAACTTATAATTAACAAAAATACTATGCTTTTACATTATAACTTTGCATTATAAGAATCACTAGTTTACACAAAGACATTAAATTATTTAGTATCTTAAATCTCTTTGAGTTTACGCGATTAGTCGGCGTCATGTGTATCGCGCTGTTTAGTAGCCAGCTTAGGAATCGCCGGATCATTACACCACCTCTTGCCCAGTCTTCATGAATTTCGACAAACGTTGTCCAGAAATTTCACCACAAAAAAAAATCGTGTTGTAATGAGCCTTCTACTGCTTGACCCTCAGCTGCGTCGTTGGAATGGTAGGTCGCAGCAGCCATCCTGAGAGTATTATGAGAGCCGGTGATTCGGTCCGGTCTTTACGGCAATCACGCTTCCTCTTCTCTATCTTCATAAGCTTTGATATTATTTCGGTATTCATCAGTTTACTCAATTTAATCATTGGTAGGAAATCTGTTTTTATTATTTGATTCATTTGATTACACTTAATTATGACGTGACTAAAATCGTTGACATTTAATAGCTATTATCTATGACATTGACAAATCAGCATTGCATTCTGTTGTAGCAATTAAAAAGGAGAGCTTATTAAATATAAATATTCTAATAAGTCAGAATGAAAAAGTTTTTATTTTATTTATTTTATTCACGGTGCGGCGCAAGCGTTGTGTCAGTTGTGTGTCGTTCCTATACATTTTGTATGAAATATGAAACAGGCCTACTAGAGAATGGGCAGCAGTCTTCTCTATGCATTTTCAACACATTTTCAACACAATACTGCGATCGCCAACCCGCCTGCCAAGCGTGGCGATAATGGCAAACATCAACATTTGACAAGCATCAAAAACGCCCCGACCTCGTCACACCCGACGATGAGGTGGAGACCATGTATGAGGATATTTCTAGAGTCATGCATGGGTCTAAAACTCACTTCACCGTTGTCATGGGGGACGTCAACGCGAAACTGGGCAAACGAAACGTTGATGAGCTGCGAGTGCAATTTGGAGTTGGACGTCGGAACCACCGGGGTCACCTACTTGCCAGTTTTATGGAGAAGGAAAGCCTCTTTATGATGAACTCCTTCTTCAGAAAACGTCAGCACAGAAAGTGGACCTGGCAGAACCCTGATGGTGCAACAAAAATGAGATTGACCCCATAATGTCGACAAAAAGCAAGTATTCAATTATGTCTCTGTGATCAATGCGGTGAAAACCGGAAGTGATCACCGCATAGTAAGAGGCATATAGAACTTAAAAGTCAAGTTGGAAAGATCTCGACTGATGAAGTCTACGCTCCGCCCGGCAACTACCCAAGTCCTAAACCCCGAGAGCTTTCAGCTCAAACTTCAGAATCGTTTCAAGTGCCTAGGGAGCACCGTGGACGATTTTAGAAATTATCCATACGGTCGGGTTTAAGATCTTTAAGACCCGTCGTACAAATAGAAACAAAAAGCTCTCTGATCCTACTATACAGCTCATGAAGGAGAGGCGCAAGATGATCCTCCAGTCTTCAGATGATGCGCTAAAGTACCCGGCAGCTCAGTAGACGGATCTCTAAGTCCTTGAAAAGTGACATTCGCCGTTTTAATGCAGACCGCACTAAGGACGCGATAGAGCGGAATAAGGACTCCAAGGTCTTTGGTAGAGATCTGTTTATTGGGCAGAGTCAGCTTGCAAAACTGAATACCGATGATGGCAGGATCGTATCCGCCTAACCTAACCAAAGAAGAAGAATTGCCAAACTTAATTTGCAATGGGCAGGACACATTGCTCGCAGAACAGATGGCTGATGGGGTGAAAAGTTCTGGAGTGGCGACCGCGTACCGGAAGACGTAGCGTTGGAAGGCCTCCCACAAGATGAACCGATGACCTTGTAAAGACCGCAGGAATCCGCTGGATGCGGGAAGCACAGAATCGGTCGAAGTGGCGGTGCTTGGTCTATGTCCAGCAGTGGACGTCTTTCGACTGATATGATGATGATGATGAAACGGGCGGTGCAATGCCCGCGCGGCGGCGCCCGCTGGTCCGACACAACGCTCGCGCCACTCGCCCTTTGTGTATGTCCCGCGCCTTAAGAGCCAAGAACAAAGAAAACATTCAGTAATGGGCGGATTTCACTAATGAAATTGAACGCGTTCAGCACATCTAAACACGTTCAAGATATAAATGATTTTTACTTTAAGTATAACACAACTTGTTACGAAATCTATAAAGAATTATTTTTAACCGACTTCCCCAAAAGGAGGAGGTTCTCAATTCGGTTGTATGTTTTTTTTTTTTTTTTTTTTTTTTTTTTTTTTAATGTGTGTTACCTCATATCTCCGTCATTTATGAACCGATTTGGAAAATTCTTTTTTTATTGGAATGGATATACTTCCCGATTGGTCCCATTTTTATCAAAATTTAGTTCTGATGATGGAATCCATGACAAATTGAGGGAACTCCTCAAATATTATAGGCATACACATAGCGATTTCGGTATTTTCAGCAACCAGTTAAGCATTTGCATTCAGAAAGTATCAGTTGGTGAAGTGGAACTGATGAAGAAGTCCACAGATGGCCAACGGAACTTCTCAATGATAAGTATTTCACGGGTGGCGTCATTTATGAACCGATTTAGAAAATTATTTTCTTATCTGAAAGGTAAGGTACTTTCAGATTGGTCCTATTTTGATCAAAATTCAGTTCTGGTGATGAAATCCATGACGACTTGCGGGAAATCCTCAAAAAAATTATAAGGAAAACAGGATCTGCTGATGGCATCCCAGACAAATCGAGGGGAACCTTCCAAAATCGTAGTGGCGACTAGTGCGTTTGTAATTTTTTTTTCATTAAGCATTTTGCACTACTATTTAATGAAGGTCTGGAGTCGATCTGGTGATGGAGCCGAAAGACAGTTGAGGGAACTCCTCAACGATTTACAGCAATTACCTGGTGTTTGGTCTTGATTAATTTGTATTGATGAGAACTTTACACCTAGATGGGTTGTGACTGTCATTAGGGGTTTGATGATGAAGACGAAGGACAGTCAAGGGAACTCCTCAACGTTTTACAGTAGCTACCTTGTGTTCGGACTTAATTCATTTTAAGGATGATAAGATGATAACTTCCTGTCACTGTTAATTGTGTCGCAGGTAGTGTTATACGAACTTGTGTGGGGTGGGTAGGTATCAAAACTAAAAAGTGAAAAATAAAAACTTTTAACAAAAAAAAAACAACCGACTTCCAAAAAAAACACTACAAAGTGAAAAATAACTTTAATTTCGGAAGTCGGTGGCAAAAAACGAAAATTCAAAACCAAAGACACCGACTTCCGAAATTAAAGTTATTTTTCACTTTGAAGTGTTTTTTTTGGAAGTCGGTTGTTTTTTTTTTGTTAAAAGTTTTTCGATAAATGTTTATGAAATACGTATAAAGTGGTGCTCGAATTTTTTTTTACTTAAAAATCATTTTTCAAGATTGTCGACTCCTTAACCAGTCATGTGGACCAGGAGGGTTTTACTTTGGTTGAGGGCAAGAAAGGTCGAACCCGATGCAGCCGCAACAAACGCGGTGCCCCCCACCTTGCTCCTGTACATTTCCCGGTTGGATCCACAGACATCGAGAGAAAAAGAGCTAAGGTCTAATCAGTGCCGATTTTTTTGTGGTTTTACTTGAGTGTATACTTGTACGAGTCATGTATCGTACTAGGCACGCACGTACTACATACATCAGCACATTTCCGTCACTTTGCACAAATTATAGTGTAACGTGACAGTACACGATCAGCATTCATAGTCAGCTGTACTCATTCATATAGCATTAGTTACGTGGTAGTTAAATATATTCAATAAACCATCATCTTTGGCTATCCGTGACTTATCATTTCAAGCTATCATCCAAGGTGGGTGCGACCCATTCAGCAGCGCATACAATACTGAATTTACAGAGTCGATTATTTTGTCACTAGAATGAAATGATATGACCTACGCCCCTATTATTATTGTATCACTAACATGATGCAGTATTTCAAAAGCATTTCAAACAATAAGATTTCTAATGTTTTTATTTAATTTTTTTCAATGCAAAAGTTATATAGGTATCTAACAAAAATACTATACGTATACAATACATTATAATAATCACAAGTTTACACGAATAGTCAGCGTCCTGTATCGCCAGCTGTCCAGGAGCTTAGGAATCGCCGGACCATTTCCCCTCTCGCCCAGTCTTCATGAATTTCAAAAGATGTTTGTGCGGTACTTTGACCACAAAGAAATTTGAATTCGTGTTGTGACGACGCGAAATTTGTTTTCAC
The DNA here is from genome assembly GCA_948150665.1 of Conistra vaccinii. Lineage (NCBI taxonomy): Eukaryota > Metazoa > Arthropoda > Insecta > Lepidoptera > Noctuidae > Conistra > Conistra vaccinii. The sequence goes on from OX411329.1 coordinate 20,615,691, forward strand.
AAAATTTCCCAACTATTTTTTGGGCTTTTTTAAAGTAATATAACCGGGACACGTAGTTATACCAGCGTCGTTAGAGCAGCAGGACGCTCCAGTTGTTGCAGTACCGCACTCTTTACGACAACCATACTTCCTCTTCTTTTTCTCCATCTTGATAAGTCTTGATGTTATTGTGGTAGTCCTCAGATCACTTATACTATCATTGGCAGTTATCCTGTTTCTATTTAATTACTTGTTTACCAATGTAAACAAACAGAAATTATAACTTTAATTTGACGTGACAAATATCTTTGACATTGACAAATAAACATCAGCCATGCATTCCGTTGCATGAGAACTTATTTTAATGTTATATAATAATAAAATATTAATGGAGTTACGAAATCAATATTTATGATGGTAGGATTCATAAACGTTTATGTAGGTAATAAAAAGTTGCCCAAAACCTTTTATACGCTTATCATTTTTAATATACTTCAAGAAGTACATCTATGGTTGCGTTTGAAAAGTAGCATCGTTTTGTGAAATGGATCGCTTCGCGCGACGTATAATGACAACATTTTTTCCTTCGACTCGTTTATTGTACGAATGACTAGAATACGGAAAGTCACAATTTTATATGCGACTTAGGAAGACGAGCGGCAGTTCGAATTCGACTAGAACGAGCGTAAACGCGAGAATTGGCCTCCCATCAGTTGCTTAGAGGCCTTTGCCTTCTGTCTGAAACATATTACACATTTATGAATTAATTTTTTGACATACATTAATCCATTGGTTATCCAATATTTTTGATTTAAGTTACACAGTAATAATTTTGGACCTGCATGTAAAAGCTTTTCATGTTCAGACCTAATAATACAGTTAGTAACATGTGATTCTTTGGGTAGAATAATCTGATGTTTATGATCATATGGAATATCAGAATGGTGTAGCCTGCCACCTACTCGCAGGATACCTAAGCTATCTATAAAGGGACATAAGCTTTGTAAAGGACCTTTTACACTTTTACTGTTTTTTAGACATTCAATTTCTTCTTTATAATATAGTTCTTGTTCATTCTTAATAAGCAACATCAAAGCATTATTTAATTCAGAACTTAAGAGATATTTGTGAGCTATTTTGCCACCTTTTATGCTATTAATAAACCGCATTACATAAGCCAATGTACGTACCATTCTGTGAATGCTAGAATATTTACGTATTTGATCGAAAACATTGCTAGTACCTGAAGACACTTGGCTGGCGGAGAATGCTGACCCGGTTTTTGCTTCAGGTAAGTTTGCAGGTAATTCTATTTTAAAATTAAATTTATATTCACTGTCGTGCAAAAATTCAGGACCATCCCACCACAGGCTGCAGGCATGAAGCTCATTTGGCGCAACACCCCTACTAACATAGTCTGCAGGGTTATTCTCAGTGTTTACATATAGCCACTGACAGTTAGGCATATTTTTAGCGATTGCCCTTACCCTATTTGCAACATAAGCGTTAAGTTTCATGGGTTCTGTGTGCAACCATGCGAGAACAATTTGTGAGTCAGTAAATAAGTACACATTGCTTATATTATACTTTAGTTTCAGCGTGCAATAAACCTTTGCCATAAGCATGGAAAGAAGCAGAGCAGCGTTAAGTTCTAAGCGCGGTACAGTTTTGTTTTTATTTTGAAGCGGATTTATGCGCGATTTTGAACACAACAAATACATTTTAACTTTACCATTGTGATTTATAACTCGCAGGTACACGCAGCATCCATATGCCGTAGTACTGGATGCATCTGAGAATCCTATTAGTTCAATTTTACATAACTCAGTTATATGTATATTTCTATTGATAAAAATTGGTTTCATTTCTGCTAGACTAGAATAGAAATCATGCCATGCTTTCCTAGTATCATCATCAGGCATAGAATCCCAATCAGTTTTGGAAACCCATAATCTTTGCATTATAGCTTTTGCTTGTACTATAATGGGACTAACAAAACCCATGGGATCAAACATTTTCCCAATATAGGAGAGAATATCTCTCTTGGTAAAATTATGATTATTTAATGTTTCTGGACAAGACATTTTAAATTTATCGCCTTTAACCATCAATTGTAAGCCCAAAGTCTTTAAATTATAATCATCGCTTTGTAGCTCTAAATCATCAAAATGCTGTTCAGCTGAAGGAATGTCAGACAATATTCTATTATCATTTGATGACCACTTATGTGTATGAAAGCTACCTAACTTCAAAAGCTGGCGAATCTGTGACTTAGCTTCTAAAATAATATCCAAGTTATTATCTGCATAGAGAATATCGTCTACATACGTACAATTTTCTATAATGAATGAAGCTAGCGGGAAATTGTCTTTATTTTGTGCCGCTAGTTCTTTAAGACAACGAGTGGCCAGATAGTTTGAACTTTTCAACCCATATGTGACAGTGTCAAGCCTAATGCATTGGATTGGCTCGTCGGGGCTATCTCTCCACAGTATGTTTTGCAGGGAGGTATGCTCCGGTGTTACACGTATATTTCTAAACATCTGTTTTATGTCAGAAGTAAATGTAAAATCACCACAACGAAATAATAACAATATCTCAAACAAATCTTTTTGAACAATGGGTCCATTTAAAAGCAGATCATTAAGTGACACTTTTTTGCTAGTTTTCATCGAACCATCAAACACAGTACGCAGCTTAGTGGTTTTACTGTCAGGTTTCAAGACTGCATGATGTGGCAAAAAATATATAGCATTTTTGTTTAATTCGTACAGTCTAATGTCTACATACTGACCGTGATGTAAATTTAAATATTCATGAATGAACTTTTGGTACTCGGAGAAAAGTTTGGGATCTTTATGTAATTTCTTCTCTAAGTTTAAAAATCTTTTTAATGCAAGATTAAAGGAATCACCCAAGGAGTCATTGACTTCACTAAGAGGTAATTTCAATGGTAAAGAGACTACAAAACAATTTTCCTTTAACTGAACAGTGTCATTAAAAATATATTCGCAGAGCTCTTGCTCTGATGATCTTTCATCGTAGATCTTTGGAACATCTTCTGTTTTCCAGAACTGAGTTAAGGTTTCATTAATATCTGACTCACATGTATTACATTTTAAGCTTACCTTATTACAGACTTTTGTTAAATTAGTGTGTGGTAGGGTACCTCCAACAATATATCCAAACTGAGTGTTAACAAAATGTGGCTGCGGACTGCTGGCCTCTGTTGCAGACTGCTGGCGTTCACGCAGCGCCGGCAGCTCTGAAGGCAGCAGCACCTGGAAAAATATGTCCGCTCCCATTAATAGATCAATCTCAGCTGGTACATTAAACTGATCATCGGCCAGTTTAATGCTTTTAGGCATCAAAATGTCTGAGGTACTGAATTTATACTGAGGTAAGTTACAGGTTATCTCTTGAACAACATGACATGTGGCCGCAACCTTGAAAGGATTGCTTAGTGAATAGATTTCTATAGGTAAGCAATGCTTCAACCTCGTTTTTGAATTTGTGATACCAACTACATTGACATTGCTACGATCAGGTTCCAAATCAAGCAGCTGTAATGCCCTTTGTGTAATAAAGGTCAGCTGGGACCCGCTGTCAAGCAGTGCTTTAACATGGATTTCACTGCCGTCCCGAGCGATAAGTTTCACTTTAGCTGTGGGCAAAAGAACATCATTACTGTTGTTGTTACTTGCTGCTAATGATGCAGTTGACGCTGAGCCAGTGGTTTCTGTATTGCACACATTTTTATCAGTGCCACGATGCAGCAGGGTATTGTGTGCTTCTTTGCACTTTGCACATCGAAAGTGATACCTGCACTTCCCATTGTGAGTGCATAAGCAAATATTGCACAGGCCTTTTTCATTGGCAAACTTTACTCGTTGATCTACATTCAGTAATTTAAAATTGTTACAAGAATGAAGTTTATGTTTCAACTTACAGTATAAGCATGAAGGCTCCTGAGCAGCTGTGTTGGCCACTAGCCTTCCAGCGGCTTGGCCTGTCTCTTTAGGCGATTGGCGTGGCTGCCCGTAGGAGATCCCCGGTTCAGCATTTTCAAGCGCCAGCGCTCGTTCATCCATGTAATCTAAGAAGGCTTCTATAGTTGGCTCTTCCTCGGCGTTCCTCTCGAGTTGAAATGCACGAGAGGTGTACGCATCTAATTTTCGATACAAAATACATAAAATTATAGCATCCCAAAATTTAACATTAGGCTCCAAGTTACTTAGAGCGGCAAGCATTTGTTTTAAATTTGACACAAATTCTCTTAAGTTAGATGCCGTTGACTTTGATAGCGGCTTAATATCTAATAATAAATTGATGTGCTCATTTATTTGTCTATGCCTATTATTATATCTCTTATTTATTATTTGCAAGGCCTTTACATAACTTTCACCTGTCAAAGGTAAATTTTTTATTAGGTCATAAGGCTCGTTTTTTAAGTACGAACGTAAATAGTAAAGTTTCTGAACATTGTCAAGGCACTTATTGTTGTCAATTAAAGAGTTGAACAGGTTAATAAATGGTACAAATTCGGTGAACTTACCACTAAATATTTGTATGTCAATCGGAGGTAAATTAACTTTAGGCATTGATTGTGACTTAGGAGCTGAATGATTGTCGCTAGCATTAGCACTGTTACGGCGATTGAGTTCCTCATCGATTGCTGTGATGATGAAATAATAGCTATTTTCCACTTGCTCGATATCCTCCTTGTCCTCTGGATGGAGTGAGAATATTTTTATATTGTGGGATTCGTATTGCGTAAACGTGTCAATTAACTTTTGCCGTTTAGCTACTAAGGTTTCTTTGGGAATACTGAGTAATGATTGCGAGCAAGCAGATTGTAACCTCGTGATCGTACCTTTCAAGTAGCCACGTGCGGCGACTAGATCCTTCAGCTCCATGGTTATTATTTAACACTACGGTATACTATGTTCTAATTTTAAAGCTAAGTATTTAAAACTATGCACTGCTTTGCCGATTACAATATTTTTTATAAGAAAACCGCGCACAACACACTGACGCAGACGCACGCCACGACAAACGCTCCGTCGGCCGCTCGCTATGCCGGGTAGCCGCCGGCGCCAGCACACTACAAAATGGCGGCTGTCGTATTCTCGCGTTGGCCCCGCCTACTTCGTCTGGTACAAGCGTCGTTCGCACCGTGTCCCAGATCGCTGCGCCCGTCTTCTTGACTGTGTGTGTGTGTGTGTGCTGTGCTGCTGCTGCCGTGCACCCACACTTTTCTGTGTTGAACGACGAACGAACGTTGATGCACCAATATAGGTATTGAACTATTGAGGGATGATCAGGTAGTACGTCTTCCTTTATGTCTGCACTGCTGCCCCGACGGGAAAACTAGATAGGCACTATCGTAGGTATGGCCTGTTTTTTCTTAGGTACACTTCCTGGCACTGCCGACGGAGAATAGGTACCTACGGTAGGTATGACGATTGTATGTATTCACTTACTGCGTCTGCATTGCCGACGTAGAATACAATCTGCACTTCCTTCAACGTATATAGGTATGGGGTTTTTGAGCGCGAGGTATGTAATTTGCACAAACTATCGTGCCTGCCTGACAACTGGTGACGCGTCTGCACTGCCGACGGCCGACGTAGAGGCGATGCTGGAATCTTCACCGAAATTTCTTGAACTCGAAGGACCATGTGGGAATGTGTGTGTGGATGGATAACTGTACTTCCAATAAAATTAAGCCAGTTGTTTTAAAACGGATTATATTATTCCAATTATCACCAATCCAATCAAATACCAGGCAAGGCAGGAGCACTATGTTGTATCAACCTATCGCGAACCCGATCCGTGAGGAAGTGAACGAACATTCATAGAGAGATGGCTACCGAGAGCGCATGCTAGTGATGTTCGTATTCATAAAGTATTTGCTATTTAGTAACATTTAGTGTTGGGATTCCAACACCACATACGCCTCAAAAAGATGTCAGCACAACTGAAGGGGTCCGCTAGGGCCGATGCCTGCCGGGGTTGCGGGAAGGTCCTAAGAGGAGACCGTGGCTCCTGGCAACCCAACGTTTAAGCCACGCTTGCCGGGGTTGGTCCGCCTCGGCCTTTGGTTGCCTCGGCAAGTACGTTAAGCCGTTGGTCCCGGCTATCATTCGTGGATCTTTGACTGTCGTTACGGGTCGTCAGAAGCCCGAAAGTCTGACAATCAGTCTTACCAAGGGGTATCGTGTAACCCCGTAAAATATCGTGTTACCCAGTAACTGGTTTGTGGAGGTTAGATAGGCAGCCGCTCCATGTAAAATACTAGTATTCAGCTGCATCCGGTTAGACTGGAAGCCGACCTCAACATAATTGGGAACAAAAAAACAAAAAACCCGACTGCAAAAACACATAACTGAAAAGAGAAAAACTTTCTCTTTTCAGTTATGTGTTTTTGCAGTCGGGTTTTTTGTTTTTTTGAATAATTTTCTTTATTTCAAGATTTTTAGTTTTATTAATATATCTTAACTTGGAATTGACTCATTACCAGCTTTTATTTGATACCAATATTGAAGTAATTTATTTTAAAAAAAAAAACCTTCCCCTTCCTTTTTTTTGTATTTGCAGATGCAATACATAAATATTATATAGCCTATGTCATTTCTACAATTAAGACGAATCTAACGACACCTCCTATGTTAAAATCCATCAAGTTGTTTAGGCTACAGAGCGTGCCAAAGAAATAGACATACATACATACATACATACATACAAACATACATACATACATACATACTCTCGAAAAACATTACCCTCCTTCTGGGGCAGTCGGGTAAAAAGCTGGGGAGATTGATATTGTACTTAATTTGTAAATAATGGTGTATATATGAGAATTCTATTCTTTTCCCTCATTCCAGACCCAAGAATCAACAAGCAATTATGGAACTGCTTGTAGAATAACTATAGCTACGTAGAATAACAATTTAAAGTAACAACACTTCTCGTGCCAAAATATACTAATGCGACATTCACTGAAAATCAGCGCTGTGCTGTGGATCCCCCGTGGGTAGCACAGCGTGGAAGCCTTCTTATCACAGTCTTGACGTGCACTATTTCTGTTCTCTATTTTGTTTACTCATGTCTTTTTGTATGCACGTGTATCTGTGATGAATAAACCTATTTTTCTTTATTTTCTTTCTTTCTATTCTTACTCATAAAATCATCACTATAATACATTTTTTCTTTACCTCCTTTTAAAACTTTCAAACTCCACTAAGCAGTACCTACCTAAATCAAGTCCAGACCCCACTAAATCCCGCCATGTTTTAAAAAAGTCGGTTTCGTTTCACATTCCAACAGCACTAGTTTTAAGCTTGGCACTAACTTTAGCTTAATTACAGCCTGAAACCGAGCGAATGATGGACACTTTGAAGCTTTAGCACTGCATAATAGTTCGTCCAAATGTTTTCGTTTGCAACTGTGTTAAAATTGAAGAGGTTTCGAATAACTTTCGGTTCGGTTTGGTTAACGAATCTGATGGATATTTTTAGGTGGTGTGGAAGTAAATGTATTTTGATCCGGTTTATAGTCAATACTACAGTTCCTTATTCAAAAACATTATATTCATCGTCGTTATTCTGTTCGGGTCCGTTAGGGCCGATGCCTACCACCGGGGTTGTGGATAGTCCTAAGGGGAAACCGTGGCCCCCGTCTAGGCAAGGGAAGGAACACGGGTGGGTTTTAGTCAGTAAAAGTCTGACACGCCCTTCTGCTCCGCCCAGAGCGGGAGAAGTCATTTGATGATATCCCACCCAAAAAAAAAAAAAAAAGCCCAAGATGTCTGCACAGAATGTCTTTCTTTCATACTTCTCTATTACCCGTCATATTAACATAATTCACTTCCCTCCTTCCAATATAATCTTTAACAAAATCTATTCTTCTGTTCTTTGGTCTAAGTCTTTTATTATAGCCACCCATATTTATAATTTTCCTTCCAGATCTGGCAAGAATATTACATAGTTGCAAAGTAATATAGAAACGGACCTTTCCTAGAGTATAAAAGTTCATTTGGAGATGCAGGATTGAGTGTAAGCTGCGTTTTCACTTAGCGTTCTGAACAGTGCAGGCATCTGTGCGCAGAAACATGTTCGTTCCCCTAACCACATTTATCTACCGTACTAGCTTTCGCCCGCGGCTTCGCCCGCGTTGGTGTCAGAAATTATCACACGGGATGTACTACCGGAATAAAAAGCACCCTATATGCTAATCCAGGCTATAAATCCGTTCAGCCGCTTTTGCGTGATTGAGTAACAAACATACAAACTGTCACATTTATAATATATACTATACTATAGTAGGATTAGTAAGATAGTAGCAAGTAGGATAAGTAGGATAGTAGGATAAACGGAGTTCGCTTAATACACTTAGTGAAAACGTTGCTTTTAATAAGAAATTGGCAAGCGTTTGTTACTTACATAACGAATAGTATGGTCGACCGAGCTCTGCTCGAGTGGAAATAAAAAAACGGAGTTTTCCAGAAATGAGACCTGCCTAGATCAACTTTTCGCCCCCGTTTCATCGAAATCGTTAGAGCCGTTTTCGGGAACGTGATTAAAAATAAAATACAACAAATATTGCTAATTTAATAGTAGGTATATGATATAGATACTTTCCAAGAACTTGTAACAAACCAAAAATCCTATATAACCACCTTTCTAAAATTAGTAAATAATAAATTGAATATAAGATCAGCCATTAAACTCTCCATCGAATAATAACACCAACTGAATATTTAAATATCAAATCAAGCAAATCCGAATAGAATTTTAATTTTCAATTTTATATTACAGAATACAGAAATCGTGTTTTAGGCCGGAAATTAAAATCCAATAGCCTGAAAACGCGTACCACGGACAATCGCACTCAGTCGCTGAAAAAAAAACGTTGCTTAGTGCGTGAAGAGGCACGCGTAGAATAGGGTTCAGTAGATTGTTTTATCATAGTGAGAGATACACCGGATACACGTCTGTGTAAAGAAAATGTCAATTGACCGATTAATCGGTAAGTACATATTTGTTTTGTTGCCCAGTTTGTATTCTACACAATCTACACATGAGCTCAAACTCTCCTTAACATACAATATTCTGTGCAATTTCTGATCATGTTTGTCTGCTCTGCAAATACGCCTGTTTTAAAGTAGTTTCAATCAATGAACAGGGATGATGACTTAAGAAAAAAAAGAAATTCTACTATTTAGTTCGTCAGTCAGATTATTTAAATAATATAAGACACGTATTTTTTGCATTATCATATTACTAAAAAATTATTTAGATAAAACGCATTAAAGTTGGGAAGTGGCGACTCGCTACGTCACAATGAAATTTAAAATCTAACAGAGAGTGACGTCATGCCACATTTTAACTCAATGTATTGCCGTAAACTGTTGATTATGTAAAAAATTCAAAAATACGTGAACAATATTTTTTAATAACCTATCTGATGAAATAAAAATTAACATTCTCTGCACATCCTGCCGCAGTCATTTGCTATTTTTTTACTTGTTTTGTGTACTACTAACACTAGTGATAGGTATCTTACTAACAAATTGGACCATATTGTTGTCCGAACTAAAACAATAAATAAAATTAAAAATACTAGTAACAGAGTCTACGGAACCCAAAAAAATCCGATGTTAGTAGGGGACATCACAGGAAATGAAATGGTCTGGTCGACCGCGGCCCAGACATGTTAGAATCAATATGGCTGAAGGCGTGTGAATTATTCCGAAAATGCCCGATATTTTTTTCTCTTTCCACGTACTTTTCTTTGAAAGGTTTTAGGCTGTGTTTTTGACATGCAAGGATGAACGAAGGTAATGTCAGGAATTCCATTAAAAAAGTAAATAGTTTATCATCAAAAAGATTAACACATAACATTACATCACGCTTGTAATCACCGAAGACGTAGGCAGAGGTGTACCTATAGTACACCCAGTACTATAGGTACTCCTGTGCCTGCTGACCATGAGGTCCTGGATTCGATTCCCGGGTCGGATAAAATGTTATTGAAAGAAAAAAGAAAAAAAAGGAAAAGAAAAAAAAAAAAAAGAAAAAAAAGAAAAAAGAAAAAAAAAAAAGAAAAAAAAGAAAAAAAAAGAAAAAAAAGAAAAAAAAAAAAGAAAAAAAAGAAAAAAAAGAAAAAAAAAAGAAAAAAAAGAAAAAAAATAGGTTTATTCATCACAGAAGCACGTGCATGCAAAAAGAAATGAGCGCGCGTTGCGCGTATCGCGTTTTTCCATCTGGAATTTCTCAGTAGCAGCCCGGAGTCTGGATTTTTGCCCTGTTAATGGCAATCCTCCTCACCCCCTATAACATCGGTCTCAAACATAACTGGCGAAATGTGGGTGTACTATATAATAGGTATACCTCTGCCCAACCTAAAGCAAAAACCTTACCAAATTAAAATGTATCTACCAAACCACCATTCACAAATCCACGTTCTCAATTAATAACCTTCCATTCAATAGAATGACTCAATTATTCAGCTATAAATTATGATCATACCCTTCAATACATGCGACCTTTTACAATATTCTATTCTCTATACAAATGTCAAACAAAAACTACATCGATATTAGTGCAAGCAATCGTTCTCATCGACTGTTGGTTCAAAGGTGGCTATTGTACGGGAGAGCGATCGACAGCAGTTTCATTACAACCCACAGTCTAGCCCTTGTATAATTAATCAGAGCGAAGTGTTGGGATATGATCGATTAGAAATTCGATGTCAATTTATTCATTTTCTTTATCTTGACTTTACAGCTCATCACTGACTAAAGAAGAAGAAGAAGAAAGTAAAATGCGTTTATTGGCAGTACAGCAAAAAAAAACACCTTTTATAATGCCAAAAGAGCCGTAGCTAAGCATAATTTCAAATCCATAGATGTATTATTAAAACTAGCGTTTATCTATTGTCAAATCACACCATTCATGTCATCACTCTTTTCAGTGTCGTCATGTACGGTACGATACTATTATAATTTTTGAAGTTAAGCTTAATCATGAAACAAATATACCAGTCATACACGCATGCACGCACGTACGCACGCACGCATGCACTCGTACGTTTTTAGTCATGCACGTCAAATGTCAATTACTACGAACAATGCAAAAAATCATAGAAGTATTTAAAAAAGATTAAGTGAATAAGCAAGAGAGGATGACAACCTTACTATTCTTCCGTTGCGGTACCTAATCCTTATTTACATTTTCCCAAGAAAAATGGAAATGAACTGCGGAAATAGGTAACTACAACGATTTGAATACGAAAACGCAGTCTATCGTCTTCAAATATTTTTCCGATAACTATTCAGATAAGTAATCGATATTTCAATTATCTCCAAAACGCTTTATTTCAATTGGAATAACCATTCTTACAATCAATTCCATATCGATATTAATTTAATCTCACCTTTCCCACCCTGTCCCCTCACTACTGCGGTCGTGTGAGTGGCTTCGGCACGTGTTAACTATGAACAAAAGATTGGGATAACCCCATTTATCTCGAGCCGGGCTTGTGCCGTGTGCTCCAACAAATTAAACACACATCAAATCCGAGTTATGGGTAGGAGGGTTAAATTAGAATTTCGTCACTATCTCCTCAAAGATCTTTAGTCAAGAGACATGTTTCATGTCTTAAGCCTAGCGTTTTATGACCGTCTTTTAAGGCTTGCTTTTGGGTTAAGTCCTACGGAATAACCCTAATGCTCTGTCTGTACTTAGGCTAGGCTCTTAATTAGTACAAAGTGATACACGGCTTTTACATCTCTCTGAAAAGCTAGGCAAACTTAAGCTGTAATACCTAATGTACCTCTACTTAGTACATTCACAGTTCATCTATACTACTAATATAATACCTAAAGCTGAAGACCTTGATTGTTTGTTTGAACGCGCTAATCTCTGGAACTACCAGTCGGATTTGTTTTTTATTAACCGACTCCCAAAAGGAGGAGGTTCTCAATTCATCTGCATGTCTTTTTTTTTTTCTTTTGTTTGTTTGTTACGCAATTTCTCCGTCAATTGTGAACCGATTTTGAAAATTGTTTTTTTGTTTGAAAGGGTATGCTTCCGAGGTGGTCCCATATAAATTTTATGAACGTTAATTGGATAGTTTTTGAGTTAGCTTCAATAATACGTATTTTTCTTCCCACTTAGTTTACATCCTTCCAATTACTGTTATTTACATAGTAGGTTAGTGGTATTCGAATTTGTGTGGGGTAGGTACCACTACTAAAAAGTGCAAAATGAAAACTTTTTACAAAAAAAAAGAACAACTGACTTCCAAAAAAGACACTACTAAGAACTTTAATTTCGGAATTCGGAGGCAAAAAACGAAAATTCAAAAACAAATACACCGACTTCCGAAATTAAAGTTATTTTTGACATTGTAGTGTCTTTTTTGGAAGTCGGTTGTTCTTTTTTGTTTTAATTATTGTGATAGGCTATTTAAAATCACGCTGCGACCATTAGGGGCCGAGCAAAAAGAAAAAAGTCTGAAAGAACGCTAAAACGAAAACGAAGTAATAGCGCGTGCGGACGATGCGATGCGATAGGGTGGGACGGGGGAACAAGTTATACACGGACGAAGTCGCGGGCCGAAGCTAGTAGGTACTTAATGTAGGAATCCATGTAAATTGTGTTTCCTACTTGACAAGAAACTGAACTGCTACTGTCTTAGGTACTGTCAACTGTGGCATCTTTACTTTCCATGAACAACTTTACCCATAGACAAATATTTCTGGATTACTAAAAATCTGTTAGAAATACTTGATTTTTGTACTCTTGTATCTCTTTGATATTAAATGGCGGCAACAGATTTTTAGTAATCGAGAAATCGGCTGCGCTACGGTAAAACAAAGTAATTGCAGTCAAGCAAAATTATCAGGAGGAGCAAAAAACCGAAAATCACAAATTTAAAACGTACTGGCGACAACTTCAGTACTTTTGTTATTTCATAATTTGTAAAATAATTAGTTCTATCTGTTTCAAAGCAATTTTTTGAGTAATTTTTGGTAACTTTCCTTTAAATTGAAAAAAATATTTTTCTATAGACATAAAATTAATATTAAATAAAAAGAACAATTCAGTAAGAAAGTAACTACAGTCACTTTGTTTTTTAAATAATTTAAAAAGAGATGGACAAGTTAAGTTTTAGTTTTAATAACAAAGTAAATGCATTTAATTGTTTTTAACAAAGACAATGAAGCCATTTAAAAATGAATATGTCTACTATAAGATTTGTTGGCTTTTGCTTTTTATGAATCACATAATTTGTAAGAATTGTAAAAACTAGTTCATCTTAGGATTTATTAAGATATTAAGTGTCACTCAAGGAATAGGGCATGTATATGTATAAAGGTTACCTAAAATAAATTCAAAAATCATAGGAATAAGTTGAAATCATTTGTCATCATCAATTGTGACCACCAGAATGATTCTGAAGTTTCCCCACAAATATTGTAAGTAACCTATAGTCATTCTAGTAATGAAATATAGCTAAAAAATTTAATGAATATTATAGATTTTATTATTAAGAACTGTCATATTGTACTACTATTATTATGAACGAAAAGAGCGGTTATCTTGTTATTCATTATGTTAGTAATTTTTAATCATAATATTTTTTTATCAGAGACTTGATTACACCAGAAGATATAGGTATTGACACAGGAAAAAAGGTATAAAATCTATTATTTTAAAGAATATACAGGTTGTTAGGCAGAACGTTGAACATACGAAAATGGTGGATAGGTTCATCTGCTACTTACTCAGCCCTAATTTATTTGACCCTGGCCCCCTGGATATTTTTTTTTTGCTTTCTTCTAGTTTCTTTTTTAACTTTAAAGTGTATTTTTTATTAAAAATGGGTAAAACAAACAATATTTTTGTTTTTTTTTTATCTTTAATGTTGGCAGATTCTTATAAAATTGTTGCTTTATTCAAATGTTAGCTAGAAAAAAAGTTATGAGTCCTCAAACTTACAGAAAGATGTAAAAATTATGAAATAACATTTTAAGCTTTTTTTTTATACAAGCAAATTACATACCATTAGAAAGGTCACACACTAGGGATGTTTTGCTAGAATTGGAACTCCTCAATCTTTTTTTGTTTTTTTTTAATGCATATTGAAATTAAGATTTAAATATTTTTACATTTTTCTGTTTGAAGACTCATAACTTTTTTTCTAGCTAACATGTGAATAAAGCAATAATTTTATAAGAATCTGCCAACATTAAAGATTAAAAAAAATATTGCCTGTTTTACCTATTTTCAAAAAAAAAAATACACTTTAATGTTAAGAAAGTGGTGAAACTAGAAGAAAGCAAAAAATATTTTTTTTAAATATCCAGGGGGCCAGGTCCAAATAAGGCTGAGTAAGTAGCAGATGACCCTGCCTATCCACCATTTTCTTATGTTCAACGTTCTGCCAAACACCCTGTATATTCTTTAAAATAATAGATTTTATACCTTTTTTCCTGTGTCAATACCTATATCTTCTGGTGTAATCAAGTCTCTGAAAAAAAAATATTATGATTAAAAATTACTAACATAATGAATAACAAGATAACCGCTCTTTTCGTTCATAATAATAGTAGTACAATATGACAGTTCTTAATAATAAAATCTATATTATTCAATAAACTTTTTAGCTATATTTCATTACTAGAATGACTATAGGTTACTTACAATATTTGTGGGGAAACTTCAGAATCATTCTGGTGGTCTGAGTGGGACGAGAAACAGTTTTTTGAAGTAGATGGTTGAGCAATAATTGTGTGATGCGACGTAAGGTTATCGTCAGGTATGGCCTCAACAGTATTGGTCTCTTCCTGGAGATTCTTAGGTGATTCGGAGGTCCTAAAAGAAATCATACCCTTAGGGCGTTTGTGCACTACAAGGAATTTTACCGTCCGGCAGTCCGATTTCTTACAATTGTCAATGAAATTCAATGAATTTTAAATGAAAGTTGATGTAAATCTGACTGCCGGACGGTAAAATTCTGTGTAGTGCACAAACGCCCTTATTGGTAATACAAATAACACAAATTGATTAGTATTTCTTATAGACAACCAAATCAAAACAGAAAAATAGGTACTACTTCATGTATGCCTACGATATATCTCGTAAATAGGTATTTACGAAATGTAAACACACAATACAAATAATTGGACATTTGGACTTACATTTGTGCTAACTGCACCATAGTTCTCGAACGTAAACTGCGGCTATTTTGCATTTTAAACGTTTTCCAAACAAAACACACAAGAATCACAGCCTCGGCAAACTTATCGACACAAAGTTGTAACTGACAATAAGTTTAATTGCGGGAAAAGTGACATTAGAAAGGTGCGTTCAGAAATGTGTTAAAACCGAGTAATGTCAAATAATTTAGACATTTCAAAATTTTGAAATAAACGACAGCATATTAAAAACCAAGTAAATGGGATATAGTAATAGCTTGAATTGATTTACAATAAAGAAACAAAGCAACTGTTAATCAGTTGCTTTGTTTTACATTTGTCAATTTACTTGCTTTTTTTTTACGTTAACAAATTTGCCATTTTGGCCATTTTTAACAATTCAAAAACAAAGTAAAGTTGTTTGATTTTCTTATAGCTAGATAAAGGGGCTTAAAAAGAAATATAAATCAAATGAAAAGCCAATTAAATCATTTCACAACGTAAAAACAATGTAATCGACATGCAATTACTTTGTTTTTGCTTAGACATTGTGGTTTACTTTGTTTTACCGTAGATATGTTAGACAAGTACCTGCAGTTACTTTATTTTACAAACTAAATATTTAAGTACAGTAGTCATGAGTAAAGTTACTCATGGAGTGTAAAGATGCCAGAGTTGACCGTACTCAATTTGTTTTGTTTTCATACAGAACTAGCTGCCCCGCGGTTTCACCCACATTAGTCTCGCTCGCGTGAGAATATCGGGATAAAAAGTATCCTATGTTCTAACCCAGGTCATGATCTACCCATGTACCAAATTTAATCCAAAACTGTTCAGCCGTTTTAGCGTGAAAGCATAACAGACAAACAAATTCACTTTCGTGTTTATAATAGAATCAAACTACATAAACCAAAATAAATTTGTTTTTGTTACCAGTGACATGCGTCTTACAGTACACATAACCTACACGTAAATGGTAAAACATGTAGCTATTTTCTTATTTATGTATAAGACCTGTATTGTTAACTCATGTTTTACAATATAAATATGTATATATTATTTGTCTTCAAAATTGCGAAAGCGAAATAAAATTATCTGATGATTGACAGGTCAATAATGTATCCGAACATAATTTATATGTCTATTGCAAATATCTACAAATCGTATCTACTTCGAACAAGCAAAGTTCAAAGACCTTATATCCAAATAGAAGATCGATGAACTAGAAAAATATTAATATGTGGGTAGTTTATTTATCTAAGGGGCCCTGAGTGAGGGCGTTTTGGGGCTATTTTAGTTCATTATCGCCAGGTGACACCTGGTGCACAGTTCTGGCATATCGAGGAGTTAAAGTGATTTAAAACATTCTGAAGATTGAAAGCAGGACAGCTGCATAGTTAAAAATCCCTCGACTTTAGTTTTTTTTTTTTCAAATTATAATATTTCATTGCAATCTCTATACTATGGATAACATACACAAAATATTAATTATTTATTATTTACTAACATTATATTTATTTTATTTATACGGGGTGGCAGGGACATCGACGCGAAGCCGGTTACCATGGATTCAGTACATCATTCTGAACCCCCCTGCGTTGAAATTTTTCGTCGGTTATTAAAAAAAAAATCTGCTGTTTCATAGAAAAGTGCAATACCTACGCGGTCAAAATGTATGGAGCAGCTGATTTTTTTTTAAATAACCGACGAAAAATTCTAACGCAGGGGGGTTCAGAATCATGTACTGAATCCATGGTAACCGGCTTCGCGTCGATGTCCCTGCCACCCTGTATATTATAGTGATAAACTTATAAACAGCGCCATCTACCAAATTACTTGGTAACTTTCACAGCCTCGTGAAAGCCAGTGGCGTGTCGATCGACGTTACTTCAAGCGTGTTCACCGTGTGTGTAAAGTTTATGTTCAGTAACGTTGGAACTCTTGTAAGTTGGACGAATGTTTACTAGATGGCGCTGATCTTTAATTTTGACCAAGAAAACCTCTGTCATTTTAATTTCGGCTTATCTATGCTTTTCTCTGAAATATAAAAAAAAAACAAATGTATCTTGTAGTAGAGTTTACCATTTACATTTGCTAAAATTATATGCTCTAATAAAGACTTTTTTCTTTTGTTCCAGATTGCCCTCGACCAACGAACGAATAATTCCTCCAAAATTAGTCAGATCAAGTTCCTAGTAGTTTAGTGTAGTATAAAATGTACAATTCTAATGAATTCCTGCATAGTGCTGGTGTCAGTCGGCACATGCAAGCGACTGGGGAGACCCCATCGCAAAAGACGAGCATGAAGCGTCGATCATGCGAAGTCCCTTTAGGCGATATTTCATCAAACAATTTCAAAGTCTCCCTAGGCGATCTTAGTTCAAATGAAGGTCCAAGCTACGATTGTAGATCCCTCCATTCGGTAAAATCCGAAGATACCCGATCGGTCCGCAGCTACCGACCAATAGACAGTCGTAGTTACAAGAATTTTCGGTCCTCATTGGCTGATATTTCGGGGTTCGGGGGGTCGTTGTCTAGGCCTCCTAGTTATGACCAGCTATCTCGTAGGTCTTTAGTGGAAGGGCCTGATGGACAGGGCATTACTTCGAGCATCGAAGGTGTGCTGTGGTCGGATGAAGAGGAGACAGAGTACTTCTATCATGAGAATATTACTTCGGCGTGGAATGAAGGTGAGTGATTAAATAATATTTTTATATTAAGTATTTTGTTTATCTTGGTTTTAAAATTAAAACTACTTTCGGTACCCACCACAGGTACCTATTTAATTGAAGTCCTACAACTGACTACCGAGGTCAAAAATTGGCAACATCGCAAACAGCTGTCAAAAATTTTCCTTTTTTGATTAATTTGGCAATATTACTATGTAAATAAAAAATGTGGCTAACTCGCGCACTAAAATATTAATAATTAATTGCAATTATAACACTGATTTGATGTTGTACCCCTTCAGGTGTAAAAAGGCGTTTGGAAAGTTTTCAAATACTTTTTTTTACATCTTAAACTAAATATTATGTATTACGATTTTAATTATTGCATTTCATAATCAATATTCTTGTTCGCTATAGTTAGCCACATTTTATATTTCCATACAGTATTATTTTCAAAACAGGTAAATATTTGACAGCTATTTACGACGTTGCCAACTTTTAAGATGCACGCTCTTAACAGGGTTCGATAGAGCACTATCTACCAAATAGACTGAAAAAGAGAACAGAATGTGTTTGAAATGTTCTGCCAGACAGCATCAAATTAGTTAAACCGGTGAAATAGGCCGTTAATTACTTTTTGAAACCCTTTTCCTCACATTATTTTCATCTTTCACCTCCAGCTATTAAACATATCTTAGGTACCTACGAAGACAGCTAAATCAAGAATCAATCCAATTGGACAGCACAAATTCGTACAGACAGAACTATAAGGAAATGTTCCTAAAAATAACCACGTACAAGATTCCCGATCATACCTCCAAGTTCACTGACCTCTCGAGATCGGTGATCAATGGCCGACATTACCATAATTACGGCCTCTGTAACGCATCGATGTAATATTGTATCAATGTTAGTAAACATTTGGTTTGAAATTATTCTGGAGCTTGAATTGAACTGGTCTAATAGAAAGATAATAAACTGACATAGAAGGGTTCACTAAAGGTACTGATAACTAAACCTCAGATGTAGGGAAGTTTGAACATGTTTCATAGACGAGACAACAGAAATATTACCTTTATGCATAGACATTGCAATAATCTAGCAAGTTGATCTTAGAGAGGAAAACATAGGATCCTATAGGACTTAGGAGCAACATTGGAAAAGACAACTAAAGGGTACGCCCTAATAAATACCTATATACAGTAATCAGCCTATTAATGTTCCCACTGCTGGGACACAGGCCTCCTCTCTGTGAGAGTGGGTGGACCGTGATCCACCACGCGGGGCCAGTGCGGGTTGGTAGAAGTCACATGTCTTCGCATTTTTTGGTTCTAAGACATGCCGGTTTCCTCACGATGTTTTCCTTCACCGTTTTGAGAGCAGTGGTGATGAAATTATTTACACAAAGTAAAGCGCCTGGTTGGGTTCGAACCCACGACCTACTACTCCTAAGTCGGGGCCGCTACCAATGGGCCACCATTGCTCTCAATGTATAATGTACTATAGCATAACTAAAAATACAACGGTCGTAAAAGTAATGTTATAAGTGGCTGTAAGCTTAGCATTTACCGTGTAATATACACTCTACATATATGTGTGAAAATAACTTCTTGAACTTTAAGCTCGTGATAAGGAGTTTCCAAGAATCTTAACAACCTATAGAAAGAAAGCAAAGAAATACTTATAACATTATCTCTTATACAAGCTAAGCTACTTCACCACAAGTAACGGATGCAGGTACCATAATTTAAAAGAAATCCCAATCCCTTTTCCTCTGAAAATTATAAACGTAGCGAATAACACTAGTTTTTATTTTCGATTCCTGATGATACTTTTTGTTTTACTTCCGTCTTTAATGGTGACCACATTAATACCTGGGTACAGTATTATCGAAGTGAGAGATATTGCACTTAAGCTGGAATATTTTTGTATGGCTCATGCGCAAATCGACGGGTCCCAATGACAAGTCGTATCTTCAAAATTGCTAATATAGTGAAAGGTTTATACAATTTCGAAGATACGACTTTGTTCTTGGGATCCGTCGAAATATCACTGGGATCAACCTGGGATTAGTAGCAGAAGATAGATAAGCAAAAACTAATATTCTAAGGCCCACTTGCGCGTTAACAACTAACTCGGAATTAACAACTAAGACAGGGTTAATCCAATAATTCTCTTTGGATTAACCCTGAGTTAGCTGTTAACTCCCGAGTTATTTAGGTAACCCATGAACGCGCAAGTGGGAAACTACTACTTCTATCATATAAACTGACAGGCATGGCACAATCTAATGATTGCTAACAGAGGTTAAGCCAAGTTTCATAAGCAAAGTCTGTGACATCTATCGTTACTTGAAACTAGCCTTTGTCTGTCAATGAACAAGTCTGCTCTTACGACATTTTTTCCACACAAGACTATAGCTTCTTGAAGACTTCTTACAGATTTTATATAAACTGTGGTTTAAGACACATGCAAAATATAGCCTGTAGGGTCGCTAATACACTAATAATACAAATTTTCCACAAAAAAACTTAAAAATATAATAACGAGGATGAATAAAATATGAGTTCCCACCAAAACACGTCGCCGTACCGACTCCTGCGCATCGGGCTATCATTTTGCGATTCTGCATGGTGTTTTAACCAAATTATACCGGTGCCGACCACGTTTCGGCTCTTCCGAATAAAGCACGAGTATATTTCGGCATTTTTAAGTGGGCCCGATTATAAGAACTTGTTTCATTTTGTTTATTTATCTCGAAGCTTAGTTCGTGGGTAGGCAGGACTGCGGTTACTTCCAGGGTCATGTGAAATTAATTTTGACACCTGTAACGTAATAAAATTGGCACGGAAAATAACCTTCCCTTCACAAAGCTAAACTTATGGAAACTAAAAAAAAAAACTTATGGATAGTGGATAAAACGAGAAACTCCAAGATCTGGAAAACGTCTTGCTTCAAATTTGAAAAACAGACGGTAAGACATAAAAGTTTTCCCTCGACCCTTACAAATCCTAACTAATATTTAATGCGAAAGTGAATTTGTTTGTTTGTTACGCTGTCACGGTAAAACGGCTGAATGGATATAGATAAAATTTAGCATATGGATAGACCGTGACTTGGGTTAGGATTTAGGATATTTTTTATCCCAGTATTCCCGCGGGATCAAGACTTATGTAGGTAAACCGCGGGGCGCTCGCTGTAGGTGAAGTCGCTTATAAAGAGAAATACTTACTTACCATACATAACATAGAGAGAGCAGTGGTGGCGGGTTCGAACCCAAGCAGGCACTTTACTTTGTGTAAATAATTTCATCACCACTGCTCTCAAAAACGGTGAAGGAAAACATCGTGAGGAAACCGGCATGTCTTAGAACCAAAAAATTCGAAGACATGTGACATCTACCAACCCGCACTGGGCCCGCGTGGTTGGATTACGGCCCACACCCTCTCACCGAGAGGAGGCCTGTGTCCCAGCAGTGGGAACATTAATAGGCTGATGATGATGATGATGATGATACATAACATCACGCCTGTAATCCCCAAAAGGTTAGGCAGAGGCTTACCGTGATGAGTGCGTGCACCGTTATAGTACACCCACATTTCGCCATTTATGTTTAAGTAATAGGGGGCGAGCCTAACCGGGCACAAATCCAAACTCCGGGCTGTTACGTATTATACCTAAGTTTTGGTATACACACACGCGCACGCACACACACACACACACACGCACGCACGTACACACACATACACACACTCAAACAAACATGCACTCGGACACAAATCATCAACCACTCGCAATCGTACCACGTTGACAATCTTTACTATGTATTACAATGGGGGACCTGTAGTTCTAAAATACAGGCCTAGGCTTAGTTTAGACTTCAGATCTCCCACAAATTACAACATTTTGTCTAAATATCTGTCAACTTCATATGTAACTAGTATAAGAATGTAATTTGTTGAGATAAATAAACTTATTTTTTTTATTTATTACTGAGAAATTCCTGATGAAAAAAAACCCAATAACACTTTGCTTGACATGGGAAACAAACCCAGGACCTCATGCTCAACAGAGGTGACTTCTTCTTCAAAAACTTTTCTAACAGAAATATGACTTAGAATTAGAATTTATTTGTTTTTAAGAATGTAGTTTCACCTATTATGGTGTTAATATTTTTCTTAGTTCTATACATTCTACCACGAAATTTATGGTGTACAAATATTTAATTGTCATTCTTAATTATGTACAAAATTAATTTGAAGTTTTGCGATTTACAGTAAGTCCAAGGCCGATGTGAAATAAGTTGTGAAGTTGTTCCTATCCCTGATTTAACGATCAATCAAAAACTAAAAGAGATAATTACATTGATTAACTGTATCAGTCGATGTTTAACCCTTTTACCTCATAATCTTAATATAATCAAGAATTTACCGCAGATACGATTTTATGACGCAAAAACGAGATAACTTGGTTCAGATAAGATGGACCATCTTTTGCCAAAATCGGTAAAATACTTCCTGATGGAAGCAGTTTGAAATATGAATCTCCTCAAAGCCTTCGTGGGTCATTAGCATGGTTTTAATAATGAAGATAATATCTGTCGAATATTTTAAAACAAAAATAACTCTTTACCACATCCGTTTCCAGGAAATGGTAAGCATACTTAGTTAACCAATCCCGTTAAAATTGAATATCCGAAAATTAATGAATAAATTACGTACTACAACTACGTAAAGAACTTGAAAGCATCAGTTTCGATAAAACATTCTGATCATTTTAACGTCAGAGACATGATGATACGTTTCAACAAGTTATTCAAAAATGGTTGACAAGTAAATCAAGGTTTATCAATTTCTTCTTCTCCTTTTTTGTGTGGTTATTGATTAACCTGGTGTCAGAGTTTTTATACCGCCCATGGGCCTTTGACTTGGCTTCACATGCCATCGACAAATAGCTCTCGGGCATGCTGGTACCCTCACGATGTTTTCCTTCACCGTTTTTGAAGCAAGTGATAATTATACAATACACACATGAATCCTAAAGGTCAGAGGTGCGTGCCTTAGGTTCGAACTCCAGAGTAGTCAAGGTTTATAATTCAATAAATTAAGGGCCAATTTCACCAAAAAATCAGCACATCTACGTTCAAGAGCAGTCAGTAACAGCACTCAACAGCATTGCAGTCTTGAACATGGTTTTAAGGCGCTGATCGCGTCCAGTTTCATTGTGAAATTCATCCTATGACATTGAAGTTGCTCACACTATCCTCGAATCCTTCATAAACATCCATTTTCCAAAACAAAAACACATCCGGCACAGCACACACACACACACAGCCCTGCGGCAGGGCTATTACCTATCTTGCAGAAGCAATGCGATAGCGATCATTTGTTTCATTTTGACAGTTCAACAACATTCATTGCGATAGTTACGTTGCAGAGCAGAATTTATTTTCGAACTTATGAAGCAATGAATTAGTAATCTGTTTCAAAACGAATTGGTTGTGTATTACGTAATTAGGGTACCGTTCGTATGTTACAAGCAAAACTTTTCAATGAAAACAATTAAATACGTAGAACCTGCTACTCCTAGATAGCCTTTCTAGGCAGCATACATAAAGCTCTATAAACAAGCCAGCTTCCTGCAGATAGCATCTTGATCGATGAACTGAGTCGGGGACAAGCACTAATTGAGGACCTAGTAATGAGACTACCGCGCTGAACCAACTTTCATGTTCTCATGGACTTTTTTATAACAGGACGATAGTTAAATCATGTTTTTCAGATTTGTAACAAGCATGTAGTTAAAGATGAACAAGAATTCTACTAGTACGATAATATATCACGTATAAATAAATGTAAGGGTATCACTTAGTTGGTGTACGGAAGATGGCTTTCAATTGTCAACGAATTTCTGACTTGATACTAGACAAAGCTGTATCTACTAACCGCTTGACCGTTACAATGGACATCAGGTGGGGATACCAATTAAAATTCTATTGTGTGTCGAAATCAGTGAAATTGTAAATTTTGCACCTCAATGTTCCTCAGGAATAGTAAAAAACAATTTGTGAAATCTATTGACTTTCTCAACTTCAAAATTAACAATACCTAATTCAAATAACTAAGTTTTTAATATACCAGCAGATATATCTAAACAACCTCATAAGAAGTTTGGCAATGGCTAGAAACAAAAACCACGCAATGCACATTGCACGGAAAAGAAAGACCTAGTTAAAATCACTAATTTAGAACAGCCCCAAGCTCTTAACACGCCATATCATGTAATACTACTATAATTCTTCCATTCACTTCGAATCCAAGCTAATTTCGAACAAAAAGAAATCTCATAGCTATACAAAGACATAAAGTGCTGCTAAACCACGGGTGGTCTCGATAAATATCGGATAAAAAGTTGATCTATAAGTAATAGTGGCTAAAAAACAGCATATGAATTAACTGCTAGTTACAAGTTAAATGTGCTTCTCTCTAGTCTTGACCAGTAACGTAGAAAAAGTTATGGGCACATAGCCGCTACTATTTGCTCGTAAAAGGGAGTTTATGAGTGATAAAATAAAGGAGAAAATGTTTATATAGAATGATTATTTGGGTTATTAAGTAAAGGCAGGTTTATACGAACCCAGTAATCATGTGATAGTACAATACGTCAGTCCAGCACTGACTTGCAACTGGGCACGTGTAGGTACTAGTTTCAACGGAGTCCAGTGCTGACATCACGCTCTCAAGTCAGTTCATTTGACTATCCTATATACCCGTCTATTTTTGGGCTCAGTAGCTTCCCCCGCCTGACTTACTGTCGATCTTCTGTACATGAACCAACTGACTGGGTCCAAAATTCCGAGTCACTGGGTCCAGTCACTGCCATCGTTTAAACCAGGCATTACGCGCACATGCAGATCTGTAATTTTATCACCAACTTAACACTTATTTGATTTTAATCTACATCATACAATGTCAACACCCAGTTTTGGAATGTTCAATTCTTTCTGGTCTCAATCAATCAGTATCCTACTACCCTTTTCCCAATTTATTTAGGGTCGACGGACTATGTCTTTTCTGCCAATATTTCTCTAACAGCCATAGTCTCAGTATTCACATTCACCCCCTTATCATATCATCTTTCACACACACAATTCGTTTTCGATTCCTTGATCTCCTTCTCGTTTTATAGTCATCTACATGCACACTCAAAACTTTTGTCATTATTATTTCTTGTTTTGTCTTTTTATTTTTGCTTTTTATTTTTGTCTTTTGTCGTTATTTTTTGTTTTGTCTTTTATCATCTTTCCCAAATCAATACTATTGTTGTTGTTGTTGATTTAACAGGACATGATCAGGAACTTGTTTAAGGTTTCAGAAACGGGATCGAAAAGTCTTCCTAGACAAAAAAATGAAGAAATTTTATATAACGCTTTTATCATTTAGTATCTATCAACGTGGTGATCTAGTGTCACATAGTAATCTCACAAGCATTAAAGATCTAATTGGCACAAGAGAGTGCGTCTAAGACTTGACAGATAAATAGGAATTCATACGATCATTGGGAGTTAATTGAACGTGGTTCAGTTTGCCCACTTAGTAGAGAAAATTGCGCTGTAATTGTGTCCGTCGTTAATAAGGAAAGTGACTTGTTAAAGGGAAATTAGAGAAAAGCTTAGAGATTTAGTTTTTTGCATATGACTGCGAAAGGTAATATAAGTGAAATTTTACTGTACACGCCGTACGCTCCTAGAAGGCACAACACTGACCTTATTGGTGATGTCTTTCATAATATATAAAATAAATAAATTTATAATAAATACATAATGGTCAGGCGCGTTATAACTATGAACTTGGACAAAGCATAAGGAATTTATAAGGATGCAGCAGCAAGAGACATCTTGTAGTTTCGACCTGTCTCTCTGGTAAAAAGGCGTTATTTTTTTATACTGTAATTTGTGTGATTTGGATTAGAAGGAGATCCTAATAATGATAACTAAGAAAGACTCGAGTGAATGGTAATGATGATGGACCTTTGAAATACGTACATACATATATAAACTCACGCGTTCTTCCCGTGGGGGTAAGCAGAAATTACAGAACGCCACCTGCTACGATACTTAAATACTCCTTTTGCCTCGACAACTCCTTTTCATCTGGTCAGACACGCACGCCGGTTCCGAGTCTGACTTTTTTGAAGAACATCACCAGTAAGGTCATTATAATGTCTTCCTAGGGCATCCTCTCCCGGCGTTTCCTCTCACATCTGCTTTAAAATAATTAAGATGCTTGTTTATTAACCTCTGAATCTTATCTCTCTAATAAAATCTGAAGAATAGCTATAACTGACTTGAAACACTTAACGCTCCACACTTCTGGATGGTACATCTGTTTTATTATTTGGATAGGCCTCTGATCGTTTTTAGTTAGCTTTCTGTTCCAAATACATTAAACTGAACTGTTAAAATCTTGGGTACCATTGACACCGCTGCCACCGGAAATATACAATACTGGTATATTTACAATGGTCACCGCAATTCAGAACTTACAAAATGGACAAAACCAATTAATTTCCGCAAACAAAGTGATGTTTTATTTTTATTTTATCACTTAAATGTTTCAGTTACGTGTGATGGATAAGCCCTATCTATAAGGCGACTGATTGCATGATTAAAGTAAAAGGAACTATAATGAAATAGTATCGGACGAAAACCTGGTGATAAATTTTATGGTAAATGCTTTCCTGTATTTAAACTGTTAGCCTGCCAGGTCTATATAACTACAACAAAGTAACATTTGGTTATGTTTCTCTGGTTTCTCACGATTTTCTCAAAGCAATAATTTTAAGCAGCGAACTGAAAACACATGTTTTTTATACTGGCCTGCAATAGCATGTAGACAAAAAACGTTTTGTCCGTCAGATATTATTAAAAAATATTGGATACGTATATTTGCCTTTTTTAGATTACGGCATTAATTGAGTTAAAATTTGGCATGACGTCACTGTCCGATAGATTTTTTTGTCCGGCAAAAAATTTTTTTTTTTTTCACCCTACCAACTTTCCTATGGTTCCTATTGCAGACCTAACATCTCTTCCTAATAAGGAATAAATTATCTTCCTTAGTACAAAAAACTGTAGGCGTTATAATATTTGAAACGATCAATATAGTGAGTGGTAATTTCTAGAACAGAACAACCTACCAGAAATAGACAACTAGCACATTAATAAATATCATCCTTGATTTCATAATCAAGAAAAGTTTGGGAAATAATAAGTGCAGCAACAAAAGTTTTCTTTAGCACCTGCAACCTAGCGTCTTTTTTTATATGTAGGCTACGAGTTAATAGAACAGCTTCAATTATATTAATTCATCATCTTTACTATTCCAACAGAATATCAAAAAACCAGCGTCAATTTACAAAAGTAAATTAATATGACTCAGCTACCGATAAATGTATTTACTTCTGAATTGATAACTCAGCGACTAATGTTGTAAGTGAGCTACTTTATATATTCTAGAGATTCAACATTTGTCTGCTAATAAAATCAAATTCCAGCCTCAAAATTAGCAATCAAAGGTTTTTATTCAACAACTAAATTAATAAATCATATTCTTTTTTCGTGAAAATTTGCAACACAAGCGAAAGAATATACTGTGCACACGCTAAAGTTATAAAATTTAAAAAGAAATTACGTAAGGCGACAACCTCATTATACACCGGCTTGTAGTTAATAGGTTGAATCTGTTCCAAGACCGAATCGGGGCACCCCGACTTTACGTAGTCTTTCGGCTCCTACCCCTAGAGTGTATATAAAAACCGGAGGCGCGGAGGGAGAGCAACCCCCGCCCGCTGTAACAAAGCATAGGCACCCGAGCGAGCCGTAGCGGCTGAGGCTGGTCGCCGGAGGCGACCAGCAAGCCGAAGCTGCGGAGGTGAGCATGGGTGCCTATCCTTTGTTACGTAAGGGCGAAGGGGTTGCACTTCCCGCAGCGCCGGAGACGATGCAGAAGCAACTTACTGTTTTGAGGTTAGGTTAGGTAGGTAAACCTATGCTACTGCCATTTAAAATTATCTGATTTATAAATAAAATGGTTGTTTAGTTTTAATTTTCCCTAAGGTGTGTCCAAACACAAACAAACACAGAGTTGCAGATGTTTGTTTTTGATGACAAAAGTCATCAATTACATATGGTAACATTATAAATAGATAGGCGAATACATGAAATTAGAGCTTTCATTGACCATTATTTGATGACAATAACACGGTAATTTTATGTTCATATATAGTAGATTCAGTCATCAATTAATTTGCTAACGTATAAAAATAAAGGTGACTTTAAGAAATTAGAGTATGTTGATATTATTTTATAGATGCAGTTGATACACTTATTAGAAGCTGGCAATGCGTAGACATATCAAAAATTTTGTTGCTTAAGAATTATCACCATGCTGCGTCATATTAACAGTAGCTTGTTTTACAATAAATGGTCGCTTGAAAATCATTTATTAGACGCTAAAAGTTTGTCGCTGACCTATTAATTCATTAGACAACTAAATATATTTGAAGACGAGAATGACATTTTAAAGAAGCTGCATTAATTAGCACCCGAAAAGTTTTTCACAAAAATCTGTAATAAATAACATAATCCATTTCAACTTCATTGAAACAGCAATGAAGTTGAAATGGAAGAAAAGGAGATAAATAGGCCGTTAAAAAAAAACTTTAATTGGAATAACACAGATGTTTTTATAACTAAACAATTTCTTCTTCTTTTATTTTGAATCCTTTTTTTAACGGCCATTCGTTTTTAAATCAATAAACAATTTGTACCTATGTGTACTATTCCTAGGAGACACTGCACATGTGCACGTGACATATTAGACCATGTCGCATGCACACGTCTCGTGTGTGAGGTTGTATATCATTTCGATGCATACATAATGTTATGTAGTTGTGCATCTGAGCCGTGGTAAAAGGCCCGCAAGTAGGCTGGCACTCTTTGGTACTATTACCTCCTCTAGACGCTTACTATTACAAGTTTTAAGTAAATAGCGATAAGCGATAGCTAAGTGTTAAACTTAAACCTTACTTGCTAAGTAATAAATAAAACCATGGCATGATAATAATTGAACAGAAAAACGTACTATTAGTAAACAATAAAGTTTATTCGGTTTAAGGCATCAGCACAGTAAAGAAATAAATAAAAGGAAATATTTATTTTACCCATTGGAATTAGGAGGATTTATTCTTATATTCTTGTTTTTAAGTTTTAACTAAAGATGATCAAGATCATCAGGATGATCAGATGAGTCCTGCCAGGAGACCTGATCCAGGTGGCCAGGCAGTTGAGATAGATGTTTTCCCTTTTCAAGTCATATTTCCGAGGAACGATGTTATTCAGTTAGTCACAGCATAGCTGATGAAATAAACACTATGGAAAATAAAAAGTAACCATTTATATGATGAACAGTGATTTCCACAGCAAATGCAACAAAATAATAAGCCAAAATAATTACACAAAACACATAACCATAACTCTACACAAATCCATATTTATTTAAGACACCTCACGAGTAAATTACCACTATCCGGATTTGTATTCACAGCACATAATTTGGGATTCCATTTAAAGTGTTAATTAAGCCCAAAGAAATCTTAAAATCGCTGTAATAAACTACGTTTTGCAATAGACTACAAAACAAGGTAAGGATTGGACAAACAGTAATCCGATATTGGATTGCCAAAATAAGAAAACATGATTGCCGGGAAGATGGATATCTGGATTCGTTGGGACTTGTGTTTTTAATCTTATTTATGTGGTGCTGAAATTGTATCTCCTTCTTGTTTGAAAGGTCAGGCAGCAGTGAATTAATGATTTTTCAACTGCATGCTGGGCTTGAAACTTTCTTCCAAGTGTTTTAATGCTTACTTGCTGAGACTTTTCAAGTTGCCAAATCATTGCTGGTTGATCATTCAGAACTTAGTCTTACATTTATCGTCTTTTGTTTCTATCTTGACTTTGAACTGACTTTTCTTTTCATTTCTCTTTTTCTTTTAATTTATTGTCATCGATTTTCTTCCTGTCCGTCTAAACTTGTTCCTGCAATAAACATACTAGTTACAAGTAGATTGGCTAAACCAAATTATGCACCAAAGCAGACACCATGGGAAAATTCTTACTGAAATGGATTAATCCTATATGAAAGTAGACCGCTCCACATATCCACAAGCTTTCACATCCCCACTAAAATCAAATTACCAATCATCCAGAATATATACTTGAGCCATCCAGTTATTATAGCCACACACGGCACTATATATGCAAATCAGGAGAAAATGATGCCGCTAATAGCACAGTTTACCCTTTGATTAAGTGCACTAGCAGTAACCGTTGTGACCTGAATATGCTTACATTAGTTTTGCTTATCTTCAGTGTCTCATTGACCTAGTGGAAGCGGCTTTAAAATGTTAGGTTCAATTTGATAAGCTCAGGAAAAGTGTCAGTGAGTGGGGTTGTTTAAAACAATTTCTCGCTGGAATGACTCTTTAAGGCAAGATCGAAAACCTCATGAGTTTATCTTCATAAATTAAATAATTTTAAGAGGATTTCATCATACTGTTGGGTAACAAAATCTAACTCACTGCAAAAAAGAGCATAAAATCAAATCAATTTATAGGTATGTTGTTGTTCTGTTTAGCCCAAAACTGCAGTCGGTAGGTAATATATGTCGCAGTAAGATAGAAGATGCTATTGTTATAGCCATAATATAGTTATATCCCTAGGGATATAGCTTTAGGTAATATAATTATAGGAAAGCGGTTCATTACTGTCGGAGTGCCCTAATTTTTTTACTGCAAACAATAACAACGTAGCGTTCGCCGGCCGCTGCTGCGGCATCACTTGATACGCTCGCTCGCCAAGTCTGTCACAGTTTTAACCTAAACCTAACCTAACCTATTTGGTCGGAGTGCCCTAATAGTTATATTACTAGATCGTGCTCTTATCATAATTATATTCATAGTAAGACAGTTGTGTGGAGTATTACGGTATATAGCTATATCCCTAGATTTCCCTAGGGATATAATTATATCACGGCTCCAACCATCTTACTGCGACATATACATTGAAATCAAAACAAAAATAATCTCAGTCCCTATCAAAATCATGAATCGCGAAGGCTCATTCTATTTCTGTTCAGAGATTTATGTACGGTATACCTACTTCACTTGTATGAATCAGTCGTCAATAACAGCCCTTATCTACCTCATATATCTACTTGAAAGTTTACCACCGCAAATCTGTATAAGTTTTCTGTTCTTTTCTCCCTGTAACCAGCTTATAGCTTCTTTTATTATTGTCATCATTCTATATTATTATTGATACAGAAGAATAGCTGCTATCTGCGATCACCATCTTTCCTTAAGTCAATCTTAAATATTAATACCTTTACTCAACAGTGTTACCGGGTTAATTTTCATTAGAAATCTATTCTTCAATCAGTTCGTTAGTTTTGAAATCCTTTGAAACAGTATTTTGCTCAGCAAGACTTCGCTAAGCTTTTCGCAACATACTATTTCTCAAACAAACATTGTACTTATTTAATATACACTTTACGATTTCATGCCGATTTTCGTCCATAGGAAAACAAAGTAATTTCCAACTAACTATGCTCACGAGGTCGAAAGTCAAGTTAAAATAATAGATTCTCTTGTTTACAAGCTTCCGGCACCCACAAATGATGTCGAACAAAACCTTAGTCAACGAGGTGGTTACCATATGAAAGGTCCTTTACATGAACGGTGGAGTTTGCAATATTATATTAGCATACGCCAAAGCTGATAAAACCAATCACGATTTTCACACAGCCGTACGCGTTGCTTTCGACGCTGTACAAGCAAGTACTCGTCAATTTGTTGTGGAAGTACTGAAATCTCATGATATACGACGATATAACGGAAAGTTTAAGATTCTTAAATCATGTGTTGTAGTTGTTGTAAACCACTGTTTGAAGAAAAGCAAGAACTTACCAGTATCGTTGAAGATGTGCTTATTTGTAGAGAAAACGTCATTAAAACTTTAGATTTTACGAACACCCAATTTTGTGTATCTGGGTTGGCCTTCAACAGTACCAATCACGATCGTTTTTGTTACATTCTATAATTGACACACTTTGGTTTTTTTTATGTAAATTCACGAAAATTGACTGAAATTGATACACAATACAATTTACCTTGGACCTAGGTAAATTTTATCACAATTTCAGACCGCTGCTGTTCCAATAATTATTGTAAAATCATCAGTATAAACTACACTATCGCCAATTTACCACTCAATCGATTTACCGTCAACATTTTATTTATTTATTTAATTGCTAACATGTAAAACACTGGTTAGTAGGCATGCATTACAGTATTCAGACACCCTGTAAGAGCACTGCAAATGTTTCATATCAAATATATTATATTATTTTAGTATATTTTTATATATTTCCTTTTCCTTCAGCAATAAACCTTACCACAACATAATAGCATCGAGTTGATCTCAAGAGCCGTCGCCGCCAGTAGCTTTCGTGTCCGCTTTCCAACGACCACGACTATAAATAATAACATTCACACGGTACACGTATTTAAATAAATACGTATCAACTTTCCCGGGCACAACACTAGGGATTGGGTAAATCGAATTTAGAATCGATCCCTGTTATATATCATTTTGGGAAGGTCTAATTTGAATTTGGAGTCCCACTGTAGTATCGATAAAATTTACTATGGATATAAAACTCATTCAAATTTTAAAGTTGATTTAAAACCCAATAATTATAATCAAAAGATAGTCTGTATTAACATAAGTTGAGAAGACAGGCGAAAGAAGGCGGATTTGGAAAGTAGACCAGGATAACAATTGGTTACGAAAATAAGATGACTGATTTCTGCTTTCCCTGGCAGATGAATCGTAAACTACGCCTTTGCGTAAGCGAAAGCCATTATTAAATTCAAGTTATCTGTAAAACCCCATCAATAACCACTTGTTTATATTCTAAATCGGATTAAACCGCTTTGTATTCAACCTATATTTTCCCAACCCACTTCCACACTTCAAAAACGTTTTCTACTCAACATTTTCTGATCAATCACCGCA
The DNA here is from genome assembly GCA_948150665.1 of Conistra vaccinii. NCBI lineage: Eukaryota > Metazoa > Arthropoda > Insecta > Lepidoptera > Noctuidae > Conistra > Conistra vaccinii. Next base: position 20,648,689 of record OX411329.1, read on the forward strand.
ATCATTGATAGCTATATATAACAGTGTGCCATATCGAGAAAATTGAAATCGACTTAATCGCTAGCTAATCATCGATCACGAGTAACGACTCTATCGATGCGTTTTATCGATTATGACAGACTCGATTTATCACAACTAGCATCTTGTGTCCCTTCACTAGTTGTGTGCAGAAATTACAGAAGTATTTACGTCCTGCTCTCACATGTAAACACGTTTGATGACATTAGAAACATAGTTATCTTGGCGTCATGTATTTATTACTTGAAGTTATTCCTAATTACTGCTAGACATTATAGGAATGGGGAATTCGTAATTAAGTTTTCTCGCAGTTTATTTGCTGGCTCTTGTGAGGAATGGGTAGTGAGCTGGTGGTTCCGTATTTGTAATGAAGCTGCTCTTTCTTTATGTTGGACAAGATGTTGCCTGCGTCTTACAAACTTGAAGTTCCTATGTAACCCGCTTATAGAGTTAGTGTATTTATAAAAATCATCTTGATGGTCAGTCAGCAACACTTGGGACGATTTTTTTATTTTTTATGTGTGTGGTCAAAAGGCTCGTGGTTAAATAATAACAGCAGTCGATCGAAGGTTAAGCTACGCTTGACGAGGTCTGTCCGTCGATGGGTGCCCCGTGCCCATCCATAACATATCGAGACACCTCTGTCCCTCAGAAAGCACGTTAAATCGTTGGTCCCGGCTGTCATTTGTAGATCTTTGACAGGCGTTACGGGTAGTCAAAAGTCTGAAAGTCTGACAACCAGTCTTACTAAGGCATATCGTATTACCCAGTAGGTAATTGAGTTGTGGAGGTTAGATGATAGGCAGTCGCTTTATGTAAAATACTGGTATTCCACTGCATTCAGTTAGACTGGAAGCCGACCCCAACATAGTTGGGAAATGGATAGGTAGATGAGGGTGGTCAAAAGACAAAAAAAAACATAAAAGAAACAATTGCATTATTAATTCTTTTTTCTAAATAATTGATGGCAGTAAAGACGTCGCCGACGCAAGAAGGTGTTTCAAATGCGGACTTAACAGACACCCCTGAGTTAATGAAGGAATTAATGAATGAATGATTGATTGAATGAATGAATATTTCATTAAATGAATTAATGAAAATCACCAATCCCAGCGAAGTTTAACCAGATTCGATAAATCGAATGAACCCTAAGATTTGCACTAACCCCAGAAGCGTCATGTTTCATGGAGCTACAGAGGCCATTGGATATCTAAAAGTACACCAGGAAGGACATATCAGGCACCCCTGATTTTAAAATTTAAAGAAACCGAGATATCAGGCTGAAAACCGGAAAGAAGCAAAAAGTAAAAATTTTATACAATTTATTACTTCGCAAACTCACTAAAAAACATGAATTATTTTCTGGCATACTGTCAGTGCGGGTAGACAAATTAACAAATACATTAATATATCAAGCAATGAGACAAGGAAGGCACAAAAAATGACTACCGTTATACAAGACAAATAAGTTGATTCAATCTGAATGACTGTAATTAGGGTGAGAGGGACAGTAACTGACTTTGAGAAATAATTCATAAATTTGTGATATTATGATTAAGTGCAATCTGCTGATAGTTATTAGGTGCCATCCAAATCTTTGTCACAAACAGCATTATGTATTAATAATTTCATTTTCTCTAAAGCTAAAAACATTAGCTCTTAGATCTGTTATCAAAATTCTGTGCAGAAGTAAAGATAAAATTATGAAGAATCTTTAGCCCACACTCAATGCCAATGATATGCAAGAGAATGTCACAATGCAAATGCAAGTCTATGCAAATTTTGACTATGAGTGGCTTTTGACAATGCACCTCAGTTTTTCGTAAAATCTAACTAAACAATAGTCTTGCTTCACACATGCAGGCTTGCATTATTGTTGTGCATAACTTTGCACATTGCTGTTTTGAACTGAAGAGCTAAGTCTATGAGTATGTACCCTTGCATAAATAGAATTACAAAATCTTACGTAAAGTTCGTGCTTGTCGCAACAGATGGAGTAACTTACCACGTTGTAAGATTTGTGAAGAACATATTGCAAAGATTTATTTATTGCATTCTTTAACAATAATAGACGAGTGTGTTGAATATCTTTTGTCTTTCAATGTTATAAAAACTACCACCATATTAAAATTAAGATTCCTACCACAAAGACTACCGCAAAGCAACCAAGAAGATGGTCGAATTGTTACTAAAGTAAAAAATAATTACCAAAGGTAATTAAATTTAAAAAAAATTACTTCGACGACTGACAACTGGTACATCCACCTCACACAAAAAAACAAAAATAACCACAATTATTATCGAACCCAAAGTTTAATCAAGTGACTTTCGCATTGCTTTCACTTGCGAATCAATTATGTGCCGCTTTACTTAATCTTAGAGCGAACTTAAGAAATACTTTATAACTTAGCACTTTGATTAAGTGAAGTTTTTAAGTAACTTCTGATATAACTTGAAGTAATGTTGTGTTTACTCGGTGGCCTGCTGGGAAATTAATGTAATTGTAAGTAATTATGTGGAAACAAAATACTTGTTTTTGTTGTGCAAAAGAGAATTATTACGAGAGTATATTCGTAATGATAATTATCATCTTGTTGTAAATGATGTTAAAAACGGTGAAGGAAAACATCTTGATGCATGTCCTCACAGTATAGGAAAACATCGCAATGAGACTGGCATGTCTTCACAGAGAGTATACCTGAGTCCCAGCAGTGGGAGTATAGGTTAGAGCCACCTTGAAAGAACGATGCAAAAAAACAAAATAATAATAACTATTATTGGCCACGCAAGTCTCGTGTTACAAACTCAAATCTGGCTACTCATTTGTGATTTTTATTTGTAACACGTTACTTTCGAGTAAGATCGTGGACGATTGGCCCACAGAACATGGCCTGATCTACATATGTGGCCCGCGAATTAATATAGCAGAATAAATTCTACAAACTAAAGGAAGATGTAATTTTTTTCAGACAGAAATGATGAGATAAGGTAACGGTGCGGTTAAGAAGATGTAGTGACAAAAATTTAAAAGAGTATAGTCATGAGTAGTGGTCATGTTGAGAGGATGAATGAAAGGCGACTAACAAAAGGTATTTACAAGGTAAATGTGAGTAGAAACGCCGGGAGATGCCCTAGGAGGATATGTTATAGTGTGCTTATTGATGATGTTCTTCAGAAAGGTTAGGTGCGTAGTAGGTACCTACTCGCAATCGGCGTGCGTATGATGTATGAACGTAAACGAGGCAAAAAGAGTATGTAAGGATTGTAGCAGGTGGCGTTCTGTAGTTTCTGCCCCATGGGAAGAAGGCGTGAGTTTATGTACGTAGGTATGTAAATTTAAGTGAAAATGCCTTCTATTATTTATTTCTCTAAACTCTATTGTGTCATGTTCATAAGTGTTTACTAAGTTTTCCACTCATCAAAACAGCTGCGCAACACGCCCATACAATTTAATTCCGACACAATAATTGTCAGACTTTCATTGCTTCCTCGTCCCTATTAATAGGAATAGGATTGTGCAAGACAATTGTTTGTCTTAATATAATAAACACGTCCATAGACCGTGAATTGAATGAATTGTTTAACGCCTTACTTACTTACATGTTTGTTGTTGTAGCCATAAAATTAAACTTGCTTGCGGGAAACTCGAAAACATTTTCCTGAACAACTTTTGAAAACTGTAACCCGACTACGGAAAATTACAAGTGATCTAAAATCAGACAGAAATCATGACAGGTACAAAAATGGTCAAGGTAAAGCTGTGTTCGCATGCCATTATAATTTGACAATAGTTAGTGGCGATTATAATAATCTCCACTAACTATGAAAGATCATAATCGAATCATGATCATCGTCACCTGCACAATAGATATTTATTATGATCTTTTATAGCGAAAGCTCGATATTGAGCACGTCAGGCATAACTTTAGTGTAATAAGTTTTGTGCTTTCTGAAAATCTACATTTCTGAAGCACATGCATCTAACTAGATAATCTATGGTTGGTCTAGTTAGCTCTTCATCTATTGGCAAAAGTACACTCTACTTTAAATTGGGTCAAAAACTACCGTTTAGTAACTACTACAAGAAAATTTAACCTATATCCCAAAATGTAAGATTGCTTTTGAAAAGGTGTAACTAAAACAATGATGCAACTCGCCGTACCTGGCTGTGATTGAGCGAATCATACACGTGTTTCAACAGAAACAAACGGGAGTTCCATATACAGAAAGTACCTGAGGGCTACGATAGGGTAACTGTGCAGGAAACTTTAGAGGAAAAGGCCTTTTGGTGATATTATATGAAGAAGACACGATTTTCTATTTCCAACTAAATCTGCTGACGTCACACTTTTTTAGTCACTTACGAATAGTGACCGACCGAAGATTTTTCGTTTTCGGCCCTTTTCCGCCAAAAAATCATGTTTAAACCATATTTTCGTTTTCGGCTATAAGCCAGCCGAAGCTTCGACCAAGCCGAAAATCAGAAGTTCATGAATTGGCGCGCGTCCTTCGGCCTACTTTGTAAAACTCGAAAATATTAGGTGCATCAATACAACAAGAAATACAAGAAACGTTGTATCCTCTAATAGAATTATCGTGATTTATTTCTTTTAAAGCCTATATTTGCTCTTTCTCTATCTCGGTGTAAAAAAAAACAAACAAGATTTCAGTGTACAGCAGAAATATTAATATTTTTAATGTCTAAATCATTTTCGTTTTCCGAATATAAGACTAAAGCCGAAGTTTCTTTTTCCTTTTAATTTTCAGCTGAAAATCCTTTTTCGGTCAGACACTACTTACGGAATAACTACAGAGAAAAACAATAGGTAAGTATAGCTAACTAAATGACAATTTGTAAAAAAAAATCTCACTTGAATAATCTTACAGTTTGATGTTGGTCCTTCGGGAAAATAATGTAGTTTTTCGTAGATATTATTTATGGCAGGTTCTTTTGAATCAGTCAATTAAAAGTATATTAATATTTTCAAATACAATATTAATCTGGTAACCCAGAAACAGACGCAGAAAATGATTTCTCTTGAAAAGAAGCTGCTATTAGACATCAAATTACAGAATTCTCCTCTAACCCTTTCTCACATGGTCACCATACAATCCCATCACAGTTATTGGAAAGGCAATGTTCAAGCCAGATGCGCGCGCGCAACTAACGGACGTAAATATTTACACTTTTTCTTTAGCTTCCGTAAAATAATTAAAGTAAAAATAGTTTACTTCTAAGGTACGTTTGTTTAATATCCTACCTTTATGAAGTTGGATGCGGAAATCTTTGAAATAGATAACTTGGGTCTGGCTGGGTATAAGTTAAATAAACTTGAATAACTGGTAATGTGTTTTTATTATGAATCTGTGGTGTGTTTTATTAAATATGTGTTTTTTTGTTCACAGGTAAGCATCCTGTGGATTTTACCCAGCTTTTATAAAATGCTGCGAATCAGGTTGGAATAACTGTTGAAAAAAGCTTATTTAAGGTTTTCTGTTGTATACGTCATTAATTTGCTATGAACCTTACTAAAATTCACATTGGTGTCCTGTCTTGCTCAGCTGTTTATCAATAGCCTCTCTTATTTTATAGAGCCTTCTTAAAGAGCTTTTTCTCGAATTCCTTTCCTAGATTTGGTCTCCTTTGGTCTATTTCATCCCTACTGTTTTCATTCTTAAAGAGGAACGTAATAAAAAAATATTCTCGACTATAACTAAGGACTACATCAAAGATCATGGTCAGGAATGCCCATATCATCACGGAAGCCATTCAACCATTATAAATTCCATAACGGCGCATCTAGTGACCGCTTCTGATAAATTCAATGATTTACTGCTAATCCTGCTTACCTCTCTATCAAACTTTCTGATCGTATTAGGGACTTATATAGATTAGAAATGGTACGCCAGAAGTATGCTTTAGTTGTTAAGGTTATAATTATTTGTGATGTCTACTTTTAAGGTTATTGTTGATTTATGTTCAACTGCGGTATCTTAATGATTGTTTTTAGTTGAGATAAGCTGTTTTAATGTTCATTCCAACAATACGTTTTCTCCTTAAAATAGAAAGAATGATTCCTTCAGGTGTCAGGAGTGAATTTATTTATTATTAGGCTCTTCAAAAATGAGTACACTATTACTATATATTTGTAGATTGGAAACTTAAGTCTAAGCGTCTAATTACTTATAGAAAAGCACAGCATACTCATTTGAATCTTCCGAATACCCGAATTAGATGTTTTTTATTTGAGAAACGAACAATCTTAAAATAGATACTTCTTTTTCCACAAACTTATCTGACCGATGGCTGAAAGTGGAACTGACGAAACCACTATGAAATGTGCCATGGTCTATCATTTTTGGTTATCATTTTTGGTTGCCCGATAGCACCACCGTCACAGGGCTAGAAGGGCTAGTATGACCGTAGGTCACAAAATAAGAAAGCTTAACAGCTATAGATGCAAACACTAAAAATATACCCAGTAACAGTCCGCACGCGACTGCTGCGGTGAGACGGGGGAGGTAGACAAAGGCCAAGCTAACTTAGTCTGCCAATTTTGTCAATGCCGCCCCACCCCCAGTCTCACCTCACCGCTCACATACGGCGGTGACTAGCAGTCGCGCACAGGAACTTGTTTACACAGATCACATTACAAGGAAAAAGGTATCAAATAGCATTTAATGCTCTGAATAAATAAATAAATTAAGGCTCCATTAAAAAAAAAAAAGTATCCCAGATCATCATTCAAGTATAAATAAAACACAGTACAGTAATAAATTAAAACAATTTTTTTTACTACTAGTTCATCAATCAAGCAAATTATTCATGACATTTGCTTTCATAAAACTTACTTATACCTACCAATGTGCAGTCAATGTTAGAAAAAACTTGATTAGGTTAAAGCAGCCTGTTGATTCAATTTGAAAGCTTGTAGATCAATAACTAGTGATTGTGATTGAATATCTCAATGACGGATTATATTGACAGGTTGCTCGTGTGTGACCTACTTGGCTTTGGCAATGGACTGGGTGGTTAGAGTATGATGAATATCTTTATTATTTTAATTCAGAAGTTAGTCTGAATTGATTTGATGTCGTTTTTCAAGTCGAACATTATTTTGAGCTCTTTCTTCTCTTCAACGAGTATTTTAATAAAAACTTTTTACAAAAAAAAATTAAAACCGACTTCCAAAAAAAACCACTACAAAGTGAAAAATAACTTTAATTTCGGAAGTCGGTGTCTTTGTTTTTTTAATTTTCGTTTTTTGCCACCGACTTCCGAAATTAAAATTATTTTTCACTTTGTAGTGGTTTTTTTTGGAAGTCGGTTTTAATTTTATTTGTAAAAAGTTTTTATTTTTCACTTTTTAGTTGTGATACCTACCCCACAAAATATCCAATATGACTAACTGCAATAAATAACAGTGACAGGAAGTTATCATCATATCGTCCATATAAACTAAGTGGGAAAAATATGTATTATTGAAGCTAACTCAAAAACTATCTAAGCAAAGTCAATAAAAATTATATGGGACCACCTCGGGAGCTTACCCTTTCAAACAAAAAAATAATTTTCAAAATCGGTCCACAATTGGCGGAGATATCGGTGAACATACATAAAAAAACATACATAAAGTCGAACATAGAACCACCTCCTTTTTGGAAGTCGTTTAAAAAGATCATCAATGTCATTGTTGTCTTTCCCTTATCCAAATTGATGTGCAGCATGTCTTCTTTTTTCTTCGTATTTCTGTACCAGCCATTTAAAACCCATTACCAGTCATTTCAGTATTACTTTCATCATCATTTCAGCCGAAAGACGTTCACTGCTGGATATAGGCCTACCCCAAGCACCGCCACTCCGACCAATTCTGTGCCTCCCGAATCCATCGGATTCCTGCGGCCTTTACAAGGTCATCGGTCCATCATGTGGGAGGCCTTCCATCGCTACGTCTTCCGGTACGCGGTCGCCACTCCCGAACCTTTCAGCCCCATCGGCAACTGTTCTGCGAGCAATGCCACTTAAGTTTGGCAATTCTTCGGGATATGTCGGTTACCTTGGTTCTCCTGCCGATCTCTTCATTTCGGATTCAATCACGTAGGAAAATTCAAGTATCTTACTTTCATTGCAGTCATTATAATCCTTCACAAATTAATTTATCATTTCTTTGATCTTCCTTTATACATATTTTAAGCCAGTATTTTTTTTGTGAAATGGAGTGTTTTTAATCATCCATACTAGCTGCACGATTCCACCCGTATAAGTCTCAAACCCGTGGGAATATCGAGATAAAATGTCAAAGGTCAAAGGTCATGGTCTACCCATGTACCAAACTTCATCCAAATCCGTTCAGCCGTTTTAACGTGAAACTGTAACAAACAAACAAACAAACTCACTTTCGCATTTATAATATTAGTTAGGATTGAATAAACACTAACAATTTTATACGTGTCAAATTAGCACTAGCTTCCATAGTGGTTTCATGCTGTAAAAAAGATATTACAAGCTTGAAGATTTGCAATAAAATATGAATGAGAGAGAGGGCTGTAAATTCTTCATAATCATTATTATAATATTTTCCCACACAAAACAGACTCCTCGCAAACCTTAGTCCAGAACGTTTATGGGAAAGACACACAAGCACATGAGTGATTCATTCAAACATAGCTACTGAACTTGTCTGAGGGTGCAACATAACAATGGAACAGGTTGCCGTCGTTTATAGCAAACAATTTACTTATTAGACGAGAGAAAAATTGAGCCACTAAGATGTACTGGTAAGTTTGTATTCTTGGAATGCTTAGGTGTACGAATTAAATTCAGAAGAACACTTGGATAGCATTATGAAAAGAAAAGCTTCTTTGTGGTTCTGTATTAAAGCTATAACAATTATATTTTGAGTAGAGTTGATTTCACTATTATTGCATGTTCATTTCTGTTCTGCGGCCTGGCATTAATTCCGTGATAGTTTTCTTTTAACAGAACGCCCTTTTCTTATTGAACTTAATTACTCGCATGCTTGTACCTACCCATTAGTTAGGCATAGCTTCTTCTTCCATTAGGCCGTGAACATCAGAACAAAGTAGGTACTTTTCCTTGCAAGTGCATGCCTTAAACTAAGATTACCGAATAATAACCTAATCGTAAAACTTCAGCCATGTAATTTAACATTCGAACTTCAGCATCTGTTCAAGGATTAAAATCCTCTTAACAACAATATATAAAATACCTGTATTAGCAGCATTTTAGGAGCCCGCGAGCAAGTTTTTGCGTCCAACCGATGAGTCACAGAGTCAACGTACGGAACCCAACCGCGCGCCTTTGATGATACTTTTTACTTTAAACCTTTTTTGCAAACCTTATCCACTCGAGATGAATTCAATATTATTTACATTAATAAATTCTTTGCGTTCTATTTTTGTGTTGATGGGATCTGTATCGGTAACTTTAAAGTTCATATTTTTAATAAACTTGTAGGGATTTGGGTCATTTTTAAGTGGGTTATTGGAATTTGGTGATCATCTGATAGCACGTACTTTTACATAGACCTTCTGAAAGTGAAAATAGGTCACAGTGTATAGTACTATAATCATAATTCATAATACACAGAGAGAGGTGAGGAAAATATGGGAGAAACCTTCCTATTTTATTAAAATAATTACACTATCAGACATAGCCCGAAACATTGCCAAACTTAAGTGGCAGTGCACATTGCAGATGGCCGATGGGGTCGAAAGGTTCTGGAGTGGCGACCGCGTACCGGAAGACGTAGCGTTGGAAGGCCTCCCACAAGGTGGACAGATGATCTTGTAAAGGCCGCAGATCTTGTGGAATCCGCTGGATGCGGGAAGCACAGAACCGGACTGAACCGGTCGAAGTGGCGGTGTTTTGGGGGGGCCTATGTCTAGCAGTGGACGTCTTTCAGCTGAAATGATGATGATGATGAATATAACGGAAGAATTACAAAATTAATTGTTGAAAATGATTTCCCATAAAACACTGATTAATAAAAATGAAATTAAATAGACTAAACTAGAATCTGATAAGAGACTGATTAAATGTTTAACTATCAAACACTAACGGATTAGTGAAACTAGCAATATCCTTATTTTAACTGCAGGGATATTTTAATTACGGTTAATTTAATTAGTAGAAAGTACTTTGGCGCCATATCAACTTTTGTCGATGTGTTTGTACTTATAGAGATGGAGTTAAGATTCCTAGAGATAGTTTGTACCTACTAGGCAGTAGGTAACGTTTACTAGCAAAATATTTCAAACGCTACATTCTACTCATTACTACTTAATTAACATTGAATTATTAATTAACGACCATTCTAGCTTAATCTGGATGTGGTACTAAGATTCCCAATTCTGTTTATCATTTAATGTGAATGTAAAATTCAATGGGCATAATAAAAAAACAACGTTCATTATCATCAGCCTATTAATGTTCCCACTGCTGGGACACAGGCCTCCTCTCTGTGAGAGGGAGTGGGCCGTAATCTACCACGCGGGCCCAGTGCGGGTTGTTATATGTCACATGTCTTCGAGTTTTTGGTTCTAAGACATGTCGGTTTCCTCACGATGTTTTCCTTCACCGTTTTGAGAGCAGTGGTGATAAAATTATTTACACAAAGTAAAAGGCCTGTTTGGGTTCGAACCCACGACCTACAACTCGTAAGTCAGGGCCGTTACCACTGGAAAAAACAACGTTAACTTGCATAAATGGTGGCAAGGAAATTAATGAAAATGGTGTTGTAGTGGCTGATAAGCATCACCATGAAGTATGATCTAACTGATGTTAACATATAAGAAAAGAGTTGTAAAGATACACACATATACATGACTCCACGCCTTATTTCCCCAAAGGGTTAAACAGAGGTGTACCTATAGTGAAAGTTAAATTAATAATAACTGCTTTCGTTTGTATTTGTTTCCTTAAGAATTTGTACCTTTAGAAAACCTGATAATTTTGGAGGGATTTATTTAAAATCAACTTTTCCACTTTTAGCTAAAAAGGCTAATAAGCGAACTTTTATTCATAATTTGTGGTGTTCTTTCCCAGTAATTCAATATTCTATCGAAAATACATGATCCAATAAATAACGCTAATTTTGGAGATCTCAAAATGACACCAAAAAATATCGACGAAAATAATTTAGAAATTTAAAAGACAGTTTACGACAAACTAACAAACGTCTTTAAATTCAACATTTTCACTCAAAAAGTCAATTTCGATTCAGGACACGAACACGCCCCACATTTTGTTTAATCACATGTATTTTTCAAACTCTTTTTGGGCTTTAAAGTTAACATAAAACTTTCTTAGTTTCTACATGCGTCACATTGAGATTAATTTATTTTATGGGAACAAGATTTCCAGACAGAATACGTAATATTATGAAGATGGTCCTATTTTCAACGCAAACAATGGCATCATCAAAACTAATATTTATGAAAATTTTGTACCATATTTCTATGACAAATAATTATAGTTCATCATATTAATATAAGAACATCCAGCCGTTCAAAAACAGGTATGGTTATTCAAATGAAGGAAATCGAATCTTGCCCGAAGAAATCATTAAGAGATATAAAATTTGAGATCCTGAGACCCTTTTTTGACCAGATAAAGCCGACACACACAGCTCTAGTGATAATAATAATATTCAAGAGATATTTATCATTAAAGCTTATTTGAAAGCACAAAACAGTAAAATGATTGATTTTATAGATGTCTCATTTAGGAAACTCGTTGAAACGCTTGTTAGCATTTGCATAATTAATGAACACATTCTAAAATTCAGACTTTTGTTGATGATGTTTTGGGAAAGGTCCTAAATTGATTTGTTATAAATTGGCGAGAAGTTCCTTATTCATACAGTCTAACATAAAATTTATAAAATCAATAGTATAATCGTATACACCACACAAATCATAATACATTCTGGACCTAAATAAATTACCAAAAGTGACCAAAACCATTGACACAGTCGATAAAACATCAATAGCTCTAGCTCAAATCCCTAAAAACGGAATAATAGCAACAATGTTAATAATGAACTCGAACAAAATCTTAACTTACAAGTTCGTCACATAAATCCAACAAAAAAAAACAACAAAGGGATCTTTTTGTTCACGAAAAAAATCTATGGGAAAGAAGCGGTGCCCGAACATGAACGCCTAAAAATGTTAGGACCGCGTCTCACCCGGTACGGGAGCGGAATTTTAAACAGGGACTCCTAAAATGGAACGTCGGGGATGCCTTAGGCTCTGATGAAAAACTTGCAGACGGTGAATCAGAACGTCTGAGTCTTAAAATTGCTGGAATTATTGTTTTCGATATAAATAAAGATGGGCGTGATGGTATGAAAGGGAGATGTGTAGATGTAGAAGATATTGTGGTGATTTAGAGGCAGGTGGACAAGTGATTTAAGGAGGTTTGTGTTATCTTATTTTAACACCAACAAGACAACCACAATAATGACCATGCTTAAGATTTCGATAAGTAGTACCATTTTAGTAGCACTGAATAGAATTTAACTCCAGACTACAAAACACCCGATCAAATATATCAACTCGAGCCAGAAGAATATATAGCGCGGTTGTACATTCACTTGGTTTAAATACAAATAATAAATAGAGAAAAGACAAACTTTATAGCATTGCATTCAGACAGAACAGATAAATTACTAGATATAGCTAGCAGTCGGTACAGATGGTCTCAGATACAAATTAATTTGGTCATCATTTTTTGCCGAAATTAATCTGTGTATTAAAAAGTAGCGGTCAAAGCACCTGCTAACAAGCTAATTAAAAAGAGATAAAATAATAATATGTAATAATAGTAACTTAATATTTATCTTGTTAACAAATACCGTTCACAATCCTACAAAGATTCAAATCTGTAATTTGCGGTCTACTTAATTGAACATTTTGCACTTGCAGAACTGGATCAATTCTGTTGCATATATATTATAAAATTAACATTTTCACTCGTAATTTTAATAAATGTGTTACCATTTAATCTGATCTTGCACAATTTTCTTTTGCATGAAGACGTAATTATTTGCAAAAACACCGAACAGAGATTCCCTTGAAAGACAACGTTTTTAAACACGCATAATAATACTCAGGTAATTCGCGCCTACTTACATTTTAAATCATGTGCAACTTTTATAAATTGTTCAGGTTTTCCACCATCAATTTTATTACGTAGAATACGCCCAGCATCTGTATAAGAATGGGTCATTATGTAAATGATGTATAATGACAAGATTTTGAGCCTATTAAAATAAAATGTGCCTTTTACGATCGAACTGGATCGATATAGTTCTGAAGTGTCCACCGATCGCTTTAATCAAGTGAATATAAATATAGATATGGTTTTTTTTTTGGAATAATTTCGCTGTCGTATTAATTTACGAGTTATGTAACGCGACATTACGAACAATGGTACACCTGTCAACGAAAGTGGGACAACATTAATAAACACTCGCGATTTTATTGAGTGAGGAGTTTTGTCGAGGTCTGTACACGCTCACTGATTACGTTTGATCCATTTTAATTATATTTTGAATTTCCTGAGCACTCCAATGCGGTAACGAATAAAAACATCCATATTGTATATTGTTTTTAATACTTACAGTACAGATGTTTAGTCGACTATGAAAGTAAATTAAAGACATATTTGACATATAATTATGATCATAATATACCATAGCATTATTAATAATTATGTCTATATGGTCACTGCAGCTATGCTTAATATGTTCTTTTAGAATTCGTTCAACAAATAACGTGGCAAATTAAATCAACTTAAAGTCTGTAATAATAATATTTACTCTGAGGTTATTCCAATTTTTGACGTCTAAAATTACTTTGGTGCATATATATTTGCGTTTCATCAAAATCATTTTCATCACTATTCACTTGTTGAATACGATCGAAAATTCAAAAGCAATCGTTCCCAAAATTGCTGTTTACCTGTTTCGGACTTTCACTGTCGGGGTTCAGTTTGTCATTCTTGAATCACTCACGATGATTAATGGTGCACAAAATTATATGGTGGTCGCATCTGACGAAATTGGTTGGGGAATCATAGGCCCTTGGACCATAAAAATAAAGAAAGACGGTGTGGGAACATCCTTTGATACATTACGTGAGTTTTGCCCTTTTTTCGATCGTCCGTGAGGAAGCACGCTCAATCTGATACTGATCAAACTTTTATAACCCACTCACCAATTTTATGGTTTTCATTTCAATCAGGGAAGCTGATAACTTTTTGACTTTAGATACAGTTTAAAAGACGGAACACCCGCTTCGTAATTTGAATACAAAACTGTATTGTTAATAAAAGTAGAGGGTGATATTATTACTATAGTTTTGGCGCATGCGGACAGAACAATGCCTGTTCTCGAGGGAGGGACTACCGACCCCTTTTGCAAGTAATAATACGTGTACACCATTATCGCACAGATTGTTTGAATGTTTGTTTTATTTTATAAAACAAATTGGGATACATAATTAATTGCGCTTTTAACTTCAAACTAGTCTTTAAAACTTAAGAATTATGGCATACTCAATGTCAATAAAAGATAAGGCTATAAAAGGAACAAAACAATATAGAGTATGTATAATCAGATTATCATGCAGGTCAGTCCGTTCAACATGAATCTAGGCGCACATGTCTGCACCGCGCGCAGCGTCATTCGCGTCGAAGAGACGTCGCGCGACGGACGTCAGCGCGCGCGCCGTGACCGTTAAAATTCAAATTTTCAAATTGTTAACAGACCAATCTCGTGACATTGTTAAAAAAAAATAAAACAAAGCAAGTGTGTGATAAACCTAAAACATTTATTGATTTTGTGAGTGTATTGAGTGATATATAATCGGTTAGTTGATCCTGTACTGGTGTGCATGTAGAGACAAGTGGTTGTGACCTTCTGTGTTGTAAAAAAGGAGTTTGTTCTCAAACTTGTATGCAAAAGTGATGGGAATATGAATTCGAAGAAATTGGAATGTTTTGACGACGATGATTCCGTGGATGATAAGCCAAGTCTCAGCTTTTTAGGTAAGTCAGAGATAAACAATAAACACAATAATATATTTATGTATACAGAAATAGTTTCATTGATAGCTCCTGATATTTATGAGGTTGACTATTGATATGAATATCATGAAAATTGTGTGTCAGTGATAAAGTGTGAGGTTAGGAATGCTATTAGTATACGCCGTATCTGGTGAACTTTACTGCAGAAATCATGACTTCATAATATACATTATTATCTTTAGATTAGATTTCCACATCAGTAATTTGAAAACCCATTTATGAATACCATAATTGGGTGTTGTCTGTTTCTAATTTGAATTTAAACGAGTTGAATCAAAGGGGGACTTAAACTTCCCCTTCAAGGCAATATTTTGGCATTATGGTCTTTAGTAACACTTAATAATTCTAAAATTGCAAATCTCCCAAGTATAGCTTAAATGGATACCGGTTCTAGCTTCCTTACAGAGTTAAAACAACTTTATGTACAGTTCTTTGCACGAGTGATATACTAAAAAGATCGTGTCTCGCAATTAACCTTCGCTGTGTCCAGCGACTGCAGTAATTATTCCCCTCCATTGAATGTTCTAGGTATGTACAAGTTTTTAGTATTTTAAAATAAGTTTTTATTAACCAAGACTGCAGTGGTTTAAGGAAACGTACCAGTTTTTGCTGTGGACCATTATGTATCATTAAGTTTTTCATTAACTTGGATTTGTATAACTGTTTTGTGATGGAGTTCTTTATATGGTAAATTACAACTTGATTATTGGAATGAGTCAGTTTTGGAGGTCACCATAAAAGAAATTGCCCAATAATTTCCATACATTTCACAATGTCATCTAAATCTGGATTTTGTGGGGGTGTATTGAGTCATAGACAAATGAAGCCACGTATCCTGGTATGAGTCAGGTCCACCGAAGGTTCATAACCCACGCCCATAACTATGCCTGTCGGCAAACCGAAGAGTTTATGTAGGTAGTGCAAGTGAAATCCAATATTCCTTGCCAACAAGAAATTGTAGCTGCATCAACATAGAGAGGGCTAAAAGAATTAAAAAATAAAACAATATGTACGACCTGAAATTAATACGGTTATAAGAAATTGTAATGCGAAATGAGATTTAAAATTTTAAAGTGAAATCATTGGTGTATGGATTTTGATTGCTTTTTAAGTAGTCTCTGTGCTCTTTAATATCGTGCAATGTTTTTGTTCATATAGAATGTTATTTTACATTCGATGTAGGTTCTTAGGATTATTAAGTTTCTAAACAAGATAATCAGCGAGTAGGTACAGTACCTCTACAGGCATGACATGTTGGTCCAAAAAACCGGACCAAAGCTACCACTTAATATCCTAAGGGCTATTGCGATATTACCTGGATTTAATTTTCCTTCTTTGTTTTTGAAGGATAAATCAATTACAGACTACATAAACGTACCTCTATAAAAGTAGAATCAATAGTAGTCTAAAGTAGTTCAAAAGATTCACTTTCTTGTGTTCAGCTTTAAACAAAGTTTCTACCGAGACACCTGTCTTTCAAAATCTATACCTAACTACCTTAAAAGTAAATTAACACTCATATTAATATGTCCTAATGTTTTCATCTTGCCAATGACTTCAAAAGAATCTATAAGCTATGATTTAAAATCGCAAAATAGTCGTAAAATCTGCATTATGCAGCCTTATTGCTTATTTTTATGACTATTTCACTGAGTTATCACTTTAAGTGCTGAATCGCTTCTTCTATATCTTCAAGGTTCATTAAATTGATTAGGTTTATCAATTCATAGAAGTTAGGAGTTGCTATCGGCTTTATCTGGTTCTAGAATCAAAGATTATCTTTATTACGAATTTTATGTTTTATTCATTTCAAGTTAAATAGTAAACATGGACTGTTTTTGTATGTCTGTAGATAGATAAGAATTTATGAGGTGTAATTTTTTCGACATATTGTCTTTATTGGCGCCAGCTGTAGTTATAGCACAGTAAATGTATATTGTGGATATAGCGTTTTTGCTTTCTCGCTTATCCAATCGCTACGAATTCTTTAAGTAACATACAAGTTACACTTTATTTATATTGTTTTATATCTAAAAAACAAGAAATTACGCCTAGTGTCAACTACGGTCAAGTGGTTCAATTTGTACTAAAACATGGGACCAATTAAAATAAAACTGGATGTTCTTGTTTTATAGACAATTTAACTGGTTTAGCTATTGGCGCTTAATTTAATTAAACTTATAGTCATGGATTCATGCCGATTAACTTAACGGTAATTATAATTATCAATGAGTTGGTAATAAAGTTTTATTTACGGTACTTGGTTGGTCCTTAGGCGACGCTTTGTTTCATCAGTATGCAAATGAATTAAACTGATTTTATTGTTCATTTGAAATATACGAGACTGCCAACATTAATAATGAAAACATGTTATTATAGATTTCTCCTTGTGTGATCTGATTACACAAATAAAGAAATTTACAGGTGCAACAAAGTATAAACATAATACGAGTATTAAAAGCGAGGTCAAATGTTAATGCAGTAAACAAGTTTCGAAATCAAATTATGATAATAAAAGCTTAAACTAGAACACTTCCATATAAGACTGGGACAATATTCAAATTCAAAACAATTGACAATCTATTAAGTTAACATAAAGGCGTCAAAACATTTCAAAGTTTTGTTCTAAATGGCCCCATTTCGTCAGAAAATACATGAAAGCTTACAAAGTTAACGTATATTGTCACTTATTAGTCTAATGATTTAACCGATTTAGATAAAGACGGTATCATGTGTTTACCTTTATCGTCTAGTGTCAGACTAGTTAAGATATATGAGGTATTTTTCTAAACTCGCTGATAGGAAGAGTCCTACAGAACTGTTGCTCGAGTGCATTCGATTAGTGCTATGCAAATCAAGACCTATATTCGTTGCTGACTCGTTATTTAAAGCATATGGTTCTTAATCAGTCGTTTCAACACCTTTACTTTCATTTTGTACCTTAGCTCTTTCAAAATACGTTTCAAATTCTTCTGTGCTCTCATACCCTCATGTCGGTGCCCCATTTTTTGCCAGACATCGCAACTAGAGGTTTTGCTGCAACACCTGTACATGTTTTTGTATATAAACAACAGTTAGAATAGATTTCGATGATCGATACATCTAAAAGTAATTTGTCATGAGCAGCTCGACACGGTGGGATGACGTAATAGTCATTGTGGAGTCACTTTGCAATGACCTTGGATTAACAATGTGCGGAAGCGTTAAAATGAAGTTCAACCACTTTTATTTATTTGTGATAAATATACAACGATGTTTTTAGATGATAAAACAAAGATAATCTGCTGAGACGGTCTAACTCATTTGTTGTAATAGGCTAATAAAACATCACTGGCCAAAATCGAAATAAATTTTACTGACCCAAAACTCCGACACTTCCACGGCATCTTCAGGCAGCGCACAGGTCACTTTAGCTGCATTTTTTTGGGCACAGAGGGCATAATAAAAGGAGGAGCATAGTTTGTTACAGACACAGCTCCACATACACACCTAAATGTAACCTTAAGACTACTCAATAAAACAATAGTAACGAAACTCTTACTTGTACAGTCGGTTAATACACTGAGCCAAACTTAAAATCTATTTATAACCTACGTACCCTATCAATAGCTGTAAACATAATTAAATTAAATAGGTACCTGACTTCTATTTAATTCATAACTCTCACAAAATCCTCCCCAAGTTTCATAACGGAATTGGTTAAATTCAAGCATTTTTTCAACGGGGCCTAAGATAGTCCCTGTCGGCAGCCCTCAAAGCTAGTAATTGCTAGTGCAGATAGTGGTGGCTAGTTTAAATACCACGATACTTGGACATCCACTCTCTCTGCGTATCTCTGTCATGGTTTGACGTGCTGAGATATGCATGTAGAGGGTGAAAGTTTCGGAACTGACTTTGAGGGGTGAGTGAACGATCAGAGGAAATAAATCTACAGTTTTAATTGCTGTATTGCGTAGGATTGTGGTCCAATTGAATTTACTTTTCATATCTGTTGAGATTTCACATTCATTGGAAAGGGTATTAATTGGTTTATTAATTGGTTGGGCCAAACTTGTCTGTACTTAATTATAGCTTTTGATTTTGTAGGCACCTTCCTAAGTACTCTGAAAATCTAATTGGGAACAAGGACGTGTCCAGGCAAATTTATATGGGCTATCTTGTGCAACAATATCGAAAGCCTTGTGAAAGACTATCATAATTCACTTTAAACTGTAATATAATGTAATAACTGTATATCTTTTCGCACTAGTTGTAAAAGTCACCATAAGAAAATGGGCTATTAAAGAGCTGATAAGAAATTGCCTGGCAGCTTCGTACACCACAAATATTATCGGTAATAGTTTAGGTTTAAAGTAGAGATGGGCCGACTATGACTTTGGCCGACTAGTCGGCTGGAAAATGGCCGAGACTAGTCGGCCAAGCCGAACATTGCTTTCGGTTGAATTCGGGTGACATCGGCAATGTTTGTGACTACGCTTTCGGCTCGTAGGTCGGGCACATGGGACATGTTTTTGTTTTACATTGCATTTTTTCTATCATTGTTTACGTGCGAGCCGTCAATTAATTTAAAACAAACTTGAATTACGTAGCTAACACAGTGTTTATTATTTTATTAGTAGTGGAACTACCTTATTGCCTTACCTAATCACGCATTTAGACCTATTAATACGAGTAAAAAACGGGCCGACTAGTGCCCGGTTTTAGCCGACTCTAGTTTAAAGTTAAACCCTATCCTATAAAAGAAAAACTCTCGATAAAGCAAACATAAATCAAATTTAATTTATATATAGCCATCGTAAAAATATTACGTTTACGCACTGTTTAAATTCTCACCATGGATCTGAACACTACAAAAATCGATTACAAAATCATATTTCCAATAATCGATTCCATTGAATCGAATAATATTTCTTTAGTACCGAAACGCGTATCGTTTTATAATAAGCTCTTTAATTCCCGTACATTTGACAGATTCTTTATAAGATTATCTAATGTAATACTTTTGGTGTAATCGTTTGAAACGGCTTTACCCACGGTACTAAATTGTGGGTAGTTATACTCTTATACTTATACTTTTTATGTCTGCTTGGAATTGGCGTGGCAGTTTAAATTGTTGTTTTTTATTGTCTTTTGTTTAAATTGAGGATTAATAAAATACGCTATATCTTTTGTTGAGACTTCTCTAGCAATTTTATTATTCATCAATTTCGGTTTCATTGACTGCAATTTGACCACCAGGGTTTTTGAATAGCCCAGCGGCATTAACTGTAGAATTGGCAATATAATATTTATTGCTTTCTGGTATTTGCGAACCAATTAAAATCGTATTACATCCGTTCAAGCCCTATTTTCTTTCACTGCTTTCTTATTGACAGCTAACAAAAAGCTTTTTACTATGGCCAAGATTAATGCCTGTGCTAACGCTAATTTAGCTAAGAGAAACTTCACACTTCATTATCATTGGCTCGAAGTAATATAGATACTTGTATGAGCCGTTTGTCACTCTGTAGAATGTAACATCTAACTGATGAAATGAGCTACTGTGTTGCTCAGTTAACGGGGACTGACAAACTAAAGTAGTTTTAAGATATTCATGATGGCTCTTTAGTCACTTGGGGGCACAGTACAGAGTTTCGTATTGTCCATTCTACGGTTGGTATTCCACAGTTTGTCAATGATGACTTTGACCCGGAAGTAATGTCGTAACCATTTATTTCTTATTATAAAATGTGGGATTTTAGAAATTCCCGGCATAAGCTTTATGTACAGATTTTCAAGTTTAATTAACGGTTTGTTTCATCCGTATAAGATTAGCCTGATTAAAATTTTATACGGTATATAAAAGTGGACTTAAAAGAAAAGCTGATAATCCCACGGATTGCTGTTAAAGAATCTCGCGATTGGGAGAATCTTGTGAAATAAAGTAAACCCACAATATTATTATTAACTGAGTAATAGGTACTGAGCAGTATATAATACTGATATTGAAAGTTTAAAATTGGTAATCTTAGAATCATTAAGATTCCCAACTTTACAATTTGCAGCTTCTACTATTAGAAGGACCTTTTCATTGATTTCCTATATCTTCAAAATCTTTTACTGCATCAACAGCCATATCGTTATGACCGTTAGTCAATTTGTCCCCATATTTAACCCCTACATCCCGTTAAGCCTCCGTAATCTTCCGTAATCCCTGAACACATAGAGCCAGCAACACATCGGTGCGTGAGCATCCAGTGTGGTCCACTGAGTTATCAACAAAGGAACCGTTGGGTCGTGTGCCCATGCCTTAGGAACCGGTACCCTTAAAGATTTTTTTCGCTCCCTTAATGAAGTGGCGTTAACTTTGATTTTTCTACCTGGATGTAATGTAGTGGACTTGTGTTTTTTTTTGTTTTTAAGAGAATGACTATGAAATATACCTATCTTAGTTATGATGATGTTAGACAGAAGCCAGTTAGGCATTTGGTTGGCATTCTACCAAATAATTCTATGTCAGGTGAGATTAATAACTAGAACCCGATTACTATAGTAATTTTAAAATTCATTAAGGATATGGGAATCCTGTTCCCAATAAAGCGTCCGGCCAAACTTTATCTGTTCCGTGGGCCAAACCATTGATTTATAACTATCATAGATTTACACTTCTTAATTTAACTCATTAAAATGCAAACATCTAGAGCCTTAATCAAATATTTAAATTGTAATACGAAACTGGACATTCAGATGTTTGTTTAAATTCATGTCAGTATTTAAATAATTGCTTTACTATGGTTAGAAAACATTTACATAAAAAAATGATTCGCTGTCCAATTCGATTTTCTGTTTCAAAACAAACTAATTTCTTCAACACGTTTTGCTTTCACATCTAAATCCTCTCTTTATTTATGTTAAACTAGTCTAGTGTTACGTTTATTTAGTGGAACGTTTATTTCGTCTTTATTTATAAGATAAGGCTCAACTACATTATTATTGCCTATTGTATCCTCAACAACTCTAAAATTAGTCTTAAAATCACCCCATATATTCCCATTTACATCAAAAGCTCTGTCAAAGGTAACATTAATTAGCCAAACGATACTTCAAATGCTAATACGTTACAGAACTGTATTGTTGACATTAACTGTGTAATGTCAACATTGCACTAGCTTTGGCTTACCTAACCTACTATTACGATAATGCAAACACACTGCTCCTCTTAATTTTGTTCGTATCGATTATTAACCTTACCGGCATAATATTCTGGCGCACATACACATACATTATACAGGATCGAAAGTTGTAGCGGGCCTAAGAAGGGAAAATGTTAATGCTACAAATTTTTACTCTGAAACTGTATTCCAACATTTTTGAAAAGACACATACCTGAACCAAGAATCGAACTCGATTCAACTCGAATGCGAAAAAATATATCCCGTAATTATAAGGTGCCAATTCATAGGGTCAATCATAATGATAAAATCTCTCATAAAAGCATTGCATTTGAAATTGAAGAAAGGACATGCAACTCTAGCACTTTGACAAAGTACATATTTTATAAATCTGAACAAAATAAAATCCTTTTTCATCATCTGTCTTATTTTTCTTTTACATCGCATATTGGGTTTGATATTGAATCGTCCACTGCTGGATCTAAGTTTAATTTATAGGGTTTGAAAAATGTACAATAACATAATATGATCTGACGTTAATGCTGTATGAAAATGCATGCATAACGTATTCATTTCTTAAAAGCACTACTAACCTTTCATGACTACGATCATTAATTCAGTGATAATTTCTTTTACGACCAATAAAACTATAATAAACTACATTGTAATTAATACCCTTAAGGATATTCCACTTTTAGATCTTATTTTACTGGATCTACATGTAAAAGCTGCCGGACCAGTCATAAAATGGCTTCTCTGGACGCCCGCCGTAGAACCTGCTGTAAATATTCCATCAATTCTGATAGCTGTGCTAACAGATGGGGTAAAACGGGTAAAACAAAAGAGGGTTCGTGCCTAAACAAATGGTGGCGGGTCCCTCTAATTTGTTCGGTTAATATTTGTCCAACTTTACTTTTACGCTTCCTAAAATAGATAATGGGTTTTAGAAAGGCTCTGGTTTTAGAAAAAGTGTTTTAATAAACATTAGGAAAATTGAGGTTGTTTGCATAAGATTTGGTTTGAATAAGCTACAAAAAAACACCAATTAATTAAAGATGACAAGTTTTATTAAAAT
The DNA here is from genome assembly GCA_948150665.1 of Conistra vaccinii. Classification (NCBI taxonomy): domain Eukaryota; kingdom Metazoa; phylum Arthropoda; class Insecta; order Lepidoptera; family Noctuidae; genus Conistra; species Conistra vaccinii. The sequence goes on from OX411329.1 coordinate 20,672,048, forward strand.
TGAAACATAATTTATTGAATATATTTTATCAATATATTCATAAATTAACACTTCTCATAAAATTCAGAGACAGAACACAACATTCAAACGCTACCATTCAAAATCATGTCCTCGATCATAAACTGGTACCGATAACCCAGCCATCTTCAACGATTCAGATCTAAACGACCTCAAAGAGTAATTAAACTATAAAATTAATCTAATGAAAAGGAAGCCAATAAAGTTACTCTGTCTGATAATAATTTCCACAGCGAAGTAACTGATAAAGACGCCGTACAAAGCACCGATCTAAGGACAGGTAGTCATGTAAAGGTCCCGAGCTGACCTCAGCAAATGCAAATAGAAAGTTAAATCGAAGGCTGACAGTAAATCTATGGGTATTAGAAATATGGCATATTGCGTGACGGAAGTGTTTTGTTTCTAATTAGGCAATATGTATGCCTTTAAAATTTCTTACAATTCTGTTCTTTGACTTGAGATTTCTTACATTTACATTCTTTTAGATCGTAATAACTTCAGCCATTTTGTTATACAAATCTATTCCTGCATATGCTTTTAAAATTATACTAGCTTTATGAGTACGAATACTAATAAATATACTATGCTAATGATTCTCTCAAGACAATTTATTTTAGAACGGGCTCTTCAAAAAGTCATTATCCGCTATAACGGTTAGTGCTTGTTGCACAAACAGTGACATATGACGTAGTGCTAAAGTTATATCATCGATTACAAGGACCGCGATAATCAATTTTTATTCTGTTATTTACAAAAAAGTTTTTCCTTCATCTTGTACCGGATGACAAGAAGGTCAATATCCTGTTTCTTTTATTCCTTATCCATCATGAAAGATACTGTTACAAAATTACATTTAGAAACGTTTTTATTATTTAGTATAATTATATTGATTTCTGATACAGTTATATTATTTAGCTGTGGTTTATATTTGCTTTCATTCGGATCCGGATCTACGTTTTAATGCAGGTCGTTAATATTTATTAATTCTGCTTTGTTTAAGTCAGTCGATGATATACGGATGCACTTATGCCCCGATGAACAGTTAAAATGTTTGGTTTTTCCAGTAAAGTTATTTTATATATTTTTGTCTAGTTCCATATTTTGTTTTAAAATTAATAAAATAAAATTATTTAGTAATAAACATATTTATGTTTATATTTACAATAAACACTCTTGCATTTCCCGTTTTAGATTATAACTACTAGGTAATTAACAACTCATTGAGACTAATGCAATAACACTAAAACTGGCTATAGCAAAACTTATTTATTGATCTGGTCTAATGGAGGAGGGAAATCGTGGCGCTACTGCACTGACACAAATAAAAGTATAAATAATGTTTTCATCAACAAAGTAACACATTTCGGAATTCAAACATCTCATTTGGTCAACTGACCCAAATAAGTCAGACAGTACATCATGCAACAGACACCTATACAAACATGGCTACGTGACGTTATAAGGTCCCAAAAAGAAATAAACACCCACCTGCTTTGAACTTCGTTTGCTTTTTATATTAGCATTTGTATGGAGTGCAATGCACCACACTTAAGACTTATAAAAAGCTATGAAATTCTCTAGTGTATGCTTCATCACGTTCCTCGTTGAAAGCCTTCAATTGAAATTCTCTATTTATTATCGAATGAGGCAACCTAAAGCGACTTGTTGGAAAGTAACGATTTCAATCAGTGTTTCCATATTTTTTTCTCCGATCTAAAGGATGTACCTATATGTGGTGGATTAACCCGTTTTCTTAGAGGTTTCTCAGTTCAAGTTCAACTTTATTACCATGCTGGTCTAGGATTGAAAAACGTGGAGTATTAGTTATCATTCTGCGAAAGTTATGAGTCATAAGATCCCAGACTGGAGTGCTAACCCGTCTCGTCTTTAATTGAAATATTTTATTCAGATTAGCTTTATCAAAGCTTTCTTCAGTGCCAATACTTTGCAACTTGTCGTCTAAAAGTGGTTTTGCTAGAATGGAATGTCCATTTTAAGATACTGTTCATGCAAAATACAATCTAAGAATATTTTTTTATATTTTTTAAAGACAAATTGCTCTACATGCTTTAAATTTTTTTTGTAAAATTTTACTATTTTATCTTTTTCAAGAAACTCAATTGTCATTTATTACAATACGAGTATATATATGTTTTGCAGTTAATGAATACAAACAATTGTACAAACTGGATTTCAGTCCTTACTCTTTTTATCTAATTTAAAACTCGATTTGGTACAGACAACTTAACAATAAAATTAATTAATTGTGTTTTAAACTGTAAGTTAAAAGTTAAAAATTGTTTTACTAAAAAATTGAGTAAGCATGACATTAAGAAATATAATATAATATGAGTTGAAAAACAAAGTATATTTAATGTTCTAATGAAACAGCTCCAAAAACTTAAACAAACAATACAAATACCATTGAAGCAAATATTCATCTTAATAAGTTAAAGAACAAAATACTTAAGGAATGCTGTTTACTTAAGGTGTTCGTAGACTTTGTTATGCAGATTATTAAAATATTGCTTAAAAGGATAGTGTTGTACTTAAGAGCTAAGTAAATAGCGGCAAGCATAACAACAATGGGAGCATTGACCAAGCTGCCAAATAATCAAAACTCCTCGAATCAATATCTCCACACAAAGACCCATTTGAAACCAAAACTGGCTCCAAAAATAAAAATTCAACATTAAAATCCATAATCAACATTTCCAATCAATACGAAATTATTAAAAAATAACAATTAAAAATAAAGTTTAACAGTTAACATAGCATTAACAACATAGCTAATTGAATCGAGATCTTCGGAACCACGGGAGTCCCGTGGGCGTTCGGAATTGATCTTCTATCTCTTTCACTTGTGTATAGTGCAAGTGAGAAGGTAATAGGGTCTATTATTGTCGGGGGACGGCAGCAGGTTTGAATAAGGGTAGCCATGTTGCTGTATGGTCTTTGAATCGATTGTGTTAAAAAAATGAAGTGTTATTGGGTATTTTTGTTATTGCATAAATAACATTAGAATTCATCAAAAGTAACAGTTACTGTGACAATATTCATTTAATTTCAATTCTGATATAATTACAAACATCTTGTGAACATTTTCTGCCACCACTACTTCTTGTTCAATCGAGAAACTGCCAAGAATATCATTTTCATCAGTATCATAGTCCTCCCTCATCGATATCATCGATTCTCCAGTTTTCAAATTATATACAATTTAGATAGAAGGCATCCTCAACATAGTCAATTCTGCGTTATTCAATAACTAGTGCAAGTTATCGTCTTCTATCTTTCTTTCATCTCTCTGATTTTCTTATACATGGTCACCCTGACCAGGATGCCTTACACCATTTACTGGTTATAGCGACACAGAAGTAATGGTCCCGGCAAGGTTCTTTTGTCACCATGTTCTATGAGACTTATTTATTGCTATTTTTGTTATACTCGTTTATTGCCTAAATTTAGTGGTAATCAGGTTTGAACGTACTTGATAGGTTACAGATTTTAGCAAGGAGAAAATTTTAGATCTTCTTTCATAATTATGCAGTTTTTCTTTGAAATAAGATTTCATTATGTATTTGCATTCATCAACGTATGCAGGTGATGAATCATTAAATCAACAGTCATTTTGTCTACTAAACTGACATAAACCGCTGCTGAGTCCTCATCTCTGTTTCCAACTTCAATCTTTGTTACCAAAAAAGGAATAGAGTAGTCTTACGTTACCTGTCGATGGATACTATAAAAAGCGAAATAAAAAAGGGATCGAAATTCAACATCTGCCTCAGTTTTGTGTTTCTAACACCGCTAATTGAAAAGGGTCTTTCGAATTTGAGAAATTGTAATTATCACTTCGATAGTGAGTTTTATAGCAATAAAATTGGGTTCTGGTGTTGGCCATGTTATTTTTATTTTCAATTTAATATGCTTTATAGGCTAATGTTATGTTCATAAACTTTTATTTCAATGGTGTTAATAGAGGAGACTGTTTTGTTTGATATCATTCAAACCAATTACCTTTTTGTTCAAAATTGCAGTAGCACTAAATTGTCTGATTAGGTTACTGACCTGGCCTGGATTTCCAAACTATTATTTACTGGCTTTGTTTTTACAATCGTAACGTTTGCTGAGAGCGACGTACCTCCTCATTAAAGCAAAGTTGGCAATATTAATGAGCCGGAAAAGGGCGTGTCGAAAGAAGAAACTGGACATAAACAAAGAAAACAAAATAGTTATCCATAAACTTAGTTATTTATACGTAATTTCTGACAAGCTCAACCACTGGCCACCGCAGTATCTGCTGACCCAAATTAAACCATCAGATACATGCACCTTTCATTACTATGGGAGAATATAATTTAGAAAGCATTAAAATCTACAGATTAAGGCTTGTAAACCCAACCATATAAGAGAATTGAAAACCAACCATAGAACGGAAAGCACAAGGTTGATTTTGGATTTCATTTCCAGAGCAATTTGTCTCATCGAAGTCCTGTAGTAACGAAATTTATTACTAAGAATTAACTATTGATTACCAGGAATGGTTTGCGTTTAAACTAACAATTTATAACGAACAATCTCAGTTTTGTATGACTGCTCTATTAATGGAGATATTTTTAATAATAGGCTTTAGTTGGACAGTGATTTATCAATGAAAGTTTTAGTTCAAGTGTCGAGATAGTCTTTTGTACTGAGATTTGAATTGCAGGTTCACTTACTTCTGTAATTGTTTGTAGAATTTCGTTGTCTTTGGCTTGTATTGCATTAATAGAACAATGTTTATTTTCAAATTGACTTTTGCCATCTTTATCTTAGTTCTTGTTCTTTCCGTGTGGTTAGTAACCAACCTGGTGTCATTGTTTTAAAGCCGCCCATGAGCATCTGACTTGGCTTCTCATTCCGTCAAAAAATATCTCTCAAGCATGCCGGTGGGTCACAATGTTCTCCTTTACCGTTTTTTAAGCAAGTGATAATTGTACACGTGCTTAGGTTTCGGAGTCGGGACCTATGACTTGGCAGTCCGACGGTCACACCACTAGACTATCACTGCTTTATACGTCTTTATCTTAGTCAATGTTAATCTTTATTTTAGTTAATGCATCATTCATTATTTTTATTTTCACGTCAACCTTACCTTTACCTGGTATCTTTTCATGTTTGAGCATATATATCTTCTATTTGAAGCTGTTGATGATTTAGGCCAACCTGCTCAACGATCTTTAATTATTTCTTCAGAAAGTATATCAATTTCAAAAACAGCAATGAGAGAAGTATGGCCCTTTTTCCAATGACATTGAAACTATACGTAATAGTGTGACAAAACTTAATTACTTATTAACAAAATAATTGTTACATTAACTTACTTTGATGGTGTTGCAACACTTTTTTCTGCATCAACCACTTCATTACGTTCGCGAAGGGCAATTCATTATGTTTTTTACTTCAATGTCATTGTTGTTTAAAAAAAACTAATTGCCTTCAGTAACGCCTACAATAAATTATGACTAATTTTCTTGGATCAGAATGAAACAATACAATTTAAGATCTTATTAGAAAATTATAAATAGTGAAAATAAGTAGAATAAACTGAATAGATAAATAATGCGGACGTACCTAGTAGTGATTCATAGTTACTTATAGTTGGAAAATAGGTATTGCGAACAAAAAAAAAAAAAACCTCTAACAACCACATTATATTCAACTAATAAAATCCAACAATTCGCTTTTAATCATTTGAATTTGAACCTTAATTCAGTCTCAATAAAAGATTTTTTTCAATTTGGTAAAGTAGGAGGCCATAATTACTTTGTTGCGTAAATATTTCGGGGTTCATTGTGCGTATCGTTCGTAATATATGAAGAAAAAAGGATAAATACGGTACTTTTGCAGAAAAAAACTTGAATGACACAGCTACTTACAAAAATATGGACACAATCGTTCTCAATATAATGTAATTACGGTGTTCGTAAGTAAATTATTGTTGAATGAATCGTTTTTGCATATATTTTATGAAGAAAGAAATTAGCAGCACTGAGATAGCTAAAACTAAACTTATATTAAAGACAATGTCATAACTAAATAGAATCAAAGACTTATAAACAACGGTTTTAACAAAAAATGCCTTGCACATGGAATGTAGACATGGAATGGACTTGCAAAAACTAAAATTTTTAAAGGGATCCAAGTTAGTTGCAAAATTTTAATGAAAACATCAAAACTAAGTTTTGAAGCCGTGAACTCCAAGAAAGCAGGTTCACACCGCCCCCGCACATAAATGAGAAATTAGGTGTGACCTCAACATTGAGTTTTGATAAACCGTTAATCCCCTTTATCACAATTTCATTCACATTATTGCATGACTAAGTTATTCTTTGAAAAAAAATCCGCAAATCATTCAAATGCCAAAATGATGATGGTGTGTGCAGAATTCTTAATTTTCTAAACTATCGCGGAATTGGATAGAAAAAACACAATGTAATTTTATACCGTCCATTTTGACCGCAATTCCTTTCTCATTGATGATGATGATTAACTACAACTTATAAATAAAAGAGTCTATGTAATAAAGACACACTTATAAACAACCTATTTTTAATAGAGCAGCAGAAATTACTACACACGCAGATAAAAAAAGAACTGTATTACTTAACCAAGTAAGAGCAATAAATAAAACTAAAGGCAGAATTTCTCACAACCTGATATTACTCGAAGCATGTGTACGCACTTCATCATATTCTACACCCTCGGGCTGCGCAAACGCAAAGAGGTCGATCGTGCTCCAATAAGTATTATTATAAAGATTTATTTTATTTTTTCTGCGTGCCTACTATCATTTAGGTTCAATAGCCCTTGTTGAGTACGTTGTGACGTAATATCTTCACCTGTTGTGTGGTGGTAATAAAGATTGAAACCTTAATTAGTTTTGCTTGTTTGAACGTTGTTTCCTTCTCTCTTGCATGCGTAGCCTGACGAGCCGGTCGATGCTGTCAAAATCTTGCCACGTAAACTTAGGTGAAATGAGCTGCGACTGCTGAATTGTGTCATTTCCTTGCATCAGATGGAAGATAGCACACTTGTCTTCACCTAAGCTTTTACGGTCACGTTTTTACAGAATAGACTAGAATAGCTCTGAGGGAGAGAAGGACCCCTAAAGAGAGAGGGGCTTGTAAGGTAAGTGATGATCAGGTCGAAGGTGGAAGCGAGCATCACTCGGAATCCTCAACGACAGAGAAACTGGCTCTCTTACCTGTAACTGCCGTAACACACAACTTAGATAAGATGGCGGTAGCAAGGCCAGCTGTTGACTTAAAACAAGCCCTACCACCAACTAAACCGAGTAGAAAATTTTGTGCCCACTTCTAATGGAAACCGGGACCTCTGGGTCTGAGACAGGTGGTCTATCCCCTAGATGACTAGACCTCAGAGACGTTTCGATGGTTCGCGCCGTAGAAATTTTGGTACCATCTGTCAGTCTGTCTTTGGTTTCTCAGGTGGTCATACTGAGCTTGCTGAACTATTTCATCTATGCAACAAATAATCCTTTCTTTAAAACATTTGTGTATCAAATTGCAAACTACTGTGTCCCCAGCGCCATTATTCTTTGAATTTCCTTCTACTCATGTTCCCATTGTCTTATACACTTTAGGATTGTCTGCATAGATCGTCATTTTCAACTTATTTGTTTATTAACTTACCAAGTTAATGAAAATAGTCTTCCTGTATACCTAATGTAATACCTTCTCACCATGACATTATTATAATTGATTTGTAAAGTTCTGACGCACAGAGTATTTATACAACTTTGAGGTCAGTTTACCTTAAAAGGGAAGGATGCATGTTCAAGAAACACATGTATGACCTTTAGTGTGAGATTACCTTTACAGATTTTGAACAAAACGTACGGAATGCTTTCTTGTTTAGATTACTATGTAATATATGCGTGTTGGATGATTGTGGGTGTGAGAGACCGAATTTTACAAAAGTGGGTAGTATTATTTAAAGCCCAAATTAGGTTCGTTTTCAAATTGATGGATTTGTGTTGTTTATTTATATTGGTGAAATTGATTGATGTTTCCTCGTCAGGTTCTTCCTACAGTTTTGGGATTTTATGCTTCTTTATTTTCTTTAACTTAACGTATTATATTCTAATTCGATTTTTATTCAGTTACATCTCGATTGTATCCATTGGATGTCATTATGGATGAAAGATCTGCAATGTTTCGTACTTCATGAGTTTTGTGTGTCGGAATGACAAAAACGTTCACAAAACATTGAAGATTTGCTATGCATTTCAGAGAATTACTATGACTAGACATAATACTCGTTAATGACTCATGTTTTTGTGAAAAGCTGAAAATTTTATTAGTAAAGCTTTAGCAGCTAAACGTTCGTAAAACATTTTGAATAGAAATATTATATGGAAATGTGTCATCTTTGATATTTTGCTTTAAGTCGCTAATTTCAGAAACTTAACGTGCCGTAAAAATGAACGTTGTCTGCAATTTTCTATAGCTTTCAAATATAAGCATGAAGTGCTAATGATTGGGCTTAGCTATTTGATTACTGTTAAATTTTTTGATATGTGTGTTTCTTATAGTTAAAACTTATACTTACCTTTATAAGACTGTTATTGTTACCATTGTTATTTTTTGTTGTTTTAATAAAATTTTTGGAGTGCGATATTAAAGGCTGTATTGATCTCGTCACCAGTCTTCCGACCAGAAATTATGTCAACGGCTTTGACCCCAAGATCATTTTGTATAGCGCTGTATGGAGTAGCTTATTTCCAACAAAAGATGTCTACATGTTGTGTTCAGTTGACATGCGCCATGCGGCATGCTCATTTCACATACTGTTGCCACAACCACAACATAAGTTTCAGAAATCGTGCCAAAGAGTAATATTTCATTTCAACTGCTTTAAAGTATTAATGTTACATTATTGTTAATAAATTTCTCTGCAACAAGGCAGCGTTAAGTTTATTAATGTTTATAACAAGCGTTGCTAACTTGCTTGCTTTCCATTCTTGGATGAAGAACCACGAGCAGTTTCAACACAAAGTGAAACTTAAATAATTAGTATCTATTTACTAGCTATTTGGTTTCTAGATTAATAACTATATGTGATTCTACGCTTTCATATTTAATTTCTGCATTGCCTTTTCATTTCCAAGTCAATTGATAGAAACTTTATCTAAACGTTATCTTCTGTATCAATAGTGTTGTCTGCTTTCCCTTAGTTAAAGCAAGTTTTCTTATTGCTATCAACCTCCGATATTGCCACCCTTGCAATTTAATAATTTTATTGATAAGAGTCACTTATAAATTTAAGTAAAAATAAACTGTTATAACTACTAGATACTGCTCGAAGTAATGCCCAGTAGCTTCTCTCCTTCTCAGATTATCAGTTTATTAGGAATATGGGTTAATTTGACGGTCATCCATCACCCGCTTGACACTTACGACTTAAACGGGAAGATAAACCGATGTATTCTATTTTTATTTTCTCTAGCCGTAATGAGGAATAAAGTTTTAGATGTATGACGGACTTATTACCTTGTTAGTGGAAGAAAGTTTTATTACGAGGATAAAATAGAGGCTATCTCGATTCCCAATTTAACTGTAAATCATAGTCATGGATGAAATTCACTTGCACCAGCATGTCCAGCATCTAAAGGAACAAAACTTTCCTTGCTTATACTAGATCCAATAATACAAAGGTCAAATTAAAAAAGCTGGCAAAACTGCTTAGACATGATGAGATAGATGGGTATCGTTATCTGATAACGATAAAAAAAAAAAAAAATTTTTTAGAAACTTATGATTTCAAGGACCCATACACATTTCTACAATGTAACTTAGAACATAATATTATGATTTGCTGCAAGTCTCAACTCTGCTCAACCTGAAAAGGCAATTTTATCGACGCTATCAACGTTAGCAAAATATGCTTTGTGTTCATTTTGTGCGATCGTATTACTCGGTTTAGTTTTAAAATTGGCCTGATAGTTTCATTGGTTTTAGTTTCATCGCAGCAGGAGGTGGGTATGAGGCTTCTAATTGGCTATTCGATTTTAAGTGTATGAGCGTGGGGGTTAAATTTCTTGGCGTTTCGAATGTATAAAGTTGTTATGAAGATGTTAAACTAGCTAACTACGTATATATTGTAGTGGAAGCTTACTTAGTTGTTATACGGAAGGAGCTACCAGTGCTTACACATAATATTGAAAATGCTCGAAGAGATACATCGGGAATTAAAGGACACTGAACAATGATGGCGCTGAAGTGAAAAATTATTACAATATACCACGCCACGAACTACGATGTATGGCTTCGGCGACTACCCTTGAACTAACTCTAACAGAATTAGTAATATCACTCTTTCAGCCCCTGTCAGTTGCATAAAAGCTTAACAACAAATAAACATTTTAACTATTGATTTGTTGCTTTTCTAAAGTAACCTCCACAATTTCTCCAACGTCACGTTCTACAAGTTTATAATAGACCATCAAACACAGGAAAACATTAAAAACAACTCGATTCCCATCATGCAAATCCACTGTCAACCATTAAGTCAGACCAGCGTCCGTTATTTGAAATAATTTCTCATTGTAACAAAGTCGTGTCTTCTATTGCTATCAATACATCCCAGATGGAACGATACGCAGCGTAATAAATTGGCTGCTGACTATCTGAATGCATACCGTTAACGAGTTATAGATAAAGTTGCTTTCACACGAACGGATCGTCGCAGCGATAGTTTAATTAATTTTCAAATTGCTGTTTTAGAGGGCTAATTGGGTGAGGATTGTTTAAATAGTGCTGTTGTTGGGAATGATTAATGTGTTTTTCTTAATTAGACCGTCAGAATTTAGCTGTCATTGTTAAGCATTGTGTGATTACGCCGATTATGTGTAATTATGTTGTTGGAAGTGGTAATGAATTTCATTATAAGCCGACATCTATATCTTTACAAGGTTTTAAGATATGGTTCATGGTCTGGAGGCATTTTTAAATTGAACGGTAGTATCAAAGAAATAAAAGCACAAGTTTTTCTTTATTTATCTACAGTGCAAGATACATAATTATTTTTATCTTTCTAATTACCTTTGTCTTCATACAAGACATTTTTTCTAATAGCCGCTGCTACATTCAAACCAGTGTGTCAACTATCTAACGCAATTTCGAAATATAAATTATTTTCCAAGACCTTTAGTAGAGAAATCCAGCAATAAGTATAAAATAAAGCTTCCATGCCTTCCACCCTTCAATTTCGCTGTGCTTTCACTATCATATTGCATAGAGCTGTGGCTAAATACCTATTTCTGTCTTGTGCTTGTTATAGACTCATAATATTGCTTGTTAAATTATTTAGTGGAATTATAAACTTCTACTTTGTACTTGAAATAATAGATATTACTTTGTAAAGGGCTGGGTGTTTTGATTGTTCGAGCTTTATCATTGATTTTTGTTGTTTTGATAGAATTATTGGTAATTGTCGCTTTTATATCGAAGTTTATTCTCTCTCTGCTCTTCTTCCATCTTTCTTTAACACTATTTTGATATTTATAACCATTACTTCAGCCGAAAGACGTCCACTGCTGGACATAGGCCAAAGACCATTACTTTAAGTGACTTCTCTATATTAGAATTTACAATGCTAATATTTGTATGAATTATCATTAGAATTTTTTAATTCTTCATTAGTTCGTCATATCCCATTGCTAGACAGGCTGACATCTAATTTACCATAGTTCCCTACCAGAATCAGGTTGTCAACATATCACTTACGGTTACGATACCAGTAATGCAATAGATAGTCACATAATCTCTATCGATCAAGCTTACATGCACTTACAAGTTGATTTCGTAATATTTACAAATAGAAACGTTACGTACCTACCTACTAGACTTCTTATCAGTACTTTGATGTTTTATTTCCTGCGCTTATCTGCTTTGGGAATGTATTTAGGACTTGAAATGTATCCGTGTTTGATCTTATTCGTTTGGTAATATTTTATAGTTAAGTTGTAATACTTTAGATTAAAATATACTGGGTTTTTAGTAACTCTACAGCTAACTCTTCGTGTACTTCGTAATTTGTTGCTCTAAACTTGTGTAATAACATAAAATATTTTATTTATTTACTATAGAAACAATTAGGTACTATGTTGACAATAATTATGTTGTATATAATTCAATTTAAAACTAACATGGAACAGTTTACTCCCTAGCAAGTAGCATACTTTCTCTCACAGAACACCAGACATAATTATACGCATCATTTTACTCCATTCATCCGCAAACACTTGTTCATTGATAACATTAAAATGATGTTTATCTCTTAATATTTAACTTACTATGTATAATATTTATTAGTTACAAGAAATTATACTTAGGCAAGCATAATAATATGCAAGAAAATTAGCCAATTTTATCATCGTCAGTAAAGATTCAAATGATTCGCTAACCAAACTAAACTTTAAGTAGGTAATTAATTAAAACAAGAATGCTGATTTTATTATAAGTGCCATAAATAAAACAGCTGTGAAATGAGCCTATTTTAACATTACTGTTATAGGACTGGTACATTTCAATGGTCATTCAAATTGTTGAGCTATTTCAGGCAAGGACAAGCAGTTATTGTCCAAAACAGTTGTTCTTTCACATTTCAACGAAACACAATCTAATCAAACATTTATAAATGGAATCATTTACAGGCATTTTTAAATTGTCTAGGAGTTGGTCAGTCAGAAAGATGAAGCTAGTTGCCCATTCCAAAGCGTAGTAGGTTCATAAGGAGAAGAAAGGGCAAGAAACTCTACGGACACTTTGAAGTCAGAATATTGGTTGGTGGTTATCCGTAATATTGGAAATTACGGATATACTTATATACTTACGTCTCTTTAAATTTTTCTCATATTTCTAGCCTTAAATTATATTGCGCACATTCTGACTATTTCAGGGCGTGTTAATAACTAATTAAAGTCACGTAGAACAACGGTTAAACTCAAACAAACATTCGTTAAAATTATTGATAACAATCTATTTAGTGACTAATAGAGTAAACATTTATTTGTTTAATCAATAACAGTCCGAGCCAAGAATTATAATCAATGAACACAAAATTATGACACTTTGGATAAATCTGGGAACTTGCTAAGCGGTTTTAAAAGCTACATCAACAAGAATCCACCGAAGGGTTGGGTAGAGGTAAACAGTCTCCCCATATTTCGGGAGTTATGTTTAAGTCCCATGTAATGGGAGACGAACCTTGGCATCAACCGGGCACCGAGAAATTCCTCATTAGAATATACATATAACCCATTAACAGTTTTATACCAGATACTTGGGTATCGAACTTCATGAAGGATCTCATGCTCTGCAGTAGCGCTTGCGACCACTAGACCAACAAAAATAAAAGAAAAGATATAGAAAGTCAGCACATTCATTGAAACTCTTTTATAGTAATGGCCTTACCAAATATGTAGACGGTTATACCTGTAGATAATTCGCGTGTAATTGTGAAGCTTTTATAAAAACTTGTACACATAATACTAACAATTTCACTTAGCAAAAACTGTCATTATAATCAATTAAAGTGAAACGTTAATGGTCACAGTAATCTTCTTCGTCCCAGACTTTCTAGGCACCAATTAACATTGCCTAGTTGTGTCTAGATTGTAACTGAAGATAAGAAAGATGAGCTATCGCGAAATTGAAATATCAGTGGGTAGGTACCTGAATGTTTGAAGCCTGTTTTCGCTTCGATAGAAGTATGAGAAGCGATATCAGTATTCGCTTGTGGAAGGCGAGGCTCAGGTGAACCTTGTTTGGTATTTAGTGTTGTTCGACTTTCTTTAAAGCAATCCATACAGGAAATGCCCAAATATGTAAATGTATCTGCTAGAAAATTCCGAACTTTGTACATCATCTGAGTTAGTTCACTTAAGATTAATCGGTCTTTTTACAAAACAAGTCTTCATCTTTTGGCAGGGCTTATACCATCGTGCCAGCTTTTATAACAAGAACCTAAAGGTTATCGAAATACAATTATTTATACAAAACTGACTACTAAATACAATACTAAGTTGTCAGTTGTGTATGAAAAACTTCAACTCAGTTCAAATGAAGTTCAAATGAAGTTCGAAATGTGAAGACTGGCTCGACGGTTTAAGTTAACGACACAGGTAGACGCAACCTGGAGTTGCATCAGGGAGGCACTCCGGTATCACCGGATGCCGACCTACCTCTGTCGGTTGGTCGAGGCCTATTTGACGGATAGGGCCGTCATCTACCCCGGTCACCAGGGAGAATGGAACCGGCGAGAGATGTCGTGCGGTGTCCCACAGGGATCGGTCCTGGGGCCGCATCTGTGGGACATCGGATACGACTGGGTGCTGCGCGCCGACCTCCCTAGTGGTGTCAGCGTAGTGTGCTACGCTGACGACACGCTGGTCCTGGCGCAGGGGAGGTCGCACGAGGCGGCGGCCGAACTGGCGACACGCGGGGTTGCGACGATCGTCGACAGGATCCGGCAATTGGGACTCGAGGTGGCCCTGCACAAGTCCGAGGTCATGTGCTTTCATGGCCCTCGGAACGCGCCACCGTCGGGTTCCCAAATAACGGTAGGAGGGGTTCACGTCGGCGTCGAGGTGACGATGAAGTACCTGGGACTCGTCCTCGACAGCCGGTGGAACTTCGTGGAGCATTTCCGACGTTTGGCTCCCAAACTGGAGCGGGCCGGGGCTGCCTTGAAGCGGCTTCTGCCCAATCTAGGGGGTCCAAACGCCTCCTGCCGGAGGCTCTACGCGGGGGTCGTGCGGTCCATGGCCCTTTACGGGGCACCGGTGTGGGCGCGAACCTTAAGGTTGCGGCCAGCCCGGCGGTTGCATGCAGCCCAAAGGGTCATGGCTATCCGGATGGTCCGGGGATACCGTACGGTCTCCGGCGAGGCGGCGAGCCTCCTTGCCGGAACGCCGCCATGGGATCTGGAGGCGAAGGTCCTCGCCCACATTTGGGAGTGGCGCGAGGAGATGAAGCGCCGGGGTGTAACTCCGCTGCCGCGAGAAATCACGGTACAGCGGACAGAGCTCCGGCGGGATCTCATGGCGGCTTGGAGTGTGCGATTGTCGCAACCCAGATTTGGGCACGCCACAATTACGGCGATAAGTCCCCTCTTTGAGGAGTGGCTTGAGAGGCGCCACGGCGTCCTCACCTTCCGCCTGACGCAGGTCCTCACCGGACACGGTTGTTTCGGGAGGTACCTGTTTCGCATAAGGCGGGAGGAAACGCCCGGGTGTCACCATTGTGTGGATCGTCCGGAGGACACGGTGGAGCATACGGTGGAGGTTTGCCCGGCTTGGGTGGACCACCGCCGTGTCCTCGTGGAGGCGATCGGCGGCAGTGACCTCTCGCGTCCGGCCCTGGTCCAGGCCATGGTGCGGAGCGAGAGGGCATGGCAAGCCGTCACCTCCTTCTGCGAAGCAGTAATGCTCGCGAAGGAGGAGGCGGAGCGCGCGAGGGAGAGGCCGCGCCCTACCAGCCCTAGCCGCCGCCGCCGTAGGAGACTTCCCGGGCGTCGGGAATTGATAGCCGATTTCCGGCCACCGTAGGCGCGGGCCTGCGGACGGAGAGCAGAGGGCAGCTCGCCGTCCGATAAGGACCAGGCCCGGGTCGACGGCGCGTCGTGTTCCACGCGCGCCTCAAAGAGATGTCAGCAAAACTGACGGGGTCCATTAGGGCCGATGCCTGCCGGGGTTGCGGGTAGTCCCAAGGGGAAACCGTGGCCCCTGGCATGGCAAGGGAAGGAACACGGGTGGGTTTTAGTCAGTAAAAGTCTGACACGCCCTTCCGCTCCGCCCAGAGCGGGAGAAGTCATTGGATGATTTCCCACCCAAAAAAAAAAAAAAAAAAAAAAAAGACGCAAGGTATCCGTTTTATTGGTATGAGTTCATCTTGCTCAAAAAATCACTGAGAATCAAGTGATTTTTTGAGTTTTCCCAATAAACATGGTTCCCCACCATGTTTAATGCCTGAGCACTTTGCAAAAGCGATAAAAAAGATGATTACGCAAATGTTTACAAATAAGTCCACTTCCTTACCGTAGATTTAACGTAGGCTTTAAATTTTGCTCATATCAAGGCCCCTAAAACGAATAACAATAAACCAACTAATTTCCACAATAAGGTGACTCAAGAATCTTATTTTCAAAATGGCCTTACGTTACCAAATTGATACAGCAATTTGTTTTCC
The DNA here is from genome assembly GCA_948150665.1 of Conistra vaccinii. Classification (NCBI taxonomy): domain Eukaryota; kingdom Metazoa; phylum Arthropoda; class Insecta; order Lepidoptera; family Noctuidae; genus Conistra; species Conistra vaccinii. Next base: position 20,688,322 of record OX411329.1, read on the forward strand.
ATAAAAATAAACAATTTGGTATTCAATTAATCCGGAGCCTATTTAACATTTTTATTTTGGATATGGATCTTGAATTATGTGTTTGGAAGTTAAATTATGTAACTTCGCGTCTCGTAAGGGGTATAGAATTTCAAATGGTAGCCTTCTTCCTATAGAGTAGTAGCACATATTACGTAGTAGTTTATAGGCCTGTTTCACAAGTCTCTATAGATAAGAGCTATCTATAGTTCAATTCAAAGTTAATGGCGGCTCGGAAGTTAGCTGCTCGCTGCGCAGTACCCCACCCCTCATCCCCGCCGACCAATGAATTTGTTACTGCGCATCGACTCGCCTCATGTTCCGAGCCGCCATTAAGTTTGAATCGGGCTGTACCAGGGAAAATATTACACGAAGGCACAGAATTTGTTTGCAATTCCCTGAATATTGCAACCTGATAAGTTGACCAGACGAATCCGCTGGTGGTGAGACAAACCGTTAAAGTGCTCTACGGCCTTATCATTGTATCCTCAAATACCTACCTAATAAACAAAAGATTCCATTAAATTCAAAAACTGTCAAACATCACTGAGAAACTATAAAAATTCTTACTTTTTGCCATTATTGAGGTCATGGCTTATTCATTCCTTTATTGAAAACTTACTTCGTGACATTTTTCCAATATTTATATGATGAAAAACAAATATTTAAACATTTCCATGATTTACGAGAGAGCAAACTAGATTGCCTACAAGCATTAGGTACGGCTTGATTGATTGAATTGGCACGCGATAATAGCCCGTAATAAAATATTATTCTTGAATCGGAAAATTTTACCTCCTCGCATATAATATTAAACGATATACATACGAAGTTTAATCGGGCTTTTTTTTCCATTTTATGACTTTCCATGATACATTTAACAAAACACATCATTACGTAAGCTGCAAAAAACATGTACTAATGAGAAAAGTTAACGGTAATGGCTAAACACAGCACCGGAAACTCACCTTACAAGGGAACTAGAAATACACACACATATAGGCGAACAACACAGACCCTATAAACAAATTAACATTAATCTTCAATAAAAAGTCTGGCAGAAACCGTCGGTCTTCGGAAAGAATTATAAGATAATAAAGAAGTAATTTGGTACATTATCCGTAGATTTATCTCATCTGCTTTACTTCCTACGCAAGATGTCGAAGTCAACTAAGGGTAATGTATTGCTGCCAAGCCAGTGGGCGTTGGGTCAGTTACCTTTTTTACATGCTCAGCTTTGACCTCTAACCCAGCACTATCTACAACGTCACTTTGAGTGGTATCGATACTCTTTTGTGCGTCCACACCGAATATAACCCGCAAAACGTTTTTACCGTTTTCAAAATCATCATCTCCATTAAAAAATTCTAAAGTGTAATATAATTTCTGTCTGTTTCTTTCGGTCGCCAGAGTAAATCGAAAGCTTATTTTCTAATCGTGAATACGTTGGACCCACGGACCATTGGATCTAGAGAATCTAGATTTAATTGAGCAAGCTAATTATATTGAATGCTGTGGTTCAGATAAAATCTTTCGTGGGAATGAAGTCGTCTTACATAGATGGTTGAGATTAGCCCGGATGGATTTAAACTAATGAATTCTGCTTGAATGGAAACAGGAGTTTAAAGATCAGCTAATGTTTTTTTACCACATATTAACTTTAATGGTAAAACATAAAAGTAGATGACAAAATCCATATGATGATTTCCTGACTTGGAAATGAACCCATAATCTTTTGGTTTTCAACTGAATCTATTATTATTACGTCATAACAATATCAATGAGCTGACTATATAACCGGTGAGTGACAAAGAAAATGATAATTTGAAACCGTCATTGAATTTAACATAAAATTATTACGACTATAATTCTTAGAAACGCAATGAAAACTATACACATGATAAAATAAAGATATTATTATACATGATACCTACTATATAATATGGAAAAAGATAAAGAACAACATTCAGCACGGGCTCGTTTCTTAGAAACTCTTGAATTCTTTTCTGTTTCTAAAGTTATGATAGCACTGTAGATAATTTGATGTGTATCACTGCTTTCCCACGATTGTCTCCTCTTCAAGTAAGTTTCAATTCTCCAGAATTATTACACACGTATAACATTGTAACCTCTACTACTCTTTATTGCATAAAGCGTCATTTTCTTTTATATTTTTGACTTATTGCAAACTATCTCGCAATTGTTGGAAGATTTCTCAGGAATAGGCAGATCAAGATAGATTACAACGTACATAATACTTGTATGTGCTGTCACAATAGTGGTGACATCAGTATGCGTCATTACAATTTCACTTTTAAAGTAAATAGCGTTCAAAGTGTATGTGTTGTGATAATCGCTATTATGGCTTCAAACTTAAAAAGCTGGTTTTTCCGCACCCATAATCTTTTCTTATAGGCATGACATTTCTTGGTTAAAACTAACACTTTCGTATTTTTGCCAATATTTATTCGTAGTCTCCAAAGCTCAAGATAATAATATAACAAACTTTGTATCCACAGTTCAAAACTTGAACCATAAAAGTCGTCTTCTTCGTTTTTAGTTTCCGGACTATTTTTACAGACAAAGAACAATGTATAGTAATAAGGATTTACATTAAGTACAGCCCACGAAGCAACACGCGTAAACAACGTTGCAACAGAATAAATGATGACATCAGACATAAAACAAAAATAAAAGCCTTTACAATCCCTTTTATAATAGCAACAAAACAGAAAAGCTTGAATAGCATACCAACCAGTTTCTTAACGAAATTCGCTACTTCAAGCATTGTGGTTAAAAAATTCAAAAGCAAATTACCATTGGGGATAATTCATGAGGCATTCTTACCCATAAATGGTTTGCAGAAAGTGATACCAAACGGTTCAAACCTAATATGGTGTTACGATCCAGTTTCTAAAGCAAAATGCGAATTAATGTGAGCTGGACAAAATTGAAGATGGTTGTTGTGTAATATGTTGCAATATTGTTAGTTTTAGAGTGCGCTTGCATTGTTTTGAAATTTTGCGTAAGAAGTACGATATTGAATTGATTAGTAGTCGCTTCATCGTTATCGTGTTAATGTTGTTCTTTTAAATATTTGGTTACTTGTTCACTCTTCAACTGTTTCAATAATAGCTGTACTGCAAAAGATTTTTTTACACTATTGCCGAAGTTTCATTATCCATCTCCTGATGGTTAACCTCTTGCCACCTATCTCAAACCTAGAGGTCCCGGGTTCGATTCCCAGTGGGAGCAAAATGGCTAGCTACCACCATCTTATCTAAGTCTGTCGCCATAACAACAATGTTAACAGCATTGTTGTTTCGGAGTTAGAGATAAGATAGCCAGTTCCTCTGTGGTTGAGGATTCCGGGTGAAGCTCGCTTCCACCTTCGGCCTGATTATCACTTACCATCAGATGAGATGCAGGCCAAGAGATAACCGTTGCGGGTAAAAAAAAAAACCTCTCAAATCTTTCATAACACAACACAATGAACCTTCTTCTTCAAACCGAAACTTATCTCTCTCAGATTCAATATGATTTACAAAATCCATTGCCCCGGTATCTCCATAGTCCCCACATTTTTCATGGCCATCCATCATTTTTTATATTGCAGTCTTATCAGTTATCTCTACCGGATCAAACTGTGTCAATGTCTATGACTCTATGTTGTGGTTAAAGTTCGTGATCTTAAGCGGCACGAAATTACTAATCGTATTATGGTGCTGTCTTAAAAATGCTAGTTGGAATATACTACATTTGGATTAGACTTAGAGACGCCTTGACTAGGTATACCTTCGTGTCTTTGCGTTAAGTAATATGTTGTAGAAAGTTGTATTATATGTTCAACAATATATAAAGTAGTTTCATTCCCGTGTTTTATAACAGTCCTTACACGAGCACTTTTCTTTGCGGCATATCTAGAAATCCTGTGTTTACAACATCATCACAATCAAAGATGATAATAATATACTCGTAAATGTAACTAGTGACCCACCGTTATTACTTGACTTAAAAAAACGTGAGATTTCCTTATTGTATGTTATTTTAATATTAATGTATTATACACATACACTTTCCGGAAAAAATCTCTAAATGGCGGTGAAACATTTCTTTTTTTTTTTTGGCCTCAAGAACAAATCTTCATCAAATGACTTCTCCCGCTCTGGGCGGAGCGGAAATGCGTGTCAGACTCTTACTGACTAAAACCCACCCGTGTTCCTTCCCTTGCCTTGCCAGGGGCCACGGTTTCCCCTTGGGACTACCCGCAACCCCGGTAGGCATCGGCCCTAGCGGACCCCGTCAGTTTTGCTGACATCTCTTTGAGGCGCGCGTGGAACACGACGCGCCGTCAACCCGGGCCTGGTCCTTATCGGACGGCAAGCTGCGCATCTATATTCGTTGCGTAGTTAAAGAAGAACAACGCAGTCACACAGACAGACACGAAGCGAGAGCTAGAATATACAATATTTATCATCTTTAATCAAAAGCTGGCCGTAATTTGGGACTTAAGAACAATATTCAATTCAATTCAATTACATCAGCTCATAAGCAGGATGCTTGACAGGAAGCTAGTCCATCGTTTAGAAGTCACACCAAGTTAACCTTTCTGACCCCTTGTCGACCGACTGACCCTGACTTGGCCTTACAACTAACACTGCTTGATAAGCTGCGAATACGTTCATGTTTTTTCTTGCTTGTTCTTTATCGTATTTGAACTTAATAATTTATTCATGAGAGGGAGTGGTTTTAGAAGCTTCACGTGTTATAGTCCTACCTTTATTTATAGAAACGGTCTGACAGATGAACGAAGAACAATTTTTCCATGCATTTTGATCGTGATAGTATTGCATTTTTGTATGCAAGAGTTGATAGTTGTTTTCATGTTTTAGAGTTGGTCCCATAGAAAAAGTGGGTCATTTTCGTAATTACTATACTTCCTTAGAGTACATCCGTTCTTTTACCTGCTCTATATAAGTGAGTTCGACCAATGCTAGGTTAAGTTTTCAGCAAATTTTCTTCATCTCCATTTCTTTCCTCATTAATCAAACGCTTCTGTTAAATCCAATTAGCGTATATACAATGTCTTGCATATTTTAAGAAAACACCAACTGTATATTTTAACGTCGACTTTAACATAGTCTGTGTATCATTAATATTAATGGAACAATTGTTATTACGTAAAACTGACCACCTGGTGTTTGCATCACTGTAATTGTTCAATTGATTGATACAGCCATTACTGGGCCTAAGTTTTATGAGCTACATGATCTGTTGGGTTTGGTTTCTACTCGTTGGTATGTTTGTTTAATAGTTTTATCATGCACTTATATATCGTTATACTCTTAGGCATCGAACTTTATCCCATATTAACTTTGATACTCAACATCTGGGTCTTTGTATGAACCATTGATATTAAATGGCATCGGGCTACGTTGGCTATGAACATACATAACATGGAATGGAGCACAAAAATAACTACCAGGACAAACTTTTGCAACAAAAATCCTGACGGTACAAAATTACTCAACAGAAGCTGAACTTTGCCTCTGTAAAAGCCAACTCCCACGGTGCGCCATATCGCGGACGCGCACCAGCCCGCACGAGGACGCACCGCCACGCACGCGTTCAACGCGCGTCTGCGCTACCACGCACGCTAGGTTTCCCACGGTGCGTCGTGCGCGTGCGTCCGCGATATGGCGCACCGTGGGAGGGCGGCTTAACATAGTAACATTGTATTTAGGAGCCGTAAACTTCTGCCTCTTATCTTAAGCACAACAAGCACTAAAATGGGACATTTTAAGGCTTTATAATTTTATTACTATCAAAGATGTAATGATGAAGTATTTATTTCGAAATAACGGTTTCCTGATAGACCTTTTTGACTTTCAAAAGTCTATAAAGACGATCAAAGATTATGCACCGGCATTACTCGAGCTGTCTCATGCATAAATAGAGTCACAATATTGTGATGAAGAGAACGCAGTAACTTCTGACTGGCGATAATATTGCTCAATATTATTTGAGTTTTCAATTGAGATATGAATTATTTAAAACAAGCAGCAGTTCTAGTAATTCAATGGAGACAAGTAATGTGCCAATTTTATGTTGCGGTCTCGTGATTGGATGAATGATTGAACTGACAGCATAATATTATATTGACGTTTGTGGTACTCATTTATTATTTAGAGAATGCCTTGTTTTCCTACTACCAGAATCAAGTTTCTTTAAAGACCTGATCGACTTTTAGTGCAACTCGCGCAATATTGGCGTTATCCATAAAATGAGCAGTCTCTGGACTACCTTTGAGCAACCAATAGATAGCCAATTTAAAAAAGACATCGACATTTGGCGGTTTATTGAAAGACCACAATAAAAAAGACCGATTGAGAAATCCGATAATGAACTTAAACATCTGCCATAAGGTCAACAGGTTAAAGAACTATAAAATATAAATGAACTATCTAATAAAACCGTTAATTTCCTACCACCTGCTAACAAAGACGCATTAGCCGATTACGTCAGTATCTAGGCTTGTAAAGAGATAAACTTTATCTCGCTTTAAATTGCTGTTCTCGCATAAATATGCATCATTGAATTATTCCACTACGAATATATTGTAATAGAATAGATATGAAGAAATATAACAAGATTGGTGTAAACTGTGTTTAATGAAAAGATTTTAGTCTGTGTGAACACAAGTCCGTTTGCTTTGTTCTGTAATGATGCCAATTTTATGTCATGGTTCTTTATAAGAGCCGTCTCTTATGGTCTATTTTGTATAAAAATTATTTAGATTACATACTATTGAAGATGGAAGCCTTAGAAAAGCTTCATAATCATCATCATTTCATCCAAAAGACGACCCCTTCTCATAAGCCTGCCCCAAACGTCGCCACATTAAACGCTCATTAGTCTATAAAGATAATTAATATATAGGTATCTCCATCTTTTATCATTCGCCTACGAGCTAACTAAGATTAATCTGATGATCTGCAACTTCAAATTGCTTACCAAAAAGTTGCTTAACTTCTGACCCTGGAAACAACACACACGTGGACTCCTACATAGCAAAACGATTACGATAGTATATTGTTCATAGCTTTTGTTATACAAGAAATAAAAATAAACAAGTGCAACTTATTTTTACACGTTTCAAGCTAACAATAACATTGAAACAGCTGTTCGATATGAAGCGTGTTGTTATGAAATACTTATGTAGCCAAGTAGAAAAATAATATTGATCTCAGCTTTTGACATGAGTCTATCAAGGAATGTCATGGATCTAATAAAACCTGAGAATAAAACCGTTCGGTAGTCCGTCGAGGGATACCCCAATGTTCATCATCGTTCTCTTGCTGTTATCCCAATTTATTTGGTGACGGCGCAACATTGTCTTCTTCTTTTGTTATATTAGTCGTCATCTCAGTAGTCACTGCCTTTTTAGCCATATGTTTCACATAGTCCATCCATCATTCTTTGGTCTTCCCCTACTCTCATAGCCATCCTCATTCATACTCAAAAAAATTCTCACGACATTTACCTCCTTATACAAAAATCTACAAGTTTAATTGGAACTCCATACTCCGTATACGTAAATACGTACGTCCTGGAAAACATTTTCAAGTGCCAACGTGATCTTTAAAATGCGATACAATCATGAGTCCGTTTCCATAAAGGTTTTACCAGACCTTCCAATATTACTACATTCATTCAACATTTCCAAATATGGGTCAAATTGCCAACGCAATGGATATTTTTTATTTCAATACAAATATCAAAAACCGTTAATGCCGCACCCAAAACATATTGGCACTTTAAGAAAACATGAATGAATATGTCATTGACAAGTTCTCCATAAAAAAATCGATTCGTTCTCTCATTCATTCATTCATTAACTGATTTTGCGCCTACGCAAGAATATTTTATTTTATATACAGGCTGTAGGTATTTAGTTTATTATCTGTCAATATTGAACTACGTAGGTAATTGTTCTGTTGATTTTGTTCTAATGTAGTTGGAATTTTCAAACCTCTTTGTCTAAACATTTGTATAATGAACAAGATTTTTTCGGTTCTAATAATGCTGTATTTCATACTCTGGCTAGTCATAATCCTCTACTGAGTTACGCCACAAGACTTGGTCCTAAGTTTTCCGTATGTGCACTCACGGCTACCTATAAAGGTGATTTACTTGTCGCCTTTAAAACTACACCATGTATAGACACTGATGTCAGCGAATAAATATTTCTTTGCTGACGTAATGATTTGTTCTCGTTTAACATAGCCATCAAATCTTGCATGATAACGAGCTCTTTGTTTAATAACGGTTTTATTTTTGTTGCAGGTAATTATATTTTCATATCAACATCGTCACGGGATTTTCGAATATGAGGTATAGAAACTTTTGCGGGAAAGTCCTAAAGGGTTAGCCTACGCACATACGGGTATTTGAGTGATCTGGCCGGCCAAAAGTCAAAATAACAAAGTTTAAGGAATGCTAATTACATTGACTACCTGAGGCAGGGGACATTCCAACAAACAATAGACCGCCACCACCACCCTTCTTCCGTTGCGCGTTATCAGGTATATTCAGTCGAAAGTTGATCATTGAACCTTGTGTACGTGTCTCTTATCGGCTATTTACAAAAGCGTTAACTTTGTGTGTTAAACTGAAGTTTTCTGTGTTTACCTGGTGCAAAATAGCAATGGATTCGGAAACTACAGGTATGTGACAATCCAAATTCAATATATTTGTTAAAATTTATTTTATTATAATATACTTTTATTGGTCGAGAAATAACGTCTGAAATAAGGATATTTTTTTAAGAAATTTATGTTTAGGAAGCTATTTGTTTTAGTATCGGGATAGATCCGGCAATTTTTGTAATTAATATAAAAAATATAGACCCTTAAGTAACGAATACTAAATAAATTAGCCGCGGAATAGCGCGGATGCGCAAAAACGTAGAACATTGAATTTCACGGTCAAAATAAGCAAACTTTGTGAAAAAAAGTATTTATGTCTAAAAACATTATTTACTTGTTTCAGATATAGTGGGTACTTCCGGAGTGAGAATAGTGACTCGTAAATCTCTCTTTGATATTATGAAAAATGAAAATTTACTTAATTTGGAAGAGAAACTATGTTTTTGAGAGACCACCTTTTCACTAGTGACAATGTTACTGAAGATCAGTTAAAAATACTGAATAACAATTTTGCACATTTTAAATCGGAAATGAAGCAAAGGTGGATTAAATCTCGCAAAAAAGAAGAGGTTTTTTTGAAAAACAACCAACTTTTGCTGGAAGGTACATTCGAAATTCCAGTCACAACGGCAAATCGTCCAGGTCGCCCTTATAAATCGTTTGGGGAATCTAGCGAAAGAACCAAAAGAAGAAAAACGGAAGGGATCCGATCTAATGTAGAAGATGGTGTAATACTTCACGCAGCTCAAGTTGAATTAAGTAAATCGGGAAAACGTGATGCTTCCCACAAAATACATTGTTACCTATAGGACAACTGTCTGAGGAAGCAGCAGAGGCACGCAACAAACATTTTAGGATGTACATACAGAATTACTCAAGGAAGTTCTCTAGAGAATCCTGTAATAGAGATATTTTAAACAGGCTTATTTTAAGCTCAGATCCATTTTTTAGTGCCTCAAGGCCAATAAAATGCATTCCAAAAAAAAAAGAAGATATCTTCGTTTCTGCCTGAAACATTAAACATGCTTCTGTCTGCTATACCAAATCCAACAGAATCAGAAAGTGAGAACGAGGAGGTGAATTGATTTGAAAAAGTATGATTGTATTGTTATTGGTAAATTAATTAAATAATGTATGAATATGTAAATATATAGTGTGTGTATATAAGTGTATGTAAGATTATGTAAATATATAGTGTAATGTAGATAAGTGTACGTAAGAATATGTAAATATATGGCCTATTTTCAGTTTTTTTTTTTGTACCTGTGTTTTGTTGCTTTTTTATGAAATTATAAAAGTTATTGTCCGTATATATTTCGCTTGATTTATTTCCGTCATTTTAAACTAAAAAACCCGCACTAATATTTTTGGCCGGCTAGATTGATGAAATACCCCTTTGTGCTACGTTCGCATGGACGTAATAAAATCGCGGCGATTTTTTTTCGCGTATTGGGGTTTCGACGCTCCGCTTAGCGCCGAGAGTTGAATATCCAACAGTGTGTTTTTTTGACGCGCTGGGATACGCGCTGAATGCGCTCTGTTGGATTCTCAATGCTCAGCACAATACTGAGAGTTCAAAATCCAGTGCACGAAAAAAAATCGCTGCGATAAAAACACGTCCGTGCGAACGTGGGGTTACCGTGGCCCAGGCAACGTACAGGCAACTGAAGGAACACGGGTGGGTTTGAGTCAGTAATAGTCTGACACGCCCTTCCGCTAGAGCGGGAGCTCTAGGCGGAGCTCTAAGTTAAAAAAAAAGTATCGAAACTTCGCTGTTTTACGACTTCGTAATTTTTACCACTTCTGACAACGATTCCCATTAAAACTATCTAACTGTCACTTAGACAAATAGACTCTAGTCGTATTATGACGTACAAGTGACATTTAATTTTAGGGTGTAATAAAGAGGTCAACTATACAAGGAGGTTTATCAGGAATTGCAAGTCCCATTCAAAATATGCTGTTCAGGTTTTACTTAAAGACAAGCTCGCTGGTAATAAGTGTTCCTGGTAAGCCTCTTTGCTCTGACAGATTGATAGGCTATTGTCTTCGAGACCAGCAATAAGGAACCTGTTTCAGATAGTTGCCTTTTAATGGGCTTTTACATTTTAGTAGTGAAGAAGTTATTTGAAGCAATTCTTCTGAGCATCTTAGTTTTCTGCTATTTTTTGGAAGATTGAGATCCAATCTTGAGATTTTAAGGTTTCTACATAATATTATTCTTTTCTAGAATAGCATTCTTGATTTGGGGGAAATCCGAGTATCATATTAGGTAAATCAAATGTTGATGAAGAAAATGGCGCCACGACTATTGACAATTCAATAAACATAAGAGCAAAATTAGAATATGCAGAATGAAAGATAAATATAGCTAACAATAATACAGTTGTATGCTATCTCACAAATGCTTTAGAAGTCAAACAAGGAAATAGGTTATCAGATACCAATAAAAGATGGGCTATTATGTCAATACTTACGCACGATTATGACCTTTGGGCTCCATGCGTGGATTCTAATGGTGCCAAAGCGTTTAGTCTTCATACCACATAAAGATTTGTTTACACTGTAAAAGGAAACTGACTTACAATGATAGTGTTAAATTCCTTATTAGTCCCAAAGATATTAACATCAAACTAAAGGCCGTGTTGAAAAAATACTCTTCTCGATAAAAGTTCGCATTTTCGCACCAAACATTTTGTAACCTCATTAGTTCTTGAAGTAACATTCAATCTAAAATGAGTCTTCTCTATCGAAGGCCGCTAAAATTATATCAAGTAAAATTGCACTAGATGGGTCATCTGTCTGCTGTGCTTTATTTAGCAATTGCTTCGCTGTACTCAGCGATTGCCGCTGTATTAAACCATTTACGGTCCCATTCATATGTTCGATATGTCTAGTTCCTGGTTTTGCGTCATGATTATCGAAAGGAAGTTTACTTAATACGCGCTCAATTATGTTTTTTCACAGAACTGCCGCTTGACCTATGCTATCTTTATCTTAACTAAGCATCCGTCAACTATCTTTTCTACGTCATTAGTACAATTATCGGGGAATTTCGCACTGCTAATAGAGTAGTTACAAAATTATAAATTATATTTGGGACACCAGACACGGAAGGTTATCGCAACAGGCATATTTGTCAATGAACTGAGTATACGATAATTCATTCATGAGTTTCACAACACAATATTAAGTTTTAACGCCTTTACGTGACTCGTTAATAGATAAAACGTTAATAAAACACGAACTATAAAGTATATTATATTAATTGAATTATTATACAGGAACCGTTTTGCGCACGTGTTAAATAATAGAATTAGTTCTGTAATAGTGTTATAAATATTAGTTTCGCAATGAGTATTGATTTTGATGTTTTCTCTCCAAATCGATTATAATCATGAGAAATGTTCGCAACCACTTTCTTACAATAATTTTTTGTTCAATAAAAGTCGTTTGAATGATAAAATTGTATGTTCACTTTCTCTTAGAACAACAGTAACTCCTTCTCTGATTGATAGCGTTTTAAATTCTTCTATTACCCGTAGATCAGCATGAAAATTTAACTCCGGGCAATTAAAGATGGCAATAACAATTCCATTAAACTTTAACTCTCTCTATATTACAATCATCGATCCTATTAAACTATTGCTATCAACAATACCTGGCTTGAAGCTTGTTCGAAAACACACAATACACTATACAATTTTAGCGTCAATCTCTTCGACAAGCAATCTACTGCATTCTTTATAAGAAAAAGTTATCATGATCCAAACGGACGTATGTCAGACGATCAGAACGGTACTGACTCTCTCTATTGTTGAATATTTTCGAGTACTTAAGGTACTTGGGACGTAACGAAGCGAAACGAATTTTCAATGTTTGAGTTGAAGTAAGATTGCGGAATAGGGACTTTGATGAGTTTGTGTTTGTTAACTATCTTTTATTTATTTAAACTTCTCGCACACAATGAGTTACAAAGGCGGACTTAATGCCTTTATTGTAATTGTATTACCGAATTTCGATAGAATATACTTTTGCTAACTCCATTCAATCGTTTGTGCAAACCAGACCGATTGCTTTTATTAGATATTGATCCAAAGCTAAATATATCAGATCAGAACCCTAATTACGTAATGCACGATCAATCAGAATTTGAATCGGTTTGAAACAGATTTCTAATCCATTGCGTCATAAGTTCAAAAAAAAAACTGCTCAACAATGTAAATAACGCAATGAATATTACTGAACTGTCAAAATGAAACAAATTAATCGGAATCGTTTACCAAAATGTGTTGCGCAATTTTATTAGATAGCAGATCTCTAAGATCTAAAAAGATCCTTGACTACATTCATAAATTGGTCCTCCTTTAACCGTTTCATTATCTTCTTTGACAACCCTTTTCTGCTGTCCATTCTTTTCATAAACTCTAATCTCACCAGGGCCATTTTGACGATAGCTTTTCTTTCTTTTATGCTATCTTCCAGTTGTTTTCCATTAGTGCTACTTAACCAGAGTTTCACAACAAACTTTACGTATCAGTGTTCTCGAAGGAAAGTCTCAAAACATTTCGCTTTTGCCCGCGAAGTGATTAACACTCGAAGTGGTTCATTTGATCGAAGCCAATGATTAAGCAACAAGTGGCGTTGGTTTAGCTTGTACGGTGCTAGTGGAATATTCGAGCGGAGCGAAGAATTCGAATTGATTTTGATGCAGTTTTTAATCTGGAGGAAATAAATAGGTTACGTGAAATTCAATTGCAACAATTCGTTTATTGAACGAGAATTTGTGCATTGGATGAAATGCCTACCTATGGGCTTTTTAAAATTTATTAGAATTAGCATTATAATCATTTCTTTATAAAGCAAAGCAAGGAATTAAATATGGGCGCACAGTGGTATTTTTCTATATAATCTTCTGGACATTTTTTTCTTTTATGTCGTGTCATAGGCAGGTACTTCCTTGCAAAGTTTTCTGTCTTTCTTGCCTTTCGCTTCCCCTTCTAAACTTGTACCAGCCCGACCAAGGTTATAGGGTTTGACAACATTTTAGAATTTAATTGAAATTTTAATTGGAAGGCGCGAAAGTAGCGGCCAGGGGAGTTCAACTGAGCAGACTCTGTTTATTCGCTGTAAATTAGCTTGAATACCAGACTGGCTAGAAAACGCAATATTGAGACGGTAAGGAAACCTTTCTCTGGTACTTCAAACTATCTTTGACGTTCCACCGGACTATGAGAGTAAGGGAAGAGATACTGCACCTGTGTCTGCGCACACACTTGTGCACTATACTAAATCTCCCATGTCCGCTGAGATTGGCCGCCATGGCCGAAATTCGGGCCAGAGGACAATTATACTAGCGAAATAAAAGTAATGAAATGTTACTACAGTTTTTAAACAACTATATCATTTTTGTCTTTAATGTCGTCATAAATTTTTCAAAGAGGTACCTACCAGTACAAGCAGTAACATTATTCTCAAGGCAAAAAAATACCAAATCCGTAAAGTAATTTCATTGATTGTTATCAAACTCAAACTCAAACTCAAAGCATTTATTTCAAATAAACCAATTACAGGCACTTTTGAATTGTCAAGGGGTCGGTCAGTCAGAAAAGATGAAGCTAGATGCCCATTCCAAAGCGTAGTAGGTACCTATGGAGAAGAACGGGCAAGAAACTCCACGGACACTCTTTTAAATAAAAATTTGGTTACAAAATATTGGTTACATCATTCATGTTGAACTTATACATGTGAGAACGATGCAAAACGTTAAAAGCGTCCGTAATAAAAGATAAAAACAAAAACCGTTATAAAAGACACACCACATAATGAATATCAACATACAGCACTTTATTTACCAACGCTACGAAAATCATGCTGACCTTGAGTAAGATGCAAATGAAGTCTCTTTCGATACAACTTTCATTCAAACAATCCTATTAAATAATAACCAATATCGAACAAAGACCAATCAATCAAAGAGTAATAATAAACTTATTAGAAGTAATATATTATGTATTATTATCCACATTCCAGCTTGTACTAAAAACCAGCTATTATAATGCTTAAAAAACAATGACACAGAAAGAAACAGTTATTATGGTCAATAAATTCCATGACACGACACCTAAAACAATACAATTAACTAAACAAAACGGCCAAACTGCGCTCCCATAATGCACGGTGGCCGGAAACTAGCTCCCACTCAAAGCATTTATTTTGGCAACAAATAAATTTAAATTTAGTTGTCGGTCAGTAACTAGAGCGAGCTAGATAGTAGTTTCAATGGCAGCATTTTGCAACACTGTGTTTGCAGACAAGTCGGCGTATTTCTACACAAGTATTCATTGATAACGGGCGTGGGTGAACCCGACGGGGTCCACTCCATTCATGCATTGGGCAACGCTGGCCCACGCGGCTAACGGTCGCCATTAAAGACGTCGATGCATACAAGTAAATTATGAACTTTAATTAATATGAATTTGTGTTTTACAGTAAAGTTTACGGAACACGGGAAGCGGTTAATCAATTTTGTAAACGCGAAGGGAAATTCAAGCTTTGAATAGAAGCTGTTTTAGTATGTATTTGGATGTTTTATAAGCAGTAAGTTATGAGGCAGTTTACAAGTGCGCAGTTAGTAACAATTTGAATACAAATTGGTTTGCTGCGCAACAACCAGAAAAATACCGTGGACATAAAAAAATCTAATTAAAATTCTGTGAATAATGCTATAATTAGATACGCCATTTTTGACCCTCGTTTATTTTCCATAATCATATTATATACGTATGTTTTTTACCTAGTGATGGTATACGATATAATTTTACCAATCATAGAAGCTCACTGTCACGAGCACCACCTAATTATTTTTTAATTACAGAAGTATTACATCAGGTTTTCGTTTAATCATAGACTAGAGATCTCAAATCAAACTTTTTTCGTCCAGAAACTTGACACGTTTGTCACCCACGCATTTTAAAACGACAGTTGACACTATTACTCTGTCTATCTGTCTATGGCCATGTAGAAACTAATGTTTGTTTGAATAGTTATAGCTCTTTAATAGTAAAACATATTTAAATAATGTACCTAGTTAGATTTTTACAAAGATTATGATAGGTGCTATCTTGAGAGAAATTCGGTTGATCAAATAACTTATAGCTATAATTTATGGGTTAACGATTAAACCTGTTAAAGCAAGATTTAAATATTTAAAGTTTAATGTGTATACTGGAGCAAATACTAGGTCTTTCCCAACATTATAACCAATCAATTAGTTGCTCTCATAGGTACATAAATAAATAAAAAT
This sequence comes from Conistra vaccinii, assembly GCA_948150665.1. Lineage (NCBI taxonomy): Eukaryota > Metazoa > Arthropoda > Insecta > Lepidoptera > Noctuidae > Conistra > Conistra vaccinii. The sequence continues at coordinate 20,704,354 of OX411329.1, forward strand.
AAATGGCAAATAACTAACGCTTATAATAATCAAATTACAGAGTATAAAAAACTAGTATGAGATCAATATTTTAGCTATAGACGTGTTTTGATTGGTCACCCTGTACAGGGCACAGGGTGACAAATCCAAACACGTCTAGAAAAAATATTGATCTTTATGATTTAATTGATTAGGTAAATTAAATGACACTATAAATAGAAATATTAATGATTATATTTATTGTTTATAGTGTTATTTTAATTTTTAATATTGAATACTACATACTGTGAAGTATGAAGTAATACATACTGCGAACATTTTCTTCCTTTTCTATAAACAAATAAAATATATATTTTTCAAGTACGAAAAAATAAAATATAATAACTACTGTAAAGTTGACTACATAAATGCTTACTTTAACTAGCCTGCGGAGTACTAGAATCTATTTTAGTAGTCTTAGCTTTTTCACCGGAAGACATAGACGTAACCCGACGTGATTTAGAAGTAAACTGCAACTGTCATAAAATTACTCGTATGACCTCACAATACCGTAAATAGGGTTGGCAATGCGGAATAGATAGAATAATGTTATGCTAAGTAGTTATAACAATGTATATGTTGTGAAGTATACTATAGAAGGGAATGCCACTGCAAGACAAAAATCTACTTTCAAACAGAGAATGAAAGAAAGCGAAATTTTGCCTGATTTCTATCTAGTGCTATCTCTAGTTCTGCGAGTCAAAATCAACACAAGAAACTGCATGGGCAGTGGGCACTTATGAAACGTCTGAAACTAGGTGTACGGTTCCAATTTTATTGGTCGTTTCAGAATAGACGGCAAGAAACTCCACTTAAAGTAGGATAAGACCAAAGAAACGACAGATGGACTGTGTGATAGATGATATGGATAGGGGGTGATTTACTGAGATGACGACTAATAATAGTGAAGTAGTTATGGAAAAAGGAGAAATGTTGAGTCGATTCCAAATAAATTAGGATAAGGACAAGATAGTCTAGTATTGTGACGGTGGGACTGCCAAGTCATAGGTCTCGAGTTCGAAATAAAGACACGTACCTCTTACTTTTCGGACTAATTGCGTGAGTATTGTATAATGGCTCCTACACACAGTGCCTGCCGCCGGCCTGGTGCCGGGCGCGCCCGGCCCTGCCGCTCAAAGCCGCATAAAGAAACGCAAAGGAAATGAAGGCGCAAAAGCCGGAGGCACGTGCCGCGCGGCAAAAGCCGGCGGCCATGCTGCCATGCGTGTAGTAGCCATAAAGCTTCAAAAACGGTGAAGGAAAACATCGCGAGGGTCGTGTCTGAGAGATTCTCAACGGCATTTGAAGCCAAGTCAGATGTCCATGTCCGTGGCCGGCATACAAACTCTGACACCAGGTTATTCACTATTCATACGAACAAGAGGCACGGGCAAAACAATGAATGGCCAAGGCTCGCCAACCCTAATCACAAACCGTTGGGCAGTCAAGTCCATTGCCATGCACGCTAACGTTTCCATCGGTGCCTCATTGTCTGCAGTCCCCCATGGCAAACCAGTTCAGTAAATAGGCCATTGTTCTACGATATCTTAATCCTTTTCCATTGTGAACTTTTATTACAGGGTTCGTGCCGTTTTTTGTTAAAGAATGTGTCGTGTGTGCAGGGGTTCGCATTTTTTTCGTGGTTAATGTGGGTACGCAAAAAAAGGCAGAGGTTGGGTAATTTTGACAAATTCATTTCTTTGAGTCTTTTGTGATTTTTAAAACATTTGATAACTTGGAAATCTACTGTGATATTATTTTAAATCCTCAAAAAATTATAAAGAATTCTTTGAAATTCAAAATGGTTTTTATTATAAATATTTATAATCAAATATATTATGTATTTGTAAACTTAGTTACGTAGTTAGTTCCTTCAAATTACCAAAGCAGAAACCAAAAATGATCTAAACATAGTATAAATTGATTTTAAATAACGTTAATAGCTTCCGTACATAACACGCAGCTTAAATATCATAATTTACGAAAACACTTTACCAACATAGATTATATTAAATTATACAGGTTACAAACTTACAACTACTTTCACTGGAGACACAATTCTGCAATCAGGTAACACGATAAGTCACAGATATCAGTTACGTATTGAAATCTTTCACGGTTTTTACTTTTTGAAGGAGACTGACCTTCAAAACTACCCTTCTGATCTAATAAATGGAACTTAAAACAGACCGTTAAATCGACGTTAATTTTATAATTTATTATGCAAAAGTAACTCTGTTTGTTTGTCTATCGGTTACATTTTTGCGCCTTTACGATTGAAAGAGGAGGTAATTTTTATCCCGAAAATACGTTTCTGTATGTGGGATAATTTCCGATTTTCACGCGAGCGAAGCCGCGGGCAGAAGCTTGTATGCAAGTAACTAGAGTCTGTGCATTAATACTCAGAGAAACAAATCATTTATTCCAACTTTTCCACATTTATTCTCAAAAGAAATCCACGCATATATTTTATAAAATGGTTCCGTTTTCTATGAATATAACTCTTTCGTAAATATGAAACACTTTTAACACCTTCCAAGCTACAAGCTTTACTCTGATCTGATCAGCTTTATAATCTCTGGCTTTCCCGTTATTGCCAATATTCATATTAATAAAAGAATGCTTTACAGCGCAAAGTTTAAAGTTTCAATAAAAAGCAACACTTTCAAATTTTAATTCATGCGGCGTATTCATAAAAGTCAATTTTTTCACCATCATGCGCAAACGCACGTTAAATAACGATTGACATTTCGAACAAGTACGATGTCGTAACGGTACCGGTCGTGGGTTCGACTCTGATTGGTGTAATAATGCGTATGTTGTTCATTCAGTAACTTGTAGTATATTGCTTCATTGGAGCTCTCCTATTGGTGTAAAATAGCTGCATGAATTACGTGCTTCTATAAATGAAAAAGTGTATTTTTTTCTAGTTGAAGAAACCAGTCTTACGAAAAAATATGACAGTTAAAATCTAACTATAAATTAGTAAAAATAGGACGTCCTAAATAGATAAGTCATTTGAAAATAAGAATTATAAACCGTATATAAATGTACCATTAGCATAATCGTATTAAATTATCACCGAATTTCAATGATTCCGGTCAAAAGGTCCGCATTATCTTTGTTTCTAGTTATAAATTACAACACTCAATTAAATTAAGATCTGCTAACTTCACCGTGGGTGGTCTCTTAATCGGAATAAATTTTAATTACGAAAATCAATTACGCATACAGTATAATTATACCACAGCAAAACAAATAGAGGACACTTAGGAGTAAAGTAAAATATAACTAAAGAATGTAAAATCATTTATTGCACGTAATACAAACTTTTACAATTTTTAACACAACTATTTAAACTATGTATAAACAACGAACTATTAAACATATATTACGAGAAAAAAAAAATTACATATAAAGGGAAGGGCTCATTGGACATCAAAAAATTCGTCCGCTTCGCTGTCAGCGGGGAAAGTGCCCAAAAGGATGGCAGCGTTGCCACGTTGGATGGCAATGTTGATTCTTTGACCTAAGAATTGGCCGTTGAATTAAGAATTGGAAGATAATATTCATCATCATCTGCCTAGTCTTTTTTCAACTTGTGTTGGAGTCAGATTCCAGTCTTATCGGATGCGCTAAATTAAAAGTTACTACGATGCTCAAAACTCAAATAGTTGGTGAAATTTATATAAAAACCTATTATAAAAAAGAACAACAGTCACGATATACAACCAGAACATTGCAAATGTTTTCAAATTCACAAATGAATCAGAAAAATCATTCAATCTTAAATAAAATAATAAAGACACGTGTCTAGACGCTACGTAATCAGTTAATGAGTCTACTACTCGACACGTGTGATTCACTTTACGCAACAATCTATGATTCATCAGGCCTTGAGATTATGCTGATGTAGAATTGACACAAAGAAAGTGAAGGCCGCTATATGTATCAATTTCTGCTCATTTAGTATTCAATTCGTGATTAACTTTGCAGATACATACATAATATTATACATATTAATAGAATTAAAAACGGTAACTGGTTTAGCAGATTAAATAAATGTTTTGAAGAGCTATAGGATTTTTATCTTTATCGTTCTGATTAGCATCGATTTTAACAGCTACCAACTTAAAAATGGAAGAGCGTATCTTAATATGGCTTCTAACATTTTTGAATTAACTAGTAACAGTGAGTTCATTGCGATAAGTCTACACATGCTGTGAACTTGTGTGCTTCGAACAATCCCAAAATTCAGTACCCACGAAAATAAAAAAGTCGTTACTCAAATGATTCCAAGTATTACGTCATATTGTACCATTCTCAAAACGTTTGGTGATATAAAAAACGGTAGCCATCTGTGCAAACATTCCACTTGAGTCAAAACTGACACGTAGAGACCTGTGCAAGCAATTTCTGGGCCAACGAACTTGTGTTTGAGAAAAATATGCTCTGTATGTGCAGAAACTGTTTAAATAGTCAGTAGTTTAGTACTTATGACTGCTACTGCTTGGTAGCTTCATTTTCTCACAGTCATTATGCGAGAATGCTTGCCAAGACTTCTGGAAAATATTTTTCGTAAGTTTATTTAAAATGACCTCAAAAAACTATAGAGCCTAAAATCAAAACTCATAAAACGAAACCAAGTCAAAAATACAACGCAAAGGTTAATCGTTCTGTGTAAAATTCATATACAAGAAAATAAATCTTCGGTAATGTAGTACTCAGAAAATATTGTTTCCTGCTGCTATGAAAGTAAAAGTAAGTAAGGTAGACACGATGCTTGTAGACAATAAACTAAAACCAGACATTCTTTAGCACGCAAGTACGGTCTTCAAGTTTTAAAGGTTCATTGTAAATCTTGTAAGAATAGACTATTCCTATCCAAAAAGTAATGCAAAATACTCTTCGGAAGCACTAAAGAAGTTTGCTCATACCTATCATTTAAAGATACCTGACAAACCATTAAAATAACTTACTGAACAAAATAACTCCCCAAAGCCAAATAAGAAAAAAAAAACCACCATCTGTTAAAGAGTAATAAATAAAATTATAATAGTCAGAAAGTAATAGAAAAAGTGAACACAATTTCATAGAAATACCAATAAAAAGCCATATGATAGCAGACATCCCTCTTATGAACACGTGGCGGCACCGGAAGGAAACGTTAATTTAGTCTGATGTCAATGAATGGAGCTTGGTTATATTTTTTTAGTAGAACATAACGAAGTCCTTGTTAGTGACGAACTATTTGAAAGATGGGTGGATGGGCAAAGTATGTAGTTGAAAGGTGATTATTACCAGGTTAGAGGAGAATCTATCTTTGTCAATCGGTCATTGAACTTATTGAATTAGAAGTAGTATGTGAAGTATTTGATGAATAACGATATTAACGATCAAGTATTAGTACTTGAGAGTTAGGGCTGTATTCTATACTGTTAGTATTTAATAACGTTTTTAATATCTCATAAAATGCAGCTGTGCTTTTAGAAATCATTTTAAGCTAGACAAATGATTCTAAAGGCATTAAATTAAATGATTGGTTTTATTAGTTGTCCATCACATCAAACTCTATCCTACATACTTCAGAAGATACTCTATAAAAAAAAACTATTCAAAATCTATACTTTGTAGTACAATTTATTGAAAACAAAACGAATTTAAAACAACTGCAATAAATCTTTGAAACTTCCCCGTAGTATCAAGCGACAATAAACCAACGAGTGAGGCATTGACTGGCGGTCGAGAGGTCGTGAGTTCAAATCCTAGCCGTTGAACTATTGATAGGCCCACGTCTACTCTACGCTACATAGTATTGTTTGAAAGTCTCCTTACATTAACTACAGAAACTTATACTGATAATAAGTTATTTTTTACACAGTGCTAATAAAAACACAATTATTCATACTTGTATTACTGTTAACAAATATGAGTATATCAGCCACTATAGGCTTTGAATCCTCCACATTAATTTCACATGCTATATTCTAGCTTGCGTATGCGTCGAACATTGGCCACAAATCATAGTTATACCAGTACATGACTGGTAATAGCCGATGTGGGTATGAAACAAAGGAACTTCCATTTAACCCGACGTTTGTTACACCGTTACTACTATTGATTGCAATTTTATGAAAGTTAAAGCATATTAAATAAAATATAATTCAAATAAAATCACTTCAAAGTACCTATGAGAAGTAGGGACATTGTGGTGACATGTTAAGTCCATATATGAATCATCACCTTGGAATCTAAGAGCATTATACAAATTATCCTGTTAGTTTTTACATGATGGATCTCATAATAGACGTACCTACGTTTTACTAATATTAAAGTTTGTAAATAAACGGCAAACAACAGAGAACTCAAGCCTCCTCTGCTTCAAACATAATTATATGATTATTAGAATATAATAGACACAAGAAATACACTAGTAGAAGAGACTCTTCATCAAAATAATGTAAAAATAAAGAAGTAACTAACGTTACTTTGCATTAGCCATCCCAGCATGTCCATTACAAGTCAGTGTAACAGGTTCCCATGGACCGTTTTATCACACTTCCTATGCAAGTTAGCGGGCAGCGTTGCCCTCTGCCTGTTCAATTGCCAGGGTGAGGCCTTCAATGCTTATAGAATCGCACCATTGTTTTATTTTACATCTGATATTATACGGGATTTATGGGCGTGCACGTACGTTTAAGAAAATTTTGGTTGTTTATAAGGGAATGTGCAAGGAGTTCCTCAAGGTACTGTGTTGGGACCCGTTTTGTTTTAAGACAAGTTGCTGGTGGGCTAGTAGTAAAATCAATTTCTAAACTATAATCCATCGATTTCAAGATTACCCTATAAAGTCCAAGTCGTGCTTGTAACGTCGACACACCTTTTTCAAAACAGATTGGATTAAGAGATTTGATTGCAAGAGAGAGACTTGTACCCAAACTAAGAGTACGAAACTACAAACCACTGGCTTAAAGAAAATATATGTTAGTGAAATCAACAATAAATCCGAGGCTGTTGCACGCTGCACTGTGTTGACCTCTGATGTTATCTTATCAAAACCGATAAAGAAACACACTTTACCTGCTGTTGCTCACGGAAGTCTTGAACGGAGTATTGACTGAAATGTTATGTTTAGTCGAAGTAGTTTAGGTTAGATTGCTATTGGATTTGAGGGCTGCTGCTTTAGTATGTATTAGAAAGGAAAATGTATTGGGTTGGTATTTACTTGTAGGTCTCCATTATAATAAATGGTAGTACGTGGATCAAAAATTCTCAGAGAGAATAGATGCATTGACGAAAATGATGGATGAAGATGAACTACTTATTCTGCCTATATTATTGCAAACATTTTTATTGATATAAAATCTGTAATATAGTACAATACTCACAATAAAACAGTGAAATAACGTTTCATTCCAAAGAAAAGACATTATTAAAATTAATGAAAGCCTCTTTTATTAAACATTCAGAAGTTTTTACGAGTTTACTCAATCTTTATAACACATAACCCCTGCATAAACTGAAGAAACACAGGTATCTGACAGTAACCCCCCATTGGCACAACAATCAATTTTCCAACGGCCTCGAAACTTCGCTGTATATTTGCTGGTCATTATGCAAATTTTACGCAATTTCAATGTAAAATGAGCCTATATGCGTTGTAATTAATCTTAATTTTGCTTGTTAAACAAAAAGCATGTATTGAGGAGAATGACGTAACTAAAACAATGAACTTTTGCGAAATGCGAAAAAGCCAATTTCTGCATGTCCTCAAAATACTGTTACAATGTTAGTCTTGCGTGTAAGAATAATGTTTTGTCTTTTCTACATAATGATGCCAAATTATTTGCTCATACACAAGACAAAAGTGATCTTGTAATCTGCAAATAGCAAAATAACAAGTTGGTCCAACTTGGAACAAAATACACTGTTAGAAATTCTTCAGTTGTAGCTGTAAATATTTCTTAGCATGACGTTAATTCTGTAAGTAACAAATACAGATTCACTAGAAGTTTTATTACTCAAGTAAAGCCTTATCTTCAACTTTATAAGCATCAGATGAAGATCAAAAGCGACCAGACAGAGCGTCAGACGTGCCCAGTTTTAAAGATCAATTCTCAAAACTGTACATTACAAATTATTGTTCCGTTTATTGCATTCTATATAACCTTCTTGCAAATTCAAGATCGTAAGGTGCTCATGTATAAATCGGATCACATAGCTATACCAACTCTGTCATTGTCGTGACCACAACACTGTTAGGCGAGCTGCCCACAGAATCAACAATAAGATTATCTGTAACCGAATCAGTGTATTAACACTTATGGACTTGGAATACAATACACATCTTTGTGTTTTCTGAATTCTGATACTACGAAGAAGTTAAGTATTGCTATTAAAGTGCTAGGTAACATTGCTTTTTTGTATGTTGTGTACGATTCTGGATTGTCATTGTTTTTTCTTTTGCTAACAACTTTCTAGGAATGGATATCATAGCATATATATACCTAGTTCGGGTTTGATTCCCGGCAAAGTGTTATTTCGTTTCTCCATTTGGAATTTCTCAGTAGCAGCCCGAAGCCTGGATTTGTGCACGGTTAATGTCAATGTGTACTGAACCTTCGGGGATTACAGGCGAGATGTTATATTTATACCTAGTTATTGCAATCAATATTTTTGCAAAGTTAGCTTCTGTTAAATCTTAAAACAAAGTTAAGGTACCGTTCAGTATCCGACCGCAGGCGGCAACTGCAGGCGACGTGTCGTGGTGTGATGTTGCTGCATTCATGATTCCGAACCCGACCGAAGGCGGCGGCAGCCCGTATTCCAGTCGGCAGATAGAAGATAGAACAACGTGTTATTGCTCGAGCGTTGGCGGCACTACTTGTCTGCGGTCGGGCTAGTGCTACACGTGTGACGTGTCGCCTGTCGCTCTCCCGTAGCTGCCAACGACGTGTCGTTAGCTACGGAAGGTATTTCATAGAAATTCACAGAAACCAGTCGTGTCGCGGCGACACGTCGCCTGCAGTTGCCTCTTGCGGTCGGGTCTGGAATGGTACTTTTATGCTAAGAATTTGTGCCGTAGGTTGAAGATGCAAATTATTCTGAATTTATTCAGTCCTAAACAAAAACCAGACTCCATCAAGGCTCGAATTCTAAATTATGATTATGGACATCCTAAATGGATGATCCAATTTACATCGGGGCATCTCCGGACCTTCGTTGGGTGGTCGAAATTTACAAATCCGAATTGCAACCGATAAAAGTTAAATTATTGTTGAAATCCAGAGATAATAATAAAACGGGCATATGTGCCATTGTTCGTGGGCTTAAGTGGAAGTTACGAAAAAGGTAGGAAGATGGGTTATGTGATTAGTGTTTATGTCTTGAATGAAATCTGAGTCGATGTGGTGACATACCTACTGTGGTAGATGGAGTACGTGCAAATAAGGATTGTCTGTCTTTATGTGAGGTACATAAGTAGGACCAAAAAAAAAAGTTTATTTCAGACTTTAAGTGCCCTTATATACTTAATTTGCATTCCGGACCCAAGGCACTCCTGGAGGACACCTCTGGTGGGAGCTGAAAATGTTGTTCATGGTTTAAAGATATTATGACGTCTAAACGCACGTTTATCAGTCTTCATTTACCAGTTGATAATTCTTCTGGAAATGATAATTCGTCTGGAGATGATAATCCGTTCCTGGACTATGACAATACAATGGTTACGGCACTTTAGCCGGGCCGAGGCAGCGCCACCATTATGCCGCAATTAGCGGCACTTTATTCGACTGGGTCACTTTAGAATTTCACACACTTCCATAATTTAATTGCAGATCGCCCACATCATGCCACAAAAAATTAAAAGTTATTTGGCATCAATAGCCCCAGCTAAATCACAATATATTTTTCAATGCAACCACAAAACATAAACATCATCATGTTCATGTTTTCACAATTCGACATAAACAATCACACAACGTAACAAATTCAAAAGGCCATTGTTTGCGACAAATTCGCGAACATGGCATATTCTGTAAAATCATTGTGCTGGTGCAAAATGACAATATTAACCTTGTGGTCACAGGATGCGTTGACAATAGTACTCGGATATTCGCTTGTTTGATCTCGCGTTGTTTAGTTATGAGTCATATATAAAACATACAGCATTTTTTAAATAGAAATAAATGATGATTCTGGGGTACCTACGTGAAACAAAGTAAGTCAATGAAAACTTTAACTATACTTAGAACCTTGTCATTATAAAAATGATGTGTCAACGATAACACAAAAGTGACAATGACAGTAAAAAAGAACTTTAACTTGACAAAATTCAAAAGTGATCAATGTTTTCGTAAGGTGATACCTATTTCGAATAAAATTGACGTAGTATCTAGGTATCAGGGTGAAGGAAAGAGAATTAAATAAAACGATGATTAATTACCTATTTTAAAAGATACATTTTAGGAGAGGAGATAAAGATATTTATAATAATACACCAAACACTATATTAGTACTCAAGAACATACGACCCTTTCTCTTCCATTTTAGATTCATATTTCTGTCTATAGTCCACAAATTACCTAACCCAGTAAATGTCATGTCAAAACAAACAAACATAACGTGCTAGTAGGTACCATAAATTAGATATATAAGTACTTCATGATAATATGTCTGCGTTACACCTTTAGGCTATCACTCTTGAACATTAACTTGTCACATGTACTAATTTTAATCTTAAATAAACAGAAAATGACAAAAGATTATTGAACATCTTTATTGACAATAACTCACTTACAACAAATAGAAATGGAAGAAAGCACAATAAGTAATAGGAATTTACTCTTAGGCTGGGTACACATACACAGGACTGTTAAACATGACATCTAGAATATTAGAATTTAAAAAAATAAAAAACCTAAAGAGAAGTCTTTATGGTCATTATAGGCTCTATCAATAGAGTTATTCGAATTTGAAATTCATTACTAAAACATGTCATGTTTTTAATTACGAATGCTTCAACAATCTCTGTTTGAATATTTCTATAGTGTATTCACAGAGACGAGTTAGTATAGCGTCTTCTCTATCGCTCATTATCATACAAATGACAAAGACAAAAAAAACTTTTTTATGGTCAGTGGGCGTTAACAATACCTTAGAAATGTAAATGTGCGTTCACACTGCGCTTCTTAAAAGTTCGCTTAGTTTATTCCTGCGGCTTCGTCTGTCGTATAAATTGAGACATTTATTTGATAGATTTTTTTTATGGGTACCTACTTTTTTATATATCTGATGGATATGAAGGAAAGAAATAAAATTGAGAGTTAATGATTAAATTTTCTTTATTATATTATATACGAGAATATAAAACATGTTATACACGTGTTTCAACAATGAGAATATAACAATAACTTAATGATAATAATAACAATGGATCTAGCGCACCTGGGGCAGTTTACTATACAAAAATTGGGAAAAAGTATTTTATTATGATAATGCTCATTTATGACAAAAGAACAATAAACGGGTCATTAGCACACCTGCGCCACATTGGGCTTAAAAAATTTCATTGACCATTAAATAAAAAAAATACACACCTGACGGGGTTTTCAATCAATCATAAAATCCAATACACAAGCCGGTTCACAAGTTAAGCATATAGTTACAAGTAAGAGCACGTCTGTACAGTACGGGAAGTATGTGTAGACTAAAAAGTACTCGTACTGTGTACACCGCCTTAGCGTTTATCACTGACCAATCGCAGTTAAAAAATTGTGTGAGTGAGATAGCGCTCTACTAACTCGTCTCCGTGAATATACTATAGTACGGTCAATATTGCATTCTACCATTTCACTTTTGGAAACTGACAACAACAGTTTTATCAACAGTTTTATCTTTAGTGGTTCACAAAATAGTATTTCTATGCTAGCTATCTCAAAGCAAACCCATGTAAAGCCAGTCTAACAAAACTGAATGAGGACAATATACGAGTAAGTACACAAACACACTCATAACAAGGAATTCGCTATAATATCAGTCATTCATGATAACAATTAAAACATAGATAGTAACATTAGTATCAATGAAGTTAAGTGTTATTTCATTGATGCACTAAGCGATAACGATGTGAGTTGTATGAAATCTAGTGAGAAATTAAAATGCAAGAATTTAAAGAGGTACTTTAATTATATTCTTCAGACACTCTTGAGCAGAATTCCAAGCAGGTTAAGTATATTTAGAATGAATGCCTTAGTGCTACATTTACAGTCAAGGAATTTAAAATATTAAGCACCTTAAGGTTAATTTCCAGTTGCACCTTATTATTTTTCCGAAATCGTATGGCCCAGCAATTTGAATGAAAATGGCAATTCGAAAAGATGACATGCGCCCGATATGTGGGAAAGAAATATGTATGAAAATTGCTTAACATTACCGCTCACTGACCGTACAGCTTGATAATGTATGCAGCTGTATGTAGAAGTCTAGGTAATTGCACGCTATTTACTTGATCATCTACTAATCCAGCTGCTACTGGATGAAGTTGGAAAAATTTCTTTAATATCTATATTTTAAGTTATTTTAAACCAGCGTTCAAATCCAAGCGTCTTATTTTTCTGCACTTCAATAAAAAGCTGGTAGAACAGCCAGTTGTGTAATCTCACAATCTGTATCGCTGACGGCCATAGCGATCTAGCGTTAAGATACCATTTTATCGAGCTTAGACACTAGTTCACGTAAACTTGAGCAATTTTTCCTGTTCCAATGTAGAAAGCCCGTTTTTAACGAACGTGGTCTATGCTTTGTATGACTAGTACCGTTTTTCTTGGTAAAGGCTAAATCTTATGTAAAAAAGTTGAATGAATGTTGTAACATTCGAAATATACCTACAGGAAATCTTCCACATTGAAAGAGTTAAAGAAAGTGACAATTTTATAAACTGAATATGTCACACTAAGAAAACATCTAAAACCAATTAACAATATTAATTTAGCTTTGATTAATTCATATCACTGCCTTATCTAGACGCCACTTCATTTTCCGTAAACACTGATTTTATTTACGAATCCTCAATCAAACACACAAGTAGGTATAAGCAAACCAATAATTAGAACGGCGTCTATCAACCGCGCTATCAAAATATACCAAGAGACTCCTCCACATGCGATACTATCGCAAAACTAGTTATACATTATCTGGAATCTTCGATGGAACATGCAGCTGTTAATGCAAGTGCAGAAATGTACGAGAAGTAACGCGTATGATAAGATTAGCGGATGTACGTCGGCGCCGATGCTGACACTTTGGTCACGAAGTTATGATTGCAATCGTAAAGTAACTTTATATTGAGAAACTTTCTTTGCTTGTAAAAGGAAGTGTTTAGATAATTTATAATTTGTTGTTTTCAGTCGCAATAGTCTTAAGTCATGTTAGAAGTTCAGATAAAGCTGGTTTAATTGATTCTATTCGAAGTCCGTCTGAAGTTTAAAATTGTGAGAAACATGGTTAAATCTAGAAATGTTGACGATAAATAAGCTTATAGTTTTTATTTGTATTGAAAAAATCCTTTTATGCAAACCGTTATTAAATACTGTGGGAGAAAACCTGAGACCCCAGTTTAAACAATTACATGAGGTTTCACTAACACTAAACCACAACACGTGTAAGATCCACCACCCAAGTCAAAGAACCCAACAAAATGGTATAATGATGTAACCCAACAATAAACGGATAAGCCACGGAAGTAAATAATTTAATAGCCAAACAATATCCCAATCAGATTTCTTCATAAAACATTTCTATTCTGAAGCAACGACTCGTTGAACCAATATTTAAAGAACAAGCTCGAAGCGAAAGATCTTAAACAAAACCTATAAACAGAAATGTTAAACAACAGACCGACTAAGATAACAGAGCGAGGAAAAGGCTAAATCACGATAAAGTCAAAGAAACAAACAATAATGAACCTTAAACAAATGTAATAAGGACTCCAACAGTAATCATAACAGTAAGAGGTGTAATTACAATCTGTTTTCCGTCGTATATCATCCATTCTGATAGCTTTCAGTGCTGATTAATTAAATGATAAGAATAACAACATTGATTCATTAAGCAAATTGGTTTTTAAAACCTTTTTAAGTCAACCTTACTCATGTCAGAATTATTTGGGCGAAGAAATCTCGAGGAAGTTAAGTATTTCTTGTTTTAATGGAAGGGACTTGCATAATCCTTGGCAGAAAAATCACAGTAAATAATTATTCGAATACCAGAATCAAATGCATCTGACAGCCTTCCTTTTTTGGCTAAGCTAACCTCAGCGAACATTTGACCATTTGCAAAATATAAGAAATAAGATTTCTCAGTCTAACTCTTTATGTTCAAAGTATAGTAAAAACTGTGTACTGAGTCAGATCTAAGTATTGAGACTAGAGACTACTTCACCACTATCGGATATGTAATCGAATTATGGCGCCAAAAGGCTACAATTTCTTAATACACCAAAGTGCTGATAATAACAAGATATCACTTCAAAAGTAGATAAAAATCTATTAAGATATCCATCTTATAATACGAAAGCAAGTAATGATAGATGATAAGTTATCATCTATTATTTCAATGGGACACAATTGAAATAATAGATACTGTTGAATATGTTCAACTACACATTACTGTCTACATTCTACTAATACTCCAGAAAATAATTAACAGAAAAAGAATTTAAAAAACCACTTTCGACAGTGTTCTAAAAAGGTTCGTATATTACAAAAAAAAAATATGATAGAGGAAATCAAATGTCAGTTTAATCCGATAATCAAATTAGTCCCAGACGAAATCTAAGTGACCCCAAGCCTAATATTAATGATCGCAACAATACGACTATAAGGCGTGAGAAAGCGAAGACATTAACAACTAATGGACTGATAATAATGATGAATTGTGATAAACTCGATAATGTTATTTTTTTAAGCCAATTATATCCATGTTCGGGACAATAACAGGTTATAATTTAAAACAAAAGAACGATGAGAGTTGGAACCAAAGAAATAATGGATTAATGAATTGAATATGATAAGTTTAATGTGGAACTCATTAAATGTACATTAGGTTATTTATCATTGTTCAAAACAACGAAAATGCTCAAAAAGAAAGTTATATAGGTATATAAACTCTTAACTTTCAATAGTTGCAATATCTGAAAAAGAAATCCTAATCATTCTGATGACTAGTAAAGATTGTTAAACTAAAAGCCCCTAACCAATTCCCCTATGTTTTGTAAATCAGTATTTACAAACTTGTCACTGTAATGGAAACAAAATGCACCTATAAGTCGATATCTATCGAGGCCACCACTATCTCTTCTATGAAGCAATAATATCAACTTTATCGATACACGCACGATACGACTTCGTTTTACATGAAAACTTACGTAAAATGTCTGTGACGATATCTTAATAATCCGATGGACTTGCCTTTAGAGTTAATACGCGGATTATGTTAAAAGAATTGAATTTTGAAAAGTTGGAGCATAATGGGAGCTTTGGGCTCGATTTCACACGTGAGAAGCAATCGATTAAGTAACGGATTAAAGCTAACTTTCATGTTACCGTCAGAAGTTCAAAATGCAGCAAAATGTGTTCAAAATGCAACTGCAATGTTCAAGATGTAGAACATAAGTCTATGTGATGGTGAAATATATACAATTTGGCAGTCAACGTGTTTGGTAGCGAGAGTGATTTTCGGAGTAAAAAAAAAAATTTTGCGGACGTTCTTTCATTGAGGGACTAAACGCAGATAACAAAACCAACTAATTAACCCTTCAAAAGCAATTGAAAACGTTATTCATCCTAATACTCCTGCTAATCCCACAACAGTAAAAATGCGTGATTGTTTACTTACGTCTATAACCGGAGTAGAATGATCGAGTTTGTTTAACGGTGTTCAATTGTGTGCAAGCGCAACTTCCTGTGTGTGTAAGCAGTTACTGGCACCGCGATTGTGACTTAGGTTAACTTTGTTAGTAACCCGATAAAGTGTCAAGCTATTATTAAGTTGGTTATTAGTTAGTTCCTGATTGTAATCGTCTCAGATTTCTATCTCAAAACTGATTTTGGATGAAGAAATTATGTTTAACACAAACGTATTTTAAAACTTGATTCTTAAAAGTGTTTATATTATTTAATTTGGCAGTCTTGAGCACGGCATAAATCCCAAAATATGGATTCCCCTCAGCGAAATACTAGCAACTGAAATAAATGCATTGCAATAATATATGGTACGTAATGTAAATAGTTTTAATTGTGTTAAAATGTATAATGTGATTGTATAATGCAATAATATTATGTAGATAAGAAATATAATATAATCGTTCGAATCCTGATACCTACCGATCCAGCCAAGGAAATATCCATTTCTTCTAGACAATTCAAATCACATAAACATGAAAAAATAAAACATTTGTCGCTGTCATTAAAGATAATAAAAATAACGATTATCATAACATTACTTATCATAGTTATCATACACAATTGGCGATCATACGATGGCGCCAGTCAGTAAATAAAAGATTATTGATACTAAAGATAACAATTACTTTGTTGTATCGTGGTTCCCTTGACAGCTGTTTCTGAATCTGATAAAGGTGTTGTATTGAATGTATCTGAGCGACGGGTGGTCGGAAGACTAGACATGTTATTGATATAAGCAGGACTGGTGCTATTCACTCGTATAGGCCAGGTTCTTAGGCCCACGCTTGCTTTAAAATTGCGATTAGAATTTGCTTAACCCCAACATATTTGAATATTTGATTTAATTTGCTATAGCGACTTATGGGTGAAGTGTGTCGCACTTACGCAGATGCCTGAATTTGAAATGCCTCATCCAAATAGAGCCATGCAACGTTGTATTTGCTACTGTAATAACTTCAATTTGTATTATATCCTTTGTATCATTTCTGTTCTTTGTTGAATTAGTTTCTAGGTTGTAAAGTGTTCTGCCTTTTATCCATTTGATATTATATTATTATCAATTCAAAGATACATTATTTCTGAAATTGGTTCGTTTATTGCTTGCTTCTTTCTATTTCATTCGGTTTCGTAACAGTTTCATCTTTTTATTAGCTGCTCCCAATTTAAATCATCTGTTTTATTAACTTCATAGTTTCTATGATTGAATTGAAATTATTTTCATTGCACATACGCTAACCCGTACATATTCCGCTCATAATTATCACTGCTCGTAAAATGATATCCTGTAGCGCCCAATTAATTACATCAAAACCAACTTACTTTTATCAATAATATTATATTGTATCGTACTTATTTATAGAATCATAAGGTTCAAAATAAAGATGTACCTACTTTGTAACATGACCACATAAGATTGTTAACTGTACATCCAATGCAGTGTGATGTAATCAATTGTTTCTTATTACGTGTGCCATAAAGTCTAAAATTGGTCGTGTTTTTGTTTGAAAAACGTAAATGTTTTATTGTTTTTGTAATGAATGTTTTCTTAAGACATTCCTGTCCATAAATAGTATGAGCATAATGTAGCAGGCGCCGGGTGCATGTCTCTACCTACATTCGAGTATATTATCTTTAACGTAAACCTTTCGATAAATTAAAGAGACTGCGAAGAATTATCGCTTTGGTTCTCTGGGTAATTAATTTTGTCATTTTAGCGCCGATCGGAAAGTCGTTCAGATGTCCTTTTCTGACAAATTACAAAACCAGAAATTGCATTATTTGTTGCGAACGTTAATGCTCACCGCGTCCAATTAAAATAATTAACAAAAAAGATTGATATTATTGACTTCAAACTGAGACAGATCAAATCAATCGCAAAAAGTGGGAGATGTTGCATAATCATTTTACTGAACCAGATGAAAGATAACTAGTAAAGTCTCAATAAATGCTTCTCCTAGTTGCTTCTGTAAGCATAATAAAATCATAGTTTATATCATATTCTATTAATATTCGAAGTTTTCTTTCTTTTCCTAGAGTAATATAAATATGAAAACATCATCACAGTAACCATAAATACTCATGAATGTCTATAAACATATAATTTCTTTCCATTCGCAGAAAATCATAGTTATGAAAGGAAATAATTTTCTCTAACGCTGTCGTTATTTTGAATCAAGTGATAAAGCGTAATGACCATGCTTCTAGGAAATCGTTTTCATAAGTTATTGGAAAATGCTAATGAAACTTTAAGTGCAAGATTTCAATCACTTATGAAGAGTTTATCGGGTTGTTAAAGCGCGAAAAAAGAAAATACTGTAAAAGGTTTAACATAAGCTATTGATAGATCATAGATTTAAAATGAGACTAGTAAGTATAACAGGTACAAATGAAAGAAAATCATCCGTGGTCATGAAAAACACGAGTTCCTTTTGAAATGGAAAACAACTCAGAATTTGAAAACATGAAAAGCAGCATAGCTGTGCTTGCAGCATATTTAAATATCCTCAGGTCACATAGTGTCGTTTAGGACACTCGTATCCGATGATAAATCAAAACACAACATGTTAATCCAGCGTGATTCCAAATCTTTAGAAAACAGTCACTGACCGATAAGGACCGCTTCGGTCGCTCATTTATGATTTGATTGCACAGAAACATGTATTGATAAAAAAAGAAAATAAAATAACAAGAAATACTTAAAGTACGTGTGACTAAAACAAAGAACCTAGAAATCGTTATCAAAGATGGCGTAAGCGCATACGGTCGTGCCTATACTACCTATTAGTAACTTACATGCTTTGATTATACCGGTACCTTTTCATTTCTTATCGGTGATGACGAAAAACTTGAAAACATTACGGATAAGAAGTGGCGCCTGTTACCAGGTATTTACTATGACTTCAGCATTGCATTTGTTTTCCTGAGTCGTCGCGAATGAAGAGGATATGGATTAGAAGGAAAAAGGGGAACTCTTTGCCCAGCAGTTGCACACAATATTATCAATATCCACAACAACAAATAAGTCACTAAGGAACATGACTAGGATTCAACTCGTGATCTTACTGAAGTCTAGGTACTACTAGTATTTTCGTTCAATCAATCAGCTCAGCCGATCGCAGTCCACTGCTGGACATATTGCCTCTCCCAGGCTACGCAACCACATCCTGTCCTCCACCTACCGCATTCAGTCTGCTAGCTTGGGGGCCATCCGAAGGCCACATTATGCTTGCCGTATTTTCGTTACTAACAGTAAAATCAGCCTAAAGACATGTCATTTGCTTATTTGCGCAATTGTACCTGATTGTTTCTTTAACAACACTTATCACGTCGTGAAAACCCGTGATTGACTTTCCTTTTCATCTTATGAACTAATAAAACTACCTATGTTCCAAGAAATAAGTTACTATAATAGCAATAAATATTCAAATGAAAAGTCACGTAAGTTTCACACCTTCATCAGGTGATTATGAATTAATAAAATATAACACCTCTTACGATATAATCTTTTCACATCCCAAAAACAGGCTCATAACGCCATTAGTTGCCATAAACCGCAGTAAAAATGTTTCTTTTACCATAAGAATAAAAACTTTCGCTTTATATGTACATATTTCGCAAATATTAGGAAACCATGCATTTGTACTACCTTTTTCTCTATCTACATAACCATGTATGTTTGTACTTCTGTTTAGAACGCTCGCGCGTTCTCGCGAAATCAGAACTTGCATATTTTTCTATATCCACGCGTTGTCGGTCGGCTTAACACCGGAAGATATGATTAGTTATGTAAATATGCTTATTATCATTGGAATACCTCTATTGTACAAGTATATATTGAATTTGTTTTAAATACTGTGGATTTGCTTTGAATGTGAGACGAATATTATAAGTTAGGATATATTTAGACGATGTAATCAGATAGGTATAGGTAAATATCCATTCTAATATAGGAGGCAAATGTGCAAAAGTCGATGGCTAAAGCAATGATCAAGAAATTAATAACAGATACAATCAACAAAGCGAGAACAAATTCAATGTCTTTATAAAACCCCAAATTACCCCAAGACGTGTCCAATTTGCTCCGGGAAATACCAGAAACAATCGCTATCACTGATAGGAAAGAGAGAACCAACTTCTATATATAGCCAAAGTAGTATAGGTCTATAAGCAACCACAGTAGTTTATTCACCAGCGCAGCGTGACTACAACGCTACCTATCGTCACGCCCTGTACCTTAAACACGTTCATTTTGAACTAAACGTGCAATAGTCTTCAAGAGAAACAGTTTCACAAGTAGAATAGTGATTAATTGAACACATATTTGAAAGAGATTGGAACATGAACTCGTGACTTTACGATACCCTAAACCTATATGGGTTTACACTGATTTAATTTTATGTCCAACGTCTTGGACTATATAGTTTTCAACACTACTGTTGTCTACTAATTTAAATTATCCTGTAGCTGTTGATGTTAGTGACATTTACCCAACATTGTTTTAGTTTATTGCTTAAGTGGTCTGATCTTTTAGGTCTATCTTGAGTCCATTATAAGTGGGTAGTTTGATGGCTCTTTTATTAGTCTCTTAGATATCTGGACATTATTTATTGGCTTGTTAAAACAGCTGATTAATAGCCGAATTTCTATATTGGTCCTCCAGTCCTATGAACCATATAATCTCAACTGCATTGTGTAAGCAAATCATATCTACAGGATCGATGTCAAATTATGTAAGCGTATACATACACAAAGCTTCATACATTCAGCTGGTTATGCAAAATTTTTAACCGCAGTGGTATGTTGGTTTCTAATGAAACCCTTGTTCTTTGTATTTTATTCTTATTTCAACCGTGATCGTAATTCTTAATCAAAACTTCTTTGTTGGGAAGTTCGCGGTTTTGACTGTAGCTAGAATGAAGTGGACTGTAAAGTTATGTGGTTATTTGCAGCTGCATGATTTTTTTGATGTGGCTGTTGTAAAATATGTAGTAGCTACATCAAATAGGTCACCCAGTAACCTACAAAGGTGTTGAAATAATTCAAGTCAATGAGAGCCACATCTCTAGGTTTACTTAATATGTAAATTCTTGCTTAAAGTAACGTCAATGCTTACTTAGTAAGTTTACTCATTGAATGATCAAATTCTGGTAAGAACGCTAAGAACAGAGTATCATCTTCTCACTCTAATTTTCCATTTCATATTAAACTGTTGCAATTTGATTTTATCTCTCTGTCTAGACAATTTTCCTTAAACAAAACGATGGTCTCATCAATTTTCTACGTAATTCCATTATCAGTATATTTAACAGCACAATCACGACCATCACTATTATTTCTAAGTATGGATTCCTCGTTATAAATGTTAATATTAATTGTTTTTTGTTCACAGGTATGTACTGTTGGTGTATTAGCATTCAGTCACATTCAGTTTCGTAAGTTATACTGGACATATTTTTGCATATAGCTGGAGTCTCAATTTTCTTTGGCTGGTAAGTAGCTGTGCGTACTTAATGTTACAACTTGTGGTGTTTATGTTCATAGTGTTTTTCTTATATGCTAAGTTGTACCGTTTTAAATACCGTCACTCATGTTGTCAGAATAAATTAACAATTTATACATGATATGTGGTTTTTTGATTCTAAAAGTAGTTGCTAGTTTTAATTAACTTCGTATCCGGTTGATTCAACCTTCCATAGTAGCATATCAACACCTAAATCTTGGTGACTATCTTCCTTATCCTTTTGGACGGCAATAGTTTCGCTATGGTTCATTTTACACTTTATTATAATGAAATCATCTGATAAACCGCTTGTTAATACTACATTTAGAAACTAAATTGTTCGCACGTTTCTACTTTCTGCACCACCAACTTCAAGTTACAAAAATACTTATAGAGTAGATCTTATACTACGAAATTAAAAGTTTACAAAACATTAAACACTTCATAAAAGCATATAAAAACCCCCACTATTTACCCTGGAATCAGTGACCATGTTATCTCAAGTTTATTTCCCGCAATTACCGACCTTTACCATAATTCTTCGTCTTCTATAGTCTGTGCAATAAGGTTTATAATCAAATGACTATTCCAAGTGTGTTTGACAGTAAAGTTTATGTTATTTGCTGTTGATAAGTTAATTTGGTTTACGGTGTTTTGCCCCCTAGAGTGAAGTTTAAGGTGTCGGCAATCTAGCAAGTTGAGTATTACTTAAAATAATTTTATGTGATAAACGAACTTAGTCTATTCGGCTACTGACTGACTTGGCGAAAGGATAACATGTAAGTCTTTCTGTAGTATTTACATAGAAGGGAAAACAAGTCTTTGTTGACTGTTAAGGAATAAATGCAGGATTCCCTGTATCCGAGGTATACACAAATCGCCATTGCTAAACATCTGAAGATCCAGATTTGGATATCTTGAAATAAACAGGATCGGAAACAGTGGGTGAATGGATGGCAAATGGCAAATGGATGGCAATACAGCAGTTAGTGAGAAAATTATGTTGTATTTGCCCTTTTTGAGTGTATTTTTCTTTATTAACCATATTATATTTTCTACGCATATTTGACTTAAGCAGCATCTTCTATTATAATGATTTATATAAACGACCCATACGGGTAAGTATTATAATTTTTTTCCATAAAATGGACATCAAACTAAACCTCTACCTATGTTTGTAATCGCAATCGAGGTCTTCGAAACTGCTTTCCACTACTCCAGAATCGAATTAACATTTAATAATGAAGTGTGCGAACAGATCAGATCATAAATCTTCGCCGTTGGGGAGTCAGCACAGGTCGTGACTATAATGGCATCCACGTTCGTGTTCTTGATAATTTATTATCCAACACTTTTAAGCCATAATTGTAAGCAAATGATTATTTGCGAACTTCACACTCTTTTGTTTTGGTGCAAAAGAATCAATTATTTTTAAATATAGCTGACTGCTGACAGGGTGTTTAGTATTGTGTGGTTTGTATAAAGAAAGTGTTTTTTTTTTTTGTTTTTTATTTAGCTAAGCCAGTTTTTATGTTTATATTTTTATATGTAAAATTAATGGCAATAATCGGATTTTATTATGAATAATAGTTAGGTGTCAAAAGACGAAATCTAAATAGTTTTATTAGCACCGTTACGTGATAAGCTCATTCGCTAATCATGTGTGAGAAAAAAAACTTTCAAAAAAATAGCGTATTAGTTGTAAAACTAATAGCATTGTAAAACTTAATGGCGGAAATCGGTCCAGTTCTGTAAGCGAAGCATAAATCAAAGCTAAGTTTAAAAGCATTGTAAAGCAATCGACCTCTTTGTATAAATTGGATGGGATCACTTTTATTGCTATTTTCGACTTAGGTGTCTATTCGTTTTCTTTACGTAATAGGTAAGAAGAAAGTCAGTTCATCTTTGGAACCTTTAGAGTCGTCTTTATCACGAAGCAAATTGGTATGTTTTTCATTGAAGTAAGATCTATAGGTATCAAAGCCATCAAACAATGAAACTGCCCAAACGAAATCAGTTAGACTTCACTTCAACTAGATCTTCAATTTAACCATAAACGAAATAAATTAATAGCACTCGTCCAATTTGCCTACATACATTTTCTCCACTAACATAGTCATTTTTAATACAATATTCGAATCATCACCAAAATCGAATCACGTCCAAAATTTCCTTATCGTTATTCGCATCATCCTCAAACATAATCATACTATCATCTAGAAAGCTAATTAGTTATTCGACAGCTGATGACATTATCAACAAAATTATTCAACTAAATGCCTCTACACGGTTCACAGACTCAAAACAATCCTATCTAAGATCTGGACCAATGGCAAAGTTTAGCGACCTAGCTGTGATGTGGTGTTTTTTATTTGCTAGTGAAGATATATCGTTTTTTTCTTCGACTCTTTTTTCTGTAACAGTTCATTTAGATATCACGATTACTTTAATCAATGACATACAAAAGTTTGGAAGTGTTTACTATAGATGCGGAAATTCATGCGCTAATGAGAAAAGGCTCTAACCCTGTGGTGAACTGATATGAATATTTGATGATAATTACACATTTATGTAACGAAAAACGAAACGTGTCAACTGCTTACCTATCATATTCGAATGTTAACTCAACCACTGCTAAACTTAAAGACAATAGTAAGCTTTTCGATTATTTTTATGCTTTTAACCCACAATTTTAAAAATACTCTTGAAGATAGAATAAAGTGCTATTGTTACGAAAACACTGGAGAGAGAAAGGTCATAGGTTCAAATTCTATACCAATTGAATTCATTTCTAGAACAAAGCCGTTCAGCAGATCGAGAATTTTACGAGAGCCAGAAATAACTTTAAAAGATTTCTAAGATACGTTACGGGAGAGTTGAAAAGTGTAAAATTCTTATCTCAAGGTGGCAATATGTAATATATTGTCATGAGTTTCTATTCCACATTCCACTAGTACAATAGTAACCCTTTAACCTTTATATCTGGAAGCGATAAGCAGCTGACACCCTCAATACTTATCATTTCTAGATCTGTATATAGGTATATCGTAATATCGGCATATATAAGTCTTGAGCTTAACATGGGTCGCCCTGCAGGTAGCTTTAACAAACGATGTCTGTAGTACAATACCTCAGAAGGATTGCGGAACAAATTAACGGTTCTATAATAGAAGTGCCTTATTATAAAATCCTTCCGTCACATTTAAAACAAATAAAGAAAAATATGAAACAGTTTATACAACTTAGTCCAACCAAATATGGAACGAAATAGCTATTAACTCGTGCTCTACGAGAATCCGGAACATCGATCGCCATCATCAAAAACATATCACAAGTTTCTATCTAAAAACGTCATAGTTCAAGTAAAAAACTGAACTCGTGCCGATCTCACATCATCTAGTCCACGTATTTAAATCGGCCATCTTAATAGGCCGTAGCTTTCACAAACTCGACGATAAACAAAATCACAACAACGCAGACATGAATCCGCATAAATTCCCTTGCATTCAATACGAAATGTACATTATATCTGATCAGAGGTTGTCAATGCGAAAATGGTGGAGCACAAACAATATCGGGACCGGTAAATGCCATCGGACGCACTGCGGGCGTGGTTGGCTGGACGGGGAGAAATCGAAAAACGTACAACCATTTTGTTATACACAATGTATAATTTAGATATCGTCTTAACGGTCAATGGTGGATTAGTCACGTTTTGCGATCGAGATGCTTCTGTGACCTCTACGTACTTATATGGAGCTGTAGACATGCAAATGGCTTTAGCGTTTCTAATAGTTTGGTTAATGTCAATGATCATCGTTTATTGTTATTTATGGTTCAATAAAGTTTCAAAATTAGACTTTAGGCCTAAATTATGGATGAGGTGTCTAGGATTGCTAATAAACATAGCCATATATTCCTGCCAATTGATTTGATCGTCATTCTTGGAGTATATATTGTGTGTGGGTATTTTCTTATCGCTTTTCCCTTGTATATTGAATGAAGTCAAGCAGTCAGGTTGATTTAATGCGCCTATAACCATTATAACACGCCGCAACAATGTCGTTGACTTTGAAAATGGCAATGTGAATAAATTGTGCAGGTTACGTAACATAGCTCTGATGGCTGTAGTTGGTAGGTTGTTATTTCTTAATTGTTTCGGTATAAGAAATAATGGGTCTACACTAGAAGTCATTATAAAAGTAATTAAATCATTATTCTGAGCTTGTGTTGTCTCTAAGTTGTCTTATTATATTTGGATTTATCATTTGCATCTGGTCTATGTCAATATACATGTAAGTTATTTCTTTTGTTTGATTTTGATCTTCAACCATCACAGGATATTTTGCATTTTGTGGAGCCTAGCCAGTTTCAAGAATGAATGAAAGTTACTCATTCGCTGTCTAGACACCAAATTTTTACCAAATCAAAAAACTATAGTAAATATTTCTTTTGTGAAACCTTTTTAAACAGACTTACATAATTATGCTTTTAAAATTATTTATTTGAATGTCTCAGAAATTGCATACATCTCTGCAGCATACAAATAATTCACTGAAATTAATACTATCAACTATCGTTCCTCTCATAATAACGAGATTACCATCGAAAAGGAGCGAATAACAAATGAAAACTTTTTGTACCGGTCGTCAAGCGTTACTTTCGATTTTAGTTAATTGATTCTCGTCTAGATAAAAGAGACGTGTCGGACACAAAGAAAGCGATCCATATCTTGCGTACATAATGTAACAAAGTTGTGTCGTGTGGCCAGTTTTTTTATTAGAGTAACTTTGTAAACAAGATGGTTACTTTTTATTTGCGTTGCTTCCTTATTTGATTTTTCTTTCTTCTTTATATATTTTTGTGGAATCTATATCTATTGTGAGCTTAAAATTTTCAAACATATTTCATTTATATTTTCAAAATAGACCCAACTCTAATTCTTTTGTCGTCATTAAGGCTTGTTGAAGGCCAAGGTATGACTAGTTTGTTTATCATGGCTGAGTTATAGGAGGCAGCCCATTGTCACTCAGTAGCCAAAATTCCGATCCTGGTCTCCATATAAACACTAGGAAAATCCGAATACCTATGTGCACCATCGCATATCTTGGCAAAAGCGACCGGGATGTGGAGGTCCTAAAACCGTGCTGGCATAACAATGGATCTAACACTATTTTGCCCTTCGATAGAAGTGAATTAAGTAGTCTTTAGTTTTATCATCAAGTTCATCATAGTCAACATTGATCTACGACAAAGACAAACGACAGGTCAATTACTAAAAAGTGCAGTCTTTACCTACTTTAACAGATTTTTCTTTCCTATGAAAAGCCTCGTCTCAAAACATAGAAGGAATGCAGTTTCCAGAAGTATAATAAATACCGGAAGTCAAGCCCAGAGTAGCCTTCATGCTCCATTTTCTGATGACAAAATAACATCCTTATAAAAATCTAACCATAAAATTTAACATAGAAAGAAGCCATTACCACAGGAACAACAGCTTTCTCAAAACTTATCTGTCCATCAAAGTAACGGCTGCAATAAAACAAACCGGAATATATTAAGATGATGAACTGCACTTAGTTTGGAGAGCAACACACAAGACACGGAGTCACGAAAGTAAGAGCACGACTTATGACTCTCGAGCGAAATATGACTTTGTGACAAACGTGGGGCGAGAATTAGGCTGGTCTGTTGTTTAATTGCAGTGTCAATGTAGTTGGAAAACGCTGACGCTGACGTGTCGTCAAAGCAAATCGTCTGTGTCCTTACTGTCTACATGCACGCTGTAAAAAAATTTCAAAATATTATGATGTCAGTAAGGTGGTATAATAATATATATGGCTGCCCCGTTGGTCTCGTCGTCGCAAGCGCGACTGCTGAGCGTGTGGGGTCCTGGGTTCGATTCTCAAGTGGGGCAAAGTGTTATTGGGTTTTTCCAGTAGAAGTTTCTTAGTAGCAGCTCTGTGTCTGCGCACACACTTGTGCACTGTAATATGTCCTGTGCCGATGGCTAGTCTCGTTGAGATTGGCTGCCATGGCCGAAATACTGTCTGGAGGACTATTATTATATTAATTGGGCCGTGTCTAGTGGAGGCTATATTAATAAGTATACTAGTAACTTACTGCTGGAACGGTTGACTGTTTAAATCCACTGAGGGTCTGAAAACCATTTGGGTACTTCATCTAACCATAAGAACGACAGTCTTGTCACTATTTCCACGCAAATGCTAAAGAAAAGGTTTTGAGTGAAACATTTTAACATCTCCTTTTTAGATGCCTAATAAAACCCATGGGCTGATAACATCTTCCCACATGCTGTTATGTTCCTGTCACTATAAAAGATTTAAAAACACACTATCTCTTTGATTAAACAAGCCTTCCTATCTAACAACTATTCTAATCACGGTAGCAACATCTAGCCATAGTCCCAAGCCGGTAAAGTTCAAAGCCTCCAGCATAATGTGTTGCATTTAATGATAATGATCGCGCATAAATAGCGCCGAGTCGCTAATTCATCGCCCACGATGAACGTCACCATTTCCTAAGTCGTGTTCTATGAATAGAAGGGCCTATCACCTCCAATAGGTTATATAGGTGACATAGGGATTTTTTACAGGGTCAGACAATTGTTGACTCTTGTCTTGTAAATCATCGCAATTTACCAGATTGTTTGTTGTTTTCAGAATTTATATTCAGAAAGTTAAGAGGATAACACTTCTCAAAATCTAAATCAATCAAAATCTAAATATTTTATTTCACATAAACCTACATGGGCACTTAAAAAATGTGAGAAGCTAGAGGCACGGTTCCAATTGATCATTACCTATGGGGAAGAGCCGGCAAGAAACTCGACAGTTACTCTTTAAAAAATAATTGGCTTTTACAATATTTTCAAATAACAATGTTAATAAAATAAGCTTCCTTGTCTTCCTTCAACTTAGTCTTTAATTCAAATAATAATGCCCATGATACTAATGTTACAGTCATTGTTTATATACATTTGAATTTTCATAATGCTCATTTTTATTATTTTTACCTTCATAAACTTCTTTATAAATTTTTGCTGCGACTTCTTTATTTCCTGTAGCCTGTTCACAACTAAGTTTTACATAATATGATTTCACTTTTATGGTGATCAGTTTTTCTTTTATAGCATTTTCTCCACATCAATAATGTATTTTACTTAACTTTAATGTACAGACGCCAGCACATCAACCTACTCCAATCTGTCAAATTTTCCCAATCGACATTGAACCTTATACCTTAGCGGTAAAGTTGAAAATCTATTAAAGAAATTTGACAGATTGTAGTAACTTGATGTGCTGGCGTCTGTACTTCAATTTCCAGCCGTTCCAATATCTAACTAAACAGTTCATTGAAGAACCATTTTTTCATCTTGTTTACACACTAGATATTCTTCCACCTTCCTTGTAAAGAACTTGAACTACCAAATAAAGCGCGGTCTACATTGACGTATTAGTGGCCTAACGTTACTTAATGACTACTTAGCTTAGGAAAAGAGTTCCCGTTTTACAAATATGGTCAGGATTTAATGTTATTGATTCTTAGGGTAAATTGTGGGTATCGTTTATTGTTTAATAGGCTGGTGATTGTCAGAGGATGGATTATCATGGTTGATGGTACTAATGTGTGGTTTAGAGGTTAGAAACACAGCGGGTGGTATGGTCTAGGCTTTAGATGTATTGCTACTTAAGGCGCAGTTAGATGCTCAAAGGACATGATAATAAATACACACTGTTAGCTGAGGCAGTATAAAATAATTACACTGTATCATTCTGCAAATGTGCTGGGGCCCGCGGCTTAAGAATAAAAATATCAGAAAACTAAGCTAGCTATGCTTAGTTTTCTGATATTTTTCCAATCATCTAAAGTTTTAAGTGACTCAAACTTCAAAATCTTTGAAGCCCTTCAATGTTTCGATAGAAATAAAACTCTTTCTTCCTAAGTAAATCCATTTACTTGCAAATTTTGCATATTTCTTTTAAAAAATACAGTTTACAATCAATAGGCCTTAAGATAAGTAAAAGTGCATGTTAGAGTTACAGCCAAAATCTACATAAGCTAAGATAACTTAATATCTTGTAAGGTATCAAGCACAAAGCACACCCTCTATTTATAAACAACCTAACCCGTAAAATACACCTCAGTATCATAAACCTTCTTTTACAATACTATGCAAACACCACCTAACGATCCCTTCTTCTATCTAACAATGCTCCTCAAATAAACTTTATTGCCAACGTAACATTTATATACAAATTGCTATCTCAAATTCCATGACGCATAATTAGAGCCTTGCTAATTACAATTTCCCATGTTCAAAGTCGAGTCTCATTAGAGGTTCAATTAAGTACTGACTACCGTTATGCGATAGTCGCTATCAGATGCTATTCCAATGACATTGATTCACTTTGATATATTTCTTGCTGTGAAGGAAGTTATGTGTTTTGATTAAGTTGCTAATTAAAAGGATTTTCTATATTCGGTATTGAGTATGGAAGTACCGTTTGAAATGAAATATTGCAATCGTTAATCGTATTAAAAACGTCGACAAGTTTCTTGACCTAGGATTGGATATTGATGACGTGTTATTCAGAGACTTAACTTACAATGTTTTTATACAGAATTGCCATAATCAACGTAAACGTGATAGTATTGATGGTCAAGTTTAAGGAAGATATCTCTATCATGGGACATATATCTTTCCAAAAATAATAGCAAAGCTGTTTCCTCTGATTGATCACCAATGTCATTTAATGTACGAAAAACCTATATATAACATCCAAAGCGAACCCGACCATCTAAAACATTTTGTGTTTCACTTCGTCCCAAAAATAGCCCTCAGACAGACACACAAAAAGTAAAAAACGTACGAACAAACAAAACTGCGGCTACAGGGACTGTTTGCATTGGATACATGAACAAATCTGAATATCATTCAGGCTTGATGATATTTTAAAGGTGAAGGTAAAAATAGATGTAAATGAAGATGGTACTACAAGAAGACAGTAGTTTTTAACAACGGATGATGATGGTGCATGATTAACCGACATTTAACCTCAAATAGTGATATTCTTGATTAGTGAAACAGCTAATGAGGACAATGAAAGAAAGTAAACTCTTAAACAAGACTTGATTGAAAGATATCAAATGAGTACTCCTAAATTAAACAACCATTTTTTGTTATTATAATGCTTGCTTAGGGATTTTGGACCAGGTGTGAGGTGTGGTGAGAATTTGACCTCATGCATGCATGACTTTGAAACGTCTCATAGTGCACCTGTTGCTGTTCCCACTTAAATTTCATCCCGTTCAATAAAACATAAAGATAAATAAATTGAAGAACGATTCACATTTGTATCCTTGGGCTTTACTGGCAAATGTTAATTGTTGAGTTATGTATTATGTTCTGTCATAATCATAATATGCGGTTGTGGGAAATAATAAAATTATTATGAACAGAAACAATACTTTATTCAGTTTATTCATTGTTCGTATACGATAATTATTGATATCTGAGAATATTGTGGGAATAATTACTGGTTTCTGTAGCAGAACTTATAAGTTATAACAATTTGTTTGTTCGTAAAATGACTATTTCTTCTTTAGGGACTTGGAGGTAATGATTAGATTGTTGAACTCAATCAATCCTATCTGCTTCATAAAGATATAATGTATAAATGAATCTATGTAGGACGTAGGTAGGTATAATATCTATTCTCACGTTTTCAAATCCTGGTGCTACAGCAAGATCTGCTTCAATTTCAAAGAAACGATCGTATGCCTACATCGTTTACCATAAATCGTTTGTGTACTTAGCTTCTTCAACTTTCCTATCACTTAGAATACGACTTGGGTCAGTTTTTTCTCTTTATTTCTGTTGAATCGCTTACCGCTGCTGACTATTAACTCCATTACCTTCGCTACTTAATTCTATCTCAACTTTTTTGCATCCGAACCGGGCCTATAATAATGTCACTCAACTATTTGACCATTTACCAATTACAAGTAACTTTAAATATTTACACTATCATAAACTAAATCCTTAGCTATGAGGGTACTAATGGAAATAACGTTAAGAAAACATTATTAGCTGATAAAGTAACTCGTAAATCTGTCCGTCTGTGCACTTATCTCAGTAACTAGGGTTTATCAGGCAGCATGTGAAAGCTTGGAGCTAAGTGGAATTACCTATTGACCAACTGTTTGTAATGTATTGGAGTAATGTATGTACCGGTAATGTGTTTGTGCAGTTTGGGATAGGTTTAGTGATATCAATTTGACGGTAGTAAGTGTAATTTAAATTGTAGTAGAAGAAAAATAAGTTGTAAGACCCACACATAACATTACGCCTATTCCCAAAGGGTAGACAGAGAGAGAGAGGGGGGACAGCTGTTTCTATAATAGTACACCCACATTTCGCCAGAACGAACTCAATGAATATAAAAAAGTAAAAATAAAATATTATCCCATAGCCACAATAGAAGTTAGAATAAAACACTCAAAGGATGCTATAAATCTGCATAACGATGCTGCCATAATCAGTCATTACAATAATATCTCAGTATGAAGAGAATAGAATAAAAGTTGATTGGCAGCAGCTTTAGGCTAATGAATGATACTATTAGTGCCTTCTTGACTATGATAAGCTGATCTATTTACGGGAAAGACCACACTGACAGCTCATTTGATGTTAAGATTAGCTATTACCATATTCGATCCGGGAACGATAGAAAACCAAATGAATCTTTACACCTCAGTCGTGAGGACGCTAAGAGTAATTATAATGACTTCTATTTTTGTTTACAAACCAGCCTTGTCAATCAGAGATACAGATGATTTACCATTTATATAAAAATTAACGAAAGATATGTTTTTTTTTTTTTAAAGAATATTTAGCTCGAAGACAAAATGTAACCTTTTTAAATTTTCCAAAACACTACTTAACATACCACCTAACATACACCTAGTGGGTTCCTCAAAGAGCTGTACAAAAATGCACAGCCACATTTCAGAAATAGTGTTTATGAGGGGAGCCATATACAAAGTGTCAAGGACATCGACGCGAAGCCTGTTAACATGGATTCAGTACATGATTCTGAACCCCCTGCGTCGAAATTTTTCGTCGGTGATTGAAAAAAAAATCTGCTGTTTCATAGAAAAGTACAATACCTACACGGTCAAAATGTAAGGAACAGCTGATTTTTTTTTAAATAACCGACTAATAATGTCCCGGCCACCCTGTATAACAAAATAAAAATATGCGCATCAGCATTCCAAATCAGACAAATTATAAAGCGGACGTAGATAATATCAATGTTTTTATTTAAAAACAAAAAAAAAACCAGAAACCGTAATATATAAAATGTGGTGTTTAAATCGTGTTATAATAACATGAGCCTATCTACTAGTCGCGGTTTATGGCTTCAAGCGGAACCCCCTTCATTATTTACGCTTGGGGTCATTTCCACCCTAAATATAACCAACGTGACAATTGAAACAGGTGTAAGGCAGGGGTCAAGGACAATAAGCTGAGGTTACCCGAAACAGGTTACCTCAATAGTAGTATATATTCTGTCTGTAATTTCGAGCTAATGGAAGCTAGTCGGACAGTCAACCGCATGTAACAATATTACTTTGACAAAGTCTTTATTTCGTAGCAGTAAGGGGCTATTACGAAAGCAGCAGTAAAATGCTGTTGACCGTGCTTTACTCAATCTTAGTATTATAACAACGGTATTGAGATTTTTAAAGTAGGTAGGCCCGAAAACGTCATTTGTGCTGCTAAAAACGACATACAACGGTTAAGGGTACCCTAGCTAGTCGACGTCTCAAACTCGTTGGCGGGCGTGACTAAATATACATGCTAATTAGTCTAATTATTTATTTATTTACATATTTATTAATTTATTTAGTGAAATAGACGATGATTTACTACTTACTTATGAATGTATTAACTCAAAATAAAATTATTTGAACTATTGAATAAATTTTATATATCCCTGTTCGGTTTCTACTTTGCCATTTTCTTACTAAGTTATTTACTAAGTTATTTATGCACACGCCCAAAGACGAGTTAAAATAAGGGTTGAAATATGGAAGTTTCGACGCTCCTAACATCTAAACCAATATTTTTCCCTTCCATATGAGGGCTATTATTCATATATCGGGCATATATTGTCAAACAGACGAGTTATCACCGTATTACATTTGCATGGAAGAATGACCGACTAGCGTACCCTTAAGATGCTTATTTTATAGGTGTCAAAGAACAAAAACTGTTAGCATTGCGAATTTTAAAATTACTTAAACTAGTTGATACATTTTTACATGTCGTCAATACACATTCAAATTCATTTACCGTCCTATATTACTCGGTACATTTCCTTCATATTTACTATCGGAAGCATCTTATCTAAGTTCAATAAAGTTCCTTAACTTGTTCCCCACATGTAAGGTGCCGCTCTACTTCGAGATAAAGTGTACAAATATTAATAATCGATGCGGTGACCGTGTAAGGTTAACCAAACTTTCGTGTTGGTTGTTTTGGGTTGCTCGTAAGCAGACGTGTTGGTTTATCTTTTATTAGTTCAGTTTTTTGTCTTGAAGTAGGTGATATAGGTATTTGTCATGATGGAAGTCACTTCGAGTTGAATATTATATTATATTAATTTGTCTGGATCAGATGAGCATGAGAACCATACTGAGCATTGTTGTGATAAAGTTCTTAGAGTACGTTACTAAATGGGAAAGATTAATTAGTATAACAGTAATATGACAAAGAAACCAAAATGCATCATAGAACATCCTGTTTTCCCGTTAAAAATACTAAAGAGCATTCAGACAACGCACTGCCTGGTCTTGATATCAAACATTTTCTATGTCCTCTCCATGGGCTTTCATACTATCTCTTCATCACCTACCCATCGGTTTTTCAACCTAGTTTTCAAACACAGCCATTTAACAAGACCAAGTTAAATAAAATAAATGCAAATTTTATCGGAATTCAGACAGTCAGACCTCAGAATCGTTATCACTTCACATTTATCACAATTCATCAAATTAATTGCTTTATTAACAACCATAAATCTTACCACCGTTATACGGTAGCTGTATAGTTATTAGTTATTAGAAATTCTAAGTGTAGATATAAATCATATGCGTTAAGATTTGGATAACACTGGGAGGCGGCGATTCAGATTTTAAATATATTGTAAGTCTAATTTACTGCTTTAGATATCTTTATGATATCTTATTTTAATTGGGTGCTAATGGATACAGTTTAATTCGAAAGTAAGTGGTATAAACTTCATACTGTGGTCCTACCTTTATGAAAGAGTAAACGTACTCTTCATGTATTGTCTGGAGGTACTATTTTCTCATGATAGCAACTTTACATCTTTCAAAAACAGAGAAAAATTTACTACTATGTTATTAGCAGGTACAATTTACAGTATAGCCACTTTTTCATATTCCCATATGCAGAAAATCTGAACAGTCATTCTTAAGAACATTTATAGCTCTGCACTATAAGGCATTATTAATTTCCTTCCTGCCTGGCCATCACTGTTTAATATCCGAACTACCATTAAGTTTATCGATAAAAATAAATCCCTTTACATCCGAAACGCATGTCCGAAATTAAACACCGACATCGTTCGTTCATTCGTTCGTCTGCTGAGTACATCAAGACACATCGGTCATAACGAAATGCAATTTTATTACGATATCGTATCGATCGCTCATTGCATCTGATTGATAGTACCCTACGCACATGGCCCCTGGCTCCGTGCCATTCAATTGGGCAAAAGTTTTTATTTATTTGCGTGGTAAACTGGGTAGAGGAATAAATGGTTAAATGTTGGTTAATGTGGCTTGGTCTGTGTGGTCTTCGGAATAAAATGAGCCACCAACGAATCATGTAAGGGTTTTGTAAGACCAGGAAGAACAGATGATTACCGATGAGTAGTGCTGTCTATATGTCAAGAAACTGGTATAATTAAAACTGAGTTAATATGAAGACATATACATGTCATAAAAACAAGATGACCATAATCACTATCATACCATCCGGTATATTAGAAGTCAATCATAAAATAAGTAACAGAAATAGACAGAACATGACTCACAATAGAGATCAATTCCTATAATGCCATACACAGAAATACGAATAACAAATCAATCTGCGACAATTAACAATCCACGTCAACAATCCCAACACCGCATAACTGATTCTTAGAAAAGATCTGCGATTGTAGAACGTAATTGTCGTAAAGAGATCGTACATAGATGGTAATTGAGCCTATTGAAGAAATACAATGTGCTATGATACATTTTGCAGTTAGAATGGTTGGGTTTTGATTTATAGCTCTTCGCTGAGTTGTGGAAAGTTCCACTTTACTATTTGGTCCAGTATTCCATAAGATTTGGTTAACATAACAAAGATGACAGAAAAATGAAAAGAAGGCCTGAAGGTGTCAAGGCAAAGTCTACAGTGAAACAACAGATTGAAAATGAGAAAAAATCAGTAACACGACAGACTTCGAAGAACAGCTAAGATTTTTAACATCTAGCGGCTATTCCACTACCTGATGAGTATCAAAGCCCCATATACATATACAGCAGAATACAACATCAAAAGCTCACTATTCCAAAGAAAAAATAACATACACCACACCTGCCCCAAACTATTTTGTAAAGCAAACATCATCAAGGTGCAGTGAGGAACACAAAGAAGAGTACACACGAGCTCAAACAAACACCTCTGTTGTGACGGAGAATGATGACGGCTAGGGAGAAAGAGGCTTTAGTATAGTGTAGACAGAGTATGTAGAAGACGAATAGATGGACAAAAAAGGTTTAAATAGACGGTTTTCTAAGGGATTACAACGTAGAACTGTTTTCATCAATGAAAAACTTATTATAAGACGAAGGCCAGTGAGTACGTCGTACTGGTGCTTTCAACTTTTTCTAATCTAATGTTGTATTTTACTAAAAGTAGTCATGAATTCCTGAGGACAAAAATCGATGAGATGACGTCAAAATGTACTTGCATTAGTCATCATGCCTAGTGGCGCCGTAATTGTAGTCTCAAAGTTCACAGCATAAAACTAGAACATAAATAAGAACCTATTTAAACATGCTTCTAATTTCATGTCTAAGAGGTATCAATGTTCAAGAGCATATTCATGACAAGAAACAAACGAATGTTGTCACAATAAATCTCAATAGACCATAAAGCGATATTAATAAATGCATCGATGCGGTGGACTTTGTACCAAATAGTTATACTGTTCATTTAAGTATGGTTCCAAATGATCACCAAAAGTGACTCTGTAAAACCTGATAGGTATTGATGAAGTCATTTCTATTTTATTGGATACTTTCCTGACCATAATTACTATTGAAAACATAATATTGTTTCCAACGTTCTATAGCCCTTTGATTTCATAATAATTTGGACATTAACTTCGAAACTATTATGAGTTACCGCTCCAAAAACTAGCCGTAACATTTATCAATGGTAGTCATTTCGAAACATGAATCAATGGGATCATTACATTGGACCACCATACTAATGTTGTATCGGAAGAATGTGGAAGAATTGATTCCCTTCATTACTCTTAAGGCCATGCTAAGCAAAATTAAAAGAAATATTGATGTGCAACTTATTAAAAGTAAAGGAGATGACGTTGAAAACTAAGAATAATATAATAAGTTGTAACTTAAGAATTATTATGATTGTACAAAAGCACATACTTAGGTACACAATAAACCATTTTATCAAAAAAACGGGAAAATGTAAAGTATAGATGAAGAAAATAAACGAAACCAGTTAAGGAAACGAAATAAATTTGAAAACGGATTAAAAAAAATCAAGTGAACCACATGGGAAAAAATGCAACACATTGCCTTAACATTTTAACAATGTTGATGAAAGTAACGCGAAAGATATTAACTTCAGCCAGCATAACCTCGTCCCCTGTATATGAAATAACAAATGAAAAGCACAGTTCAAGTTACAGTAGTTCTTCAATACCTTTCATTACATTACGCCCAGTAATTACAAAAGTTATAACAGCTATAATTTAACCTTATTTAAAAGATGCTATTGTTATGGAGAAATTAATGATGCAACCTAATGTAATCTTTAGTAAAAGAAAAAAAGAAGATGCTACAATTATTAGAAATGAAATACCAATATAAAGACAAGGTGTATCGAACTGGTAGTCTGAAATTAGTTTGAAATCATACGGTATTTTAATCAACAGCTTTAGCTTGATTACTAACTCACATTATCTCTAATAAATTGTATTTTGCAGAGGAAGTAACAGGTAATTAAATAAGTCTTTGAAATGAAATTAATATTCGAAATTGCCAACGAAAAAGTTCCAAATAATAATTGCGTCAAAAATGAACCACAATCAATAAATGATAATTATCATCTTTCTATAATTAACAAAAATAACAAAATCGTGATGGAAACTTTAACATCTATTAAGGTAAAATGAACCTGCACTATTATTAAAGCCATAATTATGATTGTCGGTCCGTAAATAACTGCATTTAGCCCAGTTCAGTTCTAGATTCACGACAGTAATTAAATTAAACCTGAAAACATACATATAAGTGTTGGTATTAAATCTTTATGAACCGGACGTGCAAATTAGTGGTTGAATTTCTATAGCGTTGTCTGAGACATTTCTCTTGCAGTCTAACCACGAATGACTGAAGTTGGAGAAAGCTAGGATGAAAAATATTGAAGTATTTTATAGTAATGAACAAGGAATCACTTGAAACTCTTGCCTTACTTAAAAATAATGTCACATAATCTCAAAGATGGCGTGGCCAATCTTTCAATTGTAGATTCTAAGTATTTTAATTCATAAGGCAGAAAGTCTTCTTGAATAAGCACACGACAGTAATATCGGAATATGTAATCTCATCATCTATATATTTCTTATCCTTTGCTAATGTTGATCATAATTCATGATAATCATAAAGCAAATATATGAGCTACTTTGCCATTATATTTTCTTAGAACAGCTTATATAATTTACATTTTGTACAACCAAAATATTATCAGTCACAAATTGCACCACAACAGGAAAGCTTATTTTATTAATCTTCAATCGACGTTCTCTATTCATTATTGTATTTACACACACTTAATATAGACCAGATCCAGTCTCGAGATCAGACTAATTTTAATTTAAAAACAACAAATAAAACCTGAAACTCTAATTAAAAATTCGAATAGACCGGAGAAAGTAAATCTGCATAATGTTAACTTAATGAAATGTCTAAGCAGAATAGGACATCAGAACGCATGACTGGACAATTTCTAACAAAAAGTTTCAATGTCATTTATTTGTATTATCAGCACATTGTTAACTTTAGCCCGTGGTTAGGCGGTTTTTTCTTTGTTTAATTTCATGATATGAATTTTGAAATGGCCGTCAGTCTCAGTGTTTGTTTTTATTTTTTTTGCAACTCAACTGCTATATCTTTTGAGGTTGTTCAAACAGAACTTTTTGACCTAGCAAATGTTAGGCGATCTACAATACTCATAGGTCACACACACCTATGTAAGCCCGAGAATCACTCGCGGAGTCAAAATGTTGCTAACACATTGGAGATCGAATCGAATA
This sequence comes from Conistra vaccinii, assembly GCA_948150665.1. NCBI lineage: Eukaryota > Metazoa > Arthropoda > Insecta > Lepidoptera > Noctuidae > Conistra > Conistra vaccinii. The sequence goes on from OX411329.1 coordinate 20,743,506, forward strand.
TATCGAAATCGTACCGCTTTGTGATCAACCCGTGGTGTCTGCCAATACCAATATCCCACCAAATTGATGTGTCTACTTCCACAAACAAGTCTACTTATATTCTAACACTAACTGTAAACTTCTAGATACATTATACGTTTTCACATTGACGTTTAGTCGTGCGATTTTATCATGCGACATAAATGAAAGACAAGTCGACTGTATCTTGGAGTAAACTTTCTAATCTTTGACGTATTCATTACTCATATTATACCATTTCAAGTACCTACTTACTTGACTTATGCGCTTTGAGAAGTAAGTAAGTGTTCAGCAAATATTACTGGCTAGTAAGATAAAAGATATGAAAATACAACAAATGAAGCTTAATAACTAACCTTATAATGTTTGTATATTGGCTACTGCAGATAGACGTCAGTATTGACGGGAATATTGCTATACTGTTTACGGTGTAGCATGGTGCGGGTGACAGGTGACAGAAAGGGTATGCAAAATGTCGCTTTCGCAAAATGTCTCTTTCTCATAATGTCTCTTTCGCAAAATGTCGCTTTCGCAAAATGACGCTTTCGCAAAATGTCGCGATAGAACATACAAAAAACACAAGATTGCTGCGTTAGGTCCAATTTTGGACACACGCCACCCTGTAGCGTTGTTGTAATTGATGATGATACTGATAATGTTTGAAAAGAAAACTATAAGCATATACATAATTATCTATATCTTTATAGACAACCGTGTGAAACAATTACGTGATGCACAAATAATGAAAAACTAATGACACATTTCACACAAGGAAAACCTCGTAAGGAAATCCGCAGGTCTATAATAAATTCAGTACGTATTGCCAATAGAAATGCGACACAAGCGCCACCTGTGTGACACAGACATGACGTGCTAAGCATTAATTAGTTTGATTGACATTCGATTAAATACACATAATGCTGCGTCGAAAAATAACGTGGTAGACAATATGAACACGTAGGGCAAGACAGCAAAGACATGGGTTTTGGTGTGGTTGGAATTTATAAACTAGTGAATCAACATTGATGACAGCATGGAAGCAGTTACAAAGAATATCTAAAAATATAGAAGTCATACTCTCTGAAGTAGGTATGAACATCATTATTTTAGCCGATCGTCCACTGTTGGCCACAGGCCATTCTTAAGATGTATTAAGTCCGTGCCAGCCTCCTTTGTGAGGTCATCATCCATCTAGCTGGGGGTGTCACATGTTACACCTGCCAATACGTGGTCTCCAAGGCCCAACAGACCTTCGACAAAATGACTGAAAACATATCCGTATCTTTTTCGGACTCCTTTTAAATGCTTCATAGTGAAACAAACCTTATAATTACTGCTCTCAACAAATAGACAATTTACCAGCCATTAAAAAATCTTTTTACTTTTATTTGACCTTAACGAAGGGTTTACAAAATCGGTTCTATAGTCAATAAACTAGTGATTTACGACGGGTAATCTCAAAAACGTTTACTTAAAAACAAATTGCCTTTCGGTACAGGATGTATAGAGGAGCAGTTTGTTAAAGAAATTATAATTATTCGTCTTTTTAATGGGTTCGATAAATGAAGATCAGTTTAATCTGAGTTTATTCACGTGTTGATCTGAAGAGGAATGTTATTGGACTTTGTGGAAGGATTCATTACAGGTACTTTGCATTTTAATTAGTGTCATTCAACGTAGAATCGTCACTGTATCGAAGAATAAATATCCTCCTTATTAAAATGAGAATATTAAATAACATTCTTTTACCTGATTATTACTAGAGTTGATTTTGATTTACTAAAGATCGTGTAACCATCAAGTAGATAGCCAGTACCTTCATCCATGATACTGAGTGATTTCTTATTTAACATGAGTTTGAGCGATATTTTCATAGCACTTCAATTTAAGATGTTTTCCTCATTGATGTTATGAATCTACAGAATTAAGTCAGTTTGATCTACATAAACATGTCTACATTTGCATTCTTCCGGAACTTCACGCCAATAAATCCCAACATTGACCAACATTAACAAATGATGATGAAGCAATATATATACGAATAATAAAAGCGCTAATTTTGAGCGAAAACTGCCAACTCAACATAACTCGGTCACTTATTAAGTAAAGATTAGCTTATCTTAACCTACTTAAGAGTGTCGTAAGCAAATGAACCAAAAATCTATATGAAACGAACGGCAAGGCACAATTACCTTAAACGGTGAAACTTGTCGCGACGCCGGCGCAGCGCCCGTGGCGCCGCCTGGTGAGTCATATAGTCAGTACACATACGTGCACGGATTGCACCGTGGTAATTTTATGGTTCGCGGGTTGCATAAAAAGTGACGCGTCATTGGTTAAAGAAATTTTAATTGAAAGATGGTGATCTACTTTTTTAATAAACTGGGCCAAAACCGATACCCATCATACTGCACAGACTGCGATTGACAAAAATACCGATTTAATTTTCGAATACTTACTATAAAATGGTCTGATATACTTTATCGGAAGCCTTCGACGAATCTAAAACAAATGATGGTCTGTCAGGATATCACTAAAAGTACATAATTATTAGTCACTTAGTGCTAAAGCTGTGGCTAAACCAAGTGATTCACACATCCTGTTATACATTTTTATGCCCAGTAGCGGAGCAGGTACCGTTACACAGTACACACAGTGTTGGTTGCTGGAATACTCGTACTTGCACTATATGAACGCACAGGGTATTGCACAGCTGTAAGTAAGTCCATATAATTTTTCACTGCTGCGGCAAAATATTGTGATGTCACCGATGAGTGATGATTATGCTTGTCCCTAATCTTATGATACTACAATTGATTAATAGAAACGTCATAGGCAAACTGTGTTTTCTAAAACACATATTTTTCAATTCTGCGGATCACTGTCATCTCAGTTGTTGTGCCAGTATAGGCTCTTTGTTGTGTAAATTCGGCATAAACCTGCTAATACTCAGCTCAAATTGTTTGTGTCTTCAGCCAATTGCATAATCATCATATAAGATAGAAAGATAAATAGAATACTCTTTATTATGTACACCAAAAAAATTACAGACATAGATAAGGTTATAAGGTTCCCACTGCTGAGACAGAGAGGAAACCTGTCCTCTCTGTGCAGTGGGTCATGACCCACCATGCAGCCGAGTGTGGATTGGTTGGTATATCTACCACAAAAGCAGCAAACCAAAGCTTAATCTGTCATCGATGATCTAACACTCAATTCCAATCACCTAAACTTAACACACAGTGTCGCATTGGAATACATTATCCATATTATGAAACAAGAGCTTTGCACCGCATCGAATTCTAACAATCAACGCATGCACGGAAATGCTAATTTTTCAATGCGTGCGCGCTCACGCGTGTGAGGCGTGGCCTAGTAATGGCGTTTTAGTAACAAATGATTCAATTAAGTTTGTGGGTAATGATGGGTAAGGGGCATGATGAAGGGAATTTATTCATGAGGTTAAAATAGGTAAGTCAGGATAGTTTAAGCTTTTGTTTACCCTTCCCTCTATGTTTTCTTCAGTTGCACGAAAAAATTTTGTTTCGCTTTTCTCGATTTTTTCCTTACATTAGCTTAGATTATAATTTGCTTTAACTTAGTTAACATCTTCATCAATCTATTCATTAGCTTTAATTTCATCACAGTCTTTTTCACGACTCCACAAACATCGATCACCATAATCTTCTATTCGGAGCTAATTTTCAAATACACACCTAGTACAGGATGAAACAAACCTAACACATTTTCGTCCTACAAAACCATATTAACATACCGAAGCCCTTTAGCAAGAACAATTACCTCTTTACATCCACGCTTTTACTGAGGCCACTTTAGTGACAATGTTAATATAGAACAATTGAATAAGTAGCTTGTGGGCGGCCATCAAAATACCAAGGGACTCTTACTTTTATTCCACTTTGAGAGATTATCTGTTACGTAAATGTGAAGAACGAATTAGATCAAGTGGCTGTTTACTGAACTATTATTATACCACTGAAAACACTGCAAATAATTGGGAATTTCAATTGAGATCTTGTCTCGTAAATGTTGAGTTAGAAATTAGGACAGTGGATGATTTGCAGCATTATCCTGTTGTTATGTACTTTTAAAAGAAGGTAATTCCTAATAGATTTCTAAGTCTCCATTGTCTTTGAAGATTGTAAACCTTGCTTCCGTGCTTCCTTGTTCATCTAATATCAGGATTAGATTCTTTTTCAGTCTATTTTTTTTTTGTCTGTATTTTTCCATGTTTCATACAATCTCAATCTTCTCTGGAATTCATACACAACACCACGCCTTGTTTCCCAGAAGAGTTGAGCAAAGGTGTATCTATAGTACACCCACATTCCGTCAGTTAATGTCACAAGTCTTCCAATCGAATGTTTTAATAACAACCTGCCTACATTTATGAGACTTAGACATTTATGAATATATGTAGTATTTAACGACATCTTGGATTTCATTAGCCTGACAGATTTCTAACGCCCACGACCATCATTAAGAAACAGGATATTTTCTTTACTTCACTCTCACAACTTACTCGCGACGCGGTGACACACTTAGATCTCAGTTCCAGAACAAAATGGTTCCTGTTTATCCAAGCGAGTTTACTTTTACATTACTTATGTTAATAAACAAAACAAAAAAATATCTAACTTCACACCTTTATATTCTCCAAAAGGGTCGGCAGAGATTTATAAATAGTGTGTACACTACCATTATCACCAAGTACACACATGGGTTACCATTAACAGGGGTTGAGCCTATTGTCAAAAATCAAGAATTCGAGCTCCTTCCGAAAATGTTTCAATAGCAAACCCAAATAATTATTTTCATGAGACGACTATCAAACTAGGACCTAACGCTCAGCAGTCACACTTGTGGTGACTAGACTAAGAGGCAGTTTCAGAAAGAAAAAAATATGGCCACAAAATAGTGCCTTGAGAAACACCAATGAATATCACTTGGTGAAACATTTGAAGACAGCTTTAAAGACTCTCTTGGATGTTGAAATGGCAACATTCCGAAGCCAAGTTACAAAATAACACTTTACAGCAGAACTCACTTAATTTCTCGCCTAACATCGAATTATAGGGATTCCAATACCTACCTTAATTCGTATAATTCCTTAATCGAACCCTTTTTGCGGGTCATTTAACGTCTAAAAATGCAGTTCGTTTCCTAAACAGGTACAAACAGGCAGCAAAACTGCATTTTTGTGTGATTCATCTACACTTACGTTCAAACTTATGTTATGACTTATGAATCATGTGAGAAAACTCTTATGTTGTAAAATGTTGATAGTAGTCGTTGGTAATCGTAAAATTTATGGGTCAAACTCTTTATCAGAGGAAATGTGTAACTTTATGGAAGAAAGATTGTTAATGTAGTGTTGTGCAGTAATGTCATTGTGTATTGTTTTTAGTGGTTTTTTGTTTATGGTTAACAATACATCCCTTTTTTTTTGTCGATTTCATCTACAGAAACTCTCTATATTTTTCACGACTATAGGTTTCGAGCATGTGCTATCTTGGCACTGAAGGTACAAACACAGTGCGGACACGTTAGAATACCATTATAGTAATGTTATTGTATGTTGGAGGGTAGCTTACTCTTGAGATGGTCTCGTCTGCTGGCGAGATCTCTCTGTACCTATTTATAGGTTATTGAAAATTTGAATTCTGACTACGCAGTTTATTGAAAAAATTTAAACAGATACTTAGGTACTACCATTGTATACTTATAAGTTTTGTAATGGTGTGCAAAATGTTTTTAGAGATTATTATAGATTCTCAGTACCTACCTTTGGATACAATAACCATTAATATTTTTAATTCGATTTTGTTATGGTTTCGAACAATACTTTTGGTGCGTTCCAAAGTTGGTGCGCTTCGAGGAAAAACTCCATTTTAAAAGCGAAAGAAACACCATAGTATTCTTATTTGAATAGGTGTAAACGATTCAACCACAAATTAATCGAAATCGAAAATAAATTATCACTAAGAATTGACACTCAATTAAATAAAAGAGTTGAAAACGATTAAAAAACATTTGTAAGACGCCATTGTAATAAACATTACAATCATGTTTACTTAAAAAATAATCCATAAAAGGAGATAACTTGCCATTTTACTAATAACTTATGAATATTTATTATCACTTGCAATTAATTACTGTCAAACGAAGTACACTTCAATCCCTGATCAACTATATTTTATTACACACTTTATTTTTTCAATAAAAAAGAACTTTCCAATCGATAACCCATAAAAATATCGATATATTATCGATAAAAATAGCAATAAACGTTTAAGTAGCGTTTTTAAATTACGCAATCTTAATTGTTAGCTGGGTTTTATTAATTCTGTGACACCTTGAAAAGTAGGTGTTAACTTATTACCAGTGTCACGTTCTTTTAATTTTCTCCACGTTTTAAAGTTAACCTTACTGCCTTTCACGAAAACGAGTGCGGTTTTAAATATTGTTATTTTACGATGTCGACTTATCGATAATTTCACAGCACTAAATGTACAATTTAAGAGCATAGGTAGTGTTATGTGAATAAAATTAACAGTTTATATGATGAATGATGACCTTTACACTTATGTTATGAGCTTGAACAGTCACACGTGTCGATCCATCAGGTTAAGCTACGCTTGCGTTGGTCCGTGGATGGGTAACCATCTTTACATACCAAGACTCCTCCGTACCTCGAAAAGGACGTTAAGCCGTTGGTCCCGGCTATCATTTTTGGATCTTTGACAGTCGTTACGGGTCGTCGGAAGCCCGCAAATCTGACAACCAGTCTTACCAAGGGGTATCGTATTACCCAGTTACTGGGTTGTGGAGGTCAGATAGGCAGACGCTCCATGTAAAATACTGGTACTCAGCTGCATCCGGTTAAACTGGAAGCCGGCCCCAACATAGTTGGGAAAAGGCTAGGCAGATTAATTGATGACCTTTACATTTAACGAGTAGTGTAAAACCAATAAACGGATTATTTCCCGACGATTATTTCCAATCTACGGACTGGCTCATTGGTGTAGTGGTCCCAAAGCTACTGCTGAGCATGAGGTCCAAGGTTCGTTTCCCAGGTCGGGCAAAGTGTTACTGAGTTTTTTCAATTAGGAATTTCTCAGTAGCAGCCCAGAGTCTGAATTTGTGCCCGGTTGATGGCAATAGGCTCGCCCACTATTACATGGGACTTAGACATATCTGGTAAAATGTGGATGTAAACTGGTGGGGAATTACTGGAGTGATGTTATGGTATGTTATTTTTTTCCGGTTTCAATAAAATAATTTGAAGTTTCACAACATTAACCGCTCTGTGATTTCCAATAAGACATGCTTAAGTACCGTTGAAGCTAACAAAGGATAGTTATAAAGATCACGACTTTGCGTCATCACCTACTAAAGGTAAGTACTTACTAACCTAACACCGGAATATCGTTGCCAATGGACTTTTCTTTCTCTCTCTTTACTTTCATCGTTTTTACTATAGCGAATGGTGCTTAGAATAGGCTCTTGATTGCTTCCTGTAAATAAACGGGTCACTTAGGCATAAAGTAATTAAAGAACCATTAATTACTAATACTGATTGGCTCTGTGAAAGCGTGGATATCTAAGATGATACAATTTAATTACGAGGAAATGAGGGCAATAAATATTCAGTCATTTGAAAATATTCAGTCCAGAATTATTTAGTCATTCGAAAATATTCAGTTCCGAAATATTCAGTCATTCGAAAATATTCAGTTATGAGGTGAAAAAACTTTAAAGCCTCGTAACAGCGTCGCAGGTTCACATAGTGAATTAAAATTTTAAATTATCTTGAAACTAATGAATTTTATAATTTAATTGTTAAGTAAAAAATATTGATTTCATAGAAGCAATCAAACAGTAAATAGTTTTCCTAAATGAATTTTTTGTAAAAATATTGTTAGTTAAACGATAAATTAATTGAAATTAACCAATTTAACGACACATTTACTAACAGTTAACGAATGGATTTAACGACAGATTTACTAAAAACTGTGCTTTAATCAAAGATAAAACTTGTGTTAATTAGACGGCAATTTGATATTGCTCCTATCGGAATCGACATGTTTATAACTTTGATTACACTCTATAAATATTCATAGGGCATGTTCGGTTACACTGATATCTTAAACCGTAGTAATTAACATCTAGTTTGAATGGTTGATCGTAAAAATAGGGAAAGTCTAGACTTATAATGGTAGATATTCATTACAAGTTTTCCGTTGTAGATAACATATTTTACAATAGTTTGACCAAAAGCGCTGTACCGTGCCCCAGGTAGGTATGTGCGCAGCGAGACGGGGGGGGAGTGCAGACCGCTCATTCGTCAAAGCTCACGACGACGGCGTCCATCATTCACTTTGTGATTGTCCGAATCTATTCTTCTCTGGTTTACCCTTATCTCAATTTTAATTGAAGTGACATGTATTTGACTTTCACTCTTCTCCAAAAAAGCTCTGATTCAATACGGATTTTAAGAATCTCGCCATCATAATTATAACGTACCATAACATCACGCCTGTATTCTTCAAAGGATTAGGCAGAGGTGTACATATAGTGTACCTACATATATTTTAACCGCCTCTGTGGTCTAGTGGTTAAGCCACCTGTCCAGACCCAGAGGTCCCGGGTTTGATTCCCAGTGGGAGCAAAATTTTCTGCTCGGTTTTGTTGGTGGTAGAGCTTGTTTTAAGTCCGCCTGGCTAGCTACCATCTTATCCAAGTCTGTCGCCCAATGTTAACAGCATTGTTGTGTTTCGCCAGTTAAAGATGACATAGCCAGTTCATCTGTGGTTGAGGATACCGGGTGAAGCTTGCTTCCACCTTCAGACTGATCATCACTTACCATCAGGTGAGATGCCAAGAGCTACCCCGTTGAGGGTAACAAAAAAAAAAAAAATTACACGCACATTTCACCCGTTATGTTTAAGTCCCATGTATTAGGGAGCGAGCCTATAGTCATGCCATCAACCGGGCAGAAATGTAAAATCCGAGCTACTACTAATGAGAGAAATTCCTAATGGAAAAATTCAATAACACTTGCCCGACCTGAGAATTAAACCCAGGACCTCATGGTCAGCAATAGCGCTTGCAACCACAAGTCACCACTCACCATCTACATAATAAACAAGTCTCACTAACCCAACCCGTTAGTGAGACTTGTTTCCTGTCCTGTGTCCTTCGGCGCCACAGACAAAAATTCCCGGTCCTATCCCTCCCACTTAACCGATTGTCACTATTTACTTATTTACCCAGGTGAGCCGTTACTGACTGTGTTTAGACAACAGTTTAACGGGAGTTCAGACATGATGTCTTGTTCTTGCTTTGTTTTGTTTCTTGTGGTGTTACTTTTCTGGCTATTGCACAGATTAGTACAGAAGTGACAGGCCGCCAAATCAATTTAATATAAAATACGACTGTTGCTACGAGACAATAAAGTGCAATGCAGGTCGCACAGCGCTAATTTCCTACAGTTATTTCACCTAGAAGTTGTCTCTCTTTCAATCGCGTAACTATTACATATTCTGACTACGTTACACTCACTGAATTGGCCCAAAAAGTCGAGCCTACCGCGTACTTATAGCTTCATACCTTAACTGCGTAGTGTTTTGTCTGTATTCATCTGTGGCTATTGGCAGTATGGGATTTCCCATATTACAGAATAGAGACAAATTCTAGCTTTATAGGTGCTTCGCCTTTGTTAATGACTTTGTTTGCGCTGAACTCTGTCTTATTTTTGTTACACGTTCTTTTTCTTAGCCTTCGTTTTTTAAATCAACCCAAGCTGCTGCAGTCAACCTTAGCTTTTCTAAAATATAACATCCCTCACAAGAAGCATACAGATGAGGATGCATAATTTATTTATCTATAACTTTATTTCCCTTTTCTTTTGATAACTAAATATAGCAACGGAAATAAAAAAACTACATTAAAGTCATACCTTTTATGAACTAAACCAAATGCTAACATTACCTTTTACATCCATATTATTATAACAGGCCAAAAATAACCCAAATTTCCATTACACAGTGTCTGTTTATTATAAAGATGATGATTAAGGTGCTCATACACGAACCAGGTTTGGTCCTTCGGGGCATATTTCATTCAATGTTTGGATTATGCTACTATGAAACTGTCGTTTTAAATCAAAATTATGTTTCGTCGGAGCATGCACTGACAATGTGCAGTTGGGCGGATAAATTTTATGGATTATATTAAAGGATGAAGTATGTAATTTTTATTTGAAGAAACTTAGTAGGTAGAGTGTCAGATTTTTTTATTGAAAACATGTTTAGCGTCCTATTTTGTCCTCATAAGCAATGAAAGAGATTAGAAAATAGTAATTTAGTTTTTTCTACCAAATTTTCCGTTTTATGTATTCATATGTGTACTAATAATATATATTTTTATTGTTACAGGTAATTAATGCGCACAGCTATTATTCAAATTTGGAAGCTAAGGTTTGATCTTCTTGTTTTTTGGCAAATTATCAACATATTATGTAGATATAAAAAAAAACTGATCAACACACTTTATAACTGTTACATTAAGAATACAGGTACGTGTTATCTTATCTTAAATCTAATTAATGATGAAATCAATAGGATTTATCTAATCAAATCAGTACCCGAATCTTAAATCTTAAACTTGAAAATCGATAAAAATGCAAATCAATCTTTATCGTCCTCAAAATCTTTTTCGTTTGCAATCACCACAAACATCAAGATTTTATCTATGTTGCTAAATAATACGATTAAAATAATTCTCACCTCTACAGCGAAAATTTTAGTGAAACTTCAGGATTAAATTTCGCAATTCGCAAAAAAACATTTCAAAATTTATATGTTAGATCCAACAGAACATCACGACTGCAATCCCCTTAGGGTTAAGCAGAGGTGTACCTATAGTTCACATTTCACCAGTTATGTTTAAGTCCCATGTAATAAGGGGCGAGCCTATTGCCATCAACCGGGCACAATCCAGACTCCGGGCTGTTATTGAGAAATTCATCATACTTTGCCCGTCCTGGGAATCGAACCCAGGGCCACATGCTCAACAGTAGCGCTTGCAACTACTAGATTAACGAGGTAGACTGTGAGAGTGTAACTTGAGGACTTAATTTCACAATTTAACATTACAAAATTTATATGTTAAACTTTGCACTTAATCTGATATTTACTGCTACTTCAAAAGTTGTTTGATACTGGATAGCTGTAGTCTGACCATGTTTTTACTTAAATAGCTCCTTTACTAGGTGTGAATAAATACTATTAATAGTGCATATTAACATTACATGTTTAAACTAATCTTGTAATGACAGGAAAACGTTCGTTTTAACGGTTGTCCAAGAAAAGTTATATGCCACCTACTTTGTGAAGGCTAATTTTAAATAGCTCTACTTAGCAATGTCTTATAAAGTCAATGTTTCATACGAAAAATTGTAAGCAGTTTTCTTTTATGATAAATGATATTCATTTCTGTAAATTGTCTCAAAATACATTTTAACACGTCAAAATTAAATTATGTTTTAAAACTAGATGAGTTCTGTATTTCCTATCTGACTACTCTGAGAAGGAAGGCCGAAACAAACTCAGAGGTCATCTTTAAAAGTCTCTTTTAAGGTGAAAGCGTCAGGGTAGCCCGCGAAATTCAAATTTTCTTACGTTTTTTGCAATTTGCTCGTCAGTATCAGGTTGTATGTTGATATAAATATGATTTGCGACCGTATCAAATGTTTATTTATAAAATTATATAGAAATCATCAATACAACTCTATAAGTTCATGTAATCCCTTTGAATGACTATTTCATGAAATCACGACATTTGGGGATTATGCTAACCTAAGGAGTTGTATTGCTGATTCTAATGATTATATATAATTGTGTAAACCCATATTGGTTACGGTCGCAAATCATATTTTAATCAAGATACAACCTGCCACTGACCTGCAAATTGCAAAAAACCTAAGAAAATTTTAATTTCGCGGGCTACCTTGGCGCATCCCCCTTAAAGTCCAACCGTAATTTTGGTCAGGTCATATGAGTACCATTGAAAAGTGTCTGGGATGGTACTTTGAGGAAAGTACCACACAGATTTGCCAGTCAGTGCATGCATTTGTCATACATTTTTTTTTTTTCAATAATCTTGGTAATTTATTAAGACTACCCTTTAAACAGATTACAAAATATAATTCACACGTAAAATAATAAAATACGTTTATTAATAGGTTGTTCTCTTTTATGGTTTATAAAAACTTAGTTTTATGATACTGTCATACAATCAGTGCTACAATGTTGTGGGTCGTTTCGTCATTAAAATCATATTGAACATTATTGCCAGTAAAGTAGCACCTTTTATGCTCTCAAATTTTATTGGTATACCCATATACAATTCATTATATTCTACCTATTGCTCATAAGTTATTGTTTCTGTTAGCCTTCATCATGCTACTACTGGACAATGGCCTCTCTCTATGAGTTCCAGGTCTTTCGATCCAGGGCTATGTGGACCGCTGATCATTTATTTTCTCCAGCTCGTCCCGCCATATTTTACGGGGACTGCCGCCACGCCTTCTGTCTATGTTAGGGCTCTACATAGTGGTTATTCTTGCTCACAGTTTGGGCATTGGGCATATTATGCAATTCAAAACATTGCCTCTATTGGGTACTAAGCTTTATAAGCGTAACAAAGATTGATCAAATGTCTTGAATTTAAACCAGCTCGGAATAACTGACAGCAAATCATCTATTTATTTCACTTCCTTAATCTAATGTACGAACATAATGCAGTCCAACTGTAATGTTACACTTTCAATCATTTTAATCCAAACACAACAAATGAATTTCATTTTTATATGTAAATAGTTAAGGTTGTTAATGCTATGGTAAGTTTATCAATTGTTTGAACCGGGGTACAGCTCTCGCGTTGGCATAATTGAATAATTCGCGTCTATCTAGAACAACGCTACCGGGAGTTGACGTTAAAGAGTTAACAGATAGAAGTTTAATAATAAAGTGACGAAATATTCAATGTACTATAACGATGCTCTTATAGTTAATTGACTGAGGCGTGACTTTGCGGAAATCTATTACAAAATACAATAAACGGCGTACTTTAGTAACCTAATCCGCTTAACTGTTCTTAAAGAGTCATAAAGAACTGTATAGAAATCGACACGTGTTTCACCTTTCAGCGAGGCATCCTCAGGATGACGATGGATTTGTTGTGAACCCGGACACGACGTGTTACCACGACAAGCGCCGAACGCAAAGAGATGATCTTATAGCTGAAGATAAACCCAGTAGTCAACTTACATGTGCCTAATCTTACAAAGCTAAAACTCATGTAGGTTACTTATTGTACCCCAATAAATTCAAAGGCCACAAATGGTTGTCTAAACAAAATAACCGCAACATGATCATAATTTACAGTAATTAAAAAGATAGTGAACAAATAAAAAAGTAAGAAAATTCAACCATCAATGCTAGCATAACATAACTACGACTAAATAACTGCTTAAAAAAACAACATAGCAAAATTAAAGAAGGAAACATAGAACAAGAACAGAGGTAGAACATTATTATATTATATAGTAAAACATTATCAATTCCCTTCTGTTTTCAAGGAACAAATACCTACTTAGCAGATTCTAATCCTACAGCCACAGTACTATTAGGTAATAGTATTTCTGTAAAATGTGTGTTCTCACAACTTCACAAGTGGGATCGGAATACTATCTAGTTGAAACAGCAGATTCTATTCCTCCTGCCACAGCCAGAGTACCATTAGGTAATGGTATTTCTGTAAACTACCTGTGTTACTAACAAGTGCTTTAGGAATACTTTCCAGTAGAAACTGGCAGTCTAGAACCGCAGGTTGTACTTCCGACCACGTCTGTCTCTGTGATTGAAGTATTTTTATTACCTAATTGAAATGTTACACAAGATTGGAGAAACCTTTATTGTATAGATAGATAACCATTATTTTATGGTGGAAGAACAACAAGCTTCGAACGACTGATGTTTACGTCCTTCCTAAACCTTACACTGCTCATTTAGAAGTACTTTTGGCAATAAAATTTTCATGGTTTTTGGGATAATCTTCTTTGATAAACTAAGTCTTCTTCAAAGAGATTTTTAATCTTATACAGAGGCTTTCAGTAGAATTGTCATAGGAAGACTGTGATCCGATGTCTCAGTGGCGTCACTGATCTAGCATATTATAACAAAACTACACAATAGTCATGTTTGACACAATGCACTTTTCCCGACGCCAACATTTGATATAAATTATAAAATAGGTAGGTACTAAAGAAAATAAACCGTGGTTACGACTAGTGGTTTTTTCAATATGAGATTAGCAATACCATAATGCACAATTCGACACATATAGTTCGAAAATAATTTTCTTTTGGTGGACATGAATGCGACTTGACATGCAGGCGTACCACGGGTCTCCCTTGTTTCATCTAAAAGAAATTGACAAATTATCACTTCCCAAACAATTTTCTGCATAATTTCATTTGCCAAATAATTACTTAGGAAATAAACTCTTCACAAATAATTGTAACGCAAACCTAATGTTTGGCAAGTGAACGTTTAAACAATAACTTGCTTACCAACTAGTACTTTTACCAATTTTAATTTAGTCAAATATTTCAGTTGGTATAACATATTTTACGCAAAATAAAATAAGCCAAATACTTAATTTCGCTAGTTTTCAATTAACGAAACAAATTCTATACGATGTGGGTGTAGTAGGGTGGGGAAACACCATGGGACACCTTAAGGGCATTGTCCTTGACCTAGATGTCAAGGTCAAAATTATGAAAGTCAAGATCCGCGATTCTCAGGAGCAGTAACAGGTCAATTTCATGATTTGCTTGCTTCAAGCATGCAGCATGCAAGCAGGCATGCAGCGTGCAAGCAGGCATGCCGCGTGCAAGCAGGCATGCAGCATGCAAGCAGGCATGCAGCGTGCAAGCAGGCATGCCGCGTGCAAGCAGGCATGCCGCGTGCAAGCAAGCATGCAGCAGGCAAGCAGCATGCAAATAAACATGCAAGCAGGCATGCAACATGCAAGCAGGCATGCAACATGCAGCAAGCATTGTTTCTGTCACGGCTCCGGCGCTGCGGGGTGTGGGCGGCTCCACGCGAGCTTATCGTCGCAGATGGTTTTAACGCTCACCACCGCAGCTTCGGCTTGCTGACCGGCTTCGCCGGCCAGCCTCAGCCGCGGCGGCGGGCCTTCAAACCACCTGCTCCACCTGGTTTTGCAGCGATTCGTTTCTGTGTATTTGTTTTACGACAAACAGTTGGTCGGAGACAAAAATTACCAAGACGCTTTTAGCCGTACACTTACAAAGAAGAACGTAAATAACATCGCATATAAATGATTATATTAAAATAAAAGCGCATTTTTTAATTAAATAATTACCAAAAAATCTTAATTTTGTCTTTATATTTTTTGTCATAACAAATAAATTGACTAAATGTTTATTGTCTAAAGATAGTTTGCTGTAATAAATCATTTGATTAAAGACCAAATGCCTTAATAACATTATCCTTGGTAATATTCTGCCAAGTAAAAATTTGACCAAATGAAAATGTGCGTACTAAAATCATTCCAAATATTGCATTGGTATAAAAAAAGGTTGCTAAAATTTGTTTGGATAATGAAAATTTGTCAAAATCCTTTAGGCAAAACGGGGGGATCCCGGCGTACCACACTATACTAAGCGACTTTTACCCAATTTGTCCCGTCTATTGATATGTAATAATTGAATGTCTTTGGTCTTCCTTTACAATAATATTATCTACGTATCTTCTAAGGTTTACCTGATCAATGCTAGATTCAGTCTTTACAATGGTTACGCTATAATTTTGTCATTGGAAAGCCTCCACGAGACACTTCTTAAAAACGCTAGGTGCAACGTTGGCAATCAGCCTTTCTTCTAATCGAGCTGGCTGGAAGCATCCATTTGTTTCCTTTCCAACGTGCAGAACTGTGTTCTTGAAAAAAGAAAGCGAATCATAGAATCATCATAACAGTGAATAATAATTTACGATAATACGTCTGCTTTGTCCACAATATTCACAACAATATTTGTGTGAATACTTAACTTATCCGCCATAAGTACTCAAAGAATGTGAAAACACAGAGCCTCCAGACAACCTATTAGCATTTCTGAGTAAGTTAATACTGTATTGTTAACTTTTCTTGAAACAAATTGAATATAATCATGTGCACTTGCATCACCGGAGGGTAGAAAGAAATGGCGTTCAGAATCGTGTTCAGAGGTAATTGTGTAGAATGAGATGTATTAAAATGGGGAGAATCGTAATAATAAGGAGAAATGTGGTAATGTGTAGTAAATATGTACAAGAAATAGAAATAGTTTGTAGCGACGCGCGACGATAAGACAGTAAAAGTAAATGAAAGACATGCATTCGCAGTAAAAGTAGATGCAGCTGTTAAAGCTACACACATGCTTGTTTCCATTGAACTTGGCCTGTTTCTAAAATGTTATCTACAGGAAAAAAAATTTACCAGTGCGCAAACTTAAACACGTGACTTTACTCATCATTATGAACAACTTTTAATATGGGGCCAAACTTGCAACCACGTAAAAACAAATCTGCTGTTCCCTACATTTTGACGAGTTAATGTTCCCTACATTTATGTAACAACTCTAAAGCTATGCCTTGCATTTCATCAAAATCGGTTGGTAATGTAACCGCAAAAGAAGACCCAACTATCAGAGTTAAAGTTTACGAAATACATTGATCAGATCAAGCATTCTTAAATTATAGACGTGAGGTGACGAAATAGTTGTAATTAATATTCCAAATTCCTTAATTCATTATTAAAGTCGCAATTTGTTTAAACGCTACAAATCATAATAATTGACAATTAACACAGCTCCAATTACAGACAAGATATAGTAACTCGTTTGAGAATAAATTCCATTGATATTAACAACATAAGTTACTAAGTACATATATCCAACTTGTATCTCAGTCTGTTTGTCTACTCGTAACTTATAAACAGCTAGGTAGAAACTGATGCAAATGACGCCTAACAGTCTAGTTGTAACAAACAGTACTTTAGATTGTTTCACCTTTGCAGCCTAGTTTCCAGTCTAATCATCGGTGCATGCGACTATTGCACATTTGACATTTTGCTTTAATAGCCTTTCGATCAAATAAAATCTGAAATGGTCCTAGGAGTTGGCGTCGAAATAATTGGTCCTCTGTCAAAATGTGTTTGTAAAACTGGTCCTAACATTAGGTTCAAAACTAAGATGACGTAACTGAGAAGGTGAATGTAAGTTGAATTCATTAATACAGAGATTGTTCGATACAAGTTTATTCAGGCGTAAAGACAGATTCAGTTCGAAACTAAAGTTCAATGAAACTCAATACAAATAGATGGAATTATAACGCATCTGTTACTCCTACATGTAACATAAGGGCCGAATCGTGACCACATACATCATTAATAATCTTGATAATACATTCATCTGTATTGTACTAACACCTACGTTTTAGGGCGTAATTATAGAGCATATTAGAAGAGGAATTCGATTGATTCTTTCGATAGAAAGTGTTGATTACGGTCAAGAAAGTACTACATAACAAAATTTGTAGTGAGAATCTTTGCAAAGGCTATGAAGTTGTGTCTGATTCGAATAAATCAGTATTTATTACTAAAGCTGTCAACTGTTGATCATCAATAGAATTATTAGATTTGAAAGTCTTATCATTTAGGTCAGTGGGGTCGTTTTAGAATTTTTGATCATATTCTATTTTCATCAAGCTACAGAACTTTTGCATTGTTGTGAACAAAATAAATTGCTGCATCTGTTAATTGTACTTTTGCATTTTCAACCAAGGCGTTAATCTTTACTCCTAGATCAACTTAATCATTTTAAACAAGTCTTAAATCACGGTTCTGTATATTAATTCCCATCTTGACACTGTTTCTAAGCATATCAAGTAAATCGGCCTTCGTCAGGCTTCATCAGTGTCCAACTGGGTCAGGGCCTGCCGTAATCCATGCTGTAAGGTTTCCGTTTATCTGATCATCAGGACATGCGATTCATACAAACCACACATACGTAACTTTGGTGTCATATGTAATTGGGAAATTGTTGGAATGATGGTGGAATACTAATCGAAGATTATGTTTAGGTACATGAGGAGTTGTATATGTTAGTTTATGAGTCTGTTTGTGTAGTTTGGGTATGTGTGTGGTCGCTAATATAGGCAGGGTGCGGTGATAGTTTGCATTGAAAATCTAAAGTTACCTTGTGCATAATTGTGTATATCCTGGTTTGGACACATAACTATCAAGCAAAGTTTTATACTAGACTCAAATCGTGTTGGAAAACCCTAATGTAAAATAGCTAGAATTCCAAAATAAATTATTAGAGAAATGTCGCGTATATTTAAGCTGGTATCCAGTAACTGGAAACCTCATTATGTAGTAGACGTTGTATACAAAGTAGATCCTATTGACAGGTTGGAAAACCCCTTGGATAAAGAAGACGAAAGTAAACTGATCACTGACATCATCCGTAATCGAGTTGCATTCGCAAACAGAATACTAATGAGATGAAGTGACACTACTGATATACTGCTGACACTTGTGTGCAAGTCTCTTTGCATTAAGACAGTAAATCCCATAGCAAGACACTATTACACGTCTATTATGGGATCAATTCAGTCAAAAAAGAAACTTATCAAAAATCAGTGTCTATCAATGAAGAATACGATGACTTTCTGAGTGAGGTTTTGCTTACTGTCAATTGTGATTTTGGTGTTCAAAAAGGTTTATGCTCTACCGAGGGGTCAGCTGTCAGCGTCGTTCTTCGCCAGACGTATTTAGGGGTCTACTCTCTAAGTCCGTCAACGACGATACAGGCCCGTCGTTCGGAATTTGATCCGTCAAGACAAGTTTCAAATTAAATTTTTCGAACGGGCAAATACATAATATAATCGGGAGTAGGGACAACTGTCAAATCGTATTGTCATTCATTATTAGTTCGGGACCCGAACTAGTAAGTAATACGTCACCCGTAACTTCGGACTAAACTGCGAATTACGTGCTTAATTCTTTGCCTCAATTGGAAAAATAAAAATGTTTTAAATCGTTTCTGTTGCCAATTTGGCCGAGATCACGGAATGAATTTAGTGTACCTAATTGAGGGTTTAACATCTATGACTCACTGCTTGAATAGTGAGGTGATCATCGTGTATGGCTGGGAAATTCGGAAAATGCAAGTAGAATACTAATCGATGTTCTTATCTTGTATGTACTGTGGTACTTGTGGTGCAGTGAACTCTTACTTTGGAGTAGTATGAGGAGTTTGTAAGTCTGCTTTTGAAGTGAAAACTTCTTTAGGCGCGCTGAGCACTTTTGGGTAAACAAAAATCATGGAACTCGCGTCATCGTCACCTAACGCTCGAACGAAAGACATCAACGCGAGAATCAAAATGTTACTTAGTTTTTACTTCTATCGGCAGTTCCCAAAGACCGCTTGATTTTTTTTTCTCACGTAACGTTAAGAAAACTTTTGTCACAAATACATAAACTCGATTCTACATTTACCATTTTTAGGTCCAAAATATATGTATAAAGATAATAATATAATAGGTATCTACTATTTTATGTGCAACAGTAAATACAGTGTTACCGTTAATGCCTACCATGGTCTTGTCAACCCCGCCTATCACTAGTGTTGTACCGCTCGCTTAATAAGTGTAATCGATAGTCGATAGGTACTTGACAAGTAGGTCGCTAGTAAATAAGGTGGGAGCGGTGATTTCGCGCCGAGATTCGGTTTCCAAGCTATTAACAAGTATCCAATTCAATGAGAGATTTTATCGAATAAACTTTTTTTTATTAGCATCCTTAATCCAAATAAATGCAAGATGATATTGGCATTGTAATTGTTCATTTTAAGTTCGTGGCTAAGTAACAGCCGCACGGGTCAATCGCTGTTGGGGTTGGTCCATGGATGGGTGCCCATCTTTAAATACTGAGACTCCTCCGTGCCTCGGAAAGCACGTTCAGCCATTGGTCCCGGCTGTCATTCGTGGATCCTTGATAGTCGTTACGGGTCGTCAGAAGCCCGAAAGTCTGACAACCAGTCTTAGTAAGGGGTATCGTTTACCCAGTTACTGGGTTGTGGAGGTCAGATAGGCAGTCGATCCATATAGAATACTGGTGTTCAGTTGCATCCAGTTAGGCTGGAAGCTGACATCTGTACATATTTGGGAAAAGGCTAGACAGATTGATTGATTAACCTGTACAAATAAATCAGTTTTTTACGTAATTATTAAAAA
The DNA here is from genome assembly GCA_948150665.1 of Conistra vaccinii. Classification (NCBI taxonomy): domain Eukaryota; kingdom Metazoa; phylum Arthropoda; class Insecta; order Lepidoptera; family Noctuidae; genus Conistra; species Conistra vaccinii. The sequence goes on from OX411329.1 coordinate 20,763,914, forward strand.
ACACAGAGCTTTAAGTTAACCATGTAAATACACCCAACGTTATGTTTACACTTTTCCTATAAAAAGATACCAATATGTCATTTTAAGTTGTTGAATGTTCTTTAATTGTATAAAATAATAATTTAGTGTATTTTATCCGTCCGCTTTTCCTAGTCTAGTATGTGGAATAAATATTGATGAATCTTGGTTTCATCGATTAAAAACACAATAATTGCTCATACATACATACATACATACATAACCGGTTATTATTTACTACACAACATGGCTTCTGTTTTTAATCACTATGCTTTGTAAGCGGACGATCGCCGTATTATTAAAATTATAATAGCTTACGATGTGTTTTTATCTCCATACTTAACCCAATCTACTGATTTCCCAAGCCAATCTATTCTATCAGATGAAACAACACTTACATATCATTACGCCTTGTTTCCCCGATGAGTTGAGCAGAGGTGTAACTATAGTATTGCCAGTACTCAGATTTCGCCAGTTATGTTTAAGTCCCATGTAACTGGAGTCCAACCTTTGTCATCGACCGGGCACAAATCCAGACTTCGGGCTCCTACTAAGAAATTCCAGATCGAAAAACCGAATAATACTTTGCCCGACCTGGGAATCGAACCCAAGACCTCGTGCTCAGCAGTAGTTGTTGCGACCACTCGTACAAAGAAGCAGTCTTCTATCGAAAACACTTCTGAATCTTTATTATTTTATTTTATTTTATTTATTAAGGGATAATATACAAATACAACTTATATAAAACATAAGGTTAACAAAACTTTAAGTAGTTATGTTGCAGTCCACTGCATTATCCGCAGGTACGCACGGCTACACATCAAGCTATACATTTCTAGTATAAGCTGAGCTCGCATTGTACGAAAATCCTATACGATGCCAGATCAGCATAAACTAGAAATGTATAGCTTGATGTGTAGCCGTGTGTCAGACATATTTAAGAATCAGTGGTTGCCACTAGACGAGCATTACCAAAATTAACAAATAATTTTAAATAAATAAATAAGATACTATAAAGCTAGCTATAGCAACTACAACAAACAGAAATATTTAATTTACTTAAATGCAGGCCATACACACAAAAGCACATAAACATAAACAAATAATTCGGTCGCATTGTCATTGAAATGAAAATGAATGTGCAAGCGGCAAAATAGAGTATTCATTTTGATCGCTCTGATCTGAATGACATATTATTGTCACTCAATATGTCCTTTGTAAACAGCGCTACTTTGGAATGCAAATATTAACTCCTTTATTCAAAAACGTAGCTTAAAGTTAAGCAACGTTTAAAAACGTCAAAAATTTATGGTTAAACAGTCGCTAATCATTACTTAACTTTAAGCAACGTTTATGAATAAACCTCATAATCTATATCTATCTTCTTCTCTATCTTTCTTTCTTCTCTAAATATAAAACAAAGTCTATTTTCGTGTTTATCTGTATCACCGCGTTGTTCTTCTAAACTCCGCAACGAATTTTGATGCGGTTTAAGAATTCATTGCGAAAGGTATAATGTAATTATGTATAATACATTTTTATTTAACTTAGATAGAGCAGAGAAATCTCGATATTTTGCTAACATGTCGCCATTGCGCATGGGCTGGTCGCTAAAGTTCGTTTTTTAATCCCGTAGACAAATTTGACAGGTGCAAATGTCAAAATCCAAATTGAAAAAACAAACAACATTCATTTGAAATGTCAAATTAGTAAAAAAATCGAACTATTTGACAGATAAAAAAATATCTCTTTAAATCTTTTCCTCAATCCACTACAATATTATCTACTAAACCATATATAAATACTAAGAACTACCCATAAAACAAGATCTAGTATTTCTCAGAAGCATAACACGTTCCGTAAAGTGAGTCGGATGGTTTTTGCAAGAAAAACTAAACACCGGTGAAAGGTTAGGATGTATATCTGGATTAGTACGAAGGTGGAAAAACTACGGAGAGAAGCAATCGTGTTTATTCTAGAAGCTGGTTTATGTGCTAGTTTAATGGATCCTTTCGTATTTATTCACTTAAAGCCTAATTTACACCGTGCGATTTAATTGCTAGAAGTATGCCATAAGTTGAAGCGACAATAAAATTTGCACCGTCTAAACAATGTTAAGACGTTGCAAGTCATTTGTTGTTTCAATTTTATTGTACTTATTCCATGTGCGACAGGGAAAAAAGTTGCATTTTGTAAATCGGGTTCATTTTCGACAATGGAATACTTACATCAGCGGCTATAATTTTCGGCTAATGCAATATAAATCTCTTTCACGGCCACGAATTTTTAACGTTTTCAAAGTCTGCACGCAAAAGTCCTAAAACGTGGTTTTATTTGACCTATCAGGGACAAAATATTTTGTTCTCTGTCTGAATTCCTCGCTACCTTCGCTTTGCTCTGAATTCAAAATAACGCCCTGGAAAAAAAAATTACTTTGTCCCCTTGTAACACAAATAACTATTTTACCCGACTGACCCTCCTGGGGCTGTTAGTAATGTTTTTGCCCCGGGCAACCACAAAAACGGTCTTTACATTTATTTATTAAAATACCTATTGGTTGCATAATATACCTAAGTCAAAGACCTCTGCAATAGCTACAATAATTATCAATCTTAAACAATAGTGCAACGGGTAGGGTCTGAACTGTGACCTCCAGTACAAATCCTTAGTCACTGCCCTTTTGGTCTAAGGTTAAAAATATCTTGTTACACAAAGTAAACGTACTGATTTTATTAACTTATAAATGGGTTTGCCCTTTTTATTGGTAACTAGATGACTAGGTGAACTTCGTATCACGTTAGATCGATGGATCCTTTGGGTTTTACTTCATTTTCTCTCGCTTTCCTGCAATCTGAGGAAGTGATTTTGTGAAAAGGGACGGAAGTGTGTAACAGGAAGCCGGAAAGCGCGCGCTATTTGATTTGACCAATGATTGCGCGCGGTGCTTGAGTAGGCCGTCGGTACCAACCCATTTTCCGATAGGTTGGTACTGTCAGCCAAGATGTCATATGTTACACATCATACACACAGTGCGGCTTTCACGCTTTAATTTCCTTTGCGTTTCTTAGAGAAGTATGGAAGAAAAAGACATGTTGCATCGACCTCAAATAAATTGGGTTAAAAGCAGGAAAATATTGTTATGGAGAAGAATAAAATTAATCCAACATTTTAAGCTATTGCATAGCTTCTATCGCGGGCCTTGAGCGTGGAGACCTAATCCAGAAATTTCGTAACGAAAATACTACCATAGAAAAGAGTGTTTTGTATTGAAAATTATGTTTAACTGCTTGACAACAAAGTTCAAATTTACTTAAACGAATGATACGAGAGTGTTGTATTGAAAATTATGTTTAACTGCTTGACAACAAAGTTCAAATTTACTTAAACGAATGATACGAGAGTGTTGTATTGAAAATTATGTTTAACTGTTTGACAATAAAGTTCAAATTTACTTAGACGAATGATCCTTGACTATTAATAGTTAAATTAAAACCTTTTTATTAGTTTGATGTTCCCGGCCATTACGTTGTGTCAAGTTTTAAAAACTATAAATGTGAATAACAGTTCCTGTCAATGTCATCATTGCTATTTCTTGTATTCGGGTTAATATTTTATAATTGCGTAAGTTGATAAAAAATGCTATGCAATAGCTTCGCCGGGGCAGTCCCCGAGTGCCACACGTCTTTTTTTTTATTAATGCCACGAAGACCACACAAAGAAAAGAAAGAAATAACAACAAACGTAATTAAAACAACAAAATATAGTCGTGTACCCTTGACTTAAGCTCCAACATTCCTACGATCCATATTAATAAATAACATTGAAGTTTATTAAACCGATTTCTAATTAGTTGTATATTAAAAACAAAATATTTTCCAACAATATTCATTAAATAGATGGTTGCTTGATATCCATCACATACGGTCAACAAAATCATCAAACACGATCATCACTTAATTTAAATCTTCGTCGTGTCGATGGTAATTCAAATTGAGTGAGCCCAGAGTTTGGCACCTTCAGCAGCGTCCATCAGTTCCTGTAACGTGCATGCTAAGAAGATCATTTAAATTAATTATGTAAATAGTCACTTTTCGTTTTAAAAATGTCTTAAACATTTTCTAATTTCGTCAGGAGGACAAACTATTATTGCACCAAAAACAAAAACAAACCCTTAAATTGTATTTCCCACTGCACTACACACCCGTTCATATTAAAAAAACTTTCCGTCCCATTAATTTAACAACACGTAGTTAATTCGAGCGCTCATTTCGTCCCAAACTTGGTAAAAAAGTTGGGGCTAAAAAAGTGCGTGTTGACTGTTGACCATTCTTTATTGCCGTATGTCACACATAAAAATGGAGATCGGTATGCGTGCTCTTAACTATGTGTTTTTTTTCTGTTTCTAGTACTGTTTATCGCTCCTGTCAATGATTTCAATGAACGAGAGTAAAAAATATGTAGTGTCATACTCCTTGAGATGGAGAGTTGTTTAATAGGGTGTCAGTGACGGTGGAGTGAAATGTGTGACAGGAGGTAGCGAAAGTACACAGATCAGTAGTAGTGCTAGTTCTACAAAAATGTCACCGAGAATCGAGAAAACTTGGATCGTCGTCAATCGTCGAACGTCAGATGGATGACAGTTCACTTCACCTAACCTTTCACGGTGAAATTTGTAAGGAATATACCAGCGGGATGATTGCGTACAGCTCAAAACTTAATGGCGGCTCGGAACATGAGGCGAGTCACTGTGCAGTAACAAATTCATAGGTCAGGGGGGGGTAAGGGGTGGGGTACTGCGCAGCAAGCAGCTAACTTCCAAGCAACCATTAACATTGAATCGAACTATATCACGCTTACAGTAGCGATGTCTATCATTTTGTCAAAATGTTCAACAACATTCATAAGCCGAGATACAGGACTCGTCCTAGTTCGGCTACAGATGCTCCCATGTTATATACTCCGAAATACTAGCCTATAAGTATGTGTAATTCATTGTATTATTTTTGGTGAAATAAATAAATTATAATTATAAATTATTTATTGCGTTATTTACGTTGTTGGGCAGAAACATTTTTTAAACATTATGATATAAAGCAAAGGATTAGCAATATCCTTCATAATCATTCAGATTTTGATTCAAAGTGTGTTACGAATGTATACTTGCTAAACGGCCATCTTTACTTTCTATATTTTTCTAGCCTTCTGCAATTTTTTTTTAAACTTGTTGATCTATGTCAAATTTTCCAAAAAAAAAATACATCGAATCTAAAATTAAATGCCTTATTGTAATATCAAATTAACAGCTTTTTACTAAATGCTTAATGAAAGTATATATATACGGTATTTAAACAAAAAACTTTTTATTTTAGTTTTGTCTGTCTCTCTGTCTGTTTGTTTGTTTCGGTTAATCTCCGAAATAGCTGGCCCGATTTTGACGGGACCTTCACTGGCCGATAGCTGATGTTATAAGGAGTAACTTAAGCTACTTTTATTTTAGAAAATTAATTTGGTTCCGGGCGGGTGAAGCTGCGGGCAACAAGTAGTTGAAAAAGAAAATATGGGACTTCAAGTAGGTACGTACGTTTCCTGAACCTCTTATGACATTCTTATGACAGCAATAACCATCTCAAGCAACAGCAAAAATCCCGTCGCTATTAGTTCAGCTGCAGAAAAGCCTACGCAATATACAGCTATACTTCTAAAACTGCTTCCTTCCAATACCGACTGTTTATACACTCTGTGTACATAATCACGATAATCAAACGATAATTATTCATAAGAAGACGCTAATCATCGTCTACTGTAGAAATATCAAGTTACTTGTATATTTAGATTCAGTTATATAACTTAGCTTATATAGCGCTGTTGCAAGCCGCTACAAAGATGTGAAGGATAAACGTAAAGTTATGATGGAAGCGCTGGATGTGGATACAACTGCTGTTAATGTTTTCCGGTGCATTACAGTTATTAGTTTAAATAATGACAACGAAGTTTATGATACTGTTCTATAAAGTAGTGAATCTGAAGGCGCTGGAGATAGCAAAGAATAAATAAAAGTGCAAATAGTGCATACTGAAGCTATTGATGTCACCAAATGACGGACCGTGGTCTGGATCCGGACCGCCGACCTATTGTATGCGGGCCTTAAGTACATAGTAAACCTAATCTAATAAGTTTGAGTAATTTATAATCATTTATTCATTTATATAAACTTAACGTACATTTTTAAATATTTTTATAAAAGTCATTAAAAAAACATTTAAAAATAAAAAACATAGTAGCCCACCGGTATCGGGAACAGGGTCCAAGCTACCGGCGGTCAGGGCTCCAGAGAGAGGAACCTCCTGAGTAATTTTATTATTAAGCCTGCGCTTTGTATTTTCTGCCGTCGACACGACAACGGACGACGCGAGACGAAACTGCAAATGTTTTCAGGAGTAATAAAGCTACTCTATAGATGGAAATGATCGATTACCAAGAAAATACAAATATTAGGATGTTCCTTTCCAAGAATGTTTGTTCATCTTTTAATTTTGGTTTGGTTGCAAGTTCTTTTTTTGTCATTTTTTAATGAAACTTATATGTTCAGTCATATTACTTTCATTGTGGGTTCCCAATGAAACTAATTGGTGATCCCTGCTATAGATTCTGGAAATAGCTAAGAAGTGGTCTTCATATTGATGTAGAAGACAAAAAAGGGAATATAAAACTAGCACACAGTAAAAAAAAATATAAACAAATATTCAACATCAGAAATAACAAAAGAAGCATAACAATATAAACTTCTAAGTTCAAAAAAACGAAGATTATGCAAGTAAACATAAATAAAATAAAGATGAGTCTGAAATAAATGATTAATTATTATTATAAATAAATTACAAGTAAGAAGATCTCATAATAACATGAATAATCCCTTCTCAGCAGATTAAAACATCAACAGGTATGAACTTACGAAGTTAACAGTTATTTTTATCGCGTCTAATTTCGGCCGGCTTTCCGCGAACTGCACAACAACGCTGAGATTGTCAAGAGAAGCCTTTACAAGCGCTGATTCTACACGACCGGTCGTAATTCCACACCTTGAGGGATGGGACAGGTTTATGTCGATAAAATTTGCTCTAATTCCAACATAATATTTAGAAAAATTACGAATACAACATAAGAAATCTGGATAGGTTATTTTGGATAGATTATAAAGAAATTAAAATTAGCTGATGAAAGATAATTTAATTGCAATGACTAAATCAAAATACCAAAACTGGGAAACTTATTACTTCTCGGAGCAATTTATTGCCAAACCATCTTATTAATAAACGCTGAGTTACAACTAGTGACACCAACCTTCAGATTTACCATAATTTTTTTGCCATAACTTTACTTGGCGTTTATTAATAAAGAGTAAATGTACCCGTATAGTCCTGCGTGGCACTACAGGATGAAATTGAACTCATGCGACAACTCTTAAGGGGTCATTTTACTCATCATTATGAACAACTTTCACTATGGGACCAACCCTGAAATCGCGAAAAAAAAAACAGCTGTTCCCTACATTTTGACGAGCTATGCAAACATAAATGTAGGGAACAGCTGTTTTTTTTTCGCGATTTCAGGGTTGGTCCCATAGTGAAAGTTGTTCATAATGATGAGTAAAATGACCCCTTAAGAGTTGTCGCATGAATTCAATTTCATCCTGTATATGGTGCCATGTTCTTCACAATTTTAATACTAAACTACCTGACCGGAACGCTGTTTGCTACACTACAAAGTAAACAATAAAAATAACTCTTTTGGTAGCAGGAATAAACCTCGGAATAGACACACAATTTAATTGGTCTGTCCCAATTTCACTGAAATGATACCATAATTCATGCCACTAAAACACTGTCACTTAACATCGAAACAAAGATTGATAACACCTCCAAATTTTATAGATCATTTTGATATTTATTACCACAATAAACCCTGACAAATTCCAATTGTACTACTAAATTATATCTTGTTTAACAACAAGATAGATTCAAATAGACTGTTTGTGTGTTTACGTCGGCGTTAGTAATAAAGCAAATGAAGTATAGTGTAGTATTTTATCGGTACTGGTTGTTGGTTAAGGCAATCGACTCTATTATAACGGATAATAAATGTTAAGTTTGTAGGAAGGCAAGTAATACATATGGAAGTGGTTTACGCACGCACTGATGTTTTTCAAACCTAGTTGTGACACATTATTAAACAATCGCAGTTATGGCTACGTTCAGACATTATAACTTCATTTACACTTCATATTTCACTAGAATTCAGAATTCATAGTATTACTGCGCGCGCTAACAGGTCGTGTTTAGAAAATTCGTCACTACAAAGCTTACATTTTATCGCTCCAGATAAATGTAATTTACAAAAAAAAATCAACATCGATAAACGAATTCCATAGCGCATCGAATCCCTTACTGCAAAATACTGGTTCGTAACGAGATCTCTCGTTATCGACATCGATAGTCTATCGCACATCACTAGTGGCCAGACAGGTATTATTAGGTCTTCCTGCTCTCCATTCGCAGGCTAACACGACAATTGTAAGCGTACTCGCTTCCAGACACAAGATGGAATGATTTGTTAGTTTTACCGTTATATGGTTTGATGTTGACTTATGTCTACGTTTCTGTATATATAATTCCGCTATAGCGATCTAGGATAGTGCCATAATCATTGCGGCACACTTGATGTACCTTCAGATTTAATTTGTGATTGCTGTTGAATATTATTACGCTTCATAACATAAAGTGTATGCAGACTTGGTCGTTGTAGGTAAAGTTGTCAGTAAGGTTTATGATCGGAGAGAGGATTATAATGACATTTTGATACTAGACATTTTAAATAGTATTAACATTTGAATAGAATCTATAATGGTAAATCCATTACGTACGCCATAATAATTATGAAGCTTGAAGGCAAACACACTGAAACCAGTTCTTCTGGTGGAGCAGCAAAAACAAGCAGTGGTGATATTCATTTATTTATTTATTTCAAAAGTTTTCTTTGCCATATGATGTCATTATTACAATAATCTATTTGAAAGCTCGTGCTCAACAGCAGACATTCATACACATGACATTAGACATAAAGGGCGTGAAGATAAACATAATGGTAGTAAAACTAATACTCACTCATTAAATCAAATAACCGATCCCTACTACATAATTAGAACAAAATAATAACAATCGAAACGAATCGCTTGAACATCGATTACAAAGTATTAAAAACAACACTAGTACCCTCGAGCCAAACGATACTATCTAAAATAAAAACCACACATAATCATACGGAATCGATTATAATCCGTAAAGCGCCCGAAGACAAAAACGAAAGTCGATTCCTAAAAGTAATAATCGTTATGAAATCTCGATTCTCGATTCGCTTCTCGGATCATATGAGCCTTATCGAGAACTCGCCTTTGCTGGAAGTGCTGATTAGTTCCGTGTGTGCTAAAGAGTGGTTTTTCTGTCATAATCGTCAGTTATGAAGTGAAGGCGAGGAACTGCGTTATTGATTTGATGAAGCCAATAAAAGACGTAACGATGACCTTAATTGAACAGTTACTTGAAATATTTGATGACAATTTGCAGAACACAATAACACCATTTTTAGCTACAGACAAACCGGTTAGTGGAATGCAGTCTTAAAACGAAATCAAACAAATGAGGGGTGACGACCCTGTGTTTACTGCGATACTTAAATCTATTACTGAAGCAAAAGTTATATAGTAATCCAATTACAGAACTCCGTAAAAACTTAAAAACGTAGAAACATCAAAGTTTTTACGCGACCATTTTAACTAAGAAACTAATTTTGCGATAACAATGGCCAAGTAACAACTTCCGTACAATTACGTCATTCTCATAACAAAGTGCAATGATCTCAACTATGTTGCTTGAACTTGACAGTTGATTTTGTAACCAGTAGCTACTGTTACCCTTTTGGCGAAGAGTGATGTAGGTATCTGTATAATGTAACTGTTAGAGTTAATTTGTTTACTTTGCGAAATCATCATCTATTGCTATGTCTGCCTTTTCTATAACATTATCGGAATTTTTTCTCTCTTTAGTAATAAGATCCTGTCTCAATTCTGCTTCAACACTCTGCCAATGTTTTTGACTTACGAGTCAAAAACATTGGCATTGGTCGTGGGTTCGAACCCAAGCAGGCGCTTTACTTTGTGTAAATAATTTCATCACCACTGCTCTCAAAACGGTGAAGGAAAACATCGTGAGGAAACCGGCATGTCCTAGAACTAAAAATTGGAAACATGTGACATCTACCAACCCGCACATTCCCTCTCACTAAGAGGAGGCCTGTGTCCCAGCAGTGGGAACATTAATAGGCTGATTATGATGATTATGAATATTTTTGGGCTCCGGTCTTTCATTTAGTACATAGTATCCCTCATTCAGATAGTCACCATCTATTCGATGAGTACCGGTGACACCTACCTGAGAACAGAATTTTTTCTATTACCTATAATGTCAACTGGTATAACTACAAATTAAGCACACTGTCCAAGCAGGCCAATATAAATTTGCGCACGTAGAAGGAGACACACCCCCCAATGAAAGAAACCTTGGACACAATTCCAAAGATCAATATGCCAAGTTGACAACCGACTGCATACGCCATCAAATTGATCATACGTAGGCTTGTCATAGACGGGACCAATTAAATCAATTGCTTGCGTGCTTTCGATCAGGCGGGGTCCAAATTCCGGACAGAAGTATGTCATGCCAATTGATGTCTGGAGGCACGGCTGTATCCCGCTAAGTCATAATAAACACTTTAGCTTTCGCATCAAGTACACACGCCCTTATGCGCAATAGGCACAGCACAGATGTAATGACTACTAACTTCATGAGACAAGATAAAATCAAGACATAGACACAAGCCCGGACTCTCTCACTCACTGACTTAGTCATGACTTAGTCATGAATGCCCAGCCCAAACCCTTGGACCTACAACGCTGAAATTTTAAGCAGAAGTTTGATGTACACAAGAAATTAAGTCGGATTTCCGAAATTCCCATAAACTAGGAACTTCACGGGTAGACAGAGTTGCTGGTAAAGTGCTAGTCATATAAAATCTAACTTCTACATAAAGATTTTTATCAAGAAATTCTCAGTAGACTTCCGTTCCATGTTAACCTGAGCTTTGAAACGCCGATAAATGGCGGAAGGCTTGCTCCTTATCGCCTTCAAGGAACATAAGCGTAACGGCTGCATGCTATTCATGCGTGTCAATATAATATTAGCCCCTTCATATACAAGTCCACATCTCTAGACTCTAGCAGCTAGCTAGTCTATACAACTGGTCTTTAAGTGAACAACGCAATACGTTTTGTTCGTAGGTTTGCAAGAAGTCTCGTCTCCAACATGTTAGGCAACTCTAACACACATTATTTTAGTGTAGCAACACTAGTGTTACTTCCTCTCGACCGAAATAGTTGACACACTCCTGTAACGACTGATTTCAATATATGTAAATTATTACTTACCTATCAGTGAGCTTCATATTTCGTGACCTCCCGAAGACGTCCTACCTACAGCCGCTCCTCGTGGTATTAATCCTCCACTCGACCACGTTACACAACATAAGGCTGCATGCAGACCTGTATTTAGACCTGTCTTGAGACAGACTATCGTTCTAAGTCACTATATGAAAACAATGACAGTAGTTGTACCTCATAGTGTGCGAGAACTTTTAATAAATAAATAAAAAAGACATTGCATTTACGGGCTATCAATGCAGCCGCAACGCGAACTGAACTAATTATGAGTTGAAATGAATGAGTTGCGTAAACTGCTGAATTGCAGAATGTGCGGTTGCACCGTACAGTGCCCAAACTATTGTTTTTATTTTAAAAAGTTTATTTCTGCCCTGTCTACTCCAGTCAATACTGTTTTAACTCTGGTTTGTTGGTCTGCGCTTTGCCTAAGTTTCATGTTAGTCGCTAGAATATAAAAATCGTTGAGCAACAGTCTCTTTGAAGCTTTGAGTAAGATTGAACTTTAGAATCAAGAACGCGGGACTTAGTTTTACTTGAAATCTCACACCTCCTATACAATCTACCGAGTCTTAGCATTTTTTTCTACGTAAGATGATTTGATGGGATCATATTTCGTGTTCAATGCTTTCGTTTTTTTTTATGGTGTTAATAAATCTTCGTAATTAACTAGCCAGTATGTGGTTTCATTTGAAAGTTTGATTACATTTTGATTAGCGGAAGTGTGAATATTTCACGGTTTTCTTTTATTGGGTGAGAAGAAAGAATCAATGTGGTTATAAATGATTCGATTTCACACTCGATTTGAAATTAATTGGATTGCCCTACCTCTCTATAGGTACCCATACTCATCGTATATAGTACGAAAAGTTATTGTTCAGATTCAACTATAGAAGCCCTGATTTGAAAACTTAAAAGCAAGCTAATCCTAGCTATTTGCAAAAAAAAACCGGCCAAGTGCGAGTTGAACTCACACACAAAGGGTTCCGTAACATACTAAGATCAAACAAAACACGTTTCTTGTATAGGGAATCCCTTATTATTTTTTGTTATAGCAGCAATATAAATACAGAATCTGTGAAAATTTCAACTATCCACCTATTACGGTTCATGATATATAGCCCGCTGACAGACCACGGATAGCGGACGTTTAGTAATAGGTTTCCGTTAGGCACCTTTCGGGTACGGAACTCTAAAAATGAAACCTTGGCTTGCGGTTGTCTTGCCAATAACCTGTGCTAAACTTTTAGAAGACTCTTACATTGTTTTCAAAACAACAATAGTTTGTAGGAGGATGCCATACAAAACCCTCACTAACGCGGCCTTGTACTCGTCGGTAAGACGGAGGGAATATACTTACACAGTTACTTTAATGTATAAAATTTATACCCACCTTAATCTGGGTCTTATAAATTATGTATTTGATCCAAATCTGTATGGTGTAGCTAATTTGTATACGTAATCGCACCTACACAGGGACAACCGACAACTAGACTTGATAATAATCTACGAAACAGATTGAATATTTCTATAAGCATCCTTGAAGTATGAATGTCGAAGGCTATAAGAGTAGGGGAAGACTAAAGAAGCGATGGATGGACTGTGTGAAAGATGATATGGCTAGAAAAGGGGTGATTACCGAGATGACGAGATGCATCGACCACAAATAAATTGGGATAAAGGCAGGAGAATGATAATCCTTGAATAAGGTAAAGTCAGGATTAAAAAGATGTATGACATCGCCAAAAATTCATTGAATTGTCTACAATCTTTGTGACATAATATTGTACAAGTCGCGGCGCGTAAGTTGAACCAAAATGGCAGTCGTCCGCGCAGGTATAACTATGGTCCCGAAAATATGTTACAGATCGCGGTACATAAAGTTGAACCATGATCATAAATGAGCAGAAAAAAAAATCGGGTCTCAATCGAAGTACGAGTATAATCATAGTGTTGTGCGGACCGACCGCCATTTTGGTACAACTTACGTGCCGCAATCTTTACCAATGTGTACTAGCCACAAAACAAAATGCCTACTTAATTGTACCTTTACATTGTAGCGAAACTTTCTATCTTCATAAAATCCATCACCTTGTCAATTTTAAGGAGCATGCAACCCTTTTTGTAATATAAAAATCAGCCAGCGTTTTCGGCCACTTTTTTTACAGACCAGAGACATAAAATTATTTTTTACAAAAAAGGCAGCTGTAATAAGCGTGTGCAAAAAAAATGTAGCAGTCACAGTAAGTCTTATGTTGCACTTACACGGGCAACTTGAATTGCGCAACTCTAAGCAATTTGGTGACATGGAAACCGAGCAGTTGACATCTATACCAACTGAACATTAGCGATTGTTGCTAGCGATACTGTCACACCATATAGAGCAATATGAATATGATTAAATGAGCAATATGATTTAATATTTTATACCACCCTGTTACTATCCCACTGCTGGGAGCAAGGCACGACCATTGAAAACCACACGTGCTCTAGGCGGATAGGAAATTAATATACGGGGAATATATTAATTAGAAATACAGAACATATCTAGTTAATTTTCTTTGGAATTAAACTATAGTGTGCTCAGTTCATTAATTGGTGTAACAATCGAGATTAATTCTCTACTACCGCTAGAAATTGTTGCCGATCATTAATTGCTGAAAAGTTGCCCGTTTACGTGTAAGCGTCAGCGTGGTTTTACATCTGGCTCAGTTGTATAGAAAGCGTTCACATTGTGTGATCAGCCCGCGGCTGCGAAAGTGCCGACTTGAACGTTTTCAATTGAACACTCACTTGTGGCGAATTGTATGGCCGGTGTGCCGTGTGTCTGAGCTTTGTGTATGATTTTGGTGGTTAAGGTTTATTTGGCGAGTGTATTGTCGAAGAACATTACCCTCCTGCTGTCGGCAGTCGGCTAAAAAGCTGGAATTCGCGAATACGGCCGTTAGCACTCAGCACTATAGTGCAAGGTTGTAGGTAAATTGGCAAGGAAGCTGCCGCAAAATAATCATTTTAAATAGATTTATTTGCAGTAAAATTTTACCAGAGACATCACACATTATAGATCCCTCTCAGTGAGAGGGTGTTAGCCGTTATCCACCATGAGCCCAGTGCGAATTGGTAGATGTCACATGTCTTTGAATTTTTGGTTGCTGGACATGCCGGTTTCCTCACGATGTTTTCTTCACCGTTTTGAGAGCAGTGGTGATGAAATAATCTACACAATGTACAGCGCCAGTTAGGGATCGAACCTTTTTTTAATTTGTGGATGGGAAATCATCAATTAACTTGTCCCGCTCTGGGCGGAGCGGGAGGGCGTGTCGGACTCTTACTGACTATTTGACTAACCCGCGTTCCTTCAGTTGCCTGTACGTTGCCAGGGGCTACGGTAACTCTTTAGGACTTACCTGACAGGGTTCGATCCTACGACCTAACTTGTAAGTCACGTTACCACTGGGCCACTAACGCTTTTAGGGGTATGAGGAACAGGGTGTAAAGTTCACTCATCCACCATAGAAAAGGGAGGATCCTCCAACCAGACGGGTATAATGTCTGGCGGGCAACTGCCCATATGTTGATTTCGGATAGTCTTATCTATGTTATTCGCTCAGTAAACTCTAACTGCGAGATGTAGGAATTGTGTGACGTCATGTCTTTTTGTTTCGTAGTTTTTGTATGTGGCGGTCTAACCGCTACATCACTCCCCTCCGGAGACCGGAGGTCGATAGTGGGCTGAGTCTTGGATCTTGCGATGCTTCACAGTACCAGCTGTGGTTCCAGTGAGTCGGAACCGGGTGCCGCATAGTTCACGGTGAGTCGGAACTGTCTGCGGTGATTCCCCAGTGAGTCGGGGTGGCGCTGCGTCGTCATCCAGTGAGTCGGATGTGGTACAGCGCCGGGTTTTTGGCTGACTGCTTGCGTCGACCAGGAGAGGGTAGAATAGGCTCTGCTTGTGAGACCGGCCGGAAGTGCAGGTGCTGTGCCAAGGTTGCTGATGAGGCTGAGGGTGATGACCAGGAATGCGCGTTCGCTGCATGCTGGTGGTCAGGATACCCGTTGAAGCCGTAGGTGCTGGCTGGCTGTGTGATTCGCCTCACGAAAGCTTGCGGGAGTGATGATGATGACGTCACGCTGAAGTAGTTGCACGAAGGCTGCGTTGACGTTCTTTCTCGGGGTCACCAATTTAGGGGTATGAGGAACAGGGTGTAAAGTTCACTCATCCCCCATAGAAAAGGGAGGATCCTCCAACCAGACGGTTGTTATGTCTGGCGGGCAACTGCCCATATGTTGATTTCGGATAGTCTTATCTATGTTATTCCCTCAGTAAACTCTAACTGCGAGATGTAGGAATTGTGTGACGTCATGTCTTTTTGTTTCGTAGTTTTTGTATGTGGCGGTCTAACCGCTACACGCTCTATAATAATATTGATTTGCTTTTAATTATTCGATAAGAACTATGATCGAAACTGACATTGAGCGTTACATAAATTACCTACACAGATTTGTTGTAAACTAAACCTTATAAATTGATTTCTCTACCGTAAAATATTACCATCTCCCAATAAGGTCATCTAAATCAGTCAATTTCTACATGTTTTTCACTTTCCTTCCGAAATCGTATCTCAAAGTTCCCAGGTTAACTTGACACGAAATTCCGATTTCATTTTAATGTTTTCATCAATTAATTCGGATGCCCCATAAATAACACACACAAGATTACAGCTTAGCAACTATATAAGAATAATAATAAATGATCATCATACCGTATTGATGACCAGACTGGTTTGTGTCAGCTACCGAACTGCGATCGAAACTTTTTATATTAATTACTGAGTATGTAAGTACGGCTTATAATTAAATTGTGAGATAGATTGATTTGGTGAAGGTATGTTAAATGGGTTTTCAATAGATGTTGTGCAATCTGGGAGTAATTTTGATCACAGATTTATCAACTGCATCTATTGGATACGTCCCTTTGATTAATTAAAGGCAGTGTATAGAGTGCCACCATTGGCACTCTATCCCTATCGGATAAAGTGCCACTACAGGCACCCTAGTAACACCGCCTCGGCCCGGCCAAAGTGCCGCAAGCATTGGATTGTCATTGTCACTGTCACTAAGTCACGTCACTTGGTATTTTGTTTGATTATCGAGGTTAGATCGCTGTAAAACACCACATTCCCAAAACATTACATTCTCTTGTGCCTAAACGGACCCTGGCACTTCGCCGGCCGCTACCGCGGCACCGCTCGCTACGCTCGCTCGGCTCGTGCGTTGTGTGGTCACAGTTCTAACCTAACCTAACCTAAATAACAAGTGACAGTGACAATGCAACGCTCACGGCACCCTAGCCGGGCCGAGGCAGTGACACTAGAGTGCCACAAGAAACTCGCGGCACTCTATACACTTCGTTAATTAAAAGCAAAAAGCTAAAGCATTTATTTAAATTAAACCAATTACTGGTATATTTTGATCAACATATAAATTGCAGAAGCTCGTGGCTAAGTAATAACAGCCACAAGGATCGATCGGAGGTTAAGCTACGCTTACCGAGGTCAGTCCGTGGATGGGTGACCATCCTTTATATACCGAGACTCCTCCGTGCCTCGGAAAGCACGTTAAGCCGTTGGTCCCAGCTGTCATTCTTGGATCTTTGACGGTCGTTACGGGTCGTCGGAAGCCCGAAAATCTGACAACCAGTCTTACCAAGGGGTATCGTATTACCCAGTTACTGGGTTGTAGAGGTCAGATAGGCAGTCACTCCATGTAAAGTACGTTAAGCTGTTGGTCCCGGCTGTCATTCATAGACCTTTGACATTCGTTCCGGGTAGTCAGAAGCCCGAAAGTCTGACAACCAGTCTTATCATTGGATATCTGTTGCCTAGTAACTAGGTTGTGGAGGTCAGATAGGCAGTCGCTCCATGTAAAATACTGATATTCAGCTGCATCCGGTTATACTGGAAGCCGAACTCAAAATTTTTCGGAAAAGGCTGGGCAGATGATGATATAAATTGCAAAAAAAAGTTTAAAAAAAAATGCGCGGGTTACCCTTTCAGTGCCCCCTTAATAAGTCACGTCGTGCACGTAGTGCTGTGACATTCTGGCTTCTCATTGGGGATTTGATGGGCCTAAGAAATAGTGTTACCTATCGGATTTGGGAATACTATCATCATTAGCTAAACTAAAGCTTTGAGGGGGATGCGCTAAGGTAGCCGGCGACATTCACATTTTCTTACGTTTTTTGAAGTGAAAACTTCTTAAGCGGCGCGCGGCGTTGTGCACTTTTTTGGGATGGGTAAAAAATGTTAAACTTGCGTCAGGACGTGACCGTAAGATCCGTTGCCTAGCAACCGAGTTAATATCAAAATAAAATGCACAACGTTAATGTTCAAGTTTTCACTTCTGCCGGCACTCCCGGAGTGCAACCCGTTATTTTTCCAATTTGCAGATCAGTAGGTACATATCAGGTTGTATATTGATCTAAATTTATGATTCGCGGCCGCGGTTGCTGTATCAAATATTTATTTATAGAATTAAAATCAAAATAAAAATCATCAATACAACTCTCTAAGTTCATATACCTTTTACCCTTTCGAATAACTATTTATTGAAATCACGTCATTTGAGGTCAATTCAAACTTAAAGAGTTGTTGTTGATGATTCTAATGATTATAATTCTGTAAACACATATTTATTCCGGTAGCGAATCATATTTTGATAAACATACAACCTGACACTGACCAAAATTGAACATTTGAGTTACGCGGGCTACCCGCATTCCCCTTAAGTTAAGCTTTGGTTCTTACTCAATTAAGAAGGCACTTTGGCTGTGCTTATACCGATTGGAATTACAATTACAGTGTATATACACCACTCTGATACTTACCACTTTAAATTCGGTTTAGAACAAAAGGTGCGAAAATTTCAATTTTTAAATGTTACTTAAAAACTTCCAATTAAAGTTCATCTAACTCTCATTACGTTGAGATACCGAATTTTTACTAACCACTTCTCCATCACTCAATTTTGAACCCACTGGTCGTAGCATTAGAACTGCGATTGCATTAAAGATGACAATACTATTTCGCTCGCAGACAGTGCTGACCATCCCGGGACTGAACAATCCCGGGACACATTCTCTGTCACAAAACATGGAATGCATTGTTGTATTAATGAGTTTTTAAAGTCTTTTTAAAGGAATGCCACTTTTAAACTGGTCGCAACGACCTTTGAGGATTTTAAGATTGGAATCCCGCACTTAAAAGCGAAAATGTGTTTCAATTTTAAATTTTATGGAATGAGTTCTTAATTTAAAGTTTATATTTGCAATTTGAGTTCTGTGGTGCAACTTTTAAGATTTCCGTCTTCTATCAAAATTTCCTCCTTGGTTTTTTTTAAATGAAATTAGTGCTTTGATCAAATGTAGTTTTATGTCTTCACCTTGCATTCCCAAAACATTCCAACTGTTCTCAACATCATAAATATTTATATAACTATAAGTTATTCTCAATAAAATCAATACTTCTCAATATTCCGCCTCTTCCGATACCATAATTAGTTAGTTATAAAACCAAATATTATAACTAGTTCATATCGTAAATAACTATAAAGTGTAAATAAATATATCAACCTCATTTAAATCATGTATAAATATTCAACTTTTAAGGCCTATTAATAAAATATGTTGGTCTATAAAAATTGATAAAATATTAAAATATTTTGATATTATTCGCCAAAAATGTCATATTTTGACACCTCATTTTAATAAGTCATGTTTAGTTACAGCTTGTGATGTTTTCTCACAGATTTTATGGTAATATAGAGATATCGAATGAGTTTTATCTCCAAAATCGTTGTTTTTAGATGGAAAACAGACCGTAAATAATATGGAATTTGACTAAATTAACGCCTTTTTTAAAGGCTGTCAAAGCGAAGATGTGATAATTATCTTAATATGACACTCTGCAAATGGATTTGATCTACAAAAATTTACACTAGGAATAATCGATCATCGTTATAACGTAACACAACACACGATAAATAATATATTTACTCTAATAATAAAAAGACAACAATATTGAAAAAAGGACCTAATTTTTTCATCATCATCATACTTTTTGTGTAGTGTTCCAAAATTAAACCTAACCAAAACCGTATAAATCATAGTAGTTACGATTCACCTCTCTGGGCCTCCACAAAAGATTAAACGTAATGATACCAAGAACATCTGAAGCTAACGTTTTTCATCCAAATACGGCAAAACTAGGAAAGACTAGATGCCTAGCCGATTTCAATCTACATACATACTGCGAATTATTGAGTCTGAAAATGGCCAAAATACATTTAGCAATATGAGTCTAGTTGTTAGCTTGTTCTACCGTAACCTAGTTCTCTGGATCTACTTATAAGTCTAGTAGGGAAATAAATTACTTATTTACTTCCTTATTATAAAAGGCACAAATCATAATCTATGAATTGCTTTTAAAATAAAAGGGTTCTAATTTTAAATTCACTTGAAACTTTTCTTAATGAGTTTCTAATTTTAAACTGTTTTTTTATAATAATGTAGCTCGTTCTAATTTTAAAATTTAAAGGTGACGGGCCACTCCTAAATGTAATACTCATTTGTTTTTTTTTAATTTGTTTCAGGTAATATTTTATTGTTGCTACCACATCATGAAAATTAAGGTAACATCACACACGCAGGCGGATGCAACTACATTTTAATTTAGTCATTACAGCAATATTTCAACGTCTAGAAGAGGGCAAACATGGTAATAAAAATACTTTTTTCCATGCTAGGAAGTAAGGAAATAATTCATACACACTTAGTCACAGTCTTTATATTAATCTTTACGCAGCTATTTATTAGGTGTGAAATATTATTTGATATTCCGTGTATAGTAATGACCAAGTAAACTAGTATAATATCCGTTATTAAGAAACATATACGGCGAACAGTTTTACAAGTATGTTAATTTTATGTAGTGTAGTCAGTCTCAGTAATCTTGCCATCTGTTTCTATAAACGGTAGTTATTTTCTTTGTTTGGCTTTATAAGGTAAAATTTAATAATAAAATTTAAATGAGTAGTTTATGTTCACGCTGATTTATGCATGGAATATGGATGAAGTTTAGAAGTTCCAATTTAGTTCGCTGCTTTGAATACATGCAGAAAAAAGGCAGTCATGGGGACTGTCGACAGAATTGAAAACTTAAAACTGGTATTAGCGCCATCTATAATCTATAGTACAGCACTACGTTGCGAGCAAGTTTATTTTTTTTAATTTCGTTCAACGCGCCTTACGAAGTCTTCACTTAAAAAAAAACAAAAGAAAAGGCATTTTCTATCTATAGTTCTACGAAAAATAGTTGACAATCGCATTTTCACTCAAAACAATTGTTTGTTCGTAATTTTAAAAGTTCAATATGTCGTATTTTTTGTCAAACAATGTAGTTGTTCGAAGTTCAAAAGTCCACGCAACAGTTGACTTTTTCTACAATGACAGTTACGTTACGCCATTGGCTCAAATGATAAGTTAAGTCCATTGTCCACTCAGGCCCTTAACTAAGGTCAACTAAGGGAAATGAGCCATCATAGAGTCCACAACTCCACATGCAAATTGTATGCAATGGACCACCATCCTGCTACTATTTCAACAGACCATTTTGTACTGTCATGCAATATTTGTAGTGTCAAAAAATAAAAAAATATCTTTAAGCTTTAGGCCTATAATAAATCAGTAAAATATAATATGCAAATAAGAACCTAATTCGATCATCACAACAATGCAAAGTCGGCCATAAAAATCGTTCTTTAAATATTCGATGGGAAGTCGAATAATAATTTATTCGCGAAGATATTAACCACAAATTATGCGAAGCCCCCATGCCTCGGGTTTTGATAAACGAGTTCGTTGACCAACCCTATCAAACACCTTGTGGTAGCCATATATATATTTTGTTTGAAAATACATATTTATATTTATCGTATTTTAATTAAAACTTACGATATTAATTATATATTTAAAATTTTATTTAAGTTATGTCCACTATATTTATAGTTTTAAAGTTTACTCAATAATTTAATGTAAGTTTTAAAACATAATTTCCGAACATAGCAAAAAATTGATCATTGTTTTACTGACACAATATTATAAGCATATTTTAATATTAAATCTAGGCAGGATCATAGCCTTAGGGTGTTCATAAAGATACAACTAAAATGATCCAAGACACGATAGTCCAATTATTATTACTATAGCATTAAAAGTTGATGATCTCAACAAAATATCCGGGTTTAAAAAGCAACAGTAACTTGGCTAACGCAAAAAAGAATTAAAAAAAATGTTGGCATAACTGTATTTTAATTTAATTTAAATATTTACTTAAATGTCAGAAACATTAGTAAAGTTTAAAGAATACTTGTGTCCGCGCATATTTAGTTACGATATTTATTTAACTTTATGGGTAAGTACGAGTAAACAGACTTCTCGTCGCAAACCGGTAGAGTATTTTGCTACATACTGGCTACTACTAATATAATAAATAGTACCTACCGGTGGCTGGTTAAATTCTTTATGGTACAGAAAAAGAAAATAGTTAATGGACCATGGAACTGGCAGGAAATTAAAAAAAATTAAAAAAGAAATTGACTACATCGTGTACTTTTGGCCGTTTTGTCCTTAAACTTGCTAATTCGAAAATCAAAATAAAACCAAAATGTTGCTTAAAAATTATCACTGAATTTGAAGGACAGAATGTTTCTTTAATTAATTAATTATTCATTAATTATTAGAAGACGAACTTAATTTTAAAGTTTATGGTTCATTTAAATAAATTGTTAACATTCTTGCTCATATTAATTGTTTTTTAAATACCTATCCAGGTGTTATTTTTAACGTCATAAATTTTAATAGCAATTCGCTTAGAATATTAATATTTTTCTAGAACACTATCGGTAAAATACGCGTTTAAATGATTTATGTGTTTTCAAATTGTTTGTATAGACTGGTGTCATATCGCATAAAATTCTTATACTTTTTATGTCAAGGAGCTGGTTAAAGATTTATTTGTTGAGGCGTTGGCCAGTAGAAGTGATATATTTACTTGTTTTAAGTATACTACTTCATCATAAAAATACCTATCGTTCTTATTAACAGTACCTACTAAGAAGGCTATGTAGATTTTTTTTTTAATGAAGTAGTCGTATTCTGTTGTTGCTGAATGTTGCATAATAGTTTATCCTTACTATTCTGTCAGATTCACTTACCTACCTAGTTATGGAAATCTGACAGAATAGTCTCTAGTAATCTGACAGTTTATAAACCTCAGCAAATTTTCGTGAAAGGATTAGAAACTTGAAAGATTTTTTCGTTACCTACCTTTTAAAACGAATAGTTTTTAAATGAGTACCTATCATAAGAACTTTCAACTGCAACAAAAAAAATGTTGTAGTATCTAAACAAGACAAGCCATTAAGATTTTAATTAGAATTTTAATAGATTAAGATTAGAAGATAAAAAGTCATGAAATACCTACCACTTTATTACATCATAAAGTGACTACAATAAATCACATACCACCATATTAGTAAAGTATACCACAATTTTCTCAAAACGATCAGTTTTTCTTTTCATTTCCGAACTAGTCCCACAACTGCGGGAAGCAGATCATATAAATTAAATGTCTGATGAACTTCAAATGACGTTAGAAAAAACATTAAAACATCCATATTAAATAGTAATTTCTCTTAACGTCTTTAATTCTTAGAACTCAATTAAAACTCAGTGTTTTTACCCTCCAGTAAGGACTTGGGGTAAGATTCACAGATCTCACTTTTGACTTTGCTAAGTAGAGTTAGCGTTTCATACGAATATGAACCTAATATTAGTGTACCTAAAACTCATACTCAAAGCATTTATCTACACTAATATTGCAAAGAGAAAAGATTATTTTGTATTAAGCTATTGCATAGCTTCTATCGCGGGCCTTGACCGTGGAGACCGAATCCAGAAATTCCGTAACGAAAATACCTAACGCCTACCGAGAGTGTTGTATTGAAAATTATGTTTAACTGTTTGACAACAAAGTTCATAAATGATAAATGATAAATGAATGATAAATGATAAATGATTTTATTTCTGTAAGTAGGTCTGTACAAACACTTTTACACGTCAAACATATTTTTTTAACTAGATGAGGCCGGCGTTTCCTATCTGACTACTCTGAGAAGAAAGGCCGAAACAAACTCAGAGGTCACAGTCTCTTTTAAAGTCCAGACATAATCTTGGTCAGATCATGTGAAGACCATGTAGATTGGTGTCTGAAATGGTCTTTTGAGGAAAGAACCACACAGATTGAGTGGACCTGTCCAGTCAGTGCACGCATTTGTCAGTAATCGTGCAGCTCAACTCAGAGTTTAAGGAGCTCAACGATTCGACGAACAATACCAAAGAAAGGACATTTGGATAGGCCGCATAAATTACTCAAGCTGCCAGACCATGATAAAAACTAACAGAGAGAAAACAAAAAAACAAAAAAAGTATAAATGAAAGGAATGACCCACATAATCTTCACATTCACAATAAGTAATTAAAAGAATATATTGCTTTAAAAAGTAAATATTCATGTCATTGTATAGTATATAAAATACATTAATGTCAATAAAAAACCCAGAAATAATCTTGGTCAGATCATTTGAGGACCATGTAGATTTGTATCAGAAATGGTCTTTTGAGGAAAGAACCATACAGATTTGAGTGGACCTGTCCAGTCAATGCACGCATTTGTCAGTAATCGTGTAGCTCAACTCAAGAGCTTAAGGAGCTCAACGACTCGACGAACAATACCAAAGAAAGGACATTTGGGTAGGCCGCAAAAGTACTCAAACTGCCAGATTATCATTAAAAGTAACTGAGAAGAGAAAATAAAAATATGACCCACATAGTCCTCACATTCACAATTATTAAAAAAATATATAAAATATAAAAATATTATACTACACAAAGTAAATATTCATATCATTGAGCAGATGATTATTCTGACTGTAAACACAAAAATAAATCAAATAAATCGGAGCAGCTCAATCCCAAGCCTCTTTGTCCTCCACGTAATCTTTAACGGTATAAAACGCTTTCTGGCACAACTTACGTTTAATGAACATATTTACTTAGACGAATGATCCTTGACTATTAATAGTTAAATTAAAACCTTTTTATTAGTTTGATGTTCCCATTACGTTGTGTCAAGTTTTAAAAACTATAAATGTGAATAACAGTTCCTGTCAATGTCACCATTGCTATTTCTTGTATTCGGGTTAATATTTTACAATTGCATAAGTTGATAAAAAATGCTATGCAATAGCTTTACCGCGGCAGTCCCCGAGTGCCACACGTCTTTTTTTTTAATTTGTAGGTAATGAATAAACTCAAAAACTACTGTGCTATATCACTGAGTAACATATGCCAAAATTTATAAAGATATCACGTAGGCAAAGCTGCTGGCTGAAGCTAGTTTTAAATAAACCAATTACAGCAGGCACTTTTGAATTGTCAACGGATCGGTCAGTCAGAAAGATGAAGATATTTGCCCATTCCAAAGCGTAGTAGGTTCCTATGTAGAAGAACGGACAAGGAAGTCCACTTCACTCTTCAGTGAATAACGTTCATATTCGTATGAAACACTGGTATACAGCTGCATCCGGTTAGACTGGAAGCCGACCCCAACATAGTTAGGAAAAGGTAGGCAGATGATGATTCGTATGGGGAGTTTGTTGCGCCACTTCTTCTTCCCAGCTAAAGCACTAGGAAGTGGTGAAAGACGGGCGTTTTTGGGGACTGTCTTATGTAATTTTGACGTTCGAAAAGTGCTGATTCTCAGCCTAGTTTGAATAAATGACTTTTAAATTTTCAATTTTCAATTATGAAACACTGGCTAAAATTCGC
The DNA here is from genome assembly GCA_948150665.1 of Conistra vaccinii. Classification (NCBI taxonomy): domain Eukaryota; kingdom Metazoa; phylum Arthropoda; class Insecta; order Lepidoptera; family Noctuidae; genus Conistra; species Conistra vaccinii. The sequence goes on from OX411329.1 coordinate 20,789,422, forward strand.
TTACTCAAAAAATGTGAACATTATTTGCTTAAAAATAACGTTAAAATTCGTATGAAACGCTAACTTTACCAACTTAACAAAGTAAAAGCAATGTTCGATCTGTGAATCTCGCCCTTAGTGAATTGCCCTTTCCCTTAGTTTACCCTTCAACTTTTTATGGTGTGACATTTGCCATAATAAACTAAGTTGATCCCTCAATTGCAGTCGTTACCACGACCTTTCAACTCGTATTATTTATGGGTTTATGGCATTAGATTAACCATGGGAAGGGCGTTTTTTTATAGGCGTATGTGTCGTCACGTTTCAATTGCATGGAGTAGTGTACTTACAATGTTTTCCCTTGTGACTTTTATGCAGTAGTTTCTGGTTTTAAGCGTAGCATTTTTTTTAAACGAACCTCTAAAAATTAACATTCCGCGTTCCTGCCTTCTTAAAGGATTGACCCGAAATCGCAGTAGCCCGGGAAAAGTGGAAAAAAGGAAGAGAGGCCTTTGCCCGACAGTGGGACAACACAGGCTTATAATAATAATTTAAAAAATTAGAAGACCACACCGCTATTTTCATTATTTTTTAACAAACTCAAACTACTCAATTATAAATTATAACTCAAAGTATTTATTTCATCTAAACCATTTACAGGCACTTTTCAAAGAGTCGGTCAGTTAGTCAGAAAGTTGAAGCTAGTTGAAGCTAGTTGCCCATTCCAAAAAGTATATCTCTGTCGAGAAGACCGGGCAAGAAACTCCCAGGACACTCTTTTAAATAAACATACTTATTACAAAATCCTGGGTACAAAAACAAAAAGCTTTAGTATTTTAACCTTCTAAAAGCTCTTAACATTTATTACTGCCCTTCATAGGTACTCACCAGGAAACCAAAGCCCTATTTTACATGTCAACACCGTAATACTGTGTCAATCAGAAGTGCTGAAGGAAGGCGTGCCTCATTACCGTTTACATTCAATTGTGTTTATGGCCCTATGAACATGGTACAGACAACCACACTTCATGGTAACATATCGACGGCGAAGTGTCAATACCTTCTATCTGACATTTTTTCTTCACTTTAATTCACTTTTTATGGTTTCGAATTTAAAGGTCAAATTCGCATGTTCTAGTAAAATCTTTATAACTACAATTTTAATTGCAAGTATTATAACAACTAAAATCAAAATGTAGAAATATCTTCTAAATAAACCGCTGACTCTATTGCACTTCGATTAATCAATTTAACTTATCAAAACATTTAATGTTTTCTTCACTTCGTGTAAGTTTCGGTGCTTCTTCGCAGAGTAGTCAGCTAAGAAACATCAAATTTAAGCTAAAAAAATTACGTGTCAAAGTGTTAGTTTTAACCAATACATTAAATTAAAATCATCGATCATTTATGTCCTCATGAAGACAGTTTTCGTTCAAGAGTGGCCACTTTGAAGACCACTTGACTGTACATGGTACTAAAGTTGAATGCCATGGCTGACTTTGTTATTTACGAGCTTATATTAAAGAGGACCACACGCGTTTGTAAAGAAAGTGCTGTGAAGACAACCGATTAGTATTTTAACGGCTCTGAGCTTGATTAGACGAAAGAAACTAATAAGTACATGAGTAGACTAAGTGCAACAAGTTTATATCACATCATTCTTTAGTTTTATGATGATTTCCAATACATTCTGAAAAAGTTTTAACACTTTTCTAACTTAACTGTTTATTTTCCCACTTTGACCATAATATAGTTTATTTCTACCAAACTGTTAAAATAAAAATATAATAATTTAACCTAATTAAAGTTATTAACAAACTAAACTATGGCACATTCTGAAAAAGCTTTTACACTTTTCTAACTTAACTGTTTATTTTCCCACTTTAATCATAAATATCATAATAATTATACTATATTTCTAACAAACTGTTAAAATAAAAATATAATTATCTAATTAACAAACTAAAATATGGTGTCGAAAAATTCCTCTGCATCGCAGTCGACTGGTAAAGTACCCAAGAGACCAGAGAGGAAGAGTAAAGAGAAAGAAGTGGCAAAGACGAGAGAGAGAAGTGCCACGTTGTATGGCAATGCTTAGCCTCTGGCCAAGGTAATATCCAGCTCTTGGGTGGCGGCAAATGTCAACGAGCCGTCTGGAGATTTCGTTGAGCATAGCATTACATCGATTTTGATAATAATTTGCTGTATAAAAACATCGTTTACAATTTGCACCATTTAAAGTGTTAGTTATGGCACTCTAATATACTGACGTGTTGTGTCATGCAAATTATCATAATTTATTAAATGAATAAGATTAGAACAAAATTAAAGCGATTATCGCTTTAATTTTCAAATCTTATTCGCTAGTCATATTATAATTATGCTATTTTACAAGTAGATCAAAATATTCTACCGATCAATGCAGATTCCTGCATACATAGTGGCAAAACATACATGGTCAAAAAGTACCTTATGCATATTAGCATACACAGCGTATGCGTAAGAGCAGTGGTGGCCCAGTGATACCGGCCCCGACTTACGAGTTGTGGGTCGTGGGTTCGAACCCAAGCAGGCGCTTTACTTTGTATAAATAATTTCATCACCACTGCTCTCAAAACGGTGAAGGAAAACATCGTGAGGAAATCGGCATGTCTTAGAACCAAAAATTCGAAGACATGTGACATCCACCAACCCGCACTGGGCCCGCGGGGTGGATTACGGCCAACTCCCTCTCACAGAGAGGAGGCCTGTGTCCCAGTAGTGGAAACATAATTAGGCTGATGATGATGATGATGATGATGATACCCAGCGTATAAAGTTCCCACTGGCACTGCTGGCATATGGGCCTCCTCTCTATAAGAGAAATGCCACCACACCGGCCTAGTGCGGGTTTGTAGATGTCACTGTTGCAAAAATGTCTTTGAATATTTGGTCCTAGGACATGCCGGTTTCCTCACGAAGCTTTTCTTTGCTGTTTTGTGAGCAGTGGTGATGAAATAATTTGCTTAAAGAAGTGCCTGTCTGGGTTCATACGATCAAGGATAGGTACGTAAGTCGGGGCAGGTACCACTGAGCCACCATGATCTATGCATATTGCCACTACCACAGATGACAAATGAGATACTCCGCAGTTTAGGTATAAAGCTACAAGTACGCGGCGGCCCGTCTTGCTGGGCCAATTCAGTGAGTGTAACGTAGTCAGAAGATCTAAGAGTTACGCGATAGAAAGAGAGGCGACTTCTAGGTGAATATACTTGTAGGTAATTAGCACTGTGCGACCTGAATTGAACTTAATTGTGTCGTATCTAGAGTCACTTTTTATTTAAATGATTTTGCGAAGTGTACCATTTGTGTCTAGTAGTGACACAAATGGTACATTTCGCAAAATCATTTCCATATCTATTCCAAAACTAAGTCTCCCGGGATACCAACAAACAAACAGTATTACGCAATAATTAATTACCCATAGACGCGTATCTCCGCCTACGCGTGCGCATACCCGAGGGGTATTATTCCGTATTATGGGATTAACTCCCGATACCAAGCTATGAACGAGAATGATATGAGAAAGCGTGTAATTGAATGTGTATGATCGTTTATGGTGTTTTCATGGTGATTCGAGACTAGAATATGGGTGCTTTCTTTGGTACTTTAACATATTTAAAAAACAGGCAGTTGTCAAAAAAAACCTAGCCCTTTTTATTTGAAGTACTTACAAAGAACACAGTTACATCACATTTTAACTTTAATGTATCAACATTGAAATCTTTTTTATCTACACTATAATAGTATTATAAAGAGAAAAGATTTGTAATTTTGTTTGTAATTAATAAACTCAAAAACATATAATGTAGTTATAAATTATAAATTGATCACGCTGGTGCATGAAGCCTCTGGCGGAAGCTAGTTTGAAATAAAGATTGGGAGCCAGCACTTCAAACTAGTAATTCAATACAAGCCACGAAAAACCACTAAAGAAGGCACTGGGCAGTACCTAAGTTTAGATTTTTGTCCTAAGGTGCATTATTCTTTGCGACCACAGTTAAAAACATACTTTACCAAAGCCAATGAACTTAACGTGATAATTAATTATGAAAATGTATAATGAAATGAATTAATGACTTAGAACGCTCTTCACCTCGTAAAAAGTATAATAGCAATTAAAAAAAAGAATGAAACCACTAATCATAAAAATAAAAGCTATAAATTACCACAACACTTCAACAATTTATTTTGAGAATAAAAAATGGCTTCCATATCGCTAATTTATTCGCCAATTTGTAATTAACTGTAACAAAAAAACGCTAATAAATAAAACACTAGCGTTTGCCTCAAGGCTTGGGAATGTACGCAAAGAATTTTAGTTTAAAAACAAATTAAAAGCCAGTTTTGTGGAATAAAGTATCCTTCTTCGCCCTTTTACTTTATTTGAAAGAGTTTCACCATCTCTTTTTTTTTCTGCTGGACACATAGTAGATCTTGGTCTGCAGGTTGTAATAGCATGAAAAGAATGTGTGATTAGTAGTCAGGTTGTTCCAAAAACAGTAAGATAACCATATTGAACGAAAACTTTTATTTTTCGCCTCATGATTTTTGTTCGTAATATAAGAATTATCAAAAGATTCTGTTGATTATCATCATCGGCCTATAGCAGCCTATTTTGGGACATACAGCCAATTTGTGATTTGAGAATTTTAATTTGATCTTGTGATTTGAGAATTTTAATTTGATCACTTGTCAAACTCTACTACATTACTTAAACTTTTTTTTGTTTCTGATTTAAGGTTAATTCAATTTTGTATTTGAATATTAAAATACTTTTTTAATAATATAAAAATACTTTTTTAATACGTAATATAAAAATAACTTTTTAACAAAAAAGAAAACAACTGACTTCCAAAAAAAACACTGCAATGTAAAAAATTACTTATTTCGGAAGTCGGTGTTTTTGGATACCACCTGCTCTTCAAATGAGTATAATTTCAGTTCATAAAAATATAGAGCATAGAGGTTGATTCAATCAATAACATTTGTAAAGAAGACCTAGCCATTTAAATCTGAACAAAATACCAATGTATCAGAAATGCCAATGTATCAATAACATGAATACCATATTGCGTCCATTGGACACTTAACCCGCTATCGCTCGCCAAATTAGCACGCGCGTTGAGTGGCCACAATACATAAATGTTATGTGGATCGCTGACCGGTATCAGTGATTGGGTTATATTGATAGCGACAAGCGATTTATTTTTATCAAATCTTTAAAATGAGATGAATGTTTTCTGTGTTAGACAAATGCAAAGAAACATGCTTCTAAATATAGACAAAACAAAATATGAAAAGGTTCGGCTCATTTTCATTTATATTATAACATCATATTTACGTACAGTTTGTTGCATTTCTAAAAAACCAAAACCTAAAAATAACCTTTCATCTTAACGCATTCAAGGACACTGAACGCGATACAATAGAAATTTTATTGGTATAAACTTTATTTTATGAACGTTTAGAGTCCCTGAAAGTGTTAATTTGATCGAGAGCTATCTTTTGACAATATTACATGGAGTACAGTTACTGCTATTTTAGTTTTTATTTTTAATCAGGACAACTGAAATGGGTATAGTCAATCTTTTTGGTAACATTTAAAATAAACTTAAGCCGTTCAAAAAGCTATTGGCACCTTTAATTATGTTGAATTAGATAATTATATAGAAGGCCTAAAGCCTACTGAAGCGAAAAACTATCTCCCATTCCCTGGTTCTAAACCAGTTTTGGCACCAAAAATATATTTTTTTTATCGATAGAACAATATTGATCTCGGTTCTTTATCGCTTACAGAAGCACCTCGCCCTGCAATGAAATATCACATTTCTCCAATGAATTTTTATTCTTATTTCTTATCATTTGGCTTCTGTTTTACATTTTAACGATCCAACAAATTATTATTGATATTTAAGTATAATGTTTATTATTTGAGATAAAAAATATAACAGTTGCTAACGGTAAGTGACTTAAATAACAACTTTATTAATTTAAGTAATAAAATTATGAAATATTTCTGTTTTTATGAGATAAATAAATTGTAGATTTTACGTTGCTTCAGCTGTTAAAAATGTCATTAAGGTTTTATTTTTGATGTGATAAAGTTCTCAAAAAGCAGTAGTCATAAAAATAATGAAATAATTTAATAGCAAAAGGCTTTTTGGTAAAATGAGGAGTTTTAATTTTTCCGAAAATAATTCTACTTTTCTAAGTTTTAAAAACGTTAGGGAAGATTTTCAATATTATTAATAATTACACTCAAATATTTCCCTTACAATTTACTTTAAATAATATTACACAAACGACGAATTAAAAAAAAAAAACAAAATGGCTTCTTTTTCCGCCTAAACTCCATTAAGAACAGCAATGGATGTCGACTCTCTTTCACAAACAAATTAAACGTCACTTAGTATCGTTTACTGTCAAATTAAATTAAATAAGCATCAATATTACGTTAACTTGGCGTTACTTAATACGTACTTATACAGAAAAGGAATAAATATGCTGGTTTTTACTTTTATAAACAGCGGGATATCCGCAAATGGCGTAGGTAGCTCCAACGAAATTGTTCGATTGATTTTATCAAAAGAATATCAAATCGATAAATGGTCAAAAAGATACTGATAAAAACTTTTAAAACAAATTATTTTTATATTTTGTTTACATAAATATTTATACGTAGTGATCGAGTAAAACCTCTCATTTTATTTATTTATTTCCTTTGGAAGACTTACACCTAAACAATAAATTTTTTATTGATTTCTTGCAATAATTCATATAAAACTTGCATAGAAAAAAGGAAATTCAGTCTTTCTCGAACAATTTTTTTTATCAAGTCACGATTTTTTTATGTCAAAAAAATCCTTTAGATATTTTGATAAAAATATTCAAGAACTTTACTTTACTTACTATTAGTTTACTTATTACTCCGCTAAGTAAAATTAAAATCACAGCCCTAAAAACCTGTAAAAGCGAGTGCTATACTGTTAATATAAAATCGAAATATTATGGCTTTAAAAATACCAATAGGTTCCCGGAATGGTCCAATGAATGGTCGAGTTTGATGCTTATCAGCTTGAATTAGTACCTTGATATCTTGGTCCTTTTTAAAGTCATTTATCTCTACTTCTCCCTAACGGCATTAAAAGGGTTATGTATATCGAATTGAACTATACATAAATGTACTTATAGATAACCCACCTCTGCTTCACGAGCCCCCGCAACCAAACAGAGATTTTTGACCTTCCGGAATAAATTCTCGAAAATGCATAATTTTAGGCATTCCACTTTGCACCACCAGCGAGAAGGCTGGGTAGGGCAATTTGGAATAATTCATCAATCTAATGTGTGGTTAAGAAGAAATAAGCGATCACATAGATAGACAGGAAAAGCGACTTTTTATAATACATTGATGTGTATTTTTAGTTGTGTAATTTTTGGTATAATCACAACACGACCTGTTTTCTAAGACAATAGATTTTCTTGTTTATAAGATATTAATAAAAACTGAAAAAAAACTCGTAATTATTCAACACACAGTAATAGTTATTATGATGTATTTATTTCTTAATTCAAATTACATAACTACAATCATAATTTTATTGAGGTAATACAAATGCATAACCCAAATTGATAATCTCGTTGTATCTAAAGTAAAACACAATAATAATAACAGAAACCCAGTTGAGCAAGGCACAAAAATAACGGTAGTATTTTGGGGCACAAACATAAAATTAATGCAAATTATTTGTTAATTTTCAATGAAAACGGTCGATGCGTAAGTTTCGAGTAAAACCGCTTTGTATTTACGCAAAAAAGTTACAAAAATATTCGAGTAACTGTTTTTTTCTTGGAATTTTTACGTTTTTAAGAAGATGTATTCGTTTTATCAGTAATGGACGTTCGATCTTTTAAATAATAATACATAAATAATGTATCGGGTTTATAATACTGTTGGTGAAATAAATTGAACCTTATTTGCTTAACGATACGAGTCGCTAGGGTGTTCATGTTTTACATAAATATAAAGATTGATCAGACTTTTTGTAACTTTAATACGGTTTGATGCAGGTTACAGGTAGCTATGCAATTAATTTAGTCGTGTTGCTTTTTAATTTTGAATATTTTTGTGTGAGCAGGACCTTTTTACTGGATTTTTAATAACATTTTCTGCCGGTCTACATAATATTATTATATTTTATCTTAAACGTCGTACCTACGTATTTCCTTTTCTTTTTTCATTCAAAGTTACTTTTCAACTCAAGCAATTCAGCCTCTCCCATGCTGCTCCAGAACACCCTATCCATCGCCTTCCGCATCCAGTGTGTCCCATGAGCTACCTTCACATGCCAGTGACCTTGAGTGGTTAGCTTGCGTGTTCTGTACTGAGCTCACGCAACGCGTCGTACATCCAGCCAGTAATAGAACTCGCGCATCAAGGAGCGCTCTCACCAATTTGACGCATTATTAATTTATTATACATAAAACAGAAGGTATTTTAATAAAACTCGTAGATTAAAAGATTAATATTTTAATTATCCATAAAATGGTGAAGGTTTCAGAAAAATACGCTTGACAGCTTTTGCGTAATTCTTAGTTTTTTATCCGCGTTAGACACAACTTTAGAAATTAATTTCACTATGTAATGTAAACATAATCTAAAATATTCGTAGGTTAAATTATTAAAAAAATGCTCTAATTTAACATATGTTTTTTCCAAATCATTAACACCACTCGTTTAGACGTAATTTCCGGTATAAAATCATTAAAAGTAGCTTGTCGCTCTTGCCGATACGCGGTCTCCACTCCAGGAGACGTCTGCTCCACTGGCCATCGGTCCTTCGACAAACATGGCCAGCCAACTGCCACTTCAGTTTGCAAGAGTACCTTTAATGTTTTTTAATAGAAATAGTAATAATTATAACTTTGACTATGACCAGACGGCTATTGATTCGCACGAATATTTTGACCCGAAACGGGCGAATCGACACTTGATAATATTATTTTCTCTTGAGGTCCACACGATTTTTATGCAAAACAATTTGTGTACTTTTTTCTTAACTTTATTGCATAAAATTCAACATGTGCCAATTGCCTAATACGTATTTCTGGAGTCGTCGATATTTCCACCAATATATCACATTCGTGCGAATCGCTACAAGAAAAAAAAATATTATTTAATAGTGTCGCTTCGCCCGTTTCGGGCGAGTAAACTTGTGCGAATCAACCAATAAGCCGACCAGACTTAAGAGGGTTAATTCTGAAAGTTGGCAACGTCGCAAATAGATGTCAAATATTTCGCTGTTTTGATTAATTTTATAATATTTCTGTATGGAAATAAAAAATGTGGCTAACTAGCGAACTAGAATATTGATTATGAAATACCATAAATAATATCGTAACACCGAATAGTTAGTTTTAGATGTAAAAAAAAGTATTTGGAAACTTTCCAAATGCCTTTTTTTTCACCTAAAACGGGTACAACATCAAATTCAATGTTATAATTGCAATTCATTATTAATATTCTAGTCTTAATTAATTCTAGTCTAATTAATAATTAGTTAGCCACATTTCTTATTTCCATACAGTATTATTTCCAAATTAATCGAAACAGGTAAATATTTGACAGCTATTTACGACGTTGCCAACTTTTAGGATGCACCCTCTTAAGTCCGCAGTTTCTTCCAGGGTCTACCATCCTTCTACCACAAATGTATTCATGAAAGTGCCTATAACTAAAACCGTTATATTGAAAGCCTGTTTGTCAGAAACACTTGTGTGTCGATGTGTAACTTAATGTTTTTATAAGCGTGGGCGGCGTAAGCGCAGAGGTGCGGGAATCAAGTCGAGAGTGTCCTTATAGTAGTTTTGTAAATATATCGAGAGAACATGGAAGGTGTGAATTATGAAGGTGACAGCCGGAGGACTTAAAGAAAACCGAAGTTATTTTAATAAGGGTTTAATTAAGGTAAAAATTACAATATAAACTTAAGTTAATTCCTAAGTCTAGATTCGGACGATGCTAGTACCGAAGTGTCTAAAAATTAATTATCTTAAAGATTACAATGCTACCGATTCCTAAACGTGGATCAGCAGATTCTAAAGTAGGTGAGCGTTCGGCGATTCGGCGACACGAGGCGCCGATTCGTTGATTCAGCAAAATGATAAACTGCGATTTTATGTGGAAACATCCGATTGACGTAATTAGGTTATCATTTCGCTATTCGGATGATTTGGTGTAGGCAGGGCACGTAACACCTTCCCCCTCAGAACAGCAACTATTTGAGAACTTTGAGCGAAAATGTTGCTGGTATCTGTTTCTTGGTCCTGGGTGATTCTGCATCTTCATGTTGATGGTTTTCGAGTCTTTCATCTGATGTCTGTGGTTTTCTAACCTTTGTGCAAATGTTATACCGTCGTATGGTGATAGTAACGGTCAGTACAATTACACCGAATAGTACTACGTATAGTGGGATCGTCGTATGGTACAGCGAATATTCCATATTTGCGTGATCTATCTGTACTGGATGCTGCATTAGGATCTTATCTTCGATTTCGTGTAGGCTTTTCAGGTGCAGTGAGTTTAGTTTCAGATGTGGGATGGATTCTTCAACAATGTTCAGGTTCATAGGTGTTTCAGTGATTTTTAGCGGCTGCCCTTTGATATGGTCATTAATGTTGGTAATCGTGAATCGATCGGTGCGTAATAGGCATTTTTGCGGGATAGTGGCGAGATAACTTCCGTGCAGAGAGATGAATTCTTGACGTTCGCATTGTAGCTCTGTGCGGGTCGGTTCTGGAAAGGTAAGTGTGTATCGTCTGTCGTCCAGTTGTTCCATTGCTGCTTTAGTCAGTGTGAGCTTCGTAGGTAGGCATGATTTCTCCAAAGATTGGTTGTAGATGAGACCTTGGATACAATCTAGATGACCTCTCGTTGCTTGATGGTTGATTCCTTCTTCGCAGAGATGATATAGGTCGAACTTCGGGCATTCAGCCTCCATGTACTTGAAAGCTTTCCCGTTGGTTGCAATGAAGGGATAAGGAGGAATGTAGATGTACATGGATTTATTGGGAACTATTGCTAATCTGTATAATTCAAATTTATCAGGAGAGATTATTGGAACTTTAAATATGATAACTATTTTTTTATTTGTGTAATAATAACCAGGTTTTATGACTGTATAGTACTCTCTTAAATCTGCATCTAGTAACTGATCCTGGCCGTATATAGATTTTAATCGCTTAGTCATATTACTTAAACTATCTATGCTTAACATACTATGATGGGTGCTCGATGCACGTATAAAAGCTAACGTATCTTCAATTCTAATTATCTCTGAAAGTAAATCTTCCGCATTATCGCTAATTATGGTCAATAGCTGAGCAAACTTTGCAAATCTTATAAGATCATTCTTAGCAGCAGCTTTCTCGTCTAAGAGTAATACTAATGTACTATTGATCCTCTCTTGATTGCTTACAATTTTTGAGAGTATGTCACTATATCGGGCCATCCAGTTTTTGTTAAGACTGATATGCTCATTTAACTCTGATACTATTTTGTCGTTGTTATTTTCTAAAATGTTAATGGCATTATTATACTTTTGGGCATCCGTATGATCTAAGTTTCCGGTAATGCTCTTTATTACGGACCCTAATCCGTCTACGAGACCTCTCTTGCTACGACCGGGTTCTAGCGTTTTTAACTGAGAACTAACTTGACTTAATTTATTAGTTAAATGATTGATTTGTAGTTCATATAAGAGAACGGACTGGTTATCTAGTTTAGTCTGGAAATAATCGAGTTGGGACATTACGGAATTGAGTCTATGTTCAATGTCAGTTAAGTCAATGTATTGTAGGAAAGTGTGGTAATGTGTGATGAGCCTTGTTTGTCCAAGGTTGAAAGGTAGGAGTCCGGGTCCATCGTCTAAGCTTTCAAGTTTTATCTCGAGCGCCGGTATTGGTTGAACGATCAGCGCCAGTAGTATTCTGTAACAATTTTGAACTCTTAGGGGTACGTTTGAGTCGAGACTTAGCTACAGGGCCTTTCTTTTTGGAGGTGTATATATGAATCGGGAGGTCAGCTAAAACAGTGTCATGTGTGTAACGTGGTGCTAATTTTTGTCGGCAGGCTTCCGGGTTAGAGATGAATATTTGTTGCTCCGGTTGATATTCTATTTCAGGCTCTCTGTCCTTGTTCCTATTTTGTATAATATCTGTACGGTCGGTAAGCGTTAAGTTGTTGATAAGGTCATATACAGTTTTCATCTGGTCTCGGTGTGTTAAGATATATTGTTGCATGAGGTGTTCGGTCATGTTAACGTCAAGGGGATCTCTTGGGTCAAGATGTCCTCTAATTATGTCATGTGGTCTACACTTGGTGAAGCTGTGAACTGAACTATTATATGCTAATATGGCATAAGGCATGATATTGATTACAGATTCGTCTTTCTGTCGTAGTCGTAAAATACGTAAGTGTTCTAGTAACGTAGAGTGAAATCGTTCTACGATCCCGTTATCGTTAGGGGAGTGTGGTAATGTTCTATGGTGGTTAATTTTGTGTAGTCTTGTGAATTCGGAGAATAGCTGGTTTGTGAATTCTGTGCCGTTATCGGTCACTATGGTCAACGGTAAACCATGATGTGTACAATAATTTAAAACTGCCTGAAGTACGCTTATTGCTGTACCATCTCTCAAATGGTACGCTTGTCCGTACTTTGAGAAAACATCTACCATTGTTAAATACTTTTCGTTTTGAGCTGTGAAGAGGTCCATATGTACTAATTCGAAAGGTTTAGTTGCTGGGGGTACTACATTAAATTGTGGTCTAATCGGGTTCCTATCATATTTCGTTTGTCCGCAAATGGTACACTCATTAATATACTTAGTTATTTCCTCCCTCATCTTAGGCCAATAATATTTCCGAGAAAGGGCAAGATGACACTCGTTTATTCCTCTGTGATTAGTTTTTCCTTCATGATAATGTTTTATAATGTCTTGCTGTCTTAAATATTCTTTGACGTCCTCTAATTCTGTTTTTGCTAATACTAAGTTAATAGCTGAGCTTTTAAAATGATTCTGAATAATAGGTATAATTGAATACATTCCTAAAGGTGGAGTTATTTTTACAGCGGTTTTAACTTTGGGGTTGACATATTCTTTTATGGCATATACTACGTCTTGCTCTAAGTTCGATTCTGAAACCTGAATAAATGTACGGGTGTGTGTATCAAAAGGTTTAGTGGCGGTTGTACGTCGTTTAATATCTCCTACTATAGTTATGCATAACTGTCGGTGAAATTTATTCAAAGGTTCATCAGTAATAGGGATTTCTAAAATAGGGTTTTCAGTGCTGGTATGTGCAGTGAGAGTCGTAGAACTTGTTCGCGAAGGTGGTCGCTCTGAAGGGTTAGCTATCATTGACTCTGTCTCCTCATTGTTAATTTCTACTCGGGATAAGGCGTCGGCATTGGTGTTATATTTTCCCTTTTTATAAACTATAGTGTAGTCGTATTCACTTAGTTTAAGTCGCCATCTAGTTAGTCTTGAGTTAGGTTCCTTAAGGTTCATTATCCACTGTAGTGGCTTGTGGTCGGTGTATATTTTGAATTTGCGACCAAATAAGTAAGGCCTAAAATACTTTGTAGCCCATACTATAGCTAAAAGCTCCTTTTCGATAGTACTGTAATTGATTTCACTATCGTTTAAGGTTCTTGAGGCGTAGCAGATGGGTTTATCTGAACCGATGGTGCCTTGTGACAGTACAGCGCCTATAGCTACGTTAGAGGCGTCAGTGGTTAGGATAAACTCTTTGGTGAAGTCGGGGTATTGTAAGATTGGGTCGTTTGTGAGTAAAGTCTTACATTTGTTGAAACAGTCAATGTAGTCGGGATCAAAAGTTATTTTATTAGTCTTTTTAAGGCATTTTGTCATAGGCTTGGTGATGCGGGCAAAATCAGGGATGAATTTTCTATAATAGCCTAATAATCCGAGGAACTGTTTTATTTCTTTCGGAGTTTTTGGTAATGGGTATTTTTCTATGGCTGCTATTTTATCAGGATTAGGCTTAACACCTTCTCCACTGATTACATGACCTAAAAAAACCGTTTCTAACTTAAAAAATTCGGACTTATCCATCTGAATCTTAAAGTTAGATTCTTGCAATCTCTTAAATACTTTTTCTAAATTAGTCATGTGTTCTTGCAATGACGTACTAAAGATGATGACGTCATCCAAGTACACGAGGCAGATGTCATTTTGTAGGCCTCTAAGCACATTATCCATCACCCTTTGGAAGGTGGATGGAGAGTTCTTTAAACCCATGGGCATGCGCAAGAATTCAAAGTGCCCATGTTCTACATTAAAGGCTGTCTTCGGAATGTCATCAGGGTGCATCTCACATTGATAAAATCCAGATGCCAGGTCTAGGGTAGTGAAATACTGGCATTTACCAAGCTTGTCAAGTATGTCATTTATGTTAGGAATTGGGTATTTGTCGTTTATGGTCTTGTCATTCAGTTTACGAAAGTCTACTACGGTTCTCCACTTCTGTTTGCCTGATGCGTCGGCCTTCTTAGGAACTACCCAAATAGGTGAACTCCAAGCTGATTCAGAAGGTCTTATGATACCTTGGTCCAGCATCTTAGTGATCTGGTCTCTAACTTCTTGTCGGTGAACAAAAGGGTAGCGATAACTCTTCGTGTATACTGGAAGTTCGTCAGTCGTTCTAATACGGTGTTTTATTTTATTTGTAAAAGTCAAAGGTTCTCCCTCTACATAGAATACATCAGCAAAACGGGCACATAAAGTTTCTAAATTCATTTTTTCCTCGATGTTTAAATGGTCTGTACGCAATCGCGATAAAACCTCTTTAACGCGCTTAGAATCTTGTTTAGTGCTAATGCACTCGTTATTAAATATCACGGCTTGTAAAGGGCGTTCAAATGTTACAATTAGGTCATAATCGGTCGGGTTTTCAATTTCTACGATACCAGTACAGTCGGTAACGCGAGTAATGCATTCATGAATAATGCAATTACAATGTATTTGCTGAGCTATGGAAACGTCACCGTCTGGACTAAAGATAGGAATATTTAATAATTTTGATGACTTCGCGGGAACGGTTTCTTGATAATTGGACTTTTTACGTTGATAAAAATGAATAGGAATGGTTGTAAACTCCGTAATTAAATTATTATTTTTAAGATCAATCTGTGCTCCGTCAAGTAAGTCTAGGCCTAACAGACCGTCAAAGTAATTATGGAACTTATAGATGAAAAACTTAACATTCGTAGGGTTATTAAATTCAGAAAAGTTCGGAATAGTAATAGAATGTTCATGCGTGCTGGTAACACGGGCATTTGTTACTTCAAAGGGGTCAAAGTTTAAAGGTATATGTGAAAAGTATTGTTCGATTGCCTCGGGACTAATAAAAGACTGGTTAGCCCCAGTATCTACTAATAACTTAAGTGGCGGATTTGATATCTGAATGTAACGTAATTCTTTTTTAGATTGTATATTTAATTCTATTTTAACCCTTTTTGATCCTTCTCCTTGTGAAAATCCGGATTAGCATTAGGGGTAGGCTGTGGTGCTTCTAAGCATTTCGCGTTATTAGAACCTTGAGATGATGTGTTGTCTTGTACATATGAATGATAGTCGGGCTCGGTCTGGTTGAGATAATAAAAGTCGGGATAGTCATAGTAACTGGAATAGTCAGGTTGTTCATAGTAATAGTCGGGATAGTCATAGGCGTTTTCAAAGTCGGTCATTTCGTTATAATTCATTTCACGCGTCCTAAAGTAATTACTAGGTGGTGGGTTTCCCGATCTACGCCAATCGTGTCCTGGTGACCCAAGTGGTCTTGATACGAAGTGGCTAACACCGCTCATTGGTTTCGGACCTGAATTGTGTGCTGGGGAACTTGCGTTTGGTAATTTAAACACGTTACTCTGGGGGTGGTAGTTTGGCGGGGGTGCACGAAACATTTGCTGGGTACGACTAAACATGTTAGGGGCACGATGAGGTACCTGATTCTGCTGGAAGGGTGGCCTCCAGTGTTGCTGCTGCGGCTGCATGGGCATAGGCTTATGCCAGCTCGCGCCTGCACTCGGATAGCTAAAAGATTTGGGTGTAGTCATAAGGACCGCGGGTGGCATTCTATGGGTTGAATGCACTTGCTGTGTCGGGTTACGTCGCTCGGGGATGCTTTCGTTACGTTGCTGTAGGTACATGACATTCAATTCCTGCTGTACAAATTCCAGAGCCTTTTCTATAGTTTCGGGTCTCATACATCGGATACGGGACCCTAAAGGTTCTTTAAGACCTCTAACATAAGATTGTAACGTTAGTTTTTTATAAAGATCGCGTTTTGCTTCGATAGTAGTAGCTATGTTTTCGTGAAGGGTGACATAAGTCATTATAGTGCTAAAAAGAGTCTGGCATTTGTCGTAATATTCCTGCGGGGTGCTATTTCCTTGCGTGAGTAAGGACATGTCATTATATAAGGCGGTCTCGTCCCTCTGATCGGAAAAGTTGTTAATTAATGCGTCACGAATCCCTTGCCAATTTCCCGGTATACCGTTGGAATTTATAGTTGTAGCTGCAGATCCCGTGATTTTATTTAAAATACCGTTTATTACGCATAAATTAGTTAGCTCACAGTTCGGGTCATTTCTGACGTATTGTATTACGAGCTGATCGCATATTTTAATAAAACGAGTTAGAACATTCGGATTGCCATCAAAGTCTGGTACTGGGCGCAAAGCCTTAAAGATAGTATCGGGGTTCAATTCCATTTCGTCACTATCAAATAATATATCTATTCCTAAATTATCTAAATCTATAACCCTATTTAAATCTACTTCCCTGGTCCTATTTATCTGTCTGGAAGAGACAGATGTTCTCCTAATTTCCCTTGGATGAAAAATTTTGAATTAAAATTATATAAAGGGGTGAAAAGGAAGGACTAGGAAGCAACACTTCAAAGAAAGTTTCAAGTACTTACATATACATGGTTTCCTCGGTGTATCGATGGCTGGATACGTCCTCAGCTGCGTCTTCTTAAGTTCGGATATTCGACGAGGTACTTGGAAATACCGACAGCGACTATCGGAGTCAGCAGATTAACGATTTTTGGAAATCTATACCGCGCCGCGTGCTGCCTCGAATATCCTACCGACTGCGCCAATTATGAAGGTGACAGCCGGAGGACTTAAAGAAAACCGAAGTTATTTTAATAAGGGTTTAATTAAGGTAAAAATTACAATATAAACTTAAGTTAATTCCTAAGTCTAGATTCGGACGATGCTAGTACCGAAGTGTCTAAAAATTAATTATCTTAAAGATTACAATGCTACCGATTCCTAAACGTGGATCAGCAGATTCTAAAGTAGGTGAGCGTTCGGCGATTCGGCGACACGAGGCGCCGATTCGTTGATTCAGCAAAATGATAAACTGCGATTTTATGTGGAAACATCCGATTGACGTAATTAGGTTATCATTTCGCTATTCGGATGATTTGGTGTAGGCAGGGCACGTAACATGTGTGACGAGATTTATTTGTTTTTCTGCCAGTTAGGTAGTTTCAACCTGTAGTTATTAATATATTGAACGGAGGGGGGTCTCTTTCGTTATTATCAGCCATATTAACTACTTTGGGCGTACTGTGGATAGTGTTGGTTTGACGCAATAGAAAAACCTTTTGCAGTTCAGATCAAATTATAATTCACGATCAAATTAATCGGAATTCTCGGTTGTCGGTACACGACACAACTATTCGGAATTTGCGACAGTTTCTAAACGTGTTCACTGCTTGACCGCCTCCGATGAACTCTACTTAGCTCCCGCCGGTCCGAGTGTTATGTTGTAGACCCTGTCGAGCGCCACTAGGCGGCGCTGGCGTCCCGATTAGTCAACTCAGTAACGTATTTCCGACATATTAATATAATACTTTTTGTTCACCACAAAAATACTTAAAATAAAAAACAAACATTACAACATACATCAATAGGCGGCCAGTGTTTAAGTTTACTGGGGATTGTAGTGGAAAGTGTAATTCTACTCCACTTTGACCCCCTTATTATATTCGTAACCCTGCCTTTAATTTCTAAACAATTTTATCAAATAAAGCGTTTACGTAACTCGCGCCTGCAACCGTTATGCGGTAATTGTAAAATTATACAATCTTTTCACAACGGCTTCATATATTACTTGTTTTTATAATAAAGCCCTTTTCAACGGCTCGTAGCTTGCGACAGCGCAAACATTACAGAAAGAGAAACAAAAGTACGTAAATTTTTATTTGAATTTAGTACTTTAACGTTTTTAGGGTTCCTTTTTCAACTTCTATTGCTTTCCTCTAAGTGATTCTTCATCATCATTGTCCATCCTGCCAGTATTCTTGCTTACCGTGTTTGCTGACCTCATCTTTAAGATTTCAACATCTAAGCTGCCTAGCCATACGTTTTCAGCATTCTATAATATTTTCTTAATTCTGCACGATCCGTACCTGTCAGTACGAGGTGTAGATGACCAGTGATCATGGTTGTTAACCATGATCATATTTGTCACAAGTCGAAACACTGCACAATCGTGCCCATAACGTGACCAGACTTTACTTCATCCGCAAGCATATATTACCCCATTTCTCAAGACTGACAGCTCACAAATGACACGGCTTTTAAATTTAAATAATCGCCACTACTGGAACCATAATTGGCAGCTCTTATCTACCAAAAATAACTTCTTTACCCTTCACAGCAGTCACTGTGTAACCTTAATTCATTAATAACATATCACGATTATTTTAAAACTTGAAGGAGGTATATATACAGTCTCTAAGTTTGTTTAACAGGATGTCCTGGTTGCAGCATTATTAGTATCAAAGTAATGGAAAAACAAGTCGAAAATGTTCATTTTCGAAGTAGCTCTAATTGAGAATGACATAAACAATATTTTTTTTATAATTTAGCGTAGTTTAAAAAAAACAATGTCTTTACTCTTTATAACCTGCTCTTATAGCCAATAGTTTAGAGTAAGGGAGTAGAAAAAAGGGGGAACTACTGAGATGACGACTAGTACCTAGAGAAATAAAAACAGGATGTAAAAGTCATCATCAGTCATCCTCTATTAAAAAGGGAGGATCCTCCGACCAGACGGGTGTCGTGTCTGGCGGGCAACTGCCCAACGATTGATGTCGTATAGCCTTATACATGTCGTTCGGGAAGTAAACTCTAATTGCGTGATTCAGGATTTGTGTGATTTCAGGACGTTTGTGTGACGCTTTGATGCGTATAGTTCGCATGTGGCGACGAAGAAACACGACGAAAGTTGCAACCACAATAGCATGAGTTAATAAAATAAAATAAACATGCGGGGCAGTCTTTGAGGACTGCCGATAGAAGTGAAAACTAAGTAAATAATGTATATATGTATACTTTCTTACCACAGCTACAATATTTATTATGCCTCTAACAACGTAACGCTATCTAACAAAAATGCTAGGAATTTATGTGGCTAGCTGTCAGAAGTTTTCACTTCAAAACCTAAATCAGGAAATCCTATACTTACAATTCTTAATTAATCCTTATTGTCTTAAAATTGATAAAGCAATAATTCATAGAAGAAGTCATGTTGCGCCGACCCCAAATAAATTGAGACAAGAGCAAAAGAATGAAGATTTCTTTGTCCAACAGTGTACTAAGCCTGTCCCATCGATGTAAATTCAATCAATTCAACCAATTATTAATTTTCCAACAAAATAATGGCTTATTACAATTACTTGAGCCACCACAATGCTCCTTAGTCGCCAAGAGCCAAAACCCTCGGTAAATCTTGGTCTGATAATCAAAATGGCGTATGGTCAAACTGGTTGTTGATCAAACAAGACGATGGGACCAAAAGGAGTAAGACTAATAAACGTGGACCGAAATGAACACGACGCAACGGCGACCGATAATAATTGGGGAAAATAATACCGATATAAGAGCAGGATGTTCAGCGAACATATTGGCCGATTTGTTGGGTGTATCAGGCAGCAATTCGCTGGGTGAAATCTTCAAATCCCAGTCCACTTTATGCGTTACATGTTGGTCATTATGTTGGTAGAGTTGTTGGCGTGATTTTTACAAGTGGGAATGCAGATGCAGCTCAATAAGCGCTGTGGTCACAAATTCAGTAGATAATTAGAAAGACTACATTGAGCTTATTTTTCTCATATGTATATTGGGTCGAAATCTACTGCTTTTCTAGTTAAATTTAACTACATAGGTGAGGTTAAACTGACCTTTTTGGGCATTTGTGTAGTTCTACGGTCTGGCAGTGGACGTTCGCAAGTGAAAACCAATAAGCGATGGCTTTTCTAGTAACATCGTAGGATACAATAGACGAAGTATATTTAGTAACCTAATCCGCAAAACTGTTCTTAAAGAGTCATAAAGAACTCTGTAAGAAATCGACACGTGTTTCACCTCTCAACGAGGCATCCTTAGGATGACTATCGGCTTGTTGCGAACCCGGACACGACGTGTTGCCACGACAAGCGCCGAACGCATGAGGATGCCGCGTCTATTGTATTTTATAATGGATTTCCGCAAAGTCACGCCTGAGTCAATTAACATCGTAGGATGTAAAATGCGTTCTCTGTAACATCTGGTCTAAATGTGTTCCTTTACGGCAATGACACAAGTAACTATTCGCCATTCTATCCGCCCGTATGTCCCCATTGTAATACTTAACATAAACTTTATTGGGTGAAACTTAACTTTTCCCTTAACTGGCGATTGTCACGAGAGTAACTTAACGTCAACAGCTTAACTGCAGTTAATTGTATAGTTAATTTTAACCAAATAAGAGGTACATCTTGTCACGAAACATTTACCAAGTCTTGTCTGATTGATTGATCATTATCTGAAATGTAAATGCGACATTGGTAGCTTTTTATAGCAAAAGTGGAAACGTAATGTTGGGTGTATTTACATGGTTAACTTAAGCTCTGTATTTTATAATACAAGTTACGTAAAAAACTGATTTATTTGTAAAGGTTAATCAATCCATCTGCCTAGCCTTTTCCTAACTTTATTGGGGTCGGCTTCTAGTCTAACCGGATGCAGCTGAATACCATTATTTTACATGGAGCGACTGCCTATCTGACCACCACAACCCAGTAACTGGGTAATACGCTACCCCTTGATTACTTGGTTACTTGGTTGTTAGACTTACGGGACTCATGACGATCCGTAACGACTGTCAAATATCCACGAATGACAGTTGAGACCAAGGGCTTAACGTGCTTTCCGAGGCACGGAGTCTCGGTATGTAAAGACAGTCACCCATCCACAGACAAACCTCGGCAAGCGTAGCTTAACCTGATGGATCGACCCGTGCAGCTGTTATTACTTAGTCACGAGTTCCTCATTTATTTGTGCAAGTATTCTGAAAACTACTGTGGTATAACTTATAGGAGTTTTTGGAGTGCATGCACCACTGCTGGGCAAAAGCCTCTCTTGTTTCTCTTTTGCCTGCTTTAAGGCTCCTGCAGATAGGCGCAATGCAACGATGCGACGCGATTCTAATAGAGCAATTTCCTTGAAGATTTCAAAGAAATTGTTCCACTAGAGTCGCGTCGCGGTTATCTGCGGGAGCTTTTAGGCAGTATAGAATCTGATAATATTGTGTACTAGCCATTTCCGCCTAGATCTTTCCATTTGCCTTATAATCCTCCTTCTTATTTTTTACAAGTTTTTTCTAGGTTATGCCCACGTAGTGTTTTAGTTTGCCTCGTTTTCTTTTCTACTTAGCTCTGTTGTCTATCTTCGAACACTTCTCATCCTGCTTTAACATTCTTAATCACCATGCACACATAAATCCACAAAATCATATCTGTAGACAACACAATAAGAGTATATTCTCCAGACTCAGGACTCGAGTCTGCGACCTCGAACCTAGTCGCCATACCTACCTACAACATACACGCTGCAGCCGCATCACTGAGCTATTTAGGTCACAGTCGCAAGCGCATGTTATGATTACCCGTATCAAAATCATATTAACAACTAATAACATTACGGTATAAGGCAGGAAAGCTTTATTTTAAACAGTTCTTACCAATTTTGGTGAACATAATCGTAGGATATCGAATAACCGTTTAGGTCTAAAGGAAGTTAGGAAGGTAAAATATTACAGATTGAGAAACAGTTATGTACTACCTTTATTGGTATTGTAGTTCATGTATTGTATATGATCACTAGCTTATTCCCGCGGCTTTGCTCGGAAGTTATCCCATGGAAACGTATTACTGGGATAAAAAGTGTCCTATGTGGTAATCCAGGTTATAAGCTATCTGTCTGCGTCATCTAAATGCTTTATTTAATTAATTTAAATTAGTAGCATAACATAATGATTGAATACTATCGTGAATTCATGCAAGCTTAGTACTTTTTGTTAGGTTATTGCTCAAAAATTGTGCACAACGTCTAATGATTGAAATACTATCTTGAATCCATGCAAGCCTAGTACTTTTAAAATGATTATTGAAATTGGACCAAGAAATCACGTTGTCCCATAAACTTTGCCCCCGTTTTTCACCCTCTTCGGGGTAGAATTTCGGAAAATTCTTTCTTATCGGATGCCTACGTCATACAGCCTACGTCATACAAAGAACACACCCTCCAAGTTTCAGGGCTCAGACGGTTAAGGCTGTGCGTTGATCCGTCAGTCAGTCATTCAGGACAAAGCATTTTATATGTATAGATGATTATTATTTTGAACGACTCTGATCCTGTCAAGGTTTTTTACCGCATATCAATTGACAATCATTACTATTGGTATGAAAATAAACGTGCATAATTTCCAAATAGCTTTTCAGAAAAAAAAAATACTCATAATTACACGTATGAGTATTATTTATTTTTAACATCACAGGCAAACTAATCAAATATCTTCTACATATAAAAGTGTCACTAAACAAAACCTATACACACAAATGATCTTTAAACTCTTGAAATCAGATATCAATGCATCGTACTCGCAACACCTCCCATATAAGTCAAAGTTATGTCAGGGGCTTCAATAAATAAATACTATTGCGAAAAAGCTTATTTTCTTCGTCAGTAACTATTACATACCCGGGATTGAACCCGGACCGTTGCGCAAGCGCAGTGTCTAACGACCGCACCATAAACGGATACCATCGCATGGTTGCCAAAGTTTGTGTAAATATTATGTTGTGGTTGGTTTTGGTGGCTTTTTTAGTTTTGGGAGATGAAATGCAAAAGAATCTGCTCTTTATGAGAAGATTCGATCAAAATAGGCACTTATAGGATAGTCAGTAACATGGTTAATTGACTCAGGCATGACTTTGCGGAAATCCATTATAAAATACAATAGACGACGTATATTTAGTAACCTAATCCGCTTAACTGTTCTTAAAGAGTCATAAAGAACCCTGTAAGAAATCGACACGTGTTTCACCTCTCAACGAGGCAACCTCAGGATGACGATTGACTTGTTGCGAACCCGGACACGACGTGTTGCCACGACAAGTGCAGATCGCAAGGGAAGGTTCTATATGACTCTTTAAGAACAGGTAAGCGGCTAGCTATACCAAATGTTTGTAAGGGTAATCTTACAGGTTTTTCCTAAATGAAACCATTAAAAAATCATTCAGATGTGGGAGTTTTTAAGTAAATAATCTTTTTATTTATTCTTAATTTACCATAGCTTTGTACGTCTAGACAATTTTTCTTTGTTTTCACCCCTAAATGTCGGTCGGACGACTCTTTAGAACTCGATCACCATTTTAAAATGCTGCTTTCTTCCGCAAAGTTCTAGCCATCCGATTGAATACAAAAATCTCATAGATGTCATAACAATTAGGTATATCCTTCTATCAATCAATACAGCTCCAACAGCCCCTTTTTCTTCCACACTGAACTTGGCAACGCTTATATTTGTATGTATTAATACAAAACTGCTAACTTAACCCATAACTTGTTGCTAACAGCCCTAGCTGTCACTGCATATGGTCGTTGACATTTTAATTCGAGTACCTTTCTACACTACAATAAATGTCTGAATCGCATAATACTTAGAATAACATGATTTCTAATACACCTTGGTTTTGTTTGTGAGCTGTTAAAATTAGCTGGCGGGGTTTAGGGCTGTGATACACAAACGAAGAGAGAAGACTAGTCGCAAACAAAATTGTCTCTTGAAGCTGCCACCATATCACCGATATCAAATATCTTTATCGGCTTTTAATTTGCTAATAACGGTCAAGGAACTGATGGCAACACACTTGTCGTATACAAGGTGGAGACGACAATACAACCAAAAATTAAACGGCGTGTCCATAATGACGTTCCCATTCTGTATACAAAAATTCAATTGAATATATTCAATAGTTTAGTCATTATAGCTAGGCAAAATCCATAGTCGGCTCGGGCTATTCCGTTTATCCACCCCAAAAATCCACCCTAAGGTGGATATTTTTTTGCACGTCATGACGTGCACCTGCCGACTATATTTGTTATATACTCATGCTCTCATGTACTTAGATCTATTTTGTTTTTTGATTATTTAGTCTTAAAGTTTTATATGCACGTGTTTCTGTGGCTATAAACCTATTTATCTTTCTTTTCTTTATATCTTTCAGAGTGAAAAGTCAACGCTATATAAGCGTCAAAGTAATTAAACTTCGGGGTCATCAATTTATAGTCTTAGCTACAAAATAGCCAATGACATAAATAAAATGCAGTATTAATATACCATAGAGAAACTCTTGCGATTTATTTGCTATCTGCATTAAACGATGTTTGAAAGTGACATCTGTCGGCAGCAAGCGTGCAACTTTCCTTTTTAGTTTTTATTAGCTAGCGCCGCGGTTGCAGATTTATATTAGTATAATGTCTCCGCCTTGTTGCAAGGCAACTATTATACTTAGATGATGTAACCAATTTTTTGTTACAATATAATTTAAAAAAAACGGGGCAGTCTGGGACTGCCAATTGAAGTGAAAACTAAGTAACGCCATCTAACGAAAATGTCAGGAATTTATGTGGCTTGCTGTCAGTACAAGAACGAGAGCTGTAGCTCCGTTAAAAAAAATCCAAAAAAATAAAACAGAGTGCGCTGTCAACAAAAACTTGAACGTCTTATTAATTTTCGATCAGGTCACGTGTCCTGAGTTCCTGACGCGAGTTTAACATTTTTTACCCATCCCAAAAAAAGTGGACAACGCCGCTAAATAAGTTTTCACTTCAAAAAGTGTATGATGTTTCTTGCCAACGGGCAAGCTTGCCAATGGAGAAGAACGCTTCTCCATAGGAAACTACAACGGTTTGGCATGTAGTTGCCAATTATTCAACTCAGACGCATCCTGCAGATTGAAGCAATGTAGAGCACCAAAGAAAAATCTAACAGTGCCCTATTACCAAACAAGACGAATTAACGTCAATAACAGAAGCTAATGCGCACGACTATTACCATTGATTATGCGCAATTGTATTCACAATGTACTACATACATCACCCGGGTCCGCTCGCTCGTCGCAATGAGAAAGCGAATGATTTATTACAAGTCAGTGTTGCCAGCCTGAATCATAACACGTTGATTTTCTATAGACGTCATTGCTTAATGATGGTTGGATGTAGGTCTTAAGGGTACTACGGTTTCCTAAGAGCGGTGCCGCTATCCAGCAGACCTGTAATTTTAACTTATTGGACAAAAGGATGAGTCTTCGGTGTCTGTAGTTATGTTATGGTGTTTCCCACAGTGATTACTATGTTCCTATGTTGTTTGTCTGAATAGGTAGCAGAAGTCATAAAAACTTACTCGTTCTTTCGTGTCAAGCCACTTTTTAACTCATAACTATAACCACGGATGTCATCATGATAATAAACGATTACTAGATTTAACATTTGTGGTCACACACAGATCTCGGATCACTGTATCTAGTTTTACGACATTTAAGCCCGTATTTTTGATGATTGATTGTATTTAGTCTAAGCCTTCTTATATTGATCCATGACACTGGAGAAACCTTGACCCCTGTCATACAGGATGTCCTAGTACAGGGGTCGAGACCTCATTGATGTAACGTGTACTGAAGTTTGGAAATAAATTACTATACTATTACTATTACAGAGCCTCACTCAAGACTCAAGCATTACTTTAAACTAGTTTCAACCAATCAAAAGACTTTAACCGAGTTTTAAGGGTACGCTAGTCGGTCATTATTCGATACAAACGTAGTATGCTGATTACTCGTCTGTTGGATGGTGTACGTACAAAATTAAAAATTATATCAATTTATCTTATCATTACCTAGCCCTGTATGGAAGCAGAATTGGAAAAAAAAATGCGTTTTCGAAAAATTGTGTTACAGCCAAATTAGACCGATTTTAAATTTTCCATAGAAACAGAGATTTGCAGTTATCTGCTTTTAAAGAAAGCATTTACAAAATGTTCTTAACTAAGTTTTTAGACCTTTGTATCCTGCATATGCGTATGAAGTTTCATTAAAATCGGTTCAGTCATTTCGAAAAATAAGGGCTTGAAAATTTGTATGATGCCGTACGCGATGTCGACTGTTTAATATTATGATATATTTTAGGATAGCGACTGATTATAAGCTCAAGCCAACTGAGAATAAGTCTTCCTACTGATAAAGGCAAATGCAATGTTGCTTTTGAAAAAAGTACAAAAGCCTACTTATTAATAACATACCTAGTGGTCGCAGGTGAATTTCTCAGTAGCAGCCCGGAGTCTGGATTTGTGCCCCGTTGATGGCAATAGGCTCGCCCCCTATTACATGGGACTTCAACATAACGTCTCCTGAAAATCAATGTGCCATCATTGTGTAAAACAGGCCAGAACGAAAGAGCGAAGAAGATTTATCTTCATTGATACTCCTTTAGGACAGATTCTTGCACAATGCGACAGCGGCGCCATCTGTTTGCAGTCAAAATGACATACTGCTCAGAATTGATTATGATCGTGTAGGCTTGCTTGACTCCGTTGCTAAGGATCGATTTAAATAATCGAACTAAAATCAAGTTAATCAAGCGTAGATTCCATATCTGACAGTGACAGTTTGTGGTCAATTATGTGTAATCAAGCATAGAATTAGAATATCTATTGGTTTGTTTCTAATTATTTATTTGTTTTGTTCTCAGGTAAACCAATAATCAAGTTATCAGAATCTCTGTGGAAGTTTTCCTGAAGAAAGTTTGTATACCTCTTACATCCTGCTTTAAGACTGATCCGCCATAATGACTGAATCAACACAAAACTAAGTGAAACGCTATCAGCCTCATTTTAACTGTGACCGTGTGAAAAAAAGAGTTGCTTGCATCACAGGCTGGTTTTTTTATCGTTTGTAGCCGATTCTGGCATACATTTTGGAGCTTCTAAAGCTCCAAAGTCTATCCTATAACAACCCTAAACTGCAGAGTTACAGCAATAACAGTTCGTGCGAATCACGAATCGTACGAATTTGTCGTCACGATCGTCCGTTAGATGCAAATCTTCTGGGAACAGAATTGTAACACGTCAGAAGTGTCTCTTGTACCCTAGACAGCCAGATCTGCTAGCCATGCTTCGTGCTACTGTTTTTGCTCATCATCTTCCTAGCCTTTTCCCAATAATGATGGTGTCGGCTTCCAGTCTAACTGGATGCAGCTTAATACCAGTATTTTACATGGAGCTACTTCCTATCTGACCTCCACAACCCAGTAACCGAGTAATACGATACACCGTGGTAAGACTGGTTGTCAGACTTTCGGGCTTCTGACGACCCGTAACGACTGTCAAAGATCCGCGAATGCCAGCCGGGACCAACAGCTTAACATGCTTTCCGAGGCACGGAGAGATTCCCCTTTTTATAATCTGTTTCAATACGAAAGAAGAAGAACTATGTTGAACAGACTATATAAAAACTGTCTACTACTAAATCGAACTAGAAAACTAACACCCCAAGCGTTTAACTGAACCCCTACAACCGATCACTTACCAACCGATATAAATTTAACCGACTTTCGACGCCCGCCAGTTAAAATAGTAAGACGGTTTGCAGTATCGGTTACGCACACTACATAGTCACGATCAGGAACCATTCAGTGGAATTACGGTTATGGTTTCAGCTGAGAATTATTATTGGCTAGAAGCCGACAAGTTCCGAATGTACTTTCACCGGTATTTCCATAGACAAGCTGGTCAAAATAGGTGCTACATCTCTGTGGTGTAGGTTCAGGGAGCCAAATCTACTACTTAATTTACAAACGTCACAATGGTCTCTCCATTGTGACGTTTATGACAGATTTTGTATGGCATATCTGCCAAAAACTAACAATGGAGAGATCATTGTGACGTTTGTAAATTAGTAGACTTAGCCCCCAGGAGGAATGAGTTTGGACTTGAGTATAGATTTTCTTATTTTTATTAGACACTAGCTGACCCGTCAGACGTGGTCCTGTCAAAATTACCTTTTCGATTTTTCGGCTGTTCCTTTGTGTTTTTATTTGAATTTTTTTTTTTCCTAAACCGCTCCAGTATTGAGGCGAACAAAACAAAATAAAAATATTCAAATAGGTCGAGCCATTTTCCAGTTTTTGCGAGACATTAGTCTCGCATGACAATTAATTTGTATTTAATTATATAGATTGAGTTTTATTAGATAGAAAGATTAATACATTTTTGATTGCCTTGTTGGTCTAGTGGTCGCAAGTGCTACTGCAGAACACGAGGTCCTTGGTTCGGTTCCCGGGTCGAGCAAAGTGTTATTGGGTTTTCCATCTGGAATTTCTCAGTAGCAGCCCGGAGTCTGGATTTGTGCCCGGTTGATGGCAATAGGCTCGCCCCCTATTACATGGGACTTTAACATAACTGGCGAAATGTGGGTGTACTATAGGGACACCTCTGCCTAACCCTTCGAGAAATACTGGCGTGATGTTATATTGTTATGTTAATTCATTTTTGCGTAGCATTAAAGTCAACTTAGGTTCGAGTAGCAGTGTTCTCCTGTGTGTTAAATACTACTGTCACCGTTCCATTTCTCAAGTAGTACCAATTCTATCTTCATAGTAGAGTTGTTAGTAAACAACGGTAAGGTTGCTTATGTAAAGCATTTCAAGTACTGGCTCAACCTCCTTGACTATTATCCTGATGTAAACGAGGCTCGAGCCGGTAGAACCTGCTGAGACCCTTAAAATTTGGAAAGTTTTTGTAAAGACACTCACAATGCCGCCGTCGCCACCTAAAAATACAAAATGGATAATATTATTGGAAGCACCTCCAGAACAAATGTTTGTCCTTAAAACATGCGTCATCTATGCCCCTTACCGGAAACCGTACCTACTTTTAAAAACAAACCATTCTATCTTACCCGGACTACTTTTTCTTTGCGCTTTCTAATATTTAAACCAATATTTAATTTAGTTTTCCTTAATTGGAACAATACGTCTTGAAAATGCCGCCTTCAAATTAAGTTGATCCAAAAATGGTCAACGGGTTTCGACGTCTGTGCCTACCCAATTTACTTAAGTAATATCTTCACGCCTGCTCCCTTCCGGGGAAGACAGGGAAGGGAACTAATTAGACAGTCACTAATTTAGTGAGAATATACATGTAGAGAGAGATG
Source organism: Conistra vaccinii (assembly GCA_948150665.1). Classification (NCBI taxonomy): domain Eukaryota; kingdom Metazoa; phylum Arthropoda; class Insecta; order Lepidoptera; family Noctuidae; genus Conistra; species Conistra vaccinii. Next base: position 20,819,081 of record OX411329.1, read on the forward strand.
CACTTTAATTAAAGTTTTGTTGGTTCGTTCCCACGTTTGGATGCGTTAATTTGATGCTGTGTTTGAACGGGGATAGTAACTGGAGCGAGTTGATTTTCCAGTCGAACTCATTTGTAAGAATTAAGCATTTCATTTTGACACACCTTATTAACACGGCATAATTATATAACATAAAATTTATTCTTTTGCATTTTCCCGATACCTAAAATGTTGCATGTCCATTTACCAAGTTATATAATTTCTTCTGGTTACGTAATACGGGAAGCTTGTTAAAGTTGAACAAAATAAACATTATCGTCTACTGAAGCTGTGAAAGCCCACCGAAGAAAGTTAATCGACATTTAAGCACGCACTTAACGTCGATAACTTCGTGATTTACGTACTTAACGAAGAAATAGCACAAATCTGCGCAAGTAGTTGTGGTCTCACACTAGAATTTACAAGGTTTCAAATTGCATTTACCAACTTTATTTCATTTGCACACTTTTACATTAATATTTAGATCAAACTTAGGTCATGCAGAAATAAATTACTACCATTTAAAAATTAATGTAAAAACACACCTTTCAAAACAGTAATATCTAATGCAATTTCAAGTCCTTGCATTGCTTGCATTAGCAATCAGTTTTAATTTATAATCATTTATTATTTCAAAGTGTCCTTAACGTGTGAATTTACTTATGAGTGCTGGAATATAATACAATTAAGATAAAATCATACAGGCTTGGTTCTTGTGTAAATTAATTTATTGAGCTTTAACTTTGTATCTCCCAGTATGCTTACTAAATGGCAATATTTCCATAATTATTATTACTGAATATTCAAGAAAATTATATTTTCTTTGTTTTGATTAAAAATTAGACATATTCATATTCATCACGGGTCAGAGACGAATAAAACGAGAAAGATATTTTTTTAAACATATAATTTCCTGCAATCTAGCGATATTTATTTATGGGATAAGAAAGAAGCTAAAGAAGACATACAAATTATGTTTTCTATTTATATCTAAGAAAATACGTTTTGACATTTATTTGAAACCTGCTGTGTGGGAAAACCATTACAGTTTAACCTCTAACCCAATCATAAAATAAAACACACGCAACAGTTTTATGCAGGAATAAATTGCTACACTACTAAAATCGGATACTTGCTGTGTTATATTACTATTTAATCGTACCTACTTTGATCATGTTGTAATTAGCTGCTGTTTTGAATACTAAAATATAAATAAAGTAGCTTTTTTTCCCATGAAAATTATCCCATGGGAACATATTACCAGGATAAAAAATATCCTATTTCAGAAGTGTAACCATGTGCCAAATTTCATCCAAATCCGTTCAGCCGTTTTAGCGTAAAAGCGTAACAAACAAGCTTACTTTACTCATTTATAATATTAATAATTATTTTTATATCGATAGCACCTAAACGTAGCACCATTTTCAAACTCAAGAGTTACTTTATTAATTATTTACATCGGCCCAGGCTCATCCAAAACTATATCACCCTCATAACACAACTAGAATGACCAATAATATAAATATTGTCATAATCCAAAATATCGTATTGTAACGCAGTAGGATATAACAGCCCATCCTTTGCCATTTACAACACTCACGCAAAAAAGGCATGATCATTTTGTCGCTTAGTAACTGGATATCCAGTGCACTAGCCTTCGTCCGGACAAAGCACCAAGTAACCTCGTTTAAACAGAGCATCAAAAAAATCAACGAAGGTACAGTCGCATCAAAATGCATTCGTTGATAAGTGCACGGCTGCCCACGCGCTGTCAACTTTTTGTATTTTGACAGCAAAGTACACGATCACAGCATGATATTGAAAGCTTTTGTAAATAAACATGTTTTTCACATGAGTGTGTACTGTGAATGAGTTACTTTGAGCGAGTTTAAAAAAAGAGGACACGGTTAATATGAAATTTATTTTTAAGAGTTATTGAATAATTTGACTTGTGTTATGATTATGAGAGAATATCTCAAACATAATAATATCAGGAATAATAAAATAGGTATAACATAGATAATGTTAGAAAAGAGGAGATTCTGTAAGTTTCTAGAAAAACAATAATGAAACGATAACCAATATTTTTTTTTCGACACATAAAGATAGCTTTTTGTCTATTGAAGACATAAGAAAACGTGTGCGGTCGGGGGAACGAACTTCCTTCTCACGTATGATTTAAAACAAAAATAAAATGTTTGCAGCTGCCATTTTGGATTTACATTTTAACGTCACCCTCGAAAACCATGAAAACGACACCATGATGAAAAATATGAAAATTTTTGCAGACGCCATCTTGGATTTTCATTTTGACTAAATTCACACTAAAGTCACATTGAAGGGGCATAATGCTTTTTCGTTAGATGACGATTTCTACCAGTTTACTCCTACCGCAAGCCACGTTAAAGAACTTCGTTCCAATAAGTGCTCTCAAAAAGAACGGTAGCAGTGTCCCCCTATAATAATTATACTCCTATAACCACATTATACGATCACCAATCTTTTGGCCAAACTTGGCAATTTTCGCATTCCTTTCTCCGCCATTCAAACCAACAATCCACAAATCTGATTCAATATTTCATTGCTATAATTTCAATAAAATTAATATGGACTGATTGCAATCTCACAGCAAGCAAACCAGCTGTTTCAAGCTAGTTAAGTAATCCACCGTTTCACAAAGATGGTTTTGATAAGAAGACCTTGTTTAGTCTAAGTTATTACTTGTCACTTGAAGTTATCACAACATCTAATGCCGTAAACATGGAGATTATGACATTCACGTTGTTGCATTCATTTTGCTGGTTTAGGTTATAGAGTAAGCTTATTATGACATTATTAGTTACCGGTTCTCGGCTAGTGGCTAGTTCTTCTCCATAGGAATTTACGATTGGATCGGGCAGCTTCAACTTTCTGAATAACTGACCGGCTTCCTTGAGAATATAGACTAAATAATTTAAGTTAAATAAATGACCTGCATGTAAATAAAACAGAATTTCCAGGTCCAGTTGAAAACCAGCGTCAGGCCCTAGTTGTCTCGCATTTTTGCTGAACTGGGCCTATTTGGCGCAGCCGTGAGGCACACATTCCTGTTTTTTTTTAATGTATCATAATTATGTTGTGCTGTGTTAGTCTGTGCTAAATAAATGTATTTTCTTTCTTTCTTTCTTTCTTCTTTAGTTGGATTAATGACCATTGACAATTCTTTGCATATCTAAGCTCTTCGTGGCTCGGAGAGTAAGTACATTTTACATAACATTCATCTGTTGTGATACGAAAGTCTAATTGTCTATGAGACTATTACAGTTTTTACGTGTAGTGAAAAGAACGAATACCTGACAATGTCTCTAACTATTTAACATAATTATACCGCGTACCGGAAGACGTAGCGTTCGAAGGCTGGGACACAAGGATGACCGATGACCTGGTGAGGGCGCAGGAATCCGCTGGATGCGAGAAGCAGAAAACCGGTCGAAGTGACGGTGCTTGGAGGAGGCCTATGTCAGCAGTGGACGTCTTTTGACTGAAATGGTGATGATGATGACTTAATATAATATCTGATTTTCCCAGTAAATGTTTAGTAGAAATCATCATAACGGATTATACCCCGAAAGTGTTACAAATACCTCAATCGGCATTGCCTAGTCATAAGATTGAAGAGATGTCAGTTCGTGTAAAATAGGTACGTCTATTCAGTCCAGTTAGACTGGAAACTGACCCCAACATAGTTGGGAAAAGGCTAGTCACATGCCCATTATAATTTACCGGTTGACATTGCACGTAGATTATGTATGTGCATGTACGTATAAATGTATGTGTTATTATTTTAATAGGTGGATATGACTCATGGTTTAATGTTGACTGTTTTATTTAATTATTACTGGCTGCTGCCTGGTAAAGTAGCCTTAGTCACTCCTTATAACACCAGCTATCTCCCAGTGAAAGTCCCTTCAAAATCTGTCTAGCAGTTTCCCAGATTAGCCGAAACAAACAGAAAGACAAACCAAAATCCTCTTATCCGATACCTACTATTAAATGAGCAATATTTGTATATTTATATATATATAATATAAGTATATATTTGTAACTACGTTCTCGTAAACGGCTCTAACGATTTCTATAAAAGTTGCAATATGGTTTAAAGGGGCAAAAAATCGATCTAGTTAGGTCTCATATCTGGGAAAATTTCGGGGGAATTTTCACAAGAGAAATTTTTACCTACTATCATGGAAACATGGAATTAGTATGAACATATCTTATACTATTAAATGATCATTCTCTATTTTCACCAGAGTTGAGCTCGATCGCCCAATTACTACTTTCATAAAAGCTGTTATTTTGAAATTATAAACACACATACATACATAGAGCCTATTAATGTTCCCACTGCTGGGACACAGGACTCCTCTCTGTGAGAGGGAGTGGGCCGTAATCAACCACGTGGGCCCAGTGCGGGTTGGTAGATGTCACATGTCTTCGAATGTTTTGGTTCTAAGACATGTTTCCTCACGATGTTTTCCTTCACCGTTTTGAGCGTAGTGGTGATGAAATTATTTACACAAAGTAAAGCTTGGGTTCGAACCCACGACCTACAACTCGTAAGTCGGGGCCGATACCACTGGGACACCACTGCTCTCCCAATTATAAACTGAAACTTCAATTTTATTGATTTGCTTAGATAATCCTCTTGGATAATCCCCTCTCATACCTATTGAGTTATAGGAACAAGCAATGCTCACTGCATGATCGAGATCCAAAATGTTAATTTCAGGTTTTACTCACACGATGTATTTGTATTTAGCGTAAGTCCAACTGATTTTCGGTATTTGAAAAAGAAGTATTTAAAAGCATAATTATGTAAAAAATCAAAAACAATGTTTTTGGTTGATGCTAAACTCCATTTATTATAGCATTAGAAAAAAGAGGCTCGTAGAAGCAGGACTGCAAAACATTTTATTTTAAAGTTAAGTTATAACTTTGTTACATAAATCGAAGACAGTACTAAATACGCAAAATAAACGAAATAAAAGGCATTTTATTTTAAATAATGCTTTATTGATAATAACACCTTCACAACACATTACAAACTTGCAACAAAACGAATGAATGAAACATCCAATCACATGATGATTTTTTAAGGAACATTTTACTAACAATACTTTATTTCAAATAACAACTTACAACATACAATACGTTGGTGAAACTTCTTCGTCTTCATCAGCTAATTTAGTCACTATCATCAGATGATGAAGATGATAAAGTTTCACCGACGTTAATAATAAATCTTTCTACCACATTATCCATTATGCTTTTGAACCACTCCTGTACCTATATCAGCATTTCGTGTGACTGTAGCCGGCAGCTTCTCCAGTTTCCTGGAGTGGTATGGCGCATTGTCCATAACAATTACAGCGCCACTCTCAATATTGGTCAAAATTAACTTGAACCACTTTTCAAAATTAAAAGCAGATCCATTTCAGAGTGGTAATCTCCGTCACCTTTCTTTGCGTCAAATATTAATGCAGCATCCTTTAAAAACCCTTCAGTTGATCCTGTGAAATAAAATAAATAAAAGTAAATTTTTCCGTACCCTGTATATAATTTCATTGCTGGAAATAGATCTTAATACTATAACAATATAGCAACAATATTTATTACTTTTAGTTCGCTTTGCATTTCTTAATTTATAATACAATAATATTATTTATTAATAGTCAATGATAATGTTAATGGTGAGGACAGTGAACAAAATATTATATTAAAAATAAATCAAGTACATACCAATATGACCATTGATAAGCCGCCTTCCTTTTCCCATTGGGTTCTTTAAACCAGTGGAAAGACCTGACCGATGTGCTTCTTTTGAGGACTTAATAGTGCTGTCTTGCCATATTAAACTTTTCATGAGACCTGTATGTATGATAAAAGGTTATTAATTTAAATACAATATAAATTAATATTAATTTAAACAAATGAACGAAATGATGTTATACTTTTAATTAAATTCTAATAATTTAACTGTAATTAAATCATAATGCTACTGAATACAGAAGATCATACACTGTTTGGTTCATAAAAAACTGTTAAGAAATATTAGAAGCACTGGACCTTCATTTAGCCAAGTCTCATCTAAATAATAGATTTTTCTTCTTTGCCTTTTTATTTCATGAAGATATTTTAGTCTACATAGGACGATCTCCTGCCCGTCTATGAGTGCACTTTTTCTACTCCGTTTGATAATTATGTGAACTTTAATGTTTCTTTAATTATTATATACAGACTGCTACTCTTAAAATCTGGCAGAGACTCATCACTGTTTACTGTTTCCAATATCTTATCCCAGGTGGGCAACTCATTATTAAAGAAGAAGGAATGAATTTTCCTAAGTATTCCGCTAAATGTCATATCATCAAAATCATCATGTTTTAGGTGCTTCCGTTGGTGGGAGGGTTGCAGGGGACCTTCTGTGTTGTACTCTTTGAGTATGTTGTAGACAGTAGCCCGAGATACGCCTATAAATAACAAAAATATGTTTTATCACAATGCATGTTACTTTCAAATATTTTTATAGTAATAATTTTATGAAACATTCTTACCGGCAACTTCTGCGGTCTTGTTTATCATCTCAGTCTTATAACAAGGAGTACCTGCATGCCAGGACTCCAACTGCTTAAAAATATTGATCACTGTTTGCTTTTCTACAGCACCAAGTGCAGTTTGCTTCATTGTCTTTTTCTTTGGAGACATTACTATGTCGTCGTGGTCAACTTTATGGCCACGTTTATTTCGCATTTGGTTTTAGTCGGAGTTTGAACTTATATTAATAGATTGTAAGTCACCCGGACCCGCACCGGGATCATCCATAGCGCAACAAAACGTAGCGTTTTGTATAAAACAACCAAATAACAACACTAATAACGAAAACAAAACAAAAACCAAGGAAAAATAGGTAACAAATAACAACAAAATCACAAAACTTCGACAAACAATACCAACAAGTATTCACAATTTACAAGTGAAGTGAATGACATTTGTTTGACATGACAATCACAGAACATTTACGTCAATTTCATGGACGGCATAAACCGGTAAAATTAGAAATACCCCGCTGTCACCGCATATGAAGGGATTAGCTGACATTTTAGATTTGGTAGAATTATAGTAAAACGAAAAACGTTCTCGGTATTGTTCACTCCTGCTTCTTTTAGGTTTTTAGGATTGACACTTTATTTTAAATTGGAATGAAATAATATATTTAAATGAAAGCCACATAATTTCATAATTTAAATGGTTAAACTGATTACAATGAAGTGTGACCGCCTGGTATAAAAATAGATTATAATAAATTTGGCGATAATCGTAACTGTAACAAGTACTTTTGTACTTTTGTTACAAAGTGTACATCTAAAAGAACCTTTTTTAACTTCTGTCTAATGCTATTGTAAATAGAGTATAGGTTTCTTTAAATCAATTACCTGTTTCACCACCTTTAAACGTTACCAGTAAACTTATCAGGCAGTTATTTCATACAAATACTGTTCCACTTTTTCTTTATTTATGTAATTTGGAAGACTGTGTTGTGAATGTATTTGTGAATTATACTAAACTTATATGGAAATCGACGTGGAAACTATAACCATGAATTCGGGGCATAATTCGATGATGTAGACCCAGAAAAAAATCTGGTGTTTCATACAAAAGTAAAATATACGATCAAAATTTATGGAAAAGTTGTTTTTTTTTATCACTGGCTATTTACGGATTCGCATCTGGGACACTTATATTACTATTACAAACCGATTTTTCACTATACAGTCAAGTTAACCAGGAACTTCTCAAGCTTAAACATCTATTTACCGGTTCGTCAGTGATCTTAACAATTTAACCGGCCCGTTCACTTGATGAACCGCAGTTTTGCAGTTTAACGTTCAGTATAACTTTCAGGGATAAGAGAATAAACTGTATTCTTGTGTTCTGTACAAAACTGTCGTTAAATTTTACGGTTTAAAACAAAAGGGTTAAGGTTATGAAGTTTAATATTAATTAGGTAAGTTGTGTGGTCTTGAATTGAAATGGACCACCCGTTTACTGAGCTTGGGTGTTATCGTAATGGGGTTTTCTTTCCTGTTATTTGTAAGCCAGAGGCGGAAATAGCCTAATGGTCAAATAGCCTAGAGATCGTGGGTGTGAGGTACGCTCATAAATACATCACCTAAAACTATCATAAAGCAAATAAGCTAAGCAACATAACATCACTCCCGTAATCCTCGAAGGTCAGGCAGAGGTGTGTCTATAGTACACCCACATTTCGCCAGTTATGCTTCAGTTTCATGTAATAGGGGGCGAGCCTATTGCCAACAACCGGGCACAAATCCAGACTCCTTGCTGATTCTGAGAAATTCCAGATGGAATAACCCGAGAACACTTGGCCCGGCCTAGGAATCGAACCCAAGTCCTCATGCTCAGCAGTAGCGCTTGCGACCATTGGATAAACAAGCCAGTCCTTAAGTAAAAATAAGCTTAGTCAGCGATATGAATCTGCACATTTATAAACCTTAATTCAATAATTTTTTAGCGTGTCGATGGCAATCTCAACTAAGTCGGCCTAGCGGGGCAATTGAGTAACACGCTTACAGTAACAATGGCTTTTATGTTGACAAGTCAACAATATTCATTGCTTTATTTACGTGGTTGAGCAGACAATTTTTTTGAACCTATAAAGCAATGGATAAGCAATGTCCTTCAAAATCATTCAGATTGTTATTGATAATTTGTGTTACGGAAAGAGGCTGCAGAACTGTAAGCATACTATCACGTGTTAAAGTTATCATTGTTCCATTATGAAAAAGGTATAATGCTATTCGTCCTGTATAGCTTCATCTCTCTCTAATACTGGAACAATTATGGCTTTAACACATCATAGTAGGTATACTGAGCTTCGAGTTTGGCGCCTTCAGAAGCGTCCATCAGTTCCTGTAACGAGCAGACAACAGGACAGTCAGGATATGATATTAAGTCCCATCATTTGTGGAACAGCACTACATTTTGATAAAACTTTTGATTACAAATAGCGAATAGAGAGACTTGCAATTCCCTAGCTCATATAGCAATATTACAACGGTGAGAATTATACTCCAATTTATTTTACTTACAAGTTACGTACTCGTATCACCTATTAACGAAACATAATAAAATATCTTTTACAACAATTGAAATTTGAATAATCGTGTTTTGCTATTGAAATAAGACGTGCCGCCAAATACCTAGCTAATCTAAATTGTCACCGTACAGCAAAAAGACAACACTATCATAACTCCTAAAATACGTACATAGACGCAACTAAATATTCGTCTACCCTCTAATAACGAATACATAATCGCTACAACATCAGATACCTCATGATTTCCATATGCAATTGTTGTCGGCACTGCGCGAACGCAACGGCATAAATCTTCACCGCTCTATAGATCTGTAGATCATTGAGACAGCGAGTGATCTATGGTCGTTCGGGGATTTCCATCTGTCAAAAAGTATAGAGTATCTGGGTGTTTGTGGTTGAAATGAGGTAAGCAGAGTAGTGAGTTTAGTGACATAGTTTCAGGTCAAAGTCTGTGGATATGAAATACATTTACCTCATAGATCCACCTTAATGAAGAGTTATCATTTAGCAAGTTAGGTTGCATTTCCAAGTTTATGCCTTTAACCCATTTATGGTTCGGTCATGTTGATTGGATTAATAAACGGTTTCTAACAAAAGCTATTTACAAGGCAGATGTGAGCGGAAAAGCCGGGAGGGCGTTCAGGCTCAGAATGTCCCTTTCCCAAAATGTCCCTTGGTTTCAAAATGTCCCTTTCCCGAAACGTCCCTTTCCCAAAATGTTCCTTTCCCAAAATGTCCCTTTCCCAAAATGTCCCTTTCCAAAAATGTCCCTTTCCCAAAATGTCCCTTTCCCAAAATGTCCTTTGGAAAAGGCCCAAAAGGCTGGCAGCATTGCCACGTTATATGGCAATGCTGATTCTTTGGCCAAAAATTAGGCCAACGCTCTGCCCCCAATTACGCAAACCACGATCACAAAAAAAATTGAGCAGATTTTTTTTGTCGAACTTATGAAGCAATGGACTGGCAATCTTTATCAATTGGTTTCAATTTAAAATTGATCGTGCATTACATAATTAGGGTGCAGGTCACATTATGAGTCAACCAACCGCTTGGCGATATCTTGAAAAACCAAGTTTGCACTCGGACCCCATAATATATAACCCTAGTGTTTCAACCCCAAACTGCTCGAACAAATAGCTCCCAATAAGATTGGAATATTTTAGCCGATTGAAGTTTTCCGCAAGGTGGTGAGTGACGGTAGTGCTTGAAGCCAGAAGCCCGACTCCCACTCTCCCACAGCCAGCAGGCGGGCACGCTCAGCAGTATTGGTGGACGTATTGATAAGATTATTCCATACCATACATAATTACGTTAATGATATTTAACGTGTTTCTAGATTGACATGATTGACGTGTTTTTCTATTGTTGTGTTTTTTGGTTGTGTATTTTGTTATATTGTTACGTGTTTGATATTAATCATCCCTGAAAGACTGGAAAGGCTATGCTCGCTACATATCATAATTTTACCTAAAATACTGAAGGTTACCTTACTATTAGGCTATTGTTTATTCGAAAATAAATAAATTGACGGCTTTTTTAAGTCGTACGTACGTGGCAGTGTATAGAGTGCCACCATTGGCACCCTAGTAACACCGCCTCGGCCCGGCTAAAGTGCCGCAAGCATTGGATTGTCATTGTCACTGTCACTAAGTCACGTCACTTGGTATTTTGTTTGATTGTCGAGGTTAAATCGCTGTAAAACACCACATTCCCAAAACATTACATTCTCTTGTGCCTAAACGGACCCTGGCACTTCGCCGGCCGCTACCGCGGCACCGCTCGCTACGCTCGCTCGGCTCGTGCGTTGTGTGGTCACAGTTCTAACCTAACCTAACCTAAATAACAAGTGACAGTGACAATGCAACGCTCACGGCACCCTAGCCGGGCCGAGGCAGTGACACTAGAGTGCCACAAGAAACTCGCGGCACTCTCTATACACTTCGTATTTTAAAATTATGACAGTGACATCTGACAACAACCAACGAACCGTTGTTGATAATACGTTTAGTTTTAGCACAGAATTACTTTTACGGTAATATTTCACCTATAATAAATTTATAATTATATTTAAAATAATGGATAAGTATAACTAATGTAATAAACAAATTAACAAAAATTACCTTTATGTAATAATCATAAGCAATAATACAAAGGAAGCACCATCTGTCGTAGCAATACCAAACCTATATTAGAAATAGATAACAATATTGTTTGTAGTTAATTAACTTAATTAGGATAGATGTCGCTTTTTGAGACTTTATGCAAATAATGAATTGGGTACCGTTTTTTTTTTGGTACGTTTTCTAAAAATGAAACATAACTAGATCAAACCCGAAACCCCCTGCATACTAAATTTCATTAAAATCGTTCGAGCCGTTAATAATTACAAGAATTGCTCGTTAAAGATATAAGATTTAAATCATGTTCAATTAAAACAATAATAAATTCTTATTTTGTAAATATTTTGTAGGTACTTATATTTGAAGGTATTTTGTGGCCATTTTTTGGTTTATCTTTATTTTTTATTTTTTTTTTGGATTTCTCACATAAAAAAAAACTATAATTTATTGACTACTTGGCTATGTTATTTAATTATTTTCAGTTTAAACGCATAGCTCGTAGACATCATTCAAAGGGACATTTTGGGAAAAGGACATTTTGGGAAAGGGACATTTTGGGAAAGGGACGTTTTGAGAAAGGGACATTCTGGGAAAGGGACATTTTGAAACCAAGGGACATTTTGGGAAAGGGACATTCTGAGCCTGAACGCGGGAGGGGACGCCCTAGGAGGATATATACTGACCTTATTGTTGCAGTTCTTCAGAAAGGTCAGGTACGTAATACTCGCAACCGGCGTACCTGTATGATATATGAACGTAAACGAAGCAAAAGCAGTATGTAAGGATCGTAGCAGGTGGCGTTCTGTAGTGCCTGCCTACCCCCATGGGAAGAAGGCGTGAGTTTATGTACATTTAAATAATTATGTATGTATGTAAATTCTCAATAGCAGCATGAACTTAGGAAATAAAGAGCCTACACATGGTTAGTATCTAACTTCCCACGCAAAAGCCGGAGAGTGTGGCAAAGTTTTACTCACTAAGTTCTGGCATGTCTAAAACATGGTGTGCTCTTGACGCTTGAAAGTTAAAAAAAATTGTAAACTATCAATAGACCAGACAAAATGCAGATAATACAAAACACTGATGAAATTTTTCTTTATTGTTTAGGTACCAGTACCGAGGAAACTCGTCTGTGTTCGTGAGTTATAATAGATGATATTAAACTAACGAAAACCAATATAATAATACCCAATAACATAAGGGCAATGGTCTAATATCACAGCTTTACTCACTTGTAATTATAATATGTCAACCTTTATTGGCTAAAATAAAAATTGTATAGCTTTATCATATTCAATAGCTTTGTACAGATCCTCTCCAATAAGTTCTAAATGATTAGTAAACGGTTTCACTATTGGTTTCATGACATTCTGGTATCAAACGCATTATACGTCCCCCAAAAATAAAAATACACTAATGAGTAATATCACCCCTAAGCATGTATTAGCATGAGTAGAGTATATGACTAGAATGACGTTGACACTAAAGCTCATGAGTTTCTTTTTTGGTTGTTTGAACTTGCTGGTCTCTGAAACTACCAGCCGGATTTGAAACAATCTTTTTGCATTTGATATCCCAATTTTTGAGGAAGCCTAAAGTCTACTTAACATCATGCCAAGACCATTAGGAGACGAGCAAAAAGAAAATAGTCAGAAAGAACACAAAGTAAAAACGCGGGCTGGCGATGCGATGCGACGCGCGTGCATACGGACAAAGTCGCGGGCAGAAGCTACTCAGTAATACTACCAAATAAACATTGACAGAAACTAATCAACCTTGTTCATCAACTGACTTACAAACAACCACAAAATACAATCAAATCTCTAATCAACATCTTCATTAATACATCAAAACATAAACAAAGCGTACATTCTGATGAGGCCATCATTACTGATCATAATTATCCTATCACACCATAAAAATAAACGTAACATCCTCCATGATGGTACATTCTCAGACATCATAATGGCAGAGCCACCACCAGTGAGTAATGTGGTAATCTAGTCGTTAATTGAGCCAATTAATTGTATAGACGTTAATGAAGCACGACCTGTGGATCAAGTTATAGTATGGGGTTATGAGGATTAGCATTTTTAGATGTGGAATGAAAGAAGACTAAAATCCGACCAACATTTTGTAACAGTATTTGGATTTAAAAGAGTGTATAGAGTTTCTTGCCCGTTCTTCTCCATAGGAACCTACTATGCATTGGAATGGGAATAGATTCATGTTTCCGATTGAACGACTCCTTGACGCTGACGCTGAACGCTCTCTTGGACGCTAAGCCTGACTGTAATGTGTTCGCGGATGAATGGAAGAAGATCTTGTCAGTATGTCTGGAGTATTGTGAGATGAGCGTCTGTCGAGTAGTATACTTTTGTTTATTTTACTTTAATAATGTGTTTGAGGCTTTGTCTTTGTCTTTAACTAATTGAACTTGGCCGTTTTATGTTGTGCGCCTGTAAATGATTTAATTTAAATAATTGAGTTGGCATTTTGAGATTGAAAAAAAATACGACTTGACATATAGAACGACGAGTACAATAGAAATAAAGTTTCGGGAAACTGATTGTAAAAAAATACGACAGACCTATCTGTTCTTATAGTAGTCGGTATCTACGTATGTTGATTTCTGTTTAATATCCATACGGAGAATCATTCGCCATGCTTTAATGATTGATTTGAAACGGTAGACCTACGGTTACATTTAATAAGACCATAATTTATTTTTCAAGGAATTTAAAAATAGCTATTGCTAGTAATAAAATAACTCAAACTTAACTCAAACTCAAAGCATTTATTTCAATTAAACCATATACAGGCACTTTTGAATTGGAATTGTAATAGCTGAACTATTAACACCTAGATTTAGGAACTGAACTCTTCTAGGTCATCCTACAAATATTTTACCTGTTTTATATCTAAGTAGAATTCTTATAAATCATTTGAATCTCAGATCCGCAAAAGTGAAATTTTAACGGTGTAATAGAATTGAACAGCTCATAATAATAGAGAGAGCTATTGTAGTACACCTGCCCTTTCCTGTAGAAATGCCACATAAACCGTTAAGTGAATAACTGTATAATATATACTAATGAAGTTAAATGCTGCTACCATAAAGAAAACAAAAAAAGACACGGTCAATTTTGTGATATCAATAGGGTTTTCAATGAATTTAAAAGTAATAAAAATCAATCGTATTCGCTCGAGCGATCATTTTTTTTGTCAATATTGACAAAATCAAGTCGATAACCAATGTATGAAGCTACAAGTCAACTATCTGACTCTATAAGACGCCAGAAAATAACAGCCATATCACAATCACAACATAGTTTTACAATACCATGGTTATACACAGAGAGACTTGTAATTTGAAGTATTCCTTCCACGAGGTGATAGTGTGACCCATTTGCAACAATTAAGCACCCATAAAGCCTAGGCAATTTGATGGGATTCGAGGAAATCCAATTTTTATGTCTTTTTGAAAATTTCCCAGAATTCGTCACTAAATATCAATGTATACACATTTGCACATAGCAACATTTACTTGAAGGAGGCAAAGTATTTATAGCTTTGCGAAAGCAATCCCATAAACTTAGCTATAAACTTCTAAAACCATACCATTATACAATTGTAGCGGATGTACGTAAGACCTACTATCAGTAGAAAACAGTTAAGAATTTATAGGAACTGGAGTGGCAGGAAATTGGTTTAGGAGGCTTGAAATTATCATTTTAGTTCTGTATTACTATTTTGCAGTCGGTCTATTGATCTTTTAGTTAGTATCTAAACCTTCTATTCGAGCTGATTGCTTTTGTCAACCATATCCCTCTCGACTAGATTTTTAATATAGATATTTTTTTTTGCAGTAAATCAATTTATGAGGTCGACTATACAAAATCTTCCTTACACATTCCTTATACATTTTTTTTCTTATCTGCTATTAGCAACAAAATATTATAGAAATGTTTGTCGTGCTTTAGTTAGTCGAGCGAACATTGTGTCGCACTATCGTTCGTCGATCAAAAGTTTCGTCGTCCCATCGATGGTCGTGAAAACAATCAGTCGCACTAACGTTCGTCGATCAAAAGTTTCGTCGTACCATCGTTTGTCGTGAAAACAATCTGTCGCGCTAACGTTCGTCGAGCTGATGTGCTGTCGCACCGCTGATGGTCGACCTATCGTACTGTCGCTCTAGCATTTGTCGCGCATTTGTTTGTCGCAACTTTGATACGGAGTCGAAGAAAAAAGAGCGATATGTGGTGAAAAGGTAACAAGTACTGAATAGAACAAAGAAAACATATATTATTATAATCTGTTTTCACATGAAACGAAAGGGCTCGAAGATAATACATGTAAAAATAACCAATAAAGCTGTTTATCAGCGGATAATGGTTTTACTTCTGAGAACTTTGTATTTTCCTAGTAAAACCTAATAACATACAGACAGAGATAGCACCAATATGAAACCAAGGCAAGACTAAATTCTGAACAATTGGCGTAAAGGGTTCCGTAATAATAGATCACATTTACATAAGACCTAAATCCAAAGGCCTAAATCGTATTTATGATAACATTAAAGTCTACAAGTGATATACATGACAGAAATGTATGTACGCCTTGAACTATTCGATATTCTGAATATAACTGTAGGAGGCCTAAAGAAGCGTTGGTAGAATGTAGGAAGCCATGTGAACAATATTAGTTACTCTAAATGCAAAGGTAGGTAGGTAGGTTATGAAATTCCATATGGATTCAATTGACTCAAATGAACCCGTTCTTATAAAAAATGAATAAAGCCTGTTACCGACCTCGACCCGATTCCAACTATTAATACGGATCCCAAAACCTGATACGGAACACTAAACCATACATTACTATCTTATCATGCGAAATTCTAAGAAAAACGTACGACAAAACGCAACGCACCAAATCGTCTCACTAACCTAAAATATCAAATTGATCCAAAATAAGTCTCACACAAAACATAATAACGCCGTCTGGCTCTCATAGACCTGTCCAACAAAAAATCGTTAACGACTAAGAAATTGATGAGTTCTCTTAGAGAAAATTACTTTAATGTTCCCACTGAGGCGTGACCTAAAACCTGTTTGGATACAAGATACAGATGTAACTTAATCATCCCTAAAATCTTCTGTAATGACACTATCACCTTAATAGCAACAGGGATAAAGAACAGATTCGTCTGAGAAGTTAATGAAGATGATGGTAAATATAAAATTGTGACAGCAGTTGCAAATGATTTTTTACCTCCAGCCGATTTGCGTGAGTCAGCGTCCGTTTGGATCAGACAAGCCTCATACCAAGGTAATTGTGTGTAAACCAAACTATCGTTTACTATGAGAGCAGTGTGTGGAATCCCATGGCGTTTGAATGATGTAATGTGGAATGCGAGATCTCATGGTAGACGGAGCGAAAACAATTGACTCGTCGAATAATTGACATACCGAACTACTGTAGGCCCCACGGGGTTTTATTTGATCATGACTAAAAATAGACTTGTTTTTGTAAAGCCTAAATAATATCTAGACAAAAAAGTAAACCATATGTTAAAACGCGGTGGTCTTATAGTACGCTAGGATGTAAAGACCGTTGATAATATATACTGCCAAAAATTACACTTGAGAAATAACAATGGTGGAATGACAGTTGGCGAGCATCTCTGAATTACAATGGACAGGTTAATTGAAACGGTTGTCAATAAGAAAACAATTGACTTTGTCGAAATTAAAGTCAATGAAACCAAAACAATTGACGAAGAACATTTTGAGCTAGTAGATACATTGTGTAACAACTCAATCATGATGTCGCTAGGAGTTCTATGAATCCTGTAATAGACACTAACATGACGTCACTGACGTTTGAAGTACAACGCTCAGTACAATGGCCCCACTTGAAACTTGAAGACACGTGTAACAGCAAAAACTAATGTTAGAGATAACAATGATACACATAAAAACCGTATTTTTATTTAAAACAACAGAACTGGTTGTTCTTGTCCATCTAAAAATTTGTCACTTCCTCTTTTGTAGACTAATAAAATGGACCATGTCGTTTCGCCAAATGATCATGAGAGATAATATTTGAATGACAAGAAATAAATGAATATTTATGTATATGAAGTGTTTCATTGTTATCACTTCTTTAAGTCTATTGAGCTGTAACTACTATTATATAAGAATGGTTATTAATGAGATGATATATCCGATTACTAATACTTAAGCAGCTTGAGTAATCGTTAGCATATAATGCAAACTTTTTTACTGACCGGAACAGCAATCCTAATGATTTCTTCAACTTTAACCAATATTATCAGCTCCTATAATAAACAGAAATATAGACACAAGTAATAAACAGAAACCTGCTGATGAAAATTTATTTATTTCAACCAGATTTAACCCTGTTGCCCAAACCAACTAATATTCAGTTACACGACAAAATTTAGATTTTATTAGCAGTTTCTTTCTAAGTTCCAAATTCCACCTTTGCATGAGCCTAGATGATTTTAAATTCGTAAAACAAATTGAGAATTCTATCTTTCCTGACTTAGTACGACAATTCTCATACCTTTCTTACAAATGTACACAACCCAAAAGAAATGTCACTTAAAGTATTTTGATAAATTAATAAATGTCATGTCTCACTCTATTTAAATTACAAAACTTTTAATATGGAGAAAATTACAGATGTCGAGGTAAATTAATATAAAAACGGTGAAATAAGAAACGAAGATACATGACCTGACAGATTTACTACTCTGTAGGTTCGGAACTTCGGACCAAAAGATTGAAGTTTATCGTAGGAGTTAAATTGTTGTTGAATTATGGAAGTGTTTCTTGGACAAATCGACGTGTAAACTGAATAATCATTGCCTGATATAGTCAAGGTTTTGACTGACGATTGACATTTCTCGAGTGCCATTTTGTTTCGTTCTAATCTAGTTTACTCAATTGAATGTTATGATTTCATCAAGACGATTTCTGTTAGCTTATTTGAAGGTGTTTGTTTAGTTCGTAAACGACTATAAACGCTTGTGTTTCTTAATTAAAACCTTTCTTCACTTTCTCTGTAGCTTTTTAGTTGTTACTTATTTTAGGATCTCCACACATTTCGACAACATTATCCATGGGTTGACCAAACGGTATCTTGTCAAAACCTAGACGGCAACAGAATGGACACTCAACATACAACCTTCTACAAATATTCCATTAAAATGGTGACACGGCAAATAAATGGCTCACTTTAATTATGTGACATTTAGGAATATATCAAACTGGTCAGCATCGTGTCGAAATTCGTGATCAATGGGATTTAATTTGATTAGTTTTGGAGACAACATTTATTAACGAAATGGATAAATCTAGTTGTCACTGTAGATTCGGTCATCTCGGTTTAGTATAACGTTTTTGAAATTAAAGTCATCTCTGATACATCGTAACTACACTCGAGAGCAATGAATCCGGGTCACTTAAAGAATGTTAAAAATCTCGGAAACTAAAAATGATAGGTTAATGCAATAAATTGTATTTAATAGACAATGTAATACTCCTTAAATGAAAGTAAAAAAAATATGAGTCACCATACATTTTATTAACACAAAATTACATAAAGAAAAAAACTGCTGATCTCTCCTTAAAACAAAAATAGGAAACATGAAATTTTTGAACTTTATTACGATTTTCTTGAATTTTAATACTTCGTATTGCCTCCTCGTGCTTCCATTACTGCGTTTACGCGGTTTGGCATGCTGTACACCAAGTTCCTTATACGATTTTGGGGAATATTCTCCCATTCCTCTGTGAGAGCAATTTTGAGCTCACGAAGCGTGATTGGGGGAGGGTTTCGTTGTTTTACGCATCTGCCTAGCTCGTCCCAAGCATGCTCGATCGGGTTGATATCCGGGCTGTGCGCTGGCCACTCCATACGAGTAATGTTCATCTCTTGAAGGTAGTCATTCACAATCCTACCTGTATGAGGTCGGGCATTGTCATGCATAAATATAGCATCCTCACCTAAATTGACCATAAATGGACCAACGTGATCATTGAGGATTTCTTCCACATATCTTACGCTAGTTAAAGAGCCGTTTTCTATGATCACCAGCTCTGTGCGACTTTCAGAAGAAATTCCGGCCCACACAAGTACAGACCCACCACCGTAGGCTACTTTTTCTTCGATGCATGCTTGCTTGAATCTTTCCCCTGGTCTTCGATACACTCTGTGTCTTCCATCGTGCTTGTAGAGCATAAATTTTGATTCGTCGGAGAACATAACTTTTGACCAATCTTCAATACTCCAATTTACGTGGCTCTGGGCATATCTTAGTCTTGAAATACGATGCCCACGCTCCAGTTTAGGGCCGTTTGCAGGTATAAGGGGTTTTAAGTTAGATTCAGCAAGCCGACGTCTTACTGTCCATGCACTTGGGTTACTTCCTCCGAGGCGTCGAAACTGATTTGTGAGTTCAGTTCCTGTGAGAAAGCGATTTCGAAGCATGGTGTTCACCAAGTATCGGTCTTCTCGTGCTGTGGTACACCTGGTTCTGCCCGTTCCTGGTCTGCGTAGGTTAGAACCAGTTTCTTCGTAACGTCGGAGAACTCTTTGTACTGTTGACAGCGACACACCGACAGTCCTGGCTGTATCGCGCTGACTCCGGCCGGTTTCCAGCATTGTAAGTATTCTGGTGCATTCTTCAGGCGTAAGCGACATAATTTCAGCTTGAATAATGAATATAGAGCACTATCAACATGGTTTATGTACCCACATAAATGACAGATTACAAACAAAAGCAAAACCAAATGCTGTAATTTCGTAGTTCCATCTTCGAAAGTGGCCCTTTTTCAAATTTGATTTTTTTATGATATAACTTTACAATAACTAAGAAGTTTTAATACCTTCATTTAAGGAGTATTACATTGTCTATTAAATACAATTTATTGCATTAACCTAGCATTTTTAGTTTCCGAGATTTTTAGGATTCTTTAAGTGACCCAGATTCATTGCTCTCGAGTGTATAATATTATAAATGCGAAAGTGAGTTTGTTTGTTTGTGACGGTTTCACGCTAATACGGCTGCACGGATTTGGATCAAATTTGGCACAATGGTAGACCATGACCTAAGTTAGGAAATAGGATACTGTTTATTCCGATATTCTCTCGGGATCCAAACTTACGCGGGTGAAACCACGGGGAGCATCTAGTATGTGATAAATCAGATTTTCGAGCTAAAAAAAGTTTCAAAAGCTAAAAAAAACTTTGCAAACTTTTAAAGTGCTTCAATTTACAATGTATTAAAAATGACCATATTCTTTTCTGTATCATAAAGCGCATTTACAATTTATTACTGATATTAAAGTTTAATCTTGAAGCTCATATTCAAGAGTATAAAGAGAATCCATTATGATTGTAGACGAAGGCTAGCCGCCATTTATGTTTACTATCTTATCTTCAAAGTGGTCTTAAAGCCGCGCCTCTCACACTTTTTTCAAAAGTAATGTTGCCATAAAGTACTTTCGCATTTTAGAAAAAGTATACATTATGTCACGTACTCTTATATCAACGGGCTCATAAATTATTTTCAACTGGCTTCATTAACCTGCATATCGTCATAAACACGTTACTTGCCTGTCACAACACAGGGGAAGTATTTTTGGAAAAGGTCACAAAAGGAAAGCGTGTATGGACGCCTTAAGCAGACACGTACAAGTTACTCGACGAAAATTGTTTACGGGCACTTCTTTTTAAAATTACGTTTTTGACGCTGGATTAAAGCCTGTTAATTTGAGAGGTAGAAAAAAACTATTTTCGCCCACAATGCTCTCCGACGGCATTATAAAGAAAATAAAAACTTGTAAAAGAGCTCGCGGTATACGCTTGCGACGGTCAATCTTCTCGTAATGTCATTTGTCGATGGAATCAGGACGCGGTGCGAGCTTTAGGCTGCCTGTCCACTGGAGCGGAGAGGAGAAAAGAGGAGCGGAAATGTGTCAATATTAACCAATAGAATCTTGACTCCGCCCCTGAATTTAGATTTGATTGGTTAATAATGGCACATCTCCGCTCCTCTCCTCTCCTCTCCGCTCCAGTGGACAGGCAGCCTTAACGTATGGTAGAAAGAGATAGAGTATACCACCGTCTCGCCACCCCGCTCGTGAAGCAAACTATTTCACCATACTTTTGTCGTATGAACCTTTGATCTGCACCATCAATGGTGCAGAGGAAACTTATTAGTTTCGTTTGCACCATGAATATTAATACAACTACTTCACCATACCTTCATAGTCATAGGTAAAATAAAAATCAATAATAGGTCGTATTTTGTTTGTGTGCGGAACCACTTTTTCATCCAAAAAGCAACAACGAACAATAATATGTTTTACAAATAAATTCCACAACTAATACATGTAATAATATAAAAATAATGACCCACAAACACATACCTATATTTTATTTTGCCTAAAATAAGAAATGGCAACTTTATAACAAGAACACTGAGTATACCACTTTTCTAAAAATAAAGGCACATCAATGTCGCCATTAATTAATGGGGAATTATAAAACGATCGAATAAAAAAAACGTTAGCTGATGATGAGATACTGTTTTAATAACTTGAGCGGTATGAATTTGAGTAAGCGAAAAATTAACTAAACGAACTACGAATACTGATTAATAATAAAATCCAGAACGAGCTTACAAAAAGTGGGTGGTGATTAATCCATTTCAGATATTAAAATTCTAGCCGTGCGACTAAATTACTAATTGAGCGACTAGAAATACAGATAGGACGGTACTCCATGGTATAAATAGTGAAATAGTGACGGAAACAAATCGCTGTAAATCCGACTCCATGCAGTCTTGTCTGCCCTACCCCTAGAGTGTAATTTAGAATCGCGTAGGCGCGGAGAGGCGAGGCGGCCCGCGAGTTGAGGAGTAGGTGGTTGTAACGCTCGCCGTCGCGGCTGCGCATCTTGCTGGCCAGCAAGACGGTGGTGAGCGTTAAACCATTTGCGACGATAAGCTCGCGTGGGACCGCCAAAGCTTTTGCATAGTAATTAATTGACTCAGGCGTGACTTTGCGGTGAATCCATTATAAAATACAATAGACGATGTATATTTAGTAACTTAATCCGCTTAACTGTCTGATTTTTTAAGAACAGTTAAGCAGATTAAGTTACTGAATATGCATCGTCTATTGTATTTTTTTGCATATTAACATCTCTTTCTACAACATCATTTGCCAAAACTATGTAATCCAATCCATCATCAATACTTGATACAGTCAGAAGAGGCAGGACAGCGCATAGAGATACAATTTCACTTTTGTTATTATACTTCTTTAAATTAAGACGTTTTGCTTTCCTCCATAATTGGTTTTGGTAATAATATCTAAGATGCTTTGATAAAGAAACCACATTTCTGACGGCACCGATAAACGATTGTTCGTAGTCCGATATAAATTTAGAAGGGTTGCATTCTGGAATTTGCGACTTCATCATTTTCAACGTTTGCACCATTCTCAATGGCGCAGATGAAACCATACTATCAATGCGGTTTCGTTTGCACCATTCTCAATGGTGCAGATGAGACCATACTAACAATGCAGTTTCATTTGCACCATTAATGGTGCAAACGAAACTAATTAGTCTCTTCTGCACCATTGATGGTGCAGGTCAATGGTGCATACAGTACAACGGGGAAATAGTTGTATTAACATTAATGGTGCAAACGAAACTATTTAGTCTCCTCTGCACCATTGATGGTGCAGGTTAATGGTGCATACGGTACAACGGGACATTTGTATTTAATTACTTCGTTTACAGACACTTGATTTACGAATCGCTTAATTTGAAAGTGTTGATGAGAGAGCCTGCTTTTCCAAAAGTTATAACGACACCCACGTATAAATCAGTTTGTTTTAAACTGAACCGTCCGGAACGCGAGAAATGTGAGGACGTAAGATATTTATGACGCAGTTACATACATTTTCGAAAAATAAGAGTACATGTAAAACAAGGAAACATTAGTGTACCATTTAACATCGTAAAAACTCAGTCATTTACTGTAGCTCCAAAACTCCATTTAAATTCCGACGCAACATCCTCATTCAATATAATTGGTTATAACAGTCCAGTGCGCCGTACAGTACAAATTATATTATTATCCTGAGCTAGAATAACTTCAAGGGTCGTTAATGTGTAAATCGATTGCCATGCATAGAGCGCCGTGCGTTGTCGCATACTAATCGATGAACAACACAACAAGCGGTATAATCAAAACAATATTAACATTCCTCATTCTTGTTCCAGACTTGGCGGCGATACGTCAGTTGCTGGAGAGCGAGACGGGAGGCACTACCTGTCCCAGCTGTAACATGCCCTTTGATAAGGGCAAGAAGAGGAAGCTGATCGACACTTGCGGGCATGAGCGGTGCTACTCGTGCATGTTCAGGAACGAGGCTTGTCCGTCGTGCGCGAGGAATAGCCAAGGCCAGAGGCGGCCGGCCATGGAGAGGTATACGCCTTCGCCGCAACGGCAGGACCAGGACTGGCAGTCGCCGCATCGCCTGCCCAAGCCGCCGAAACAACCTTCGAACTTAGCACAGAGCTGTCCAACACCACCGCACACTAGAA
The DNA here is from genome assembly GCA_948150665.1 of Conistra vaccinii. Lineage (NCBI taxonomy): Eukaryota > Metazoa > Arthropoda > Insecta > Lepidoptera > Noctuidae > Conistra > Conistra vaccinii. The sequence continues at coordinate 20,843,027 of OX411329.1, forward strand.
GAAGATTCTTCCTGAGTCCCAAGTCGTTGCGCAGTCCGTTCGGGCAGCGCGCGCGCCACTCGCACGACAACCACGTGCCCCTCTCCGGTAAGTCGCACTCGTATTAGCATACCCGTGGGCCGCGCGTGGAAGCCGCGGATTTGCATCGTTGCGCAAGCGGCTGCGCACGCAAGCTACACTTCATTGATGCCTTCTTGGGCAAAGTTGAAATCTCATTCATAAGCAGGCCGCGTAGCACCTCTCACTTCGATGGCCCGTTTTATGAGCTTTACGAAAACTGCGAGGATCCGCCGCGCAGTAAATAACAGTGAGTGACAGTTGCGACACGTGCGCCCACGCCGCTGCGCCGGATGTACGTAGGGGTTCCTTAAAGGACCGGTTGTCTGTCTACTGTATTTATTAGTTAAAGTATAATTCCGTACTTTTGCAACGCTGCCCGCGCAGACAGCGGGCCGGCTGTGAACATTATCTCTGTATCTGTAACATTTTCCATTTCCATTAATTATATCATTCCGGTCGACCAGATTTCTTGGGTAATTGAAATATACACTTCGTTCACAGCTGTGAGTTTCTTAATAAACTATTAGTATCAATTCGCCACGGCCCTTGCCCCTTCACGTTTGTACTTAATCTGTCGATAGCTAACGTTTCTATCTGGCGATATGAATAATGGTATCTTTTACAATTTGTAATGGTTTGTTAATGTGGCGAGGTGCAATTAATTGTCCATCGCGGTTCATTTGGGATCGCGTGAGAGAAATTTTACTTTATGACAGTGTTGATGGATGATCTAAGAATGTTCTTCATGTGGAACTGGGTACTCCTACAGGGTTGCCGGAGGAAGGTCCTCGGAACGCGGCGTGGCACAGCCTGGTGTTCAATAAGATCAGGTCACTGTGGTCCACAAACTCCTCAGTGCCGCAAGGACTCAACCAATTGACAGGCACGAAGTCTTAATTTTGCATTGGAATGTGGATTATACCGATGTTGCTCATTTAATTGCAAATGTTGGCTTAAGAATTGATTATTCCTTTGTACCGTCGTAAAGTTTTCAACCTGATTTCTGGGAATGATTTGGATACGATAGTTCGATTGAACACATTTAGAATAATTGATTGTGTTTCTTCGTATTGTATCGATTGTAACATCGATTAATGTAGAATCGATTGTTGCGGTAAATGAACACATCGGCATTCAGTCCACATTCCCGGCTCTAGCACGGTCGACGTCTGATTTTTGCACACCTTATTGCCTGTTCGCATCGCTCCGTCCGTTTGACACATAGCTTCGTATACCGGTTTTGTTTTACCATTGTTTATTTTGCATTTTGTGTGGTTTTTGAGTTTGTTTTATTTACAATTTTAACGCTTGAACGGTTTTGTGTTGAACGTTATTTGAATATTCATTTGTAAATAAGGTTTCATGTTTTAATTTTTATGTTATATGCACATTTATGATATGCTAACTTTAGTCATGTATCTGCACAAAAATGTATAATTAAGTGTGATTAATTTCATTAATCGATATTTTTGTAATCGATTCATTGATTCGATTTAATAACATCACATTAATCGTTTGTATAAATGTAACCTTCACGCATGCGTCATCATGAACCTATATAATACTCGATGAATGAAGACATGAACAATCGATTCTTTGATCGAGATAAAGAATTGGTGACAAAAGTAACATCGATTTATGGGTGAGATGTGCTTTACTGATTAAAGATTTTCATTGGCCATGTGAGATTTATATCAAAGATTATTAAGTACTTTTAAATTACGGATGTAAAATTTGAAAAGGAATCGATGAAAAGCAATGATAGGTGAATCTAACATCAATTGATGTTTTATAACTCAATTAAGTACTAGAGAAATTACTAGCAGCTAAGTAAGGAATAGAAAGGCCAGTAAAAACGATTTCTCACAATTATACCTAAATAAGATGTAGTGATTTTACGATTTACTAGTAATTTTCTGATTTTCTCCAGTTTCTTCATAATAGTAAAGTATACCTACAATTTAAATTAATTATGTATGTCGATCCTTATGGGGACAGTTGTAAAGTTAATGAAATTTTCGATGACTATGTGTTTGTTCAATGAATCTGCCTAGCCTTTTCCCAACTATGTTGGGATCGGCTTACAGTCTAACCGTATGCAGTTGAATACTAGTATTTTACATGGAACAACTGCTGCATGGTTCAATAAAAATCATTAAATACAAATTTTGTCTATGTTTACTAAGAAAAACTATAAAATTATTATTTAATGGTAGCAGTTAAACATCTTTTATAAAGTATCCAATCAATTCTACTAATATGGTTGTCTCCAACCAGGCGATTTATGAGTTCCAATTTGAAACGTACGGATGCTGGTGAAATTCCAGGCACTAAAGACTTAGTAACTTCAAGTCCAGGAAACGGGCACACATAACTATAAAACGTAGAAAATGTTCTAGGTGAACATAACCTCAAAATGACTTAAACTTAAAACATATTTCATAATCTATCACTAGACTTTAATGCAATAGCGTAAGGGTTCATAGGTTTGATTCCTAGGATAGGAAAACTGTTATTTATTAATAGTAATAGTATATTTATTTATGAGAATATAGTTACAGAGATGTTACATGTCAAGGTTTTGATTCGTTTATGATCAGTAATGATCACACATTGAATTTATATAGATATTGAATTAAATAAATAGGGATAGCATTCAAATGGCAAATTAGTCAAAAATTAGATATATAAATGTCAAAAAGATTTAGTTTAGTCAAAGAGACAACGAAGCGGATAATATTATAATTATTTCTAATATTGAATTTTTCTATCAGGAATATCTCAGTAGCCTCGTTAGTGTACTGGTCGCAAGTGATTGCTAGTGAGGGCTCTGCTGGGTTAAATTCCCAGATTTTAGAAAAAGTATTGGATTTTCTATTATGTATATATCAATAGCAGCCGGGGTCTGAATTAATAGTCAGTTCATGACATATGGCCGCATCTACATCGCCAAATACAAATTACGCATCACATTGACGTCACGCAAAATCCTGCATCGCGCAAGCAGCGTTTACCGCGCGTCTAGCATATATACAACGTCCCGACATCAATTGGCATGCACTTGCCCATCAGACACAACACCCGTCTGGTCGGAGGATTCTCCTTTTTCTATGGAGAATGAGTGAACTTTATTCCCTGTTCCTCATATAGGCTCGCCTTCTATTACAAATACACCTCCACCTCAGAAAATACAAGAGTGAAGTTATATAGTTAAATCCAAATCAACAACCCAGTATTACCAGACAACAAAATAACTATTTCCAGTGGGTAGTACTATGACGCTACATTTTACTACGTAGGCTGTAGAGCTGCGCAGGAGTCGCCTTGTCACCAAAAGAAACGACTGAGGGCGGGTCCTTGTTAAATCGGAACAAGTATTGCTAATCTATATAACTTAGTTAATATTGGCCTTAGTTTGTACACTCACGGAACGATAGGGTTAAGCAACTTCTAAATTCATTCGGTACTTTCTAAGTTTGCGGATCGATGTCACCTTTCAACTACATATCTAACGTTGTAGATAAGTCTAGTTAAAAGTACCTAGTTAGTGTAGTTTAATCTGAGCTAAGAACAAGTTATGTAAACTCAATTACTTTACCTAACGTTGTGTATTGGAGGAAAAATAGCCTCTTCCAAGTTGTGCCACACAACACCCGGTTTTCTGTGTATTACAGTCAGTCTGCTCCCACCGTTTTCTGAAGGTCGTCGGTCTCTTTAGTCGAAGAACGACCTACGCCAAGTCTACCGATTTGCGGTATTCATTCAAGGACTCGTTTGCTTCAACAGCCATCGGTCCTTCAACATTGCCAACCTTGAGATGCTTAACCTTTTTATTCCGCGACTGTACTTCATAGTTCATATTCACAGTATGGCTTCTGTCAATGTAAACGTTAGTATAAGTTAAAGTTATTATAGTGTAGGTGATATTGATTTTATAATGTTTTGTTATTGGATTAGACAATCTGGCGTTGTCGTTTACTTCATTATGTCAGGCTGCTGTGAACAATCATTGGGATAATCATCAGGCTTGGCAGACCGGTTGGTGATTGTTGTTTGTTTATGTCTTAATTAATTAATTCCTTGTTGTTTATTAAACTGCTAGGTAGCTATCTCGGCGGACAAAGAATATACCTATTATAATTACTTTGTAAAGACGCTGTGACTATATTAATGATTACATTCATATTTTTTTTAAATTATGGTCTTGCAGGGTATCACTCGCTTAGAATTCATAATTATGTTCCTACTACTCTTACTCCTTCTCTCGGTGAGAGGGAGTGGGCCGTAATCCACCACGCAGGCCTAGTGATGGGTCGGGAGAATATTCTCACCCGGAGAATATTCTCGGATCGAGAATGTTCTGCAATATTCTGGAATATTCTTTTCGACGGAGAATATACGAGAATTTAAAAATGGAAGTAAAATTGCTAAATTTTATTACAATATACTTTGATTTCAAGGTCTCAAGTAAACATCTTTTGTTGTTAATTTATACTTTATTTGAAAAAACGTTACTGTATTAAGTTTCGGACTGGAAATGGTGCCGATTCTCTTGTACACTAGACTAAACTAACTAAACTATCACTAAAATTCCTTACTTTTGGCTATGAGAATCTTAAAGCAATTCTGACAAAAAAAAAATCTTAATTAAAAAAATATTTTGACACAAAAAAAATTGAATTTGACAATCGCGTGACGACTCCACGTGGTACTTGTTTGCTTTACTTCGTGAATTTTTTTAGAGCCGTAGGTGCGCAGGGTGGCAGCCTCGACGTGTTTTATATGGAATTTTTCACTTTTTGTATGGAAAATATGAAAAATTATTACCAACATGTCAGGTGATAGGGGTTTAAGGGTTTCCTAAAGGGGGTCGAAAATTTCATTATTTTTGCGATAGGACGCACCATTCTCGAGATATAAGCAAAAAAAAAAAAAAATTGTACTGTTTTTGTACTGAAGTCGAAGTGTTGGTGTAAATTTTAGTTCATGCCAACAAATTTTATTCCACTCGTTTTTAATCGCGTCACATTTAGACAGATACACTAAATTTATATGGTGAAAAACGTCAAATTCATAATAGCAAAATTGCCATTTGCACTAAACTGCTATCTCAGTGCAATCTTAGTGCTGTCAAACTAAAATATAGTTAATAAGTTGTGTCACTTTAGTCTATTTCAGAATGAGAAATCCTCGTTTGACAGGACTAAACTAAATTTTAGTGATTTTTAGTCTAGTTTAGACGCATTTGTACACCGAACTAAACTGTCACTAAAATTCCCTACTTTTGGCTATAATCTTAAAGCTATTCTGACAAAAAAAAACTCTTAATTAAAAAAATATTTTGACACATCTAAAATCGAATTTGAAAATCACGTGACGACTCCACATGGTACTTGTTTACTCTACCCTGTGAATTTTTTTAGAGCCGGAGGCGCGCAGGGGGCGCAGCCTCGACGAGTTTTATATGGAATTTTTCACTTTTTGTATGAAAAATATGAAAAATTATTACCAACATGTTGGGATATAGGGGTTTAAGGGTTTCCCAAAGGGTGTCGAAAATTTCATTATTTTTGCGATAGGACGCACCATTTTCAAGATATAAGCAAAAAAAAAAAAATACAGTGCTGTTTTTGTACTGAAGTCGAAGTGTTGGTGTGAGTGCATGCCAACTAATTTTTATTCTATCTTTATAATTATAAACCCTAACTTTATATCTTTATCTTTATAAAACCCTTTAAACCCCCAAAACTCAACATGTAGGTAATATTTTTTTATATTTTCCATACAAAAAGTGAAAAATTCTATATCAAAACACGTCGACGCTGCCCTCCTGCGCGCCTCCGGCTCTAAAAAAATTCCCAAGGGAGGGCAAACAAGTACCACATGGTGTCGCGATTGTCAAATTCGATTTTAGTTGCGTCAAAATTATTTTTAATTGTTATTTTGTTTTTAATTATTTGCACCATAAACCTTTCTTATAATGTTGTTTTCTTATTCATTTTATTAATGCTGATGATTTTAAACTCATAAAGTTCGTATTAATACAGAAATCGTACTTTAACATTACTACCATACGAAATTTAAGAGAATTTATGAGAATTTTCTCGGAAATATTCTCGGGAATGTTCTCGCTCAGGAGAATTTACTGAGAATTTAAGTTGTGGTGTAGTTTATTTTAAACTCAAACTTCGTAAAACGTTCAAATGCGCTAAAAACTATTACTCTAAAAAAAAACCGATTCAATAAAGTCATCCAATTTTTAAATTCTCGTAAATTCCCTACCAAAAGAATGTTCTCGAGAACTTAACAGCAAAGTTCTCGCAAGGAGAATATTCTCGAGAATTGCCCATCACTACGCAGGCCCAATGCGGGTTGGTAGATGTCACATATCTTTGAATTTTTGGTTCTAGGACATGCCGGTTTCCTCACGATGTTTTCCTTCACCGTTTTGAGAGTAGTGGTGATGAAATAATAAGATGCGGCCGTTACCACTGGGCCACCACCAGCTCTCTAAGAATTAACTCTTCTTTAATAATCATCGTAAAAGGGGACTACTTCTGTCATTATGCTCTATTCAACAGTATCTATATTAATTTCTATTGCTAATATCTTGTCGCGAGATACAACCCACTTGATTACGGCATTTTCGCCTCTAAAATCATTTGCTGTAAGCGTTTTATGAAGAAGTATATTAGATAAGGTCATTGGTGACAAAAGTCTCACTACTCAAACCAACCCACTTACACCTTCAGAGGACATGGCCGTTGTCCAACACATTCGTTGAATGGCGTCTGTGTTCCTTTCCACATATAACCCGTCTGCCATCAAAGCAAGAGTGATCAGGCATCTTCTGGGCACGCTCGTTTCATTATAGACCTTATCCATCGCTTTCCATCAGGTGAGATCGAGGTCAAGAGCTGAACCAAAAACAAATAATTCGATTTTGATTGATCCTCTTGTTTCTCTTTTCATAGATCAATGATGATAAAGATTGTGTTTTTAATAACATGTGTTCAGGTTGCGTATGACTCAGTTCTTGGTAGCACCATTGACACACAATACTGGACGTCCTGTAAACAACAATGTAACTGGACTCGGAGTTGTTATCCGACTTGGTGAAAGACGAGTCATGTTTTGTTCAGCATTTAATTATTCTGATGGCTTTTTTTTTGTTCTTTAGTGGTTAAGAATCTCCTCTAATTTCATAATTAATTGTTAGTCCGGGACAGTTTTATAATTTGTAAAGATCAGACGGCATTAAAGATTAAACCATTGCCTAAAAATACAGTCCACTCTTTAAATTGCTCCCCGCGCTAACATTGGTAGAATCTAGGCTAAAAGAGAGAAATAAATAGATTTTCGGAGGCTGTCTCCTAGCACCCTAATTGCATTAACATTGACAGTTCAACAACATTCATTGCGTTATTTACGTTGCGTTGTTGAGCAGACAAATTCGAACATTGTGAAGCAATGGATTAGCATCTTTTTTTTTTTTTTTTGGCGTGGGAAATCATCATATAACTTCTACTGCTCTGAGCTGAGCGGAAAGGCGTGTCAGACTCTTACTGACTAAAACCCACACGTGTTCCTTCAGTTGCGTGTACGTTGCCAGGGGCCACGGTAGCCCGTTATGACTTTCCCGCAACCCCGGAGGCATCGGCCCTAGACTGACGGAGACGGACTCCGTCAGTTGTGCTGACATCTTTTTGAGGCGCGCGTGGAACACAACGCACCGTCGATATTGGACGGCGAGCTACCCATTGGCGTACGGTGGTCGGTGGTCGGAAATAGGCATCGCTGCTCATACCCTCAGTTAATGAAGTGTAAAGTCCACTACCACACGATTCATCGCTTCCGTCGTGTCCTCCGTGTGAAGCGCCTTATTGTGCGATCATGTTTCTGACATGTTTGGGTTCAGGTGTTGTTGTGTTTACCAGAGGTGACCCCTGTGCTTTAATTATGTGGTGTTGTTGCGGTTAATTACCGTTAATTTAAAAATGGCGAGTAGCTTGACTTTTATGATTACTAGGGTGAAATAATATATCAGCGTTTTGTAAAAATCTCACCGTGGAAACTTGGATGAAATTAGCTGTCTGAAGCTGTCACTCTATCTAAAGCGATTTATACTTAGAATTTCTAAGGATTTATACTTTTGACTTAAAGTTGAAATTCATTTCACCTCAAGTTCACGGTGAAATTTTACAAAATAAATTATCGGCTGTATTCTCTCCGTCGGCTGTATTGCTCGTGGCTAAGTAATACCAGCCGCACGGGTCAATTCATCAGGTTAAGCTACGCTTACCGGGGTCGGTCAGTGGATGGGCGACCACCTTTACATACCGAGACTCCTCCGTGGCTCGGAAAGCACGTTAAGCCGTTGGTCCCGGCTGTCATTCCTGGAGCTTTAACAGTCGTTACGAGTGGTCAGAAACCCGAAAGTCTGACAACCAGTCTTACAAAGAGGTATAGTAATACCCAGTTACTGGGTTGTAGAAATCAGATAGGCTGACGCTCCAGGTATAATACTGGTATTCAGCAGCATGCAGTTAGATTGAAAACCGACCCCAACATAGTTGGGAAAAGGCTAAGCCAATTGATTAACTGTCTCACGTTATTGAATTTATATTTTTTCATTATTATTTAGAAACGCTGCCAAATCAAATCAAATCAAATTTATTCGTAAATGTAGGTATCAATACAATGGGATGTTAGGTCAGGTCACTACATTTTACTCGAGAGCATACAAATAATAATAGAGTTAGTGGTGTCGAAACAACAGACACATTTAAAATTAAATAAGACCATATACACAGACCATTTTAAATGTAGGTTGTCATACCAAAGACACAGTCTCCTTTCTTCATTAGTATATTCCATTAATACAGAATATTTTATTTCACATAAACCTACCTAGGCACTTATGAAACGTTAGAACGTGAACGGTTCCAATTGGTCTCTGCCTATGGAGAAGAGCCAGCAAGAAACTCCACCTAAGCCTCAGTTCCATAGCTAGTCCTTCCTTGTATTCAGGTTTTATACAGAGTCCTTGTGTGACCCTTACTCTAATCCACGATAAGTTAATACGAGCCCAAATTACCAACTTCACCTGACCAAATCGCTTATGTAGCATTGCGTCTATCTAACCAGTAACCTTGGCAATGCTCGCTTGAACAAGTTGCGTAACCACCATGCTGCACCGGTTCGTTAATCTTCCAAAACACAATGAGTGTCAGGGTTATAGCTATTTTTACTGCTCCAATAACAATATGTTCGCTTTAGTAGCCTTTCGCTAACATCGTAATATATGCGTTCATTGTTATACAGAATTGAGATTTAGAACCCACGATATCCATTCAAACTTAGATTAGGTCTGTATTGGATTAGGTGCTAATTTGATCTCCGGATATGTGTATCAAACATTTAAATTCGAATCGCTTCTATACGACTTGGTTGTAACCTGTTGTAACCTACGGGCTACGCCAAACACTTTGTCTGAAAAAACCTGCGAACTACAACAGATTTGTCATCTATGAGTCTATGACATTTGTACGCATAACGTGGGTTGGGACAATGAAAGTGTGAAACTGTATAGTTTAGTGTTGAAAATTCCTTTTTAATATACAAACATTGCTCGTCTATTTCCTCTGATATTGTAACATCTCCATCATCGGACCAATTAACGCTAGCATTCGAACATAACCTCACAAAATTTTACGTAACATTGCGTATCAAACGTGTAACCTTGGCAATGTTCACATCAACAGCTTGTATGTAATGAAATGTTACATCTAGAATGTACTGTAATATTACAACAATTATGTCACTCATACCGTGAATTGGGTACAGTGAAGAGTCATGGTCATCATTTGGTTGATTCAAAAGGTCATTGATAAAGAACAGGGTTACTTTGAACTTCGAAGTTAGGTGTGTCAACTTTAGGGTTAGACATATAAGTATGTTTCTAATTTAAATATTTCTGAAGTTTTATAAAACTGGCGATTTGTCTGACTGACATATTTTAGTAGAATTAGGATGTATATACTCTATGTTAAGGCTTACTTCGGCAAAGGCTTGACAAAATTGTTAATACAAAAGGCAATTTATGTTATAATATTATTATAACATTGACAATAAATCCTTTCATTGAATAAAAATAATTATCATTTCGAATCTGAATCTGCGCTAAGCCGTAGAAAGAAACTAAATGTCTTAATAAGCCAGGAATCCTCCCACTATTCAATCCAGATTCCCACTCCCAGATATTCAGTATCACTATAACAAATCAATATTTATGCACACAATTACGTTCTTACAGACCTTAAGCTCAATGACTCTACGGGAACCAGCTTATAAAACGTGGGAGTCGATAGTTTTTATCGACATCCCGAGTTCCCAACCACAACCCATCCCTATTGATCAATGAATCAGAAGGAAGTGGTGGCCGTTTTTGCTGGTATAAGACTAGGCATCCATGTTGTGTTGGGAATCTGTTATGAGGATCAATAGTTGTCTGTGTGTTATGAACTTATGTTAGACGAACTGTCGCACATGTTTTTAGTTAAGGTCTAGACTAAACGATGGCAGATTTAGAACTGGCTGATTTCTAGAGCGTCAAAAAATTTGGGGCTAACTCGACATCGTCTGGTCTTGCTTTTTTTTTCTGTCCCAGATTTCGCGATAGAATCAAGAAAATATCATCCTTGATGAATGACTGAAGAATTACTTTGAAGTATAAAGGATTTGTGTGCTTCTAAAAATCCTTTTCTCGCCGTTTCGTCTTTCACACAGACATGACATCACGCCATGATCCCCGAAGAGTAAGGCAGAGGTGTATCGTCTTTCGTTATTAATAAATATAATGAGATAATTAATTAAATAATGTGCTGCTTTTTGAAGCAAAATCCACATTTTTCTTGATCAGATTTAAAAGAAAGTTCAATCAGAGTTGCGTAGCCACTTTTTCTGTTATGACGTTCCAAGCTCAATAATAAATCCATTGTACCATAAGATCACTGACAGATGTACTCCACAATCATAATGACTGATGCGATCATTTAATTCATGAACGCATTGAATGAGTGAACTAATTGATTCTATTCGATCATGTTGTTTTAATCATTTGAATTGATTACTTGTGCTTCTTTTATCATTTGATGATCAATTGTTAGATATATTTTTTTTTTCCTTTATTGTATCTATGATTATAATCTAGGCTACTGTGAGCAGGTCTGCTACTTTTTCTAGACCAGCGGGGTAATTGCTTTTTACACTAACAGTAGCGAAGGCTTCTATTTTGACAGTTTATCAACATTCATTGCCTTATTTACGTTGTTGAGCAGACAAATTTTTCGAACATGTGAAGCAATGGAATAGCTATACAATATCCTTCAAAATCATTCAGATTTTGATTGGAAGTGTGTTACGCATTGAAGTTAAGGTTTTCTGATAATTATGGGTAGTCCATGCCTGCTGCGATTAACAGGATTACGTTGACCATGCTCAAGAATTATGGCCTTAAGCAACTTTTTACTCTCAAAGGCATCACTATCATTCATTCATCATTTTATCTCATAAGTTAGTTTTAAAAGTTAGGGGAGCTCGTGACTAAGTAATAACAGCCACACGGGTCGGCCGGGGTTGGTCCGTGGATAGGTGAACTTCTTTACATACCGAGACTCCTCCGTGCCTCGGAAAGCTCGCAAGCAAGTCCTGGCTGTCATTTATTTATTTAAACTTTTCGCACACAAAAAAAAGGTACAAAGGCGGACTTAATGTCATTCGTGGATTTTTGACAGTCTACGGGTCAGAAGCCCGAAAAACAATCAGTCTTACCAAGGGGTATCGTATTACCCAGTGACTGGGCTGTGGAGGTCAGATGGGCAGTCGGTCCATGTAAAATACTAGTATTCAGCTGCCTCCGATTGGACCCGAAGCCGACCCCAACATAGTTGGGAAGGCTAGGTAGATTGAGGCTGATAAGTTAGTTACTCCCCCTACCGGAAATCACGCAGTATAAAAATGTCAGGAAGATATTTTAAAATTAATAAATTAGAAGATAAGTAAATAAACTATAAAAGCTACTTTCTCAGTCTCTGTAGTCTGTATTAAAGTGACCATACATGGTAGTCACAATACTTTGAATAATTTGACATTTGAAAAGAGAATCTTACTTCATAACAATGTCCCATTCTTTGATTGTGGCCACGAAGCAAGCGACACTGGAGAAAACTTTTATTTAAAAAAAAACATGTCCACTTTTTTTCGAGTAGTAAAATTAGGCTAAATGAACGGGCCAGTATCATTGTGCTAATATATGTTTCTTTTGGGTACGTAAAACCCAGGAATTATTATAAACAATCATTAACCACGATCACGGTAAAATTATATGACTTCAAAAAGGACATTATTGCAGTCTATAAGATGTCAGATTCAGTGGACATTTACAAGCTTATATGTTAATTTACAATGATGCAATGCAATGTCGTACGTATGTAGAGCTACAATATTGACCTTTCACGCTAGTTTTGAGCTGACAAATGCCAAGCATTCTCCAAAGAAGCTGGCATTTTGTTAAATGTCTTCATTTACGAACGAAACGAATTAAAATGAAGATATTTGAATAGACTCATTAATTTATCTTATGGTTTACGCCAATGTTCGTTGACAACTCAATTCAAAATAACGTTATTAGCTGTTTAAATATGTAGTTACGGTAATAACTTATGTGTAATAAATATTGTGTGGTAGAGGAATAATTATTTTGAATAAATATGGCCCACTTCTCAAACGTAACTGAATTTGAAATCACCGTCATTTTTAATGCTGTTTACTGTCCCTTCAAGGCATATTTATTTGTAGCCTTAAAAACTTATGAATATTAAGAATTTAGGGAATATTCTCTCATAGCATTAAAGGGGGCTTGCAGAAAACTACTGTCTCATGGAAACTTTACCTGAAGATTGAAATTAGCAAAGGCGGTGCGACGCCATCTTAAGCATTTCATTTGCACACCTGTTACTAATATAATTGTGATTTGTGTCCCATTTGATTTATACTTTAAAGCACATTAACTCAGATCCCCATAAACAAAACAACAACAGAAATTAGTCTACGAAAAAAAAAATCGGGAGTCTTTGGGGACTGCCGATATAAGTGAAAACTAAGTAACTTGTGAATTGTATCGTTGAGCTATTAGATTATTATTTTGATTCTCGCGTTGATGTCTTTGTTTGATACATATAGCTCGTGGAAAGCGTTCGGTAACGATGACGCAAGTTTAACGCTTTTTGTTCACCCAAAAAGTACACACATACGATCACAGTATCTAATAGCTCATGGAAAGCGTTCGGTGACGATGACGTGAGTTCCATGATTTTTGTTCACCCAAAAAGTGCTCAACGCGCCTTAAAAAGCTTTCACTTAAAAAATTGTCATAAAATAAACCACTAAAACCCAAATCGTTGCTTTCACGGCCCAACAGTAACCGTATCGAGTTCTGATCTCGGAACTGCGACGTTCCCACGCCTGCGCTTCCGCACCTGTTGAGGATCTCGACTTACACAGGACACCAACACGACCGACATCGGTTGCTTGTATTCGGTTAACAGGATTAGTAGAAAATAATGTAAAACAAAAGAATATTTTATTTATTGGCCGAATATAAAGATGACAATGATAATTACGGGACACCAACACCACAACACATCCGAAGTTGGTATAATCAACATTTTTTCTTTCTTTTCTTCTTTCTTTCTATTAGACAGATTGGGCTGATCGCAAGCTACCCAACCTTTCACTGCGCTTGCCGTATATTTGGGGAGATTTCAGCTGGGGAGTTTGTTGTGCTGCTTCTTGTTCCCAGCTAAATCCATTCCGGGGCAGTGGTCCAACTGCTCTGTACAACTAGTTCTAGGAAGTGTTGCAGGGGACTGTCATATGTAATTTTGACGTTCAAAAACTTGCTGATTTAGGCTAACTTCAATAAAGGATTTCTGATTTTGATTTAACGCTCTACGTAGGCGTATAAGAAAACTTGAGCCTACTAAATGCATTCACCGTACAAAGTATTTCACATTATATCTACGGACAAAATGCCAAGAAAACTCATATTTTCTCTAACCCTTAAAAAACACATCTCTCAAACGATTGCCACTAAAGAAACGTTCTCAACCGCTTCGTGTGTTAATTTCGTTCCGCTTCCTGTGATAACAATTTCGTTTTTAACACACAATGGAGAAAAAGTCTCTTACTTACCAAGAGCTCTTAATACCGAACGTGGTGGCGCTTCATCAATCTCTAAAATGTCATGGGAAATGTGGAAACAAAGGATATGTATAAAACAGTGTAGGAGGTAAAGATCTTATTGTAAGAAGTGTATGATAAAAATATTAGTCTGGACTCACACATTATTTACGATTATAGAGGTATGAGGAACAGACAGGGTGTAAAGTTCACTCATCCTCTATAGAAAACGGAGGGTTCTCCGACCGGTGTTGTGTCTGGTGGGTGCCCGACGATTGAGGTTGGGACGTTGTATATATGCTAGTCGCGCGGTAAACATTGCTTGCGCGATGCAGGATTTTGCGTGACATCAGTGTGATGCATAGTTTGCGTGACACGATGTAGACCACCCAATTGTAATTAAGCAGACAAAAGAATCCTTTGATTTACATTAAGTTAAAAAAAAAATTGTTAACAAAAGGGAGTTTTTATCCATACGGATATTTTCATTTTCATTTTAAACTAGCTGACCAGTGCCCACTTCAGGGCGGTAAACATAAATCCTATCCTAGCCTATGACACTCACAAATAACGTGGCTTTCTATTGGTAAAATAATTTTGAAAATCGGTTCATTAGATCCAGAGATACAACCCTACAACTTCACGTAGTTTACCTCTTTATAATATTAGTATAGACAAAGGTTTCTAAATATTATGTAACAGAAATAGAATCATTGACTAGGCATCTTCACCAGACCACGACTTTGTGATGAGAAACTCCTCCTTTTTTCTATGTTGGGGTCAGCTTCCAGTGTAACAGGACGCAGCTATTTTACATGGAGTGACTGCCTATCTGATTTCCACAACCCAGTTACTGGGTAGCAATATCCTTTGATAAGACTGGTTGTTAGACTTTCAGGCTTCTGACTACCTTACGTGGACCTGATTTTTTATAATCTTCCATTTCACTTTGATCAGATAAATCTGTTAAGGGTGTTTCTTTTTGGAAAGTTTAATATACTTATGCGGGCCATAGACGTTCAAATAATTTGATCAAACAGGCTGATTTGTCTAATAGAAATACGAAAATTCATATTTCTTCATGCCATTTGACAACTCATTAGATCAAATTTTCCCACAGACATTCATGGCAATATGATAAAACTGTTTGAACCAGCCTGTTTGATCAAATTACTTGAACGTCTATGGCCCGCAGGTACATAAATGCCGTGAAAAATTCTTGACTGAGTTATTCCATCCAATGATGTGTGAATATCTACAGATTCTACAACTATCACCATGTTTATGAATACTTATTTGTTTTTTATATGTGTGTGTAATATTACTGCACGGTTATTGTATGCATGGAGTTCACATTATTATGATTTGATTTTTGTTCCATTTATCTGATCGTGTTTTGTTCGCGTTTAATTGAAAGCTTGTGAAAACCGGCATGTAATATATGGAAAACATCTCTTTGTGTTTGAGTTTTTATTTGCTGTAATTGTACACTTTGTATATTTTTGCACCTAGATGTTAGAATTGTCAATAGCTTATCAACTGGAAATAATCTGTTGTGAATTCAATTATGTGTAAATAGTTACTTGTATATGAAATGTCTGTAAACTTTTTTATGAGTTTTCATTGAAGAATATGTCAGGCGTCCCTAGATGGCGCCACGACAGTAATAATAAGAGAGTGCGTACCTACTATCATAATTTTATTTTAGACCTGCTGCTCTCCTCATAAAAAGATATACAATTAATCTGCAGTTAAATAAACACAGACAGATAATTATTTAATTATTGTAGTTAATCTAGATTTTAAGATAATATCAACAACACCATCGATAGCTCAATTTTGGTGTATTTTACCATACAAAATACACCAAAATCTCACCATCTTCCTAATCTCCTTCACAGATGACGAAGGCGGTCACATCAAGCAGGCAGGCTACGAGTCCAGACGACAGAATGACCTGTACATGCGCCTGGGCTTACTGCTGGGCGAACGCCGCGGAGCCAGGAATAAGGCTAGAGACAGCTGCACTTCGCTCGCTTCTCTTGACGCGCATACGCTGGCTTCACATAATACGAGTCCTGTAAGTATTTACTTTCTTCTTCGTTTCGCTCTTGACAGAGCGGTCGTGGTCACAATGAACTGTGTTCAATCGCAGGTGTAGTCATTGTGAGGCGGACAACGATCTCCTTCCATCTGGTTCTGTTACATGACAGTTTGGCGCATTCATTAACAGGGCCTCCAACTGCAGATTTTATTTGATCGGTCCACCTCATCGGTGACCTCCCGCGTGGCTTATTACCTTCACTCTGCCCTGCACCTCTAGACGCTCTATGGAGTCATTATTCCGCCTGGAGACATGACCAAAAAACTTCAGTATTCGAAACTGTACTACTGTAGTACTTAGCTACCTACTTAGAAATTTATTTGTGCAACTGTCAAATAAAAACAAACCTTTGGTAATGCATGACCCTATTCAAAAGACCACACAAGCAATTAGAATTTTGGTTTCATTACAAATTTACCACGCCGCCGAACCCTTCAATCTTTCACATGAAATAGATCTAATCTTCGTTGGACAGTATTTAGCATAGGCCCAAAAAGGCAATGGTACTTTCTTCACATGAGTCATTTTTCAGCAGAAGCTAGTAGACTACAATGCATGGTGATGCTGCAGCGTTTTACAAGCCTTCTTACCATCGCTTGTCTCCAATTAAGACTCGTTCTTTGCCACCTTTGTACTAACTGTAATAACCCTTTTGTTTCAGGTATCAACCCTCACCGGTTCCTCAGAGGTGGAGGTAGCAACGCCTCTGGGTCGGGACTCCCTGGGCTCTCTGGCGTCCATGTCATTATCTGCAGCCAGCAACTGCTCTTCATCCAGTCCTGGGAGTAGAAGGCATTCTGTTAACAGTAAGTCACCACCAGAATAATTTCACGTCTAGACTGGGATTTTTTACATTGTAAAGATCAATGATTTTATCACTACGAGGAATGCCGTACATACGGCGTCCCATACGGTAGTCAATACCTATAGAGGTATTGACTAGCCACTGACTTCGCAGAGACATTTACATGAATATAACTAAAGTATCGTGAATGCAATTTAAATACAACATTTCGGAACTAGCCCTCTCTCTCTCTCGTATTAAACCCTTATTCTGTATTCACCCAAAGCCGAAAATACGACTACTCCATTGCCCGACACATTAGCTACTGCTCAGGTATTGATAATTTTGAGGATGTTTAACTGTCAATGGGTAGCCCATTCTTTTATTTTCTGAGCCTGCCGAACGAAAGGATTCATTAGTAATCTCCACTTGTCAAAAGCTCTGGCAGATCTAATTAGTCAAATGAGTTCGCTTTCTATCTATCCTCATTAGGCCCTCGAAGATTGAAGTGGTCAGTCATTAAGATACCACGCCCTATGGGCCTTACGGCTGCCGATAACAACTGCTCCAAAGGAATTGTTATTAGCTTTTGACACGAGAACCACTGATAGAGTCCCTGCCTTTATTTCGTTTATGCCAGCACTATAAATAGATTGATTCATTCGAAACAACTCTGGGCAGATAGGAACTAAGCCTTGACCAATTGCATTAATCTGACTGTGAAATCCCATATTCTAAAGCTATACTTATAGAAAAACTTGTTAGTTTATGACCTGTCCACTAGCTCCGGATAAGTTTAGTATAAAATATCTGGCATTTTGCTCGATTAACTTAATTTATCAGATTGTTAGTGCGTAGTCAGAAAACTGCAATTTTAGGAAGTACATAGATGACTATTCCCAGTCGAATCAGAAACGCAGACTGGATTACAGTGCGAACAAAGATCTTCATTATAGTCACTATGTTGTGTCTCTGTCCCACACTATATGAATTCTCCTAAATCAGCACTAATAAAGCTATATTTTCTTTCTAGCACTCCAAAGTGGTAGATCAGACGAACTAACACGAATGTCCAGCGGCTTCTTCAAAACAAGAAAAACGGCTGCCAGACGCTCAGCCAGGGTCAACAGCAAGCAATCATCAACATCATCAGAAATCAAAAAAGGTTCATTGTTATACCAAATTAATATTTTTTCTTTAACCTTATTGAATCAGCAAAAAGTGCGGAAGATTTTATTATAAGCTCTCGAAATTATTTTTCGCGTAATTAGATTTGTAATTAAACATTGTCCAAGTTTGAAAGCTTCTGATGCAGAAATTGGGTTTAGATTATACTGTGTGGCCGACACAGAAATTGGCAATGAATTGCATTTTATTTGAGAATATAAGTATGTATGCAAATGTGCACGTATTTTAGAAGCTTACTACGATAAGCCTCTTAGCGAATTTGATAAATGTGACACTAAGAGTATTGAGCTAGAATAAAACAGGAAACCTCGCCAATAAACTAAGAAATTATCCGTGGCAGATTCGTTTTATACATGATCAACTAAACTTATTTGAATACTAACGAGATAGTAAATGCTGCTTTGACTTCAGTTTCATTAGAAACTGCATAACATATAATATTAGAATTAATATCCTATCGTGCGCACAAGAGAAGCTGAAGATGCAAAAAGCTAGAATTTCTAATTCCTATTTTCCTTACAGTGCATCCATCACCACAACTGACATTACGGCCACTGTTCTTCGAAGTACCTTCAACAGACAACCAGACGTACTTTTCAGGAAGACAATGGCTGATGAGGGACATGGAGAAGGCCCTGGATTCTAGTGCTTCAGGTTTGTCTTGCTATTTTTAAGGATACACCATCAGTTAGTAAATTGTAATTTCTCAAACCTTTAGCCATTTTTTCTATCACCTCAACTTTAACATTCAACAGTTGACTCTACAACTAATATCTGTCAGGCTTTAATTGTAATTATCCATGAAAAGATTCATTTGATTAACCATTTTATTTTTTTACAATTGAATTGTTAAGTCCCTGGAGCCTGGAGTCTAGAGTTGTGCCCCCTTGATGGCAATAGGCATTGAGGTTCAATGTTAACTAGAGCAAACTCCGCGAACAAAATTTTTGGCCAACGTTTTGTTGTCCGGGATAACAACCGACTCAGTCTACTACGTGAATACATCGTGGTTATCACATTCGACATCCGCGGGGACCACATCTTTTGTTTATAATAGCTTCTTTATTTAACTTTAACCCGCAATGGCAATAGGCTTGCCCCCTATTACATGGGACTTAAACATAATTGGCGAAATGTCTAACTGTGTCTCTGTTTAACCCTCCGGGGAATGGACAGGCGTAATGACAAGTAATTCAACTTTCTCTTCATTTTTCTCGTCTTCAGGTATCATAGTATCCGGCTGTCCTGGCACAGGCAAGACAGCCCTCATCCTCCAACTGGTAGAATACTCCTGCTTCGGTAGAAAGAGGAACTGCGAGTATGAGGAGCTGAGGGAGCAGTCAGACATCAGGGAGATGCTGCCAGAAGAGCTGACCATCGGCATGTTTACCCACCTGGCATCGCATGTCGTCGCTTATCATTTTTGTCAGGTAAAACCAAAATCCAAAAAAATATAGCACCAGTAACACTTAACCATTTTGTCAAAATGTTTCCAGAGTTTTTAATAATTAATAACTGCTCTGTAATCTCGTCACGGAACCATGTCGATGAAATATTATTTATTTATTAGTCTTATGGTCGGACAAACATAGTGATGAAATATAATGACCGACATTTGTTTATCATGATTCTCATTCACAATTATTTTCTTTCAGGCCGATAACAACAGTACCTGCCTCGTGGGTGAATTCGTACACTCTCTCGCAGCACAGCTCTGCCAAGCACCTAGACTTCAAGCCTACAGGGAATACCTCCTCAGCGAGCCACACCTACTCGCCTGTTTATCTCTCAAGGAATGCATCGCAGACCCAGACTTAGCCTTCATGAGGGGCATCATTGAACCTCTTATCAACTTGAGGAGGAGTGGGAGTATAGACTCTTCAAACAGCATTATTCTCGTTGACGGTCTTTGTGAAGCTGAATACCACCGACCCGATCACGGGTACACCATCGCATCGTTCATAGCAAGGCATGTACCAGAAATGCCTTCATGGCTCAAAGTGATCGCTACTGTAAGGACACAATTTCTGGAACTGTCAAAACAGCTGCCCTACACAAGACTAAGTCTGGATGAGTCGGACAATGTTCACAAAGATCTCCTGGAGTATTTCAACACAAGACTACAAGCTGCACCAATCATAGAAACGAACATCAAGTGTTCGACAGGAAAGTCTGAAGGAGTACACAACTCAGTGATGAAGTTCGCACAGTACGTGCTCCATCTAAGCCAAGGCTCGTTTTTGTTCCTAAAATTAATTCTAGATCTACTTGAAAGGAGTCACATCGTGGTGAAATCGACGAATTACAAAGTAGTGCCGATATCACTGGCACAAATATTTTTGTTGCAATTCAATCTACGATTTCCTACAGTGCAATCGTTTGAGAAAGTCACTCACATCTTAAGTGTCTGCTTAGCAGCTTTATATCCTCTGACTCTGGTAGAGATTTATTATTCGGTTAATTCGTTACTGGTCAATACGTTCCTACCCTGGGATGAATTCTGCCACAGATTCGAATCGCTCTCAGACTTTCTTGTAAAGAGGATCGACAACACCTTCATGTTCTTCCACCCTTCGTTCAGGGAATGGTTGATAAGACGAGATGACAACGAAAGCCCAAAATTCCTCTGTGATTTAAGAGCAGGACATTGTGGCATTGCATTCCGACTATCCAGGGTGCAGGCTCCTTTGGATTCAGAGAAATCGATGGAGTTAGGACATCACATTTTAAAGGCTCACATGTACAGAAATATGGGGCCAGCGCAATTAGGGTTATGCCCGAGGGATTTGCAAGCAATGTTGGTAGCAACAAGTTCAGCCAGCGTTGGTGAAGCGATTGCACATTTGAGGAATATTTACACGCCGAATGTCAAAGTTTCCCGACTAATGCTCTTAGCAGGTGGATCTCCTAACCAAATCACAGAATGTTTGGGCAATGCGCCACTACTATGCATGTATTCGTATCAAGGAATATTGGCTATGGTTGGATTGTTGATTGAATTTGGAGCTGATATGGAAATGACAAATTCTCAGGGATGTACAGCTTTATCTTTGGCGTGTCAGAGAGGTCACACTGATGTTGCGAGGAGACTTATAGCTGCAGGTAATTATTAGCCACCTGTATAGAAAAAAATCTTGAAAAGAATTTACTAGTGAATAAGGTCTTCGTATGTTTATGGAAGGAAGTGTCCTAACGTTGATTAAAAAATTCTTTAAGGTGATGCCTCTCCATTGACTTTGCTAGTTGATCAAGTTTTAATCTCTGTTTTCGTTTTTTCAGGTGCATCGTTAAGTCACACCGACACTGCAGAACAGACTCCTCTCGTCCACGCAGCTAAGAACGGCCACAGAGATACAGTTATCTACCTCCTTGGCTGTCAAACTGGAAATGACAGAAACTCCTTAGACATCGATGATGGTAGTATCGAACAACTGGTACCAGGATCTCGGCATGCGCTGATAGCTGCTGCTCAGAATGGACATTTAGATATTGTTGAATATCTTTTGGATACCGCTGAATTAATTGTAAGTGCCAAAGTTCTTTTATAGCTTCTTGGTTCCCAATATCAATGCCTATTTTTTAATGAGAAGCATCTTTAGCGTAACTATGTTGTAATTGCTTAGCTTCACTTTCTTTTCGATCTCTTTTCGTAAAGTTTTTTAACATTCATTCAGTCAGCTATTATAATCAGCGGCCGACGTTGTTTCCATGCGTTTTGAACTTGACGCTCTTAGTCGGCAGGTGAATATACGTTTAATTTCTTCTTTCTTCAACATAATTACTATTAATACTTTTTTTTCACAGCCCGATGGTATATGCCCAGTAACAGGGGAGACCGCTCTAACGGCAGCTTGTTCATCTGGTAACGCCGCAATCTCAGACGCTCTCCTCATCCGAGGAGCAACACCTTACTCCTTGAACGCTCGTCAGCTATCACCACTAGCATTGGCAGCCAAGAATGGAAGAACAGCACTAGTGTTGAGGCTGTTAGATTCTGGGGCTGATGTAATGGGTTCTGGTGGAAAAATTCCGTTGATATTAGCGGCAGCTGAGGGTCATGCTGATGTTGTTGAGATGTTATTAGATCAAGGTGAGCTATTAATATTAGAATCTCTGTGTGTTTATGTCTATTGTGGTTCGTATCAAAACGATGTTAAAGCCTGTTTTACACTGTTTGCCTGTGGCATATCATAACTTGAAGCAACAATAAAACTTGCACCCTCTAAGCAGTGGGGAATTCTAGTCTCTATTATTTTGTTCCATCTTATTTGTGAATGTTGTTCCTCAAAATGTTCGGTTTCATCAAAATGCGTCTTCTTTTGGATTAGGTGCTGACCCTGATGCAATGGATGCTGACGGAATATCACCTCTCGGATGGGCGTGCCTAAGATCTAGAATACCGACAATGGTGGTCTTGATGGATAAAGGCGCTACCATAGGTAAGTTCTTACCTTACTATCGACATACCGTGTTCATCTGTTGCCTAAGCTTTAAAACAGCAGACTGCTAAACATGGTTTTAGTGTGTTTAAAGTCTTTTAGAATACCGAAAAAAATAATTTGCTCTTCTTTGGTTCAATCTCTATCTTTATACATATAATTTAGAAAATTAGTGTTAAATTAAACGATTATTTTCTCATAGTAATTCATGATAACGCCCTTCGTTCTCAACATGTCCTTGTATATCTTCAAGAACATGTAGAGAATTTTCATGATTTGTCATGATTCTTATATCCTCAATATTTATTTACATTACAGACCAACCAGACGGCAGTGGTCGTACACCCTTGGGACTGGCATGTGGTGGTCCATCAGATCTGGTTGATATTCTGCTAGAGAGAGGAGCCTCGCTGGAGAGGGTTGACCACAGTGGCCTCAGGCCCTTGGATAGAGCTATTGGTCAGCGAAATGTTCCCGTAAGTCATATTTTATTGAGAATTTTGATTTTCGAAGATAATCCATCAGGAACAAATTCGCTATTGTGGATGTTATAATCTACTTAATTTATGTTCACTTTAATATTATATTTTATGGTTTACAGGTCGTTAATTGTTTTCTGAGGAAAGGCGCTAAGCTCGGTCCGACAACGTGGGTTATGGCTTCAGGCAAACCAGAATTCATGTAAGTTACCAAACATTCATAATAGTGGTCCAACCTCATATGGAAAAGAATTAGTTGACTATCTCGCAGATAATTTCATCCAAATTCCTTTATCGTTAAGTTACGAACACTATTGACCACATAACAGGCCCATAAACACGAAAGAATGTAAAATATGGTCATAAAATCTTCTTTTAAACACAATGATGTTGCATGCAGCCTACTAAATAATGAAGAAGCAAAGAAACATGAAAATAATAATTAAACCTTCTCCCCAGGCTAATACTGCTAAACAAGTTGCTAGAAGACGGGAACATGTTATACCGGAAGAACAGACCATCCGAGGCGGCGCACCGCTACCAGTACGCGCTGAAGAAGATCAATCCGCTCATCAGCGACGAGGGGCTGACCACACCTACCACGCAGCCGGTGCCGCATGAGCATGTGTCTGCCTTTGTGCAGCTGAAGACGAACTTGCTGCTGAACTTGTCGAGGTGTAAGAGGAAATTGAACGTAAGTTATCTGTGAAAAATGTTCTTGTTTATATGTATAGTGATGAGTTGTATGTAAATGATAAACCACGGACTACCTGCATATCGATTCTCCTTCTCTATCAAGTCCATCCAAAGGTTGTCTGTAAAGTATCGCTTATATCGATAACCTACCCCTATGTTATTCTGAAATGTTCTTTTTTATGGTCTACAATAAAGTGTATTCTTCAGTCCCTTGTTACGCAACTACGATTAAGTTGGTTTCTAGATAAGTCAGCAGCGTGGCAGTATGATGAATCTCAATTTGAAAATAAATAAATAAATCATAACAAGCCTAAACAAGTTACCCCAAATAAAATTTACCAAAAACTATGTCCATTTCTTACAGGAGCCATCAGAAGCCTTAGACCTCGCAGCTCGGGCCTCAGTACTGCGTCCGAATGCCTTCGAATGTGCCTACGCCATGGCCCGAGCTATTCTCGCCCTCAACAAGCCTTCAGAAGCTCTCCCTCATGCTAGAAGAGCATTACTCCTCGCCCCCACCACCGACCTGTCAGCAATGAGAACGCTAAAGGCCCTCCAACAAGAGATTCTTACAAGGATCAATACTGGGTCCCATAGTTTAAATGGGGATACGCGATCTATGAGAAATTTTGACACGATTAGTCTTAATATGCCATGATTTTAAAATCTAATATAATCAGGATTTTATGTAAAAAATAGATAGAGGAAATTTTTTGATTGAAATCACTCATAAGTTCATAACCCATCGATTTAACGTCATAAAATTGTTCAATTCTTACTACCATTCGTGATATTTATGTCTATATTTAAAGAAGGCTTATCAGGATTGTCTATAATGCTATTATTATCTCAATGTTGATATATTTCACATAATAATTCTTCAATGGAATTACTATGATTGTAAATAATATCTAGGGAATCGAACGAACGAACATTAAGATAGGAACAGTTATTTTTATCTGTATAATTGTACTTTATTGTTGTTATAACACCGTTTAATAGTCCTTTTCTGTAGTTTACAAGATTATGTTTTAATGCTTTTCTACAATAATGTAAATTACAACTTGTTGGAGTTTAGATATTGTTATTAGCAATATAGATAGTGCTCGAGTTTATTTTGAAGTGATTTACTTAACCCTTCTTACATCTATTACAATTTCTATAGGAATTGTCATGGACAGTTATGGTCATAAAACCAGTTTCGTTTAGCAAGATGCGATTTCATAATTTTTTTGTTTTTTATACGTAAATCTTATGTGGTTGTCTATTAGGCTAGACACAGATAAGAAATATAAATTATAGTTTATAGACGTAGAAGGTAGAATTACGATAGTATATCAAGAAAAGTGAAATAATGTTCATTTTATTTTGTTGAATAATATTATACCGAAGCACTGTGCCTGTGTCTGTGACATTATCAAAACTATTTTCATTTCTGTATGTAGATAATAATGATTTTATTAATAACACATTTTATTTACGATGTGATTATAATGTCATGTAAATATGTAATTCTTCCTATTACGAATTAAGTATCTGACAATGTACAGTGTCTTACAAAATAAATTAGAGTTTTAGCCTCGAATAATCGTGTCTATGAAATATTAATCGCTTGCCATTTTTTATTGAAATACTTTAAATTCTTTTTCATCGTTTTAAAATAGATTTTAATAAATGGTGCCTCGAAACTTTTGCAATTTTCTATTTTTTTTTGTTATTCTTTATTCAACATTTGAGTTTAACTCATGTGCCCATTTTCTTGCTTATTTATAATTTATTAAAAATACTAGAGTGAGTTCAAAGTATGTGAAATTAATTAGGAATGATGAATATGTAATGGATTTTTTGTTTGTTTGTTTGTGTTGGATGTATCTATATAAAAAGAGTGATGTATGTTATAATTTACTAGTTTATAAATAATTTTATTTATTTTTGAATTTTTTAAAGTGCATAGACGAACTTTATTATTATGACATAAAAACAAACTTAGATTTAGACAATTTTAAATCCCTTTCATGTAATCAAATTATGTATAAAAAAACAAGTGAAAATATTTCAAGCAATAGGTAAATTCCATGCGCAAATGGTAAAAGATAAAATTTCAAAATAAAAACTGGCCAAATTATTAAACTTTTTATTAAGACTGACGATAAAATATTGGTGGAAATTATAAATGAAACAATTACTTATAGCTATGATAGTGTAGTAGGAAATATTTTAAGTACAATAGTTACTCAGGCAGTACATATTATGATTGTATTAAATATTTTTTTCATATTGCTTCAAAATTGTTTTTTATTACCCTTGATCCTGTTATAACACTTACAAGTAGCACACAATTTTCAACTGATCAATTTTTTTTGTGAATGTACCTTTTACTCAACGTCTTTCGGAAGTTATCGGAATCATCATCATCTAGCTAGGCTTTTCCGAAATATGTCATGGTCGAATTCCAGTCTAACCGGGTGCAACTGCCAGTATTCTGACCACAGACCCGTAACTGGGTAGCACGAAACCTTTGGACCGACTGTCAGACTTTCAGGCTGCCCGGAACGACTGTCTTTCCGTTTCCAAATGTAAAAAAAAAACAAATTCATAAACGCCCTTATTCAGTACCTACTATGTTTACAATTGCGTATTTCCATTTCCGTGTTCAATTTGAGACCAGCTATGTAATTACGCAACACATTTTCGTAAACGATTCCGACTAATCTGTTTCAATTTGACAGTTCAACAATATTCATTGCGTTATTTACGTTGTTGAGCAGATTTGTTTTTCGAACATAAGTAACAATGGATTAGCAATCTGTTTCAAAACGATTTAAATTCTGATTGATCGTATATTACGTAATCAGGGTACTGTTGCCTGATATCAAGACCGGTTTTTTAGCACGGTTCATGCACACAGATTTATGGATGACTTTGAATTGACAAACATCCCGGGGTGTTATAGGTTTTGAAATACGATTCCAAGTTATCCTTTATAAGGAAAGCCAGGTTTCAGAGCGGCAAACTAAAGGAACTATAAATCGATTTTTTTTGGCTAATGTCACGGTAAGGTCAAATAAAGGCTATACATTATCTGAATACTAAGATCCCGGGTGATGTGATACAAAGGAAAGTTGAAAATTTCATTATATTTGACCTAGGCTGTCTAGTTTTAAAAGTGGGTTCAAACTTATGCGGACGCAACTTACAATTACACTTGTCCGTATTGAACACGAACAGAAAAATACGCGTCTTACATAAGTCTTTAAAAATTTAACATATAGTACAAAATACAAACTAAAACGTTAAGTTTATAAAAATTCTGCGCTTCACTACATTTTCATTTCCATCGCAGTATCATAATACGGAGTAGTTGGAGGTGTATAAGGAACGGTAGGAGGAAACAAAGGTCTTCTAGCATTTATATAAGAATTAAAACCAGGCAAAGTATGCAACATAGGAGGAGTCTTAGAACTAGTAGACATAATATGAGCTGTGGCAATATGATCGTGTAGCCACAACGGGTTGCTTCTAAAGACACCATCGTTCACTGGTCCTCGACTGAATTCTGGGCGAAGATACACAGGCCTTAGTATCAAAGGAGGTATAATAGGACTTGTAGTGCTTACTTCAGGCTTTACACTAATAACCCTGACAGTAGGAGCTTCTTTCGTATTAAAAAAAGGGGAATCGTAAACAGGCTTTTTGACAGTTCTTGAATGTTTCTTCCTTATAGCCCGGTTAAGGTTGGTGGTAGCCGGCTGGTTGGGCATGAACACGTGGTGGTAGTGCTTCATAATTTCGTCGAGTTTCTCCTTTGTGACGTTCTGTTTGTCTGGTGCCGTGTGAGTCATGTCCAAGAAGATTTTGTTGCACTGTACTGTGTTCTTTCTCTTGGAGACTGGACAAGTCTGAAACGTAATATATTTATTAGATTAGAATAGAATATTTATTAGAAATAAAAAGGGAAAACACCAAGGCCGAAATAATAATGCGCCTGCATGGTAGTGACAACAACTTTCTAAAAATGATTGCTGCCACACCGGACTGCCCCTTTCAGGGATACTGGGTGGGGACAGTCTTGGTCTACATAAATAAATAATTTGTAAAAACTAACCTACTTATTTAAGCACCATTCATTGTTCACCAAAATTCTAACAAAATTTTGAACCTAAGTCAGAAATCAAGTTAAATTTAATTTAATTTAGAACAGTGACCGAGGACTTAAAGGCTGTGGTAAGCTTCTACAGAAATCGAGAGAATTGCAAGTTGCAATAAAAGATGTTCTTACTTGAGAAGACTTAAATGTGCTTCGGGTGCTATTTGCCGTGGTCATTCAGTCCCACTAGGTACTTTAGAGACTAACACTACGGCGAACGTTCTGTTGTTGATAAGAACACTTACCATCAACATAGCATCAATAACATTCAGCAGCTTCTTCTCCGAGTTACAATGCTCCCCGTACATCGGTATGTTGATGAAGGCGCTCATGTAGATGTCCAGTAAAGCGGCCCACTCCACCTGCTGTGTGGAGAACTGACGGATCCTGTCCTTCATCTTGAAGTAGTCCATAAAGTTGTACTTGTTCAAGACGCCCATTTTCGTCATCATGCATGAAGTTTGCTCTTTTGAGTCTTTGCACTGGAATAACAAAAGATATAGGAGAATTAGAAAAGATTTTGCTGGATACCTCGAAGGAGGTGGACAGATGTAATAAACAAAGGTAAAATTAAAGTTAAAAATAATATAGGAGCAACATGCTAAAGGAAGGTTGATCTTAACATTTAGTAGAACTTACAATCGAGAAATAGAGAGATTGTGTCGAAACTAATATAATATTCTCCTTGCAATTAAAATCGTCCTCTGCTTTTATGAATGATTGATTCAGTTCTTTATGTAGTAATAGCAACTTTTCAATGACGTGCACAGTGGCAAATGGGAAGGTTTTCTTTTATGTATTAAAAAAGTGACGGTACAGTTGAAAATGCTGGCAAAAAATCATACGCGAAAATAACAACCGGTATACCATCTAAAGAATCCAGTCATTTCTGTAGACCTGCCTACACCCACCCACCTACTGCTGAAGCAAGGTCGCGCTCATTGTCCATTGAAATCTTAGTCCAATCAGTCTTACTTCCTTTTTTTTGCATTAGAACGTCAGAAAGTAAATTGTTTAGCCTGTTTCGTTGACACCACTAGTTCTCAATAACTTGTCATCTAACTTCAAAAAAACTATCACGATAGCACAAAACTTACCGTATATCTATTAGCGAACCATCCATGATTCCTGATCTTAGGCAGCACAGCAACGTGTTCAACTTTGTACAGAGCCTCCAAACCACACTCCTGGAGGTTGCTGCGGTGAATCAGCTCGGGCAGGAGACATATTTCACGGCGGTTTTTCTGTATCACGAAAAAGATATTGTAGAACAAAATACAATAGACGTAGGTATATTATTTAGTAACCTATTCAAAGAGTCATAAAAAACTCTGTAAGAAATCGACACGTGTTTTACCTCTCAACGAGCTTGCCCCAAGTGGGGATCGAGCTCACAAGAACCCGCGATCGAAAGTCCCAAAAAGCATATTATGTACTATAAATAAGATTAAGAAACAATTTAAAACTTACAGGTCTATATTTAGAAGAACTGATCTGGCACGGAACTTCGTGGTTACCATGTCTGGAAAAAACACGTAAGTACGATGAGCAAGGAAAGTCAATATGATATAATTATGATCGGCAATAAATTATATAATTATATTTACGGTACTTACTTGCAAATGTTAGACTTCCTCTTGTAAGGGCAATTCTGTGAAGATAAAATATAAAAAAATATTAATAATTCCTTCTTTATCAAGTGCACCTACTACCAATTCCACCATACATACCTCAGTTAACACATCTAAAGTACAAGCCAACATGTTGTTAATCTCGCACCCAGCTTCATAACTCCTCACAGGTTTGAAGACACATTTAGTGAGGACCCTGCTTGTAGCCTTGGACCACGTTGGATGAGTCTCAGTGAAGTTGTGAAGCATCTTTATATAAGCATCGATATCGAGGATCCCTGTGTCTGTGATGATGCCCATTTGCCGGAACACACAGGTTTCTTTTTCGCACTGCAAAAGTAAAAATTAAGCCTATAATCTCCAAAGGGGAACTGGAAGTGGTGGTGGAGAAGCCTACATCCTCATGTCGCCATTATTATGTTGCCCATATTTTGTAGAGTTGATCTTCTCTCCGGTAGACACTAATAGGCAGTCGGCATGTTGATTACGCGGCTGCGGATACTTACTAGCGAGCTGTAACTGTAACTTGCGTGATACAGTAACGAGGTTCTAGTGTGTACGCGTGTTACAGTTTCAGCTCATGACGTCACCCGAACGCTTTCACCGAGCGTACTCATTTAGCGAGCTGTGACTGTAACCAAACAGACACAGTAACTAGGTTCTAGTGTTTCTGAGAAGTCCACATCACTGTGACTTTAACGTAACTTCATCTTGACGTCCACGAGCTCGCTGCGAGCGCCCTTTGATTCGCAGAAAAATCGGCTTGCTATGAGCCGCTCGTGTAGCGCTCGTTGCAGGTTTGCGAAACAGTACATACTATGTTTTTGGTAACAGTAACGGTTAAGGTACGCGGTTACAGAATGAGTACCTTGTAATCGTTGGCTCGCTGCTAGCCGGACGCGTACCGCTCGGAGCAGGTTTGCGAACCACGTAGACAATATTTTTTTTGGTAACAGTACATGCAACGGTTACGGCTTGCTAGTGACTAACCGGCTTTATGCGCTGGTTGAACATTAATCGCCACTGGTGGAGTCGAAGGAGGCTTTGAATACGAACGATCAACCACCATCATCGTCCTGCCCTTATTCCGATTTATTACGCGTCGGCGCTTCATATTATGTGTCCTTTCAGACCCTTCTATTAACCATCATCTCAATAGTCACCCTTTTCAGTGAAATAGCTTTCATACAATCCATCCATCCAATAGATATATACAACAAATGTACTTACAGACTGAGGCACCAGCATTACATCTTCAACCGTGTTAGTCCTTGCCGTAGTGGTCGTAGACGGAGCTTCGGTGACTGGAGAATGGCTGGCGATGACCAGTCTGTCCTGACCCTTAAAACTAAGATGGAAGTCGCACTCGGATCTCCATGAAGGGTTGATAAATTTCGTCATTTCACAGCAGTCAAGAGGATCTGTAGGTTCCTGAGAAATATAAGTAAATGATATACAGGTGCCGTGAGGTGCCGCATTTTTCTGTGCTCTAAAAATAACATAGGGTAACAAAGAGAAACCCTATATTTAGAGATCATCAAATCAAGCAAATAGTGCTTGACTTGGTAGTTATGGAGAAAAGCTACTCGTTCACGACCTTGAAGCTGTCGAAGACGCCTATATTAGTATCGTGACGGTGATGAAAACGATAAAAAGAAACCTTTCAGAGACTATATTCATGATGGTACTATACCATACCGCTGTCTTTAGAATATGTAGAATTATTATTGTCATTATTGATGATTTTCTTCTTCTTCCGTATCAGCACGAACTAGGAGGATAACTTATGCTTTGGCAAAAATATTAGCCGCTCAGCAAGATATTTATGAGTTGATGATAATTGATTCAAATAAATGTGAATAGGCCTCATACAATACGGCTGATAACCATGGCCAGTCCGACCATATCGCAGAGGGCAGCTCAATAAAAAAAAATTGGAACCAAATAATGACGTGAGACGGGTGAGAGATCCAGACCGACTGCATGATTCACCGGCCATATTTTAACTTTACCTGGGGCCCATATGTACCACAAACATTTGGAAGGCAGGTGATGTGCACGTTTTTGGTACTTACATCACTTGGAATGTCCAATGGCGTTCCACTAAAGTCGTATACTGGCAATCTTTTTCTGGTTGGCTGTTCATATTCAGCAGTCGGTGATGGTGCAGGAGTAGTAGGAAACCTTGCGGTGTTCTGCAATATTGTAAGATTGAACTTTAGCTGATAGACCGCAGTTCTGCTTTCTGCATGACTCCGTAAAAACTATCTACGGAGTACATCGTTTTTTGGAAGTATACGGGATAAGGAGGAACAATTTAAATGGGAGCATTCTCTGACCAGCCGAGTGTTTTGTCTGGTGGGCAGCACATGGCTCATGAGACATTTTTGTTTTTTTTTGTGGAATGGCTACACATCTGCGATGCTCTGTATTGATGATGAACTGTCCATGCGACTTAATACACGACGAGCTCGTGGCTAAGTAATAACAGCCACACAAGTCAATCCATCAGGTTAAGCTATGATGGCTGGAATTGGTCCATGGATGACCATCTTTACATACCGAGACTCCTCCGTGCCTCAGAAAGCCCGTTAAGCCGTTGGTCCCGGCTGTTATTTGTGGATCTTTGACAATCGTTACGGATCGTCAGAAGCCCGAAAGTCTGACAACCAGTCTTACCAGGGGATATCGTATTACCCAGTTACAGGGTTGTGGAGGTCAGATAGGCAGTCGCTCCATGTAAAGTACAGGTATTCAGCTGCATCCCTTAGACGTTAGACTGGAAGCCGCTCCAACATAGTTGGGAAAAGGCTAGGCAGATGATGATATCCATGCGACTTATAATCGGAGAGGCTATTGTGGCTTGTTTGCCATAAAATAACATTTTAGAAGATGATACGAAAGGTTCTTACAACAACAATAAAAATCATTTTAAAAGATTAACATTCAATTAGCATCTTAAATGTAGTATATACATCTAACACTAAAGTATAATAAAATTTTTGATAATAATAAAAAATATATATTTTTCTTTTATCTCATTTAAATACATATCATTTACAGTTTTAAATATTTCTTAAAAAATAGATGTAAAAAATATTATTATAAAAAAATATATATATACAAGTTTACAAGAGGAAAAAAATAAAGGACGATTTTTTTGATTCCGATGAGCTCTCTCATTGGCCATCAAAGAATTCGTTCGCATCGCTGTCAGTGGGAAAAGTGCCCAAAAGGCTGGCAGCGTTGCCACGTTGGATGGCAATGCTGATTCTTTGGCCTACAATTTTTAGGCCAAAGAATCAGCATTGCCAGCCCTCTGGTCGCGTGAAGAGTCCACCAACCACTTAGCGATGTCCCGAAATACTCGATGAGCACTCGGACTCCACGGCCCCAGTGTTTCAACCCCAAACGGCTAAAAATATAGCTACCAATAAGGTTATTTTATTTAAAAGATTGTTACAAGTACTTACTTCTACTGGGATGTCAAATGGCATGAATACCGGTTGTTTTCTGTTAATGGGTTTAGCGTCATAGGTAGGTGTGGTTACAAATTCTTTTTCAGAAGTTGTTGCTTTAGATGCAGTTGTCGCTTCCGTAGTAACAGCGTTCTGTAATTTCATACAAATATTGAACTTGAGCTGACCGAGCTGAAAGATAATTTACAGGAGTGTATATCATAATCAGCCTATTAATGTTCCCACTGCTGGGACACAGGCCTCCTCTCTGTGAGAGGGAGTGGGCTGTAATCTACCACGCGGGCCCAGTGCGGGTTGGTACTTGGTAGATGTCACATGTCTACGAATTTTTGGTTCTAAGACATGCCGGTTTCCTCACGTTGTTTTCCTTCACCGTTTTGAGAGCAGTGGTGAAATTATTTACAAAAAGTAAAGCGCCTGCTGCACGACCTACAACTCGTAAGTCGGGGCCGTTACCACTGGGCCACCACTGCTCTCAGGAATGTATATAGTTGTTGTATAATTTTATACATATTTTTAATTCAGATCTACCTGTCGGTATCCTAACTACTAAATAGAAAAAATGCGAAGTAACTCTGTCTGTGTCTGTTACCTTTTCTTTAAACTGCTGAACGGATTGACTGATCTGGGTTAGGATATAGGATTTTGTTCCGGGTAGTAGGTTCCCATGGGATAACTTTATGACCTCCACGTGGGCAAAGCCGCGGGTAAAAACTAGTCATTTATAATTATTTATACCTAAATCTTACCTGAAAGTCTACAGTCTGCACATCAGTGTACCTTGGGCCGTGGTCGAAATAGTTGATAAAGGTGGAGAAGCCACATTCTTCCAGCACTGTCGTATTGAATATCACTGGCAAGTCGCAGCATTTTGTGTCGAAATACTGTTGAAAATAAAGGTAGGTATTAGGATCACTTAATAAAAGGAGTCGGCAGTGCAGTACCCATTAGGTAATTTAGTAAAATTAAATTAGAATCGCCCAAAGATTTATATCGTAGATTTGCCCTCACCAAGTCGCACGATAAAGTGTCCATACTAAGAAGAGCGAGCTCACACAAAAACAATGGCGTTTCCATGACAAATCAATGTCAAGTCTTTGCGACACTGTTTGTAAGAGGTGTCCAAACGAAACAGAAACGCGACCATCTTTTGACTTGACGTGGCAGGGCAAATAGAATACGATTGAAATCTTTGGAATAGGCTCATTATTTAAATACAAAGATATTCTGACCGTGACTGCTACAAAGTCATTATTTGACATAATGTTCAGACTACCCTCATTATTTATATTTATACAACAGATATTCCAAAAATGGGCTGAACTCACGTTTTTCAAAAACCAAGTTGGACGACGCTCTCTTGGCAAATTCTTCTCCAAGTTAACGTAACGGCTGAAAAAATATAAAATTATACATTGTTTTCTCAGTCAAATTACAATGAACAATTGAAATGAAGTAGGAACGAATCAACATATTCAACTTTTACCTTTGTGAAAACATGTATTTCAACCCAGCAAGAGATGTAACGGGGGAGCACGAATCATCCTTTCTCGTACTGCTTACTGGACAGAACTGTAAGTAGATTTAATCACATATTAGTAACAACAATAATAATCACGGTTTTAATTGTGGTTTGGTTGTATGTGAGGCTAAGTTACGCATGCCATCGAGACCACAACAAGACTTCCTCCGAGCTTCAGAACTCAAAAGTCCAACTTTTGAATTGACTGGAAACCCGTGGGATATATCAGAGTTATTATTCATTATTTGGATCGTCCACATTGACCTAAACGTCGCCGTCGGATTGCATCATTTTAACAGCTCAGTCTTTCTGTATGAATCTGATAATCGTCTACTTATTTGCGTCTTGTTTAAACTGGAAGAAACCTACATAATGGAGTAAAGGTTATTTTATTACATTTAGATATGATTTTGTTTTTGAACTGAAAACTTGTTTAGCGGCGTTGTGCACTTTTTTGGGATGGGTAAAAAATGTTAAACTCGCGTCAGGACACGTGCCTGTTCGAAAAGACGGAGGGAGATTTTGTTGACAGCGCACTCTGTTTTATTTTTTTTGGATATTTTTTAATGGATCTACAGTTTTCGTTCTTGTACTGACAGCAAACCACATAAATTCCTGACATTTTCGTTAGATGGCGTTACTTAGTTTTCACTTCAATCGGCAGTCCCAGACTGCCCCGTTTTTCTTTTTTTACGATTCGTCAGCATCCCGAAAGTCTGACAACCAGTCTTACCGAGGGGTATCGCGTTACTCAGTAACTGGGTTGTGGAGGTCAGATAGACAGTCGCTCCATGTAAAATACAGATTCAGATTCAGCTACGTCCGGTTAGACCGGAAGCCAACCCCAACATAATTGGGAAAAGGCTAAGCAAATGATGACATTATGATTTATTGATATACTAATTCGAGGAGGGGAGTGGAAATTAGGAATGGTTTTTCTAACTCATTCGCTGTTCTTTTCTGATTAATTTCGTTGCGGGTTTCTAGACAGGTGAATCGTTGCGAACGTCGTCAATTTTGGCATTCAGGAGGAGAAGTGGTAGGCAATCGTGTGACGAGCTTGTCCCAAATAAAAAATACTGAAAAGTAGGGAGATCTACTTCTCATACTGATGATACTTACGTCAATCATCTGATCCACCACACAGTGCATCAGCGCTTGTCCGGGACAGGTGTTGGTAAACCTTCGAGTCCTGTTCTCATAGCAGTTATCCAATACGTTGCCGAGCACATCCTGCCAGTGACCTTCGGGCAAGACTCGTCTGAAGATATCCTCGCTTACTTCTTTTGAAGGCAAGGAGTCTGGGAGACCTAGTTTTGTGCTGATGCAGTTCCATTGGTGACACTGGAAATGTTTAATTATGGAATTTTTACAAGCTTTTCAATAAGGGATGAAGCCATTGGCAAGCTTTATTGGTAACTTGCCAGCGGCTTCGCCCGCGTGATATTTTTATAAATTACTAGCTACCCGCCCCAGCTTCGCATGGGTAGCCTTAATTTGCAATAAAATAATATTGCGACTATAATTTGAGATTTAAACTATCCTATCTCTCAAGTTGGATCGAACTGCACATGGTGTGCGAATTTTATTATAATCGGTTAAGTGGTTTAGGAGTCCATTGAGGACAAACATTGTGACACGAGATTTATATATATTAAGATAGCCTTTGTTATTCAATGATTAAGTATATAGCATTCTACTGGTGAAATAATTTTTGTAAACGGTCCAATAGTTTTTGAGTTTATTAATTACAAACAAAAATACATAAAAATTTTCTTTATAATAATAAGTGTATTCGATTGACTTTGTCTTGCATCGAAACTTGTCTTCGACTGTGGATTCTTGTCTTCAAGTAGGTATGTAGGTATACATTCCAAAAAGATATATTCGAGTGTGTATTTTAACAGTTTTTTTAACATTTTGCGAGGAAAATCTATATGTCAAATATACTAATCAAATTCATCAGTTGATTCTGATGAATGAAAATGAAAGTCAAAATCAACAAAAAAAACCTATATGTTTCTTTAAAGTCTTCACTCATCTAGTTTCATAGCCAGGCTTTATAAGAGTGATTTTTATTGATGAAGTACTTGTCTGTGTATGCTTTAAAAACCAATACAACAATAATTGCTTCCTATCACAAGATTCGGGGTTTCGGGGCCTCACTATCTATCACTGATGCTTCGTCATTTTTGTGCTTAAACACATTAAGTTTGCCGTGATATTCGTTGTTATCATTAAGTATATAGACAGTAGATATACCTACTTATTGATCCCTAATTATAATGTGTTTCCATCAGTTAGTTATTATTCGATTGCATTTACTTCAAAATGGATGCACAAAATTAGCATACTTTAGGTACTGGGCCATAAACCACAACGCGGGCCCAGTGCGGGTTGGAAGATGTCACTTGTCTTCCAATTTTTGGTTCTAGGACATGTCGGTTTCCTCACGATGTTTTTCTTCACCGTTTTGATAGTGATGATCAATGATATTAAGTGATGATAGAATTTACACAAAGTAAAGCACCTGTCACGGTTCGAACCTACGACATACCACTTGTAAGTCACAGCCGTTAGCACGGGCACAACTGCTCTTAATTGTCTTTAAAAATATAATTTTTTGTCACTCTCAACACTCCTCTATTTAAATTGAATGTAATCAGAATGTTTATTACTTAAAATAATCATGGAAGCAACTTGCAGAAACTTACCAAGCGCGAATTTTTTAGGTAAGATCTTCCGAAGCCAGCTTGTCCCAAAACCTGGAAATAATCACCAGCTATCAATCTTGCTGTCCCTCCGTCTGTCTGTCAGCGGGCTGTATCTCATGAACCGTAATAGGTTAAACAGTTGAAGATTTCATAGATGGTGTATTTTATAAAAACAATTTAAAAAAATAAAAATAAAGGGTAGACCCGTATGGGGTATGTGTTGTTGTTACAAGAAATGTGTTTATTCGGCGTTTTTTTGCTCGATCTTAATATCTTCTTCGATCTTAATCCGGACTGATACCCTTCGTCTGCCAGTCCGGATTTATTCAAAGTTTTTGTATCTTGTATGCGTTCACAGATATTACAGAGTTCTCAAAGTCTCTAACCCCGTCCAAACGCCAATAAAAAGGTCATTCATGAAAGTCTTTCTGTCACTACTACATTCAAGTGACAGAGATAGCATGGAACTTAACGGTGTTATCCTAAAAGTTGGCAACGTCGCAAATAGCTGTCAAATATTTACCTGTTTTGGCTAATTTAGTAATATTACTGTATGGAATCCAAAAATATGGCTAACTAGCGAACTAGAATATTAATAATGAATTTATAATTAAGAAATCGTTCAAATTTTAGTTCTTGAAACCTTAAGAGCGTTTATCCTAAAAGTTGGCAACGTCGCGTCGCAAATAGCTGTCAAATATTTACCTGTGAGTATTTTAGCAATATTACTGTATGGAAATAAGATATGTGGCTGACTAGCGAACTAGAATATTAATTATGAAATGCAATAATTAATATCTTATCACTGATTATTAAGTTTTAAATGTAAAAAAAGTATTTAGAAACTTTCCAAATGCCCTTTTTACACCTAAAACGGTTTCAAAATCAAATTCAGTTAAAATTGGAATTCATTATTAATATTCTAGTTCGCTAGTCAGCCACATATCTTATTTCCATACAGTAATTTTTCGATCAAAATAGGGTAATATTTGACATCTATTGCGACGTTGCCCACTTTCAAAATAAACGCTCTTAATCATTATTATCAGAAGTCATTATTTTAACAATGAATACAAACATCATACCGTCGTTAAAATGAAACACAAGACTCGGTAAAATATGCCACACAAACGCTGTTTTCAGAAAAATATCTTAATCTTTTCTTTCTGATTTCTTAGTATTAAAACAAAAATATTCTAAATTCATACATACCGCTGGCAAAAACACAAACAACCACAGTAACCACAATAATTTCATGTTTAACTAAGGAAGGTTCAAGAATAACTGACCAGTGACCATAATAAGATAATTTTGCCGCGTATATCTGGGGTCACGACTTACGATAGCGCTATTTTGCGTTGTTTAAACGGGGACAGAGTATCCCATTCACGTGTGTTGGCGTCCTAATTATTAATAGTTATTTTTAACACTAGCGCGGCTTACACTCGTGATGTTAAGACGCAGATACATGCCAGTAACCTTGAGTGGTTCGCTTGCGTGTTCTGTACTGAGCTCACGCAACGCGTCGTACGTCCAGCCAGTAATAGAACTCGCGCATCAAGGAGCGCTGTCACCAATTTGAAGCATTATTAATTTCGGTCCGATGTTCCAGAGCTATTATCTGAACTTAATATCACTGTCCCTAGGCGCACTATAACTAGATCAGTACGCAGAACAGATATACTATCTATGTCCTCATCAAGAACAAACCTTGGCCGCAGTGCCCCTATGAACCGTTTTATGGTTAATTATAATAAAACTCACAATAGCAGCAACATTGACATCTTTGCCGACACTTTTTACCAATTCCGTAAAAAACTTATGATCTCCAACCATTCATAACATTTGATCACGTTTATTGCAGTCGTCTTACACATAATACTCATTTATAATATAATTATTATTATTATTTAACTAAGTCTATCTGATGTTGTATTTTCTTTATAAATTGTCTTTCTATAGTAATGTACCTATCTCTTATTATCTTTCATTGTAATATTTGTTAGTTCATTTTAATTCACTTTGATCCCATAATTGGAATGTATTTTCTATCTATGTCTAAGCTGTGTACTTCTTTAAGTGACAAATTCACCATACTGATAGTTATATATAAGTTCTTTCGTGTTATATGTTATTAGTGAATAAGTCGTTGGAGTACCTATAAAAATAAATAAATAAATAAATAAATAAATTTATTATACATGTTCTATGTTCTATGTTAGAGGGTTTGGTTTCCGCACTTAGTCCTTCAAGTGGACCATTGTGCGTGGGCCATGGCGGCCGCTTGGGGGGGTTATTCCAACCAGCCCACCTCCCTCCAGAAGCTAATTAAAGCTCCTGGCCTGTTCAGAACATCCGTGAAAGATCTGGGTGACCCGAGGGTTTGTGTTCTAATCTGGGTGACGCCTGTGCATTCAAAGAGCACGTGCGCGACGGTCTCCTCAGCCTCCATGCACGCCCTGCACAGAGGACTGTCCGTTATACCTATTGTGTGGAAGTGTTTGTTCAGCGAGCAGTGTCCCGTGATGGTCCCCGTCACCAGGCGCAGGCCGTTCCTGTCCAGGCGTAGTAAACGTCTGGTTAGTCCGCTATCCACTGATGGCATAGCTTCCTTGGACTGCCTGCAGCCCGGTGCCGAGGTCCACCAGTACTCCGCTTGTGTGTTGGTGAACTCTTGTAGCCACCTGCGTATTTGGTTGAAGGGGATGGGTATAATAGGCTCGGGTCCACAGACCGCCGTGCTAGATCCCCGTCTAGCAAGCTCGTCCGCTGCGTCGTTGCCTAGCGATCCGCTGTGTCCTTTTATCCATTGTAGTGTCACCGTGTTGCGGCCAGACAACGTTATTTGCTCTAGAGCATTGTGACATTCTAGTGTTAGCTTTGAGGTACCTAATACATTTTTTCTGTAAGGATTGGAGAACTGAGGCGCTGTCGGAGAGTATACGAATATGTGTGTCCGTAACTCTCCTGGCTTTTAGGGCATGGGCCGCTTGTATGATGCCTACACACTCCGCCTGATAGACGGTGTTGAACATTCCCAGCGGGCTGGATATATTTATGTTGAAGTCGTGTGAGAAGACTCCGGCTCCAGTGCCGGAGTCGGTTTTCGATCCATCGGTGTATACTCTCATCTCTTTCGGGCCTGAGTAGTCACACCGTTCCTCTGTGAGTACAATGTTGTAGTGCCTTTGAAAGTGGTGTGTTTTTGGAGCTTTATCACAAGGTGATGCCATCATTGGTCGTCGTTTGATCGCGTCTTCCTTTATGCGTGTGTGCTTGACTCTGGAGTCATTGCTAAGGGTTCCTGATAAATGGAGCCTAAAGGCGGCCAAGGCCGCCTCCTCTCGCACGATGAGGTGCAGAGGCGGCAGTCCCAGCATTGCTTGTAGGGCGGCGGTGGGTGTAGTTCTCATACTGCTCGTGATTGCGACACAAGCGAATCGCTGCAGTTTTTCGAGGTCTCTTTGGGCTGTGCTTAGGTCTGTCCTGGGCCACCAGACCAGTGAGCCGTATGTGATAATAGGTCGGATAACTGTAGTGTATAACCAGTGGGTGACCTTGGGGCTGATCCCCCAATTCCTGCCCAGCAGCCGCTTGCACTGCCACAGGGATATGCTGGCTTTTGTAGTGATGTAGTTTGTGTGTTTTGCCCAATTTAGTTGCTTGTCCAAATAAATGCCCAGGTATTTGGTTTCTGTTGAAAGGCTTAGGGTTGTTCCAAAGAATCGTGGTAGTTGTAACGTCGCCAGTTTTCTCTTTTTTGTGAAGAGAATCAGTTCAGTTTTTGTGGGGTTCACCGAGAGTTGGTGCTTGTTGCACCAGTCCTCTACAATTTTCAGGGCTTGACGCATTAGGTTGCATAGAGTGTTTTCGTGGGTTCCGTTTATTATTATGGTTAAGTCATCGGCGTAGCCTACGGTGAAGTAACCTTTGTCGTTGAGTGTTTTGATGAGGCTGTCTACTACCAGGTTCCATAGGAGCGGCGAGAGGACTCCCCCTTGCGGGCAGCCTTTCGCTACGATGGCCCTCGTAGTGTCATTTACTGTGACCTGTACAGCTCTCATTTTGAGCATGTTGGTGATCCAGCCGCTCAGGGTTGAGTCTATTCTGTGTCTGTCGAGGGCCATGCTTATACTGTTAAACATGGTCTTGTCGAAGGCGCCCTCGATGTCAATGAAGGCGGCTAGTGCTGAGCATTTGTGGTCCACTGCGCATTCAATTTTAGAGACCACGCTGTGCAGCGCGGATTCTGTTGATTTGCCTGTGGAGTACGCATGCTGTTGTTTGTGCAGTGGTTTTATTCGGAGAGGTCCGTCTCGGATGTGCCTATCACAGAGTCTCTCGAGGGTTTTCAGTAAGAAGGATGTGAGGCTTATAGGCCTATAAGCCTTGGGTTGTGTATAATCGGTTTTGCCGGGTTTGGGTATAAAGATGACTTTCACCTCGCGCCATGCGAGAGGTATGTACCTGAGTGCTATGCAGGCTCGGTAGATCTCCACGAGCCATGGTGTCAGATGATCTACCCCCCACTGCAGCAGGGCTGGGAAGATGCCGTCCAGCCCTGCCGACTTGTATGGCTGAAAGGTGTTGATAGCCCACTTTATTCGGTCTTCTG
This sequence comes from Conistra vaccinii, assembly GCA_948150665.1. Classification (NCBI taxonomy): domain Eukaryota; kingdom Metazoa; phylum Arthropoda; class Insecta; order Lepidoptera; family Noctuidae; genus Conistra; species Conistra vaccinii. The sequence continues at coordinate 20,885,126 of OX411329.1, forward strand.
TTACAATGTTGCGGGCTCTTGACCAGTCGTGTTCCGTAGGGGTCCATTCTGAATCAGCTTCCCACGTCCCGTCCTCTAGGATTCTGCAGTCTGGGAAGTGAGTCTCGAGAAGGACCTTACTGGTTTCATAGTCGGTTAATGTGTATGAGTTATCGGGTTTTTTCAGCGCGCCAAGGGTTCGGTCCTGATCGGTTGATAGGATCTTCCTTACCCTTGCGGCCTCACTGTTTGTTTCGATAGATTGACAGAACTTACGCCAAGCGGTCCTCCTGGCGGTCCTGATCTGCTTTTTGTATGTATATTGGGTCTCTTTGTATATCTCCCAGTCTTCCGGGAGTCTCGTGTTTTTTGCTCTGTTAAATTGCTTACGTAGCGCATCTCTGAGTTTACTAAGTTCAGCGTTCCACCAGGGGTTTCTCTCGTTCTTGCCTTGTGGCGCTCTTAGTTTACAGCATGCGTGGTATGCTTCGGTTAGGTATTCGGATAGTTTTGTCACGGTGTATTCTAATTGTGCTTGGTCCCTTATGGTTACTTGTGCTAGGTGTCTAGCTAGTAGGGAGGCCAGAAGGATCTTGTAATTGGGAACATTGGTGCGCCTCGGGTTTCGCCTCGGTGCGGGTTTCCTGGTGTTTGCGGTTAGTGTAAAACGAATCCTTCTGTGGTCTGAGCAGGAAGGTTCGTCCGATACATGCCAGTTTGTGATTAGGTTTGTTGCGGTTTCTGTAGCGAGTGTCAGATCTATAATTGTTTGTCCGCGGACTGTGACCCAAGTGGGTTCCGAACCGCGGTTAACAATGTTAAGGTTAGTAGAGAATAAATAGGTGGATAGTACCTCTCCTCTGGAGTTCGCTGCGGCGCTGCCCCAGAGCGGGTGGTGGGCGTTCGAGTCAGTGCAGATGATTAGGTCCAAGTTGGCGCGCTCGCAATGCTGCACCAGGTCGGCCATCTCTTTTGGCGGGCAGTCTGCGTCCTCGCCCGGCATGTATACCGAGGCCAGTACAACATCCGGAACGCTACTTTCGGTTTGGAGCCTAACAGCTGTCAGGTCTCTGGAACAGAATTGGGTGAGTGGCGTAAAGGGAATTTCTTTGGGTATGTAGACACAGGTTCTAGGTTTGTCTGAGCTGTGCGTGTCTAGAATTAGCTTACCTCCGATGTTACCGAGGCCGCATATTCTATTGTTTCTGATCCACGGCTCTTGGATCAGTGCGATAGTTCGGGGTTTTACCTCTAGCGCCCTGCGTAAGCTAGCCGTGGCAGTCTGGCTATGCTGGAGGTTGGTCTGGATGATGTTGAGGGGCGATGACGGTGGTGAAGAGGGGTTAGTCGGAGATGGATCCATCAGATAGCCTCTCCACCACCTCTCTGTACTTGTCGTCGTGTAGTTCACCCGGCGACGAAGCAAGTAACCGGTCGCTCCAGCCAGGTGATTCGGGTGGTATGGTGTCGACGTCGTCAGCCATTGCCGCTCGGGCCATGACCTCCTCAAGTCGGTCGATGTCGGTGTCATCCGTCTGTATCATCGTCGGTTGTGTCGTCGTCGTCGTTGTCATTTCTGTGCTGTCGGTCTGGACGTCAGAGGGTCGGGTCGTGGGCCAGAAGCGAACGTATATCGAGCCGAGCATGTACGATATGCGTCGCTCCCGAGCCCGGACCTTTACGGCTTCCTCCGGTGGGACACCTAGGGTCAAATAAGTCCCGTAGTTGTCGCCACCGACGGTAGTCGCCCTGTAGAGTGTCCACCTGGCAATGTCGTACCAGGTATTCTGACGGATCAGAATACCCTGGAGTCTGGCTATGTCGCCTCTGTAACGAGGGACAAAAAGCGAGACTCGGACACGGGTGGGCACGTCAGTCTGTCTCAGTACCATAAGTGTCGAGTCAGTAGTCGGTAGTTTAATCGAGGGTACATTCTGGGTCAGCCAGGTCAGGGCATAGTCGTCCTCACACCACAACTGCACGGTGCCTTCCGCTACCCGTGGGTATCCGCGGAAGGCAGGGAGTGGCGCTGCAGAGTCTGTGCCCATGACCAGGTTCTCGAGGTCAGTCTTTATGTAGTCGGCCTCGTCCCTAGTCAGGTCTCTGGAGGGTGGGGGGAGGCAAATTGCTACGGCAAGCCGCGCCGGGATATCCTTCGTGGCTCGCGCGTAGGTTCTTTGCTCCCCTTGAGCGGAGTGGACCCTCACCCGTTTGGCGTCGCCCTGAAGCATGCTCGGCGAAGCCGTCTCATCAGGGCGCTCCCTCTTCGCCGGCCCTGTACCGCTCGGTCCAGGCTGCGGCTTGGAGGTGCCTGGCTGGGTGTTGTTAGCCGGCAACGCCGGGTGTTGGGTACCACCCCGTTTCCCCCTGGTGTGTCTAGGTCGAGGTCGGTCGTCGGGTCTGTCTGTGTGTCGGGGTCGGCTGTCGGTCCCGGCAGACTCTGTCACGTGCGGAGGCTTTTCACTCTGGGTTGCCCCTTCGCAAGCTTGCCCCCGCACGCGCGGTTCCGCGTCCAGCCGCTTCGCGCGCTGAGTTTCCTCTGCACGCTCTTGCGGCCGGTCGCGTGCTTCCGGCCCCTTTTCGCGCGGAGTTTCCACTGCGCGTATTCGGGACCGGTCGCGCACCTCCTCTTCAGCGTCCGATCGCGCTACTTCGCTCTGGCTAGTGCCTTCGCGGATTTTGCGCTTTCGGTCGCTTGCTCTCTTCTTCCGGGCCAGGATTTTTCCGCGCTTTGTCAGCGGGCGTACTTCATCGCCGGCCACCAGAAGAGTGCTAGAGGTACCAGGTCCGTCATCTTTCCCCGTCTCTGTCTGTTTGTCTTGGTCTTTGTCTGGGTCTATATCAGGGTTGGTTTTGCTGTTCCGTACGGCACTCTGTTGCCAGAGGTTCGTAGGAGGCTTAAAACCTGTAGTGGGAGTTGATGCGTTAGTCGCAGTTGAAGTTGGGTTAATGGGCGCACTAATGTCAGCCTGAGTTATGGGCGCTTGATCAGCTGCCGGCCGCGCTAAGAAGCGCGGCATTAAAGAATCGACGTTGCAGTTAGATGCCCCCCCCATATTACGTTGGGGGCTAACCGCCGGAGCGGTGTGGGATTCCCCGACTTGGTCGGGACCCACCTGGGTAGAAATTTTTTCTCGCTGCATGTTCATGGTCGTGGGGGTGGGCTTTTTTGGAATCGAGGTTACCCTTCCTCTGGGACCGACGGGAGTAATAAGGACAGGAGGGAGGGCATTTGGTGGATAGAGGGTGTGGGTTGCTTGGGGGACACCTTAGGCCTGGGAGTTGGCCTAAGGGTTTAGGAACGACAGGATGTGTCAGGATAGGGCGGGCGGGGTGGATTGGGCAGGTGATGGATTCATGGGAAGGGGTATATAGGTTACCCTTAACCTGGGATTTATTATACATAAAACAAAAGGTATTTGAATAAAACACGTACACTAAAAGATTAATATTTAAATTATCCTTAAAATGGCGAAGGTTTCAGAAAAATACGCTTGATAGCTTTTGCGTAATTTTCAGTTTTTTATCCGCGCGTGTTAGACATAACTTTACAAATTAATTTCACTATGTAATATAAACATAATGCAAAATATTTTCATAATAAGTTATTAAGAAAATGCTCTAATTTAACATTATATTTTTTTCAAATCATTAACACTACTCGTTTAGACGTAATTTTCAGTATAAAATCATTAAGTATGTTATCGGTGCCTTAAAGAAATCAGCATACAAATATCAACTCGGAAAGGGATCGTCACCGTATCAACTCGAGCCATTCAGTATTCTTTGTATGAAACTCCCTACTGCAACGCACACTAATCGGAATCGTAACGTAATCGCCTCGCCTCGGGACGAACCGCGGCGATACGGTGACGATCCCTTTCCAAGTTGATATCATGACTGTGTGCTTATGACCTATATTCTCAAACCACTGAAATCGTAATTCAAACTAGTTTCTATTACTTACTGCTGCTGCAGATGCAGAAAACTTCAAAGCGCGCAAATATAAGAACCTTATTGGTAGCTATATTTTTGAGCCGTTTGGGGTTGAAACACTAGGGCCGCGGGGTCCACGTGCTCATCGAGTATGGCGCTGGCCTATTCTTCGGCTAAAGAATCAGCACCGCCGTACAACGTGACAATGCTGCCCACCTTTTGGACACTTTTCCTGTTGACAGGGATGCGGACGAATTTTTTGATGCCCTATGATCGTTTAACCCCCTTTTTTATATACTTTTACATATTACTATTTTAATTCTGTTAGTTTTTTAATCATAGCCTGAAGATATTTTTTTTAGATTTTCACAATAAATACATGCGGTATAAATGCATATGAAATTGAGTGCATTACTTACAGTCCACATTGTTTGTAGCGTCTGTCTTAAATTCTTACGCTCAACGCAGCCTGCGTCCAGGACAAACCATCCAATGAGAGAAGCATGTTGTGGGAAAACAAGCATTCTCGATTTCGTCAAACCCCAGTAACATTAACCGCCCGGTCGTGATCTGCAGTGGCCTATATCAGTGTTTTCAGACATTGTTCTGCCATAGCCCGGTAATTTTCATTATTACATTTAAAAATGTTTTTACTATAACTTTCAAACTATATTACGGTATCGGCTATTTAGTGCGAAGTATGGAGCTGCTTCATATCAGCCAAAAGACGTCCACTGCTGGACATAGCGGCCTCCCCCAAGCACCGCCACTTCGACTGATTATGTGCTTCCCGCATCCAACGGATTCCTGCGGCCTTTACAAGGTAATCGGTCCATCTTGTGGGAGGCCTTCCGACGCTACGTCTTCTGGTACGCGGTCGCCACTCCAGAACCTTTCGGCCCCATCGGCCATCTGTTCTGCGAGTAATTATGTGTCCTGCCCATTGCCACTTAAGTTTGGCAATTCTTCGGGGTATTTCGGTTACTTTGGTTCTCCTGCGGGTCTTTCATTTCTGATGGAGCTATGGAGCTGCTTATTTACCAAAGAATCCAAGTTCGCCGCAAATGATGAAAGTTTTATCGGTTTCTATATAATTTTTTAAGATAAACTAGTATTGACTACCCAGCTTCACTTTTATAGGTTGTGACAAAAGTCCGAAGAACAATCAAAAGTGATTTCCGATTTTCCACCCTAGGGTGGCTGTTTTAAGGTTGGAAAACGGAATAACTGGCCTATTCCAAAGCGTAGTAGGTTCCTATTACTTCCTATGTTATCTGTGCTATAAAGAAGACAGGGCAAGAAACTGCATGGACACTTATTTCAATCAAAAGCATTCCATTGCAGTATTTGCAGTTCCCTGCGCTGGACAAAGGCGTCTTCCAACTTACTGGAAAATTAAATAAAAAACCATAATAAATGTAACATCATAAAATGGTGAATTGAATCCCATAAACTAGTAGTCCGTTTTTCGTATAGCGCCATCTAGTGACGTTATTGTAAAACTGACATTAATATTGATTTTAAAGCCTCGTTTTAGAGAATTCAGAAAATTATTCCCAGGTGCTCCATCAATCCCTAGTAATCCCTACCTTTCATTCCGCCGGTAGAAAAAACTAAAAGTGAGCAATTTACTGCTTTTCGAGGAGCTATTCTGCTCGTCACGCTGACGATCATCATTAGATCTTCACCAATTTTTTATGAAACCAACATAAAGTAAATAATCAAATAAAAAAAGAACAATTTAAACAGGATCTCATAGGCGGAGATATCCAGTAGCCCCCTTTTTGCCCCTTTTTGGTGGAAGTACCCCTCCAATCAAAAATCCCCGACGACAAAAAAAAATTATAAAGTCGTAAAACCTGTATACCATAATTCGTCCAGATCGGTTGTAAAATACGACCTGTAGAATGTTTTGTGCAAAATTTGCTTTCCTGTGTCAGTTTGTTGGTTGAGTTGGTACTCAACCAACAAACTGACAGAAAGCAAATTTTGCCAGACTTGAAGCAGAGACGCTTCGTATGGTTCGCACGCTCGGTCAATTAAAAAAAAAAAAGCAAAGAACATTGCTTCGATAACACACCTTATAACTATGTTTCAATTCCCCGATAGTAAACATTCATTGCCTCTTAATCAGCATCACTACTCTAAATCAACATTTTTTAAATTAATGTTTTCACTTTGGTCTAAGCAAGTTAAAAAATATTCAAAAAGAGCAAATTAATGTTTAAAAACTGTCCAGATTTAACCACAGTCCTGCGAGTGGGTGAGAACAGTGACTTCCAATCTTACGAATTAAGTATATGAAAGATAAAATTACAAACAACATTAAAGATGTGAAACAGCAGCTCCAATACATAACAGAAAATAACTCCAAATACCCAAATGTACAACCTCCGCTAAATGAAGCTTTTCAAAATTATAACGAATATTTTTTTTTTTCGTAATACATACAGTATGTTAACTAACGTTCCCGCTAACCCGCAATAGTATAGCGTCCATACAATGCTAGAAAAAACATTAAAATCGAAAAAAATAACTTTTTAAATTTTTTTATCATAAAATATTCACAAAAAATATTAATTTCATACGTAAAACAAACACTCTGTACACGCGCACTTGTCGCACTTGTCTTTTCACGTTGAAAGACAAATGAGCGTGTACAGAGTGTTACATTTACGTATCAATTTAAAAAAAAAATGAAAATTTTATAAAAAAAAGAATTATAAAACTTTTTTTTTTTTTACTTTTTTTTTCTAGCATTTATGGACGCTATACTATTGCGGGTTAACGGGAACGCCCTCTATTAGTTAACATACTGTATATAGGTACAGCACTAGTCAAGAAACACTTGCAACTTTGGCAGTTTTATCTATTGAATTTGAAGCAGATACGAGTATAGCATCTAAGCTAAATTACGATACAAATATTCAGGTGTTCAGTTAGGCTAAAAATCATAACCCTTCCTTTTGGCTTTGCCGTAGTCGGGTAAAAACAGGCAATTTTTGTTTCTTTATTTATTTATTTTTCTTCAATGTTAGTCAATGAATAAAGGTAGGTAGTTTACATTTTTATGAATAAAAACTTGACAGATTCAAATGTCGTCTTGCGCCACCGGAGGACGTCGTGAAATTTTCCTCACCCACATTATTTTAAGATCTTGCTCCGCAACTGCTCCCCATACATCGACATGTTGATGAAGACGCTCGTGTAGATCTCCAGTAAAGCGGCCCACTTGTCATCCTACAAAATATATGAGAAAGGTCAAACCTCAATTGACTCAGACCTCAGTTGATCCAACAGAGGTTTTTGATCATAACTGGATCGATTGGCATAACAAAACTGTTTTTCTGAAAATAGATCAGTTTTTTTTTTTATCCTTGAATTCAGATCAAAAAGTTAAGGACAGTCTCCTAAGACCGTTTTCCTGTAGCTACAACGGTTAAGGTATCTATACCCTTACGGCCCCGTCTCAAAAATCCGCCCTGTATAGTGGACATAACAACAGGTGGTGGCAAAGAAGAAGTATAGCTCAAAACACACACAAAGCGGGTGCATGTCAGGCGGGGGCGGGACGGGAGTACGGCGGACTTGTATAATATTGTAATTCCTTGTATTATTTATGGATATCAGCATACGAATAGCGTGAGTGGGTCGGGCGCAGAGCAAGGCCGCTTTCCGAATAAGGTAATAATCGCTCACAGCGCTGACATCAATATTTATCGTTCCGATTAAGATATTATCACGATTATGATAGCTGAGGGCTGTCAATAATTCGGAACGCTCGTGAACGCGCTCACAGTGATCTCTCAAATGTCAAAACTTTAATATCATATTTCTTTGTGTATATACCATAAATTTCTTCTTATCCTTGGGTTAGGTGACGAACGATAGCCAGAAGCACAATGTCGTAAATGCCACGTTAGTGTAAAGATATGATGCGACTTAAAACAAAAACAGCACAACTGTCAATTTTGACAGCGCTCACGGTGATATCAGTAAAAGGCATGGTCGGCGTTATCGCAAGATGGCGCATGTCATGACGTCATCGATGACAATTCACGGAACATCGTTATCGCGCTCACGCTTATTCGGAACGGCTTTGAGCGCGCTCAAATCGATTACAGTCTAACTCGGAACGCACTGCAAGTCGGGTGCGAAAGCCGCGCACCGCTTGTCGTGTGCCGAACCGCCCGACACGCACCCGGTTCGTGTGTGTTGAGCTTTATAATAATAGAGAAATACTACAGACATTCGAGAGAGTCATTTATAGGATATTAACTCGTCCTGCTTTCAAGGTGCAGTTACTTTCTGACGATAAATGCATTTTTTATTGACTTATACTACTGAAAAAGGTTCGCTCTCATTTACCATTAAATCCTCTTGGTTACGTATGCATCAACGTTTTATCGGCCATACTTGGCCTGCACCGTTGACATCACTAGTTCTCAGGCACTTGTCATCTACCTTCGAAGAAACTATCACAAATTGATCAAACCTTACCGAATATTTACTAGTGAACCATCCACGATTCCTGATCACAGGCGGTTCAGCAGCTCGTTTAAATTTGTACAGAGTCTCAAAATCACACTGCAGGAGGACTCTAAAGTGAATCAGCTCAGGCGGGATGCACATTTCCCGACGGTTTTTCTGTATTACAAAAAAGTACTAACATTAATTAAGTAAAATCACCCCTGATTTCCACGAGATGTAAGAGAACACCCCACATTTCGCCAGGTATGTTAGATAGATATAATCCCTGGTTTGTTTTAATAAGTCCCATGTACTAGAGACACAAATCTAGACTTCAGCTGCTTTAATTTCAAGATGGAGCAACTAAGGACTTTGTCAGACCTGGGAATCGAACCCTGGACCTAGGGACACGAAAAAAGTATCAATACTTTGTGGTATCGAGTACATTTCTATTCGATACCGATACTTTTGTGCTCTATGCGCATAGGCTCTAAAGAAAAGTACTCGTTATCTTGAAGTATCGATACTTTTGTTTCGATACTTTTGTTTCGATACTTTTGTTTCGATACTTTTATTAGTACGATACTTTTTTTTCGATACTACTCATGAGTACAGTATTAATACTTTCTTTTCGATACCGTGTCCCTACCTGGACCCAAGCCCCAAAAGATGTAGGTACCAAATGTAGAAAAGTATTTTTTTTTTTTTTTTTTTTAGGTGTAATTAAGAAATAGTTTAAACTTACAGGTCCATTTATAGAAGAACTGACCATGCACGGAATGTTTTCTTGGTGCCTACTACGTCTGAAAAAAAACACGTAGGTACGGTCAGCAAGGAAAGCCGATATGGGGGCCTACCACCAAAATTAATACTGCTTTAAAGGTGCTGATAGGCCCCATGGTAAGTAACAATAAATTCGGTTCAATTCAGAACTCAAAAGCTGTAAAAAAAAAAAAAGAATTTTTAATTTAAGTATTGAATATTCATGAAAAATTATCGATGACTCTGTTTATTATTTCTAAATGCTTACTCATACGCTTTTAGAAATAATAAACAGAATCCAAATCGAGCCAATAACATCGGAGATTGGCAAACAAATTAACACAAGGTCACAGACGCTACACAAAAAATTAAAATTGAATAACATGAAAAATATTAAAGATTTTCTTATAAGAGATAGATAGAAGATAATCTTATAATTCGCTTATAAAGTAAATTTTCGGTAATATTTCATAAATATCCAGAAAAATAAAGAACAGCCACATGCCCATGGGCGGCATTGTATTAGCTACTTACATGCAAACATTGGACCTCTTCACGTGAGAGCAATTCTGTGAAGCAAAAATAAAAAATATATAAAAAATATTGTTCCTTCTAAACAACAACAAAATCAATATCTACCATTTCCATAATGACATACCTCAGTCAATACATCGAAAGTACAAGCCAAAATATTGTTAATCTCGCACCCGGCATCGTAATTCGTCACAGGTTTTGAGACACATGTAGTGAGGACTTTGCTTGTAGCCTCGGACCAGGCTGGATATAGCTCAGTGAAGTTGTTTATCAACTTTGTGTAAGCATCGATATCGATGATCCCTGTGTCCGAGATGACGCCAATTTTCCGGAACACACAGGTTATTCTTTCGCACTAAAAATGTAAAACAATAATGTTTATGTTAAAACAGCTTGCTGATTAGTTGTTGTTCAAACTGGAAGTGTTCCTGTGTGAAATTAGGGAACAACAAAAAGTCTATAAAAAAAGCGGTCAAGTGCGTCTCGGACCACGCACAAAGAAGGTAAAAATGTATGGCACTTGACCTACTAATGACAGAAACAACTTCCATAATTTGTTAGCTTTCTAAAAAAGATTGAAAAATGTGTTCTACTGTATTTTTTATTCAAACATGACCTAAAACTAGGCACTGTTATGTCCTTTTTTAAGAAATGCACCCAATCATCCTCAAACTCAAAAACTCATAGCATTTATTTCAACCTACAGGCACTTTTGAATTGTCAAGGAGTCGGTCAGTCAGAAATATGAAGCTAGTTACCCATTCCAAAGCGTAGTAGGTACCTATGGAGAAGAACGGGCAAGAACCTCCACAGACACTCTTTTAAATAAAAAATTATTACAAAATATTGGTTATATCATTCATACTGAAGTTATAAAAAGAACAATGTAAAAAGACGTGTACGTTAAAAGCGTCTGTAATACAAAGATGAAGACAAGAAATAATTTAAAGATTAAAATAAATTAAAATAAGCCATGGTAGCTAAGAGATGACCAGTCCCAACTGACGGCGCTCGTTCTTGAACATGACGCATGGAGCACCATTCAGCTCAACCATTTTGAAGGGAGCTAAATGATCCAACACACGAGCCACCATCAGCGAGACATCTGAGTGAGCATGACATACTCTCAGCCGCCAGGGCACATTCGAGTCAATGAAAGACATATTACCCGGTAAATGGCTAGCTCTATGGTATATAGTACCTAATTACACCTGCGCTATGCAATTATAAAATACAAAGGAGATTGAGTTTATACATTGCAAATATGGTCTAACAATCTTCAGCAGCTCCAACAGTATTTTCAAATGATTCAATTACCTACATAGTTGTGGTTGTGGAGCCTGCTCCACACCAAGGCATTGATTCAAGCAGCATTTTTATCAGCGATGTAATCCCCCAACTTATAATTTGCCGCCTGCATAGTGTGCGTTCTATACAAGATTTGAATTTCGTCTCATTCAGTTGAAGTAAGTATGTGGGGAGGAATTTTATTGTAACATTTCAAACAGTACCCATGAAAGATGAGTCTACTTTAGTCAGTCTGAAACCTGGTTGAACTAATAGGTCCCAATATCTTGTGCTATACTTATGTCCATCACGTTTTAAAAAGAGGATGAAAGTAATCAAATTCATGCCGTAGTTAAAAACAGAAAAGCCAGTCAGCAGGGGGCCAAGTCTATTAATTTACAAACGTCACAATGGTCTCTCGATGGTGAGTTTTTGACAGATTTGCCATATAAAATCTGTCAAAAACTCACCATCGAGAGACCATTGTGACGTTTGTAAATTTGTAGACTTGGCCCCCTGGTCATTGGCAAGGCAGACTGACTACCCATGATGCGCTGATTGAAAATTTAAGAATCACCACTCGCCACTTTTTGAATACTAACGATCAACCATCATTACCCTTTTGCACTTATCCTGATTTATTAAGCTTCAGTGCTTCATGTGTCCTTTCATACCCCTCTATTAGTCGTCAGCTCAGAATATAGTCCACCCCTTTCATCCATTTCAGCTTTCACAATTCATCCACTCCACTACATATATTTTATGTATAGCAAAAGTAGGTACTCACAGAGTTAGGCACCAGAATTGCATTAAACTCTGTGCTTTCTGTAGTGGTCGTAGTCGGAGCTTCCGTGACTGGAGAAGGGCTGGCGATGACCCGTGATATCTTTATAAATTAAAGTCTATGTTACTATATTACTAATAAATAAATTATTATTTCCTTTATTACATTTTTAAATATTTTTATGAAAAAATTAATACAAAATCATTTAAAAATAGAAAAAATTGTAGCCCATCGGCTCTTAGAGAGAGGAACCTCCTCACGATGCGTGTCGTGTCTAGGAGTACTGCTTTCTGAATCAAACCCTTGACCCAGCCGCGCAATGAGAGCCTTCTGAGATGTTGGTCGAGATTCTCTGGTATTAGGCCATTAACCGTTACGATATATCAGTAAGCTACAATCATTGCAGACTCCACGTCCCACATGTCGACAACCTCCTATGCTAAGTCAAGATACTTGGTTTTTTTTTATCTTTCTCAGCTTTCACGAGATTCTCGTCATGGGGGACAGCAATATCAACAATCATTGCACGACGCTCTCGTCGATCTATCACCACAATATCAGTCTTATTGGCTACAATACAATACAATAGTCCTGTCAGTGATGATAGATCGATCCCAATACAATGTGGCGTGACTATTCTCGAGAACTAGGTCAGGCACATACCTGTGCAGAGAGAGAGAGCGCAGAGGCTACAGAGCACAATACTTGTTGTGCTCTGTAGCCATGCCACCGTATATTTTTTTATTTTGATATAACCCATTTTTATTTACGGCTGAGGGTCATGACGTACATGCATTGTTTGCGAATGTACCTACGACTTTTAATTTTAAAGAAAAAGTAAATTAATGTGGCGTTGCTGCGGAAAAATCTCTGTAGCCACGCCACCGGTAATCAACATTTGTATGTACCTAAATACAATTTCAGCTATTTCTATTATGTACACGTGATAAGCATGAAAAAATGTTTAATTCTAAACTCACAAATTGTCCCTAATAGTGTATTAAACTAATGTATTTTAGCGATTACTTCAGATTGACAGGAAAATTTAAACAAAATAGATTTCATAAACAGAAGTTATTTATTATTATATCCGTGTTCTATCAAATTCTGAATATAGGAAAAGTACGAATGCTATGCAGTATGTACGTATGAAAAATATAAATGAACATATAAATATCAGACAACATCATATTCATTGATTTGACCCCAATTACTTAGTTTAAGCACTTGTGTTATGGAAATAAGAACCAACGAAGGTACCACAAACACCCAGACCCGAGCCAATTTAAAAGAAAGAAAGAAAGAAATTAAATTTATTTAGCACAGACACAGACAAAGGCACACAACAAAGCATATTGTACTAGAAGTAAAAGAAATTATCTAAAAAAAAAACAATTAAAAAGTGTAAAGTCAAAAGTGCGTTGTAAGATTTGGCAGGAATGTGTGCCTCCCGGCTGCGCCAAATAGGCCCAGTTAGAAAAGTTCGTTTCCCAAATCGACCAGAAAATGTTGTATTCTACCATTTTTGCTTACAATATCTGAGTATGCGAGTATGGTGTAAGTTCATTGAGCAATTCAGCAATATCTATGATTGAAGATGTAACAATAACTGTTAGGCTTGTAATGGAAAAGTATGTACAAATTATGTAATTTCGGACAATTTCATATTTTTTTAATTGGATTTAAATATATCTCTGGACGATGTTCCTTTAGAAATGTTCCTTGTTGACAAAATTTTTAAACTTGGAGCAGTAATAGGATATACTTCGAATGAAAATGGAGGATTGGGTCATTATAAAACATAATTGTTACCGTCGTAATTTAGAATGGGAGTGTTATGACGATATGATTACTAAAGTGATTCGCATTAGCAAAAATACAAACAGTAATTCACATTTATATAGGTACCTACATTTAACTCGGGCTTTTTTTGAATTTACAATAATATAATAACATGCAGATACATAAATAAACTATAAATCTGGTGTAATGTATTTTTTACAGATTTTTCTTTGTTTGAGAGAGATTTTCTGTTTAATTATTTTTTAATTATTATATAGTTAAAATATTTTGTAACCATTGTTAGAACACGGATTTATAACTTAAGAGCCCTATCACAAAATTGCGTTCTCACAGATTAGGTATATTGAAGCACGGCGACGACTCGCTCGGTGTCACGTGTTCACTACACTGTATTGTAGCTACGAATAAACGACTTTGATACTTTTTTATTATTGAGTTATTTGTTATTATTTTTCTTATTGTTTATTACTTACTATATATATTACTTAAAATACTTTGAGTACATAATGACTGGAGAAGCCTTACGAACACTTCCCCTTTGTATATGAACAACAACAAAATGTTCGTGTACGTTCATAAAAACTAGTTTCAAATCGATTCTAACGCATTTTGTTAATCGTTATAAGGGCGCGCGGAGCTCCGTGTAAATGCCTAGCTGTGCTATTAAATTCTGTAAAAAACGTTCAAAAACGTTATATTTACGTAAAGAACCGAATAACCTTCCTTAAGTCAATATTTTTTTATAATATTTACTCATGTTTTTATTGAAATTAAAAATCCTAACCTCATAATACATTTAGATTCTTCGTTCGATCCAACTATGATTGAACATAAAAATCGATTCATAATCGAGTATTTTCCTCACATTGCTTCTGTGACGTTAACAAGTCTTGGTACATCTCGATTTTATGTTCATAAAGATCAAAATACTTTCAATTCAATTCAATTCAAATTCAATTCAAATATTTATTGCATATCACATGTGTTTACAAGGTCTTAATGCTAATGATAAAGTTCACATGGACCCTGTCGGGCACAACAATTTCGTAAAGTAAGAGTAGTAGCATTATCATTAAAAATCTAATAAAATTACATTAAATAATCACACATTTTGTGATAGTCATTGCAATCTATACCTCTAAAAATCATTAGAAAGACAATTAATTTCAAATAAATAAAATCACACAAATTAAAATGCAACAATCTATAACACGAATCGAAATTATATAAATAATTTTTTTTTTTTAAATATTAGCAATTATTAAAAGATCAATTCATTAGAAACAAATAATGTTACAGATAAGATTAATATATAAAGTCAAATGTGTATAATATTACAAAAAATAAAAAATCAATTCACTTACAATTAAATAAATATTGTCACAGATTAAAATAGCATCAAAAAGTCAAATAAAATGTAAGAAAAAAATAATAATAATAATAATATCGGTCCCCGCTGCCGGTGGAAATGTGTCGCGCATGCGATGGACCCAGTCCATTAATGAAAACGTCATGCGCGCATATTATGGGGCTACCGAGGGAGGAATTAACCTTACAGCGTACCGAGGTCGGATGCTCTCTCTGTTTCAGGTGCTTGAACCAGCCGTCAACGTCTCGGCTCAACGATTGTCGGATCAAGTGCGCGTCATTCAAAATAATCACAGATTGGATAACGCCACACTTGATCGGCTACGCTCAGAAATGCAGAATAGCTCTGCTAGTAACCCTCCCCCATCCCAGAATGTCGTGCATGTGCCTGCCGAAATTCCATTGCAGGCAAACCAGCATGATGAGGAGGAGGACGCCAGGGCTATATCTGCAGACAACCTATGCAATGTGGAATTAAGGAGCGCACTGGAAGATGCGATTCGTGAGTACCGGTTCACATTACCTGACCTTAGACCACGGCTACCACGTTTGCCCATGAATAAAAGAAACAGGGCGCTGGTGTGTGCCCTGGATGCGTTGTTACCGAATTTTATGGAAAGCAGCGCAGACCTCTGCGATACACACTCAATCTTGTATTGCACGGCTGTTGCGGCATGCCGTATAGCTCGTGTCAAATTTCCAAACACTGACCGAGCTGTACAGCCAAAACCTGCCGCGCCAGCCTGGCAATGCAGGATTGAGCGTCGTATAATGAGGCCAGGGTACTCATCGGGAAGCTCATCTGCTTCAGGGAGGGTAATACACGCCCAAGGGTGATGCGCTTTGTGAGGCGGGCGTTCTCGGGGACTAGTATTAGTCCTCGAGAATATGTTTCCTGTGTCACAGAGCGCATCGACTTCCTGAAGCAGAAAGTTTTTGCATGGGCAAACCGTATCCGTCGGTATAGGCGAAGAGTGGATCGATACGCTCAGAACCGCATGTTCCAGAGCGATGAAAGGTGGGTATACAGAGCATGGGAGCGACCCATTCCCACTCAAGGTGTGACTGACGCGCGTCCACCGGAAAATGAGGCCATGAGTGCTTTTTGGCGAAGCATCTGGTCGGTGCCCGTCAGTCACACTGAAGGTGATTGGATGCGTGTTGTTGAGCGGACGTGTGATTCAATACCAGATATGGAAGCTATTAACATCAGCCCTCTGGATGTAGCCCGTGCAGTTCGTCCGTTGCCTAACTGGAAATCTCCAGGACCGGACGGACTGCACAATTTCTGGCTTAAATGGCTACAAAGATCACACGCCTGCTTAGCCTCACAATTCCAGTCATCTCTAGAGACTGGGTCGCTACCTGTGTTCTTTACGACAGGAGTTACCCACCTGCTCTATAAATCGGGTAGTACTGCGGAACCTAAAAACTATAGACCAATCACATGTTTACCTACGGTCTATAAAGTTCTTACATCCATTCTTAGAGCAAAAATTGTACAACATATTGACTCCAACTCCATTATGTCTGTGTCTCAGAATGGATGTAAGAATGGGTCCCGCGGTACTAAAGAGCTGCTCCTTATAGACATGACCATAAACCAACAGGTCCGTAGATCCCGGAAGGATTTGTCGACATGTTGGATAGATTATAAGAAGGCCTATGATTCGGTGCCACATACATGGCTCATGAGGGTGCTGGAGTTGTACAAGATAGATGCAACTCTGCGCACCTTCCTGATGTCATGTATGGGGCAATGGAGGACGGTTCTTCTCTACCCAGGATGTCGACAAATCCGGAGGACCGATGAACCAATCAGGATTGAGCGGGGAATATTTCAGGGCGATAGTCTGAGCCCACTTTGGTTTTGCTTAGCCTTGAATCCTCTAAGCACACTGCTGGAAATGAAATGAAATGAAATTGTTTATTCTGTAAATAGGATATCGGAATCACTTTTACACGTCATATTTAAAAAAATGTTTAAAATAAGCTAGATGAGGTCGGCGTTTCCTAACTGACTACTCTGAGAAGAAAGGCCGAAACAAACTCAGAGGTCAAGGTCTCTTTTAAAGTCCAGACATAATCTTGGTCAAGCCATATGAGAACCATGTAGATTAGTGTCTGAAATGGTCTTTTGAGGAAAGAACCACACAGATTTGAGTGGACCTGTCCAGTCAGTGCAAGCATTTGTCAGTAATCGTGGAGCTCACTCAGAGCTTAAGGAGCTCAACTCGACGAACAATACCAAAGAAAGGACATTTGGGTAGGCCGCATCAACTACTCAAACTGCCAGACCATCATTAAAACTAAAGGTGAAAAAAAAAAAAAATATTAAAACATTAAAGAGAAAAAAAATAAAAATACCCACATAGTCCTCATATTCACAATAATTAAAATAATATTATACTTTACAAAGTAATCATGTCATTTTGTATATAATTTTATTATGTTATTATTTTAAGTAGGTATATGTTTTATTCTTTTATGTAAATATTTTTAAATCTGGTTTAATTGATGATTATAAGTAACAATTAAAATATCAAGTTTTATGGTTTTATCACAAGGTATAGCAGAGCGAGCAGCTCAATCCCAAGCTTTTTTATCTTCTAAATAATCTGAAATTTTATAGTACCCTTTTTTACAAAGTTTGGTTTTAATACAGTTTTTAAATCGTTTAATGGGTAAGTTTCGAATGTCAATGGGAAGTTTGTTGTAGAAGCGTATACATTGACCCATGAACGAGTTGCCTACTCTGTGAAGACGTGTGCGATGTACAGCAAGGTTGTGTTTATTCCTGGTATTTAAACTATGAACATCGGACATTTTCTTAAAATTTGATATATTTTTGTGTACATACAATAGGTTTTCAAAAATATATTGTGAGGCTACAGTCAGAATATTTATTTCTCTGAATTTCTCTTGAAGTGAATCTCTTGGACCTAGGTTGTAAATGGCTCGAACAGCCCTTTTCTGTAGAACAAAGATAGAATTAATGTCCGCACAGGTTCCCCAAAGAAGAATCCCATAAGACATCAGACTATGAAAATAACTAAAATAAACAATTCTGGCTGTATCTACGTCAGTTATCTGCCTAATTTTTTTAACAGCATATGCGGCTGAACTTAGCCTTCCTGACAATTTTTCTATGTGTGCGCCCCATTGTAATCTACCGTCAATAGTTATTCCAAGAAAAACTGTTGACTCAACAGGGTCCAACTCTATTCCATTAACTTGAACATTGGTAGTTAGTTGCCTGACATTTGGCGTTGAAAATTTAATGAGTTTAGTCTTTTTTTCGTTCAGGAGAAGATTATTTACATTAAACCAATGCACAACTTTAGAGAGTGCATCGTTAACTTGTTCAAAGTTGACTAACTGACGTTTGATTTTAAAAATGAGGGATGTGTCATCTGCGAATAATACGATCTTGTGATTATCCCTTATGTGGTAAGGTAAGTCATTAATATAAATTAGAAATAAGAAAGGACCTAGAATTGAACCCTGCGGAACGCCCATGGTGACCGCAGATCCTGCAGATCTCTTGCCATTAACATCGACCCTCTGAATTCTGTTGTTCAGATAAGAAGTCAGAAGGTCAAGAGCCTTGTCCCTCATACCATAGTGGTGCAGTTTCCTGATGAGTGTATCATGATGTACGCAATCGAAGGCCTTGGACAAATCACAGAAAATGCCAAGAGCATCCTGCGACTCCTCCCAGGCCTCGAATATGCTCTTCAGTAATTCCACGCCCGCGTCTGTAGTGGAACGACCCTTTGTAAAGCCAAACTGTTTCAGATGAAGTAAATTATGTGCATTAAAATGTCCTAACATTTGTTTTAAAATTAATTTTTCAAAAATTTTGCTCAAAGTAGGTAATATCGAAATAGGCCGAAAATTTGTGGGCGGAGGATTCAGGTCTAGGCTATCGGTTGAGAAGAGGTGGTCAGGTAATATCTCACCTCCTTTACATGGATGACTTGAAACTCTTTGCCCCCAACAATTTGCGACTGATGGAGCTACTGAAGGTAACAGAAACGTTCAGTAGCGCCATCAGGATGGAATTTGGTGTGGACAAATGTTCAGTCATGCATGTAAAGCGAGGAGGGATTATGGAATCCGTGGGAACCCAACTCTCGGATTCCATACACCTTAGATCCCTCTCCTCAACTGAAACCTACAAGTATTTGGGTATGTCGGAAGCATTAGGCATCAATGTTGCCAACATGAAACAATCGTTGAGGGAGCGTTTCTTTGGCCGCCTGAATAAGGTACTAAATAGTCTTTTATCAGGCGGAAACAAGGTGCGCGCCTTCAACGGTTGGGTCATGCCGGTTTTGATGTACTCTTTCGGCATACTCAAATGGACTCAGACGGAACTTGACGCTCTGGATAGGAAGGTCCGTACATTGCTGACAGCAAATCGGATGCATCACCCACGGTCATCAGTGATGAGACTGTACATCCCGCGGAAGTGTGGGGGTCGAGGTTTCTTGAATGCCAAAACCCTCCACAACCGCGAGATTTACAGTCTCAAGGAATATTTCCTTCAAACTGACGTGGGGATGCACCGAGATGTGGTCGCAGTGGACAAGGGCCTCACCCCGCTCTCCTTGGCGAAAGAGAACTGGCGCAAACCTGCAGTACTGGATACTAACGATCGTAAGGAAGTATGGCAAGGCAAAGAGCTTCACGGACGCTTTTTCCGGGCCCTTCATGGGCCTGACGTAGACTTTTTGGCGTCTATATCCTGGCTGCGCTTCGGCGACCTCTTCGGAGAAACCGAAGGTTTTGTCTGTGCGATTATGGATGAAGTTATCATGACGAATAATTATCGGAAATACATTGTCAAGGATGGTACGGTTGACATTTGTCGGGCATGCCACCGTCCCGGTGAATCAATCCGACATATTGTTTCCGGTTGTTCTCGTCTTGCTAACGGCGAGTACTTGCACAGACACAATCTAGTAGCTAGGATTATCCACCAGCAACTTGCCTTGCAATACAACCTTGTGGAGTCAGAAGTACCATACTACAGGTATGTGCCCGACCCAGTTCTCGAGAATGGTCAGGCCACATTGTATTGGGATCGATCTATCATCACTGACAGGACTATTGTAGCTAATAAGCCTGATATTGTGGTGATAGATCGACGAGAACGCCGTGCAATGATTGTTGATATTGCTGTCCCTCATGACGAGAATCTCGTGAAAGCTGAGAAAGATAAAAAAATCAAGTATCTTGACTTAGCACACGAGGTTGTCGACATGTGGGACGTGGACTCTGCAATCATTGTACCGATAATCGTAACGGTTAATGGCCTAATAGCGGAGAGCCTCGACCAACACCTCAGGAGGCTCTCATTGCGCGGCTGGGTCAAGGGCTTGATTCAGAAAGCAGTACTCCTAGACACGGCACGCATAGTGAGGAGGTTCCTCTCTCTAGAGCCCTGACCACCGGCAGCTTGGACCCTGTTCCTGATGCCGATGGGCGACTATTTTTTATATTTTTAAATGTTTTTTATATCTTTTTTTTAAGAAATATTTAAAAATGTAATTTAAATATGTATTAAAATGAAATAAAAATAATAATAATATAAAAATAATAATGATAAAAATAAAAAATTCAATTCATTTAAAATTAATAATGTCACAAATTAAAATAGTATCATAAAATTAAATAAAAGAATACAGTAAAATAAAAATAAATGTCTAAAGCTGAATAAATAGTCAAAAATCATCCCATTTTCATGTCATCATTAAAAAAATCATTAATTGAATAGTAGCATTTTTCCACCAGTAGCTTTCTGAGCCGTTTAATAAATATATTTTCATTTGGTTCCAATTTTATTTCGTTTGGTATTTTATTATATATTTTGATGGATGTTACGTGAGGACTTGTGCTGTGTAATTTTAGCTTAGATTGTGGTATTACGAGCGTATTTTCAAACCGTGAACGTGGTGCATATCGGCGAGGTTGGTCTGTTACTTTTTGGTAGAAGTGTGGATATTGTCTAACGAATTTACACATTTCCAGAATATAAATTGATGTCAAAGTTAGTATGTCTAGTTTTCTAAAATGTGGTCTACAACTTACGTCATTGTCAATATATGCCATTATTCTAATACACTTTTTCTGTAGGATAAACAAGTCGCTGCTATCTACACTATTTCCCCAAAGAATAATACCATACTTAAGCCATGCGTATGCATAAGCATAGTAAGTGGATAGGGCAGTTTTTAAATCTGTAGTTTTTTTGAGCTCACGTAATGCGTATATAAAACTAGATAGTTTAGATTTAATTTTTTGAATGTGCGCTTTCCATGTCATGTGGATATCTAAGTCTAGACCCAACAAAGTAAAAGTATCTACGCATTCCAATTTGATACCGTCAAACGTAAAATCTATAGTCAAGGGGTTTTTTTGGTAGGGTCTGAATTGCATAATTTTCGTTTTTAAGAAGTTTATTTCTAAATTGTGGTCATTCATCCAATTTTGTATATTAAGCATTATATTATTTAGAGATACTTTCATTTTGCATTACGAAAATATACGCAAAATCAACAAAATTTACTTACGATTGACATGCGATTATGTCCTTTAGTAAAAATGATAGCGAGACTACCGTAGAGTTGAGGTCATGTTTGAAACCTAAATTGACATGTCGATAATTCCTTATGCCAGCCACACACGTAACGATTTGCTTGCGCAAACTTAGGCTTGCGCAAATCGAACTTAACGTGTTTTCAAAGAAATCTGCGCAAATTTCTTCCCACACACGTAACGATTTGCTTGCGCAAGCCTAAATTTGCGCAAGCAAATCATTACGTGTGTGGCTCATTCATTATAATGAATTACTTAGTAAATATTTTTGATAATTGTTTTTTTAATTTTTCCTGATTGTTTTGTGTTTTATGTATGTCCATTGAAATGGTTTAGCATTATTTTTTTTACTTGTCCTATTTTATTATTGAGATTATTACAATTTAGTTACTTTTATTTAATTGTAGTTATTTTCTCTTCTTGTTAAAATTTTTGTATTTTATGCAGCTGTTTTATTTCATGGATTCAAGCAGAATACCAAATGAATATCGATATCGATAAAAAAAATGGTATGAACGCCTTTTAGTCTTCTCTAGCTTCTAGGAAATAGAACAATAGCTGATCGCCCAGGCGAGCACCTATTGTTTTTTTTCGTAGAAGTTACCTCGTCCCCCGCCAAAAGTGACAGACATTTTTGTTCGGAATATTGCGCATAAGGCTTCTCCAGTGATAATCTAATTTAAAATACTGTTAATAATGAAAAGTAATTGAATAATCAGATGAGGGACTAAAACTGGTAGGTATCACAAAAATCAATAGATTCGTACCCGTTTTCGCTGACCTTTTCGACAAATGCTAGAAATAAACATAACAATCAGTAAGTAACAATTCCTTATGCTAGCCACACACGTAACGATTTGCTTGCGCAAATTTAGGCTTGCGCAAGCTAATCGTTACGTGTGCGGGAAGTTTGCGCAAAGTTCGCAAAAGTGGCGCAAATTTCTTTGAAAACCCGTCAATTTAGGTTTGCGCAAGCCTAATTTTGCGTAAGCAAATCGTTACCTTTTTGGCTGGCATTATGCCAGCCACATACGTAACGATTTAATAAAATAAAAATTATTTATTTCAGACGTTCCAGTCCATAGATTGTTAGTAATTAGTTAGTAACAATTTGTGCTTACCTGCTATGTTAGTAATGTTAGTGAGTTTCTTTAATTAACTTGTTAAACCTAAAGCCACCTTCATCAGGTGCCTCTGAATGAGACAGTCTGGTTTCGCAACAATCATTTTCAGGATGCCATTCCGACTGTTACGTAAACGTTGTAGTAAGAATGCTGCTTTCTTACGCATAATGGCATGAAAGCCATCCGTATGTGCTTCCGCGATTTACTTGCGCAAAGTTAGTTTTGCGCAAGCAAATCGTTACGTGTGTGGTTGGCATTATGCACAGTATTCCGAACAAAAAAGTCTGTCTATTTTGGCGGGGGACGAGGTAACAAAAAAACGATAGGTTCTCGCCCGGGCGATCAGCTATTATTCTATTTCCTAGAAGCTAGAGAAGACTAATGCCAGCCACACACGTAACGATTTGCTTGCGCAAACTTAGGCTTGCGCAAATTTGCTTGACACCGGTATTGACCACACACGGCTCAAATTTGCTTGTAACGATATCATTTCTGTTTAGTCGATAGTATTTCTAGTAGTCCAGGTGTGTAGTGTTACGCGGTAATGGCATCCATTGATGACGCTTTGGCAATAGTTGGCCTAATAATCGCTACAAAAAAAAGAAAATACGTAAAATAAATGTTTGCTAATTTCGCGAATTGCCTTCCGAATCTAGCGAATCGGCGAATCGGCCGTCGCCTTCATAGAAATCCATAGAAACCAGCCAGTCAGTGTAGTTGCCGCATGTAGTCAGCTACGGAATTGTTCTTGGCATACGCCGATAAAGCTCCCAGTCGGCAAGATTTTTTCCGACATCTTCAATTGTCTTCCTTCATCGTCATATTTCAGCCAATTTATACAAAACCTTAATGAATTATACACATAAACATTCCTCATGAATCACTTCGTCCATTGGTGAAAATCGTATGAAAATCTGTTCGATAGTTTTTGAGTTTATCGCATTTAGGCAGATAGACATTCGCAGCGGGAGGACAAAGTTTACTTCAAATTAGTACTATTGTTGATTTAAAAAAAAACTACTGAAATTTGATCACATGCCCCACACACGCTCAAGCGCGCAAACTCAAATTTGCACAAGCGTAGAATCGAAAATTGTAACTGCAGCCACACACGTAACGATTTGCTTGCGCAAACTTAGGGTTGCATAAATCTCCAGCCACACAAGCAACGATTTGCTTGCGCAAACTTAGGCTTGCGCAAATCTTACTGTGTTTTCAAAACAGATTGCGCAAATTTCGTCCCACACTCGTAACGATTTGCTTGCGCAAGCCTAAATTTGCGCAAGCAAATCGTTACGTGTGTGGCTGGCATTAATCACACAAGGTAGTCTCGCTATAACATAAAACGAGATGTACCAAGACTGTAACGTCACAGAAGCAATGTGAGGAAAATACTCGATTATGAATTGAGTTTTATGTTGAATCATGGTTGGATCGAATGAAAAATCGATATGTAAGTATTATGAGGTTAGGATTTTTAATTTCAATAAAAACATGAGTAAATATTATAAAAAATATATTAACATGTGGAAGGTTATTGGGTTCTGTAGGTACGTAAGTTTGACGTTTTTGAACGCTTTATAAAGAATTTAACAGCACAGCTAGACATTTGCACGGAGCTCCGCGCGCCCTTATAACGATTAACGAAGTGCGTTAGAATCGTTTTGAAAGTAGTTTTTATGAACGTACACGAACATTTTGTTGTTGTTCATACCCAGAGGGGAAGTGTTCGTAAGGCTTCTTCGGCCATATAATATTATAGTGAAAGAACAATTAGTATTTACAAAAAAATTACCTATAACGAGTCAACAATAAACTTTTCCATCTATCTTCTATCCTATATACATGTATATCTATATATATAAAAATGAACCCCTATTTCCTTGGTCACGGCATCACGCGTGAGCGGCTGGACCAATTTCGCTCATTCTTTTTTTGTTATGTTTGTTATAGTAAGGAGAAGGTTCTTAGGATAGGTAGGTGAAGGTAGGGTAGGTAGGTATGCAAGGAGGTATGTAGGTAGGTAGGTTCGCAAGGCGGTAGGTATGTATGTAGGTAGGGTAGGTAGGTAGGTAGGTAGGCAGGAAGGGTAGTTAGGGTAGGTAGGTATGTATTTAGGTAGGTTTAGGTAAGTAGGTAGATATGTAGGTAGGTAGGTAGGTGCGCCATAGATAAGTACTTAGTGCTACCCGTGCGAAACTGGGACGGGCAGCTAGTATATACATATAAAAATTAATCCCTATTTACTTGGTCACGGCATCACGCGTGAACGGCTGGACCATTTTCGCTAATTCTTTTTTTGTTGTGTTTGTTATTGTAAGAAGAAGGTTCTTAGGATAGGAAGGTGAAGGTAGGGTAGGTAGGTAGGATAGGTAGGTATGTAGGTAGGATAGGTAGGTAGGTAGGTAGGTATGTAGGTAGGACAGGTAGGTAGATAGGTAAGTAGGGTAGTTTGTTATTGTAAGGAGAAGGTTCTTAGGATAGGTAGGTGAAGTTAGGGTAGGTATGCAAGTAGGTAGGTAGATATGTAGGTAGGATAGGTAGGTAGATAGGTAGGTATGTAAGAAGGTAGGTAGGTAGGTAGGCACGGTAGGTTGGTAGGTACGTAGGTAGGTAGGTAGGTAGGTAGGTAGGTATGTATGTAGGTAGGTAGGCAGGTAGGCAGGTAGGTAGGTAAGTAGGTAAGGTAGGTAGGTAGGTATGTATGTATGTAGGTAGGTGTAGGTAGGTGTAGGTAGGTGTAGGTAGGTGTAGGTAGGTAGGTATGTATGTAGGTAGGTAGGTAGATAGGTAGGTGCGCCGTAGAGAAGTACTTGGTGCTACCAGTGCAAAGCCGGGGCGGGCAGCTAGTAAGTATAAAATAATTGTTCAATATAACAAGAGTTACAAAGAATACTTTCATGATCAAAATAGTTAGTCGCACTATACGCTTTTTGCTGGATCATTTGGCGCGAAAAATTTCGGCACAGGTCCAACCTCAACGAGCGCTCGCGCAGTACTACCCGTATATATAATGTACTCTGTGCGCAGTACTGAATGCCAGAAGTCCACGCATCGTATTATAAAGCGATTTGGCAGGTTGTAATTACGTTTATTTTGAATTATATATATTTTTTAATTTTTTTGAATTATGATATTTTAATTTCTTATGAACTAACGTATATTCTGGTATAAATTTTACGTAGTAATCTTAATGTAGTAAGGAGAAAGTCACTGTTAATTCTGAGCGTTTTTAGTAGTTTTATGTTTTTGAATTTGATTTTTTTTACAGTTATTCCATACATATTTCAAAATTCCGAGGCCGCTATGAACTAGACCACTATTTAAGAGATATTATTATATTTTTTTAATTTCTATATATAATATGCAATAGTTCAATCCACGAGCTCGAAAAAGTGCCGTCGCGCATTTTATGAAAAACTTGTTTCGGAATTTTGGCTTTATTTAAGTAGATAAGAAAAAAAATCACAAAGCGAGGCCGCTATGTACTATAATAATAACTATTCTCCACCACTCAATAACTCATACTTGTCGAAGTCTTTCAGTTTCTAAGAATGAGAACGCCAAAGTTGTCCATTTACGCAAAAATCAGGGTCAAAATGTAATAGCCCTCTTAACTTCTATTTACGAAATCTGTTTTGTTTAAACTTTCCTGTCAATCTGAAGTAATCGCTAAAATACATTAGTTTAATACTTGAGGAAGGGACAATTTGTGAGTTTAGAATTAACATATTTTTTCGCACAACACGTAGTAATGGTATTTCGGACACCAGAAGGCTGTAACACCACATATTTAAACATATAAAAAATTCTAAAATCTAAATCCATAATTAGGTACATACCGCTGGCAAAATCACAAACCACAATAATATCATGTTTAACTAAGGAATGTTCAATAATAACTGACCAGTGAGCATAAGAGGATAATTTTGCATATATTTGGGCGTCACGCCTTACGATAGCGTTATTTTGCGATGTCAGAGCAGATCAGTACCTACCTACTCACTTGCCACGTGTGTTGGATAAAAAATGCAAGTTATTTTTAGCACTAGCAGTTGTGCACGCGGTTTCACCACTAAAAGCGTAACCGTGAAATAGTTTCTATTTTATCCCACATTAAAGCGTCGATGTGTCTATTATTTATCCTAATATAGAACCTTTTTTATATTTTGTCGCGGTGGAAATCCTCATGGATGTCTTCCGCCCTGGGGTGGGCACAGCGGGGTCTGCGGGGACTAAAACCACCCCGGTGTTCCCACCCACACTTGCGTTGGGGCCTGCGGGTGCGAATGCGACTTCCGCTGTAACGTAGAGTGAGGTGTTGAACTCCCCCGTTACGTCTTATAGAGGCGCTTTGGAACCCTACGTGCCGCCATCTCGGGTCCTGTGTGATGGGGGGTGATGGATGACCCCGAGTCCGTCGTCCCTGAACCTGTTTAGAGGGGCTGCAAGACGGCGTTACCTGCCTTCCGCCGACGACCAGTGTGCCTGTTGCGGGACGGGAGAGCACTAGTGATATCACTTTCCCTTTCTGCAGCTGTTTTCTTCGAGGTTTCGCAGAAGGATACCACCTCGTCCCAGGACTCTGCACTGCCGACCATTGAACGAACTACGCTACGGTCGTCGCATAATTCATTCAAATAGTTTACGGAACTATGAAGACGGCCTGTAACAACCCAACGTTCAGCCTTAAGCAGATATGCTATTTTTCAAACTCCAGGCTGCTACTAAGATATTCCTGACCAAATTGATCAGTCAGAAAGATGAAGCTCCCAGCCCTTTCCAAAGCGTAGTAGGTTCCTATGGAGAAGGGGCATGAAACTCCACGGACACTCTTTTAAATGAAAACCAGTTCATTGCAGTTCACTGCTGAACAAAGGCGTCTCGCAACTTAGTGGATAATTAATAATCTTCTTAATTTTTCGTTCCAGAGGAACATCTATGTTTCCTATAAATTGTTTGGGCTCAGTATGTATGATCGACCTCGGAGCATCTCAGCGCAGTTTTCTCTGGATCACCGAGCATTGAAATATATACCTTATTTCGATTGTATACGTATCCAATTTATGTGATAAATTTAAAAAAAATCTCTGTTGTCCCGTCCGCCAGTTTGCACAGGCCATTATTAGGCTGCCTATCCATTGAAGCGGAGCGAGGCATCGGAGCGGAACGGAGTCGAGGACAGTGTCTGTCCATTGATGCGGAGTGAGTCAGCGGAGCGGAGTTACGGACTTTGCGGTGGAGAGAGGTAGCGGGGCGGGCTGCGCGGAGCTAGGCTGAGTTCACGCGACCAGTAATTTGAGCCGGCTGCAAATACCTCGCGGCCGGTTTTTTCCGCTTCCCCGTTCCGCTTCCCGGTTTTGTATGAATTTTTAAACTAGTTCGCAAATCCCTATCCACTGAAGCGGAGATTTTGTGCAATTCCATTGGTTTATATTGGCACTGCTCCATTCCGTTCCTCTCCTCTCCGCTCCTCTCCGCTCCAGTGGACAGGCAGCCTTACGGTGTATAATCAGAGGCGTTGTTCAGATCCTCAAGGGTGCTGGTGAACAGACATTTGGGACTTTCTAATTAAATAAAAATCCAAAATAAATCTAACATAATTTATTGGTGAATCCCATAAATTAAAAAAAAACGTTTACACAATAAATCAGCTACTTACAGAATTAAGCAAAGAACATTACTTCGATAACACAGATAGATACACACCATTAACTATGACCACAGATTAGTACTCCGGAAATTCATTTAAATAAAAAGCGACTCTTGCTTCGACACAATAAAGTGCAATTCAGGTCGCACAGCGCTAATTACCTACAGTTATATACACTTAGAAATTGCCTCTCTTTCTATCGCGTCACTCTTAGATCTTCTCACTACGTTACGCTCACTGAATTGCCCCAATAAGACAAGCCCGCCGCGTAGAACTTGGAGCTTCATACCTAAAATGCGGAGTGCGCCTTCTGTACTATTCTGTGACTTCAATTATGAATCTCAAATAATTTACATACATTGCCACTTACTCAACTATCTACTTTAACGTTAAGAAGTCTAAGTTGAATTTTGATTGACAGTTAGTAATAAGAAGGTCTTAAAATGTTGGTTGCAATGGAATTTGAACTTTATCATGTATGACATTGATTCTGAATTCAAGTATATGTAGCTAACCAACTAATGCAGACCCTTAGCTTGTATAAAACTGCGCGCAACAGAGAGATCAACCTGTATCTAATTGTACAGTTTTTATTAATCATCGAGTAGAATGATATCTACAAAGGCAAGTGAGAAGAAGAACTTCAAAAAACATACCCATTTACTTTGTTCATTAGGCATACGCGAAGAAACAAAAAAAATACTTGATAAAAAAAAGCATTTGTTGACAAAATTGTGTATCTTTACATAATAATAGCTTATATAGGTGCTACAAAGGTAGATCAGAAAAAATCATTAAAATTAATAGATTTTATTCGTAAAAAATTCGGTACTAAAATGTACTTTCTAAACAGTAAACGAACCGTCCCGCTCGGGTCCGCGACGCTGTTCGGGTACACTCGACTCAGTCAGTCAGTGACGCTGAATCGCGTAGATGCTCAACTGTCCGAAAGACTGATGCAGCTCGATAACAATTATATTGTGTCTCATTAGTGACAGTCAAGCGCTGAATATAATGAGGCCATAAGAACACGCCCTCTTATTTTATGTTGAGTATCTATCTGCATTTTCGAAAAAAAATTGTCGTTCTAGGCGCAAACTATCGATCGTATTAGCTAACAAGATTCTTAGGTTGTTTTATTAGTTTTGATGGACGTGAATTCAAGGCTAGTTCAAAATATTTGCTTAAAAGATCCTGGTTGCTATATACACGATACACAATTTAGCAGGATTGACCACAACTCTAAGAGGTCCCAACGAATGAGAATAAAATTAGGCGAGATTATTATTATGCAGGTGCCCAACGTTGGGTACTTTGGTCCAATTTCTCATGTCTGGTTAGAAGAATATAAAACCTTACTTGGATTTGCCAATTTTGCAGCAATTTGAAACACAATGCCGCCCACACTGCCGCCGGGATAACCGCGGTGCGCCCGTCTTGCCGCACAAAGGGGCCACACAAAGGAATGCCGCTCGGCAAAAGTCGGCGGCACGTGCCGCCGGGACTGTGTGTATCGAACTGTCACAAATCGCCCTTGTAGTTATAGTATGACGTGCTAATGACCTTTTACCTTTTTGTTTTTTTTATTTAATTCACAAAACTGATGTACAATCACAAATGCAATAAAAAAGTTACTAAACAATATTTCTGATTTATTTATTTATTTATTTAAACTTCTCGCACACATTGAGGTACAAAGGCGGACTTAATGCCTTAGGCATTCTCTACCAGTCAACCAAGGGTCTGATTGACACATTTTATGTAAAACAATTCCTATTTTTTTTTTTTTTTTACAGAACTTACAAATTGTGAACTTTTCTATAGATAATGAAAAAGTTTTGGAAATTAAATTTTAGATATAAAAAACTTAAAAATCTAAGACCGATTTTATTCCTAACTGAGGCTACAGAACCAACAAAGACATCTATTTCACCACGAATGGAGTTGGCAAGAGAAACCATGCGGCAAATGGGTGAAAAATTGCCTATATTAGTTCGACTATGAGGCAGGATGAAAGTCCTTCGGTTATTAACCGGCTACAACTACGTGGGATACTCAGTTATCGTTTAACCGACACCTCCGTATCCCGCCTTAGGAATGCGCGGCGAGGCAGATGGCAGCATTGACGAATGAGCGGCGGACGCCGTGAGCGTCGACGAATGAGCGGCCTGACTACTATGTGGGATACTAAATTATAGTTTGACCGACACCGCTGTACCGCGCCTTAGGAATGCGCGGCGAGGCGAGGAGCAGCGTTGACGGATGAGCGGTGGACGCCGTAAGCGTTGACGAATGAGCGGCCTGCAGCGTTCTCAGTCAAATTATACTAAAACCTTAAGAGTGGTATAGCAATTATGAAGTCGATTACACAAAGCAACCAAAGATCTTTAAAACATAATTTGTAAGTACAAAATTTCGCTACAAATTATTATCGTATAGATTAAATTATTAAACACATTACTATCTGCTGAAAACAGTAGATTTTATCATTTCATTTAAGTGTTGATTTAATTAATTATGAAAAGGAAAGATGACTTTTGTTATACTCTAACTAAGGTTGGATCTGCCTCGTTGGTGCAGTGGTTGCAAGCGCTACTGCTTAGCATGAGATCCTGGGTTCGATTCCCGGGTCGGGCAAAGTGTTATTGGGTTTTTCCATCTGGAATTTCTCAGTAGCAGCCCGGAGTCTGGATTTGTGTCCGGTTGATGGCAATAGGGTCACAAGCGCCTTAAAACTGAAGTAGCGAAATGTGGGTGTACACCTCTGCCTAACCTTTCCGGGAATAAGGCATGATGTTATGTCTAACTAAGGTACTTATTGGAAGAAATGTTGGCCTAAAAGTAGACTATCATAGACCGAAGGATTGAGGTAGATTTTAATGATAGTATGAAAAAGCCCCTAGTCTTTAAACGAATACATTTTAACCCAACAATTGTATATTTAGGTATAACACTATTTTGACAACATCAATATATTAAACTAATAAGCCACAGGTATAGGATTTTAAACCTTATTTCGATTACACAAAGCCCAGTTTCCCTTGCAACTAAGATTGTTTCGTATTTGTTATTCTAAAATCAACTAACTACGCATGTACTTAAAGTTGAAATTGTTTTTTTTGTGTACGAGGGTGTGGTGTTATCTCTTTCTAACGCTCAAAGGGTCATATAGAGTAGTCTCGCTCTAACACATCGATATTACAGTGCTAACGAGCAAGCTACATTATAAAAAGCCTTGAATCCAGGTCCATACATTAGTGCATTCACAAAACGGCATTATTAAGTTATTCATCACAGTTGCATTACAAAATTTACATAAAATGAAATCCTGCATTTTATAAAACTTGTCCTTGGGTGCATTCTTCAACAGAATCGCTTTAAAATTGAACCTGGAAAGAGAGAAAATAAACTTTAGTACGAGGTCCTAGTGTCGATTTTCGCGTATAGACAGACAGATGGTTCACTCCTCAAAATCAGGCTGCGTTGACGTTCATAATCGGGGTCACCAATTTCGCGGCATGATGAACAGGGTGTAAAGTTCACTCATCCTCAGAAAAGGGAGGATCCTCCAACCAGACGGGTTTTATGTCTGGCGGGCAACTGCCCTGCTGATTTCGGATAGTCTTATGTATGTCGTTCGCGCGTGACGTCATGTCTTTGATGCGTAGATCTTATGTGGCGGTGTAACCGCTACAATATCTTCAATTATACCCAATTTAAAGTCATCACTATAAATAAAACTACTCACCTAATTAGTGTCCCGCATCACAGGAAAGCTCCAAAGCCGAACGCTCGCTTAATACTTTCGAAATAGTACCGTCGCCAGTTTTCTCGAGTTTGATCCACCTCCGCAGTCGGGACCAGCTCCTGTTTCACTGTCACTAGGGTGTGGTCGTCCTGGAATTGAGGAAATAAGGAATTTGAAGCTTGGTTGAAATTCATAATCAGCCTATTAATGTTCCCACTGCTGGGACACAGGCCTCCTCTTTGTGAGAGGGAGTGGGCTATTTATCTACCACGCGGGCCCAGTGCGGGTTGGTAGATGTCACATGTTTTCGAATGTTTGGTTCTAAGACATGCCGGTTTCTTCACGATGTTTTCCTTCACAGTTTTGAGAGCAGTGGTGATGAAATTATCTACACAAAGTAAAGTGCCTGCTTGGGTTCGAAGTTTCGAACCCACGACCCGACCACGACCCAGGACTCGTAAGTCTGTGCCGATACCACTGGGCCACCACTGCTCCTGGTAGAAATTCATGATTTTAATAATCCATAAATGAAAAAGTCTGATTTGCTCCTTGTTTGATAAAATTTGAAAGACAAACAGATTTACGAGCATTTATACAGATAATAGGCAACGTCGCAAATAGTTGTCAAATATTTGGCTGTATTGATTAATTTGGCAGTATTACTGTATGGAAATAAAAAATATGGCTAACTAGTGAACTAAAATATTGATTATGAAATGCAATAATTAATATCGTAACACTGAATATTTAGTTTTACCTAAAAACACCTAAAAACATGGTATGTCCACCGATTTCTCCGTCAATTGAAGACCGATTTTGAAAATTCTTTTTTTGTTCGAAAGGTTATGCTCTCGAGGTGGTCCCGTATAAATTTGATTTATTTTGCTTGATTGTTTTTTGAGGTAGTTTTAAATAATACGTATATTTCCCACTAAGTCTATGTGGATGATATGATAAGTTCCTGTCACTGTTATCTACATAGCAGGTAGTGGTATTCGAATTTATGTGGGGTACCAAAACTTAAAACTTAAAAATAAAAACTTTTTACAAAACAAAACCAACCGACTTCTAAAATAAACACACAAAAGTTAAAGCCGGATTTACATTACGAAACTAGTTGTGCAAACTTAGTTATTCATTGATAGTTTCACGAGTCAATTGTCACGCTGCAAAATGACATCTTAGGCGACATCTAGCGGTAACACCTTGAAGCTCCAGAGTGTATCAATAATGCAGATATATGGCGTTGTGGTTGGTTTAATAATTAAATTTATGTTGCTCGAGCTTTCCACATTTATTGACATACTTATGTTAATCAACAACATTTTATAGTCATGCAGGGTTTGATAAACAATAAATAAATAAATCATAGATTAGCAAAAGTGGACAGTCACTGACGATTCTGTTTAGTCTGTGGTTAGATACTTCTCGAAGCTTCCAAAACAATAGCGTTCTTTGATACGGCGTCTGCGACGACGTTTGATCCTCGGATCCTGGTGAAGCTACGCGATGATGGTGATTGAACAGTTGTAGCTGAACCTGTCTGGCTTTTTAGGCTAGCCTGAAACTGATACGAACGTGTGGAGACGTGACGCCCTGGTGCTATTCCGTGGTCTCGTGAATTTGCCGAGTCCCGACTACTGTTGGGCCGTGTGACGGTTTGACCACGAGCTGTTGGCAGTTAAGAGGTTTGACCCAACGAGTTCGAGTGGGCAGTGTGGTCGTCTTTCTATTGGAAGGCCTTACACCTATCTGGTTCCTCGTGCAGGAAAGTCTCGCCGCATCCAGGTACGATTCTGCATCATCATCCTTACGGTCGACCCGTAGGCCACGCGTTCGTGGGAACACAGAGTTTTCTCTGTTGTTCCATGCCAAGGGTCTTGATTCCACAAACTGAGTGAGAGGTTAATTCACAAACTGAGTCTAGAGGTTAATTCACAAACTGAGTGAGAGGTTAATTCAGAAACTGAGAGGGAGTTATAAACTGAAGTCATACTACTACCTAACATTTAATTGTAGTAGAACCAGAGAGAGAGAATATACATGTGACCATTTTGATAAGGTCTCTTCAGAACATTAGTTTATAAGACCAGTTGTTGTAAAGTCAATGTGTTAGGTTGTGTCTCTGGGTGCTTTGCCCCAAGTGTTATATTTCTTATAGGAGCACAACCATATAGGTCATTTACATACGATTGAGCTAAAGGATATTAAATGTTCATCTCACGGATCCTAACAAGCGACCTTGAGTTCTTATAATTATAGTCTCATGTTTGTACCTCCTCTGACACGCATTGTTACGGAGACAGAGCATGTCAGGGCAGGTACCATCTTAATTAAGGTTGGGAAGGTTATTATAGTTTAGTGGCTTGCCACAATTGTGTGTACCTTGTTGATAATACAATAAACTTTGTAATGTGTAAAAGGTAATTGTTTAATTGTTTCTTTCCCAATACCTGATAAATTAACTTTAGCACGGCACCCCCTTTTCGTCGGGTTACACAATAGATAATTATTTACACGTAAAACTATCAATGGATAACTAATTTTGCGCAACTAGTTTCGTAATGTAAATCGCTTAAATGTAACTTTAATTTCAGGAGTCGGCGGCAAAAAACAAAATTTCAAAACCAAAGACACCAACTTCCGAAATAAAAGTTATTTTTGGAAATTCGTTGGTTTTTTTTTTTTTGCAAAAAGTTTTAACAGTCACTTTTACTAGTAGGTAAGCTAGACTTCAAAGTAGATGAAAAACCCGCAAAGTATGGGATACCTTCTCGTCAATGGTGAACGTGACCTCGGAGAAGTGCTGTGCCGGCCACTGCTTGTACCGCCAGTATTGAACTATCTTCTTATGAGGCACCAGTTCCTTGAACTCGCCGGTTATATTGCCACCGAAAAGCGCGAACTTGCCACCTTTCGAAGCATCCATTTTGACATGGCCCTGTTAAAAAAAAAACCTTTATTTGAAGCCATAGCTTTGAAAATTTTAGAGGAGAAAGAAAGATGGTACATTTAAATTCAGAATCTCCGATGATTATCAAGTTTTAGAACTACAAACTCTATGACATACATAACAAAGCTCAAATTCCATTGCAACCTTTTTATGACAAATGCTCACACTAAAATCAACTTAGAATACATAATGTTGCAGTTAATAGTTGAGTAAGTGGCAATGAATGTGTTATTTAAGATTCTGAATTCAAGTATTTATGTTTCAATAATAACCTAACCTGCTTGTTCTAACTCTACCAAAGGAAGGAGGTATAACCGCATATATTTGCTACTGCTAAGGTACCATTCCGTACGTCATGTCGGAGTCATGATTCCGATCCCGACTGCAGGCGGCAGCTTTTCACGACACGTTTTTCTACTATCTACCGACTGGAATATGGGCTATTCCAGTTGGTAGATAGTAGAAAAACGTGTTATCGCTCGAGCGTTGGCGGCACTACTGGTCTGCGGTCGGGCTACACGTGTCGCCTGTCTCTCGCCCGTAGCTGCCAACGACGTGTCGCTAGCTACGGAAGGTATTTCATAGAAACCTGGCGTGTCGCGGCGACACGTCGCCTGGAGTTGCCTCCTGCGGTCGAGTACGGAATGGTACCTCTATTGCAAGCTTTTTTCTTTTATTTACAAGCATACTTGCTTTTTAGATTGCACATACGTATTCAACGCTTCCAATTTAGCCCTGTTTGGCTAAATTGGAAGCGTTGTTCATGCCAATAGTGCAGGTATCCAACAACTTTTCAGATACATAATAAATAAATAAAAATACTGCACCTGTGTGAACGCAGTAACCATTTCTATTCTAGTCATAGCATCATAGAACTCCTGCGCACGGCACTGGAACCTCTCCGTCAGCTCAATACTTTTCGTATCCAACTTACAACCAACTTCCTTACTCTTCGCAGCAACAATTGGTTCCATATTGACTTTCTTATTGAAACCGCTAGTTATCATCGAGACGTTATCCGGTTTGACGGAGTCTTCGCCTTTTTTAGGGAGAATGAGACCTTTAGAGAATTCTTCTTTGAGACTGCGGATGTATTCGGTGAGTTGGTTCCGGATTTGATCTCGGCCTACATTGTGCATGAACGCTTTGACTCTTTGAGCTTCCTCGCCGCTGCCTTTGATTGTGACTGAAATCTGAAAAGCAGAAAAAGATAATCATTCATTACGAAGATTATGTGACTATAAAATCCAATACCGAGAAAATTATGATTTATAATGAATCATATTCTTTATATTGGTTTGACATGTGTAACTTCAACTTAGAATATGAATGGTATAAAACTTACATTGAGGAATGAGATTATTTACTCTAAAGAACATTCAATTCATTTGGTATTGGCAGAATATAGAAAAGATGACAAGCAGATTTTTGTTTAAACTTAACATAATAATGTAAATCTATAGTTGAATACCTACGAATTCTACTAACAGTCATTCATTGAGAACATTTCAGTATTCAGAAAATTATTGTTACTGCCTTTATCAAAAATATTAGATGTAACAATAATTTCTAGTTTTGTATGTATGTTCCTAACCCTACCACGATATGTGTAAACTTTAATTACACTTCCTGTATTATATTAAATGTACAGTGGATTCCATTAATGCCTCATATACCAAACAAGATCATGGGATTATGTTACATATTGTTTGCCTTTCTTCAAGCTCCAGTGGCAAAAAACTAGAGCAAGTGAAAGTACGTAGATATAAAGGTATAGTTAACATTCATTATATTGTAGCAGATTACAGTTCGCGTCAAATAACTTTGCCGCTCTGAAGTAGGCTACAAATGACTGCGCAGTAGTCAATCTGCCTTAAAAAACAGTAGTGCGCATGCCAGCGCGCATGCGCAACCTAACTTCAGAGCGGCAAAGTTATTTGACGCGAACTGTATTTTACCAAGCATACCATGCGTATTACCTTTAAAAACTAGCAAGCAGTAACAATTACTTTCAAAGTCATGATCACCTGCCCAGCTTTTTTCAAACCGTGTTGGGGTTACACTTTCAGTCTAAATGGTTGCAGCTGAATATCAGTATTTTAAGTATGTACATGAAATGCCTATCTGACAGACACAACCCAGTTGGTAAGTAACACCCCATGGTAGACTGGTTCAAAGGATAGTCTGAAAATGATGTTAGTTACTCCAGTGATTTTATGAAAATTAGCTTTATGTACTGTATTTACTTATGCATTTAGTGAATGTAATGCAGTTATTTTGACATTACAAACACTCTCTTCAATTTTATTTATTTGTATAGATAAACATGTATAGATTGCCACAAGTCATAATTTAATTTTATACTCATTTACAGGGTAATAATAAAACTATTATAAGAAAATGAATAGTGAAAATGACCAGCCTACAGTTACCAAATTAAAATCATAATGTAATTCCTACTGGCATAATTACTTATCATGAGAAAACCACTGGTTTCCTATCTGTGGTTTGATTTCCCTGATTTATGAGATATGCAATATTATGACAGTCATGATTCCATTGTTACAAACACATGTTTCATAAATATTAAATACTCAATTTCAGCAATGCAAGATTTATAAAACAGAACAGAAATTCAGCATAAAATCTACACTTTTCTAGGTTAGATGGAACCACTGTACAATTACGCCCGGCGTTTTTTTATAGTAGCTATTTTTTTTTGGGTAGGATAGACCCTTTTTAGTGTATTTTTAAAAACCCCAAAGTGCGCAAATCCATAGCAGACGAGAAAAAAATCGCCGGTATTGGATAGTGGGAGTTTTAAGGCGGAGAAGATCACGTGGCGGGTCTAAATTTGTTTCCAAACAATACCTAATAAGCGTAGTCGACGGAGCCCGCTTCGCGGGCTCCTATTTCTGAATTGTTAAAAAAAAAATAACCACGAAGAGGATGGCGGGGTCTTCGTTCGCTCGCTTCGCTCGCTCACTAGACCCCGCCATCCTCTTCTAACCTAACCTGTCCGAGTCGGGGTGCCCCCAAGTCCGGAGCTCGCTTCGCTCGCTCTTACATCCTAAGTTTTCTTACTATAAATTAGGTAAAAAGTTCAATTTTTTTAAACATTCGGATTTTTTTTCTCAAAAACTAGGCGTTTGCGCAGTGTGAAATTTTGCGAAAGCGTTTAACTTATAGTTATCTATAACCAAAAAAAATTTGAAGCTTCGGACGCGCGGGCGTAGTTGTACAGTGGAGCCGGTTAGATAAACTAAATGTTACTTTAATGTCATAACGCTAAACTTTTGAAGTTCTGAATGAATAAGTTACATAAATATACTCACATCCACTTCGCTAACGTCATGCTCTTCAGACAAGTTCGGGATGCTCACTTCTCCCTTCACAACATCCTTGCTACCAGCTAAGGTGCCTTCCCACTTCAGTTTGATGTCCCATTCATAGAAAAATATTAACTTTCCTTTCCTATTGTTCGCTGATGCCTCACCATCAAGCTTCTCAACGTCCACCACCTTACAATCCACACCATTTTGAGCTATTTTGAAGTTATTCAACAATTCTTTTAGCCGATCCTTCGACCACGGGCCCGCATTTTTCTCCGTCCAATGCCAGTTGTTCACATTTGTGGCGTCTGGCCGCTCCTCCACGATCCATCTAGGGTCACCCTCACCCCATTTGGCCATTTTTCGAGTATGTAACTAGGCACAAGGTCTCAGGATTTACAATTTTGAGATCACCACACGCGAAAAGTCAAGTCAAAACCGTGACAGTCAAGATTTTTGACGCGTTTTGGTCCGCAAATTTTATCGTAACGCAAGATATTGAAACAACACACAATATGCTTACAAATTAACCGCGTGCTAGTTTAGATTGAATAAGAATTCGCGTAAT
The DNA here is from genome assembly GCA_948150665.1 of Conistra vaccinii. Lineage (NCBI taxonomy): Eukaryota > Metazoa > Arthropoda > Insecta > Lepidoptera > Noctuidae > Conistra > Conistra vaccinii. Next base: position 20,924,030 of record OX411329.1, read on the forward strand.
TTTCGAGAAAAGTCTCGTAAGAAACGAACCATGCCATTACTAAATGACAGTTAAGAGTGAGGTATTGCAATGTTTTGATTAAATTTACCCAGCTACCAAAAGTTTTTTATGTACTTGTGAGATTATTCATTGGCAAGTGTATTTAGTAAGTTAAGATCATTTAGTAATTTCGTTGCATTTCTTGGAAAACGCCAGTGAAGCCACTATCACCTCGGTTAAATATTGGGCGCAAGCAATACAAGATGATTTTATGAAAAAAATACCGACGCGCGGCGTGTGGCCGCGTGGCGATAAGAAAATGTTATGAAGAAGAATGTTTCAATATTCCAAGTTTCACTTCAGTGAAAATTATGACTCATCACTAGAGTTAATTTGTTTTCATGTTCCATTTTACCCCTTTTTGAGGTATTTTTCTTTCTATGGCAACTATTTGACAGTTTCTGCATGATTCTAGAAAACGGTACTACCAACTTAAAAATACATCCGGCTGTCAGAGTTACAACGTTTCATTGCACGTACGTAGTAAATGTAGTAATACGTTAAGTAGCAAATTACAGCGTTTTGTTACACGTCGAAGTCTGTAAACACGGTGGCAGAGACATCGACGCGAACTCTGTTGCCATGGATCCAGTACCTACATGATTTTGATTCCCCCTGCGTTAAAATTTTTCGTCGGTTATAAAAAAATATGTGTTCCATACATTTTGACCGCGTAGGTATTGCACTTTTCTATGAAACAGCTGTTTTTTTTATTCAGAATCATGTACTGAATCCATGGTAACAGGCTTCGCGTCGATGTCCCTGACACCCTGTATTTTCTTAGAGTATATAATTCATCACAGTGCATTTTATGTGCCTTCCTTGATCATCCAATGACCAATAAAATTACATCATTTTATTTTATGTAGAGTTTAGGATTTTATCCGATAGGTTAAAAGCTGTAGGCGCTGTTTAGTCAAAACAGCGCCTACAGCTTTTAAAATTGCACCAGATTTATTATAAGCAGTTTATTGCTATGAAAAAAAGTGTAGGCTGACTTGGCTGAGTAATAACATGCGTTTCATCATCATCATCATCATATCAGCCGAAAGACGTCCACTGCTGGACATAGGCCTCCCCCAAGCACCGCCACTTCGACCGATTCTGTGCTTCCCGCATCCACCGAACTCCTGCGGCCTTTACTAAGTCATCGGTCCATCTTGTGGGAGGCCTTCCGACGCTACGTCTTCCAGTACGTGGTCGCCACTCCAGAACCTTTCGGCCCCATCGGCCATCTGTTCTGCGAGCAATATGTCCTGCCCATTGCCACTTAAGTTTGGCAATTCTTCGGGCTATGTCGGTTACCTTGGTTCTCCTGCGGATCTCTTCATTTCTGATTCGATCACGTAGGGAAACTCCAAGCATAGCCCTCTCCATTGCTCTTTGGGTGACTTTTAGCCTTCTGATAAGGCCCATTGTGAGCGACCACGTTTCAGTGCCATAAGTCATCACTGGCAACACGCACTGGTCAAAGACTTTCGTCTTGAGACACTGTGGTATGTGGGACGAGAAGATATTGCGTAGCTTCCCGAACGCTGCCCAGCCGAGTCGGATTCGACGATTGACCTCTTTCTCGAAGTTGGACCTACCTAGCTGGACAGTTTGTCCTAGGTAAACATACTCGTCTACAACTTCGAGCGTAGCGTCTCCGATCTCCATGAGGGCGGGTGTTACATGGGCATTTGACATGACCTTTGTCTTGTCCATGTTCATTTTAAGACCCACTCTTTTGGAGGCTCTACTGAGGTCATCGAGCATTATACTGAGATCCTCCATGGTCTCAGCCATGATAACTATATCGTCGGCAAACCGAAGGTTAGTGATATACTCGCCATTGATGTTGATGCCTAGCCCTTTCCAGTCCAGAACCTTGAAGACGTCCTCCAGTGCAGCGGTGAACAGTTTCGGAGAGATAACGTCTCCTTGTCTCACACCTCGCTGCAGAAGGATAGGTTTCGAGGTCTGGTCGTGGAGTCGGACTGGCATAGTGGCGTCTTTGTATAGGCACTTTAACACCTCGATGTACCGATAGTCGATCTGGCACCGTTGAAGAGACTGCAGTACAGCCCATGTCTCGATCGAATCGAAGGCTTTCTCGTAATCCACGAACGCTAAGCAGAGAGGCAGGTTATACTCTTCGGTCTTCTGTATAACCTGCCGCAGCGTATGTATGTGGTCCACGGTGCTAAAGCCTTTACGGAATCCGGCTTGTTCGGGAGGCTGGAAGTCGTCAAACCTGCGCGCGAGACGGTTCGTGATGACTCTTGAAAACAGCTTGTAGACATGGGTCAGAAGTGTGATGGGCCTATAGTTCTTAAGCAGGGCATTGTCGCCCTTTTTAAAGAAGAGTACCACCACACCTCTGTTCCATGCCTGTGGCGTTTTACCCTCGAGTATGACGGAATCGAACAGCTTCTGGAGGGCCTTCAGAACGGGTTTCCCACCGGCTTTTAAGAGTTCGGCCGTAATTCCGTCATCACCTGGCGCCTTGTTGTTTTTAAGTTGCTTTAGAGCCATCCTAATCTCGTACAAGCTGACGTCCGGGATATCTTCGGTATAATGTCGGGTTAATCTAGCTCTTGGGTCGTTTGCCAGATTCGTAACGGGGTTACTGGATGACGTGTATAACTGTCCATAGAACCTCTCGATCTCTCTCAATACTTCAGGTTTGGCGGATACGATCCTGCCATCATCGGTCTTCAGCTTTGCAAGCTGGCTCTGCCCAATAGACAGATCTCTTGCAAAGACCTTGGAGCCCTTATTCCGCTCTATCGCGTCCTTAATGCGGTCCGTACTAAAGCGACGAAGGTCGCTTTTCAAGGACTTGGAGATCCGTCTATTGAGCTGCCGGTACTTGAACGCATCGTCTGGAGACTGGAGGATCATCTCGCGCCTCTCCTTCATGAGCTGTATAGTAGGATCAGAGAGCTTCTTGTTTCTTGTACGACGGGTCTTAAAGATCTTGGACCCGACCGTATAGACAGTTTCCACGAACCCATCGTTAAAATCGTCCACGGAGCTCCCTAGGCACTCGAAACGATTCTGAAGTTCGAGCTGAAAGCTCTCGGGGTTTTGGACTTGGATCGGTGCTGGACGGAGCGTAGACTTCACCAGTCGAGATCTTTCCAGCTTAATATTTAAGTTCAATGTGCCTCTTACCATGCGGTGATCGCTTCCGGTTTTCACCGCGTTGATCACAGAGACATCATTGAACACTTGCTTCTTCGTCGACATAATGAAGTCAATCTCATTTTTTGTTGCACCATCAGGGCTCTGCCAGGTCCACTTTCTGTGCTCGCGTTTTCTGAAGAAGGAGTTCATCATAAAGAGGCCTTCCTTCTCCATAAAACTGGCCAGTAGGTGACCCCGGTGGTTCCGACGTCCAACTCCAAATTGCCCCACTCGCAGCTCATCATCGTTACGTTTGCCCAGTTTCGCGTTGAAGTCCCCCATGACAACGGTGAAGTGAGTTTTAGAGGCATGCATGGCTCTAGAAATATCCTCATACATGGTCTCCACCTCATCGTCGGGGTGTGACGAGGTCGGGGCGTAAACCTGTCTTCAGCGAATATCTTGCGGATATTCTGAGTATAAGGTACGCCACCCTGGTCGACACACTCTCGATCTTCACCACGTTGCTCACAAGGGACTTGTGGACAATAAACCCGACACCACCCTGGGACTGCTGGTCGCCCTCCCGGAAATAGAGCAAGTTTCCGGATTTAAGGATTATCGAGTCCTCCCCCTCCCTTCGGACCTCAGATAATCCTACTATACCCCATCGTAACCTGCTCAATTCTTCCTCGAGTTCGATGATCTTCTCGTCGGTCCGGAGTGTACGCGTGTTATACGTTGCCAGGTCCAGTTTCCGGTGGTTGTGGTAGCCGGACATGCACGAAACATCGTTTGGATCATTATTATTATTTATCATTTTTCGGGCAATGCGCGATTTTGAAACCTTTTGAGTTTCGTGGGAATTCTTTCGTCGAAAGCGGAACTTATAAAAAAAAAACGTGAATATCAGTAGGTACTTACATACCTAGTTAGATTTTTTTTTGTACTTCTCTTTCTATCTTTCTGACTGACCGACCCCTTGACAATTTAAAAGTAGGTGGGTACCTGTACCTAATTGGTTTATTTGAATGAGTTTTGAGTTTTTTTATTTGAGTTTTAAGTTTACAAACTTCACAATGGTCTCTCGATGGTGAGTTTTTGACAGATTTGCCATACAAAATCTGTCAAAAACTCACCACTCACCATCGAGAGACCATTGTGACGTTTGTAAATTAGTAGACTTGGCCCCGTTTGGTTGACCCTGTAATTAAGTACTGTAAGGCAGATAAGTCTTCAGAGGAATTACTTACGAATTATTTACCTACATACGAGTATTTATATTTCTCTGAAGATTTACTTCTTTTGGGGACAGTATGTGGAAACTGGAAGGTATTCTACCTGTCTCCTAAGCTCTTACACGTATTGGAGGTGAAGTTGTAATCGAAGAACGAAAGTGAAACTCAAACTTTCAATAATTATCAGTATCACGCACGTAGGTATTTCAATTAGGTAAACTATTTAGTTAGTACATAAACTAGTAGGGACAAAATAGACTAATGACATTAAATCTAGTCCGTGACCCGCGACAGTCGACAAGCAAGAGAGGGACACTACTTAGCCTGGCCAGATAAGGCCTGGCTAAGCTGCGTTTCCACCAGAGATGAGCGAGGATGCGTAGTAGCGAGGGATGTGTGTGAAACTATCCAATAACGTCGCTTCACTGTCGTAGCTTGACCAAGCTAGCGTTGTTATTAGTTAGTTTTACGGACATTCCTACGCATCCTCGCTCATCTCTGGTGGAAACGCAGCCTTATAGGACCCTATGAGTCCCATGTAATAGGGGGCGAGCCTATTACCATCAACACAAATCCAAACTCCAGGCTGCTACTGAGAAATTCCAGATAGAAAAACCCAATAACACTTTGCCTGACCCGGGAAGGCCGGGAATCGAACCAAGGACCTCATGCTCTGCAGTAGCGTTTGCGACCACTAAACCAACGAGGCAAAAATACAACAACAACAACGACCTCGAAATAAGTAGATAAACCAAGCTATTTGACTGCTAAAGACAATTAAACTCGGAAATAATCAGTAAATTGGAGGCAATGAGAATTCATAACGTTGGAAGACAGCTGTTTTTTTTAAAGGTGCTTATGTGAAAATAGAACCTAGGTTTTTCTATTTTTTTCGCGTAGTTAGTGATTAACCAGCACCCTAATTACGTAATGCATTTTCAATTTTAAATTGAAACCAATTGAAAAAGATTGCCAGTCCATTGCTTCACAAGTTCGACAAAAAAAATTGAGCAGATTATTTTTGTCGAACTTATGAAGCAATGGACTGGCATGACATGCCGTCGAAAAATATCTCTCAGGGATCTATCAGGCATGTCGGTTTCCTCAAGATGTTTTCCGTCACAGTTTTTGAAGCAAGTGATAACAATTATACAATACACGTAATAATTATGAATCCGAAAAGTCAAAGGTGCGTGCCTTGGGTTCGAACTCGAGACCTATGACTTGGCAGTCCGGCGGTCACACTCACACCACTAAGATATCACCGTAAAAGAAAGTAGGTAAAACATTCTATAATTATTCTGTCTGTGTGATACATTAGTTAAGAGTTTGCCCCCAGACACCTAAATAAAAAATACGAAGTGTATAGAGTGCCGCGAGTTTCTTGTGGCACTCTAGTGTCACTGCCTCGGCCCGGCTAGGGTGCCGTGATCGTTGCATTGTCACTGTCACTTGTTATTTAGGTTAGGTTAGGTTAGAACTGTGACCAAACAACGCACGAGCCGAGCGAGCGTAGCGAGCGGTGCCGCGGTAGCGGCCGGCGAAGTGCCAGGGTCCGTTTAGGCACAAGAGAATGTAATGTTTTGGGAATGTGGTGTTTTACAGCGATCTAACCTCGACAATCAAACAAAATACCAAGTGACGTGACTTAGTGACAGTGACAATGACAATCCAATGCTTGCGGCACTTGAGCCAGGCCGAGGCGGTGTTACTAGGGTGCCTGTAGTGGCGCTTTATCCGATAGGGATAGAGTGCCAATGGTGGCACTCTATACACTGCCTAAAAACATTATATAATTATTCTGTCTGTGTGATACATTAGTTAGAGTTTGCCCCCAGACACCTAAATAAAAAATATTCAATCATTTTCATTGTCTTAACCACTTTAGAAATACTTAATAGGTTCATGTATTGTAGTGAGGTTCAAGAGTTAATTGAAAAGACTGAATAAATCATTGCATCAATTTAATAGAGATTGATTTTTTGTTGGTATTTATTATTATGTAAAAGCCCGAACTGTGGTAAATCTAAATAGAAGTGTTTTTGTATATAATTTTATTAAATACCAGATTCTGACCGCGACGTCGTCTGCGTGGAATAATTTTACTTTGGGCTAACACTAACCCGCGACTTCGTTAAAAAAAACCCCCGATTTTGAAACATTCTTTATTGGTGCTCGGCTCCTTATGGTTTTAGCGTGATGATATATAGCCTATAGCCTTCCTCGATAAATGGGCTAACTAACAATGAAATAATTTTTCAAATCGGACCAGTAGTTCCTGAGATTAGCGCGTTCAAGCAAACAAACAAACTCTTCAGCTTATGCGCTTGCCGGGGTTGGTCAGTGGATGGGTGACCATCTTTACATACCGAGACTCCTCCGTGCCTCGGAAAGCACGTTAAGAGGGTGCATCCTAAAACTTGGCAACGTCGTAAATAGCTGTCAAATATTTATCTGTTTTGATTAATTTGGAAATAATACTGTATGAAAATAAGAAATGTGGCTAACCAGTTGACTAGAATATTAATAATGAATTGCAATTATAACATTGAATTTGATGTTGTACCCGTTTTAGGTGAAAAAAAGGCATTTGGAAAGTTTCCAAATACTTTTTTTACATCTAAAATGAACTATTCGGTGTTACAATATTAATTATTGCATTTCATAATCAATATTCTAGTTCGCTAGTTAGCCACATTTTTTATTTCTATACAGAAATATTATCAAATTAATCAAAACAGCGAAATATTTGACATCTGTTTGCGACGTTGCCAACTTTCAGAATAAAGTTTATTCTGAAAGTTGGCCGAGACCAACGCCTTAAGAGGGTTTATTCAATAAACCCTCAGGCGTTGGTCTCGGGTGTCATTTGTGGATCTTTGACAGTCGTTACGAGTCGTCAGAAGCCCGAAAGTCTAGCTGACACCAGTCTAAGGGTATCGTATAACCCAGTTACTGGGTTGTGGAGGTCCGATAGGCAGTCGCTCCATGTAAAATACTGTTATTCAGCTGCATCCGGTTAGACTGGAAGCCGACCCCAAGATAGTTGGGAAAAAAGGCTAGGTAGTAAGATTGATTGATTACGTTTAACAAAAACAAAACAACAAAACACAAACACAAAACAGAAAAAACAAAAAAAAGAACAAAAATAGGTGGTGATGGTGGTGGTGTTTTGATGTAGTACCTAGCGGGATGTTTGGTTTGGACAGCTGGATCTGGGTACCACGTTAACCACGTAACACATCTTTTACCCATTTTTGCCTGTACGGCAACCTACGTCTTTTCAACCCCCACAATGTCCCAGCAGCTTTGTTCTGGAAGCTAACACTATGATCATCCAATATCCAAATTATTCCTTTGAACGAATCCACAAAGATAAATACACATTGGGTATATAAAACACGTATTTTTTAAATGTCAAGGTCACTCGAATAAATTAAACACATAATAATGTCAGCTACCATTGATCACCAATTGGTCGAAACTCGTTATCTTGGTGTGAGTGAGATAACAGACCGGCCTCGAGAATGAATCCAGTTCGACTCGGAGTCCGCTCAGCGCAAGCGCGGCCACATTACATGCAAATAGTATAAAATAAATAAAAAAAACAATGTTCCCATTACGCCGCGTTGGCAGCAAGGTGTGTGATCAGTGCTTCAATTTAAAATAAATAGTTCACTATGGTTCAGTTAATTCGATTTTTAAAAAGTTTAGCCAACATATTAAGGATTTCCGTTTGATTTATAAAACTTTGGTTTTTAAAAGTAGCCGGTTTTGCAGATTCTAGAGCAATGGCGGGCTCCTGTAGTCGCAACGGGAATGCAGAGGAATTACAGCTCGGAAGTGACTGCTCCTCGACCTTTGTCCGTGTTGACCGAAGACGAACAGACCATGAAAGAAACAAGTGAGTACACCACTTTAGAGCGATTAGTTTTACTTATATTCGTATGTAATTAAATATTGACACGACACTTAAGTAGTGTAAGTACCTAGGTAACTATTGAGCTATGAATTTCAAAGTCTAATTTATTATCGAGTTAAAACAGAACCTAAGTAGGTACACTATCATACTTATTTAAAGAAAAGTTAGCATAATTTTTTTACATTACAGCCAAAATTCTTTGCATGGTACAAATACCTACGTCTAATCTTGTTAAGTATTCATTTCTAACGCACTAATTTAGAAACAAGAAACTTATTAGCTAACAGTCTTAAAATAATAATACCTAGTACAAGTATTTAGCAAAGGGAAATCATAGGGCATCAAAAAATTCGACCGCATTGCTGTCAACAGGACAAGTGCCCAAAAGGCTGGCAGCATTGCAACGTTGTATTAGCAAAGCTGATTCTTTGGCCAAAAAATAGGCCAGCCCTCTGGTCACGTGAAGAGTCGACCAACCGCTTGGCGATGTCTCTAAAAACTAAGTGGGCACTCGGACCCTATGGCCCTAGTGTTTCCACCCGAAACGGCTCCAACATAACTCTCAATAAGATTGGAGTATTCGCCGTTTGGGTTTTGCCGCATTCTAACGTGATTAATTACTGATCTACTTACTAAGTTTATACGATCATTCGTAACCAAGCTATAGGTACCATGTTTTTCTTTGATAAGAACGATTACTTACAGTTGATTAAATAATTTTAGCAAAACAAATTATGAAACTTGTTTCCACTATCTTATCAACATTACGCTAGTATGTATAGGTACCTACCTACCTATTACGTGCTTTAAAAACTATTGTTTTTTTACAAAAAAAATGTTACCTACAGATTCAACGCATACATAACTAATTCGATTAGTAATTAAGTAACTAAATGTAAATTTTTCAATAATGAACAACGTGGAAATTCTTCAGTAGGTAGGTAGGTACTTACCTATTTTTCTTCCTCCGTGCATTTTCCCGACCTCAATCAATATTTTGATTACCCACCTGTATTATCATGAGAATTACTCCGAAAACTTTTTACAAAAAAAAAAAACAAACGACTTCCAAAAAAGACACTAAGGCTGCCTGTCCACTGAAACGGAGAGGAGAGGAGAGGAGCGGAGATGTGCCAATATTAACCAATACAATCTAAACTCCGCTCTGGAGGTGCGATTCTACCTATTGGTTAATTTTGACACATCTCCGCTCCTCTCCTCTCCTCTCCGCTCCAGTGGACAGGCGTAAGTAGGAGATTAGCAATCTGTTTCAAAACGATTCAGATTCTGATTGATTGTGTATTACACATTAGGGTACTGGATGGCATTGTGATTGTTACGCCATGACTCCGCTGCTGAAAAGCTTATTTTCTTCTCGCCAGGAGAATATCGAATTCGTTCCTCCACAGATAAAAGGAAATCATCGTGCTACTAACCCAACAATTTTTTTTTATTATTGATGTAAAGTCTTCCCAATCCCCCCTTCCTTTGTTTAAATGATTCCGACACGATGTCATATCTCATAATATCATATCTAAGTAGAGCTAAGGGGATCATAGTAGGGAAGAAAGATAAAGCAGGCTAGCAGACATCACCAATGAATCAGAGAGGAGCCAATTTATCCACACCACCACGTAGTTAGTGATCATTGATAAAAAATTGCCATGTCACTATGTTATCGAGGATGGTGATAACTCTGATATCACTGACTGAGACCTTGATAGAGGTACAAACTGAGCTGAGAATAATAGCAGAATTCGTAAAGGCAAACGTCTCATTGACAGATGTTATTTTAGAACCTGCCATAAAAAGTTCTCCATTTAGCGGTCACTAAAATAGGAAACGTTTTTATTAGGACGTCTTTCAAAGTGAGAAGATATTTATTTAAATTCCCAAGATAATATTTACATAAGTAACAAAAGCTAACAGTCTTGAAATAATAATAATAATATATACAAGTATATAATAAGGAGGGTAAATAATCATAGGGAATCAAAAAATTCCTCCGCATCGCTGTCAACAGGAAAAATGCCCAAAAGACTGGCAGCATTGCCACGTTGTATGGCAAACGGCAATGTTGATTCTTTGGCCAAAAAAATTGTCTGGTCACGTAAAGAGTCGACCAACCGCTTGGCGATGTGAAAGGATGCGTACAAATTGATTGACATCATGCGAGTTTATCGCGATATTTACGAACGAGCTAGCTAGTAATTGGCTAATAGGCTATCATTGCACATCACATGGTCGGAAAACGAACAAACACACATAGCTGGGAATGGTTGGCCCGATGAAAATGATATGACCCAAAAATAAATAACCACTTTATCTGTCACTATCAGCTGTATAAGTATTTCATAATAAGAACTTGTTTCTTGATAATGTAGTTGCTGTCGTCAACGATTTAAACGAGGTATCCTGTTTTGATTACCCAACTACCTACTACGAGAAAGATGTGACAACACTGCTTCAGAATTAATAATTCTACTTTGACAAAGGCTAATCTAAGGTCTCTTCATCATCATCATCATTTCAGCCGAATCACCTCCCACTTCGACCCTTTTTTGTGCTTCTCGCATCCAGCGCATTCCTGCGGGCTTCACCAGGTCATCGGCTGTTCATCAATGTCTCTTGCTCAACACATAATTCGTACCTAGTTTTAGTGTCTCTATCTCTAGGCATGTATATAAATGTTCTTTTTTCTTTGCTCTTACACCGAATCTGAACGATATGGGGTCGAAAGTTACGTGAGTGGCGACCGCGTACCGGAACACAAACCATTGGATGGAAGACCTCCCACAAGGTGGACCTTGCGAAGGCCGTAGGAATCCACTGGAAGCGAGAAGCACAGGGGCCTACCACCGTCTTTCGATCTGTTGATGTGGCGACGCTTAACCTATTTCCAGCAGTGGACGTCTTTCGGCTGAAATAATGATAATGAGTTTTCGATGCACTTATGAACAACGTATGTAGGTACCTATAGGCTTTATGGTTCACGAGATAGGTAAGTATAGAGCTCTTTTCTGGGATCAATATTTCCCAAATAAGTAGCAAGGAGATGACTCTAGCTAGAGCACTACTACGGCAATAGTATATCCTAGATTTATCACGAACGTTATCTACCTCTCGTAGAGGCGCTTAACAACGCACATAATCCAATTTTAGTCTATCTACACGTGTCTTTATCTTAGAGTTATCACAATAACGGACCAACCCTCGAACACACAATGACGTAATTAATAGGTAGATACACTGTGTATCAATATTATCTGACGATAATTCCGAATGTTTGAAATCGCAAAAATACTTGGCAACAGTGCGGCGAAGATAAATGTTTAATATTTTTGAACGTAGTGTCTGATAAGATGTAAGAAGTAGCGATAAACGTGTCGTGGTGGGTGTTACGTTAAATACCTATACTTAATTTTATAATACATAGCAAGAAACTGGATCGGTATTTTTAACCGACGAAAAAAAAAGGAGAAGGTTCTCAATTCGACACGTATATTTTATTAGTAGAAAGTGGAGGATGAAATGAATGAGACGGTGACCAAGGGACACACCCAAATTCAACAAAGACAATCCTCCTCAGGCTTTATATTAGAATATGCATGCATTGGGATATGGGCAGGAGAATGATGAAGATGAGAATAAACTTCATGTGAACTATAGTTTCCCATGACATACCTACATAGGTTCTGCGAAGTAATGAGGAAAATGTCGTGAGAAAAGTTTCGAGTATGAACGTGAAATTTGACTATTAGAGAAGGGAAAGACCAAAGAAACGATGGATGGACTGTGTGAAAGATAATATGGCTAGAAAGCGACTAATAGAAAGTATGGTGGAAGAAGACATCATGTTCGCCGACCCCAAATAAATTGGGATAAATGAATGAGGTTCAGCAATGATTTGCAGCATGCTTGTCCATCCGTAAAAAATTGTGCTGGGTGCTTCTGGGTTTAGCAGTCTGTAGCATGACAACCATAGAAACAGATTTTCTACGGGTTTTGTCGACGGAAGAAAAGACAAAATGACAGATTGTGATTGTCTATCTGCAGTGGCGGATTCAGGATTGTCGCTTGGGGAGGGGGGGCTTCTTGACCCTGCTGTGGGTAGGTTTTAGCAAAGTAAACACTAAACAATCCTTCCTTGGCAGTCGGGTAAAAAAGACAAGTATATAATAGCAAGCCTCCTCGGATTAATTTCGCAAATTCGTCAATGACTTCCTTAGGTTGTAAGTGGACTACCAGAATATATCTCGGTGAATATACATGGCGGCCAAACTGGGATTATTATTAAGGACCATTAATGACAATTGTACCTTAGGTAGAGTAATGCTTGCTAAAAAGTTAGAATAATATCAAGTTCACGATTTGTCACGGAAGAACTCAGATGCTTTTGGGGGGGGCTTAATTAAGCCCCTTCATTTTGTCTATTCTTCCGTCGACAAAACCTCTATTGCGGTCATGCTTAGCGTGCAGTTAATTAATTAGGTATTACTATTCATGCCACCTCAATTCATCTTCATTGAATTCACTGCTCACTTTTTTCTTCATTCTCCTTGTCTCGTTTTATTATTTCTAGTGTTGGTTAGCTCAGCTAAAGAGCCGAATGCTTTGATTCTTTAATCTGTTAATACTGAGATCAACAGACTACCTAGCGTAAAATAAATATACACTCTTCGCAGACTTCGCTTTGTTATTACCCACATGAGTATATTCTGCACGCGAACGTCCTGAATAGCATAGCTAGCATTTATTATCGGTCGACTGCATAGCAACAGTGGCGTGACATGTTTTTGAAACAAGTCATGCCATATTCTCTTGACTTTGTGCGCAAATACATTCGTTATAGGGTGTGATACTCCCTGGCCGCGCCACAGTGGAAAATTAAAAAAACATGTTTCTAGATTAATTGTACCATAAATGTACTATACGGTACGTGTAATGAAAATAATTGTACCTCAACGAATAATGAAATATAATGAAGAATTGGTGGCGCGGCCAGGGAGTATCCTCCCTGGCCGCGCCACCACGGTTTTCATAAACTACTAGGCGCACCCGGATATAGTAAACACTAAATAATTGTACCGGAATTGTTCTTTTCGGTACGCTATAAAGAGATTCGAAAGTTTAATTACTTTAGAAATTATAGCCTTGCGTTGGTGGCGCGGCCAGACAGTATCCTCCCTGGCCGCGCCACCATGAAATATTAAGCGTACCCGGACATGGTATACACTAATTAATTGTACCGGAATTGTTCTCTTCCGTACGCTATAAAAAAATTCGAAAATTTTATTAGTTTAGAAATTGTAGCCTTGCGTTGGTGGCGCGGCCAGGGAGCATACTCCCTGGCCGCGCCACCAAGAAATATTAGGCGTACCCGGACATGGTATACACTAATTAATTGTACCGGAATTGTTCTTTTCCGTACGCTATTAAGAGATTCGAAAATGTTAATAACTTCAGAGAAAACATCAAATCAAGAGAGTTGCGGATCTTTGTACCTACTTACTAGATGTGGCCTTCAAATTAGAAGTACAGGGAATTATCTCGGCGAGATGATTGCATAGAAGTGCTAGAAATATGCAACATAATATGAATCTAGATTCATAACAAGAATAATTGACTTTCAAGAAGAAGATAAAAAGTTGGTAGGTACTTTTTATTAGGTACGGTCAGCAAGGAAAGTTGTTAACACTGCTAATTTTTATACATGACATCTAATAACACTGCTAATTTTTATACATGACATCTAAAATTACACAAAATTATTGAATACGCTGCTTTCAGCATTTCGTAGAGATATTACATTTATTCTTTTCTTTTTTTTTTTGTAACGCGCTCGAATATTTAATTTTCGCAGCCAGGACTCAAAGCCGGTTTATTTTGTGAAAAAGCACTATTTTTGTACTGAGCAACAGTGTTGCTGACAAGGATCGAATATTGCAAGGAATATTAGGTGTCAAATCAAAGGAAGCGCCAGTTTTTGTAATTTTCATTTGTTCACAAATAACGAAAAATTGAAAAAACAAACCAAATTCCTTTGATATTTGAACATTGTTTTTTCGCACATACATTGTTTTTTACATACGCTGTCGGTTCACATAATAGTACAGGATGCTTTTTGTTTACAAAAGAAAATGGTTTCGATTCCTGGCTCAGGCAGAAGCTGAAATAATTAGGCCTGAGCCAGGCTCTTTTTTTTTTAATAACGCATTTTTATTTTTTTTCCAAAATTGAGGTCATGGTTCCTTTGACCGCTTTGCTCTAGGTCCTAACCATAGTTTAGGATTTCTCTCTCGGAACTGTATAAAGTTTCGCTAATGGCCGCTGAAAACAATAGGCACCAATTTTGGTCATTTAATAATGGGTTCTTTATTATTGGGGTTCTTTCTTTTCATTCACATTTCGAAAAAACCAATGACCTGGTTAGAAATTTTACCCATATTGATGGGTAAAAAAGCAGTCAAAACATAATGAAAAGTGTTTAAATAAATTGTTTATTTTTGTTAGACTATATTTTAAAAATAAATAAATATACTACTACTACTAATGAATATTGTATTTAACCACATAAAGCAATTCGTGCGAAATTATTCTCTAACCATTCCAAAATATTCAAAAATGCACAGCGTAACGCTGTGTATTTTTGAATATTTTGGTATGGTTGTTGGCTGTTCAAATTTTCACTTCTGCCGGCACTCCCTGAGTGAAACCCGTTGTTTTTTTTTTTTATGTTAAGTTTATGAAAACCGTGGTGGCGCGGCCAGGGAGGATACTCCCTGGCCGCGCCACCAATTCTTCATTATATTTCATTATTCGTTGAGGTACAATTATTTTCATTACACGTACCGTATAGTACATTTATGGTACAATTAATCTAGAAACATGTTTTTTTTATTTTCCACTGTGGCGCGGCCAGGGAGTATCACACCGTTATAGGTACCTAGGAATTTTAAGATCTTTAGGAGGCAACACTTTATCAAGTTGGAAACTGCCAAGATACGTAGGTACATAAACTCACGCCTTTTCCCCTTGGGGGTAGGCAGAAACTATAGAATTCCACGTGTTCCTACTTATCTTTCTACAGGTACTGATTAGTATCGGCAACTTGCTTGATATGATAATAGTAACACCATAATGAAACCTTCGAGATAGAGAAAAATAAGGAAAACATTTTTGAATACAAATTCCTTTCATAAACAAAGTGGTTACTGATATTGTACGCATAAGCTATAATAGTGGGTCCAATATCCTATAACCTTTGAATCTGTATTCAGAATTAATGTGTCTGCCTCGAATGTGGTTCATTTTCAAGTTTAGGCATAGGAAAAGTAGCCTTATAGCCATTTTTATTGTACCTACCTACATCTACAATAAGTATGTACCTACCTAGTTTACCAACCCTTGACACAGACATGGTCTGTTTTCTCCAACATTTAAGTACCTAGAAGGACCGCTCGACTTGAGCATGAGGTTCCACCATCTCGAAAAGTAGAAACAGGCGCCACAAAGTCATTTAAAATCCTCAATTCCAGTCTCTGATCAGTAAATCATAAAAATCTTCCAACCTAATAGGTAGGTAAAGCGTTCGCTTGTTTTATATCATCTCTATAAAATCTATTTTTTCTCATTTCAGTCAGAAAACTGGCGACAGAACAGATTGGTCCACTGGTCAGGAAAATGGAAGACGAACATCGCATCGATGACAGCGTCAGACAACTACTTTTTGACAATGGCGTGAGTATCAAACTTCCTACAAAAAATCATTCAGAGGAACAATGACTTGACTGCCGCATCCCGAACAAGCTGTGGGCCTGTGGGTTACAGGATTTGTGCCCTGAAACAGCGAGTGCTGGGCCACTGTAGACCACGAAGAAGTTGCCGTAACAACTTGGATGACTATCTTGGCAAGAAGTATAGGCTTAGATACCAGCTAGACCAGTAATAAGATGCATGGTGGATGAAATGAATGAAGCTTCCTTCAAAGACCTTCGTCTTTAAACTGACAAACAAACTCCGCAGTGGGACAGAAGTAGTTTAAAAAACGTTTTAGAAAGTTTCCATTCTCACAATAATATGATGTTTATCATTGATATTACGCTTTACTCAATTACCCAAACAAATGCTGCTATTGTGGATTACGAAGTGGCAATAAACTCACTGATGTCCTTTGAGTTATCAGTGTGACTTTCAAATAAATGTCATGGATTCTTACTTATTTAGGAATTTTTATCGTGTTTGTTTGCCTGTTTATCTTATACGGTTGTGAATTTGATACGGGTATCCAGAACACTTAAAAATGTACTTTTTATTGATGTAGATAGAAGCAGAGGTGCTGGAGGTGCATAAACATTTCGTCAGTTATGTTTAAGAACGTTTATACTGAAAGTGGGCAACGTCGCAAATAGCTTTCAAATATTTCCCTGCATTATTCTAAGATTTCCCTATTTTGATTAATTTGGCAATATAAGGTAGGTACTGTATGGAAATAAGAAATATGGCAAACTAGTGAACTAGAATATACCCCAACGAGGCAATCACCACTCTATACTCTTATGAGTACCTATACCTACTCATAAAACCATTCTACCTTCACAGCTCATGGGCATCGAAACTCCCACTGACTACAGCGGCTCCGGCTGCGGGTTCCTCACGATGATGCTGGTGGTCGAAGAGTTGTCCAGGGTAGACCCTGCCGTCGCCGCCTTCGTGGACATTCACAACACGCTCGTCAACTCTCTGTTCATGAAGTTGGGAACTGAAGAGCAGAAGCAGAAGTATTTGACCAAGCTGTGTACTGAATATGTAAGTGATTTTGTGAACCTTTCTTATCATTTGGTATTGGGTTAGTGCAATCAGAGTTTTGCTTACATAGTGGGAATATGTGTGGGGGATATAGGTAGGTACTCATATAACGAGGAACATAAAACTTAGATAATACATATCTATTCTGTGAAGATAAGTCAAATAAGTACCTAACTATTTAAATAAAATGCTATGATAAAATACAATGTCGAAGTAAAGCAGATCCTACCAATTAATCTAGATCTATTCTGAACAATCTAAGTTTTGCTTCTGATGTCTTCATTATTCTTGGTGTTAATCTCTTACAATACTTACACAATAGCCCTTTTATCCTGAATCCTTTATTGTGCTATTTTAATTGCTGTTATTTTCTTTCCTGAGTTACAATTTAGCTGGGAGTTCAGTGTGCCAATTAGCAATTATTTAAAGGCTTCCTCTAACTATTTCCATTGCTTTCTGTCTTTTGCAACTCTTCTCCAGTTCGGACCTGCTGTGAGATTGACTTCGTCTTCCCATCCTTTTCGTTGTCGTTCTAATTCGTTTGCCATGTCTAGGGTTCCATTCTGTTAGAATTTTACTCCATAATGTTGTTAATCTCTTACTCAGAGTTAAATCTACTACCAAGGAAAATCTCGATACCTATATAAATATGTCTATGTTGCACGTGCCTAATCTATGTTGCACATAAGTGTAGATAGTAAAAATTGGCTTGTTGGTTCCATCTTTTCACACAAGAAACTATGAGACAGTCTCGCAAGATTCATCATCACCATCAGCCTAGCAGTTCAGGCCTCTACAATCGCAGTTCGCACTCCATTTAGGTATCACTCCACCGAGTCCTGAAGTCCTGTATAATTCAACTAACCTTTACCCTTTTTTCGTGTTCCAGGCCGGCAGTTTCTGCCTCACAGAACCAAGCTCAGGATCCGACGCCTTCGCTCTCAAGACTGTAGCCAAGAAGGATGGCGACCACTACCTCATCAGCGGCTCCAAGATGTGGATCTCCAACTCTGACGTCGCTGGAGTGTTCCTTGTTATGGCTAACGCTGACCCATCTAAGGTAAGGTCTTGTGATCATCTACAAAATGTGGGTACTTACCTACCTGGGTGCTGTTTCTGATGCAGTTCGTCCAGGGATGTACCACTACCTTCCCTTTTTTCTTTGGACAAGCATAACGTAGTTGTGTTCCGGTTTAGAGTAATGGATAGTACCTACTGGTGTAATATTACAGGTGTAGAAGACATTATTGTGCCGCATTTTTCTTTCTTTCTTACCTCTGGGAACACCATCTGGCATTGCGATGCACATAGGCGGCAGAGTTTCTTTCTTTTCTTTTCAGCCATCATGAGGTGGAACGTCGGAATATTCCCCATCCTAAAAAAGGAGTTGGGATTTTTGAACAGGCTCATAATTCTGTTCGAAATAAATACTTAATTGCGTTATTCTATCTAACTCCAACAATAAAACACGAATCCCTTAACCTTCCAGGGCTACAAAGGCATCACCTGCTTCATCATAGAACGCGACGCTCCCGGTCTAACCGTCGCCAAGCCTGAGAACAAGCTCGGTATCCGCGCGTCTGGCACCTGCATGGTACACTTCGATAACGTCAGGGTGCATGAGAGCAGCATTCTTGGAGAATATGGAAAAGGGTATGTATTGGAAGAACTGTTTTCACTTCAAGCCTGCACCATATGAGGTCAGAAATCAGAAACTCAAAATAGAATGTTAGACCTTGAAATATTTTATGTCTTCGGGTTACGCTACAGGATTAAGATGCTGCTACCCAGTTGGTGAAAGAATTTTGAGAAACTATAATTTTAGCCTTATAAAATCAGCATCTTTTGGTTCTGGTCCTCATTTGTGATGCTGAAGGGGGATGCGCCAAGGTAGCCCGCGAAATTCAATTCAAATTCAATTTGCAGGTCAGTGTCAGGTTGTATCTTGATTAAAATATGATTTGCGAGCGTAACCAATATGGTTTTACAGAATTATAATCATTAGAATCAGCAATACAACTCCTTAGGTTAGCATAATCCCCAAATGTCATGATTTCATGAAATAGTCATTCAACGGGATAACATGAACATATAGAGTTGCATTGATGATTGCTATGGTTATAATTTTATAAATAAACATTTGATACGGTCGCAAATCATATTTAGATCAACACACAACCTGATATTAACCTGCAAATTGCAAAAAACGTAAGAAAATTTGAATTTCGCGGGCTACCCTGACGCTTTCACCTTAAAGTAAATATCACTATAGCTGACTGTCTAGAATCTTTCTACCAAGGCTTCATGATGAGTCCTCATTTAAGCCTAACTCGTGCTGAAACGAGAGTATGCAAGTTTATATATGGAGGATTGAAAAAGTATGAATTGAAGGTACAGTCAAGAGTCAAGAGCACATGAAGCTTCACCCTTGTAGTGCGCACAATAGGGCCAAAATCGACGCTGGTGGACATTTGATCTTTAACTCGGTAGTCCAGTACCCTAATTACGTAATACACGATCAAGTAATCAATGAAGCGCGATTATGAAGCGATATTATTGAACTGTCAAAATCAAACAGATTTGTTGGAATCGTTTATGAAAATGTGTTGCGTAATTAGATAGCCGATAGGAACTGAGAAAACGGACACGGACCTTTTAGTAGTTTTTTCCCAAAACTATTCAGAACTTTAGAAGTGAAACTTAATAGGTATTATGACAGGGCGTACCACCAACGAGATAGTTACGAATATTACGTCCCCGGACTCCCGTTTAGAAGATATGGAAGAATGGAACTTAAAAAAAACTAAATAAAAGTCGTCCAAATAGGTACTTAAACAGTTAGCTTTACAGATATGTTTTGTATCTCTAGGGGGGGGGGGGGGAAAGCAGCTGCCACCCCTGCCCCCCCTTGGCAACGTCCATGAGAGTATGCTGAGTATGCGCTTGCAAAGAA
Organism: Conistra vaccinii; assembly: GCA_948150665.1. Lineage (NCBI taxonomy): Eukaryota > Metazoa > Arthropoda > Insecta > Lepidoptera > Noctuidae > Conistra > Conistra vaccinii. The sequence continues at coordinate 20,944,101 of OX411329.1, forward strand.
TCAGAGTTTAAACAAAATAGTAGGTACCTACTGGTGAAAAGGGAAAATAAGCATGATTTGGAAAAAAGAATTTTAGGACAAGTCAGATATTTCAATTCCTTATCCTATTTCGTCCCCAGTTACAAATACGCAGCTGGTTTCCTGAACGAGGGCCGCATCGGCATCGCGTCGCAGATGATCGGTCTGTGTCAGGGATGCATGGACGCTACCATCCCCTACACGCTGGAGAGGAAACAGTTCGGGAAGAGCATCTACTCTTTCCAGGTAAGATTTATTCCGCCTCCAGCACTACATTTTGAATGCGTCTATCCTCTGCCTTTCTCTTGCCCGGATTGTCCAAAGCAAACAAACAAAGCGGTTTAATTTTTTTACCCAGTCTAATAATATTAACCATAAAATATTATTTCTTTCCAGGGTATCAGCTACCAGATCGCTCACCTGCAAACCCAGTTGGAAGCCGCACGTCTGCTGACCTACAACGCAGCCAGGCTGAAGGAGAACGGTATGGACTTCGTCAAGGAAGCTGCTATGGCAAAATACTATGCTTCAGGTACCTACTACACATTATAATAAAGTCTAAAATCCAAGACCTGCGGTAGTAGCAGTCATAAAACGTGCGACTAGTACCTACGGGGTTTTAAAGGCACTATACTCAGTCTCGTCTCGTCTTGCTCAAAATTTTATGACCGCGTCTGACACGACTGTTAGCATAGCAGTTCTGGATGGAATCTGTTTCAATATGTTCTTTCAGGTGGTTAACTTCACATAGCATCACTCACACACTTTATCACCCACACCCATACCCACCCATTGTGTCACCCTACGTTTTTCTGCATTTAAAACTGTAATTCATATATTATTATAAAGAGTATTCTATTCCTCAAGTATATACTCGTAATAAACATCACAATCTTTGGAAGATAGAACAAGACGACATCAAGACCAACCAATATTAATACTAGCGGTTATGAACCTTACTTCACTAACAATAAGTCTCATTTTACAGAAATCGCCCAGAAGCTGACATCAAAATGCATAGACTTTATGGGAGGAGTTGGTTTCACCAAAGATTTTCCTCAAGAAAAGTTCTTCCGTGATGCCAAGATCGGAACCATCTATGAAGGAACCAGTAACATGCAGCTGCAAACTATCGCCAAGCTAATTGAGAAACAATACACCCAATAGAGATTATAATTAAGAAATTATTATATTTAAGGATCAAATAAAAAACTGTACATATCATTGTAGCTGGTCGTCCGAATTACTTTGATATTATGAAAAGTACTGGTTACTTATTTTTAAAATAAGTGCTTTTTAGTGCATTTACTAAATGTTAATTTAGGTTCTTTCATATTGTCATTTCATTTTACTATAGTAATATACAATCCTTTTGAGAGATTAGTCTTGAATAGATCAAAAGTAGGTACATAAAATACAAGGTATGAATAATAATGTATTTCTAATAAGAATGTCTTCCCTTTTGTAAATGCAAATATATTTTATACAAATTGTATTCCAAATAAAAGACTTTATAAACTATTAGTACATTTATTTACAGAATTCTAACACTACTTAAATCATCCTGGTTTCTATTTTCGTTGAGGTTTTGGGTCATGAGGCATCTTAAAACCGACCATCCTTGCGGTCTCCTCAGTACTACGTTCCCCCTTTCCCTTATAATCTGCGTTGATTTCTTTGTACCGTCTTGAGTTCACAAGGTAATCGCAGTATGTTTTTGCTTTGTAATGCATCTCATCCACTGCCTTGCAAAGCTGTTGATCCGTAGTTTGATGTTTTCTATACTGATCAAATATGTACAGGACCATTTGATTATTAGCTATTTTCTTTGATGAACTTGTTTTGCGTATCTCAGATAGCAACAGTCGTAGTGTCGCTAATGGAGGCTTTGTTGAAATGGATGCCATTTTATACCTTCAAACAAATTAAATTTTCAGGTTCTGCAGTGCGTTATTTGTAATAAATTCTTCAATATTTTCGTATGTCGGTTGTTCACCTTTCATCCAAAAGTCTGAGTCTAATTTTTCTAGATTTTCTATAGGGAATGTGTGAATGGAAGTATCATTGAAGCAATCAGTGAATTTAAAATTATTATTCAATGGCTGCTCAGATGTATGAGGGAGTATTTTGGCTATGAATGGGACTGAGTCTGAAAATAATCTACTGGGCTGGCTGTCAGCGAGGTTGTTAAAACTGTTACAAATAAGTATACAGTTGTGTAAATTAGGACCCCAGTTGCTCCAAAGAAAACTATTGGTCAACTGTTTTGAACAGTGGGGAAAGAATACTACAGTGGGGCCTTTATTTGATATTGCATAACAACCTTCACTATTTTCATTTAAAACTTCCAGCTGTAGCTTTACAAGGATTTCACATTCACTGTTATAAAAAAGAGGATCATATACTAACACTTTTTCGGGGTTGAAATGCTCGTTCAGGCACAGCAAGAGAGCTAACTGATACCTAGAAATATGGCATTCTGATATATGACCAAGTCCTAGACAATAGATTTCTACGACTTTTCTGTCCTCTAAAATGCTACTCACGGATTTTATAACGTCTTCCGAGTAATTTGAAAGTCGTAATTCTTCGACACAGCCACGGAGCCGCCTGAAAAATAGTAAATTACAAATCAATAACCTCAAAATGTTGTGATGTTATTATTATTTATAGAAAAAGCACTGAACTCACTCAATCGTTTTGACAACGTCTACAACTTTGTCTTTTTCTATTTCTACATTTAAATGTTTCAGTTTCGTATTGTATTTGGTAGTATTTCGTTTATTTCGTTTTATTTTCACTTTCTGAAAACCATCGCTGTCGACATCAGGTTTTGACATTTTGTTATAAATGTTGCCATTTTTTAAATAAATCTTAAACGGGTGATAGACATGCGGCGACCCTTGAATTGTCCATACAAAGGTAATACCTAAATCATTTGCAATTTGAGCATAATTATTTCCATCATATTATGTTAATATTCTGATTTTTTTAAGCTCGCCAACTTACGCGGCTCGCCGTCGCCGCGTCGGTCGGTGACACACGTGCTCAAGCTCAATCTGTATCGCGATGTTTTCAACTTTTCTGAACCAAACCACCGTAACCAAACTAAACAAAAATTACACGAATGACGAAGCAAAATGCTGGCTCGCGATTCGCGGCAATGACAGACGTACGAAACTACGAACCAAAGCGGGCTACGAGCAAAATTTCAAACCTGTTGGATCGCCGGCGAGCTTACTCGGCGGTTTTAAAGTGCGCGTACTTAGGGTGAGTGGTGACACACGGGCAACTAAGGTCGCCGAGCCGTATGACCGCGGTCTTGCTCGCCCGTCTGTCACCTCTTTAAGTTTATTGTTTATTTTATCTGTCCACAATCAAAGCTTTGTAATCAAAAATCAAACGCGTAAAATCAGTAGTAAAATCAATATGTCTTTCTTTAGCTAATGGCTATCCATGGAATCGATTATTTATAAATCAGAACAATAATATAAATTGCTGAAAAATTAAGAAATTAACAAATGATCAGCATAACTTTACTGATCAGCATCCTATTCCTAATACACACACGATCAATCACAAATTCACAATCGGTTTCATTGTGGTATTTACGTTGTTGAGCAGACAAATTCGAACCTATGAAGCAATGGATTAGCAATAAGTATCCTTCAAAATAATTCAGGTTATGATTGATCGTGTTCGTGTGTTAGATACGGAATTAGGGTGCTGGGGGATAATATTTAGTCTGTGTCTTTTAATTTTAATTAATGAGTGAAATTAAAAGATTATCCTAGAGCTTTATACATACAATAACTAGGTACCTACTGCCTACGTGTCTTATAATTTTGCAAATCTCCATATAATTCTATTAGCTATCAAGCTATGATGCGCAGCAAAGGGCGACCAACCATCCCTAATCCCACCCAGCTTATTCAGGATAATCCCAAAATATCGAATCGAAAAAACTGTGTTGATCAATGAGGCGAAATGAAAAAAAGCGGCCAAGTGCGAGTCGGACTCGCCCATGAAGGGTTCCGTAGCAGCAAGTAACATAATATAAAAGTTCTTGTAGTTCGTTAAAAGTAAATTGCGGTTTACGATTTATGACGTATTAAAAAAAAACGACTTACTAGATCTCGTTCAAACTTAGAGCATTTAACGTTCAAACTAATTTTCGGTTTAGGTTTACATGGTAATGTAGGTACATCATATTTTTTTTTTTATATTTATTATTCTCTTATTTTAGAAGTTACAGGGCAGGACACACATTTTACCACTTTGGAAGTGTCTCTCGCGCAAACTATTCAGTTTAGAAAAAAATTATATTAGAAACCTCAATATAATTATTTTTTTCCAACATTAGAAGCAATGGATATGGATTAGCAATCTGCCCCCTAATTACGTAATGCACGATCAATTTTAAATTGACACCAATTGAAAAAGATTGCTAGTCCATCGCTTCATAAGTTCGACAAAATAAATTGAGCAGATTTTTTTTTCGAACTAATGAAGCAATGGGTTAGCAATTTGTTTCAATTCAATTTAAAATTAATCGTGCATTACGTAATTAGGGTGCTGTTTCAAAACGATTCAAATTCTGATTGATCATGTATTAATTACGTAATTAGGATACTGGTGATGACGAAATAACGACAGAGCTCCTTAAAGCGAGCGGGGCTCCAGTCCTGAGAGAGCTATCCAAGAGGGTAGGTAATAGGTATAACGCCAGCCGCGCGGGAGCAGAAGTGCGGTAGTTCTGTTCTTCCACAATCAAAGATTGTGACAAAACTTTGCTGAAAAACTATAGATTCACTTCGCTTTTGAGCCAACGAATGAGTGAGTAAGTCATCAGATAAAATTATCCGAAAGAGCCGAAGTTACCGACGTGGCTTGGGGAAGCAAGCTGAAGTGGCAGGGGGCTGGCCATGTTTGTCGAAGGACCGATGGCCGGTGAAGCAGACGAGTTCTGGAGTGGAGACCAGCGTATAGGCAAGCGTAGTGCTGGACGCATCCTAGCATAGAGGAAAGAAATATATCGGCTCCCAGCTAGATCTACCGACGACCTTACATACATGTCTACAAGTCTACACCTTCGATGCGGTAGGTAGTAAATTTTTGCCCTAAAGTGGAACAGTCAACACTTGCAGTCAAAGAAATTACCCGACCCGAATAATAATAGTGTCGAATGAGGGCGCGGTCTAAATTCGGCATTTAATTCACTTCTGGTACCGTTCCCACACAGAACACATACGTCCTTGATCAGGTATTTGGGTTAGAAAAATTACCTACTGACAAAACGACACAGAGGACGGGCCGTCGCGGCGCATATCGAGTACCTATTGTCCGTTTTGTATGGGAGCGACAATCAAAATCTATGACCACAGCATTCAAATCACGCACCCGTATTCGTTCCAACATACCGTAATACGAATAAGGCGACAATTGTGCACCGAACGATATTATTAACCGCGCAAGTTCAGCCAAAGGACGTCGCTTCCCGGTCGAGAGAACGGCGCGAAAATTTTATTTTTAATTTTCCGCGTTCCAATTGTGAATTTAGGTCTTTTCATCACTTTCTAATGTTTACATGAGACGCAACCGTAACGGCCTCCTTAGTTATTTATTCAAAAGAGACTGCAATTAAATTCTTTTCGCTTCGTTACTTTTATATAACTTTAATAAAATGTTTTGGTAGGTTTTGGTTTACTTGGGATCTGTTTTTCTATGTTTTAGTTGTAACACATTCGCGGACTGCGCCCATCGTGTTTTTATTAGTGTGTACTGTGTTTACGGATGTTGGATAAGTGATACATTGACTGTTGTATGCGGACTTAGAATGGAACGTTACGTAGTGAACCGGCGTTCTAAACGCAAAAGTGATGGATTTTTAAATAAATGGAGGAGAAAATATAGTATTTTGCGCAAGCGCTCTTGGATCACCAGCGGTTACGACTTGAACGTGAGTAATATTATCATAAGAATGGGTTATTTGGTATTTAGATTGGTCGTGTCTGAAGTGAAGTTATTGCCTATCGATGTTTAATAACACAAGTTTTCAGTCATAGCTATAGAAGGAAAATTAATAACAGCACGAAATGACAGTTGTTATACAAACAATGTCACTTGATTGTCAGAACAGACGTTATCAAAACAATACCTATTAACCGACAACTTATTTGAAATATCTATGCCTTATACAGCTCAAATGATTGCGGATATTTTTATTGCAAAGGAAATTAATTTAGTGGAAACAGAAAATATTTTATTACTTACCGTGTTACGAGGTTTTTATTTCAAGTAAAGCCTTCAAGGCTTTACATAGATGTAGTAGAAATATTCAAGTATGGCCAAGTAGAAATATTTGGGAATCCAAGCAATTTCGTTAATTGGTAGATACGTACTTCCCAATTGAATAACTTTGTCTTAATACGAGTAGGGCCACTAGTCTTATTTTGAGCATTTCCCATTCTGCATATCCCCACCATAAGCTCGTTGACCCATCTGACTGGAGAGCACTTCAGTATGTACCATCAAATAAGTTCATAGTTAACCACTTGGCGGCTATACAGGAAAAAATTTTAACCAGTGCGCAAACTTAAACACATGACTTTACTCATCATTATGAACAACTTTTACTATGGGACCAATCCTGAAATAGCGTAAAAAAAATCAGCTGTTCCATACATTTTTGTTCACATAACTCGTCAAAATGTAGGGAACAGCAGATTTTTTTTTCGCAATTTCTGGTTTGGTCCCATATTAAAAATTGTTCATAATGATGAGTAAAGTCATGTGTTTGCGCACTGGTAATTTTTTTTATCTGTAGAACCGATGTGGTCAAGATGTGGTCATCGTGTTCACGGGAGATTACAAATTACAAAAGATTACTGGTTAGATATGAAATTTTTGATGGTACATATTCATGTATACTGTAACTGTCCCCCAGCTCAACAAAGACTGCCTTGAACATTTTGCTGGAGATAAACATTACAGCTCTTTAGTACCTATATTAAAAATTTTGAACCCCAAACATTAGGCTTTTTATCGACCAAGGATCCTGCTTCCTGCACTTTACTCAAATAACAAATCCGAAGCATTTTTAACAATATTTTTCCAGTCACCTTTCAGGGCCCAACGAGATGGAGATGCCCCATAAATCAAAGTTTGGAACTGGTACCATCACTATCTCTCGTTTCTAAAGACAGATCTTACTAGTACGTTTCAACTAACTGTGCCATTTGTATACTTACGTACAGACGCCAGCACATCAAGTTACTACAATCTGTCAAATTTCTTTAATAGATTTTCAACTCTATCGCTCAAGAATAATGTTCAATGTTGATTGGGAAAATTTGACAGATTGGAGTAGGTTGATGTGCTGGCGTCTGTACCTAATTGCAGATCAAAAGATGACAAAATGGTCTCGTAGCTTAACGATACATAATTTTGCGAAACGAATCACCGGCCATGCGTACCTAAAGCACAAAATTCGTTTAAAAAAAAAGAGCCGGTCTTACAGTAGTCGAATAGGATCTGTAACATTTGCCATCTTGGCTGGCAGTACCAACCTTTCAGAAAATGGGTTAGTACCATCTGACTGATGACCAACTCTAGAAAAGCGCGCGCTCATTGGTAAAATCAAATAGCGCGCGCTTCTCCGGCTTCCTGTTACGCTCTTCCGTCCCTTTTCACGAAATCACTCCCATAGATTGCAGGATGGAGGAGGAATAATTTACACATTTAAAAAAACTAGTAGCAACTGCAACTGTAAATGTTTCTTTCTTTTTAAGTTTCATTGCTCAAGTAAATATATAGCGAATACGTGAATGTTACAATTACAATAGACCTTTTTTGACCTTCCAAAAGTCTTGAATGGCTTTCACTGATTCTTCGAACAATAATGGTTTGGTTAGACTTCGTCATCGACATTATAACGAGCTTCGATACGATAAATACATCACGTACTTCCATTTTAAGTACCTATACGTTTACTACTATTACGTGACTCTCAGGAGACCACCGTCCTGACCCTATAAAAAAAACAATTTTAAATAAAATAATGTATCTTGTTAACAATGACCCATTAAGGATTTATGTAGGTAGCCACAATTGGAACGATTCATAAGTAATTTTAAAATAAATAATTTCACTCCAATACAATAAGCAATTGCTTTTTACATGTCGTCAAATGTCAGGAAATAGGAAATAATAGTAGATTGTTTGTCTAGTATTACATATTTATAAGGCGAGAGTGCTTCTTTGAATCCTGAGCGCAGCGAGGGATTTAAAGTACGTCACTCGAATTGTTGCTCCCGAGGTGAACACTCTACTTTCTATCACCCTCTATGAGAAAAAAAACGTGAGCGTACCCTCGACAGGAATGAAATTCCTTCTCACGTATGATTTAAAAGAAAAACAAAATTTTCGCAGCCGCTATCTTGGATTTAGATTTAGACCTCACTATCGACTTTAGCACCTTCGAAAATTATGAAAACGATACCCATGATAAAAATTTTCGCAGCTGCCATCTTAGATTTACATTTTAACCTCACTATCGGCTTTAGCACCCTCGAAAACTATAAAAACGACACCAATGACGAAAAATTTTGAAAATATCCGCAGTCGCCATCTTGGGTTTTCATTTTAACCAAATTCACACTTTCTCTCTCTCTTGCCAGCCTGGTACTTGTTCATAAAAGGTTCGTGATTGATCTCTTTGGTGATTCAAAGTCAAAGTCAAAGTCAAATCATTTATTACAAATAGGCCCTCGAAGGCACTTTTGAACGTCAAAATTTACAAAATATAGTATTGATTCTACCGCCCCTTCCAAAAGATAGTTTTCGTATGGAGAAGAATGGGCAAGAATTGGAAAGAATGGGAAAGAAAAAGAGATTGGAACTTTTATTAACTAATATCGACAATATCCAGATTCAAATCACTTTTAGTCTCTAGGGATTAAAACGCAATTTTAGTCCCTGTTTACGAAGAATAAACTAGCTCTTTTTGAATAGATGTGTTAAAAATAATATTTGGATGGTTACCGCATTATCTGCCTTTTGTTTTCAATAAGACAACGACCTCGCTCATTCACCCTATTAAAAAAATAAAAAGCGAAATTCATAGAACAATACCATTTATATTATGCGCGCATTATACGCGCATAATATTTTGGTTAACAATTTTAAATTCAAAACATATCAACACTTTCTCTACAATTATTGTCTCGTTTTGGTGGACATTAGCATGGTCACAATGCGTGCCACTTCCTTACATGAGGCTGAATGCTACATAGACTCCTTTGCCAACTAATATGGCAGACGGCGGTCTGTGTCCAGTGACAATGTTAATTTTCGCTTTTGTTTTGACGAATAAATTCTTTGAACATTAGTCAAGTAACCATTATTTGGGCTCCATAAATGGACCAAAAAAACAAACCGAATTATTATCAATATGTTTTTTTGGGAAGGAGGGCTATACTCAGCAGTGGTTGGAACGAGGTTGCCAATGAGGATGATAACCATGTTTTTTTAACCATGCATGCGTTTAATAAGCCTGGGTAGGTAGTAAAAGTACCTAGATACCTACCTATTAAAACACCCAACAAACAACCAACGACAACCATACAACAACCAACCAACCATAAACCAACCCAACCTAGAGATATAGGTGTCTTACGCTCATTTAATTAACAAGAAAATGCTTTCCACTTTGGTGAACGAGATTCGTTCTTCCACGATATCCATATTATCCTTTCGATTTACCCGCCCTTACGATCTCTTTTCTATCTTCAAAGATAACCTTTCTGAGGTCTCGTGCAAAAAAAAAGGTGTCCGTCTGCCTAAATGGCGGGAACAGTTATTGACCGCACTGAAACATCAACTCAAATTAAAGAGAATTGATACAATTGGGATGACAGTATTCAACCAAGAGCGATGAGATTTCTTTGTATCGAAAATTAAGATGTATGAACCTCAAGATCATTATTTTTACTTGTACTACTAAAGTTCTACGAATCATGATTCAGGACTTATTATGAAGCATATTCCCAGTAAGGAAACTCGAGTCTAAAGATAGCATTGCATCCAGTTAGGAACGCACCATTTTAGGCTAGCGTATGAGATCGCACTCTGGTGCATAGATCAAACGAAATGAGGTTAAAGATGTGAGACATAGCAATGGTAATATTTTGTAATGCAGGAAATGTAGAGATAGTAATTTACTGCAATGTTACGAAAATTGGGAAACGATAGTCGATACCAACAATAATATTATCTTTCGAAACTAGTGCGTGATAAAGAATGGGAAGTAATGGGAACCCCATTTCTTCTGTGATAAGTTGATAACGTACGAGTATAGCTGCTGACAAAGATTTTCACCGTTTGCATTTTCACACATTTTCATTGTGCCTATTGTGCTGATCGATCCTTTATCAGGGAAGCAGAAGACTCATCATAATCAGCCTATAATGTTCCCACTGCTGGAACTCAGACCAGCTCTCGGTGAGAGGGAGTGCGCCGTAATCCACCACGCGGGCCCCGTGCGTGTTGGATGTCAAATGTCTTCGAATTTGTGGTTCTAGACATGCCGGTTTCCTCACGATGTTTTAATTCATCGTTTTGAGCGCTGTGGTGATGAAATAATTTACAAAGTAAAGCGTCTGTCTGGGTTCGAACTTACGACCGACTTGTAAGTGGCGGCTGAAGCAGAAGCAAAAGACTGAATGCGCTCAAAGAGCGGTACCTACTTTATAGATAGGTACACGTTTTTCAGAAAATACCTGTGTTGAAATAAAGTTGTCAAATCTATAGGTAGGTATCCGCAATCAGTATGTTAACTAACAGAGGGCGTTCCCGTTAACCCGCAATAGTATAGCGCCCATACATGCTAGAAAAAATATTCAAAACGAAAAAAAAAAAAAAAAATTATCATAAAATATTCACGAAAAATATTAATTTCATACGTACAAAAAAATATTAATTTCATACATACGTACACTCAGTACACGCGTACTTGTCGCACTTGTCTTTCCAAGTTGAAAGACAAGTGAGCGTGTACAGAGTGTTACATTTAAGTATCAATGAAAAAAAAAAAAGAAAATTTTATTTAAAAAAAATAAAAAAAACTTAAAACTTTTTTTTTTCACTTTCAATATTTTTTCTAGCATGTATGGACGCTATACTATTCCTCTGTTAGTTAACATACTGTAGATAGGTATAAGTTACCTACTTATAAAGTGAGCATTTACGTCCCTAAGATAAGATATTACCCTTCAGAATATAGGAGTTCATATGGAAAACGAGCTGCTGGAAAGAAGGAACTACTTTCAGCGACACGAATCTTGTCAAAGAACGAGTGAGTGAAAAGTGAGGACATTCATTTTATTGTTACTCCTAACATGTGAGGAGCTCATGCATGGCTAAGTAATATAACAGGCGCACGGGTCGATCCATCAGGTAAAGCTACCTACGCTTGCTAGGGTTGGGCCGTGGACGGGTGACCATCTTTACAACCCGAGACTCCTCCGTGTCTCGGAAAGCACGATAAGCCGTTGGTCCCGGCTGTCATTCGTGGATCTTTGATAGACGTTACGGGCCAGCCCAGTCTGACAAGCAGTCTTACCAAGGGGTATCGTACCCAGTTACTGGATTGTGGAGTGTCAGATAGGCAGTCGCTCCATGTAAAATACTGGTATTCAGCTGCATCCGGTTAAACTGAAAGCCGAAAAAGGCTAGGCAGATTCTGTTACTCCTAACATGTATCGTGTCGACCGTATCCTTGGAAAAGGGCGAGTGAGTGAAAAGTGAGGACATTTTTATTTCATTGCTAACTCTCACGTAAGGCATGTGCATGACAAATATGGGCAAGGTGTCCTAAATGCGTGCCTACCTGTCAATAATTGAACAGGACACGTTTCTGTCAATCATTTCTCAGGGCTATCACATGCAAGCGATGAATAAACATACATTATAGCCAGGTCTCAACGCCAAAATAGGAAGACAATGCAGATTGTGCTCAATAAGAAGCCGATATTAATACTTGTCGATAGATACTTGCAGAGTTATTGCAACAAACCGCATTTTCTCACGAATCTTATAGAACTGTGCCGTAACTTATACTGACTAGGTTAGCTAAGTATGTTCAAATTCATGTACCTACCTATTGTTACGTAAGCTTTATCATCTTGAAGATATAAGATCGATTAAAGATCGAAATGAATTTGGTGTTCGTAATTCACTGCATTTAACATACCTAGATCGGTCCGGGCCTTAAAATTCAATTTATTGTCCTCTGTAAACAGACCTAGTGCTATCTAAGAAATTACGCAACATAGTTTTGTAAACCATTCCGACTAATTTGTTTCATTTTGACAGTTCAACAATATTCATTGCGTTATTTACGTTGTTGAGCTGGTTTTTTTTCGAACTTTTGAAGCTATGGATTAGCAGTCTGTTTCAAAACGATTCAAATTCTGATTGATCGTATATTACGTAATTAAGGTTCTTTAAACCATATATCCCTATCACAAATGTGTGCCCCCAAACAGTTTGGCAGGCCCGAACCAACCAAAAATATATCTACATCGGCGCATAACATCGGCCCGGCATAATTTGGTACCTTTGATAACCCAATAGGGGTTAGGTTCAAACCTCACCCCCCTAGTGCCCTCTGAGTTTGTTAAATATTATTACTGGCCAGCTAAATACTAATCTGTACCTTTTAATCGTGTTGACCACCTATACGAAACATTTCGTGAAAGTGGAAGTAGCAAGGCAGCGCGGAAAAAAATCGGGATCCCAGCAGAACCACTCTCTAGTCTCTGTTAAAAGTTGATCTTGTGTGCACATGTTTAGATTTAATTATAAGTAAATTATCATACATGTCAAACTGGTTGCTCTGAGGTTATGCACCTGGTAGTGTTTTGCTTACGATTGCAATGATTAATATTAATGCTATCATTTCGATCTACTGCAGCTGAGCATTCAGCTTAATTTGTGTGGGAACACAGCTTGTTTTCTTTGCCTCTGCAATTCTTTTTGGATTCAGGAAAATTTAAAACTACCTTTGATATTTCTATTACCTGCCTCGTCTGACTCGTTGGTCAGGGTCGCAAACACGTTTGCTAAGCATAGGATCATGATGGGATCACAGGTTCAGTCGTCAGGTTAGGCGACGATAACCGACTTTTAATGATTTTATACAGAAGATCGCGTCTAAACGAGTAGTGATTGTGAGTGAATAGTGATTTGGAAAAAATATAATTAGGTATGTTAAATAAGAGCATTTTCTTAATAACTGAGTATATTAGATAATGTTGATATTACATAGTGGAATTAATTTTTAAAGTTATGTCTAACGCGGATACAAAACTGAGAATCACGCAAAATCTATCAAGCGTATTTTTCTGAACCCTTCACCATTTTAAAGATTTTTTAATTATTGATCTTTTAGTTGAGAGCAGTGGTGGCCCAGTGGTATTGGCCCCGACTTACGAGTTGTAGGTCGTGGGTTCGAACCCAAGCAGGTACTTTACTTTGTGTAAATAATTTCATCACCACTGCTCTCTAAAACGGTGAAGGAAAACATCATGAGGAAACCGGCATGTCTTAGAACCAAAAATTCGAAGACATGTGACATCTACCAACCCGCACTGGGCCCGCGTGGTAGATTACGGCCCACTCCCTCTCACCGAGAGGAGGCCTGTGTCCCAGCAGTAGGAACATTAATAGACTGATGATGATGATCTTTTAGTGTACGTGTTTTATTAAAATACCTTTTGTTTTATGTATAATAAATTAATAATGCGTCTAATTTGGGACAGCATTCCTGGATGGGCGAGTTCTATTACTGGCTGGACGTGCGACGCGTTGCGTGAGCTCAGTGCAGAACACGCAAGCTAACCAGTCAAGGTCACTGGCATTATATCTGCGTTTTAACTTAAGTATTAGGAGGAATTTCCACTAAGAATTTCTAAGGAGCAGTCCGTTTGGGTTCGCGTCTGGTCGATGGCAATATGTTCGCCCCATATAATGAAGATTTTATGAAATCCTACTTGGATACCTCTAAGTAAACGGCAAAGCATAATCAATGACACTAATAAATAGGTCCCCAGTTCCCTATCTATAAGTCATAGAACCTTATTGATATTGGTGTCTACTAGCAATCGACCTGGGGGCCTAGTCTACTAATTTACAAACGTCACAATGGTCTCATGATGGTGAGTTTTTGACAGATTTTGTATGGCAAATCTGTCAAAAACTCATCATCGAGAGACCAATGTGATGTTTGTAAATTAGTAGACTTGGCCCCCTGTTATTAAAGCACCATGTATACTCGTAGATACAGTCGAAGGCTTTGTCTCCTATTAAGGTAAACGAATGTTCTCGAGTCAGTATAATATGGTGGTTGTGTTGAAATAGATTGATAAAGGACATTAACAACTATCAATACAGTGCGGCCGTCGAGAGAATGCGTTCCGAACACCTGTTAGTTGGACAATTTCTAGTAGTAATATGGATCAAATTCGCAAAATACATGTTAGTTAGTATGAAACTGACAGACGTCAAGAATGCATTTTCTCAACGGCTGCACTGTAACTAGTCATACCTACTACAAAAATCTTCCGTAATGAAATGACATAAAGGTGCTGTCAGTGTCATATTGTGACCAATGATGTGAGGTTGACTGTATCAGAAGGCGTAATATATTATCGTCTAAGGTTGCGGAAATCAACCCGTAACTGATTAGTTCGAATAAAAAGTAAAAAGCTCATCCGGAGGAATGAACTGGTCGAGCCAATGGTACTAAGGATTTCCTTTTAGCAAATCAAGGCATGGAAAAATACTTTTAAGAAGAAGAATATTACGGATTACAAATAGGTAATAATCGTTGTGGTAATTATTTTGTTGTAATTTAGCAATGCCGAAAAGCTTGCAAAAGCCGGTAATGAAATGAAAAATGATGTTCATTTCTGTAAGTAGATCTTTTTATATGTCAATATTTGGGCTATTTTTAAAAACCGGGCAAGTGCTAGTCGGACTCGCACACGAAATGTAGCAAAAACCGCCGAATAAATACGTTTCTTGTATGTATAAAGTTAATAATTCCTTTAATTATCAACCTTATTTATTTTTGATTGTATTTTGTTATAGCGGAAATAGCAACCTTCACAATCTGTTAAAATTTCAACTGTCTCCTTATTACGGTTCATGAGATACAGCCCGCTGACAGACAGACGGACGGACGGATGAACAGCGGAGCTTTGATAATAGGGTTCCCTTAGGGTACGGAACCCTAAAAACTAGATGGCGCCGACGACGTTTCCTATCTGACAGCTGGCTTGTTTCGAAGTCTACGATAGGAACGATCTATCTGCCAGATAAAACAAAATGGAACAGAATTTGTACCGGTTAAACAACCCAATGCTGATGAAACAGGCCAGGCCACAAATATTCAAAGATTTTAAACCGACAGTACTTACTAGTGCCGCACAAAACGTTCTTATTTTAAAATCAAAACTTTTTCTTTTTTTCACGCTTTTCTGACTTCGTCTTCATCATTAATTATACGGGTCGCCATCGCTATCATGATAATAATAAGTATATGAATGCATCCAAGTCCACTAGGTACTAGGTATCGTAAATCCAATCTGCACGTATTGAACGTGTATTGCACCTAGAAATAGACAAAGTTGGCACTTGTAAGAACTCTAAGTACTTTATGCAAATTTACACCTTATTCGTAAAGAAATAAGAATGGTCGGTGAAGTTCTACGGCATCGCGCTAATGTTGCTATTGCGACAGTCCTAGCCAAGTCAACGTTTCTTACTTATAAACATTATGCCGGTTGCGTGGTTTAGTTGCCTACAAAGTGTTAGAAGGGAAAGGTTTGCGTACAAATCGCATTCTTATTTCTAATTTTGCCATAAATTGCATAACTTTGCTACCGATCTATCAATAAACAAAGGAATTTTAAGTTATAATTTTAATTAAAACCTGTGTATGAAAATTAATTAAATTGGCGCCAATTTGCGTTTGAAAAAAGAACAGTGACCATGACATTGAGTTGTAAACAAAAACAAAAGTGATTTATTTTGCCATAGACAAAAAGTAAACAGTAAAAACTCGGAACCGTTAAACGATCCGGTTGACAGTTTGGCATTAGTGTTGTGTTGTGAGGGTCAAAGGTGACAACATTATGCCCCAGATTTTCTTCAAAAAAGTAATGCTGGTAAGGGATCGAGCCGACTTCGAGGTGAGCCACTTTCACTTTCCGCGCCGGTCTGTTAGTGGCGTATGCCCCTTGCTACCGTTTAGCTTATAAAAATATTTGGAATTTAATGATAGGTTTTATACAAAATAATTATTTGTAATTACTTCTTTTTATTCGATTTTTTTTTCAGTAATTAGCTATTTGGTTGAATTACTCTACCTTTTGCATAATTCATTTATGCAGCTTAGCTTAGTCGACTATTTTTATATTTTATGTAAGTAAGATTTATTTTGGTCAATCCTTACACAATATGAAGGCCAACCTAGGTATAGGTACTGAAATAGGTGCTTAAATCTGTAATTAAAACCTAAAAACTCATTTTTATAGCAGTTAAAATGATGATAGTTATTGTTTAATAACGAAAACTTTGATTCCTACTTTATTTTCTTATTTTTAGCGTATCGATGGCAAACAGTTCAAACATGTTTGGCCCAAAATTTAACTACCTGTACTCCGCACACAATTTTAATACACCCGCTTAAACCAATCATTCGGAATGCGATTATGCAACACATAAAAACATTAATTAATATTCATTCGAATCACATTTTCTAATACATAACTTAAACTAGATATACACAATCTCGGTATGTAAATATATTTACCTACCATGAGAACTTGATTGCTTAATAAAGTAAATTGCCTTATTTAATAATATTGCTTCGAGCAACAAAATCCTTAATGACTTCAAATTCGTAGGCATAATTACCTAGTCAAACTTAACATTTAATTAAATTAATTTCCTAGAGTCTAAGAATCACGTCACAATAAAACAAAGCAGATAGTAAAGATTGGGGTATCTTGGGTGGTGTAGGTACCAAAAGTCGATTAGCAGTTTTTAAATCTTAATTATTAACCAAAATATCTCTAATTAAAATGGAAACTGAAGTAAAAAGCAAATAAACTCTTAGATATAATAATTATGAAAAGCTAAAAAGCAGTAAGTATAACGAATTATTTTGGGCCAATTTTGATGATATGCAAATGTGTCAGTGTTAATCATTTTGTTGTAGACCGTACAACTTGCCAAATGCTCTTTTAAAAGTAAAGGCTTTTGCAGACCAGCGCGTGAGTCGCGCGACGCGACACGAACAATACAATTTCTAAGAAAACTGCACGGTAACAATAACCGGAGTCGCGTCGCGCGACAAGTCGATCTGGTCTGCACATTGTAAAGCTTAAGTTGCCTACTACTAATTTTCCTTGATTAAGAAGGCTGTTCCGTTGTATTGGCCGCAGTTTATTCAAATATCCCTAACGATAATGTACCAACCAATATTCATGAATAGTAAACCCAACATGATTTATTGGCAGATTGTGATATAATTTCGAATTAGAGCAATAAAGTTTCAATTTCAATACAAAATGTTGACGACCTCGGGGTGCACGATAAATTATATCTTTGCTCAGATTTTATCTGCTGCATATTAATATTGTCTATGGTTTGATCATAGACAATATTCTTATCTGTAGGTGGAGTTAAGACCGTTGAATACCTATCCTGCTATCTGTTTTACGAAATCTAAAATAAATAGAAACTACAGATTAATTGCATGCTGATTTCTTAACTGAAAGGAAAGTGGGCGAATGGTAGAATTTTGTGCGAAAAGGACCTATTCCCTTTCGCACAAAATACTACCATTATACCTACAAAAATTTTTTTTTCGAATACCCGAGCACACAATGACACAACATAATGCTTGTTATAACTACAAAAGTACTAAATAGTACTTATTAATTCCATGCTCTGAATATTCGGAAGCGAACATTAACTGACACTGACAGCCAGTGTGGAAAAGAAAAGAAAGACAAAATGGCTAATAAAATTAAAACACATACATGTAATTAATCAAGATGACTACGGTATTTGTTTCAATTTCAATGCTCAAAATGAAGACGCAACTTATAATACGTAATCCCCTACCCACACCTTAATTTTGTAATCCTAAGCTACAGCCAAGTTGGATCCTTGTCAGTAAACGGTGACGGTGAGGCATCTATAATCCGACAAACAATACGTGCATACTCATTGAAGGCCTCACAGTGATTCTCAACATTTAATTACGTCTTATTTTTATGGCAGCCACGAAATGGGAATCCTAAGAAGAGACCCGCGTTTTGTATAAATATGCTTTAAAAAACCGGTCAAGTGCGAGTTGAACTCGCGTGGAGAGGGTTCCGTACGATGAATATGTACCGCCGCCGGCCAGCAAGCCGAAGCTGCGGTGGTGAACGTTAAAACCACCTGCTCCACAGCTCGCAGGCCGCCTATACCATGTTTTTTTTTTAATCTGACCCGTTGTTTGTAGTAACTAAAATAACTATGTATGGTACCGGATTGTAGAGGGAAATTTCTGAATATTATTGTATAGACAAGATAGAATTCAACAATAGTGTTGAATTCTGTCTTGTCGTATATTCTTGAATACGTGGACTAAGGCCGAGTGATAGAAGGTATTCCGATATTTAATTTTTTGATATGTCCAAATTTATATTGTAGTCTCCCGCTAGGATAATCTTTTCGTGTGCACTGATAGAATTCTTAATGCATTCGACGGCAATGTTAAGCTGAATATCAATGTCATTCTTATTACCAGTTGCCATATTATTTAATGTAGTAGCAAAATTCAGATGATCATAATTCATAAATCATTTATTTTTTTGCAAACATGGGTAATTTTTACATTGATGTTTTATATGAAAGTCCTCCATGTTCTACGACGGTAGAACATTGAGGACTTTCATATAAAACATCATGCCTTTGTGACGACAAAGGCATGCAAATCATGTGAAATTTACACGAATTTAAAAACATTAAAATTTTAAATAACAATTTATAACAATACATAATAAATTATACTTAATGTCAAATCGTTGGAATTACAGTCAATGTCAAATTAATATAAAAATGTCAACAATTTTGCAGTAATAAACAATAAAATAATAAAATGTCAAATGGATCATCCCTCTGACGCATTATTTTGCTCATTAGGAACAGGCTAAATGGTTCCCACAATGGTGCACGAGTTAAAACTGCCATCGGATTACGTCCTGTATTAGGATGAATAAAATATAAGTAAAAATATTTTTTAAACAAGCTTTTATTAAACTAAAAAGAACAAAATAAGACTTACATAAACAGATAAGTTTAATGTTTTCTTAAAAGATTGAGGCTTATCTTTGTTTAAGAAAACAAAACAAATCCAAACGGCCGAAACACAACGGGGTTATCTGGTCTAGTTAAGGAGTTCGTATGGTGACCTTCCAGATCTCTCTTGAGGGCCTGGACTACACCTTAGGCTACAGTACTTTGTAAGACAAAACCAACTACCGCAAACACAATGATACTCTTATGTTTGGTTGAGAAGTTTCTTTGATCACTTTTTAGCTCTATCATCAGACCCTGGATGCTACTTTGGGCTATAGTTCTTGTCAGGGCAAAACGAACCGGTCCAATTTCGATGGTACTGTCTCGTTTATTTTAAAAGTTCCTATGGTCATCTTCCGGCTCTATCATCAGACCCTAGTCTCATCTGGTTTATTAGCACAATACATATCCATATACAATATAAAATTTCGTGTCTGTACTGTGAACCATTCAGGAGTTCTCTCTTCTGAAGCCAATCCTGGATGCAGCAGTCAGATCATGGTGGACTTTAGAATGTTCTATCACAATTAAAGCATATAATATTTTGTGTCTGTTATGTTGGCCGTTGAGGAGTTTCCTCGTCTGGAGCCAATCCTGGGTGCAGCAGCCAGATCATGGTGGAATTTAGAAAAGAATATCATAATTAAATGCATATATAAAACGTGTCTGTCCTGTGTACCGTTCAGGAGTTCCCTCGTCTCAAGTCAATCCTGGGTGCAGCAGCAAGGTCATTGTGAATTTTAGAACGGACCATGATAATTCAACCGTATATTAAATTTCGTGTCTGTACTGTTGATCGTTGAAGAGTTCCCTCGCCTGAAGCCAATCCTGGGTGCAACAGCTAGATCTTAGTGACATTTAGAACAGACTATGATAATTAAAGCGTATATAAATTTTTTTGTTTGTGGTATTGACCGTTGAGGAGTTTCCCTCATCTGAAGCCAATCCTGGCGGCAGCAGCCAGATTATGGCTGAAATTAGAATGGTCTACCACAATTAAAGCGTACATTATATTTCGAGTTTGTACTGTGTACCGTTCAGGAGTTCCCCCCTCATCTGAAGCGAATCTTGCGTGCAGCAGTCAGATCACGGTGGACTTTAGAACGGACTATCATAATTAAAGGGTACATAAAATTTCGTGCCTGCACTGTTGATCGTTGAGGAGTTCCCTCGCCTGAAGCCAATCCTGGGTGCAACAGCCATAAATGATGGAATTTAGAACGGACTATGATATTTAAAGCGTATATAAAATTTGCTGTTTGTACTGTTGACCGTTGAGGAGTTCCCTCGTCTGAAGACAATCATGGATGTAGTAGCCAAATCATGGTAGAATTTAGAACAGACTGTTATAATTAAAGCTAATGTGTTAGAAGTGCTTGCCGACAATGCCGGCATAGTACTGTGAAATCGGCAAACAGAATGCTTCGCGGAAGGTACGAGAAGTGACGGATGCCTCGCCTTAGTACACGTTGGGCGAGCCCGTTGAACGTGTACTGGGGGCTTTAGTCGAACTAGCAGTACCAATAAATTATCCCAAGAACTAACTTAACATTGTAGTTGAAAAACCTATTTTCCCATACATTCCAACCGCAAATGTAAGTTTGTAAGCGCAATATTGAGAGATTTACCATTTTATTTTAAGACCATAGACTTCTTATAGGTTTTCCTATAATCTATGAGTAAGGAACCATTCTCTGAATTTTTTTCATAATTTTAGGCTCAGTAGTTTCGGAGATAAGGGGGGGGGAATGGTCAATTTTCATCTATTTTCGTAAATATCTCAAAAAATATTTGTTTAAAAATTATTTTAAAATAATATTTGAGATTCTTGTAACAATTCCTTTCATTTGATATGTCACACGGTACAATTTGCAAAACTTTTTTTTAATATTTTCTTCTTTGCCACCCATAAGTGACCCCCATATTCAAAAATCATTTATTTTCGTTTCACATCCGTGTTTGGGTCACAGAAATACAAATGTGTAATAAATTTCAAGTTAATCGGCCCATTAGATTCGGAGCAAATTGGCTGTGACAGACGGAC
The DNA here is from genome assembly GCA_948150665.1 of Conistra vaccinii. Lineage (NCBI taxonomy): Eukaryota > Metazoa > Arthropoda > Insecta > Lepidoptera > Noctuidae > Conistra > Conistra vaccinii. The sequence goes on from OX411329.1 coordinate 20,965,582, forward strand.
AGACACACGAGTGATCCTATAAGGGTTCCGTTTTTGCCTTTTGAGGTACGGAACCCTAAAAATAGGCCATGTAATAATTCTGGCTAATTCGGATAGCTCAAAGTTACTTTGACGCGACATCTTCTCCGGAAGACTTTATTTTTTTCCTTGCTTATCCTGCAATCAAAGTTTACAAAACTATGAGCAGATGAGTTTTAGGATGATCTGGCCGGGAGAGTTATTCCTCATCAGGAGCAACTCGCTTATTAGTCAAGTAGGTAGCTCTCCACAAGTAATCAAATTATAGAATGTTGCGTCTTTTGAGTCTGCTGACACAATCTTGGGTTGTCTCTCCAGTCTGGACTTGTATTTTTGCGTACATGAACTAACTTCTTCCTTGACTGTTTTCATGTTCAGGTGTTTGTTTACTTCAGCGTTCCTGATATCTCATGAAGACTTAGTTTTGTTTTTGTTTTTATCAATATCTTCCACAAATATTTCAAAAACCTTTACCTTGTCTAAATTATAAGAATCGTCATAAAATTTGTCAAACTATATCAACAATGTAAAACCGTAATGTTAAATGCAGATGTAGGCCGCTGATTTTGCTAAAGTTTACCGGATAATATATATTTCCAATTTTGCAATCGAATCTAATATTGGCTAGAGATGAGGCATAACCAGTCATAGGTTAACAATCAATAATGCGTCTAATTGAAGGCCTTTTGACGCACTGCCCAACCTTTACTGCTTGAAGGTTGGCAACAATGAGGTTATACAATACTAGAGGAGAAATGGATGGCACAAAAGCGTCACCACTACTTAGGTGTCCGCAGGCATATCTGAATTCAGTTGTCAGTAGACTTGTTCTTGCTCGGTCAGTGAACGGAGCGCTCCGATCTAGTACAATCTGTGAAGTGTACTAGTTCGGACTTCTAGTACTATTAGTACACTGACTGAATGAAGAGTTTTACAACGAGTGCTTGGATGGTATCACAGACTCATATTTTCACCGAAAACCAAAAAGAAACAAAACTTTAAATGAACAATATATCGTTTCTACTATCAGTCACAGAGAATAATAACAGTGTATTAAATTCAAAATGTATTATTTTAATTAAATAGAAAATAATATAAAAAAATCGACACCTCACATACCCATTAGTTTCGAGAGATATAAAGCAAAATTCCTAAACTAATAGAATAATAAAGATCTAAACACCTTGGCAAATCAGAGATAAAGAAGTTGTAAATTAGAGTAGTCAGAGCGAGTGTAACAAAAGTGAAGAGTGCGTCTCGTTCAGTATTATAATAGTGCTCTGTGGTCTCGTTCTTAGTCTGTGGATCCAAGTCCGAGCAACCGATCGGACTGAACGTGATCGAAACGAAGTACTAAATGACCGAAGTACTATTAAGCTTACGGAATAGTTCATTCTAGTACACTGTCATGAATGAATTCTTAATAGTTCATAGTACATGTACTACACAAGCCTAGTTGTCAGCTTGACGTCAAGTGAGCAATTGCTTAGCGATAAAAAATTAAAAATGGCGGAATTTGCGGTTAAAATTAGTATGTCACGGTCTGAAAGGATTAATAAAGCATGTGGTGTTACATTTCACAATCAAGTTTGCTAAATTTTCTTCAGATTATCCAAAAAACATTACAAAACGAAATAAATTTAGCAAACATTGTTTTTGCGATCAATGTTACCAGGAAAAACGATGTTGATTTTGCCAGACTGTTGGGAGTTTAGTGAATGACGACATGTAAAAATATTTCGTACTCTTTTAACTTTTATCATTTATTTAGTAGGGATAGATGTAGTAGTGTGTATAAAACTGCACATACCTAGGTATTAAAACGCTCGTATTTTAATACCCCTCCAACAGTTTCATAAACTACTACTAACTATTTTTTAATTGATGTTATTGTTCTAAGAAATTTGAACTGGAGGAGGAGCTCGTGGCTAAGTCATAACAGCCGCACGGGTCGATCCATCAGGTTAAGCTACGCTTGCCGGGATTGGTCTGTGGATGGGTGACCATCTTTAAATACCGAGACTAATCCGTGCCTCGAAAGCACGTTAAGCTGTTGGTCCCAGCTGTCATTCGTGGATCTTGTGACAGTCGTTACCTATGGGTCGTCAGAAGCTCGAAAGTCTGACAACCAGTTTTATAGGTATAGGTCTGATAAGCAGTTGCTCCAAGTAAAATACTGGTATTCAGCTGCATCCGGTTAGACTGGAAGCCGATCCCAACATAGTTGGGAAAAGGCTAGGAAGATTGATTTAGATTATTCTAAAAAAAGTGAATGTCGCTGGTTAGTGCTTTACATCACTTTAATTAATTTAATCGATTGTCATGAATATATCTTAATATATATAAATCTCGTGTCACAATGTTTGTCCTCAATGGACTCCTAAACTACTTAACCGATTTCAATCAAATTTGCACACCGTGTGCAGTTCCATCTAACTTAAAAGATAGGATAGCTTTCATCTCCATTTATAGCCGCAATATTATTTTATTGCAAATTAGGGCTACCCATGCGTAGCTGGGGCGGGCAGCTAGTAAATTATATATTCCATTATGAACATTATTATTTGTCACAAATCTTAAAACTTTTGAAACATTTTTTTTTTGCCTATGTTTTGTAAGTATACCGTAATCCTTGTAAATTTTTTAAAATCTTTTAACTACACCCATTCTATAAGTCCTCTATAAAAGTTCCTGAAACAGTTAGCTTATTGCCAAAATTAAAACAGCCAATGTCATCGTAACCCTAATGACATCCAAACGGGTGTTATAATGTTGTACTAAATTTCATAATGCAACTCGTTTTTTACTCATCGAACAGCCACATTCTCGTGGTATGTTTATGAATTTCAAAAAAAGAACATTGTCATGCACGCGCGTTTCACAATTAGAAAAGGTTGAGTAGGTTCTTCGAATTCACGTCATATCCCGCCATTTTTGTTAGATATTAGTATTGCAAAAATTTATTACTTTGTTGTTTATAGAGGATTCATATCATGGGTGTAGATAAAGTCTTGAATGCAACTGTAATTAGGTATTAAAACACTCATGTGATACTATTTTTTACAAACCCACATTCGTGTTTTAATACCACTTGTTATACCCCCAGTTGCATAAGTAACTATTATCTAGTGAAAGTTCCATAACACAACCTTTCATAGTACATAACTAATTGATTCAATAAAACCTTCATTCATTCTGGGCAAATTATGTTGATAATTGGCAACTCTGGTCGTTTTTCCGATAGCAATGTCTTGTCTCATTCCAACGTCATTAGTTTGACGGTAGAAGAAATGAGACAAACATAGATTATTTTGACAGATTGACATTTTATGTATCCGTTTCAAAGCTACGTCTTTAAACTCGTAAGTGGTGACATTTTTCAGAAATTGTTTGTAGGACGCTGCTTCTCTAGTATTGTATCATTGGTTGGCAACCTACGATGTCTGAAAAGCACATATTTATCAAATTACCCCTTTAATTATAACCTAATAATCGATAAGTTTTTTCATAGTGTGAATAGTTAAACCTCACCCAATGAGCTGTAAAGTTACATGCTCTATGATGAGCTGTATTGAAAATATTTTAAATTCGTCTACCATTTTATTACTTAACTTATTTAAACAGTATTCATGTCTGCAAGTTAGCACTAAAAGTACATTGAAGGTCGTTGACACGCATCGTATTTTGCAATCAGTGCCAACTTGCCAAGTAAGGATCCCAGGCAGACAACGTAAGCATCCTTAAACATTATTATGTTATTTATGATTTAAATACCTACATATACAAGCAAAGGCCTGCAACCTACGGGTCTCTGATTCTCAAAATATATCATTCTGCCTACCTTTTCGCGATTTTTGATTTCTCACAAAGCTATTTGAAGTTTTGAACATATCTCCCTATAAAAAATGCTTCAGACCTGCTTGCACCACAAATCATTTAGCGCTAAACGTATTTAAAATTTCGTATCATTTCTCATAACTTTTTATTATTTTCTGTCAATCGTTTGACAGTTAAGACTAATACAGAATTATGTTTTAAAAAACGTTTAGTTTTAAATGATCTGCGGTGACTTACGTTGTCTGTACTGTACCTGTACCACAGTATAATAAAGTAACAGTATTATGTCTCGGCAGTGGCCTTAAAATAATTACTTTCAGCCGCTCGATAGATAAACGTTCCGCGTCCGTGACCGCAGGTTCGAACCTAGACAGGCGTTTAACTTTGTGTAAATTATTTCATCACCGCTGCTCTCAAAACGGTGAAGGAAAACATCGTGAGGAAGATCGGCATGTCCTAGAACCAAAAATTCGAAGACATATGACATCTACCAATCTGTACTGGGCCGCGTGGTGGATTACGGCCCAGTACCTCTCACAGAGAGGAGGCCTGTGTCCCATGCAGTAGTGGGAACATTATAGGCTGTTTATGTGTCCGTGCGTAACTGCCGCGCACTCGAGACTGTTGCGTTGCATGCTGATATACCTACACTGAGATTTCGAAGCGCGTCGTTTCGGCTGTTTTCTATGAAAACATAATACTTTTACTTATTTATACTGTGTCTTTACCTACTGAACCCCGCAAAGGATGATAACGTTAATTAGGTTTGATAGTAGGTACACAGTAACTTACACATAGTAAAATCCAAAGAACGTAGAGTTCGATATGATTACGTTGATTTACGTAATCACGTCTTATACCTAGGTACGTACTCTACGCTCTTTGTTCGTAATGCCAATTTTACGGCTTATTTCACGTTTATGGAAATTATAATTAAAATATTTTATGCCATCGTTTTCTGCCAAGGTCAAGTTGTTGTGTAATCTTTTAATTACACAATTAACTAAGTAAGTATGTTCAGTCTAGCTCCTCATTTTTCTGATAATTTCTGACTGATGTAAAAAATACAAAAGAAAATCTTGTTTATAATATCCAATTTCAAAAAATATTCTAAGTTTAAAAACTACGTTAGTTTTAAGCAGCAAAACAAATACATTTGTAAAGAAGAACACACTGAAGTATAATTGAAAATACAATGTTAGGATTCATCTTTTATTTATCACAAAATGTCACATAACAAACTCATAACTGCAAGTTTCTCTGAATCGATACTAATCACTAATCAGTGCCCATCTCTCACGTCTCCAGCATAGCATAATATTGAGTAACGCTGACTTTGCCTCTACTATTGATTTAAAACTCACTCCAACATCGCTTAAGCGATTTCGAAGTCCGTAGCTGCCAATTAAGCCACAAACTGCCACAAACTTGCAGCAAATTCCTTTTCATTGGTAGTAGGTACAAACATCAGCAATTTTTTACAATAGTGTAAAAAAACGATTTATTTATTTATTAACAATTGCTTGCTGCACTTATAGCAAACACCAAAGCGCAACTTGCGCGTTTTTCATTACATCTATACTAATATTATAAAGAGGTATTTGTTTGGTTGTTTGTTTGTTTGTAACTTTGTATGTAGGGGGTAATCTTCGGAACTACCAGTCAGATTAGAAAATTTCTTTTTGCTTTAGATAGCCAAGTTCTTGAGGAAGGTTATAGGCTCGCGGACGAAGTCGCGGGCAGAAGCTAGTATCTTATTGAAAGCATGTCAATAGTTAATCCAGCTATCTACATAATTACGCAACACATTTTCATAAACAATTCAGACTAATATGTTTAATTTTGACAGTTCAGCAACATTCATTGCGTTATTTACGTTGTTGAGCATTTGTTCGAACTTATATAGGGATTAGCAATCTGTTTCAAAACGATTCAGATTCTGGTTGATCGTGTATTACGTAATTAGCGTACTGGTGCTAATACCCGGGCAACGCAGGGACGAGTAGCTAGTAAATAAGAAGCTCATTATTTTAAAATTTCATCAATTCGACTTGCCGCCTCATAGTAAGGGCTGACAGTAGACGATGGTCACGTACCATTAGCTGGTGAATCAGAGCGCGTCGGCCCCGTTGCGTAACTTGCCTTGAGTGATCGGCGATGGGTGCTGGCTCCCAATCATTGGGTGGTAGGTATGGTCACAGGTGATTAGAGCGAGGTAGGCTGTGGAAGCTTAATGATAAATGAGTGTTGGTTTAATTGGCCAATTTATTTTGCTTTGGCAACTAATACACTAATAGTATGTAGCAGGTATATAGAAGTTTCTTGGTGGTATTCTTTGTCAAGCAGCGCTATATCTCTTCTCCTCGAATAAGTTATTATTGATTTCCAACTTACATCTATCATTACAGGGTAACCTATTGTGATAACGTATTTGTCTAAATCTTATCTTTACTCTATCCTAGTTAATCTTGTTTTCATTGTACATACAGCTAAACAACTCTCTTTGAGTGACTGCTGGTGGGTGCTGACTCCCAATCATTGGGTGGATACTGGATGGTATGGTCACGGGTGATTAGAGCGAGGTAGGCTGTGGTAGCTTAATGATAAATGAGTGTTGGTTTAATTGGCCAATTTATTTTGCTTTGCCACATAGTACACAGATTGTATGTAGCAGTTACGCACGGACGCAGAAGGTTTATCTGCGAGCGGCTGAAGGTAATTATTTCAAGGACACTGCCGAGACGACATACTGTTACTTTGTTATACTGTGGCTGTGGTAACTTTATGATTAATGAGTGTTTTGCCAATTTATTTTGCTTTACCAACTAGTAGGTACAATAACGATTTAATATTCATACCTACCTACTGTTTCATGTCCAAATGAAGACCAACTTTCCAACCTTTATAGTTTTCGTTTGGGTGGGTCAACCAGTACCTACCTATGGGTGCTGCTATGTTCACTTAGTCAAACTCGTCAGTTCATCCTCGACTGTAAAACGTAGAAGACTCGTTTTCAAGTAATCAAGTAAGTCAAGTTGTGTCACAAACAACATAGCAATCTGGTGTGGTGGGTGATATGTAACGGCTTTAATCCGGAAACCATGAACTACCTTCTTCGGCACGTAAAATCGAGAGTAAGATAAGTTCTTGTATCGATCTAGCCCGATACAGTAATATCCTGTCTGACGAGTTTCTAGAAAGTCCGTTACGGTACTTACCGTAATACTGTTCTTGAGTTTTCTTCTTCACGCCTTCTATAGAACCTGCGCTTTAGGGCCAGTGCATCTATGAAAGGTAGATCATCATCATCAGCCTATTAATGTTCCCACTGCTGGGACACAGCCGACACAGGCCTGCTCTCCGTGAGAGGGAGTGGGCTGTAATCTACCACGCGGGCCCAGTGCGGGTTGGTAGATGTCACATGTCTTCGAATTTTTTGGTTCTAAGACATGCCGGTTTCCTCACGATGTTTTCCTTCACCGTTTTTGAGAGCAGTGGTGATGAAATTATTTACATAAAGTAAAGCACCTGCTTGGGTTCGAATCCACGACCTACAACTCGTAAGTCAATGCCGTTACCACTGGGCCACCACTGCTCTCAAGGTAGATACTTAAAGTAAAACTTATGTTATCGAAATAATATTTCAATTTTCCTCAGACTATCGGCGGTGGTTTCTTTCCTTCTCCTGAAACCTTCTCATACATTCCTTTTTGGTTCTGTAAGAGTTTGAGACTGACTTTTTGGTTCTGTATGATAATACTAGCTTCCGCCCGCGGCTACGCCCGGGTGGATATCAGAAATTATCCCACGGGAACGTACTACCTGGATTAAAAGTATTCTCTATGTTAATCCAGGTTATAAACTATCTGTGTGCCAAATTAGCCGTTTTTGTGTGATTGAGTAAAAAAACATCTAAACACACAAACTTAGACATTTATAATATTACTTGCTGACCCCTGCCCACTTCGTTGGGCGGTAAACACAAATTTATAGCATATGACACTCACAAATAACCGTTACGTGTTTTTTCTATTGGTAAAAGAATTTTCAAAATCGGTTCAGTAGATCCAGAGATCCTACTCCCTACAACCTCACAAACCTTACCTTAGTATAGATTATTTCTTTATAATATTAGTATAGATTATTAGAATATCATGAGTATTCTGAAAGAAGAAGGTTTTCTGATGGTCTCTTACCAAAATAATCGAATTACATAGTATAGGAAATAATTAAGGTCCTTATAACAAACTCACTCCTTCATTATTTTATTGCAATACAAGAAAAAATATTAACCAAGACCTCTTTACCGACAGATATCCGTAAAAGCTAAGCTTACCTAACCTTACGGGGGATTCAAATAACTCAATATCTTCTGGCGCCAACACTGCGTTGGTGTCTTAATTACGTGGTATCAAAGAGTTAAATGCGCCTTTATCATTAGGTAGACAACCTACGCCACCTACTGTACCATTAAATTAAACTGACAGGTGGATATTTGAAGACAGGTTCAGGAAATTAATGTTCTTCTATTTGGCGTACGATTATAGCTAGCTTTTGTCAGTGTCAGCCTTTCAAGGAAAAAGCCGTCCGGTACCCTATATCCTTGATGATCAGTGGCGGATTTGCCCTAAGGCCCAGTAGATATTAGGGGCGGCCAATCGTGAATAAAATTTCAAATGTTCAACATTCAACAAGAAATAACTCAAAGTACCAATAATATCCTAAACGTTCGCGCACATTATGGCGGGCTGCACTGCACCGCATCGTATAACAAGATTTCGATAAAAGTTGGCAATAAAGTAAACTCATTATGTAGTTGTAGTCTATATGATGGGTGCTGAGAAAGGGGCGGCTGATAGTTAGTATTAGTACATGGTCTATCTAGGGCCTAGGGCAGCTAAGTTTGCGAATCTAAAAGCTTAAGCCATCGGTACCAGTGAATGTAGTGATCCTGATCAATGTTCCTTCTCTGTGCTCCAAAGGACTCACTTTTGCTTAACAAAAGCAAAAAATCATCTTAGCATTAATCGTTGCAGCTGAGAAAAGAGAAGGCGTCATCATCAACATTAATTAACTGTAAACACATCTTAAAAGTTTCTTCAACTGTTTTAAAGCTGTCAAAACGTAACGTCTAATTTGGAAAAATGCAGACTGATATCCCTTTTATCATTAACTTGAATTAACATTTCAAAGAACACCTAATTGACCGGTACACGTACTTATCCAAATTCCATTACAAGAAACTTCACTTAAAATACACAATGCACTACAAATCACTTAAACTAACTACAAACGGGCTTGGAACATCGGTATTTAGTCCTGCTCAAAGGTACTAAAATTAGTCCCTCCCAATCGGTCCCAACAAGTACCACAAGTACAGCGAGGGACTATTATTAGGAACATTCTGAACTCCCTTCAGGGACATGGTTGAACAAAGGACGAGTATATTTCCGTTGCTAAGGGACTTGTGACTAGTGAGAGTAAAATAAGTGTGATTTATGTTCTGCGACACTTGTCGTGGTTAAGGTGAATGGGAGAAGTTTCACTTATTATTCAATATTTTTTACCAGTAGGTAGGTGCAGTACAACTATTGTCTAATGAGCGTTTACGACGTACGGCATTTCATACAAACTTTCAAGCCCTTGTTTTTCGAAATGACTGAACCGATTTTAATTAAACTTCATACGCATAAGGAGAATTTTTCGATGTTCTTAACTACCTAACATTTTAGACCTTTGTGGTCTAAAATGTTAGTTAAGGACATCGAAAAATAGTGTTAGCCACATTAGACCGATTCTATAGAAACAGAGATTTCCAGCTATCTGTTTTTAAATAAGACATTTCGAAAATGTTTTTAACTAACTTTTTAGACCCTTGTATCCTGCATATATCCGTATGAAGTTTCATGAAAATCGGTTCAGTCATTTCGAAAAACAAGGACTTGAAAGTTTGTATGAAATGTCGTTCGACGTAAACGCTCTGTCCCTCGGCAAACTTCGTGTTTCGTCAGTCGTCGGATTTCTATCAATTCAAATCAATTGAATTCAGATTCAGTTGCCCTTTGCACTTGGTGCAGACCGGACGCTCGCAATCGATTTGGACTACTACTGACCACTGACGAAAAACTAAGTTTGCCAAGGGTAAAAAGGGAGAAAATAGTTGTACTGTACGTAGGTTTTTTTCAGGGTATACGTATGCGGATAGACTGGAAGCCGACCCCAACAGCAGGAAACGGCTAGGCACATGATGTTGATTTATCAAGGTCCCATAGTTAAAAAATAAAATATCTTAATTAGCCTGGGATGACCTTGATTTCTGATGACGTCTTCATCAACTGCCCATCGTCATTTTACATGTTGCAAATTGCTGCTCAAGGCCTCCCACACGTTGGAGCGATGACCTCACAAAGGCCGCAGGAATCCGCTGGATTCGGGAAGCATATAACCAGTCGAGTGGCGGTGCTTGGGGGAGGCCTATCCAGAAGCAGACGTTTTTCGGCTGAAATGATGATGTTGAAGAAATTGCTGCTCTGCAATCTATCTCAATCAGAAAGTGCTGATTATCTCAAATTCGGCTGAATCTATACCGATACCAAGTAAGACTACTGTCTGCTTATTTCTTGACAACCCAAGCTAACTTAGCTCACTTAATTATCAAGCTTATTTCAGTGCTCAGACCATAACCAAATACCAATCCAAAATCAACTCTACTCTGAAGCAATAAGTTCCACTATCGTTTGACTCCGTAACAAAAAGGAAGTAGTTGTGACGTCAAGCGGCGCCAACAGATGGCGCTTGCAGTGCAATGCGCATGCGTCACTTGCTGATTGATTGTGTGATTCTGTTGCACTTTTTAGATGCGGGGAGCATTAGTCTTTGCATTTAAAGTATTTTTGCTTTGTATTTTTGTCCTGCAAATTCCATTTTGTTCTTGGCTAAGTATTTACTTAGAGGAGGATTCATGTTCTCCCTTATCGTTTAGATTTCAGTAGCGACAGCTTCAGTTTATAGTATAAAGTAGTGTAACATCTTATGAAACCGTAATTAGTTGTTATGTATAAAGACAACCCACTAAATACTGTCTTGTTTTCAACAAAAATTATTTGTTTGCAAATTCCATATTAGGGAAGGGTCCTTCAGTTCAGAGTTCATCGTCATCTGCATTTCCCAACATTTGTTGGGGTCGGCTTCCAGTCTAACCGGATGCAGCTGAATACCAGTATTTAACATGGAGCGACTGCATATCTGATCTCCACAACCCAGTTACTGGGTAATACGATACCCGTTTCGTAAGACTGGTTGTCAGACTTGCGGACTTCTGACGACCCGTAACGACTGTCAAAGATTAACGAATGACAGCTGGGACAAACTGCCAATGTCATTCCATAAGATCCGTGTAGCACTTTATTCTACTAGTTTGACATTTAAACGATTATTTTAAAATCGATATAAAAACAAAATACTACTTCTCTTAAGAAACAAGAGAAAAACAGCCATGAATTATAAAGAAAGCACAACGTACATTGCTCCCACACTAAGCTACGAAGTAAATAACGTAATTAACTTTTAAGTAAGTTATCATTAATTCAACTTTATAATAATTATTTTGCCGTGAAAGTCTCTGTCACTTGCCTACTAAAAACTTTAAAGATGCATCACTTGTCAGCTGTCATATTTACCAACTTAACTTTTCACTCGAAAACCCCAGAAACATTTGAATATCAACCTTACTGACTTGAATGTAGGGCTATTTTGAAACATTTTGAAGTGTAAATACAAGTTGTAAGTGGCAGGTACTTTGGTCGAGAGGTTGTGAGAAAGGTGTTTGGTTATGCAATAGCTGGCTGTGGTCCAGGTCATAGGTTAAAGCGATTTACGATTTAAAATATGAATATTAAGTATCTGATCTAGACTCCGGCATAAAAATATGACCAATCATACGTCAATCGTTTATTCAAGAAAACTTACGTAACTTTATTGCGTACCTTTATGTTTTATTTTAGATAGGTATGTACGTAATAAAACTAGAATCTTTTGAATAGTTACACCGCTTTCCTATACACTCATACTCTTATTCGCTGTTCGCGTCATTGTATGCAAATGTTTACTAAGACCAGTACCCTAATTAATCAGAATCTAAATCGTTTTGAAACAGACTGCTTATCCATTGCTTCATAAGTTCATAAAATATAGATATAGCTAAAATATAGATAGCTCTAATATACTGTACAGCACGCCTGATATAAAAATAAAAGACGTGGACATTTGCCAGACAAAATTGGGAAGCGGGCGAAGAAATCTCTTAAAAGATATCTCTTTATACATTTTACTAGGCTTGTACATTAGGCTAGTTCATTAGTTTTTGAGTTTATTCATTAAAAACAAAAATACAAATCTTTTTTCTTTTAGAAAATAATTCTCAATATCACTATTGCCTGACAAAACCACTCGCATGAGCATGAAGCATTGCAGGCATAAGCGGAGCGATAAACATTAGTTTATCGCTCCGCTCATGCTTTGTACCACATTTGAGGTCGAAATACTATCACGTTTAGTTATGACAACTTATAAAATAATAGAGATTTTCTCTTCTTGCACACGTGACGAAGCAATATTGTGCTATTGTCTGACCCATGAATATTACGGAGATCTATGATAGGAATTATGTCGTCTTTAGCTTTCTTATGAGGGAATTATGCAAAGGTTAGGAATCGAATGATAATTGTGATGGGTTATGTCATTTATAGTCAGACATAGTTCGATAAACTACATAGAAATTTTGAGTGTAATGGAAAGTAAGACTTACGAGGTGCAATTCAAAATATTACAGAAGAAAAAAAAATACAATAGACGATGTATATTTAGTAACATAATCCGCTTAACTGTTCTTAAAGAGTCATGAAGAACCCAAAATCAAGCGCCGAACGCAGAGACGCTGCGTTCGGCGCTTGGCGTGGCAACACGTCGTGCCGGGGTTCGCAACAATCGTCATCCTGAGGATGCCTCGTTGAGAGGTGAAACCGTGTCGATTTCTTACAGTGTTCTTTAAGAACAGTTAACCGGAGTATTATTTTTATAATGGATTTCCGTAAAGTCACGCCTGCGTCAACTAACTATAAACAGAAGAGACTACAAGCTACATCCCGGCAGATGATGAAGAGTCGGCAGATTTGCTGAGGTCACATAAATCTCTAGATAGGACAAAGTTGCGTGGCCACTACATAGTTCTCGATGGTTTTAGATGCGATTTCGTCACCGTTCAGATATAATGAACTGCTCTCAAAAACGGTGAACAGAAAAATGGTGAGGAAACCGGCATGTCCTTGAAACCAAAAATCGAAGACAAATGACACCCAGCAATGGGCCCGCATACTGGATTATGGCTCACTCCCTCTCACAGAGAGGAGGCCTATGTCTCAGCAGAGGGAACCTTCTAGGCTTGATAATGCAATGAATATGCAGATAAGGTCTTTAGTTCTTTACTATAAATATACTTCAATATTTCTCTATTAGGCCGCTAATACATAAAATCTCTAGCCAACACTTTCATACAGGAGGTCACTTCGGCTCGATCCGGTTGTCGACCGGCCAGTTGCCTAACAGCTGATTTTAACTATGTAAATAGTACGAACACTTAATTAGCTAAGGACAGGTCCAGTGGTAAAACAACTATCTTTGTAAACTAAAACTAACCGTGTTTCGTAATAACCGCTCTATATTAAAATTAACTTTACCTTGAATGTGGGCAGCCGGATGGGAACGCGACAAAGACGTTTTTTATAAGAAGCTAGTCACAGATATACCTATTCTTGATTATGGTTTTGTATAGCTCTTTCAGGAGAGACCGAGGAGTTCAGGATTAGATTATCAGCAAAAAAAGTCCTCAAGAGCACTTTGTTCTTATAACTTAGGCATATTACCTAATCTCGAGTATTACAAGACTTATAACTTAATCCTGTATTGTACTCAATACAGGATTAAGTTATAAGTCTTGTAATACTCAAGATCACTTGATCTTATGACTAAGGTTTAGAGTTCACTACAAGATTAGATTATAAGACAGTTAAAGGACATAAGTGCATGTAGCAAGACTAATAGTCTTTGTAAAAGTTTTGCTCGTATAGTAGTAGCATTAAGTGCGAGTATACGATTTAATGACATACTACAGATCCTAAAAATATAGTCTTGATCGGGATTATTATAAGAGTAAAAGCACTAAATTAGAGCGATATGAGAGCATTAGAAAGGACCATGACCAATTTTGTATGGACCCCGTCCCCCCCCCTCCAACAGCCATGTGATACATGCCAATATGTTTATAAGGATCCAGAAAAAGACTTACTGTCTTGTTCAATTGCAAAATCAATGGGATTTTTTTGTAATAACAAAAAACATTTTGGTTGGCTAACCTAACCTAACCTAACCTTACCCATCCTTACCTTTTTTTTTTTTTTTTTTTTTTTTTTTTTTTTTCTCGGGGTGGAAATCCTCATGGATGTCCTCCGCCCTGGGGTGGGCGAAGGGGTCTGTCAGACTCTTACTGACTAAAACCACCCCGGTGTTCCCTCGCACACTTGCGTCGGGGGGCTGCGGGAGCAAATTGCGACTTCCGCTGCCCCGGACTGGTGACGGCCCGCACTCTGCGGGCCCCGTCCCGTAGGGGGAGTGAGGTGTGCAAACTCCCCCCGTTACGTCTTAGAGTGGCGCGCGTGGAACACTACGCGCCGCCATCTCGGGTCCTGTGTGATGGGGGGCGACGGATGTCCCCGAATCCGTCGCCCCTGGACCCATTTAGGGGGGCTGGAAGAGGGCGTTATCCGCCCTCCGCCGACGCCCGGTGCGCCTGCTGCGGGCCGGGTGAGTGGACGAGATCTCCCTCTCCCTTTCCGCAGCCTCCTTCTGCGAGATGACTGTCTCGCAGAAGGAAACCACCGCGTCCCACGACTCGGCACTCCCGACCATCGAACGAACGACGGCCAGCAGTGACAAGTCGGCTCCAACTTCTGAAACGAGGGCACGGCGCGGCTCCTCCCACGCGGCACACTCTGCCAATGTATGCCGCGCCGTGTCCTCACCTAACCTAACCTAACATAACCTAACCTAACCTAACCTAACAGTTATAAACTGATCTTGAATTTTGAAGGTCACATGGCACTCCTGAATGATGAACAGCATTTGTGTATTCTTGTGATTGGGTAATTGTACAAAAGATTAAAAGAAAAAAGTGGGTTAGGTTAGGCTAACCTAACCTCGCCCTCTACCAGCCCCCGTAAACAGGTCTATAGGGACAGCGGACTCGGGGAGGTCCACCACCTCCCTTCCAGAAGGACCCGTAGTGGCGGCACGTAGTGTTCCAAGCGCGCCCCTTTTTGACGTCGCAGCAGGAGTGAGGTGCGAGACTCACGGGCATGTGGTGGCCCGCATTGTGGGTCGGACCCCGTCCCCCCCCTCCAACAGCCATGTGATACATGCCAATATGTTTATAAGGATCCAGAAAAAAACTTATTGTCTTGTTCAATTGCAAAATCAATGGGATTTTTTGTAATAACATAAAACATTTTGGTTGGCTAACCTAACCTAACCTTACCCATCCTTACCTTTTTTTTTTTTTTTTTTCTCGGGGTGGAAATCCTCATGGATGTCCTCCGCCCTGGGGTGGGCGAAGGGGTCTGTCAGACTCTTACTGACTAAAACCACCCCGGTGTTCCCTCGCACACTTGCGTCGGGGGGCTGCGGGAGCAAATTGCGACTTCCGCTGCCCCGGACTGGTGACGGCCCGCACTCTGCGGGCCCCGTTCCGTAGGGGGAGTGAGGTGTGCAAACTCCCCCCGTTACGTCTTAGAGTGGCGCGCGTGGAACACTACGCGCCGCCATCTCGGGTCCTGTGTGATGGGGGGCGACGGATGTCCCCGAATCCGTCGCCCCTGGACCCATTTAGGGGGGCTGGAAGAGGGCGTTATCCGCCCTCCGCCGACGCCCGGTGCGCCTGCTGCGGGCCGGGTGAGTGGACGAGATCTCCCTCTCCCTTTCCGCAGCCTCCTTCTGCGAGATGACTGTCTCGCAGAAGGAAACCACCGCGTCCCACGACTCGGCACTCCTAGGCTTAGGTTATTAGGCAATTCTTAGGTTAGGTTAGGCTAACCTAACCTAACCTAAGAATTGACGAGAATATCCGTCAGGCCATAGAGTGAAACAGCTCACAGACGATACTAGCCATTATTAAGTGATTAAAAATCAAAGATATGGTTAACAACATGTTATTTTGTGCCAAAAATAATAACATTAAAACATGATTTTTCTGGGATATCCCATATTTTTGACAGATGTCGTCATAGTAAAAATTGATCACCTTACCAAGATGGTTGGACTGAGATACATTTTAAATCTGTTGGTCGGTGTAAGGTTTGGGGGGACGTTTTGACAATTGATGTTCCACAGAAGTGGGCCCAGGACCGAGCACTGTGGAATACCGCACGACATAATATATCGTGCCAACACCCGCCGTCACGTCCCCTGTAGGTGACACGCCTTTTCGCCAAAACCTAACCTAACCTAAGCTAACCTAACCTAGGTTAGGTTAGGTTAGTGACAGTACAGTACAGTGATCAACTTACTGATCTTGGATTTTCAAGGTAGCTACATGGAACTACTCAAAGATGAACAGCATCACCGTATCCTTGTGATTGCGTAATTGTACAAAATATTAAAGAAAACAGCAGGTTAGGTTGCCCATAGTGTTGCTTGACGAGGTGGGCAAGTTGTTCGAGCGTATAATCGCAGCCCGCCTCGTCGGCCACTTGTGTAGAGAGGGGCCGGACTTGGACGACAGCCAGTTCGGGTTTCGGCATGGGCGCTCCACGATCCACGCTGTGTCGCGGGTTAGAGTCCTGGCGGAGGAAGCGGTGTCCCGGGGCGGGGTGATGTTGGCAGTGTCCTTGGACATCTCCAACGCCTTCAACACCCTGCCCTGGACTTGTATTCGGGAGGCACTGCGGTATCATGGGGTGCCTCCCTACCTCCGCCACATCGTTGGGGCTTATCTGTCGGAGAGGTGTGTCACCTATCTGGGACGTGATGGCGGAAACCAGCGCCGCATGTCGTGCGGTGTTCCACAGGGCTCGGTTGTAGGCCCGCTCCTGTGGAACATTGGGTACGACTGGGTGCTGAGGGGCGAGCTCGGCCCGGGGGTAGATCTGACGTGTTATGCGGATGACACACTGGTCACTGCTCGGGGGAGCTCGCACAGGGAGGCAGCGTTGCTGGCGACGGCTGCGGTCTCACAGGTGGTGAGTCGCATACGTCGCCTAGGCCTGGAGGTAGCCCTCAGCAAGACGGAGGCCATGGTGTTTCATGGCCCCCGGCGGGCGCCGCCACCCGGCTCACACATCGTGGTCGGGGGGACTCGGATCGCTGTCGAGTCTACCATGAAGTACCTAGGATTGGTGCTCGACAGCCGGTGGGACTTCGGGCCCCACTTCCGACGATTGGCGCCCAAGTTGCTGGGCGCTGCTGGGGCGCTGTCAACGCTGCTTCCCAATCTGGGGGGCCCGAGCGCCGCTTGTAGGCGGCTCTACGTGGGGATCGTGCGGTCGATGGCCCTTTACGGGGCCCCGATCTGGGCGGCTGACCTGACGGCCGGTAGCATCGCAGTACTGCGTAAGCCGCAGAGAGCGATGGCCGTCAGAGTCATCAGGGGGTATCGCACGATCTCCTACGAGGCGGCTTGTGCACTGGCCGGATCCCCGCCCTGGGACCTGGAGGCGAAGGTGCTCGCGTCACTTCATCGGTGGCGTGAGGAAGCCACAGCGCGGGGCGAGCGACCGATGCAGCGACACATGGAGCTGCGTCGGTCTCAGCTTCGCGAGGTCCTGGTGGTGGAATGGCGGGAAAGGCTTTCACGCCCCACCGCCGGCCTCGACACCATCGAGGCGGTCCGGCCGGTGCTCGACGACTGGCTCGGGAGGAGGCACGGCTCCCTGTCGTTTCGGGTGACGCAGGTGCTCTCGGGGCATGGCTGCTTCGGGAAGTACCTGTGTCGCATAAACAGGGAGCCGGACTCTCGGTGTCACCACTGCGTCCATTGTCGGGAGGACACGGCGCGGCATACATTGGCAGAGTGTGCCGCGTGGGAGGAGCCGCGCCGTGCCCTCATTTCAGAAGTTGGAGCCGACTTGTCACTGCCGGCCGTCGTTCGTTCGATGGTCGGGAGTGCCGAGTCGTGGGACGCGGTGGTTTCCTTCTGCGAGACAGTCATCTCGCAGAAGGAGGCTGCGGAAAGGGAGAGGGCGATCTCGTCCACTCACCCGGCCCGCAGCAGGCGCACCGGGCGTCGGCGGAGGGCGGATAACGCCCTCTTCCAGCCCCCCTAAATGGGTCCAGGGGCGACGGATTCGGGGACATCCGTCGCCCCCCATCACACAGGACCCGAGATGGCGGCGCGTAGTGTTCCACGCGCGCCACTCTAAGACGTAACGGGGGGAGTTTGCACACCTCACTCCCCCTACGGAACGGGGCCCGCAGAGTGCGGGCCGTCACCAGTCCGGGGCAGCGGAAGTCGCAATTTGCTCCCGCAGCCCCCCGACGCAAGTGTGCGAGGGAACACCGGGGTGGTTTTAGTCAGTAAGAGTCTGACAGACCCCTTCGCTCACCCCAGGGCGGAGGACATCCATGAGGATTTCCACCCCGAGAAAAAAAAAAAAAAAAAAGGTAAGGATGGGTAAGGTTAGGTTAGGTTAGCCAACCTAACAATTGACGAGAACATCCGTCAGGCCATAGAGTGAAACAGCTCACAGACGATACTAGCCATTATTTAGCAGTAAAAATAGTGATTAAAAATCAAAGATATGGTTTACAACATGTTATTTTGTGCCAAAAATAATAACATTAAAACATGATTTTTCTGGGATATCCCATATTTTTGACAGATGTCGTCATAGTAAAAATTGATCACCTTACCAAGATGGTTGGACTGAGATACATTTTAAATCTGTTGGTCGGTGTAAGGTTTGGGGGGACGTTTTAACGCATCGTCCTTTGATTATAAAATTGTAAGTTGATTTTGCGATTGTTTAAAAAACAAAATGCTCCTGTAAGTGTGCCCAAATCCAGCAAGTAGATAGATCCAGCAAATAGTCATGTACCTACTTAGATAGTTTTAAGCACATATTTTTCAAGTTGGGGCAGTCTTTATAAGAATATCTTGCGTTTCATTTGCCAATTCTTGTCATTGTTTTGGGCCTTGTTGTCGTATATGGTTATGGGTATCCGATTTTATGTAAGCAATGTTTTAGTAAGTGCAAGATTCATCACATCATGGGCCTGTATGTATATAATAGCCGTCCTTAGCTGGATATAGTGCTCTCCAATCTCACGCGATTATACTGAATCCTCAACTGCTTCATCTAGTGGCTACCAGCCACCCTGATGGCTTATTGCCAGAGGGTTTTATACATGCATACACATGAACGTTTTCTCGACCGTTCTGATATTTTATATTTATCAGAGTTTCTCTCTCGTAGTGTTTGTACGAAATGATGCATCCTTGTAAAGCATCTACAAGAAATCGCGTAAAATATAAGAGCAAGCATTTTATTTAACTCTCTTAATTAACGGGAGGATGCATATCCGGTACGACTCGCAAATCCTTTCATATCCTAAGGGCACGTTTTCCCTACCATTACCGCGCCCCCCGGTCTACTCCTTGATATGCAATGGTCTCTATAGGTCTATGAAACATGAGGCTCCAGAGGCTAGTGTAAATCTTCGACTTCATTCGATTAATCGAGTCTGGTTGAACCGCGCTGGGGTCGGTGCATTTCATTTATTCATTCGTATATCGTCATTCTCGAATACACTGGGCCCTCTATCAACACCGGCGCGAGGTGTGTGTTCTGGTCCTTTCGGGAGCGCTTCCGAAATATGTATGGTTAATCCTTAAACACCATCATAATACTTTTACTTTACCAAATTAGAAAACATTTTCTATTTCAGCAAACGAATTTCAAAATAGCAAATGTTCAATTTCGCGCCATATTGGACGCTAACAAGATAGGCGTAGCAAACAGAACGGATCGGTCACCTCTCAATGGCGTTAAATTTAAAACAATGGCGGTGAGAGCGGCAGAATTTCACTGACACTTGCACTGATGACGGTTTCATTACTGGGTATTGTCTGTTGATGTTTGAGTAGGATGATTTTGCCTTTGAGCTCATTATTGGGTGCTTTGTCTTTGTTTGGTAATCCAGAAAAATCTGGTTCATCCATGTTCAAGCGTAATATGTCTCCCTTCTGCTCAGAGAGGTCTTCAGCAAAGTGTAACTTCTACTTAATTTTTAAATCAAAGGAATAAGCCCTTTGATTTTTTTAATCTGATTGTCTTTGAAGTTTTCGTCCTATCAATGTTACTTTCCTGCCTCAGTCATTAATATACACAATATTTCACTCAGGCATAATATAGTCAGTCAACTCTACCGAGCTTTGGGATAAAATCTTCTCTTCTTCTAGAAGCTACATGCTTCTTAATACTTACAACTTCTTTGGAGTAACGATTTCTTTTGGTCCTCTACACACACACTCACATACGATATTACTCAAAAAAACATAAAAAGCAATGATGAGTTGATGACTCATAAAACCTACATAATATCATGAATAATTCACATGGCAAAGAGAGAGTACTTAGTGTTAAGAAGCCGAAAATTACAACCCGTTATAGCAATATGTACTTATATTATGTCCTTTCGTAATCAGTAAAAGTAAGAAACATCCAATGCAAATCCAACAAAACTACATGATTTTTGCAAACATACAAAGTTACATTTGCAGATTATGGAAGATACCTTTATTGTTGTGAACCTTATGCTCTAAAGTTTAAGAATCAAACATTGCTATGTTGTTAAATTCACCAGAAAAAATTACCTTGTCGGTGAATATGCCTCTTGACATATTTTGTCACGACAGCAAAGATTGCTCACGTAACAATATTACGTATTTTATCTTCAATTATGAAGAAAATAAGACTTTCTTTAGTCGTAAAGAAATGTCGGAAACAAGCAAACACCTGTTTTATACAATCAGTGTTATGTTATTGATTCGTCTTCACACCCTGTTTATTTTGGGATATATAAATATGTTTAAGGAGTTTACTACTCATTCAAATAACTTGTCATTGTTTTCATAACTCTTTAGGAAACATTCTCTGCTTTTAACTCTACCGCCTCTCTCACAATCCGTGATTGAACGATGGTCTTGGATACCATTGTTTGTGACAACTATCCGACGTCTGCTTCTCATTAGCCTTAATGAGAATTCAGAAAGGGAGCATTATAATCCCACTGTCAATCAGTATTAGCGCTGCTGAATCGATTCGAGAAAATTCTAGAAAAACAGACAAAATAACTAAACATGCTCAGCAACTTGTACCCGAACTTATTAACCATGGAGATATCACACATAAAGACGGTAATTAAGCTCGTTCACATACATTCGTCACAGATGGTGATAACTTCAACGCCTCAGAACAATAGGAAATTAAGTACTTACAGTCTTTAGAAGAAACATGACTACAAGTAGGCTAAACCAACAAAAAGGTTTGATATACTGTCAATGTTGAGAGTGGAAAACGTCAATCAGAAATGTGGAAATGAGTACAGAGAAAATCGCACTCAATATTTTGTAAATTCTCCTTAATCGAATCAAGTTATGGGGTGAGAAAATTCTGCTCACTGTTTTTCGAATTCTTCTTAGTCTACTGAAGTTATGGGCTGGGATTTAGAACTACCCTAATGCTTCCCATGGGTGTCACCGTGGCAGGTAATTCAAATAGATTTATGGCAACTAGACATGTAATATTTTGGTATTTGCTCTGAAAAAGCATAGGACCTAATGTGGATGTCTGAAGGATTCTTACAATTTTATTTTATTAGTGAACGCAATATAATTCTAGATGATGTATAAATTTATGACAGTTATATTTACATTTGTGCTTCTATCTAGTTAAATAAGGTTATTTTGAATGTTTTTATTAAATAGACGTTTCTTTCTTCGGATAAGTCAAAACAAGCAAGAATTAAATCAAAGTCAACCTAATTTCTCATTTCTATCAATACGGAAATGCATAACGTACATTTGTACATAATCCTGCATAACTGTAACTAACTTTAATACCATCTCGTGTGACCATTTTCTCATCACCAAACAATTAAACATCAATCGATGCGTGCTAAAACGAAAATGTATCGTTTGCATCGTTAATTTGACAGCGGCCATTACTATTTTAACGTTCATTTTATAACAAGTTCGTAAATTTTAATTACATTACAGGCTATAGATCTCATTCATCGTGTGAAAGTATGTGTAAAAGTTGTTTTATATGCTTCCTAAACCGGTTGTCTCTCTCTGTCTTTCAAGGATTTATTTATATCGTCATCTCTCTCGCTCAGTGCAATGTCGTAGTACCGTTGCGAGTAGTGTTGCGAATCGAGTATGTATCGAGTAATTTAATCGGTTCTAACGATCGATTTCAGACTTGTATTTGCTTACTATCTGTAACAGCTCTTGTCACGAAGTTAGATGTGAATGTCACGAGTGTAATTTGTGTAAAGACAGGTGGTTTCTCTTAGCAAACTATAGATCCGTTGTCGATTTCTAAGCTCCTTTCATAAATTCTTTTTCAAAACTTTTTATCTTCATCTTCTGAAGGACCAAATTAAAAACACCAAATTCATAATATTTTATTTACAATAAACCTACATGGGCACATAGGAAACGTCAGAAGCTAGGTGCATGCTTCGAGTTGGTCGTTTTGGAGAAGACCCGGCAAGAAACTCCATGGTTACTCTTTAAAATAATTGGCTATTACAATGTTTTCAAGTTATAGTGTGAATAGGAACGGGAGACAGTGAAGGCCTGTCAACAAGTATCAGGTACTTAACAAAATAGAAAATCTAACAAACAATGGACTGACAGTATCAAGTTTTTTGTCCAATATGTGGGAAATATCATTACAGAAAAATCCCATTTATATTAAATTCAAGACCAAGAGACCAATGTAAGTTTATAGTTCCACAGACAGTGCTACTCACTCGACCACTGAAGCGATTCCTAACATCCGATTATTCAATCGATTAGGAAGTCGAGTCCCTCTCTAGTTCATAACTTGAAACATGTTTTTGCGGTATTATCATGATTACTGTAACACTTTGCTGGTATTCAGCGTTAGCATATATTTCTAATAAGCTTGCGGTTTTTTTGAGGTCACCCGTCGTAAACAGCTGTTACGAAATTCTGTTTCTGTCGTAGGATTTTATATTGTTCGTTTGCTGTGATAGATAAATAAAATTGTTGTTTGGTTTATCTCTTCCTTGTAACTTGTATCCGTGTCAGATATTTCTTAGGGTAAAGAAACTCTGTACTGTTATGAGTTTTACAGGCAATTATACAATATCTCTTTTATCTACATTAAAATTTTTCATTATGTTGGGATTTTGTATTTCGTGTAAAAACTGTCGCCTGATTTTGTGAGATTACCAAGATGTGACTTCCATTACAATCAATTTAGTTATTTCCGAGCTTTTAAGTACAGATTCTTCGATAAATTTCTAGGACCATCTTGATTATTATTATATATCTTCAGCGCAAAATTGATGAGCTTTCGATAAAATTAATTTTAATAGCATTATTCAAAACGCAATAGTGCTCCGTTCACGACCTTAATTCTAGATTTTATGATTCTGATATCATTACCATTAGCTGCTACGTTACGAATATTATTTATCTCCATAACATTACCTAATCGTTCATTCAAAGAATGCATTGATTTATAATTACGGTTAATTATAATCATCAACACATTTTACTTTGACTTAACTGCGGAATGCTGTGTTAATATAGAGGCATTATTTGCATTTTTTTTTCTATTCTGCAAGAGTTGCCTCTAATTTGAGAAAACTTTTGGTGATTGCAGCTTCTGTACAATATCCCTTAGGTAATGTTCCATTTCTTTCTTTCTTTTGTTCTTCCTCTTAATCTTTACACAACGATTTTGCCAAAATTAGGCTTTGGATGAAACAAAATCCCTCTTTGTTGGCTTCTTTACTCCTCTTAGGTTACGGATTTGTCTTCAACTTCGTAATATACCTCCCCATATCTTTCTGGCTATATCGGTTGATCTTGTGGCCTTTACACATAATCCAACGAATATACAGATACAAACCTGGCTATAAAAGGGCCAAATCCGCGCAAGTACCAATGTGACTTTTTCAATTCATATGTACTTTCTAAGTTTATCTTGGATATAATATATCACTGACATCGGTGAAGGGAATTATCGTGGGAAACCTGGACTGATAATTAAAGTAAGTTTGTGTATAAATCAATCCTGACTTCTCTGTATAAGAAGAGGCCTTTGCCCAGCGGTGGGAAAATGATAGCTGGTATAATTATCAGTAACCTTGATCGATTTGTCACTATAGCTACCAACAAGGATGTAATTGTGCAAGAACGACAGTGAACGTTGAATTTAATAAGAAACCAATAGAAGCCGGCCTTAGACTAATTTGCTGAATGGTGCAGACTTGCCATAAAGACATTATGTTATTAAACACCTCGACGAATGTCTCAGTTATTTGTCAATATATTTTAATATTACGGTAGTTCTGACAGAATTGTGGCAAGGTCTTCCATTCGTTGGTGATTATTTCGAAATCGTTTAATGGTGCGATTTCTGTAATGATATTCTTGGTGTTTTTTTTTTATCTCGTAGTAAATCTAGTAGTCACGAGCGCTACTGCTGAGACCGATTCCTGCGTCGGGCAAAGTGTTATGTAGTTTTTCCATCTAAAATTTCTCAGTAACAGCCTGGAGTCTGGATTTGTGTCCGGTTGATGGCAATAGGCTCGCCTTCTATTACATGGGACTTAAATATAACTGCGGGCGCACAAGAGGTGCACCTCTGACTAACCTTTCGTATAAATGTTATGTGTGTATTCCTGTTTATGTCGTAAGAGTTTTCTTATTTTAATGTTTCAAGAGGATGACCAATAGCATCTACTTGTCACTCCACAAAAGACAAATCGGCAATAGTGATTATGGCAAGTGGAATATGACGAAAACAGTCTGTAGCATTAAGAACCGTATTAGTATCAAAATTGATAACATCGCACAATGTTTTACCATCAACCATAGTGTTCATACATATATGGAAAATCAAACTGCCCTATATGTCCATAAAGACTAATTCTATATTAGGATATCTAGTAGCCATAGAATCATCTAGAACCGTACAGGTTTCACGTCTATGATTTCTTACATCATGTGTAGTTTGTACATTCGTTATGCGCTTGCGGTGATTGCCGTCAGACCTTGGCGTACGTTTCCTATACAAGCTAGCTGCTTGGCGCCGCTTATGTACTTAACAAGTGCTTGAGACTTACTAATTGCTTGTCTGTAGATAAAGTTAGGTTAGGTAATGTTGTTAGTTTTAGAGGTCTGGTTTGCAAAGGTATTAGATTCTAGTTTGTATCCTGTTTCGATGATTGATTGGATGATTGTCCAGTTCTTGTATAAAAGTTGACTTCTCTTTCGACCGCATCCAACGATGCATCATTCATCTCTTTTACCTGTTCCACTTACAAAAACGAATCTACAGACAGCCTGAAGCTAGCACCAAAGTATGATACCTTTATACATATAAATACTAAGAAGTTAACAATTGAAATGTGTTTCACACTTTCAGCCAAAGAATCACAAAAACGGCCAGTTCTTCGGTATTTTATGATTAAAAAAGTTGAATGAAAACTTTTTTCACGCGCTCTTGAGAACGTCCATACAAAATAACCTACAATCATTAAACAAGCCAGGTAAAACAATGATGCACGTAATAATATCTTCCCTGAGAAAGGAACCGGTGATATAACCTTTATTGATGCACTGTATTTCCTATGTGCCGGTTCGCCAGTATTCCTCCGCGCTTCGGTGGCGCCAGACGTGCAGCCGCCATTTTAAAAAGACCGAAACGTCATCGTATTTTTGTTTAGATTTCGAATTCGAATGCAGTTAAAAAACAAAAAGGTTTTAGTTGAAGAGTTTATTGTGCTTTGTGAAATGTTGACAGTTTCGTCGCATTGTTAAAGGATTTGTCAAACGCATTGTTTTTACGGGTAAGTTTATCAAATTATAATACCTAGGCTGTTCAGTATTTAAATATCAAACAATGCTGAATGTTTATTATTCGTGATTCATGAATTAACGATGATAAGCGATAGTTTGCTAATTAGGCGGGTAGACAGAGATGTTTACCTTTTAAAATATTTGCCATTTTCGATGACCTTAAATAGTTATTATTCTTGAGCTTATACTGTATCTGGTCCCCAACAATAATTATTTATTTGAAACAACTCCTTGCCCTTGAATTAGTATAAGTGAACGAAATTATTAACCGTTTTCTGAAAGGATACTATCGTAACAAATTTTGCATGTAGGTACTTAGATCCGTTTTGAAATATCTTCAGATATCCTTTATCATCTTGTTTATTCAAATTTTATCTTTATCTCAGTATACTTATTGTTCTATCTTGCGCTTATCATTAAGGACACAATCAGTTCCTTGACACATTCAATAGAACATTTTGACACCGATTTCAAAGAAAACTGTCTACAAAAAAAAACAAGATAAATAAGATCTTTAATCCACTGGACAACATGACCTTTTCAAGGTTGCTATGGTCAACTGTACCTCACAAATGACACTTACCTAGTTCTAAGATGTTCTGCCTTGCGCATTTGCAGTTTAAGCGCAGGGCAGGTCAAGTTGCCAAGAATAGTTACAATTCACAAGGGTCAAATACGCTAGACACTTCGCCTGACACTTCAGTTTATGACAAAATATTGAGCGCAAACCAATAAATTCCACAGTGATGCTGTCTACAAAAAAAATTATGCTGCGCATTTGCAGTTTAAGTGCAGGGCAGGTCAAGTTGCCAAGAATAGTTACAATTCACAAGGGTCAAATACGCTAGACACTTCGCATGAGACATCACTTCTTGCCAAAAATTGAGCGCAAACCAAGAAATTCCACAGTTATGCTGTCTACAAAAAAATTGGTGCAAATTACGATTAAAAGTTTAACGAACACCCAAAGTAGGGACACAAGAGTGACTATACAAAACTATGAGATACAATATTTACTCTTCAAAAGTCGTATCAACATAAGTATAATTTCGTGAGTATAGTAACTATAATATTTCCAAAACATTGTCTTGATCATATCAATCATGAACTATAGTCATCATGTTTTGCAAACAAACTAAGAATGTTTTATATTATTGTACGTACCTAGTATTCAACGTGGCTTTTTGTCATTGTGTAGAGTTGTATATGTTTTATATGAAATTGTATCTATGTTTAAATAAACAAATACAATGTTTGTTGTGACTGCTATCCATTTATTCAAAGCTTTGTATTTTATAGTTGATTTTGAGAAATCTAATTTCCAGTTAAGAGCGACGGTCAACGTTCCAAATAGCTGTAAAATATTTCGCTGTTTTGATTAATTTGGCAATATTACTGTATGGAAAAATAAAATATATCGCTAACCTAAAATATTAATTATTTTATAACCTTAAATATGTGCAACAATTAATATCGTAAAACCGATTAGTTAGTTTTAGATGCAAAAAAAGTACATTTTTGGAAACTTTCCAAAAACCCCTTTTTACACCTTAAACCGTTGCAACATCATATACAGTGCAATTCATTATTAATATATTGATTTCATATGTACCTCATATTACCAAATTAATCAAAACAGGTAAATATTTTACAGCTATTTCCGACGTTGCCAACTTATAGAATGAACGAACTTACATAAGGAATGTCAAGTAAATTCGACCTACAGAAACCTAATAGATTTACAAACACCCGCAAAAACTAAAAAGAAGCCCCTTTAACAGCACCAGACAGTACACTTTTATATTACACTGTAATCAAGAAAAATCGACACTTAATTGACACGATAACAAGCCACTGTCAGAAGCAAATCGTCTGACATTTGAAGGTCTCTAAACAGTCTGGCATCAACTATCGTAGCCATCGCTGTTGCAATTCTCGTTGCAGACAGTGCACATGACGAAAACGCAACGATTTCCATGTCTGCTGTTGTAAGATCCAATACCTGTACTGTTCCATTGTCTTATGTATGGTGTAATGTCGTAACAATAGTCTTTTGGTCATCTTTTTTAACAAGCGATAGTTGGTTTGATGGTTTGACCATATTTGTATAAGATTATCTCAAAGCAAGGAACACTCTGAAAGGAAAGAATGGCAATAACAAAAAAAAACATGTTAAAAACTGCATAAATCACAAAGTTAAAAGGTTCCGTTCTTATTCTTATCAAGGTTCTCAGATGAATTGGTAATGAACTCACTCAGTGGCTTTTAGCGAGGAGTTGAGTAGGTACTGCCCATCCTCTTGAAGTAACTCCAGTTTACGACAAACAGAAAAGTAAATACAGTAAAAGTTGAAGATTCGAGTTTAACAAACGAACTATCGTGTTAACTAACAATTAACAGG
The DNA here is from genome assembly GCA_948150665.1 of Conistra vaccinii. Lineage (NCBI taxonomy): Eukaryota > Metazoa > Arthropoda > Insecta > Lepidoptera > Noctuidae > Conistra > Conistra vaccinii. Next base: position 20,994,006 of record OX411329.1, read on the forward strand.
CATCTTAACACACAATATTGCGTTTAGAACGATCAAACACTACCGCATTTCAAATCAAACACTTAGAAATCTGTTCACCCCAGAAAACAAAATAGCGTATCGTTAAATATTGATGTTTTTAGGTTTATTGTGGATTATAGTGGATTTAGGTTTAATACAAGAGCTATGGAAATATCCAAAAATGACGAGGGAGCAGTTAATAAAGCAATCAAAAGTGACTTAGTAATTTATCAATATTTAGGATTTATTACGACACAACAGGCAGAAGACCTGATTTCATAATATATTATTAGATATAAGAAAAAGAAACAAATCAAGAGATTACATACAGAAACCGGTTCATTTGATTATATGCATAAAACTTTCGCAGGCAGCACATAATAATGTGCCCTCATAATATTTGCAAAGTCGATGCTGTTTTCTTTGTTAATTAAGTAAATGAATATGGATGTTATTATCTAATACTTCCTTGAGGCATTTAATAAACGGATTTTCTAATTTATTATATTATTTACGGCTAATGGAACAAAATTCAACGTGTTTGTCAACGTTATATCACGCAAATCTTCAAAGCATGTTTTGTCAACCTTGATTTATTGGCACTGTTATTGTTTATTGCAACCGTAGTTATTCTCTTTTTCCCCTCTTTCTATAACTTTTCATTTATATCATTTTCATCCTTTGTTTTATTTTTGTATTTACTATCAACGTCGTTTATTTAATTGCTATCGCCAATAATTGCTACTTTATCGAAATGAAGCATTGCTCGAACAGCAATGTAATCTAATCATTATCAGCATTAGTAGGTAGTCATTTTCATTGGTCTAAGTGCCAATTCCAAATTTTTTGTTAAGTATTACTCGAATAACAGTTTCACCTACCGATTAAGGAATAGGGATGGGAGCATGTTGCAAAATTATCGGATAAAAGTGAAAACAAAATCCTCCATTAAAATTGTAAGTCTCACTACAAATTGGCATCCATAGGAACCTTTTTTATCCATTTATTTATATTCAATGACATACTTTTTTGGAACATACCAAAAACTGCCTACAATAGAAACTGATCATACAAAACATGAAGACAATGACAAAGATATTTATTCATAGGATATGATATAAGGATCTACTGTACATATGATACATATATAAGTAAGAACTAATTAAATAATTCACCATAATAATCCATCCGTTTAACATAAGCAGCAGATGATCATAACGAGCTACAGTAAACACTCATCGAAACTGATTCCTGATATGATTGAGACAGACTAACTTCCAAGAAGTGCATAAATACGCATGAAGTATTGCGCCTTGATGAGCTCACAGTAATCGATGCAATAGTGCGTCTGTTCTACCGTGAATAAGGCGGAGAACTCACGAGTTTAATAGTACTTAAAACTGTGTATGACCGTAATACACAGGAAATATTGTAAAGCGGGTAAAACCTGGTTGAGACTCGCACAGATCAGGGAAGCAAGCACTAATGAGAGGAGACCTGTCCTCACCTGAGCAGTGACTAATGATGATACACAATCTGACTAATCAGACAAGCTTATTATGCACATTCGATAAAAAAACAAAATCTATCAAGTTCCATTTAAATTCTATCATGAACATTACTTGCATGACTAAGTAACTGATTCAGGAAAGCATGCTACAAAAGAAAAGAGGGCTGATACTCAGCAGTGGGTGTAACAAGGCCAGCAAGGAAATGATGATGATGGCAAATCGTTCCAAGAAAAAAACATGTTATGTGTAAAAGGTTAAGAAATATCTCTAGAAAGGTCACAGCAAAAATAACAAGCCAAAAACAAAAATAAAATCTGACACCAATTGGATGCTTTTCATACATTTCTGCCTTTTAGGTCATGGATCGCAGTACCTTAAAATATCCTAGGTCAAATGCGGTCAATAACTCATAATCAGATATTGCGCTTACAGAAGCAGAAACTTCGATGTAAACGTCGCTGGCTGTTCTAGCGAGACTAAAATTTAAAGCACAGTGCACACGTGCCAAATTATACACAACACAATTTAAATACACAAAAGTCACGTAAATGAGTAATGTCATTTTGACTTGGATCTGTGAACATAGCACTTGGAACCCCTGAAACTCACTCTGCAGTGAGGGATCAAGAACGATTCTAAGATTTAAAAGTTTTATTTTCATGGTAATCAGTAAACAAATGTTCGAATAACAATCAATCAATCTTCCTAGCCTTTTTCCCAACTATCTTGGGGTCGGCTTCCAGTCTTACCGGTTGCAGCTGAATACCAGTGTTTTACATGGAGCGACTGCCTATCTGACCTCCACAACCCAGTAACTGGGTAATACGATACCCCTTGGTAAGACTGATGTCAGACTTTCGGGCTTCTAGCGACTCGTAACGACTGTCAAAGATCCACAAATGACAGCCGGGACCAACGGCTTAACGCTTAACGGCGTAACTTTCCGAGGCACGGAGGAGTCTCGATAAGTGAAGATGGTCACCCATCCACTGACCTACCCCGGCAAACGTAGCTTAACCTGATGGATCGATCCGTGCATGTTCGAATAACAATAAGTGTAGGTAAAGACAGTAATGAATGACAATGAATAGAAAGTTAATAAAAACGCAATTAACTAGAAAAAATGTCTATAATAACCAGATATTATGAAACGCTTAGATTCAAATACCTTGGGGGCTCGGGGCATTAACACTTGAGAGTAATATGGAAAACTATGGTATAATTTGAATGTTTTGTGATAAATAGGGTTTAATCGAAGAATTGTGAACATACCATCCGCTGCCGAAGTTAAGTTTAGTTGGTTTCATGAGCCAAAATTCATGTTTATATATTGCCACGTTTGTATAAAATAGGTACTTACATTATGTTTAATTGGGAATATGTATTACCTACATTAGATGACATCCTTTCGACTTTGTTTACCTTCTTTTTTATATAGATTCCTGAACATCCATTTAGTCATAGACTCATAGGTTTTAATAAAATTTCAACACCAGACACTGTACACCGCGGTTGATCTCAAACCATGTGGGTCACGTGTGGCTCACAACGGTATTCTAACCAGTTCTAATGATTATCCTAATGTACGGCCATTGCTGTTGCACACTTCAGCTTGAATAACTTACAAATTGAATGTGTAAAGTTACAAATTGCAGTTTGTAAGGCAAGAACTGAACTGAAAATTGATTTCGACCGATAATTAGAAATACGCAATAATGGAATCTTGGTGAGTTTGTGAATGTGTTTTACCATCCTGTCTAAAAGTTACGTCAATGTTTCATAGGCCGTTCTATTTCCTAGAAGCTCCTAGGCCATAGAAGCCTAATCAATTGGATCTGCTATCAAAACATAAATCAGCGTTTTTGTAATTTTGATCAACTAAGCAACAAAACCTAATGATGAGCCACAATCTGGCTTATCAGACACAGGGGTCATTAGACTATTCGGATTCGGATACAAAATCTATCAAGCTCATTTCAATTCAATCATAAAAGCACCACAAAATCTAAGTATGGATATCAACAACTCAGCCTATCGCAGTCCACCGCTGGACATAGGCCTGTCGCATACTGCGTCACAACATCCAGTCCTTCGCCTTCCCCGTCCAGTCTATCCCAATCTCTAATACATTACATAGTAACATCATTCTGTGTTTGATTCGGAATACACAAACTGCATCTATTCTGCACTACGCCTTACATCATAAGGTATGTAGGCCACTTGTATGGCTCACAAACGGTACTATTCTAACCAGTTGATTATCCTAATGCATGGTCATTTCTATTGCACATTCAGCGGTTTTAATGGCCGACATTCCGAATCTTAATAGGTAGCATGATTTTGAGGAAAAAATCGCGGTAGTATAAGCTCCAGTAAGTCATTGGTTGGATATAGAAACGTTTTTGCCAAGCATTGTATCTGACGACAAGCTAGTTAGTGGAACTAAGAGGTTACTGTGACAGCATTAATCTTATTTTATACATCAATTAAAGACAGCCATAATATTCCATCATTCCAATACAACAAAAAAAGAGCAGTGGTGGCCGCGATTTACGAGCTGTAGGTTGCTGGCCCGAACCCTGACATGCACTTTACTTTGTGCAAATTATTTCACTACCACCGTTCTCAAAACGGTGAAGGAAAACATCGTGAGGAAACTAGTATGTCTTAGAACCTAATAATTCTAAGACATGTGACATCTACCAACCCGCACTGGGCCTGCGTGGTAGATTACGGCCACCCCCTCTCACTGAGAGGAGGCTTGTGTCCCACCAGTGGGAATATTATAGGCTGATTATGTAAAAACGAAAAGAGTTTCTTTTTTTGTAGCAAAAGACTGCAATTTTCACAGAGTAAGAAACTGCAATAGAAAACTCATTTAACTGCAAAGGCTTTACTTATTCAGCTTCTACGACACTCTTCAGACTCTGGGGCCTACCGCCACCACATATAGCAGTATTATTTTAATCTTACTGCAGTGTGGGTGATTCCCACACTGAAGTACTACTAGGCCACCAGAACTTCATTCATCTAGCTCTGACTATGCATTTTCACTCTACGTAAAGCTGTCTTAGAGGGCATAGTCTTCCAGATTTGATATTTTTATCTCCAGTTTTTTAGGCTGTGCGTTGTCCGCCGTTGCGCCATTCCGAAGTAACATGTGACACTGACTGGAAAATGATGATGCACTGTCTGACTTTCAGACAGTCTATCGTGAAACTGTTTTGTATGCCTCGAAGTTATCGAAGCCCAATGCTTCACATATGCATGTACTAAATTTTCCTCCTCTTTGATTATACCCATCAAGTAATAACCTACTCCATACAGTTAGCAAAGCATATCTATGCGACGCGTGCGTGGTTTACCGAGATTGTACGTTATGGTGTCTCAGATAATTGCGGCTCGGCTAGAAAGCAGTGTGGCACAGTTGCCTCTTTCCTACATGTTACTGAGATTTGTTCAAGGCAATGACGTGTTACTGTATTTTTAACGATTTTTGTTACTATATTGTACGTATAACAATGCTACAATTAACGTTTTATCAGCATAACTTGCTGGCATATGTATTGAAACGTGTTACTTGAAAAAACATTGCAAATTATTTCTGTTTACTATACCTAATTTGTTTAGCAGTGTGCTTACCTTCATCTCCTGCTTATCCTAGCTTATTTTCAGCTTCTGAATCCTACTGGATTCAGTAAAATGTTTAAATTTGAACGACGTAGTATTCTCCAAAACATAATTTTACCTATTGAGTCAAGTTTCGTATGTGACTTATCATGAAATCGACGAATTTCGCGTCAAAAAGTAGCTCACAACAGCGGTCAAGATCAACCCAGAACACACATAACACAATGATGTTATATCACATTACACGTAATTCAAAGTCATGTACCATGCAATCATACGAACAAAGCCGAGCACACAATAGGACATATTTATCTACGATTTTACGCCTTTGTAAAAGTTTACAGAGGACATAATTATAATAATATACGGTGAAGATATATGTAGTATTGTAGTGTAATGAGATGTCGTTCTACCGCGCTGATTTGCAAGGAAGATACACAATATGGTCATAGATACTGCTTATCATTACATGGTACATCTTAGATTGTAACAACGTATTTTTATTTACTTATTGAAGTGAGAAGTCGAGTAAAACGTGGGACGGGGAAATCAATTAATCAGTTGGTATACTTGGTATTTAGGGATTAAGCTCCATATTGCAAGGGATTTGGAATACAATTTAAAGTAGGTTTTTCGTAACATCTCCTGTGAGGAAAGAATATTAATATTTCCCTTTAGAGTATGATTAAATGAAAAAAGTTATAATTTTTCAAAATAATCGTTATGCCAATATCGAGGCTTCAATGGAGGAATGATCTAATGCTAACTGTGATGTATGAGTACTAAACATAACCGGTTCCTCAAGTCAGAAGTATAAATAGAATAGAACCATGAAACACCCAACATCAAAGCCGTCCGTTGATTCCCAGACCCACAACAAACAGTAACGCTGACTAAAAACAAGAACGATAACACAAGGCTAAGGTTACAACTACATATAATACTTATAAAGGATGTTACGAACAAAAGCATCCGTTAGCCTTAGCCTACGCTTATGACCACATAATTTGTGCACATTGGTTAAAAGGGCTAAGCCACCAGCGGATTTGCGGTCGAAATCGCGAGTTGATTTGGCAGCCGCAAGCGCTTCTTTGATTTGCGTGTTTTTGACTTGAATTGGTGTTCGTGCGTCATATCTTTAAACTAATTCTAAGTTATCAGATGCATTTTGTTGAAGGGATCTTAATATTATCATGTTTAAATTGCAAGTTGGTGTTTATATTTTAACGTTTTTAGTCATATTTTCACATGAAAGGGCAATTTTTCGAAGCAAATACTTGATCATAAATAATCTTGACAGTAACAATTTCTCAGACATAAACAATTGGCATAGTGTCTCAAAAATAAGTGAAACTAAAATTAAATCCTAGCATTACTAATGTAACAATGGCTGATCTCAGAACTGAGACAATACTAACATGACGAATAAGAAATCTTAATGAACTGTAAAGGAATGTTAATTAATATGAATGAACTAACCGACAAAAAGCAAGTGTAGCATTGTAGGCGAGGCGCTAATCGAATTCCTTGTCTGGAATAAGAAATTTAAAACTACATGTATATCTAGAGGTGGTCTCTTAGATTTTTTTTCCAGAAGAAGCCTTTCTTACAGAAATATGTGTTCTTTAGTTCATATAATTGTGATATACTTAGGTATCTGTCTACAAAGCCCTCTAATGACAAAATTCTGTGCAGAATTTTGGAAGGCTACATTTACCTACCTATACTCTAGCAAATATTTTTATTGAGTGGAAAAGTTGCAAGGCGTCCCACAAGGTAGGCGGTGACCTGGTAAAGGGCGCTGAAACCCGCTGGATGCGAGAAGCAGGTCGAAGTGGCTTGGGGGAGGTCTATGTCCAGCAGTGGACGCTTGAAATAATGATGATGATGTTGACAATCCTTCTACTTCAGTAAATGTTAAATAGAAATTCAAGTTTTAAAACACGCAATATTTCGCAAAGATAGAGAGAAATAGATATTTCTGACACTATCGGGCACGTCAAATCTTATCGCAGATGTGAAGAATAACTGATAACAAGTATTTGTTCACAGGTACTTGTAGATATGGATTTTCGTAATAGTCTATGAGAAAATTGGAGTGAATTACACAATCACATTTTTACCAGGAAATAGGGTTTGGTTGATAAAATTGGAAAAGTCAAACATATTATAAAGGAAAATGTTTTTGTAGGAATCACTAGAACAGTGTCTATACTGTTCTGGGAGTAAGATAGGTGCAAACATTATAGTCAGGAAATAACCAATTGCAATCCAAACCTTTCTCTTTATAGCTCCAGATTATAGTTATATTGCCATTATTATCTTCAAATATCTTCTGTCTATTCATATAGGTACCTGTATTTTATGTTCATCTTTCATTGCCCAATCGGTTTAACTTTAACATCATCCATCAAATTCTATTAGTTTACGTTAATGTATAATACTACAAGAAAGTTAAATGTTGAATACTGCATTCAGTAACTACATAATTTCTCAAGTACTAATCGTCAACCGCAGTCACAAGAATCAACCGAGGGTAACGAACAACTAACGGTTCCCTTTGACAAGTTATAAGCACTGCACTATTATACAACCCTACCTGTGAACGGTTATTGAAAGCAATGTGATTGACATCGTCAGTTAACTGATTTTGATCATCTATAAACGTTTTAAAGTCATCTTGAATCTGAGGACTATGTGAGTCATTGTTTTTTTCTTTCAGTCTAGCAGTTTGAGTACTCTATGCGGCCTCCTCACATGTCCTTTCTTCGGGAGCTGCACGGTTACTGACAAATGCGTGCACTGACTGGACGGGTCCACTCAAATCTGTGTGGTTCTTTCCTCAAAAGACCATTTTAGACACCATTCTACATGGTCCTCAAATGGTCTGACCAAGATTATGTCTGGACTCTGGACTTCAAAAGAGACCTATGAGTTTGTTTCGGCTTTTCTTCTCAGAGTAGTCGAATAGGAAACGCCAACCTCATCTAGTTTTAAAATATGATTGACGGGTAAAAGTGTTTGTAGGTACAAACTTACTAACAGAAATAAAATACTTTTATTGGAGTTTCTACCAATACCAACCACGCGCCATTCTATGCGTATCTACCAAAAATATTCCTCATGACCTTATAGGTAACGCTGGGTGCTTGTTTGTATGATTAATTCGATGTTTACTACTTTAGAGTCTAATTTTATTATAGGTTCCTCATTTCGTGAGGGTTTGTTGCAATATCCACTAATGTGATCCATTCTTGTGCTTACAAGTTTTAATCATAGAGTCCAAGCATTATACGATAATGTTTATCTTTGACTTGTTCAGGACTGTATTTTCCATTCATTCTGCGTATTTTTAACCGACTTCCAGAAAGGAGGAGGTTATTTATTGTGGACCTGTTGTTTTGAAAATTGTTTTTTGTTTGAAAGGGTATGCTCCCGAGGCGGTTCCATATAAATTGTATAAACTTTGCTTGGATAGTTTTTGAGTTAGCTTCAAGAATACGTATTTTTCCCACTTAGTTTATATCGATGATTATGATGATAACTTCCTGACACTGTTATTTGCATAGCGAGTAGTGGTATTCGAATTTGTGTGGGATAGGTACCACAACTAAAAAGTGTAAAAAAAATCAACTACCAAAAAAAAAACACTACAAAGTGAAAAATAACTTTAATTTTGGAAGTCGGTGGCAAAAAAACGAACATTCAAAACGAAAGACACCGACTTCCGAAATTAAAATTATTTTTCACTTTGTAGTTTTTTTTTTTTTTGGTAGTCGGTTGTCGTTAATAGTATTTACCTTGACGATGTCACAGGATTGCATTGAAGTCATTGTGTACATCAAGTATGTTACGTGGGAACCTGTTTGTTCTTAAAGTGCCGCTAAACGACGATTTAGTACTAAGATTGTGGTTCCAGTGGCGTGGGAGTTGCGTACTGTGGTTCATGTTGTGAGTTATTAGCGTTTTATGATGTTTTGTTTTATTTATTTACTCTTTTAGTAACAACTTCACAGGTTCTGAGTTTCTTGACTCTGCTTCCTTTGTTTCGACATGTTGTTTACATAACTTCTTACTGTTTTACTATGTATTATAGCAGATACATGTTCAATTCTTCACACGACTTTAGATTTCATGTCTCAGTATTTTATAATCTAAAATGTTATTTTGCTCTAGTTTACCTCGGAAGATCAATAGCATTTCATCTGGAAAGGAACTACCAATGGAGACCTAAACACTCTTTAGAGGGATTAGAAATGACCAAATACTTTCCCTGTTACATTCATCGCCTGATTACTTATTATTAATTACTAGCTGTTGTCCATGACTTAAGACTTAACAAAAGAGTTTTAGTTATTTAAAAAAAAAAAAAAAAATTTTTGTTTGAGTTGGCGTATTTTAAATTTTTGTTTTCATGTATTTTAACATTTTTAATTTTTTCTTGCTTGTATATGTACTCTGTAATTTTATAAAACTTGAGTTATGCAAGTGCTGTGCACACCTGTGAGTGACAAGTTCACTGTAGATTTTAAGTTTAATTGTTACAGTACCCCAAAAAATGTATTAGTGAATAAGTCGTTGGTGTGCCATAAAAATAAATAAATAAATGAGTTCGTCTGCTATCCAGGATAAAAAGTACCCTGTCTTTCTCCAGGTCATGTTCTACCGATGTGCCAAATTTCATAGAAATCCGTTCAGCCATTTTTAGCGTGAAAGCGTAAAAAACAAACTCACTTCCGCATTTTATAATATTACAAGCTTTTGCCCGCCGCTTCGTCCGCGTGGAGGTCGCGGTAACGTACTACGGGGATAAAAAGTACCCTCTGTCCTAACAGGTCATGGCCAATGGCCCAATGGCCCATGTGCCAAATTTTATCTAAATCCGTTCAGCCGTTTTAGCATGAAAGCGTAACAAAGAAACTGACAAACTCACTTTCGCATTTATAATATTAGTTATAAGTATTCGGCTGCCTTATAATACCTCAAAGGCCGGTTTTTTTTATCCCTAGTAATAGTCAAGCTAACCAATTGTTAAACTGACCATAATTAAGACTCTAACCAATTGTTAACTCATATTTACGTTTTTTGATCCCCATTTGAACTATGGTTAGAATTTACTATTGTTAACTATGTTGCCATTGCAATCGTTTGTATTTTCAATCGATCAAGACTGCATGAAATGCTCGTCACACAAATACCCCTCAATCACGAGCAGCTGTCAGTTTCTCACCTCAACTTACACATCATTAAATTAACATAGTTGAACAGCCAACGATCCAGATCACACTGCCAGGCCAATTTAATGGGTGAAATCGCTTGTTACTCGGGCGCAAGGAACGCTTGCGTGCAAATGAAGAGTTTCTAATCTTATCTGTTGAACATTTGCATTAGATGTATCAACTAGACAGTTTGTTATTGTCATATCGTCATGCAGTGTGGAATATGCTTTATCGCTGTCATTAGGAGAATGAACAGAATCTGTATTTGATTATGTTGAAACCTGGTCACAGATGAAAACAGATGATTCACTCTGCAAAATAATTTAAATAAAAAGCGACTCTTGTTACGACACGATAAAGTGCAATTCAGGTCGGACAGCGCTAATCACCTACAGTTATATTCACCTAGAAGTTGCCTTTCTTTCTATCGTGTAACTTATAGACTCTGGCAGACGAAAGTAAAGACTGAAGAAGCGTGGTAAATACAAAATATATCAGCATAGTAACCTCAAAATTAGTATGACATACCTGGATTAACCTAATTTGATACTTCTGACTACGTTACACTCACAATTGGCCCGACAAGACAAGTCCGCCGCGAACTTATAGCTTCATATCTAAAATGCGGAGTGAAACATCTGTATTCATCTGTGACGTAGTGTAGTTCAAGTGAAATTGATGGTCATCATGTTTGTTGTGCAGTGAATTTTGGAATAAATGTGGTATTCAAAACCCTGAACCTCATTACAAGTTAAGAAGTCTCAGTTAACAGTTCCATTGATTAATTAATATTTACGGTTCTTTAAAGCCCCATTTACACAATGCAAGTTTCTTGCTTGTGGCTAACAATAAAATTGAAGCAACAAATGACTTGCATCCTCCCATAACCCAATTAACTATCTATATTTTGGTTTTATTTCCCGATTTAACACCGTGTTCATTCAATGTGTTCATTCGTTTTTAACAGGTTGCTTTTGTCTGCGAATCATATTTAAGGTAACTTCACAATACAATCAAATAATGAATTAAACAAAATTTATGAATTAACTCCGTCGCAATCCTAATAAGGCCTAAAGTTCAAACGTAGGTGAAGCACTGAAAGGAAGGTACATAGACGTGGGTTAGCCAATTAGTTACACAATAAAGTTGATTAACGCCATTAACATGTCTAGCAAGAAATTAATCATGTAAATGCCAAACTCAAAAGGCTTCAGATTGATTTTACAAGGCTATATTTTGACGCCTCCAGAAGTGATGGTCTCTTCACTTATCTAGTGCGTCGGCGTACCAGCACCAGTCTACCCCGCTAACAGTCTAGTTAACTAAACTACTTACTACTTTACTTATTATTTCACAATGAAAATATTGTTACTATGCCAGAGATGATGATGTTGATGCCACAAAAGTAGAATGAAAGGCAATCGCATGCACCTGCGATGAGAATGCTAAGAGGGATGTGTGGTGTAATGGTGTTACACGAATGGACAGAATAAGAAATGAGTACATAAGAGGAAGTCTGAAAGTGGCACCGGTGACCGAAAAGTTGTGCAGAAATCGGTTGACATGGTATGGGCAATAATGGACATGTGCTGTAGAGGAGTGAGGAAAGTTTTAAGTATGAATGTCAATTGCTATAAATAAGAGTAGGGAAAGACCAAAGAAACGATAGATGGACCGTGTGAAAGATGATAAGATAATAGAAAGGGGGTGACTACCCAGATGAGGGAGACGACTAATAGAGAAATATGGTAGAAAAAGACATGTTGCGACGACCCTAAATAAATTGGGATAAGGTAACGAGAATGATGATGATGATGCCTGAGAAGAGGATCATTGTAAAGAGCTATTGAAGGACATCACCCGTGATGTATTTAGTAACTTCTACCATGAAGAGAAGATGAAATGACATCAACTTTTGAGACAAGAAAGCTCTGAGGTTCTGAGATCTCAAAAGATGTTCATGTAATGTAATGTAACCAATCAATATATGCAGGCTTTGTCAACATAACAGTAATATTTACATAGCAACAGCAATCTTTACCAACCAAACTATTACAATGCTTCCCATTCGTGACTCCAAATTAGTTGAGCTCCGTTTTAGAAAAAAAAAACAAATGGCTGCGCGTTAAAAATAAAATAATGGTTACGACCGGACGGAATTGTAGTTCGTAAAAAGTAAGGAGATGGATTAGACACAGTTTATAGTTACTGAAGAATGTGACTGTTAGGTGACGGGGGAAATGCCTGACATGACTTTGAACCTTGTTAAAGTCGTTATAGATGTTTAATTAAATTAATGCTTTAAGGTTGATACAATTTCTATCGAGTCTTTATCTATGTTTATTTGTTAACTAGGCCACTGAGGTCGTGACGAAATCTGCATGTTCTAGAACCAAAATTTCAAAAATATGCGACATCTACCAGCCCGCACTAGGCCGGCGTGGTAGATTATAGCCCATTCCATCTCGAAGAGAGGAGGCTTGTGTCCCAGCAGTGGGAACATTAAAGGCTGAAGGAACAGTGGTATGATTTTTTCTACAAATAGTCTACTTAGCCGAATTACTTTTTATATCCATTTTCGTCCTTGAGCTCTTGTTTCATCCTCTGTTCATCCCGAGTAATACTCGTAAGTACCTAATGTTCTTTATTTTTCAACTTCACCAAAAATAAAGAAAAATCGGTAGCCTCCATAAAAATAACTACATAATAACAACCTAAAATAGCTCCAAGTTCCGTTCAACATAATTTATGACCATAATTATAAAACCATGTTCCGATCCAAAATTATCTTTACGTACATTCAAATCGCTGCAAGGAGCAATTTAGATACAGCAGCAAATAGAAACTACCATTTGTCTTCCATCTATTAACAGAACCGTTCAGTTAAAGTGAATTTAAATTAACCTCTGTTTAACTTCAAAGCTTGTTTTTAGAAGGGTGGTCAGGGTAAGGTGACCGGAGGGATTTATAAAAATAACGTAATGTATGAATTCAGGTGTAAATAAACAGATGTAGTAACTTTTATCTACCTTTCATTTAATAGTTTAAAATATACAGGATGAACTGTAATTCGACGTATTTTTTCCGGGACGCTATAGTGTGACCAATTTGCAACATTTTACACCCCATATAGCCTAGGCCACACTATCACGTCACATGCTATGACATGTCAAATAACAGTTAAACCTATAATATATCCTTTAAAATCTTGAGCCCAAAAAAGCTATCATTTTTAACTATATCTAATGTTCTTACGGCACTAAGCATTTATTAAGCCTACCACAAAAACATAATAAATACAGTTATTATTATATAATAGCTAACTAAAACGACCGCTTTGTCAAAGTGTTTCATGCACTATTAACAATCCCTTTAAACATTTATCATAATAAAAACACTTAAATGTCTGTGGCTCTAATTGATCACTTCCCCAATGCTGATAAAACTTGTGAAGAAGAACAGATGTTTGACAAACTGACAAGTATGGACAGCAATTAAGTGAACTGCCTATTAAACTACTGATAACATAGTAGATAATCCGAGTACATATTGGTTATTCTTTAGGATGCAGAGGTTATACCACTGCAACGTTATATTCACATCATAGTTCATGAAGAGGTAAGAGGTGGTTTTATATTATAGATAATCATAAATCCACTTAATATATTTCTTAAAATTACACAATATATCCTAGAAATTCCAAACAAAAGTCTTTGGCTACATATCAAATATGATACGTGGGTCCATCAAGATGAGAGGAAAACCGGTAATGATAGCATCATTACTACTTAACTTAGTAGACAAATTAGTAGTTCAAAATATTAATAACAATAAAAGCCATTAGGAAATTAATGCAGTTCCGGATTAACGGAATTCATGTGAAGAAGAACAGATGTTAAACAAACAAATGGATGAGACTAATTAAGTAAACGCAAAGATCAATAGAGCCGTTGTAAACTTGAGCTAATGGAAATATACTGAACGATAGTTGAACCGGTCTTGGTGCAAATACACACATCAAAAGTGTCTAGGGATCAACATATATTTTTGCAATAACTTTTCTCCTGATTGATATTAATTAAAATTTTCTTTAAGGATTCATCAAATAAAGTGTTTTCGTTTGTCACAGTAACGATAAACCAAGTCACCTTTGCATTAATAAAGAAATTTGCCATTTTCCTAATAAAGGGATTTTTGACATTTGAACCACTAACATTAAAGTTCGAAAAAAAGACTGAAATAACAGTTTTCTTTAAAATTTTATTGGGTAACTTAAACAATTAATAATCCGTGTTTCTACCGCGAACACTAACAACACAAGAACATCGGTTTGGCATACTCAAAATGAGTTCATCCAAATCACGCTGTGGAATGGCCGCCCATGTTCGTTGCAACAACAAAAAAAGGTCTTCTTACGACTGGATACCCTCCATATTCGGCAGAGCTCTTCTCTGTAGCATATCCCATGCATGCTCAATCGGGTTCAAGTCTGGCGACTGAGCAGGCCAGGGCAGGACATTGATGTTAGCTGCGGCGAGAGTCTGTCTTACAACTCTTGCGGTGTGCGGTCGTGCATTATCATGCATTAACTGAAATAAGGGACCGATTTGCACTTGTAGAGGAACGATGACGTCTGATACAATCGTCTCAGCATAAATTTGAGCGTTGAGGTTGCCTCTGATCCAAATCAACTCAGTTCTTCCGCCGATCCAAATACCCGCCCATACCATGATGGTTCCACCACTATAAGGATGGACTTCCTGGCAGGATTTTAATCGCTGTTGGCGTCCAGGGGTTCTCCAGTGTCGTATACGTCTTGTATCCGGTCTCATACCAAAACGAGACTCATCAGAAAAGCACACGAAACGCCATTGTTCTTCTGCCCAATTTCTGTGTTCAAGAGCCCATTGATATCGAATCCTACGATTGTGCATTGCTATAGGTGGTACCCGTAGCGGTCTTCGGGAATGAAGGTTCACTTCATGCAAGCGGTTTCTGACTGTTTGGTCGCTAATTAAGTTCCCTGAAGAGTGATGAAGCCTCACGGCTAACATCATGGCGGTTATTGTTGGAGCTCTTCGAGCTAAGATTTGAATGTATCGGTCTTGTCTCCGTGTGGTGCAGCGATACCGTCCTCCATGGCGCTCAGCCACGGTACCAGTGCTTCGGTAACGTGTCCAAAGTCGACTGATAACACTCTGACTTGTATTCAGAGCTAAAGCCACAGTACGTTGCCGGGAACCAGCTTCTATCATTCCCACGGCTCTGAGCATTTCTTCCCTGCTTAAATGACGTCGCTGCTCCATAATAACGTTGGTTTTAATCAGAAGTAGGGAAACAGTAGCACTAATAATGTCTTCAATGCGTTGTATGTTTTTATAGGGAAAATATTGACAGCTGATTTTCATCTTTTACTCGAATTTGATTCACAGTTCCTGATTCAAATTATGAAATGCACCAAAAAGGATCCATATAAATTTATAAAATCATAAATTTATTACAAAGCCACATCTCAATCTCAAGAAATCCGCATAAAAATGCTTGATCCCTAGACACTTTTGATGTGTGTATTTCAAACCAATATAGGATCACTAATAAGCATTCACCTTGGTGTTAATTTGTGCATATTCGAATTGCGAAGTTGCATAAGTGTTCCGAAAACCTGATATTTGTCAAAGTCAGAGTTTATGTAGCCTTAGATTTTAGTTTCCATTCTTCTGCTCTTCATAATCATTCTCCTGCTCTTTTCCCAATTTATTTGGGGTCGGCGCAGCTTGTCTTCTTCGACCATAGTTCTCTATTAGTCGTCATCCCCTTTTTAGCCATATCATCTTTCACACAGTCCATCCATCGTTTCTTTGGTCTTCCTCTACTCTTATAGTCATTCACATTCATACTCAAAACTACCCTCACAACATTTTTCCATTTTTCTGCTCTTATTCCTTTATTTATAAACGTTGCTTAAAGTTGAGAGACGTTCAAACGTGAAAAATGTATAGTTTAACAGTCGCTAATATTACCTTTACGTTATGCAACGTTTATAAATATACTCCATAGTGTAACTTTTGTATTTGAATTTATCGGAAGCTGTAAGCACACAACGGTCACGTACGGGATTCTCTACCATATATAATATGTATATTAGTCCTCCATTCAATTTAGTAGTTTTTTTTCCCTCATTCGACGCCAGTATAAATAAATGGTACAAACTCACGAAGGGTGATCGGTAAGCTATAAAATTAACGTTTATACCCGTTTAGAATTTGTTCCAGAATCTTCACACTTTATAGTTTACTTGTTCAGTTTTTATAGTGTTGTTCTCAATTGGTATTTTAGTATAATTTGGGTACTATTATAGTCTAGACTTTTGTTTTGTTGTTTGCGAATCATTCTGTTTACTATTTTCTACAAAAATATTAATATCAATATCTTCATTAGCTGTATCTGTTTCATTGATATTATTGGCGTTGGGTTTATCTTTTAACTGACATTGCCCAACTTTTTTCATTTCTATTTTATTTCATTCTGCAGCATGATATTTAGAATTCACTACACTTTCCTATCTTCCATTGTAATTTACCAACATATATTTCATCAAATCACCACTGTCAACTTCAGCTTCAAATAAAATAATCTTGAACGATCAAAACGATACAATCTCGGAGGCGCAGGCGCAAGTAAATGTTAAGCCGTTTGTAGGCGAAGGACTATTCACCTGTCACTGCTGTTACGCACAAGTGACCTTTACACATCTTATATTCAATACTGCTATAAGCGGCTGTGATGCCACCGCGATAAGTATTTACCTTGTTAGTAAAATGGAGCGCGATACGAGTATACGAGTAAGAAGTGCATTATAATGTGTTTATGTTTATGAACTGGCTACCATCTGCAAGGCAGCAGGACTAAAAGCATTTATTTAAAATAATATATTTTCTTCTTTTGAGAAGCTTCTTAAAACAGAAACGGACCACCTAGAAAAAAAAGCTGTTTGGAAAAATGTATGTGCCATATATATCTTTCTTTGGGTGGGTTCAAGGTAGGTAGTAGGTAGTTCATAACAATGTAGTTTTTAAACTGTGTGATTATGAAGCTGTTAAGTATTCTACAAAAACAACTCTTGTAAGAAAACTAAAACCAAATTTTATTTTAAGTGACGTGTCAAGCTAAATAAACTTAAAAAAAAGGTTTATTTAAATTAAGATAAACTCGAACTGAACCCTTTGACCAAAATACTCGATGAGTCAGTAGATCAAAAAACTCGAATAAAGTTTATTATTGCTCATTCAAACTTATTGAAAAGAAAACATTGACTTATTGGGAAGCAAATATACTCCCTGCACTCAATAATATTAAACATGACCAAAACAAACAGCCAGAAAATCGTATCCTCAACACACCCCGAAATGCAGCTCAGTGATGTGGAACTGAAAAGGGGACTTCTTACAAACATTTCCATTGTAACGTTAAAAGGTTTCTGGGAGTGGGTCTGAGTAAGGCTCACGATTTCTTGAATAGAAATGTTGGGGGATGCATTCAAGCAAGACATTGACATTCACGATAACTTTATAATAAATCTCACTAATATCCCAGTTCTTAAAGTAGTAGTAGGTAGAAGTGACTCTTCTACTAGAGTGTAAGAAACTGTTTTTTTTTTGTCATAAATTAGGATCAAATTCAAATACATACATGGAAAATTATCACGTTAGTTCAACAATTGTCCTTTAGAATCACGTCTTATCACCGCATTTCATCTAATAAATCCTCATCTTCACACCTTCGAAATCTTCCATTTATTTTGAAATTCTGTTCCAAAAAATATAAACATGATCAAATTGAAGATATCCTTTAAAACTGTTTTCAAGGTTATACTCCAATCCATTATCACTGAATACCCTCACAACATTCACCAAACGCTGTGCACTGAAGCATGACATAAGGAGTGGCTTCTCAACATTTCTTATGCGCAAGAGTTAGCCAAGCATGATCTTACACACGACCGGCTCTCCCACGGGAGTCGGGACGCAGGACATCCGTGAATTAATTACTGGACGCCTCCTAAATGTGTGGTCTCATTAGTGGTATATATGAGGTAAATAATGAATATGAGTTTTGGATTAAAGGAGACAAGATCAAGGGCGAAATTGATGGCTCTATTCTAAGTCTTATTTTTAAAAGGATATTTAGGTATGTCGTTGATTTTATACAGGATACAGACAAAGGTAATGGGACGAGAGACAGAGATAAAAACATTGATATTCAATTCCATTTGATTGCAATGAAAGTCGATGCTAATATCCATAAAATAAGTGTAGAAGAAGACGCTAACAAAGTAACAAGAAACCAACATCAGCAAGATGGAAACATTTCAATTAAAACAAACCAATAAAATGGCACTTATAATCTTAGCAACATAGTGTTTTCTAAGTCCCGCATCCGGGACTAAACTTGTTATTAAACGTGCTAGAGCAGGACAACAATAGCGTAAGAGGGAGAGGGCTGGGTTCGTCGCACTGTACCTGTTCCACAGGCACTCAATAGGCTATAAAACATAAGAAGCCAATGTGTTTCGTAATATCTAAGTGTACAAATTCTGTGATTTTTGAGGGATAAGCGGTAGCGATTTTGGAAGCTGTAGTCTCTGGAAAGGTGAGACGGCCCCAAATGAAAAATGATTGAGCAAAGGTTGCTGAAAACGTTGGATGCAAGGGAGCTTAAAGCTGTAGATGGTGAGAGCATCAAAATTTATGAGCAACACAGTGCTACTGACAAGGCTGTACGAGAACCAGTGTTATTTATTGTGGATTTTGATTATGTTGAGGCAAGAATGCAGTAAAAATAACAGGGCGAAATTGTCTTTTTTTTAATATCGAGCTTATGCAAGTCAGTCAATTTAAAAAAGGAGTGGTTAAGCTCTGCATTCATGTAGAAATTGAGCTTACTTTTGAAGTTATCAGAACCAGAGAGCGCGATTAGATACCAAAATTAGACTTTGAATTTTTCATCAACTTAGGAATAGATTAACTGTCTGCCTTATCAGAAGGCTAAAAGTCACCCAAAAGGCAATGGAGGGCTATGTTTGGAATTTCCCTACGTGATCGAATCAGTAATGAAGAGATCCGTAGGAGAACCAAGGTAACCGATATAGCCCAAAGAATTGCCAAACTTAAGTGGCAATGGGCAGGGCACATTGCTCGCAGAACAGACGGCCAATGGGGCCGAAAGGTTCTGTGGCGACTACGTACCGGAAGACGTAGCGTTGGAAGGCACCCACAAAATGGACTGATGACCTTGTGAAGGCCGCAGGAACCGCAGGACCGCTGGATGCGGGAAGCACAGAACCGGTCGAAGTGGCGGTATTTGGAGAAGCCAATGTCCAGCAGTGGACGTCTTTCGGCTGAAATGTTGATGATGATGATGAGATTAATTGTTAAAGTATTAATGTCTATTCCACCTCTGAGTCTTAGTTCAACTAAAATTACATTCTTACATAATGTAGTTCCGGTTTGATCTAGATGTACAGAGCATGATGCAGTTATTAGTCATACAGTAACGACAGGGACGTGACGATAGTATATTTAGTGTTACTGAAGCTTGTGTTACCATTGTTGTTGTAATTTATCGGAAAATCATCGTTAGTCATGTTTAGTTCGTGTTTAACCTCGTGTGTGGCACGTGGGAGAATTGTTATTGTTTAATGAGCCCCGAGGGGTTGGATAGGGTCTTGATTCTGACCTTCGACCACAACTTAGGTACTGTTCTGACTTAGATGATAGGTAATGATCGATTTTTCTCAAGAAGAACATAGGGGCAGAATTGAGAATATCATCCTTTTTTTAATCGATTAATAAAAGGTATCATGTCTTCTTTAAGCCCATTTCCACTAACACTACCCGACAACTTAATAAGAGAGCGCTGTTGGATTTTCAATACTCGGTTTAGCGCTGAGAGTTCAAAATCCAACACTGCGCTTTGCGCAAGCATAAAAACCTTACTAGCTATGTACCTAGTACCTACTTATTATGTGCAGTCAAATCGACGTTTTATCGACAGTTTGAACGGAAACAAAAATGTTATATAATGCAGAAAATATAACTAAGCCCGCGAAACCCGACCAAACGGGTTAGGTTAGGTTAGAACTGTGACTAGCCGTGCGCGAGCCAAGCGGGCGTAGCGAGCAGTGCCGCGGCAGCGGCCGGCGAGCGCTACTTCCAAGTTGGCTGCAGTTACTTGGCTATTTAGTATTAGCGCAAGGTCCACCCCGTCGCATGCAAGTGTCATTCCATTTTAAATTTTTGTGGGAGTTTATAATTTTACGAGATGGATTATTATAAACTAACGATGTCCACAACCATATCTATAGTGAGTTGACATACATTTTATTATCTCCATTCCGCCTATCGCTTTTGTTATGACCACGCTCTTCTTTTCAAACCCAAAAAGAATGTGCATTTGTCTTGAGACCAAGTCCGGGTATTAAACTTTATTTCTACTGACTTTGAATTTATAAGCAACAGTTTTAAGTGAGACTTCATGCAATATACGAGGCATTGTTCAAATACAATTTTCAATGTTTCTGAGAACTGATTTCTGACTCAAAAGACACTTGTTTAGTTTTAAAAAGTAAGTAAGCGTTTTTGAGAAAAATATCCATTGCATGAGGACTTTATGGTTCTAAAGAATCGCTCATACCATCATCTGCCTAGTCTTTTCCCAACTATGTTGGGGTCGGCTTCCAGTTTAACCCGATGCAGCTGAATACCAGTATTTTACATGGAGCGACTGCCTATCTGGCCTCCACAACCAACCTGCTTAGCCTTTCACAACTATGTTGGGGTTGGCTTACACTTTCCCTTTTCCCCTTTTTTATTTTTATTTTACTAGCCTGTGCTGTCCCACTCCTGGGTAAAGGGCTCCCTCCTCTCCTTACCACCTATCCAGCTCGTCCCGCCATGTCCTACGTGGTCTGCCGCGACCACGCCCCACTGTCTCAAGGCACCAGTTCTGTGCTATTTGGGCCCACAGTTTGTCCGACATGCGGCAGACATGTCCTGCCCAGTCCCATTTAAGTTGGGCAGCCTTTTGAGCCACGTCAGCTATTTTCGTTTTAGAGCGCAGCCTTTTTCCCTAATTAATATTTTTGTGTTTGTGTGCTTTATTACGAGTTGACAAAGAGGAGAGAAGAGAAGAAGAATCACATGCGAAAGCTCAGCCAAGAAGTTCTGTTTCTAATATATCCGGGAGTTAAATAAAAGGTGGTTGGCAACTGAACTGTTACAGCCGAATACCGTAAATCCGACAAAAACCATTTTATCTCGCGAGAAGAAATCTTAAAGCAGTAGGACCAAGTACAAAGATCATATCAAAGTTGCTTTGATTAAACAACGGTATGCATTATAAACAATAACTTTGTAGAATTATTATGAGAATAAGAGTAATTACACTTTACATAACAAACGACCATTGGAAACATTTCGACAATCAAATATAAACTCTATTGTATAAGCTTAAGATTGTTTGTGGTTTTGCAAATGTTATGGGAGATAAGTTTTCGGCAGCAAAGGTCACAAAGAAAGCGAATTGTTTTAATTTTATAATTGTTTTGAGTTCCGTTTTCTCTGAGAAAAATCTGAAATGTTTATGAAGAACAGTTCCCATAACGCGGAGAGTGATCCGATTTGGATATTTACAAAGCCTTACGAACTAATAAACGTTTAGAGGTGCCGTTTCTTAGGGCCTAGGCGCAGTGACATGACATGCATGCCACTTTGCCTAGGCATGACATCTGTCAGCGATAACGATGATGTATAAGGCAAAAATGTATTGGAATGACATAAGCTACCATGCTATGAAAACCTTATAAAAATCAATCCTGTTGAAAGCCTTTCAAGTGAAATTATACTACGAGTATTTAAAAAAAAATCCTCGTTTCTCTTTCCTACTCCATCACCAGACCCTGTTCATCGTCTATCTATAACATATTCATTGAGACGATTCCAATGAGCCCAAACTTGATACCGGTGCTATAAGCTGGTAAGGGAGTTAAGTATCCTACAAATTCCTGGTGATGCTGCTGCATCAATTCAAGTTACTGTTACTATGTTCTACTAATATCATTGAAGTAACAGACTAGAAAATTTCAAATCAATCATACCTGTGGAATACAGAAAGAACCAACACTTATTATGAAAAACAAACTGACTTCCTGATCGATCTAAAAATAACAAAACATCGTACCTCAGATATACATAACGTCGTACATAAAAACATAGTGCTAAGGGAAATGAGTTATTGTGTCGCAGACGATGATCTAACCAAGACTATTTATATACAAGTGTTGTAACTGAACATAATCACATGTCATTATGTGTAGGTATACTGCACGTGCACTAAATGCACACTTAACATTCTGAGGACTGAAGAATATTATCTTAATTATGTATATTCACTAGCGAGTACTAGCAACCCGCCCCTGCTTCGCACGGGTGTGATCCGTGTGATCTACTGATGAGGTAAGATGTCACAACATGGAGATTTCTGTGCTATATTAAGTTGGGGTCGGCTTCCAGTCTAACCGGATTCAGCTGAATACCAGTATTTTACATGGAGCGACTGCCTATCTGACCTCCACAACCCAATATCTGGGAAATACGATACCCCTTGGTAAGACTGGTCTCAGACTTTCGGGCTCCTGACGACTCGTAACGCCTGTCAAAGATCCACGAATGACAGCCGGGACCAACGGCGTAACGTGCTTTCCGAGACAAAAACCTTCCGGAATACATTCTTGAAATGATGGTGAAAACCGCATTAAAATCTTTTGCTAAGTTTAGAAGGTCTTAGCGGTCTCACATACAGATAAGAAAAGCGATTTTATTTTATAACTACTATGTAATCATAATCTATACTAATAATGAAGCTGAAGAGTTTGTTTTTTTGTTTACGAGGCAAGCGAAAAGAAAAAAAGTCTGAAAAAACGTTAAGTGAAAACGAAGTAGGTAATAGCGCGGGCAGACGATGCAGCGATGCGATGCGACGGGCTGGGACGGGGGAACAAGATATTTAATGCGGACGAAGTCGTAGGCAGAAGCTAGTAATAGATATAGATATATAATTTTTGAAACCACAAATCCATAAAGTTCTTATTAAGCAAGTAGCAAGTTTTCATTCATAAATCTCTTCTAAAACTTTGTACAGCGTTCACTACTTTTTTGCTGACTTCAAATTACTTCAGACGTTCATTCAGTTCTCACGAACGGTTAGCAATCAATTAAATAGAATTTATCTCCCGCTCGCTCTTGTTAAAACGGGGAAATGTTAAGTTATAACTAATAAGTAACAGTAACTGCTTCCTAGTGTTTGTTAACTGCTGTTTACACGATCTGTTTCTATACTCATCTCTCGTAGAAGACAGACTTAGTATACGCTAGATGAAGGATGTGACGTCATTTACACTTACACCCGAAACAGTACCTACTTACTTTCGTCTGACTCTCTGTACCTTTCAGAAACCGTTATGAAAGGCTAAACAACATAAAAATTGCCATCTAACGCTGCCAGCGTTTGGGCAGTTTTCCCACTGACAGCAATGCGGAAGAATTTTTTGATGCTCAATGAGCTCTTCCCCTTTTTTTCCCTTCATATACCCACTTGTCCATAAAATAAATATTTTTGTGTTAGACTGTATATTGTATTTAAATACATGTAAATACGAGAACAGCGGTGGCCCAGTGGTAACGGCCCCGACTTACAAGTTGTAGGTCGTAACTTCGAACCCAGTCAGGTGCTTTACTTTGTGTAAATAATTTCGTCACTACTGCTCTCAAAACGGTGAAGGAAAACATCGTGAGGAAACCGACATGTTCTTGAATAAAAAATTCGAAGACATGTGACATCTACCAACCCGCACTGGGCCCGCGTGGTAGATTACGGCCCACTCACTCTCGAAGAGAGGATGCCTGTGTCCCAGCAGAGGGAACATTATAGGCTGATTATGCTACATGTAAATAAAGATCATAAAAATTAAGTAACCCTCTGTTAAACTCATGTTGACTGCTGTAATTGGATTTTGAATAAACAGCCAATCATTAGACTTGGCAACAGATTTAATTTAGGGTAGGTAACAGAAATCAGCTTCAGCAGTCCACTGCTGGAAATAGGCCTCTCCATTTGCACGCCATTAAGCTTGATTCCCGGCAACATTCATAAAGCTGGTACCAGCGATGCTGGGAAGACCGTCGCTCTACCTAGCCTGAGTGCGTCCGCGCGAGGGCGTGGGGCTTCTATTAAGGCTTACGAATAATATTTGACACAGTTTCCCACTTATATAATATTCTCAGAGACAGGTGTGCAAATCTAAGGCGCTATTAATATATTTATTTTTATATGATTAATAAATAGGCACTTTCACGCAATTGATTGCTGTATCGTTTTAGATGACAGTGAAATATTAAAATATGTTTTAGCCCGTCATTTGTTTACACAACATCGTTTATTTATTGCATTTGTTCGTTTTTATCTACGAAGTTTGGATGTAGGAGGTAATCTCTAGAAGTACTGATCCAATTTCTAAAATTATTTTACTGGCAGAATTCTACACTATTGCCGAGTACCATAGGAGTATGATTTATAGTATAACTAGCTGTGCCCCGCGGTTTTTCCCGCATAAGTCTCGATCCAGTGAAAATATCGGGTTAAAAAGTATTCTAGTTCTAACCCAGGTCATGGTCTACCCATGTGCCAAATGTCATTCCAAAGTTCAGCCGTTTTAGCCTGAAAGCCTAACAAACAAACAAATAAACAGACAACAAAATCACTTTCGCATTTATAATGTTAACTTGTAACGAGTTGTAGGTCGTGGGTTCGAACCCAAGCAGGCGCTTTACTTTGTGTAAATAATTTCATCACCACTGCTCTCAAAAACGGTGAAGGAAAACATCGTGAGGAAACCGGCATGTCTTAGAACCAAAAATTCGAAGACATGTGACATCTACCAACCCGCACTGGGCCCGCGTGGTGGATTACGGCCCACACCCTCTCACCGAGAGGAGGCCTGTGTCCCAGCAGTGGGAACATTAATAGGCTGATGATGAATGTTAACTTCAAGTAAGTACTACAACACTGGCGAATTCGCGGGCAAAAGCTAGTAAAATATATTATAGTCGTGAATGCCGTTCTAGTACACCCGATTATAAATCAAAATTCTTACGAAAGCTACCTGATGTGCTAGGATTGTCATCACATAACGTAGCGTTAGCTAAATATATGCTGTCATGATCTATATCATTCAGTCACGATTTACCTTATTTATTGCTAAAGTTAAACGAATTTCTACCTTATGTTTGTACATTTAAGTTTAAAATTGATAAAATATGTTTTTAATTGGCTAATAAAACTGCAAGGTCTATTTCATTTGATTAATGTTTATTTTTTTCTTTTACAGGTAAGTGATGGGATTTGGAACAGATTACGGTAAATTGCAAAATGGTTAAAGGCTAAAAACGATTCCATTAAAGTTGTATTTGGTCCAGATTTTCAAGGTATATGTGGAGATTATAGATTGATTATAGACTGGCAATCAATGAGCAAATTGAATTATGTGAAGTGGACAGTTATATCTCCAGATCAACAGAAATCAAACACAAGATATTTAAGGTCTAGAAAGGTTCTACAAAAAAGCAGAGTTTTACTTCACAATAAATAACATTAGAACTATTTGATTAGCTATGAACATAATAACATAAATAAAAATGAAAAAATCTTTTTTATAAAAAGAACATCTAATTAATATTTAAATTAAATCAAGTCCGTTATAAATAACCGGAATCGATGAATGTTACGCCACGCCACAGACACCGGACCCAGTCATGCTATTGACCGGAAATAATCGATAAAATTATCAACTTTTTTTTTTAAGCTCTTATTTAAAGTACGTACTGTTACGTTGTCTGTAACTAATATTATAAGCTTAGAAGGTCTACGTATGAATAGTTTTATACTCTTAACGTTTCTCGCTTAATTAAAATTATTATGAGAAACGTTTCACAATGTATAAAATTAAAATTAATGTGCTTTGAGTTTCTCTGAATAGAAACTATTCGCCCTAGCGAAGTACAAATACATAGTACCAACTTTTACTCATACAAATATTTTCTTAAGAAACAATTTACATGATACGCATTACGCAGAGGATGGCCAGAAGCATCCTCCTACTGAGTCAGCAAATCAAGATCACCAATTTTTCCATAAATTAATTAAGTGTGTCAAATACCACAGTTACTATTGAATAGTTTTGGTCATTAGAAGACCTGTTTACTTCAGCAGTCAATGGTTGGTTAGCTAGAGTCTTCTAGAGTCCAAGTTTATTAGGCTGCTTTTCAGAGCTGACATTTTGACGACCTATGCGAACATAAATTCACCCTGTATAGCATAAACATAATCAACCTATAATGTTTCCACTGCTCTGTTATACAGGCCTCCTCTTTCAGGGCGGGTTGATGGATGTCGCATGCCTTCGAATGTTTGGTTCTAGGACATGCCGGTTTCCTCACGATGTTTTCCTTCACCGTTTACATGATATAATTATATCTCAATCAATCAACTCAGCCTATCGCAGTCCACTGCTGGACATAGGCCTCTCCCAGGCTGCGCCACAACACCCTGTCCTCCGCCTTCCGCATCCAGTCTGTCCCGGCCACTTTCTTGAGGTCATCGGTCCATCTAGCTGGGGGGCGTCCCACACTACGCTTGCCGATACGAGGTCTCCACTCTAGGACTCGTCTGCTCCACCGGCCATCGGTCCTTCGACAGACATGGCCAGCCCACTGCCACTTCAGTTTGCTTACTCTGCAAGCTATGTCGGTAACTCCGGTTCTTTTCCGGATAATTTCATTTCTGATTTTATCCTTCAAAGAAACTCCAAGCATAGCCCGCTCCATAGCGCGCTGAGCGACCTTGAATTTGTGGACCAGCCCAACACCACACTGGGTTCGCGTGGTAGATTACAGCCCACTCTCTCTCGAAGAGAGGAGACCTGTGTTCCAGCAGTGGAAACATTAAATAATGGACACACACAAAACTAAACTCGGCCTGGCCGCCGGGCGCGCCCGGCACTGCCGCACAAAGCCGCACAAACAAACGCAAAGGAAATGAAGGCGCAAAAGCCGGAGGCACGTGCCGCGCGGCAAAAGCTGGCGGCCATGCCGCCGGCATGTGTGTAGTAGCCAATATGGTTCAAAACAACAATAATAACATCAAAAAATACACCAAAAAATTATATTTGCCCGTATCAAATCGGATAGCAAAGCCAAAAGTCTAAAATTATAGTTACGCAATACAAATAAAATTATTTCGTAATATTGGACGACCGGAACGGACTCCACTGTGATCTCATTAGTTTTAGAGGCTAGAGAAAGTTGCAAGATGCTATGCGAAATAAATTAGATATATATCTAGTAGTATACGAGTATACTGGTGTTAGAATTGAAGGCCAATTCCCGTATTTAAAAAACGTTTATAATCTAGTCGCAAAATCATCTCAGCAAAAATCAATACAAAAATATTGGGGAAATTAGAGGTAATTGATAGAGTCTGAGACCAGAATCCGAAGGTTCTTAAAAATATTGGAATCACCCCTGTGGTTAAAGGTACTGGGGAGACTTAATGCGACATATTTATCATCGTCATAATCATCAGAGAAAAGACGTCCTCTGCTAGACATAGGACATACCACAGAACAGAAAAAAGAGGTATCTATTCTGTGGGTATAGCATACTCTCTCGAGCATAGTTAAAACGACCGGTTATAAGCTCCTCGCATCTAACGGATGAAGATATTTATATGCAAAGTAAACTTAGCCAAACATAACATCCCGGGATACAGTGAATATTGGTATGAGGCACATTATTCACCATGGTCTATACAGCAGATCAGATAGTATCTATAATAGATACCCTAATTCAGTAGGTTAGTAAGTCGAACGGTCAAAATACGCGAAATTTCCAAGATGTCCATTATTTATCCAACTGCGGCAAAACCTAAAAAGAGCGTCATTTCTGACTTAACAAGTCCGTCAACAAAACTTACTTCATTCCAATCGAGGACGAGAGTAAATGACGTGTAATTCGTCAGTCCCACGTCATCACCAGAACATAATATTTTGAAACAGTGCCAATCGTACTCATACACTCATTGATGTTGGAAACAACACTGAATGGATATGAAGCGGGGGAAGACAAAAGGTTTACTAAGAACTTATATGATCAAACAATCAATATATCAATCAATGGTTCTTTGTTGGTTATCGGTTGTCATTATAAAATAATAATATTGAAATTTAC
The DNA here is from genome assembly GCA_948150665.1 of Conistra vaccinii. Classification (NCBI taxonomy): domain Eukaryota; kingdom Metazoa; phylum Arthropoda; class Insecta; order Lepidoptera; family Noctuidae; genus Conistra; species Conistra vaccinii. The sequence continues at coordinate 21,022,704 of OX411329.1, forward strand.
AAATGAAACGAAGATATATTGTAATAATTATGTACACATAATAAGGTTCTGCCTCTATGGGCTTCCCTGTAATTACTAGTTACACTTTTCGATGGTTAGACGGAACGATACGGAAACAGAAAAAATATAAGCAGATGTTGACAGGTTAATTTCTTTCGCTCCACATAATGACAGTATAATTTAAAAACCCGCCAAATACATCTCAGTTTTCCTTTCATTACAAACCGATCAAAGACACACGACAACTGTCCTTATTCCAAAGAGCCACCAATTTGTTCTCAAAACCAGCATCTCCACAGCTCACTACGACCGCATCCGGCTTTCCCGTTACTCTCGTGCTGCGCCCGCGCTTCCACTAAAAATATCGGCTCGGCTGATGAACCCACGGCCAATAAATGTTTAATAACGCTAAATGTATGGATGTCTGATTCCGTTCTAGATAACGTTGGCAATTTGGCATTTCCCTTCTGAGACGGAATTCTTATGACTTCCAATTTCATTGGGAAGGAAGCTGAGTTCTATTTCCTTTAGGCCTGTTCTGTATTGCAGCAGTTGTTTATAATCCCGCGGAAACATTAATAGTTGACTGAGAGCTCTTCCTGGTCTTCAGTACTGCTTTGACTTTATTCAATATGATTAAATTCACGCGTGTACTAATGATAGACTATAGATGACCCGACTTCACCGAAAACTTGGCATTGACCTCTATTAGCTTGTGTCCATAAAAATGTATAAGAACCAGATATTCGGTTTGAGATGTCACGGTATCAGTAGCTCACGCTCATAAATACTCCGGTTTGCTCTGAAACTCTGATCGAGAAGTCCCGATAGAATCCATAGGAGTGATAGTGAAAAAAAGATAGATTTCTATAAAACCAGAGTGGTATAAAAGGAAGATAGATTGTGAGAAAAAAAAATGGCTTAGCAAAGACCTTCCATAAAGAACGAGATAAAGGGCACAGAGATGATGATAAAGATACTAATACTAAAGTCACGATTTAGGTCAGCAACCAACAGTAATACAAATATTGTAATGTATGTCAAAAGTCGAAAATGATCGCGTCGATCTGAGTCATGCCTTCGAGAACAGAAGCCACCGATACACGTGATAGTTTCTTTAATTCAATATCAACTGAGTGAGTATACTCTATGACTAATCATCGAACATTAGCAGTCAATTGCGGATTAATCATTGCTCTCTGAACTATGAGTTGTCAGTCTATTGCAATCATCTGAGGCTCTAGTATTCGTGTTGTAGGTAGCTACTACATTTGCACATTTGAGGGAGTGGTTATGAGTATCAAATAATAAGAAAGAATTGTTCATACATACTTACTTTATTATTTTGAACAGCTGAAACTGCAATGATTTCAAGTTCAACAAATGAAGTATTATCTGATTTGTCTGGATTAAGAATGTGTCCTAAGCAATTTATAAGAGTTCCATATTGTAATTCAATATACAAAGAAATGTCTTTATTTACAGTTGCAAGCTTTTCTATTGTGAAGTTTTTTATTTTACTAAATACCTAGGGCATGAAAACATTGAGAGCATAACGCATTTTTCAAACTTGTCTATACATGAACTCCATAAACATTTGTTTTGATTCCTCTTATTTAAAGTTCTGTTTATCGATTAACATCTTCAAAGAAGGGTAAACAGGACTTCCCCACATCAATGATGAAGCCAAATAAACACCCCATAATTAACGCGAAAAGCAATGAAACAGTATCAACACTGTAAAGCACCAAATTATCTCTATTTGAATTGAAGCTATAACTGCTTAAGCAGATATTTCCAAACATGCCATAAACGATGAGCAACACCACATGAAAACATCGTAAGAGATACGAGCATCATGCACCACATTAAAGGATTAGCAGAAAAACATGACTTCATAAATTAGATCAACTAAAAGGAATATCTTGGAACCAACTAACCAGCCATAACATTTGATCCAATTATAAAACTAACGATTTATAACTATAATTTTATAGACAATATAACGTTTTCTTCTAAAATTGTAGTTGAGCTTTTATAAACGAACGTAACTGTTTCTAAATTCGATTCTGCGTCTCTAGTACTCAAATACGTATGAAAATGTGTAAAGTAAGTAGGTACTTAAAATATGTGAATTGTCATATAATACAATTAGTTACGGTCAACTTATTACTGATAGTTCCTTACTTGCACTTTTATTTGTCAACCTTGCGTTCACGGTCGCCTTATGATTTACTTTGCTTTGTTGACCATGTGGAACTGCTCAACAATTGTAACTTTTGACGTTTAGTAGTAGCTGCAAAGTTAAATTATTAAGGAAAATTACATGCATAACAGAGACATGGTAATAAAGTGCGGCTCATAAATAGACACGACCACAAAGCCAAGTAAAAAAGTCTGTGGATTCTGCAAGCCACTTTTATAATTTGACTAGCTGCGCCCCGCGGTTTCACCCGCATAAGTATCGATCCCGTGGAAATATCGGGATAAAAAGTATCCAATGTCCTTGTCCAGGTCATGGTCTACCCATGTGCCAAATTTCGTCCCAATCTGTTCAGCCGTTTTAGCGTGAAAGCGTAACAAACAAACAAACTCACTTTAACGTTAAGAATATTAGTTATGATAATGGTCATTAATAATCATGATGAATATAACCACATAAGTCTTAATAAGGACACTGGTTCTGATTTGTGTGTGCACAACTCTCATATCTAAAAGGCTACATATTCTACAGCTACCGATAGTTCCCTACACAAGGTGATGTGGGTGGCTTTAGTACAATGAATACGGTTGTATTGTTTTCTTTTTTTAAAGATCCTTATTAAATAGGCTGACGCATTTAAAGCACACTTCAATTCATCGGATCTTCATTAGGATATAATTATATCAAAATAAAACCAAAATGTATTAAAAAAGCACATTACTCATCTATCACTCATCGAAACTAAATTATCTTTTCGCATTCAGAACACTTGACAGGTCAGAAAAAGCAAAAGTAATGACTAAAGCCACAACAGTTCATTGTTCAAGTTACCTGGTTTATATAGAGAAGAACTAACCATAAGCTTAACTAGCTAGCTTAGCATTTGTCATCCAGCAGCAGCCACGATTAGCCAGTGAACATAAGACCCTCACAAAAAACCTTTATGTCCTTAGATATTAACGTTTTTTGTGTGAGGGTCATAAGTTGACTGGCTCTTATTTTTATTTATTTTAAGATTAGGGTGATTGAGCGCGTCATCAGCATTTAGTGCTAGTCATACGCATCTCTCAACATATGAGAATTTGGTACTGCCTCCAAATTGAGTTCTACCATTTTGTGGTCAACAAGTTTAGGTAATAACGTTGAGATTTATGAGTCAGTACATCTTTTTAAATCAAAATATTCTATTAAGGTTACTTCATCCGAATCTTAATATTAGCGCAGATTAAATGGAGTGTCTAGAATGATTTTTAGTACAAGGTTGCCTACTCATCCAATTCAACGAGTTCTTAGTAGCTTCCATCAGATTCAACTATCCACTAAGCTCAAACCAATCTTACAACGGACGGTCACCTGCATGAAATCGCCGAACCCACCTGTCTATTAGTCGTGCCATACGATCAAAACAAAACATACTCCAACCGTGACGGCGAGTCTCCAAAACAAAAAACAATTATGAAAGCGAAAACACATTAGCCGAAGATGCAACCGTATCTTAACGGTTCGTACTCTCGACACACTTTGAGAACGTGAAGTTTGTCTAAAATATTAAGCAATGATAAGTAGGCTAAACGAGGAGTCTGTGAGAGTTGTGAGATTGAGTATATGGTTCCCTATAGTTACGAGGGAGGCCTGTACTCAGCAGTGGAAGGTTTTTAATGATGATGATGATGGTGATAACCTGGCAGTCTACCGGAAAGCGTGCACCATCGTCTACCGCATCATCGGTTACCATCACATAACATAACATGACGCTTGTAATCGCCGAAAGGTTAGCCAGAGGTGTACATATAGTACACCCACATATCGCCATGTATATTTTTAAGGGGGCGTTACCGACTTTTTATGATTTTATGCTGAAGATCACGTCTAAACGAGTATTAATGATTTGGAAAAAATATATGTTTGTAGCGGTTACACCGCGACATACGAACTACGCAGTAAAGACATGACGTCGCACAATTCCTGCATCGCGCAGTTAGAGTTTACCGAGCGAAAAACATAGATAAGACTATCCGAAATCAACTTACGGGCAGTTGCCCGCCGACTATCCGACATCAATCGTTGGGCAGTGGCCCGCCAGACACGACACCCGTCTGGTTGGAGGATCCTCCCTTTTCTATGGTGGATGAGTAAACTTTACACCCTGTTCCTCATACCCCTAAATGTTAAATAAGAGCATTTTCTTAATGACAATATTTTAGATGATGTTAATATTACATAGTGAAATCAATTTGTAAAGTTATGTCTAACGCGGATAAAAACTGAGAATCACGCATAATCTATAAAGCGTATTTTTTTTTTACCTTCACCATTTTAAAGATTATGGATCAACCGGGCACAAGTCCGATAAGATAGTGGTAAAGCGCGAGTCTATTAACTAAAATAGAGCCTTCTGTTCTGGCAAAAAAAATGTATATTCATTATTTTCTAGGAACAAATTTTCCTCTGTGCCAAAAATCGTCATCTTGTTTTTTATCGTCTTGACACAAACTATTCTTAAATAGCTCAGTAAAGGTTTAGCCAGTCATCAGATTCGTCATCAAAATTGGTTTGACCCTGAAAGATTCACTTTCGCATTTGAGTTGGATTACTCACTATAATATTGCCAGCTTTGGAAGTCTGGTACACATAAACATAACACTGGATTTCGACACAGTATCCCCTTATTCATCCCTTAATCCGCTGAAGAATTTTGTGTACGTGCTTCTGGGCTCAAATATAAGGTGGAGACGACAATAAAACAAAAATATTTATATAAGGCGTGTCCATAATGACGTTCCCATTCTGTATACAAAAATTCAATTGAATATATTCAATAGCTCTTTATAGCTCGGAAAATCCAAAGCCGGCTCGGGCTATTCCGTTTATCCCACCCCAAAAATCCACCCTAAGGTTGATATTCAGAAATGTATGCCCGAGAATTCACCCAAGGCCTAGTTGGATAAAGGGAATTTAAAGGCTTAGGGATCCAGCATACATTACATTTATTATTTATTTATTTTATTATTTATGTACACACAGTAAAATACATTCAGCCCGGTAGGCATTTAATTTGTTTGATAAACAATTTTTTTTTATTTCGAAGCTAGGATTTATTTGACAGTTCCAAAATACTCTTAAGCATTAGTAGTGCTAGTATTTAAATTTTTTGTTGTATGGTAGTCTCCACATTGTATAATATATGAATATATATGATCATCAGTATTGTATTTTATATTTTGCACTTAGTAAGCATGAAGTGTGTACCAAATCTGAGCCATGTCGTGACTCGTGAGTAACCCATACAAAGTTAATTTCCTTACCTAATTGGCCTACTCGAAATAAACACATGTTTGCGGTAACTTTGCCCTAAATGTGTTTTTATTTTGCCCAAATTGATTTCTTGGTCTGAATGTTTGCTTAATGTTTGCGTTTTTGCGTCCGTGTTTAACTTGGCTGTAAGTGCTGTAGCTATGTTTTTTACTGTTTTAAGTAATTAGTTCTAGTCAGTACTTCTTAAAGTACGTGACAAAACGTATCTATGTTAAAATTAAGTCATTTGTTACGATGAGTATGTCACCTATCTACCTATAAGCTATAGGGTCAATAAACTCATATAATTTCAGATTTATAGATATAAATGGATATCTGCACCTGCCATGTTTTGTCTCTGCATCACCCTAAGGTTGACTGGTAGAAAATGCCTCAGGCATTAAGTCCGCCTTTGTACGGTTTTTTTTTTTTTACTTGAGCATAAAGTTTTAATAAATAAGCTAGCTCCCGGTTTCTGGAAAGAAAATCAAGTTTCTGTTCAGTAAATGTTAGTAACCAGTAAATATTCAAAGACACATATTGACACATTTGCTGCTGGGGAGTTTGTTGCGCCACTTCCTCTTCCCAGCTAAAGCACTAGGAAGTGGTGAAGGGCGGGCGTTTTTGGAGGACTGTCTAATGAAATTTTGACGTTCGAAAAGTGCTGATTCTCAGCCTAGTTTGAATAAATAACTTTTGAATTTTTGAATTTTCATTCCTATTTGACAACAAATTAAGTTAGCTTTAAGAAGCTAGAAGCAATAATTCATACACATGCCAACTTCAAACAATAATACTTCTTATTAAGACGTCCAGATAAAAAATCCAGCTTGTTAAAACCAGTAGGAGTTAACTCTAACGAGTCCCTTCGAAGAAGCGACGAATTAACAACATAACATAAGGGCATTCACTTCGTCAATTGAGTAACATGTGGCTATCCGAAGGGACAAGGGAGCCCAACTGCATGACAAATTGACGGCTGACCCTTAACTCCTTAATTGCGAGTTAATACTTTAATTCTCGGTTAACAGCAGAACTGATGGTTTCTACTGTGAATTCTGCTATAAAAGTTTGTGTTACTAACTTACTGTTAGTGGAATTTCTAACGGATCCGCGGTGTTATGGCGAATAAGACTTTTAATTACTTCGTTTATTGCTTTACTGACGTTTGTATCTTACGAACTACTTTTTTTAGATTGTGTGCTAGCATCAGACATATTGTGGTGTGCAGTGCAATTACTGTTTGTAGTTGGCAATGTAGCAGGATTACGGGACTGTCTAGCCAGAGTGCGCCGGAGCCGGACATTACTGAACATTGATAGTGCTCTAGAAGGCTCTTTTAATAAGTCCCAGATAACACGCCGCTAGAGCACAGTGCTTATGTGGCAATAGTAAAAGTCGTGAAGATCTTAAGGAAGGCTTTTAACTAAATACCAATATTGTTTCACCATATCTAGAAACCTATCTTTTTTTTTTATGAGGCTCTTAGCACCTTTGGCCCTTTCAACGCCCATTTCTTCGTTTTGGATTCAGAACTCCACGAAATCCCAATCTCCGCTAGATCTAGTAGTAGACGGGAAAAAGCCTCTAATCGTGTGACATTATTTAAGGTGAAATCTTGTCACCAGAAACCGTGTCACATCACATAGCTCCTTTATCTGCCTCCATGTCGTGCCGGAAGCACACTCTAAATGTTTCACGCCACCGACGCCACTTTTTGCGTGCTCAAGGTAGGTATTTTTTATAGATACTACAGCCTACAAGGCTCAAATTAATCTCTGGTGACAGTGGCATTACTGTTATTATTATTGATATGTTTAAAAAGCCAGTGTTCTCTTATTCCTCGTCGAGAAATCTTTATGCATATCCTCCGTCTCGGAATAATGCACGATAGACTGTGACTTGAGACTTCTGATGTCAGACTTAACCCAACCGATGCAAGTGATCCTTGGATAAAATAGAATAATGAACATCACAACTTTTTGTGGAATTTATAATTTGAACTTGTAGAGAAATATTATCAAGCGATTGATAAAGAGTGCGTTCATTCATATAATGCACACTACTAACACAATGTCAACAGCACTTATCGATACTGATAATGATAATGATGATTCTAGAATTTTATCGTTCTAGGAATCCCTACTTCACCTTATTGGTTGCGGAAGTCAGGGCTTAGTCACTTCACTTTCTTCCCCGAATGTTTTATTCTTGCTTATCTATCATTCATTAGCTATGAAAGTATGTATGATGTGTAACATCTTTCGTCTTTTTTTCCTGCGATCTGTAAGAGTAATTTCGTAAAAAAGGGAAGGAAGTATTACAGGAAGCCGGGAAGCGTGCGCTATTTGATTTGACCAATGAGCGCACGCGGTGCTAGAGTTGGCTGTCAGAAACGACCTAGATGAGACGGCCCCTTTAAAGTTGCTTATTACCAAGGTAATATGTTAAATGCTACACATCGTATGCGACTGTTGCTAGAATCGCTCGTTTTTTTTTACAGTTAACAAAACCAGATACTTATAATTTTTTATTAAGCTTCTTTTGTATAATGTCATAACTATTCTTCTCTTGCTATCTATTCTTGCTTGCTTCTCTTCCAAAATCTGTTACATTTATTTTGCTCATAGATTTATTAAGGTCAATGTTGAAACTGCTTTAAATTCAAACAGCTTTATTCCAAAAAGATAGGCATATCAACAATTTCAATGTCATCTGTTGGTGTCAAGTTTTCTATTCGCACTGTACAAATATCCGACGCTCGAAATCCGACACCTTTATTAAATATCGCGTGACAAAGTTAATGTTGTGTTTTTGTTACTATTTGCTGTAGGTAGTTGCTTCGGAATCGTGTTGGTAATATTTTTTGTCTGTCTTTACAAATTAATGAAACTGTAGCAGCGTTTGTTTGGCAATGCAAGTCATGTTTGAGCTTGTGATCTTTTTCGATATCAAATTCTGGTACAGTAGGCTTCTGGTAACAACACCAGTATATCTCTTATTCTATTGTAACTCTACGTACTATGCCAGGCCAGCTCAAATTCAAAGTGTAACTAACGATGTGGTTTGTCGACTTTTAAGCTATTGCATAGCTTCTATCGCGGGCCTTGAGCGTGGAGACCGAATCCAGAAATTCCGTAACGAAAATAACCTAACATAACACCCCTGTCTCTTTAGTTTAGCAACTCGCCTCTGGCATTGGTTGTATTATAATTGCATAAGTATGCAATAGCTTTACCGCGGCAGTCTCCGAGTGCCACATGTCTTTTTTTTTTCTGTCGTATTTACTTTCAGTTAGTCCCTAGAAAAAATTAGGACAACCAATAAACTGCCATGTTCTGTAGGTCAACCCATTATAACACTTTGAAATATTTAAGTCAATTCCATTAGTGTCAGATACGGCTGTCAAAGCATTATAATCAAATAGATGCAACATCATTCACTACGCAATTTTTTGCTTACAATTTTTTTCTTTAACAGTCAGCAAATTGCTGAACGTCAACAGATCGTAAACAAAACATAAACACGACAAATCATCGATCGATTAAATACCGTAGCGTGAGTAAATGGATAAGATCTTACAACCGAATATGAATCAGCATTCTTCACGATCAATGTTGACGATTTCAAACCAATGAGTGCAAGTTTCTTAACAACGAACAGCCGAAAGACGTCCAGTCTGTCCGTCTTCCCCGTTTTTCACATCGACCTGTGCTTCTCGCATTCAACAACTTCTAGGTCAATGGTCTACCTTGTGAGTTTCATCATGACCACGTATATCATCCTACACTATTAAACGAGCAATATTTGTATATAATAATATATAAGGTGTTTTTTTATATCCCATAATTCTAGTATATGAATGAGACCATAATCAAAGAATCAACTGGCGTATTTTTTTATTAAATTAATTACTTAGACAATTCATGATTATTTATGTAAAAACCCCTTAGGTGAAACCGTGAAATATTACTTAATTCAGACTATTTTTGTTCATAAAAAGAAAAATGTCAACGTCGCTTTTTCTTTGCTTTAATTAATATGAATAATTTATTGGTTTGAATGAAAATGTTTTACTCGTACTTATCAATGAAACTTAGATACACACATCGAGAGTCTAGTGGTAAATTATCATTAAAACAATATATATAAATATAAAAATATATATATATAAAAACACCTTGTATATATATATTTTTACACGTCTATGATATATATATATATATATATTTGTAATCACGTTCTCGAAAACGGCTCTAACGATTTCGATGTAAGTTGCAATATAAGGATTTATTTGGGCGAAAAATTTATCTAGCTAGGTCTCATATCTGGGAATATTCGATTTCTCCGCATAATCACCCAAGCAGAGCTCGATCGCCCAAAGTTTAAAACAAGACAATAATAACATGTCAATAATGACATGGCAGCATGGAATTAGTAAGTACCCTACTATCATGGCAATATGGAATTAGTAAGTACCTACTATCATAGTAGCATGGAATTAGTAAGTACACTAAGTACCTACTATCATGGTTGCATGGAATTAGTATGAGTTATCCTATACTATTAAATGAGCATTCTCTATTTTCACCAGAGCAGAGCGCAGTCGACAAGGTACTATCACATAATAATCCATAATATAACATCAAATTCCAGTCCAAACTTTCCTCGGAAGCTATCATAAAGTTCGACTATTACATTTAATTGCATAGCACTCGACCTCCTATATTTTTTCTATATCATTAATGTAAATAGGTAAGTAGGTAAGACTTTATTTGACGGGCAATTAAAATCTTGCTCGACATGTGAAGGACGGTGATACGATCTACTCTCGTATTCAAATAGAGTACTGTGATATTATGCAAATGTGCTGCTAATTTGTATATGTTAATATGTATGTATGTAATTTACCATTAGTTCAGCCGGTACGTGTCTTGGCAAATGACCTTAAATCGAGAATTTTTCACTATTTGGAAAAAAAAATGCTCATCTTTGACTAGCTGTATCTTCGCAACCAATAGACCTAGATAGAATAGATCAGCAAAGGTATCTAAAAACGCGTCCATAAGGAAAATTTTTCAAAAAAACTGAAACAAGTGGCAGAATTTCGCAGTTTTTCGAGCATCATTGGAGTAGCACAAGGTTTTCAGGTTTGCAAACTTGGGTATAAACTAGGGGATGTAACAAAAAAAAATCCTACGATTTTTTTACATGCGCGTTTGCGGATTTTGAATTTATTTGTGTCATTATTGACTGGGCTAAGTGTTGAATTTTATGAGTACCTATCAGAGAAATAACATAGGTAGGTGAATCCATTTTAATATTCATATATAATGAAACAATATAAATCTAGTTAGTAATCGTATCATAAGCAAATTCTAGAATGAACTAAAACTTTACAATGTAAATTAAACTCGAACATCGTTTCTTTAATTTTCGTCATCTTTAACCATGTCAAAATATGATTTGGACATGTCGTTTGACATCCATTCTTCAATTTAACAAAGACTTCAGTCATTATATGCACAATACACTTTGTTCATGTATTAGTCTCATTTACGTAATCTTGAGAATGAAAAACAACTGCTGTTTAAGTCTTTTCACTCCCTGTAATTTTGATATTTGTATTGCATGGTCTTCTTCGAAAGTTGTTAAACACTATGAGGAGGACCAATAAAAAAATTCCACATTAGTTCATTTATTATATCAATCCTCATTTGCCCTTTGGAATCTGGGCTAGCTGAAGGTGAAACTTTTCAAGGTTCCTGATCTAGACCCCTCCGGTCTAGATTCAAGGAAAGACTAAAAGTCTTAATTCTTAAAGGTCTTAATTCTCTTCAGAGAACTACATCTGACACACAAGCATAACAATGATCAGATAATCCCCTAATTACTAGATCAGCGTAGCAACAATGTAAACTAAAACAAAGTAACTATAACTTTGTTCTAAATAGAAGATTCATCTGCCATAGGATGCCGTCTTAGCGCGCATGTGCAACTTCCTTCGTTTCTTAGTTTTGTTTGCGCAAATGCACCAGAACTTAGATTACGATCGATCGTTAGCGTTTCTGAGTACATCGCTTTTATGTTCTCTAGAATTTTAATACTTACCTTTAACTCTTCAAATTGTGGCTGCAGTAAATCCGGATATAGTTCAGATTTAAGTGGTTCGTTTTAAATTCTAAACTGTAGTATTTGTACTATGTTTTAAGATAACTCATCATTTGCAATAACTATTAAATATGTGGTTTAGAACCTATTAATAATATACCTTCTTCTTCTTTTCGTGTGGTTAGTGATTCACCTGGTGTCAGAGTTTTAGAGCCGCTCCTGCCAATAATATCCCTGAAAATATTAGAAAACTGAACAGCATTTGGAATGCTTTGGAGTAAGGAAATATTCCACACGTGTTTCAACTCTCTGATCAGCATATAAATTGAACATTTCAAAAGCATTTCAAATTCGTTTAGAAATAGCCTACATTCTAGATGAAAATATTTCACACTGAATCAGTATCCTAATGACTACAGCTCCATCACTCCTTTGAATTGGAATGCTTTTCATCTGTATAATGTATCATAATAACGGTATCAAAATCGTGACTCGCCCGCAAACTTGCGCTAACATCTTGTTTGGCCAAGAATTTTGCTTTAACAAGCCTCATTGTAACTGATTACTAAAATAAAATGACCAAAGCGTCCGCTTAACAAAACAAATTAAAAGACCATACGAAGGAAACATAAACTGGTGAACGGCAAAAGGTCAAAACAGTAAACAATGATCCGTCCGAGGGACTAGGACCGGCAAAAAAGGGCAAAAAGACCAGCATACGGAGTTATTGGGCACAACTGCATAGCATAACAACCATTCATAACGGCGAGGAAACGAGACGAACTGGCGTATAGGAGAAAACGCGCGCATGCCTGAGAGAGCGAGGGAGATTGCATTCCAAATACAAGCGCGAAGTCCGCGCCCGCACAGCCCGCGCCGCTCACTGACTCCCGCGCAGTGCTGCAATGCGGCCGCACGCGCACTTCAAACTCGCCCGCTCTCGTGACATCTCGCCATAATTTCGACAATCTCGTAACCGAATCGAAGATCTGTTCCGGTGATGTCATTATAAATAAAAGTATAGTGTTATGTTCAAAAGATCAATGGTGTTCCCATAGTGAAGTGTTTAGTGAATTGAGTGCACCAGACTGTAAAGGAGAAGACGCCGAGGATACTTTCACTGGACTGAAAGTTTTAAAACATTCTTACGGAGAACTTCTTAAAAAGGGACTTGACCTCAACTCGTTGAAAAGGTAAATATTGATGACGATTACGATGAGACGGACGTGAAACCTGTTACTGACCAGTCAATAGATAAACATAACGGTAGCTTAGAAGCAGATTTAATTTTCGAAACTTTAGCAGGGTCTTACAACGACAGTCTAATAAAAATGAAGACCACAAATATCCTCAAAATGTTTGAGAAGTTTTACGGTTTAGCAGTCTTTATTTTAAATAGAACCTAAACTTTATGGAGTTTATCAATACAGTTTATGGAGAATTCGATAAAACGCTAAAAGCCAATTAAAGCAAAATTGGCAGTGTTAATCACGTGAAAATGTTTTCTCTGCCAGCATTATAAGCTCAAGCGTATCGTTATCTCGCGAAGATATCTCAGTTTGTGCCATCTACGGCGTGCATCTACAAGATAATTCTAGGAACGTCATGGAATTTATTTTTTGTTTGCACCGAGATTTTATAACCTTAGAAATGCATGACCTCATTAGTTGGTTTTGTCAAATATATATTCAGCTAGAATGATATTTTCAAATCTTTATTGCAAAAATCATTGTTTTCAATTAACACTGTAATTGTTTCGAATTCGCAGATGCTTTGAATTCACAAACAAAATTAATTTTGCAAATCATGCTTAGTTAAAAATCAAAAGATATAATTTAGGAAAAGTTTATTAACATCGCTACCTAGCTCTGATTGTAATTCATATGAGCGCACCCAACTCCTATAAAAAACTAAAAACCGGTTTTATGACTAAAATAAAACTTGACTACTGGTTCTAAATATTAAAGACGAATATGTCCGTCGAATATATTTTAATGTCTATTAACTAAAGAAGAACTTACCTTCCACATGTATGGGAATTATAAGAATTTAACAAATTTTTGATGAGGCTTATTTGAAATCTGTCGATAGATTTTAGTGAAGCTTTTGATACAGTTACATAGCAAGTTTGAAAGGTTATTGAATCTTTTGTCGAGTGTCGTATAGCATGTATAAACCGTTCATGGGTCGCAATCATAATTATCTAATAGATTATTGGACATTGCGTGATTACACTGTACGCACGTTTACACAGTGATTTTCTACTATTAACGTTTAATTCCTCATTAATCACTTTTATTTTCTAAGCGAACATACAAAATACGTTATGTCATTCTTCATAATCATCAAGTTTTGGTTGTTACGGGTTTAAAGTATTTGGAACATTTTGCTCATCAGGTTTAACTATACGTGCGAATAAGTGTTCTAGCTGGTAAAGAAACAACTCTTTGTATATTTATTGAAGCAATATAACATTAATCACATCATTACTGCTACAATTATTACAAAACATTTCATGTCTCAGTTTGAATGTGACGTCTGTTTCTTTTACTATTGTAAAGCCAGCAAGATTACAGTAGTAAAATAAATAGACGTCGCATTCTTCTGATATATCTAACGCAATATTTGATTATAATTAGAAAGGACCATACGAAATACTCGTTCGAAGCCGTGGGAGGTTGTTGATCATGGTAATTAAGTTTAATCATCGGTCAAAATAGTATGGGTGAATTTTATACCTAAATAAGAATAACATTTTGAATGCGATTATGTCATGGTGGATTTTAATATATAGTAACACTAGAATGGTAGTATTGCATAGTAGGTTTTAAAAATGTATCCTCATAACTATTTCCCTATAGGTATCTACTAAAATTATACCTATACAAAAAAATATTTATCGAAGTTAGTTAATGATGTAGAACAACCGAGAAGACACATTAGTTAATTAAAGAGATAAGTCCTTCGCACCTTTGGCAATCAGAAGTCATTGACTATGGATAATTTTCATGTTGAGCTGCTTCTACATGTCCGAAATGGACAGCGCCAGACCAATAACACAATATTATTGATGAAGAGACTATTGTCCATATCTCAGAAAAACAATATCCTTTATCAAAGCAATACTAAACAGTGTTTAAATTCGAATTGAAAGAACACCAAAACTTCGTTCACTTTTGCGTGTACGTGATATTATGCCAACTTAAAAACAAACTCGGCAAATAAACCGAATTGAATCATTCAATACCAACAGACATTTTCCGCCTGACAGTGGCAATATGCCATTTTCGCTTACTTGGAAAGGTCAAACGAGTGGCTAGCGAAAACTAGTTGCAGTACAATTCTGACATAGTTTACAGTAGTTCGTGGTTTACCTCAAAACTTTCGTTTATAGCCTCACAATGACTAACTTTAATAGACTATAGACCATAAGACGTGGTTTATGAGACATTAGGCTATTTAGGTTTGTGTTGCGTTCAACGGTTTAATATCTGTATGAAGTGCTTAAGTGCCATTTATTTTCAGCTTAGTTGGTTTTAACTATGCTGTTTCTGCGTTTCCTGGTATAGGAGTTTTTATTATAATAGTTGTATTCTGTGCTGGTTTATTAGTATTACCAATTCTAGTATGTTTTAGGCTTGTTTTTAGCTTCATGGTCCGCTTAAAAATGTCCATGAAACGTCTGACAAACTTCAATATCTTCATATAGTCTTTTCTTCTTTAATTTACTCAGCACTTTTACAAAGAAAACTATGACAGTTACCAAAGCTCCCAGGTATTTCCGATCGATTAAGCATTGGTAACTGTTCAAACATTGATTACATGTGTCTGAGGTCACACGGGAAGTGGCGCAGGCGCTCACATCCGTTCTTACTTTTGATAAGTGTACTTGATACTTCGAAAGATCTTAAAATTTTGTTGGAGATTATTTTTATTTGAGTATGTCATAAGTAGTTGGTTGTTTAAGTTGTTTATTAATTATGAAGTGGGTAGAGTCCTGACATCATAAACAGTGTTTTTGGCGATAATGTCAATGAATTCTCGATTAGTGATGTTGCTAAGTACGTTTTTGTATTTCGGGTCGTGGGTTTAGATTTCCTGCACGAGTATTTATATGGCCTACAGATGCCTTGTTGTTACGGTTCTGGCTTCGTGCCATTATGAGATTTGTGTTTGTCTAAGAATGCACAGTATAGGATAAAATTCCTTGTAAGGTTGTGCCAACGTTTTCCACGAAGAGACATAATATATGAATAACTTAAAAGGGTACATAGTACGTTTGTATTCTTTCACCTGTGTGTACCTTTTGGTCTATAGTCAAGTGCTACTCTTCTGACCCTTTAATAAGAACTATTATGTTGTTATAAGTCTGTGACTTTGGAGTGTGACTTTTACATGGTTATCAGTCAGATATGGCATCACTACTATTATATTATTATCAGCTCTTCTATATTGCATGTTTCTGATTTCCAACCCTTGCCTGTTATCTGACCTTTGCCCGAACATTCCCGAACGGAAATGAGTTTTGTTTCAAGAGAAATGTGTGGCGTATTCTTAGAAGACATTTCGAACGTTGACAAGTGAAATGTCTGTCACGTTGTCAGGTGATAGATTCGTTGTAGGGTACTTTATTTTTAGTTTGGGTTCAGAGGGGTGATTCCCGTATTTTTAAGAACGTACTCATACTAATCTCAGATTGCATCTGTCAAAAATACCTCTTTTTGACATAGATTATCGCTGAGATCAGAGATTTTGAACGTAACGAAACGTTTTGGATTTGAAATACGAGACTTGCTTTTCCGTATTTCATATTTAGTGTACTTATAGTTATAGTGTTGATTTTAAATTTTAGAGTCTGTTTTCTTTTATTATAAATGTGAATCGTGGTATCTTATGAATAAAATATATATATATATTCTCAGACAACGAAGGCCCATAGTGTTAGTTACAAAAAGCTTAAAAAGTATGTTAGTAGGTACAAAAATAAAATGAAAAACCATGTCGATTCATCAACCCGCACCTCTCACATGCAGATTGATGAATCGTTTGAATATAGGTGCGTCCAACCTATCTGCAATCATTTTCAGGAGGCTGTTGCTACTCCCGCGCACATGTTTCAATACTGACGTGGTTTTCTTCGGCATAATTGCATAAAAATCATCTTGTACTATTAAGCGAGAAATATTTTTTATTTGTAATCACGTTCTCGAAAACGGCTCCAACGATTTCGATGAAAGTTGCAATATAGGGGTTTATAGGGGCAAAAAATCGATCTAACTAGGTCTCACATTTGAGCAAATTTGTTTTCTCTATTTTCACAGCTTCAGGAATGTTGGTATACCTGGACGACATGTTGGTCTATTTTCACTCGAGCAAATCTCGGTCGACCAGATACATTACTATTATATAAAGATTTGTTTCAACTATCCATATTATGTATTAGCGTTGTAACATCTTCATACATTGCCCTAGTTTATCCTAAACTGTATACATAAACTTAATACACCTTTTCCCAAAGGTATAGAGTCTTTAGTTCTTAACAAAATACTAGGTGGGTTTAAGTTATCGCTTCACGGATATAGACACCGGTAAATATAATAAAACAAAAAACTTCACCAGATTTGCAGTACTTACTACAAAAAAACTTTCTTAAATATCCGTTTAAACATTATTATCGCGACATTAAAGATTGCGTAACTAATGGCCGGTCCGGAGAAAGCCAGTGCTGCGCCTGCGCAGTCGCGAATATCGATGACTGATGGTGGATCGTTTATCAAATACATATTTATTTACAAGTACGGGTTTTTTTTGGTGTTGTGTAATTGTATGTAGGTAGCGGTTGAAGGCGGTAACGTTATTAATATTGAGTAAGATGTGTTAATTAATAATGTACAGATAACGATGATTAAGATGGTTGTGGTTTCTAACCTACAATATGAATGAATGAATGAATGAAATTCGCCGATCCCAGCGTGGTTTAACCAGACTCGATAAATCGCATGAACCCCAAGATTTGCACTAGCCCCTGGAGCCTCATGTTGCATGGGATTACAGAGGCCATTGCATATCAGGGAGTAGATCGGGGGCGCGGTAATAGTAAGATAGAACATTGTGGTTTCTAGCCTACAATAGTGGTTAAATTCATGAAACCTAGGTACCAAATGTAGTATCGTATTAGAAGAGGCCCAGGGTTGAACGTCTTTGGACTAATATGATTATGACGATTGTTGATATGATATTTCATTTTTACTCTATACTACATCATTCAGTAGTGAGTAAATCACTAAAAAGTATTAAATCACAAAAAGTAGGTACAGCTTTTAAAGACATTAATTACGTAGAACATTTAAAATATGGTATTTTTTCACTAAACCTGCACTGGGCCCGCGTGGTAGATTACAGTCCACTCACTTTCGAAGAGAGGAGGCGTGTGTCCCAGCAGTGGGAACATTATAGGCTGATTGTGCTTAGGTTCCTTTCGCCATTACAACTTTAACCCCCGTTGACCTGGGAGCCAAGTCTACTAATTTACAAACGTCACAATGGTCCATTTTTAGTTTTTGACAGATTCGCCATACAAAATCTGTCAAAAACTCAGCATCGAGAGACTATTGTGACGTTTGTAAATTAGTAGACTTGGCCCCCTGCTCAGGGATTTAATTTCGAAAAATCTTTTCTCAAGATTGCAGACATACTTCCGGATATTTCGTTACGTGTGAGTCAGTAGCTCTGTATATTAAATTACATTCACATATACAACAATTTCTCTCAAAACTCGCCTCAAGCGTAAAAGCGTAAGTGGTACACAAAAATAACTATTCATCCATTATCTTCTCATGTAATAAACTAATGATCTTGCGCTGAAACACAAACCCACATACCTACTCGTCTATTTGATTAATGTTATTGATTACAGCCGGATTCACATTGTAAATCGATTCACGAATTAATCGAGTAGTTAATGTTGTATCGATAAGTTAACGCAACACTAGATCTGTTTGCTAAGTGTTGGTTGTGTACCGCTAAGTTAACGCTAGTTAAAGGGGGTTTAACTGCACGATTTAAAATATGTAACCATTAATTTCATAGTGTTTCTCTTTTCTTGTGATTTTTAAAAGTGTTTCGATAGAAGTAGAACTAAATAATTGTTTAACAGTTTTATTAATATCTTTTTATAATAAGAAGACCATGAAATGTGCTCAGAGTTCCAAGTTTAACAGCAGCAACCCAAAAAAATACAGAAATTCTTACAGATGTTTATGGCTATAGAAATATATGCATTCTACTTTTTTGTGCCATACATTTCCACAAAAAATGGTTTCATATTCTTGACTCACCCCCACAAACTAACTGTGAACTCAACTATGCATGTTTTCATAAAAACATCCCAATATTTTTCAAGTGTTCATATTTCTTACTAACTTCTGCCCGCAACTTTATTCGTGTGGAAGTCGTAAGACACCACAAATTATTGAAATATCTGCCACATTTTTATAAAACTTCGCTTTATAGGTAGATATACAGAGAGTCAGGACTGGTGACGCGGGGGCTAACGACGACGACCGTACAGTTGTCCGTGTGAGAAGCAAGCGAAGCAGCTCGTTATCCTTATTAACCACCTAAATAACAAAACACTAACGTTTATAAGTACTAACACTTAAGGAAGTGTAAATTAAGGAAGTGTCGGTAAGTTATTTCGGTAGAACATTAATCTTTCGTCAAGTTAACGCGTCGCTTACATTTCTCATGTTGGCCCTTTGTAAATTCTCACCATGTGTTTCAGTGTTCAACATATGTTTTAGTTTTGAAGCTTTGTTATGGAAGTTATTGTTTTTTAGTAAATAACGGTTTAGTATAATGGATGCTGTAATTTTCGGTATTTTTATTGCATTGGTAATTGCTTTATGACTTACTAGGCTGTGCCCCACGATTTCACCGGCCGCCGCCGCCGCGCCGTTTATTTTCGCCGTATACTCTATGAGCATTCAAAGTCTTTGATTTAGGATGATTGAAATGTCATTCATGTTATTTGTATAATTGTATAATGTATCTATGTGAATGGTAACAAAAAATTGTTTACTTACCTATTCTCGGAAATAATTAGATAATTTTGTTAGCTGCGATAACCCTAAAATACCACACGAAAGGTCACGGCCTGAATGTATGACAAATGGTCAAAGATATAATATCAAAGAAATATGCCTTCAAACATAATGTTTGACGAGACTGTAGGCTAATGTTCCATAATAAAGATTAACGAGGTTGATAAGCTACTGAACAAAATATCTTGGGTTGCGTATTGGCTATTGGATAGCTGATAAACTAGTGTAACCTTAACAGGACACAATTTTTTTTTTTTGCGAAATGTGCGTGCTCCTTGCCTCGATCTCGCCTAGTGGAAATATATTGAAGACATGATCACATGAGATTGGCTACAAAGTACAAAGTAGATTGGAAATATTAAATAGCTGAACCAAACCAATGATGTAGAAATAGAAACAGACATTTTGTTAGAAAATGAGTCCGTCACAAACACAATTGAGGACACGAAAACTACACGACAAACAAATAAACACTCCCATTTCCCACATTACGCGCGGCATCAATAAAAGCGCCAGAAAGCTGCATTCCATCCCACATCCGTGCCATTGTTGGCCCCAACATTTGTCAATGACAACCAACACGGCCTGATTAACACGTTTCTTGCGACACATCCATTGTTTGGGCCAATGTTTGTGATTTTGGCCAACATGGCCCAATTGGCACGTGCTTTTTCGCTGCGGCCATTGTCTTCTCATCGTGATCGAAGGCTTGCACGCTTCACGACGATGATTTATTAAACAATTGTTTAAAGTTCAAGAACGGAACATCAAGTTGTAAGCTGAGACTTTAAAAAATTTAAAATTATTAATTGGTGACTTACCTACCCCATTTTAATGGTCCTTTGGTGTGTCCCTGCAAATCTGTCTATATTATGTGTAGTGCAAATAATGATGAACCTAATTATGCGAACTGTCGAATTCGGCGAAACATGAATATCACTGCTGAATGTCGAATTCGGCCAAATATTATTTAAAAACATAGTGTCATGGCTGAAGTTGTCGAATTTAATTAAACCAACAGCGATTCGAATTTCGATTCAACACTACAAAATAACTAAACCAGTGACATCTCAAGATATCTTCTCATATGACCATTATTCATTTAATCATCCTGTAGATCCTCTCAAAAGCTGTGACGTATTTAATAGGATCTTTATTTTCAATTGACGGCCACATATCGACGTCTGTGTCATTAATTATATGTTAATTAATGTCACTAAAGTGACTAGACAGTATACATTTGTACTGAACGCTTGAGCGAAAGCGTTCTGCGTGTCGACTGTCGACCACACGGATATCAACACATGTGCACCATATTAATATGGTCCTGTCCTGTCGGCTCAGAGAAATTGAAAAGGATGTTTGTACATGCTCAATTTGTGAATGTAAACGTTGTTATTCATAATGTAGGAGAAATCTTATAGTGTTGGGCATTTGAACAACTAATATAAGTTATTTCAATTTCAAACTGAATTCTAGATCATCTTTTTGCCCTTTCCCTTTTATTATTCGGGGCCGACGCTGACAACTTTTTCGTTATGCCATACATTTCTATCTGAGTGTTCACTTCCTTCCGTATCTATCTCTCTCTTTCAAACACAACACAATCCATCCACGCATCACACTGACGTCATACAAAATTCTGCAAGCAGGGTTTACCGTGCGATTAGCATAATATACGAGTACAACATCCTGACATCAATTGTCAGGCAGTAGCGTACCAGACACATCACCTCTGGTCAGAGGATCCTCCCTTTTCTATGCAGGATGTGTGAACTTTACACCGTGTTTCGCATACCGCTCTCTACATATACACCCATCCACTTTCTATTAAAACTGTTTCTCACGTTTAATTGGAGATATAGGTACATATTTACTGTATATATACGGTATTATTCTTCTTTTATCGTTCACCTCCGGAATACGCTTAAAGTGTCATAATAAATAAAAATATTATACAAACTCAATAAAAAATTTGGTATTCAATTGTCATACTCAATTTAATAGGCTTTGTTTTGTGTCGTAAAATAAACCATATCCCAACCATATCCTATAAAAAAATAACATGTAAACAAATGCAAGTCTCGCAAGCAACGCAGTTCTTCTGCCTCAAAAAGATATGAGATCGAATGTAAAACCAAGTCTGTTCATTTATTCTGCAGTACCTATCTATTTGTCATCATTATTTCTTTAATAAATAGAATGACTTGGTCATCGTACGGCAACATAATCACATAAGCATAATTAGGCATAGTTTTTAAGTAAAGATTTTTTTGTAAACTTTGCTTATGATAAATCTGCTTCAATCGGTCCCTCATTACTGAGGATCGTGGTCACTGGACCCCTTTAAACGGACAATCTGCCTCCATCGGTTCCGGTCCAAAGTTGCCATCATCACCTGCTGAAATTTGCTTGAGGACGTAGCTTCTTTTACTTGGTCGGATCATCGTGTTGGCGACCGGCCTCGTGCTCTCTTTCCTCCAACAATGACCAGTTTTTCAAGGCATAAATCATAATAAGACTACTTTTTTAAATTTAAATAAAGCGCAGCGTTAATATTAGGTAGATTTTGTTGTATGTAGAATGTAGATTCTATTGCCGTGTGCCATAGCCACATCAAAGTTACAAGGGGTCGGAAATGTCCTGAATGGCTTCGAGAAAAGATAATACTGATGATGATGATGGCTGTGCCTTTGTGTTTGTTTTGCTCGACTTGGCGGGGGCGCTGCAGTGCCCCCTGATAATTATCGCAAAACAAATACCATTTGCAAAAAGAGGTGCAATATCCCCGTTAAACTTAAATTACCATACTCATAACAATCTATTAGCACAATGGTCGAACTTCATAACTCAATAAAATTGCACTAAAAATAATAATTTCGTGCAACGGAAGCGTAAATCAATAACATAACAAACCCCGCATGGCGCGTAATAAAGTGCATACAGTAAGAAAATATAAGAAGTACCAGTAACAACTATTTACGCACACCGTGAATTTTCTTGGGTTGCCTGAATGAAACCACTGCATCGTCGCGTCGCGCGTCGTTTCGATTTAAATCTTTCGGTCAAGGTCGCAGTAAGAATTTGAATAAACAAAACGAGTAATATTTGATAATAATCATACAGGATAAACATAGAAGATGTATTTTCGAAGGTAAAATAAATGAAACACAAGCCATTTTCAAGACCTTTTTTAGATTGTCTACTACTTCTTTTCTGAAAATTCTAAATGTTCTTTCAGTAGGTAAAGCATTGAAAAACCTTTTATATTCAACTATAGAGGTATAAGGGAACGTGGTCAGACGTGGTGTAATTTCCATAAAACAGGGAGGATCCTCCAACCAGACCGATGTCGTGTCTGGTGGGCAACTGCACGACTATTGTTGATGTCGGAAAGTTATATATATGCTGATCGCGCTGTAATCTCTGCTTGCGCGATGTAGGATTTGTGTAACGTCAGGTTTTCTTGATGCGTAGTTTGCATGTGATGTCGTAGATGCATCCACATCCACACAATCAATCAAGTTACAATCTGACAAGTTTTATCTCATTTCCTCTTATCGCACTTTGTCGGAACAAGTCTTCTGAAGATACCCATACTGTGGCAGACATTTCTGTGATAGGAGGGTCAGTTAACTCAGCTAATAATAGAGTAGTGATGTGCCTATATTTACCATTTACCCGATACGGGACGCATTACTTACGTCTGCCCTTTGAAATTCGAGACACTTCTCGAATAATATTTATTTTGTAGGAATTTGGGATGTTGGATTGGAAGTACAGCTGCCAATCGATCTTGGGCTTGAAACCCCGTGTAAGGCAATAATTTACGGGTTTTCAATTACAGTAAAATGTCCTGAAAACGTACTTCAGCTTCGCAAAATTATGTTAGTACTTTGTCTTATAAACCGCATTGTTTGAGGACAAGGTAGGTCATTTCTAAATACGTTTCTAAATAGGGAACATTGTTATTAAAAATCATTTGTTTTTCCTCAATGAATGCTTCAGCTTAATTAGTTGTAAATGAATGCTGAATTTAGTTATTTAAACACTAATAATTAGGTATTCTTATTTGCCTGTTATTTCACACGTAAGGAAAGAAGGCGTGCGTTTATGTATGTGTGTAGTTTTGTAGTCGATTTTAAGAGCAGTAAAATGTCAGGGTCTCTAACATATAATTTTTAGCCAATGTTTTACATGTAAAGAATGCGTTTATGACGATTTGGTGGTTGATTTTTTTTTACACCCTGTATAGTTCGATACTAAGGAATAAAGTTAGTCACCAAACAAATACTTAGATACTTTACAGCGTTTTATGCGTCAATCAATCTGCCTACCCTTTTCCCAACTATGCTGGGGTCGGCTTCCAGTCTAACCGGATGCAGCTGGATACCAGTATTTTACATGGAGCGACTGCCTATATGACTCCACAACCCAGTAACTAGATAATACGATACCCCTTGGTAAGACTGGTTGTCAGACTTTCGGGCTTCTGACTACCCGTAACGACTGTCAAAGATCCGAATGACAGCTGGGGCCGACGGCTTAACTTGCTTTCCGGGGCACGGAGGAGTCTCGGTATGTAATGGACCCCGGCAAGCATAGCTAAACCTGATGGATCGAGCCGTGCGGCTGTTATTACTTAGCCACGAGCTCCTCAAAACCTTTTACGCCTATCTCACTAAAATTACCATATATAAAATTATATAAACACGATAAAAAAGATGACGTACCGATAAAACGTTAATTATACATTTTATCGATATCAAAGTAAACAAAACAAAAGGCTTGGAACGTGGTGATTTCATAAAAATATTATCTTTCAGTCTATGGCGTACGTTTGTTGTAACAGCTTGCTAGTGTCGTGACAATTATTATTTATTATTATTTTAATAAGTGTTAAATGAAGTGATTGAAAATGTTTAAGGATTTCTTTCATAAATATGTTGGGCAGGTATGTGTTTATTGAATTTTATAAGTTATTTTAGGGCCATAGTAGCTCCTACCTCTTTAGCGTGTTACTCAGTAACTGGGTTGTGGAGGTCAGAAAGGCAGTCGTTCCATGTAAAATACTGGTATTCAACTGCATCCAGTTAGACTGGAAGCTGACCCCAACATAGTTGGGGAAAGACTAGGCAGATGCTGAGTAGCTCCTTACATGTTGGCCAAAAGATGGTCGTAAATGTAAAAATCATTCACAGCCAATTAATCATCGCTATAAATAGAAAAATGTTCAGAAATTCTTTTAATATTTTGTAGTGTTGGCATTTTTATAGTTTTTCTTCTTTGTTGAAGTCTAAAAATCTACGTCATCGAATCCAATGTCTTACTTAATGCTTGAAATTGTAATAACTGCCGGGGACTATGAACTGATGACTGCGTTGCTGGCAGCGCTGATGATGGCCGATGGCAGCGTAGCGCAGCTCCAGGCCAACACGGCGCGGTCAGCATTGCAGCCCTTGATGGACAAGAGGTCGAGGCTTTTATACCGCGGCCAGCAAGGGCTGCAAGGATGACCAAGCTTGAAGACCGAAAGCGTAGCTAAGCTAAGCGCAGCATAGCGTGGCCAGCAACGCAGTCATTGCGGAACCAAGGCTTGTATAGTGCTTGTCTCAAACAGTCCGAGTAATTTAAATAAAACCAGCTTAGTATAGTAAGAATGTATTTAAAGTAACAATAATGATTGTACAGCCTTTACAGCCAAATTCTGAATAAAATCTTTTTGCATCTGACAATTTATTCAGTAGTTAAGTCAAAGCAAAGGCGGTCGCTCAATAACAATCATAATTTCATTCTTACCCCTTTAACCTTTTATCAACATCTATTCATAGCAGAAGTTGTAGCATTTAACACTTTACCTATAAGTGTAAAGGGATTTAGACTATGTTCATGACTAGGGAGCTAGTCAATGAGGGTGGGGCTGACTGCCTAGGGTGGGCCTAATATACCTATATAAGAATCTTTATCGGCATCATCATCATCATCGACTTCCTGTCGTTGTCCAAGTTAACTTTTGGTCGGCGCAACAAGTTTTTTTCTTTCACTCTCCCCTGTCAACCGTCACGCTATGATTCACTCCCTTCTCTTTCATATCATTCCTCACACAATCCATCCATCTCTTCGTTGGCCTTTCACTGCCCTGCCACTCCATCCATCAACATTTATATTCATCACTATTTTTGTCACATGCGTTTCATCCCTCCTCATCATATACCCATACCAACTTAAACGATTTCCTTTCAACTTTTCTGTCACTGGCGCCACTTTCAAACGTCCTCTTTCCGGCTTTGAATCTTCATTGTGAAGGGCATATTAATGTACCTCGTGTTTTGACCTAATATTTACACCAATTCGTCCAACTTGTCTCATAGAAGTTCCATTTCCAGCATACTAGCCAATTATTCCGATGAGAACTACATTGCTTATTAAAAAAAAACCTAAAGCCTTAATCAATGCATGATCCATTGACAATGCCCAATAGAGTATGTACACAATGTAGTTCAGAGAAAGTCTGCATAAAAACAATCCTCGTATGTACCAAGCTACTAGAATGTAAGTGGATCATTATGTGGTATTTAGCTAGCTATGAAAGTCGTTAGTAATCTTTGTAACTGTATTTTGAGATGTGAGTTAGTAATTGTTTATCAAATTGATGACCAACTTAAATTGTACAAATCACAAGTATCATTCATTGAAAGTTATATGTATTTGCCGTGCTAAACACGGCAAATTGACGTAGGATTTAATATGCTACATTTTCTGTGACTATACAATTAAGAAGTATATTATTAGCAACTGGTTTACCTTTGGTTTTACTTCTTCTTAAATCCAAGCATTTAGTTTGCACATGTTTGCACATAGAATATAGGTACTCATAAATATGAGGCGTTTTCGTTTTTGTCTTATGACCAATCGTATTTTATCTGGAATATTAAAATCAGTTAAATAGAAAGCAGACCCAAAATAAGTTGTTTGTTTTGTCTATAAACAAGGTAAAAGTATCATTATTATCAAAGTTTCCGGTATTATTTACAATATCACAAAAATTCAAACTTATCAACGGAATGAGCAATTTTTATTTTCGTGATTCATTATTTTTTCTGGTATCAGCACTATCTGTGCGATTGGTTTTTACTTTTAAATAACAGGTAGGTACGTCATTCCATCAGCTGTATCAATATAATTTGTGATTTCATTAGCTTATCAGATTAGTTAGTAGATATTAGATAAGTCTGAAATCGCCAACCCGTCTTGAGCAAGGGTGGTGATCAATGCCTTCTCTGTATGAGAAGAGGCATTTGCACTGCATTGGGACAATAATTGGCTTTTTATTATTATTTCCTTTATTTCAAATTAGACCAATATCATATTGAAATATGACATATCTTATTCGAACATTTCTCTTCATCTTCAGGTTGCCTGACAGCTATTGTACCTCCCTCTTTTTTTACTTTTGTCTCTTGGAGTTGTACAAAGAGTTTTCCATCTATCGATTATTATTTGGTTTTACATCATCATCATTTCAGCCAAAAGACGTCCACTGCTGGACATAGGCCTCCCCCAATCATCTCCACATCACTTTGTTTTACAGACATGATTATTATAAGGCATCTCCCAAAATTCCAAATGACACTAAAGTACTTAGTTCTCCCCCAACCACAATGATTCCATCCCAACTGCCTCCTTCAGGTATTCAGTCTATTTCTAAAGACTGTCCATTAAGATAAATTAATCGAACATGTTTCAATGCATACCGTAGCATCCCGTCGCTAATTGGAATATCTATCAGATTCATAAAAGTCAACTTTCCAAGAAATCTTCCCCCCGTGTTACAAACGATTTGTTGAATTTCACTCTTATGTAATATTTATTCATTAAAATCATTATGACCTCCAACAACGGATCTAGCTCGCCTATCTAGGATAAGTGGTCACCATTGAAGACCACGTGCACCACTAACTAGATCACAATAGACAGTTAATACTGGCTACTCGTCTAGTCTAACGTCGTAACTGGCCTTTATGACTTGCATATCATGTTTGTTTTGACCTGAATTCAGCAAAGTGGCTCGATCGATATAATAATCCTTTTATGGTTTCACCTTAGTTTAATCAGTATTGCAAACTTTTGCAAGGTCCTTTTTTTTATATTTCTATATAACCAACAGTTTCGTATTCTTCAATATTTCAACCACTTAAATAGTCCTGCTGTAAAGACAGCTGATCTCTATCCAAAAGTAACTTTGTAGATCTAAAATATGCATCAGTACTTTAGCCAATCTAGTATCCAATATTGAAAACGTCCATTGCTAAAGATCTACCTAATCATAAAACAATGGACGGTTCAAGAGAACATTGCCATTACTCTATTACCAATAGATGTATCGATATAATAATAAAACTTATATCCCAATCCATTCCAACTTAATATAAAAAGCTGTGCGTTAAATATCAATAGATAGATCAGTTGCGCAAGCTCCGGCGCCGTTACAGCGCAGTTCCGTTAGAACATCCTCTCTCACGATATCTGAGACAGGCTTATGAAACTGTTACTTCATGTTCAATGCTCATTTGTTAACTGTATCGAGTTTGAGTTCACGGGAAACATTTATATGCTAGTGCAGTTTTTGTGATTTCTAAACGCCTTTTCTAGTATCCAATTATTAAGTATATCTGCTGTCATTATTTAAGTTTTTTAGATTTCAGTTTCATGTTTGGTGTAGACAAAATATCAGTTCCTGAAAGTTCTCACTTTCCAAGGCAGGATTCAGGAGAGGTAATTTTTTGCCCAAAAGTTAAGATATTAGATTAGGCGACACGAGCAAAAAGTCGTATCATCATCTTAAACACAATTAGCTTAGTTGGAGATATCAACTGGTATATTTGGTTCATCTATTATTGCCACTGCGCCTGCAAATTCTAATTCCAATTCTTCAACCTTTTATTCTGCAGCATTATCATATTCTACATTTACATGTCTAACAATAACATGCAACGATACGTACTGAATATTTTCAAACATTGACTTTTTCATCGCACTATCACGCGATGTGCTCTAACATTCATATTACTGTTGGAGGTGGTCGTAACAATGATGGTCGTCACAATGATGGTCGTAACAATGATGGTCGTCACGGATTGCTTACCGATGGGTTACGCAGATGTTTGATTGTCAATTGTTATTCAAGCTTTGACGGTGACAGCATTTGGTCGGGAGGACTCATTCCCAGGCACGCTTTGTCCATTTTAAAACTGATTCTAATATGATAACTTTCATAATACAACATCAGGTATTTTATTGAATTCTGAAGTTCTTTAGCAGTGGACGTTTACAACATTGGATACTGGATTGGATTACTTTAGTACTGATGCATATTTTAGATCTACAAAGTTACTTTTGGATAGACATCAGCTGTCTTTACATTAGGACGATTTTAGTGTTTCAAATGTTAAAGAATACCAAACTGTTGGTCATATAGAAATAGAAAGAAAAGACCTTGCATAAGTTTGCAATACTGATTAAACTAAGGTAAAACCACAGAAGGATATATCGATCGAGAAACTTTGCTGAATTCAGGTCAAAACAAACATCACGTGCCTGTCTTAGAGGCCAGTTATTATAGACTAGATTATAATTTGGAGCAGATTTGGAAGAATTCCAGTTTAAGCCCTAAATCAAATGGCTTTAGAAGCATTTTCAACAAATCCACTTTCAATTGCAACGTAATCTTCTTTTTGAGAACCAAGAAAATTTAGCTGTGAACTATTTACTGAGCTTATTCTATATCTTTTGAAAAAACAATCGGTTTTACAAGTTTCATTTTATCGTTATTACTTTTACTATGCCTTCATTTCTGCTGGCTATCTTGATGATCTTCTGTAACACTTCTATCGATGTTCTATAATACTTTTATTCTCTGTAGCTCTAACCTGTCATGTTCTATTGACAACTTACCTCACACTTACTCGTGCACATTTTTTGTCTCATAAACGCCCCAACATTTAAGCCAACCATCCACATCCGTGTCCACTGATAGGTACAAAGCTGTACCAAGCACGTCAACTTAGGGACGACCGATAAAAACTGCATCACCTTGATAGTACCACTGTTTTTGTTCCGTGATGTCATGTCGAAAACATGCTGATAAAGATGTTTTTTGTTGTTCATCTTGTGCATACAAAAAAGATATCTTTATGAGGTGAAAATATGATGGAATAAAATGACTTTATTAACTTAATTTCAGCCTTTAATTCTGCTGTTCTTGGAAACTTATGGTAGTTTATCAGTATATCTGAGGTGTATATCTTTGTATATTTGGTATAATTACGACATTTTGTTTTTCCTTTGATTAAGAGTCCTATTACATTTTTTTACGGAAATTTATGATTTTAACGCTGTTATTATTAACAATCAATCTTCCTAGCCTTTTTCCCAACTATCTTGGGGTCGGCTTCCAGTCTAACCGGATGCAGCTGAATACCAGTATTTTACATGGAGCGACTGCCTATCTGACCTCCACAACCCAGTAACTGGGTAATACGATACCCGTTGGTAAGACTGGTGTCAGACTTTCGGGCTTCTGACGACTCGTAACGACTGTCAAAGATCCACAAATGCCAGCCGGGACCAACCAGTAAGATATTTTTATTTTTTGATTATAATAACGATAAAGCCATTATCTTTCTTGTAAGTTGGAGTTAAACATTATTTTCGTGTAATTTGCTGAATTGACGCGGAATATATAGGTAGTACTTTTATTTTATTTATTGTAATTTTGTCTTACTATATTGAGAAACGGAGCCTAATGACACGTATGCATTGTAGACAGAAGTTTTATTTCATAAAATTGTGTTTATTTGTAAAATAATGGACGCTGAATCAAGACATTTATTGCTTTTCTTTACGATTTTTTCCGTGAAAACTCAATGAATTTAAAGAAATTCTAGAACTCCAGTAAACAAGTTAATCATTCAACGTATATTTTTAGTAATTTTTGCTTTTATTATAATTGAATGTAATAATGTGAATTTGAGCGTCAAAGTTTCATCGCCGACGGTTTTTCTTGTAAACTGAGTTCGTAAAATATTTATAGTAAATTTACACGTAAAGAAAAATAAAAATGTGTAACTCCAACTTACAAGAAAGAGAATGTCACTATCGTTATACATAATTAAATTATTAAATATCATACCGCTGCTGAAAATTAGAGCAACAAAAATCATGAATTTGCGTAAAATTTATGTAATAGGACTCTTAACGATATCTTGCATACACTTACTTATAACATTTTTATTATTTGTATATTTGTGATTGCAATTCAATATTGTGTTATGCTCTGTTATTGTTCGAGTAACTACTAAGAGATGCCAAAATATTTCAAGCCATCCACAATAACAAAGATGGATGCCCTTGCCATCCAGAACCCCACATTGCTTCAGCTGCTTACAAAACACCACCTACCAATAATTATTAGTAACGGTTCCCCAACACAAAGAATAACAACCAAACAGCTGACAAAATTCTGCAGTTTCAAATAAAAAATACCCTTGGCCTTGATATCTCTGTTTTTCTGCGCTGATGTCACTATCAGAAACAGCTGTACCGCATCGGATGCGGTTTATACAGGGTGTTTTTTCCATCATGTTTCATGTATGGGTTTGTTCTAGAAGTCATAGAGAAAAACGCTGAAAGGAACCATGAGCTCGATTTTAAAGAAAATTAAAGTGAAATAAAATATCTACCTACGTTTAAAAAAAAAAAGTAAAAAAAAAAAAATTACCACTTTATTTTTCTTAAACCATGAAACCCATGGTTCCCTTCAGCGTTTTTCTCAAGGATCTATAATTCAGAATCTACCCACACTGGATTAAAAAATAATTCACCCTGTACTTATAGTATTGCTGTCAATGTAGATCTGTTTTTATGATAACAGTTTGTCAACCTTCGGGACAACAAAGATCTATCTCAGTAAGTCTGAGAGGAAGGACACAGATGAAAGGAAATTGATATTTTGTTATGATTGTAATTCTAACGTTTCCGGTTAGCTTGATTCGACTAGGTGAATAAATTGATCTCCTTCTTTTTACAATATTTTTCGGTACAAAATGCATTAAATAAGGTATGTAGATATTGATAGAATTCAAAGGACTGTAGCCTCTACATCTGTTAGGGTTAAAGGTTGGACACTAAAGTAAACACCGTTTTAAGGATTTCAATAATACGTTTATTATCCTTTTCTTTATATATAGGAAGGTGTGTTTTACTAGTATTATGAGAGACGTGCGATCCCACACAGGGCTAAAAGTATAGTACAGTCTCTATGAGAAACTTAGGATTTCGTCAAGTGGTTAAGGGCGGGCTCGGATAGAATAAATAATATTTATGAGTTAGAAAGAGAAAGACTAATAGTGTTGAAGTAGGATCGATTTGTTTTTGCCATACTCCAACACGCCCCCTCAAAAATAAATCCCTTTCTTTTTAATTACGATTTAATAATTTTATTATATCAAACATCTGTATACAATTACAAAATCACACACCTTCCTCTCTCACTGGGAAAACAATTATCATGGTCCAACATTCGTTGCGCAGGATTAGGGAAACCCAGTAAAACCTAATCAGACCATTATCATTTACTTAGGTATTTTAACCAAGCTCGATTATTATTATCATATCCTTATCATTTATTTATCCACGTTGTATATAATTACAACGTCACCCCAAACTGCATTCTCATCTCGGTGAAACGCACTGCGGGTAATGATTTTGTCAGGATATCAGCCAGCTGGTTATCTGTAAACACATAAAACATTTTAATCACATTTTTCTCAACCTGTTCTTTAGAAAAATTATACTTAATATCAATGTGTTTAGATCTTTTGTGACTAGTAGGATTGTTCACGATGCATATATGCATCCATTATTATCCTCATAAATACAAATAGAATCTGGAATCGCAATGATAATACTTGTTAATAATGACTTTAACCACAGAGCTTATTTTACTGCTTCATACGAGCCATATACTCTGTTTCAGTGGATGAAGTTGCCACTGTTTGCTGATCTTTTGTTTGCCAGCATATTGTGCATTTATCAAATAATGTTAAGTAAACAAATAACCTGTAGTACTTTTTCGATCTATTTCGTTACTACCCCAGTCAGAATCAACAAAGCCACTTAAAATATTTTTGTAATCATTTCGTGTAAAAGTTAACTTTAGATTTATGGGTTCCCTTTAAATATCGCAAGACCGTTTTTAAGTGTGACCATAATGAATGGTCGTTTTTGCTTGCATATCGACTCAAGATATTAACAGAAAAACTTAGGCCAGGTCGAGTGACCCAATTCGATTTCTACAAGGGGCACTTCATATTTCACACGAATTTAATGCTACGTAAATGTAGTTTACTTTCAAGCGGAGTAGTGACAGAAATACAGTCACTCATGTTAAACTTCTCAAGAATTGTTCGTTTTTATTTTTTATTGTACACTTCTTGATTCAAAGTAAACTTTGTTTTCAGTCTTGGTTATTTTGATTCCCAGAAAACACTTGATCTCTTTTAAATCTACCATCTTAAAAGTGTTCATTACCTACGTATAGTTTTAAAACTATTCATAGTATTTATAACCATTACTTGTAACAGCTAAAATGTACACATGAATGCAATAAAAAGTTTGAGTTTGAGTTTAATCACAAGATCGTCCACATAAAGCATATTCTTTAAAACATGATCAGCATTAAAAATGTAAATGCACCGGTCCGCCGATGAGTATTGAAAACCCATTTTATCAAAGCGTGTTCAAACATTGGAACCAACAGCTTGCAGACTGTTTTAATCCATATACGTATATAATGATTTATTTAATTTGCAAACCATATTACTTGCAGCCGAAATACCCTCGGGAATAGTCATAAAGATTTCAACTTTTATAGCTTTTCCCATAGATGCTGATCCCTGGATTTTTTTTTTTTTTTTTTTTTTTTTTATATAACACTTTGCCCGACCCGGGGATCGAACCCAGGACCTCGTGCTCAGCAGTAGCGCTTGCTACAACTAGACCAACGAGGCAGTTAAGGGAATTAATTTCCTCTTTTATAGCTTTTCCCATAGATGCTGATCCCTGGATTTAATTTTTATATAACACATTGCGCGACCCGGGGATCGAACCCAGGACCTACTACTTTGTCTCAAATTATGTGATGTTTCACTATCTTGAGATAAAGTTAACTCTTTGCCATTGTGATATGAGGACCAGTTCAAGCGCTCCCCTGTATCATTATAATAATATACAGATTTATTAGCAGGTATTATTTTCGTTTAGTTTTACATAAACCATCTGAATGCTTTATCAGATTCACACCTCTTTTCCGCTTGACTGTCACTAATGAGACACAATAAAATTTTAATTGTTATCGAGCTACATCAGTCTTTCGGACAGTTGAGCATCTACGGGTGTACAAAGTCAGAGTTATTACTATTTCAAGCCAAAATAGTCCGTTCCTGGCGCAGGTTTAACTGGCCTACGCCTATTTAATGGAAATCTCATCCATTATCTCATCTCTGACTCCAAGAAACAGTTTCCGTTTGTTAACTTATAATATCTGAATGATTCATCAGATTCACACCCCTTTTAGACGGGTGTCCAAAGTCTAGAGTTGTCACAGAGTTATAGCTACGTCTAGCTTATAATCCGTTCAGGCTTAGATTTCACTGGCCACTTTGGTTAGACACACTAGCAGCTAATTAGTTGATGCGTGTGTATCAAATAGCTTGGAGATATTTAATCTATCTATTTCATATCTTTGATAGGAAACAAATCTCATCCATTACCACATCTCTGACTCCAGCAAACTGTTTCTACTACCACAACCCACACCTTATTAATTGTTAATTGGTTCATATACCCAACGAAAATTCTCTTTGACAATTTATTGTCAAATTTCGTTTTATTATTTTTATTTACAAAATAAACAGTAGAACCAAAAACTTTTAAATACTTCAGTTGCGGCTTAGTATTATGCCTTCAACCTCAGTGCTGTCGTGGGTCTGATATTTATTAAATCACAGCCTCACCCCAGAATGATTGATCTAGTTTAGACCCTTGTACCATTGTAGGACTTCGTTCTGTTATTAATTATTATTCATATCATACGTTTGGCAATACCATTCAAAGCCAAAGTATATTGCACTGTCCGTGGTAGTTAATACCTGTCCGCGCACAGAACTCTTTAATTTAATTGAATACACATTCCCCTCCATTATCACAATATAAGTTAACAAATCTCAGACAAAAACAAGTTTCGCTTTTTGCGACATAATCCCGAAACGTTATAAAAACATCTGTGTGCACTTTAAATAGAGTTCGTTTCAAATCTTTTGTTTTCGTGTTAAATAAAATATGGCAAACGTGCTTGTTTTCCATAAATACAAGCTTAATCACACAATCTGTCACTTGGCATAATATTATTAATTTTATCAATATCATTAAATAGTTTCTTTCTATTTCGATACATTTTGATTGGCAATAAGGCCCAACCTTTGATGCCACAATTCATAAGTATTATTTACGACTCTATTTAATGAGCATTCGCTATTTAAAGCATGTTTAAAAGCAGAAAGATAACGCCAATAAGATTGTTCAAAGACTCACCCTTTATTACCGGCTTACCATCATTGTACACAACAATACTGCCGTTTTTATCAAAAACGTTGTCATACCTGTTTGTTGCACTTTCCTTACCGTAGTAGGTCTTACAACCTACTCCTATAATTCTCCTAGAATATAGGAACAGAAAGGTATAGGTATCCCGTAGTATGCCTGGTACGCCCATCTCACTAGTAACCGGGAGATAACCTTTCGTTGTAACTTGTATAAACTTGCCATTTTTCGCTACAGAAATGTTTATTGGCTTTTCTAGCTCACTGCCAAATCTTCTTTATTTATCAAAATATCTGATGCTCCAGAATCCAAAAGAAAATAATATCGTTTTGCCCGTAATTTCTGTCATTTGTATCACTGCCAGTCATAAAAGCAAATCCAGAGTATTTCCATTATGTGGTTTTGAGCTCACCAGCTGAACTGTTTTATTGTTGGTTCTTTTGTTTTCAATAGCTCTTTTGTAAGACAAACCAATGCTTTTTCAAATGACCCGTTTTGCCGTTTTCACAAAAGCTAACGTTTTATTGGCTTATTGGTGACGATGCCGCTACAGCTGTTCGGTGCACATGTAGCCATAAGTTCGGTGACAAGGAGCTTCATCGTCGATACCGATTAGTACTTCCACCAGTTCACTTAATAGATTGCGAATTGGACATTTCCACACACTATACTTATCTCCATCAAATTGTCTAATGTTCCTTTTAGATCTTTGATCTATTTTCAAGCACTCTCACTAAAATAACTTTTTATTTATTTTGGTAAATGCACAGAAAGTTTTTATTATTTAGTGTCCTTTGATTTCACTTTATATTATTTGTTATCACTTTAACTTAGCGCTCCTGGGCCCATAACCTGTTAGGGTTAAAGGTTGGACACTAAAGTAAACACCGTTTTAAGGATTTCAATAATACGTTTATTATCCTTTTCTTTATATATAGGAAGGTGTGTTTTACTAGTATTATGAGAGACGTGCGATCCCACACAGGGCTAAAAGTATAGTACAGTCTCTATGAGAAACTTAGGATTTCGTCAAGTGGTTAAGGGCGGGCTCGGATAGAATAAATAATATTTATGAGTTAGAAAGAGAAAGACTAATAGTGTTGAAGTAGGATCGATTTGTTTTTGCCATACTCCAACAACATCTACATCGTAGTAAGCTTCTCTAAAACATTCTAGAGACATAATAATCACCGATTCAGACCAGTTTTCGAGCGATTTTAAAGAGAACTTTGGAAGATAATTAAAATCGAGTTCACAAAATATGTATTTAATATACCTTACCTATTCCAACATTAAAACCATAAATTCATCAGACCTATTCTATAATAATGTAAATACGTATTATTTCACAAAGTTTTATGTAAATAACAGCTGCATTTTATGCATCGGCGGCCATTATACATAAATACACACTGGAAATAAGTTAAATGTCACAAAAGCCATTCACATTCCATTAGAAACAGGTGACTAATAATAAGGAATAAGTTAGAACGAAGTTAATTGAATTCGACGAATCTGAAGGCTGTATTTAATAATTGATCTGCACCTTTCAAATTGGTAGGGCTATATTTGAAATCAATTTTAAACTCTACAACCTCCGGTTCCCGAAAGCTTACCTATCCAATTTCAGTAAGGCAGTGTATAGAGTGCCACCAGTGGCACTCCATACACCGAGTGCCACAAGAACACTCGCGGCACTCTATACACTTCATTTCAGTAAACACACAGGAGGTCTTTATAGTATATAAATGCATGGTAATAATAGTATATGATAATAATAGTAATAAAACGAGAATGTATGTAAACTTAATAAAAAATTTGCACGCTTGCTTGCAGGCAGAATACAATGACACTTAGGTTATAAGATCTCACCTGTACCAAAACAATGTATTTCTGGCAAATAAACATTTGATTTGATTTGATCTATTCAGTTACTCAAAACAGAATATTACCTATCAAAAAAACTTCAATTGACTGATTTTTTGTGCTCTATGCAATACTATTCATATAATCATAATTATACAGATTTCTCGTCTAATCCACGCCACAATACCCGGTTCGGTGCCTTCCGCATCCATTCCATCTCGGCAACCTTCAAAATGTCGTTCAACTCTTGAAATAAAATATGCAACATCTACGCCTACCTATTGAATAATTAAATTGAACTTTGGTCTCTCTTTCAAATATATTTAATCTATACCTAACTTTAAACTATAAAAAAATCCTAGGAACAAGGAAATAAGTCTATCGAAATTAACATTTAAAAATCACGTAAAAGTCACTTACACGACACTTTAATTTAAATCTAAAACTGTAAAAGACAAGGTTCAAAATTGTATGGTCAATGTTAATAAAAAGCTTACCCACGTTTTTCAACCGATTCGGGTGAAGTTGTCCAATAAAAATGCTTTTAAATGCTCTTTATAGCCTCCAATCGTGACTTGGTTCTCGATATAAACTGTTGCTTCAAAGATCTTTTATGTACATATAGACTAAAATGAATTTTAAAAGAAAATATGGATTGCAATTTTTAAAAAACATCAGCATTATCTGGATGTATTTTTGAAACAACTTCAGAGTTATTAAAATAAATTTGCCACAGTTGAGAACATTGGATTAATAAACAGTAAAACATCTAAGTACAAAAGCTGTCAGCACTTGCACAGTTGCACTAGGTCAACAAAACTTTCGTAAAAAGTGGAAAATAAGAAAGTTCGTCAACAAACTTGTATTTTCCAAGAAAAGCAGACAGGACCTGTTTCACGAGTACTTTTATTAAATATTGGGTTTCTACTTTACACGCAACGGAAAAGCAAAAGAGATAACAGTTTTCCCGCTCTTTGGAAAGCAAGCGTAATATTAATAATTATCAAAGTAGCACTGTTTAAACCTTTAAAAAAAATATTGATTGGTACATTGATACACAAACTGACCTACCTATAATTAAAACGCAGTCATATGCCAGTGACCTTCAATGAGCTTGCGTGTTCTGTACTGAGCTCACGCAACGCGTCGTACGTCCAGCGAGTAATAGGACATGTGCATCAAGGAGTGCTATGCCAAATTAGACGCATTATTAATTTATTATACATAAAACAAAAAGTATTTTAATAAAACACGTATACTAAAAGATCAATAATTAAATTATCTTTAAAATGAGATGATAGATTTTGCGTGATTCTCCGTTTTTTATCCGCCTTAGACATAACTTTACAAATTAATTTCACTATGTGATATAAAATTAATGTAAAATATTCATTTATTTAGTTATAAAAAAATGCTCTAATTTAACAAATATTTTTTCCAAATCTTTAACACTACTCGTTTAGACGTGATCTTCAGTATAAAATCATTAAAAGTTGGTTATCGTCGCCTTAATGAAAAGCTTAGGGCTTAGTCAGATAGACTGCGCAGGCCGTCAACAGTAGTGTCGAGAGATAAAAGAAACTACCAGGTTAAGTTAATACGTATAATTCTATAGGTATATAGGAGTACACGGCTGGTTCGTAGGTAAGTCACTGCCCTGTCTTAGCACTCACACACTGTAGGAGAGGTACCGTCCTTGGCAGCAGGTGGCAGACGTGGTGGGCTGTCAGTTCAGCAGATGTGTAATAAAAACAACAGCCTGTAACACCACACTTGTTTACAGGGTGTAGTTGCAGTAGGATACTGCTAAAATCATAAAGTTTCTGTCAGTTTAAAATTAAGTAACAAATCATTATTATCATAATAAAGTAAGTAGTAAGGAAATAACTCATAAACCTTTTTATTCACCATAATTATTATAATGATCTTAGTTTATCTTTATGACAAGATCTAGACATGTTTAAAGACTAAGACTGGCTAAATAATACATCTAATCTTTAAAGACAGACATAAAAGACATGTTTGCAAAATATACACGTGTTGCACTTGTCGACATTAACCTAATTATTATCATAAATGCGAAAGTCTGTCTGGCGCATTCATTGACAGGCGTCCAACCACGGATTTTATTTGATCGGTCCACCTCATCGGTCAACTCCCGCGTGACCTATTACCTTCCACTCTGCCCTACACCACTTGACGCTCCATGGAGTCACTATTCCACCTAGAGACATGACCAAGAAGGTTACACATCATAATATGCGACTACGTAAAACTCGCTCGTATTAATTTAAACCACAAGAAACGCAGCATGCAAAAGTTAGTTTACTACGATAAAATAATTGCTGTACTTATAACTTGAATTTTGCAACCAGTAAACTGGTATAATTTTGAAGAAAATCAAGTAAACGCGTAGAACATTAACATGAAATGTGAGCCGAGTCGTATCAAGGTCACATTAGTGCTGCCTCTCACGGTCCAACATAAATCATCGCACACCAACAATGGAGATCATTAGAAACGGCGTAGGAATGCATAATATTATCAGCCGTTGAATCTCTGATCGTATCGTGAGATGCAAGAGTAAAGAAACATAAAAAAATATTAACTATCTCGACAGACTTTGTCCTGACAAAATCCCATAGAAAAAGGGACAGTTTTCCTGAATTTTACTATTTTTCCGGCAACTTTTCAAATTTTGTCTTTCCTTAAAAACCTGATTCCGACTTCCGACAATAAATTTATTTAAAAAGCTACCTATGTAATTTTATGTAATAATTGGTTGACAGGGTCAAAAATAAACAGAATAAGTGTGTTAAGAAAGACGGTTTCATATTATTATAATTATTTAATTGACAATGTTTATCATTAAAACTCATGACGTTTAATAATCCATTATAGATTACAATTAACAATTACCTACAACAATTTTATCATCTTTTTTATAATCTCCAATTAGTTTTACATGACGAACAATTCATTAAGCACTGATTACGTGGCATAAAACAATTCAAGAATCAATAAACAATTGTTCTCGCTGTATCTCTAACAATACAATTGCTCATAGTATAAAAATTAATCCACTATTGCAGACTTAACAATAGCCTCTTCATAGATGGGTCAATGTTACATCACGCCTTTTTCCCCAAAGGGATAGGCAGAGATATTTCTATAGTACACCCTGCACATTTCGCCAGTTATGTTTAAGTCCCATGTAATAGGGGGCGAGCCTATTGCCATCAATCGGGCACAAATCCAGATTTCGAGCTGCTACTGAAAAATTCCAGATGGAAAAAACCAAATACATCTTTGCCCGACCCGGGAGTTGAACCCAGGACCGCATGCTTAGCAGCAGCGTTACCACTACACCAACGAGGCATTTAATTCTTTGTATTCTTCTTTCAAGTCCTTTGCCAAACTGTTTCCGAACCACCAAAAATTTCACACTCTCTTCTACGTACATCTTTGATCATTCCCATAGCCAGACATGTCATTTGCCAACGATAACATACTTGGCGCACATTTCTGTTTTCACAACGTTCGGTCAATGCCCTTTGGCTTTGCCTGTTAATGAATAATTAGTTCTAGTACTCTTATCTTTGTTAAAGATAATAGTACAGCCAGACCACTTATTAACAACATAAACTATTTTCGTAATTGTGCATTATCTAACCAACATGTATAAGCTGCGCTTGTCACGGTCCTCCTCTCTCCTACTATGCTGTGCCGACAGGGTCCATAATTGTCTCTTTAATTTTAAGCCTACCAATTGTTTTATCATCATTATGGAATGTAATTGAGAATTGAGGTCGATCCATGCATGATATATCGAGACCCTCTGAAAACACGTTAATTCGTTGGTTCCGGCTGTCATTTGTAGATCTTTGACAGTCGTTACGGGTAGTCAGAAGCCCGAAAGTCTGAGAACCAGTCTTACCAAGGGGTATCGTGTTACCCAGTAACTGGGTTGTGGAGGTCGGATAGTCAGTTGCTCCATGTGAAATACTACTATTCAGCTGTATCCAGCTAGAGTTGAAGCCGACCCCAAGTTGGGGAGAGAGATGATGATCTGACCAACATTTTCTTACATAATTTTATGTTTATAGGCAAGTGGACATTGGTCTTAATACAAGGTGGATTGTGTAACTTGCCGTTAGTCATCATTACGGATGATTCATACGTATTTATGGCTGCTAGATTACTTATATGGGTTAATTAATGAGGAAATGGGTAAATAAATAATGTATTTTAAGGCAATTGACGATTTTGCACGCTGTATTTGTATTGGATGGTTCTATCTAAAGTTTATTATGAACCTCTTAAATGGATCATTTTAATTTCTAATTATGTCATGCTTAGCAACTAGTCTTCTCTTCGCCTTCTTGCCTCCTTAATGGATTCTTCTTCTTAGTGAACCATCTGTGTGAGTGTGCTAAGTAAAAGTTTCTAATGTTTTGGCCTGGCAACCCTACTCACATATTGAGTTGTCACATGAGCACGTACTCAA
Organism: Conistra vaccinii; assembly: GCA_948150665.1. Lineage (NCBI taxonomy): Eukaryota > Metazoa > Arthropoda > Insecta > Lepidoptera > Noctuidae > Conistra > Conistra vaccinii. The sequence continues at coordinate 21,064,447 of OX411329.1, forward strand.
TGCTAATCTTTTCTATTAGTACTTTTAAGCCGTAAAGCTAGAAAGTTGTAAGTGAAAATATCATTAGCAACTTTGTTTTCTAACCTGTCAAACGCCTAAGTTTTTCTTTTCGATACAAAACTGACGGGTTGAGTTTTCTATAAGGTGTCGAAGCTTCTAGTGGTCTATTTTTTCTGGTGTTGGTAACTGGAAACTTTTACTTTTAAGAAACTGTAACCAGAGCAAGAAATATTAGAACAAGTTGATAATATTTATTTATTTATCACACCCACTATCCTCACAGGATAACCCCAATACAATAGTGGTTTGCAAACACACCCCAAATAAATTGAACAATCAACTTACGGCTAAAACTTAAAAATCAAAAAACAAAATACTAAGCAACACTAAACTCTATTAAAAACCCAACCTGAAGTCAGGCTTCAGAATTATATGTACCTAAATACTTGGACTGTATTGACTATTGATAAATTATATTATTTTTTTAATAACTGTTGAGAGTAGAATCTATACATACAAATAAATAAATTGAAGTGTCTGTTTGTAATGTCTAAATAACAGCTTTTTACTAAATGCATACGAAAGTACTATACAGGGTACTAATAACAAAAAACAATTTAAAAAATTCTGTCTTGCTGTTTGTTCCGGCTAAACTCCGAAACGGCTGGACCGATTTCGACGAGATTTCACTGGCAGATACCATTATGTTATAAGGAGTAACTTAGACTACTTTATTTTAGAAAAGTGATCTGAGTCCACGCGTAGCAGTATGGCAGTAGCTATAGTCTTTAAGGTGAAACAATTTGATATTTTTTCCATACAAACTTCGGAGGGGTTTTACTCCACTATTTGACATCGTACATTCAAAGTTAAACATGATATCGTTAGGTCTCATTATTAAAATTGTCTGTACGGAAGCAGAATAGTAAAATAAAAAGCCATTAAAAAGTTATGAGCCAACAAAGATTCGTTTTTCTTGCTAATTTTATCGCAATTTTGGGCGTAAATAAGTAATACAAGAAGTGTGAAATCTCGAAAACAAAATCCGTACCGACACAGAAAAATTTACGAAGATTTCAATAAATTTTATTTGTAATTGATTTATGCAGTGGTTATTTCAGAAAAACCTTTTTTCCAAAGGCCTTTTCGTAATTTTTGACGCGCTCGTTTTACTAAAATTGGTCGGTACGGTGTTTCTGTGCGTGCGAACTATACGTTGTCCATGTAGATCAGCTTCTAACTGCTTATCACTGATACTATCTCTGTCGGACATGATGCCAGGTGAGACAGTGTGGTTTTTGGCCATGCCCACCATTGAGTTCGAGCCCGCGACTAGTTGCACCTCAAAAGTGATTCCTTAAACCTTCCTCTAAGATTTTTGGGTGTATTTCTGGTTTTTTTTTTTGCGGAAACTTTACTGTTGAAAGACGTAGATACCTACTAAACTAATGTCCGTTTTCACTAACACAACGCGACACCTAAATGAATTGCCTAATAAAAGCGCAGTGTTGGATATTCAACTCTCGGCGCTGAGTCATGCGTTGAAAATCCAACACTGCGCTATTAGGTAATTCATTTAGGTAAGAAGTAATGAAACGCAGCGTAATACGCGAGAGTAGGTACCTATGCAAAAATAAACCTTATGTTCCCGAAACAATAAAATCAACAAAACAAATCAAAAGATTATGCTAAAACTACTATAAAAATATAACAACATTATTCTTTAAAAACGACTTCTAAACTTAAACTAATCATCAACATACAGCAGTAAGTAGATTAAAATTCCTTTAAAATAGTTTAATAGCTCTTGCTTCTAATATAGCTTGGTTCTGTGGGAACATGCAACCGCGGCCCGCGGCTTGCAAGCAATTATGGTACGAGGAAAGGGCCTTTCACATTAAAAAAAATACGTTAACGACCATAGACACGTGTAATTTAGGCGAGGTTAGGAAATAAAAGAGATGAATTAGATTTTAATAAAATTAACGTGTCAATCATTGTGGAAAACTGTAATGAAAGACTATGATTTAATTTTGTCTGTAATGTAAAGTAATCTGACAGCTGAAACTTGAAAAATAGCCCTGCACACACAACTATCATGCATAGGTATCACTATTAGCTGTGGCGTTTAAGCATTGCAATAGCGGTCATTCACCTAATTTTTCCAGCATTTTTTATTTCTAAAACTGAAACAAAATCCGTCCTGAATCTCTCGTGATCTTCAACATGTTCCGATACCGAAAAGCTTACATAGTTTATTGTTTGGGTTTCTACGGAGAGATATTAGGGAAAAAGTAATATTTAAACGCAAATTTTAAAAAATACTTTTTGTATCCAAAAATAATCCGAATTCCAATCAAAATTACTGATAGCACAGCTCAATACTCAACTCAAAATATAACTAAATAAGCAACAATATTATATTCTATATAATATTCTAGTTGTTTTTGTGTAGGCTATGGGGTCACAGTTCTAACCTAACTTAACCTTAACCTTTTTGCGAGTAAAAATATTTAACCTAATCAAACTATTTCGGTTCCGGGTACTTGAGTTCTGAGATGCTTATTAGGATATATGTTACACGGATAGTTATTTTGCTATTAGTGTGAGTATTATGTATATTATTATATTGAGTGTGAGTATTATATATGTGTACCTACGCTCTGGTTAATTTGCTGTGCAGTCAGTATTAATGATATGATTGACGTATTTTAGTACCTGATGTATTGATCATGTATATTTTAAAATTATCTGCCTGTACTAGTCTTGTTAAACAATAGTTTATTTGTAGTGAAATAATTTAGTTGATATAAAAAAGTATAAATGATGGAAATAAATTGATACTTAAGTGATTATTTATTTGATGTGCAATTAATAATATCCCTTAGGGAAAAGGCAATGATCGCTTAGTCGTGCTAAAACACGACAACTATAGACTCTTATTCTTATCTTACCTAGGTTATTGAAAGTCTAAGAAATCGATTAGTAGAAACTTCTTATAGATTAAAAATAAACACAATCGTGTTTGACACGTCTACCCGGATGTCTAGAGTGAGAATCAAATTATTACACCGGTCACTAAAAATTAAACCGTCTAGTCGAAAAGTCACACGAATTGCTGTATGCAACTATTCAAAATTACAGTGTTTAAGCTGCCATAAAACTAAATTTATTTTAGTCAGGGATCGATTTTAATCGATGTTTAGATTTTAATCGATGCTTAATTCTCTGCTCCTACTTTCACTTCGATTGGCAGCAGAGCATTAATCTTCACCATCGACAATACGACTCGATAATGATATGTTTGGGGTTATTTATATATCCTCTGTTGATATTAAAGTCGCTTTGAAAACTTTATCAAATCTTTGAAAAATCTTATAAGTTGTAATTGACCTTGTCCGAGTACCTACTTATCTAATACACTGGGCTCGAAACGCGGGTCATGGGGCCCGAGTGCGCGTCTCCTTTTTAAAGAAACTCGCCGACTGGTCGACACTTCACGAGACTAGAGGGTTGGCTCGTGCTTTGGCCAAAGAATTAGCATTGCCATTCAACGTGGCGATACTGCCAGTCTTCTGGGCACGTTTCCGGATGAGAGCGATGCGGATGAGTACTTCGACGCCTAAGTGCGGATTTGACCTATGAAATTGATCGCGCTCACCACATCTAAACGCGTTCAAGAGCAGTGTACAATATTCCATAACAATTTTGACACTGACAGATCTTGAACGCGTTTTAGAAATGCTGATCGCGTTCAGTTTCATTGGTGAAATCAGCCCTTAGTGTCCTTTTGTTTTTGTATTTATTTATATAGTTAATTAGTCAGTTACATAGTGTAAATAGTACGAGTACCCAAGTTGTGTTAAATATTCAAAAAAAAAATATTTTTGATTTTTAATAATAATCGGTTATTTTCTATTACCATCAATAAGAACAACTTTTACAACGCGATCAAACCCGAAAACGAAAAGAAAACTTAGAAATTAATATACATACCTAGACAAAATGCACGTTTTAGTTACGTCTTATACAGCCATGACGTACCTATGCATAGGTACCTTTTGCCGCTTTTCCGTAGTCAACTAAAACATGAATGTAAATTGGCAACACTGAAACCGCAACTAAATCTAAAATACGTAATTAGGAAAACCGTGACACTTTCCTTTGCAGTTTAACTAACTTACTTTCCTCAATTATTAATCATTTAAATTACATCTGAAATATATAATTATAAGCAATGATATATAAGTTACTTATAGGTAATATCAATGATTATAAGTAGGTATTTATGTCACTTCTAATTTACACATACCAAATTAAGAGGTGTAGGTACATGAACAAATCTGATTATTTGAAAATCGTTTTTGAAATCATTAAGTCTTTAACCTTTGAGTTGCACTATTTGCTGTTATGTAAAATTGGTACATAACTACATTATTTAGTGAGTTTTGTAACAGCAAGTTCATAGGTGACGAATCGAAGCCACCAGGAAAGAAAGTCATACATAACTATGTTGCAACAATTCAAATAATCTTCGACAGTTGTTGCGGGTCGCCAGTCGCCCGACCCGGGAATCGAACCCAGGACCTCATGCTTAACAGTAGCGCTTGCGACCACCAGACCAACGCGGCAGTCTTCTATTTCAATATTCCAAATTTTATTTGTCCCAAAAAATTCAAGTAAGTAGTTAAAAACAATACCTATTAGGTACGTACAAATCGTATTGTTTCAATAAAACCATCCAATCATGACATAACACAGGTGAGATCATCAGCACTTTAATACTGACTATTTAAGGCATTGTTTCGTTTGACCGGTACTCACTTATTCAGTCTCTCAAGGTGACACGAAGGAGAGAAATGTCTGGCATATGTAAACTGGCTTTAGTAGGACACTATTGGATATCGGTGCGTGTTGAGAAACGAATACTTAATCGCTGTGTACATAATGTTGGTGAATCATGTGGGTTTCTCTCCTGGCATGTATAATTTAGGTCCTCATTTAGTTCGAGAGGACCCCAGAACAAATTTTTCTTCAACAGTTGTTCTGGGGATTATTACCTCATACCATATTGATTTGTCTTGACTTAACTTGTGCTATGTTCAAATTACAAGCACATAGACGTTTTCGCTATTAAGTTTCTCAGGTTAGGCGCTTTACTTTGTGTAAATAATTTCATCACCACTGCTCTCAAAACGGTGAAGTAAAACATCGTGAGGAAACCGGTATGTCCTAGAACCAAAAATTCGAAGACATGTGGTATTCTATCTACCAACCCGCACTGGGCCCGCGTGGTGGATTACAGCCCACTCTCTCTCACGTGAGGAGACCTGTATCCCAGCAGTGGGAACATTCGCTAAAGTCAGCAACAAATTCGATCCATCAAATCTATTTTTTTTATTAGGTTTGCAATGGCGGTGATATAGGTACCTATACGGCGGCGGCGCGGCACCGAATGCCTACAATGGACCTTTGTTTGAACATTAAAGCACACATTCCAATGACATATTTACTATCCGTTAAAGGTCATCCCAGTAACCACAAACCTCCCTACACGTCGCAAACCCACCATTGCTGATAAAAACATAAGTACTTACTTAGGTCATAACATAAGTCATTTATTCATTTGTTTCAATAAAAGACTGAATATTTGTTTGAATAAATATACAGCATGTATCAGAATGCTCATATTTAAGGGTGTAGCACAGATAGACCATCAAACTGAACAACTTTTTCCATGGGACTGTGGCGGCATCTACATGGACACATGCGAACTACGCATTAAAAACCAGCCGGCCCATTATCGTACTTAGCAATCGTTCACATTCAAGTCACCATCTGTCAAACTTGTCATTTTTGACAGATTGCGATTGAGATTAGAATGCGAACGTTCTTAAAAATTACCGGAATTGCCCCTCTGACGTCACACAAATCCTACACCGCGCAATTATTAATAAAATCAATATCAAATAAAAATCAATCGTCACGACACCCTGTCCCATACAAAACTTCATTATCAACTCGAACCAAATGTATGGAACGACTGATTATATTTTCGCGATTACAATTTTGGTCCCATTGAGAAAGTTAATTATATGACACACGCTGTATAAACGCAAGTTCAGCGTTTAAATACTCATAGCAAAGAGCATAATTACAAACACTTACTTACAAAATCTTCTCACCATTTCCTTCTCAAATTAAGGGCAACTAATATTAGAAAACACAAGAATATTCATCAACGCCAAACAGCTTCCGTATAGAGCTCAAAGACCGCCGCTTATGACCAATAAGCACCAACCGCTTATGAGCTATGCACCAAAACGGTTCAAACTATACTTAGTTCACGTCCATATTTTGCTTTAGATAACCGGCTATTTATAGCCCATTGTGGACCAATAATTAGTTGCAGTGTATTGTGTCTTTTGGTCAGCTCTCAAAAGGTACAGACTTTATAATCTATATTTTGCGTAGAGCAAATTATCCGACAGACTTTACAAAAAATACTTAAAGTGATGAAAATGGCCCAAAGATGGCCGACCTTCTTAACCTTGAATTTTAATGTGAATTCTGATTATAATCTTGATTTAATTTAATTTAATTTTAATCTAATTTAATTTTAATCTAATTTAATTTTAATCTAATTTAATTTTAATCTAATTTAATTTTAATCTAATTTAATTTTAATCTAATTTAATTTTAATCTAATTTAATTTTAATCTAATTTAATTTTAATCTAATTTAATTTTAATCTAATTTAATTTTAATCTAATTTAATTTTAATCTAATTTAATTTTAATCTAATTTAATTTTAATCTTAATTTAATTTGTAAATGTTATGTTATTATGTTATGCCTATACCAATTGTTATTATGAGTCTAAATGTTACTTGAATTAAATGATTTGAATTGAATTGAATGAACCCAAACCAAACAGTCGAAATGATGGAACAATAATAGATGAACCATAATATGGTAGAGCCATATGGGTACTTACAAGGTAGAACCATTCGTTAGCATATATAACAGTCGCCTGATCGGTGGATGACATTGCAGCAGAACTGAAGCAGTGATAGCCCAGTGGTGTGACCGTCGCTCGGACTGCCAAGTCATAGCACTCGAATTCGAACCCAATGCACGCACCACTGACTTTTCGGATTCTTGTGCGTATTGAATTATCACTTGCTTCAAAAACGGTAAAGGAAAACTTTGGGAGGAAACCGGTATGCCTGAAAGATATTTCTCGACGGCATGAGAAGCCAAGTCAGAGGCCCATGGGCGGTTTTGAAACGCTGACACCAGGTCCAGGTCCAGGTAGTCACTAACCACACGAAAAGAAGAAGAAGGTGGATGAAAGAAAGAAAATAAAGAAAGAATAATGTTTATTTGGACACAATTTGTGAAACGGATGCGGATGACGCTGAAAACCTTCTAGAAAAGACCTGACAGGACAGAACAGTAGTCTGTTGATAATAGCTTTGCCTACCACTTTCGACTCCACCCACTTTCATAGAACTCATACGCCATGCCGCCATACATATTGTCAGTGCAGCCTCCGGGAGAGTTGCCGGCATTACGTTTGCGCTAAAGTTAACCATCGCGGACGGTCAACGGCATTAGGTTTAAAACCGTTTTATAAAACACTGCAAAACGAAGTAAAATTGTGTTTTCAGCGCATAAATATTTAGTGAAAAAATTATTCAAAAAACAAAAAACCCGACTGCAAAAACACATAACTGAAAAGAGAAAAACAAGCATTATAATCTATAGAATTTTGGTATCGCAGGTGGGAACAAACAAAAGTTAGGTACACCATATTTCCGGTTATTATTGTTATATTATTATTGTCCCCGCCTGCGATACCAAAATTCTATAGATTATAATGCTTGTTTTTCTCTTTTCAGTTATGTGTTTTTGCAGTCGGGTTTTTTGTTTTTTGAATAATTTTCTTTATTTCAAGTTTTTTAGTTTTATTTAATTTGGAATTGACTCATTACCAGCTTTTATTTGATACCAATATTGTTGAAATTTATTTAAAAAAACCTTCCCCTCCCTTTTTTTTGTACTTGCAGATGCAATACATAAATATTATATAGCCTATGTCACTTCTACGATTAAGACGAATCTAACGACACCTCCTATGTTAAAATCCATCAAGCCGTTTAGGCTACAGAGCGTGCCAAAGAAATAGACATACATACATACATACATACTCTCGAAAAACATTACCCTCCTTCTGGGGCAGTCGGGTAAAAAGTGAACAAAAAAGATGCCTATACTATAAAATCTTGTTAAAATATACATCAGAATTTATTTTCACGGTTTATAATGCTGTATTCGCTAAGAAAAAAGGTTCCCTTCGCGAGGGCTCCCGGCATCTCATATGTGACGGTGAATCCTCAAGTCAAACGTAAAATTGAATAAGTAGGTGTCTGTTTGAGACATTCACCTACTTACGGTACCATAAACAAACTTATTAATATTTCTACCGCATCTGAAACCCTGAAATACTGTCACGCTGAAAACATCTGCATTAATACAACTAGGCCAGCTGTATTGTCATATACACACAAATAACAATGATATAGTATGTATAGTTATGTTTGCGAAGGTGCTACGTGCGATTTTCACCTCGACGTGGACCGGTTACCGGCCATTCTGGCCTGGATTCCTAGTGATACTCTTTTTGATGCGTTTCAAATCATAGGTAGCACATTTCTGAACGTATTGTCAATCTGTGCCTTCTTATTTTCTTGAACTATGACGGTAATTAAGAAGATAGTACTTATAATAGCACTTAATATGTCAAATGAGAATTTTGTATTGCATTTCTTTCGTTTCTCGTTCTGTTCTGTGCGACTATGGTGACCGACTTTACCCTTTATATAAATTCGGATCCAATTTTGCTTAGTTAATAAATCAGTAAAAACTTCGAATCTCGATAATTTTTTGAACGGAAGTTGTAAATCACAATTTGAGGCTAACAATAACAGAAATATCCTTTTCAAAACAAAACGTTCATTAATTTGATTAAATACACCAATTTTTTTATAAGTATCTTAACAGCATAATAAGTAATAAAATATTATTAACGTCAGCTGTAATAACTAGGCAAATAATTTATTGTAAAACCATACGCCACTGTTCAAATATACTTAAGAAATATCGGGCTAAGGGAACTAAATATTATCTTGTCTACACTACCTACCTAAAGTACTGCAAAATATTCGCACTATGTATACTTTATTTTAAGATAAAAGATAAACTAGATTGCAAAGATAAAATGTTTAAAAAATAATCACGTGCTTTGGCATACTTTTATAATGTCTCTCGTGAAGATATTTTAATCTTATAAAAAAATATTTGCTATTAAAACAGTGGTTAAGTAAAAGTGAGCCACATTTTTAGTAATGAGAGAGCGAGATACCTATCCATCATTCCATCATCCATGATAAATTTTCCACAGAGTGAAAGCTTCATAACTGAAAAAGGACATTGATACCTTTCAGTCCAGTTAATTCAAAAAAGAAAAAAAAACTGACCAGTCTGGGACCGCCGATTGCAGTGAAAACTAAGTAACGCCGTCTAACGAAAATGTCAGGAATTTATGTGTCTTGCTGTCAGTACAAGAACGAAAGCTGTAGCTCCATTAAAAAAAATCCAAAAAAATAAAACAGAGTGTCAACAAAAAAGTGCTCAACGCGCCTTCGGTGACGATGATGTGAGTTCCATGATTTTTGTTCACCCAAAAAGTGCTCAAAGCCGCCTAAAGAAGTTTTCACTATATTCCATTTGTAAACTTGAATGAAATCATGCGGCCTGTTTCATTCAAGTGACCAAATGGAAACCAATTCCCAATCATGTTTAGCGCCACGCAAAAAAAGCCCATATCATCTACATGCGACACTCTTATTTTCTTTTGCAAACAATCCTTACCGTGACCTAATGCCGGTTCCACCTCAAACAATACATTATACAATATAAAATATTAACTTGCCAATAAAACAAACAGTAGTAAAGTGGAGTGGTAACAAAAACAAACACTAATGTAACACTTTCAGGCTGTGTTGAAGGACGCAGTTAGTAACCTCGCCAGACAGCAGTTATACTGCTTAAGAATGTTCCAGAAGTACTACTTTTAACAAGTCGTTCATTAAAACTCAAACTCAAAGCATTTATTTCAATTAAACCATATACAGGCACTTTTGAATTGACAAGGAGTCAGTCAGAAATATGCAGCTAGTTGCCCATTCCAAAACGTAGTAGGTACCGTTGGAGAAGAACGGGCAAGAAACTCCACGGACACTCTTTTAAATAAAAAAATGTTACATAAAATTGGTTACATCATTCATGTTGAAATTATACATGTGAGAACAATGTAAAAAGACGTGCACGTTAATTAAAAGCGTCCGTAATAAAACGATAAAAACAAAAACAATTCAAAGATTAAAAATAATTAAAATAAATTAAAATATATAATAAGAGATGACCAGTCCCAACTGACGGCGCCCGTTCACGAACATGACGCATGTATTACTCGTAGCACCATTTAGCTCAACCATTTTGAAGGAAGCTAAATGATCCAACACACATTATCATAAACCATCACTATCGATAAACCATCATCATCCTTCCGGCCTTTTTTTATTTTATCCACACCGAGGAAGCTCTTGGCCTGCATCTCATCTGATGAGAATTGACGATCAGGCCGTGGAAGCGAGCTTCACCCGGAATTCTCAAACACAGAAGATCTGGCTACCTTACCTCTAACTGCCGAAACACAACAATGCTGTTAACATTGTTGTTATGGCGACAGACAACTGCCCTTATCTCAATTTATTTATCGCAGCCTGGCTTCTTCTTTTCAAATCTCTATTAGCCGTCATCTCAATAATCACCTCCTTTTTACTTATAGCTTTTTTCACATAATCCATCCATTGTTTCTTTGGTCTTGTTCTACTCATATATCCATCCACATTAATTCTCAAAACTTTCCTAACGACATGTTCCTCATTGGTCAAGTGATCAAGTCGATACAAATCAGGTCTATGTTGGAAAAAGTTGAAATGAAAACGAAGATGTAGTCTCAACAGTTGGTTTTGCATTTTAGAATTAAGATAAAAACAAATGACAATCATTTTGTACTGGTTCATTAAAATATACTCTATCAAAGACCTTTTTCCGTACGGTTTCCTTTGAACAGCCCACCATTTCTTACACACAAGCCTTTGCGCTATCATTTGTTTTATTTTTCGACCAAGATCTAGGTGCGTCAGTAAACCTCATTTCATGTAGAACTTTTGCATTAACTTTTTGTAGTGCAGTTACGCCCATTTACATATATAATGAAGTATTGTTCAGTGATGAGCCTAGATTTTTACGATTGATACGTAGATGGTGGCAGAATATAAGTTTATTAGCTGCCGTATATTATCACAAGACTTATAAGAAAATAATATGTGAGAGAACGTTCGTTTTCCATTAGTTTAACAGTATATGTTAGTTTTCGATCAGATCAGCATGCGATGTCCCGTTACTAGTTGGAATGTAAACTTGTGGTGCATCTAAACAGCCTCCATCAGTAACGATAGCTACTTATTTATGTTAGTCTGGCGCTTCTAATCTTCATCATTATAATCAGCCTATTAATGTTCCCACTGCTGGGACACAAGCCTCCTCTGTCTGTGAGAGGGAGTGGGCTGTAATCTACCACGCGGGCCCAGTGAGGGATGGTAGACGTAACATGTTTTAGAATTTTTGGTTCTAAGACATGCCGGTTTCCTCACGATGTTTTCCTTCACCGTTTTGAGAGCAGTGGTGATGAAATTACACTAAGTAAAGCGCCTGGTTGGGTTCGAACCCACGACCTTCAACTCGTAAGTCGGGGCCGTTACCACTGGGCCACCACTGCTCTAATCTAATTTTAATCTTGGTTGCTATTCTTTGCACTTTGACCCCAGCTATTCTTGTACAGAGGGCCAGGACTAACGACCGAACACAATAACCTATTGACAGTAAAAGACAGATCGTTATTGATGGTAGACAGTATAATTCTATCTGTCATTGTGTCACATTACATAGGATTCCGGGTCTCTGACAGATTATTGGGACGTTAAAACCATAGATAGATTGGTTTTCTATCTTCAGTATGCCAAAACTGGTGATAGATACGTTATTGACAGCTATTGGGTTCAGCGATACATAGCGATGATGGACAAGTCAAAATTGTATTGGATGTCTTATGCTACCGAAAAGCTTATATCAATCCGTCGTTGTACAAATACGAAACGCTTTGAACGGGACGCCCTACTTGTCTAGGGCCCTCAGATCACACGAGAGAAGTATATCCTGAAAACTGTACTTATAGATAAGTTATTTGGTAGGTGTAAGTGCTACTAAAAATCTGCTATGAATTCCGTGTATATGTCACTGAAAAGTCAACTCTAAATCAAACTTTTCTGAACTTGGAAAAAGGACCCATGAAGTAAATAGGGATACTGTTGACTAGGGAAAAAAAACTTTTAGGCCGTTCAGTCAGATAATAAAAAAATATTATACACAAAACATATTAAAGTTGAGGAGTGGGGGCTCGCTACGTCACATCACAAGTCAATATAAAATCTACCGGGGAGTGACATCATACCACATTTTAACTCAATGTATTGCCGTAATTCCTGGAGACCCTGGATTACGTAAAAAAAAAAATGTGTCCAATATTTTTGCACGACTCTTAATGCGAAGCATTAGAGTGCTCTACGATCGAAAAAATTTGTTTGCCCCATTTCTGTAACTGTTTTTATTGTTACACTCCTGCTAGTACACAGAACCTACTTTATTTATATACCATTGTATAGATGATTAAATAAAGATTAATACTGTACTTTTTAACAATTGATTTAATGCAGCAGAAATGGAAAAAGCATCAAAATAGTTGAAAAAAAAATCCTGTGAGTCAATTTATGAACCCTGAAAACATTGTAGCTTGCGATAAAATCAATTAATTGAGTAATTTTTTTTTTTATTCATTCGTTTCAGCCGTAGAAGGAACCTTATTGAAAATGGCTCTTTTATTCAAAGTAGTTTAATTATAATTAATAAAATACTAACTAAAATATAATATCTTTATCTAAATATTTCCAACCTTTGACTTGATGTCCGTAAGTTGCCTAGCAACCGCCAAGTAAATATCTTTGTCAGTCGTTGACATTACGACTTCATGAAAAGTGATATTTAATAATCTATCTGACGAACAAAAAAAAACATTTAGCCAACATTCCTATATATTATGTGGAACTACCAAATATTTTTATTGGAACCTCTTAATAGTAGCAGCATTGTTTTTTAACACGACCTGCTGTAGTCGCGAAAACGCCATCTTAATCTACAATCGTTTACAAAACCATATTAACATTATGTAAACATCACTCCATTTATCTTCACGCTCTGTTTACTGCCGTGGTAAGCACAGCCCGGCGTATCTACTCGTTACATCAGGGCCACGAGCACGTAATGTATCGGAATCAGGTTCGCACATAAATATTGATGGGTAGTTAGTTCTTACGTGCACTGCAATAATTTAGAAATCACTTTGTAGTTAGAGTAAAATAGCTATTGGTATTAGAACATGATATTTGAAGTATTAGATAAGTTCTGGCGAAATGTGGTGAGGAAAGTTTTGGCATGAATTTATATGGCTTAATGGGTAGGGGAAGTCCAAAGAAACGATGGATGGCTGGGAAGGGGTGACTACCGAGATGACGACTAATAGAGAAGTATGAGAGACTCCAAAAAAATTAAAATAGTCTTCCAAAAAAGACACAACAAAGTTAAAAATTACTTTATTTTCTGAAGTCGGTGTCTTTGGTTTTGATTTTCGTTTTTTGTCACAGAGTTCCGAAAATAAAGTTATTTTTGACTTTGATAGTGTCTTTTTTGGAAGTCATTTTTATTTTTTTGTATTTTTACCCCTTTTTAGTTGTGGTACCCACCCCACACAAATGCGAATACCACTACCTGCTATGTAAATACCAAACAAAAATAGAATAATCAAAATCAATTCATAATTGGCGGAGTATTCGCGTAACAAACGTACAAAAAAAAACATACAGACGAATTGACTCCTCCTTTTTGAAGTCTGTTAAAAAATACATAATTAATGATACGAGAATAATTATGGATGAGGTTTATTACACACCTCTGCCTAACCCTTCGTTAAAAAAAGGCTTAATGATATGTTACAGCAGATTTTCTATAAGAAGGTACCACGTCACACGGCACATGCCGTGTCTGCGAGGATGCAGCCGTAGTAATGCAAAGTTTTAAATCTCAAAGGCACGTTTGCTTTGTAAATAATCCTTATACGGTGTGCAAACGTGCGTCAGAGCATGTCATATACAGACAGATTGCATTACAACTGCAAAATGTAGCCAAGCACCTTTTTGGGTGGGAAATCATCAAATGACTTCTCCCGCTCCCGCTGGGCTGCTCCCGCTGGGCGGAGCGGAAGGGCGTGTCAGACTCTTACTGACTAAAACCCACCCGTGTTCCTTCCCTTGCCTTGCCAGGGGCCACGGTTTCCCCTTGGGACTACCCGCAACCCCGGCAGGAAGCACTTCAAATCATATGTTTCGAATACATGTAATATGCTTGCAATCAAGTCTGTATTCCCTAGAATAGTAGGCAGAGCATCACCACCGCTCTCAAAACAGTGAAGGAAAACATCGTGAGGAAGCCGGCATGTCCTAGAACCAAAAATTCGAACACATGTGACATCTACCAACCTGCACTTGGTCCGCGTGGTAGATTACAGCCCACTCCCTATTGAAGAGAGGAGGCCTGTGTCCCAGCAGTGGGCACATTATAGGCTGATTATGCTTGTGCTGCGGTAAGGCTGCCTGTCCACTGGAGCGGAGCGGAGAGGAGAGGAGCGGAGATTTGTCAATATTAACCAATAGAATCTAAGCGCAGGGGCGGAGTTTAGATTCTATTGGTTAATATTGGCACATCTCCGCTCCTCTCCTCTCCGCTCCGCTCCAGTGGACAGGCAGCCTTCGCTTGCGACCCGTTGTCACTATGGTAGTCAGCAATCATAAAGACTAACAATACTTTCCCAGACAATTGATCGATTTCAATGAAAAAGTGCCATCTTCTAGCCTTGTACAAACACCGATAAAATTCTATCAGCTGACAACACAACGAATCCATATTGATTTTATTGCATGATTGATACGGCCGTCAAACGCCAATGTGTTTTATTTGATCGTTTCTAGCATGAATGTGCATAATGTCACGCTATTTAGTTAATGTTTAAGGTGTAATAAACACGATTCATGGTCACTTGAATGAACTTGAAGACCAATGGCATTGAAAATATTTCTTTTTCTAGTCATTTTTAATAACATAGTATCACGTCTATTTTTTCTGAAGGGCTAAGCAGTACCACAGATAATATAATACTACGTACAGATACCCAATGCCATACAAAGAAATGCGACCTCCCTAAGTCGGGCTACTGTCTGGCTACAGCATAAATGTGGTACAGTGATGTAAAACGCCATCTATTGCAAAGAGCCCTAAACAAAAAAGTTTTATCTTTTTTGTTGAAAATACGAGATTTATGAGTTAAATCATAAATATCATATAGATAAATCAGCATTAAACAAGGAAGTTTTGATTTTTACTAATCTTACTTCAGTCAAAATCTTATGTTTATCGCTTTTTAGTGACTGTTAATTTCATAATTGTTACCTATGCTGCCATCTATGATTTTTTTTCAAGACTAATTATAACTTGTTCGAATTGGTACCCCATGGCAGTACCTATCTACATACACCTCTGCTGCACTGGGACACCTATATTTCACCTAACTGGGTATCTTACCTCTAACTGCCGAAACACATCAATTAACACCGTTGTTATGGCGACAGACTTAGATAAGATGGTGATAGCTAGCCAGGCGGACGGGACAAGCCCTACCACCAACCAAACCGAACAGAAAAATTTGATCTCACTGAGAATCGAACCTGGGACCTCTGGGTCTGAGACAGATGGTCCAACCACTAAACCACAGAGGCGGTAATATTGAAATCCGGAACTTCTTTAAAAACCAATCGGTATCATTGGACATGAATCGATTGAACCATAATAATTCTCAATTTAATCTTGTTCACCAATTACGCCATCAGCAACTACGTACATTACCTGGCGGTAATACTGAAATCCGGAACTTCTTTAAAATCCAATAGGTGTCATCGGACATGAATCGATTGAACCTTAATAATTCACAATTTAAATTCCATGTTCACCGATTTCGCCACTGATGGTGAAATCGGTGAACGGTGAATCGGTGGCGGAATCGATGTAGTTGCTGACAACTACATACATTACCTATATTAAATGGTACACATTACAATGTACATAGACAGTTTCCAATACTTCAGTCGCGTCAATGTATGAATATTTGATCAGCACTGTGTGGTGACATCCATACTCTGTTTGCGGAGAAAGCACATACTTGCCGCTGTTACGCATATTACCGACTCAAGTTGTAAGCGAAAGCGGGTAATGTAATAAGATTTATGAATGTTGTATTAGTAATGTTATAAGTTGAGATCGATTTTGTAGATCTCTGACAGTTGTTACAGGTCATCAGAAGACCGAAAGTCTGACCACCAGTCTTACCAAAAGGTATCGTGTTACCCAGTAACTGGGTTGTGGAGGTCAGACGCTCCACGTAAAATACTGGTATTCAGCTAACTTCGGTTCGGAAAAGGTTAGGCTCATGATGAATAACTTGGGATAGATTTTGTTCACGTCAAAGGAAATAACAGTATTTTACTAGTGCAATAGCATTTTTTTAATAAATACAGCCGTTCTATTCTGTAAAAGTCTCACGGCGAAAACTTAGAACAGTGAGCTTGCAGTGACTGTCATTCCACATGATGCTATAGAGATTGAAAGTATTGACAGCTCACTTCACCAACGCCGGTGAGAAACTCACTGAATAGATCACCTGTACACAGTTTACAAGCATTGCACGTTTGCTCATAGCGATGTTCCTGATTTCAGATCGTATGTCCGAATACATCACGTTTTCCTTCGCAGTTTATTTGATGTAGTAAAAAAACTAACAATGTCAGTTGCAGAATACCATTGCCGACTCGTAGTCACACCAGATTATCACACCAGTATGACAAACAGGATTTTTTTTCTCGTTTGTCACACCACCGATTTTTCCACAACATGTATACGATAAATTGCTAGTGCAGTACCTTTATATTCTAATGAAGTCTAATTTCTAATTGGCGTTTGCCGACTTTCGTTCTTTGCAATAGACTTCTGTTCTAATTAGATTTTTCTACTTTTAGTTATATTTATTATTCCTTTATTTCATAGATATACATATTATTTTACATTTTTAAATATTTTTATAAAAACGAAGTAAAACAAAAACATTTAAAAATATAAAAAATAGTGTCCCATCGGCATCAGGAACACGGTCCAGGATGCCGGTGGTCAGGGCTCTAGAGAGAGGAACCTCCTCACTATGCGTGCCGTGTCTAGGAGTACTGCTTTCTGAATCAAGCCCTTGACCCAGCCGCGCAATGAGAGCCTCCTGAGGTGTTGGTCGAGGCTCTCCGCTATTAGGCCATTAGCCGTAACGATTATCGGTACAATGATTGCAGAGTCCACGTCCCACATGTCGACAACCTCGTGTGCTAAGTCAAGATACTTGATTTTTTTATCATTCTCAGCTTTCACAAGATTCTCATCATGAGGGACAGCGATATCAACAATCATAGCACGGCACTCTTGTCGATCTATCACCACATTGTCAGGTTTATTGGCTACATTTATTATTATTTATTTATTAAAACATTATGCACAAGTTAAAAAAATACCGTACAAAGGCGGACTTAATGCCTGAGGCATTTTCTACCAGTCAACCTTCGGGTGATGCAGACACGACTTTTTCATTTTAAGGTACAAAGGGTTTTCATTTCTTAGCAAAAACAAAAAAAAAAACTAATACAAATTGTATTATATATTATGTTCAGCTGTAGATGTCCAGTAGTTCATATGATAATGCAAATGTTTTAATAAATAAATAATAATAAATAAATATAACTAAAAGTAGAAAAATCTAAATAGAACAGAAGTCTATTGCAAAGAACGAAAGTCGGCAAACGCCGATCAGCAGATAGACTTCATTAGAATATAAAGGTTCTGCACTAGCAATTATCGTATACATGGTGTGGAAAAATCAGTGGTGTGACCAACAAGAAAAAAAATCCTGTTTGTCATACTGGTGTGATAATCTGGTGTGACTACGAGTCGGCAATGCAGAATACTGATAAACCCGTAAATCACACCAATTTATTCATTTATAAATTGTCGAGATGGCATTATGAATATGTACATAATGATTATAAGTATTATGTTACTAATAATCATTATGTACATATTATTATGATGCAACCATGATAATTTACGTAATTTTTTTTTTTTACATTTGTTTTTATTTAGCGACAACACTATGGTTTGTCTTGTCTTGTATTAATAGATTGAGTAACTGGTAGCTGCAGCGTTTACGCACGTTCGCTTGATTTATTTAAACAAAGCAGTTTTTTATCGGCACCATGGAAAATTTAACAAAATGCAGGTAATGACGAAATTAAGGGAAATGTTTAAAAATATCCGGAAAACATAAGTCAATTATTTCAATTAAACCATATAAATGTACTTTAGAAAGTCAATAATTATGGCAAAAGCAATACACCAACAAAAACAATTAATTATTAAGCAAATCAATTATTTAAAGTTGATTGATCTCAAGAGAAAGTGATGCTCTTAAGTCATCTAAAATTATACATTGTTTTTTACATTTTTAATAACTTATTAGAATTTCAAAACACTATGTTATATCACGATGTCCACTTCCGCATTAACCCCGATTGGTTACAATGTATTATCTAAGGGGTGTTTACATAAACTCATAACCTAAAACACCGTTTAAAAATTACTTTATTAACCATGCTTATCTTATGTAAAGGGGTCATAACACTCATCAATCAGTCGGTTTAACCAGAGGTTAATGTTTTTAGAATAAAATATTAGATATACAGCCGCTAATAGGCAAAATTTTACGTAATTACTCAAATGCTGATGGATCCTTATAAGCTTAAAGGAATTTTTAGTTAATACTTAATTATTAATTTAGATACACTTTTTGGTCGCTAACATTAAAATTATTTTTTTGCAAACTCACATGCTCTCAAGATGGGAAAAAGCAGGCGCAAACAAATAATAGGTAATTACCTATTTTGTAACCTTTGTTAGCGGAAAAAGGGAAAAGCCCATTTTGTGTCATCAGAACATAGGTCGTCTACTAAAGGTATGACAATAAATAAATAAACGATTTGATTAAAGGTTTCTGGATACAATATGACCTATATTAACAATAACTTTGTTGAATTATCCGCGTTCTCTCAACTTGCACCACACCCCAAAACGTCCACTAGGGATTTATTCCACTTCTCGTATTCCAATTCGATAACTGAACGTGACTCGTTAAAGAATCGCTAATCGAGTCCGAACAGGTATCGATGATTCCCGATTAAACTCGAGTGTTTACGTAAGATTCTGATCAATTAGTTAGAGCACGCACCATGATTATTATGTAAAAACTAGATCGACTGTAGTAAATGTTTTTAAATTGCAACATTTATTTCCTCCTTTATTTGTTTAGTTAAATACTTATTTGTATTCAGGCTAAATCCGCTTTCTGAATGCGGGTCAGGCTGCGAAACTGTGGTATTCGTATCTATTCTGTTTTTTTACCAAGCCGTGAAGATAAATACTTACTTTGTTCGTTTTTAAGTTGGATTAACAGCTGATTGTAGGTCAGTTATATAACTAGCACGTTTGTAAAAAGTATCTTTCTATGAATCAACACCTCCATAAGATTACACATTTAAATAAAACTTTTTTACAGTCCGTTCAACCGATTCTGACTTCTATACCGTAGGCATAAAGGAGGGCATTAAAACCAAAAAAGTGGTTACAATAACCGCTTACAGTGTTACAGTGGCTACAATAATGCTACAGTAAACAGTTGTTTACTGCAGCTGCCATTTGTCATGCCACCAACGTAATAGAGTCAGAACGGACTGTGAAAAAGGTTTAGTTCAATGTCTAATCTTATTTCAAATGAAGTATAGGTAGGCACTTATATTGATCGAGTGACGCTACTAATGGCCCCAAACTCATAGCTAAGTTCTGGTTCTACTTAGATTGCCATCGACAAGCTTAGAAGAACCTATATTGCTTGTCATATCCCACTGCAAGGCATAGTCCGTTGCAAGTCCAGCAAAGGTGCGACCTTTACACAAACAGTTCCATGAATGTACTGTAACGGCACTTTTGGGTCTTAATCGTGAATGCACTATTACAGAAAAACGTGTAGGCAGATTGTTATCACTTAAATTAGCACTTTACTATGAACTAACGACATAACAACGTTATAATATTTGTATCTCAGTCTGTCTGCCACAAACATTGTGTTTAACACAACACAACGCAATGATTACTTCTTCTTCTTCATAAATGACATTTGTATGGGAAGCTTCCGTAACACCTGTGATCTTTCCCATGGTGTTCCCATAACTATACTTGATGTTATTTATGTTTCAAATCATGTGAACTGCAATAATAATTAGAATCGTGCTAACTGCAATACGGGTTTTGTAGATGGAAAAACCATTCTTGCTTACAATATCTCCCTTCTAGTATTAATAGCTAATAAGCTATAGCCAATTTTACTGAATAACTTTAACTCCAAGGATCTTTCATAAAGTAATGCATTCGAGAAATACTAAAGTCATCTTTTCTCTTTTTCCAGAATGCCAGTTACGTGATCAACAGACGATACTCGAAAGACAAGATGTCACCGGTGTGCCACAACTTCGTGCAGAACGCGTGGAAGAAGGACTTCTGCTCCAACTGCTTCAAGTCGCGCGAGGAACACGTCAAGCAGGAGCGGGCAACAGACGGCGGCAAGTACCTCGCCACACCCTTCCAAAACAGAAGCAACTACTTCAAGAAAACGCCGCCAAGCATACTAAAAATACACCCAAAGAAGAAAAACAAACGAAGCGTCACCTTTCCAGCTGAAGTATGCAGTGTTATAGGCTTTGGAGGCGACGATTGGTCCGATGGAGAGGAATTCGAAATGTCAGAGGAAACTGAAGAAGATGACCCATTCCCAGATACAGAGGAGGAGAGAGAACTTCACAAAATCACTAAGTCCAACACAGATTTCAACACAGTTAAAGCTAACTTGTTGGCCGATTCTGCAGCAAAATCTTACACGTCTCTGTTATTGGGAAAGGTGCAGACAGACTCAGATGGCAAAAAGAAGACACTGTTAGTATCTGTCACCCCTTTCGGCTCAGAAAATAAGCCTAACCCTAAGTCACACGTCCGAAAGCCCGCCGTAATACACGTATCAGAAGCATCCGTCGAAGAAACGTGTAATAGTTATAAAACTAATATAATTCTATCTTCGTATAAAGAAACAGAAACAATCATAAGTGCAGACAATACCAGTGGAACTATTTGCACAGAAAAGTCGTTGCTAGAAGAGATATCAGAGACGTTAGAACAAAATCGAATGTCTAACGGCAATGATAACCATATGTCTCGAAAAGATAGCAATAAACCAACAGTGGTTGATGAAAAAATGAAAGAAAGTATGCAAGATGAACCAGATAAGAAAGAAATGTGTGAAATCAAGAAAAACGGTATTGTAAGACAATTACCATTACAAAAAACTCATGAAAGACCAAAAGTAAACTTAGGTCGGTCAGAGTTTAAATTCTGTAAGATCAATATTGAGAGCAGCAGTGTTGATTCAGCTGTTAGCACTTTGAACTCCACTGCTAATACCTCGCTAGCCTCAGACGATGAGAGCTTTAGTGGGCGGACAGACTCGGACAATGACGACAGCGGACATTTTTCGGAAACCCATAAGTGCGAGGAAACCGTTAAGATTAAAGTATTCAGCGAAGGCGATAAAAACATTAAAATGTCTCCAATTGGGCAACTTAGAAAAGTGGACGGGCAAGCTAACACTGGCTATTCTACATTCCAAAGTCCGATCATTGACATGCCGCCAATAATACCTAAGCAGCCAGATAATATATTTTCTGCAGACGCCAGTCGCGAATTGGCGGGTGAGCCAGACGGTAGAGCCGACCCGGACGATGCCACCGAAGCACCAGCTTTGCCGAAAAGTCCTATCCCCACTCTAGACCCGCGGCCATCTTTCTTGCATGGCATGATAACTGACATATTGCCTGCACACAAACCGGCTTTACCAGAAAAACCCAAGCTACCAGTCAAGCCAGTTATCAAACAGACAACAAAAAAAAGTGTTATCACAACAAGCCAGCAACAATTAAATATGTACATGCATACAAAAAAAGAGGAAGATGAGAAAATTATTGGAGCGTTGAGTGAGGAAAAAAATAATGAAATTACAGAAGTGCACGAGGACAAAGCGGAACCGATTTATTATGCACAACCGGTATTGACTAAAGAGGACAGTGACACGTCGCTCAGTAGTCTCGGCAAACGCAAAGCGCCAACACCGCCATCATCGCCCACGATTGAAGAGTACCCAGTAATTTACCAAAGAAACTCGGCTGGGTTCTTGAAGTCAGACGCACCGATCGTAAGGGAATTGGAGAAAAGGGAAAGGGCTACTGGATCTACAAGTAAAGTTCGACCTGCAGAAGAACCAATTGAGATTAAGAAGGTAGAAGCAACTCCAGAACCAGCGCCACGGAGAAACATATCCCTATCCCACGACAACTTGCTATTGGATGACAAACGCAAAGGAAAGCTAAAATTCTCAATCAAAAAGCTACTTCGGATAGGCTCATCAAAAGACCTCGACAAAAAGGAGCTTACAGTTCCAGCCGTAACAAAAATGTCAAGCAAAACTGAAGAAATATACGATTTGACCCCAAAACCGAAACCACGTCTTGTGATCATACATCCTTTGGACATGAACGGATCTAACGGAGTGGAGGTTGTGAAATCGAACTGTGAAATCTCAGGAAATCTGCGTCGATTGAGTCACGATGACGTGTCTTCGATATATAGTGGTTCTAGTACTGCGACGGAGCCGGAGACACCTAAGGTAGTGAACAAGCCTCCTCCTCCTCCGAGGCAGTCGAGTGATGAACATAAAGCCGTGTCGAGTGTACCGAAGCCCGCACGACCACCGCCTCCGAAGTCAGCTGCTTTGCAGAAGAAGCAGAAACAACAGGCCTGGGCAACTGCTCCCAAGCAAATTGATACAATTTATGCTAACTTAGGTGAGTTGTTTTACATTCATTTCTCCAAGTATTAATTGCTTTTTAGCCTACTACGAGTATGCATTCCTTGTAACTTATACCTTAGTACTTACTGTTTTTGAAATTGTGGAAAGTATAATGATGTAATAAAAATACTGTTGGTAAAATTAATTTCAATAATTGAAACTTCAGAAGTTACATGACTAAAGGAGTTGATAATATATTGCTCCAAAAGCCATATGCATATTTTCACTTTCTAAACAAAAATTATAATTTTAATGATATTAAATTAATTTAACTAACAAAAATATTCAATTTTGTAGGAGAAATCAGATCGGCTCTAGCGCCAAGAAAACCAGAACGGACAGCGAGTATGCGCGAGAGAGAAGCACGTTTGGAGCTGCCCAAACGTAGGAATCAGATAGACGACGACAAAGACGACTTAGACGACGGACCACAAGAGCTGGTGCAAGCCACAAACGACCCCGTCATACACAGCTACGACGACGTCTACAACTCCGCTAAATACGACGAAGAAAATTGTGATTCGGCTAAGAATAGCGACAGCGATTACGAATACGTCCACCACGCGAGATCAAGCTCCCCTGAATGCGACTCTGCCATAAAACCACGAGAAACCAACTCACAAATCGTATCCAGAAAAAGCGAAGAAAGCAACCCTGAATACCCGAAATACAACAACGGAATATTCAACCGCACATCCCTTCCTTACTGCGGTAGTGAGACAGAATCTGAAATCTATTCTCCGTACAGTTTCTACAGCTCTAACGACAATATGGATAGTCCTGGGAACGAAGATTATCAGAACGAGATGAGTCCAAAAACTACAACAAATAAACTTCGAGTAAGGAAAGGGCGGAGCGTGGTGCATAGAAACCTAGAGGACAATTACGGAGCAGTCGTTATTGCGAATCACGAAGCGCTCGCGCAAGTTCTAGAACAGGTAATTTGTTTAGCTTACCTTAGTACTGAGATTGCATAAAGTGGTAAATCGTTTTGCATTTCGTTAGTAGGTACGAACGGTTTAATTTATGGAACGGTTCAAGCGAAGTAAATCCTTGATGGTATTCGTGATCTATGATCTTGTTTTGGTTAAGTGCTTTGTTTAGTAACTGAAGTCAGAAGTAGATTTTGCGATTTATAAACTTAAACATTTTGATTTCTATTCGATTACGCTCTCTAATAAAATTCGTCTGCTTGTGCTCAGATATCTTTTTATCTGCTTCCTAAAGTAAAAGATCTATGTAACTTTTATACGAGTAATTCAAAACCAATAAACAGATGCTCAGTTCCTAAACAAAAACGAATCGTTTGATTACCAATAGTAACTTTTTTTATTGCCAAACTGGCCATACAATACAATACCAGGGCGGTTCCAGGATTTATTTCTAGGAGAGGCGCATGGGCCATACAGATAAGAAGGGTCACCTATAACCTGTATTGCACTATGCAGTTTTTGGGTTTCGTTCTTTTTCAATTAATACATGCCTGAAGATAGCCTAACCTACCTCTTCAGGCTTCATCATTGAAGCAATGTGTTGATACATATACAGGGTGGACCAAAAATACACGTCATAAAAAAAAAATTTGATTCCTCATGTCCAGGGGTATCCGAAAATACCCCATATATGTTCCGCAATTTTTTGTAGTTTCGAATTATAATTTTTTTTGTATTTTTTCATGAGGAATCTAATTTTTTTTTTGTGACGTGTATTTTTGGTCCACCCTGTATATGCATTCAGGCCATTCCATCCAGACGATTCGATTTTATTTTACTTGAACCGTTGGGAGGGGCCAGTGCCCCTGTGCGGCCTGTGACCCTCCCCCTGGATTCAGCCTTGGCCATATAATAAATAGAATCATAAGCTAATTTACTGTTAGCTACTTCCATATAAATCCATATAGACCCTCCGTCTACCATGCAAAGCCTCTGTGGTATCTCTGATCTTTGCTTAATTATTGGTAAAGATACAACAGTCTTAATTTTAACCAATAACGGTCCTTAAATTGTAGGTATCGGCCATTGCTAATTTAATTTTTATCATATTTCCAGGTCCAACAAAGTGCCACAATGCAATCATCCTTACGTGGTCTGAAGGCATGCACAAACCTCAGGTGGAACGACTTCGCAATCCAGCAACCCAAGTCAAGCTCAGTGAAAGCCGGCAAGCGGTTTTTCTATCCAGCCATCTGGAACTCCAACCAGGGTCCTGTGAACGTAACCCTGATGGTGTATAAGGAACAGATGGCTTCGCAGATGGTATGCCAACAGTCGGTCCAGCCGCAGACCTTGAGCTTGAATGCTATTACGGAGTTCTGTGACTTGGTACCTCTTCAGCAGTTTGGGGAAGAAGGCGAGGATTTGGTACAAGGTAAATACTGAATTCTTCATTAATTTTATGATGATTTTTGGAAAGTAGGTACCTGAGTAGATTCTTCTACATTTTCATTTCTTTCTCTTTCAAATAAGTTCGTACTCGTACCTTTACTTTACTTTGCGTAGGCGCATGGTAATCTAAGTTATTTAGGCCGATACGCACAAAGTAAATATGTAGTTCATCTAAATACATAATCCGATGTTTATTAAAACTAGTTTACTATCTGAAGTTGTTCGACCACACTTATTTGTTATATGACATGAATTCCTTTCGTAACCCAGATATTAAGACTAAAAGCCATTATTGACGGGCCTAGTGTTGAAATCTGGGTTTTTCCGTTGTGGTCTTATAGATTTAATTTCAAGTATATTATAGATATTGTATTTTAATATTTTTTTTCTTACGTACCTACGCGCGCTTTACTTGTGGCTACCAAGTGTACAGACACGCTGTGAATATGTGCGTGAAGACGAGTAGCGTCAGCACATAACACACACACGCACACACATTTCCGACTTCGCTATTGCCTCGGAAGGTACCGAGAACTCGCTTCGCTTACGCACACATTCACAGCGTCGTGTTTGAAGGTACTCTTGGTAACACAAGTAAAGCGCGCGTCTTTTCGTGAGATAATAAAAATACTGTAGTAAATACGATAGGTTAACCGGCCGACAAAGACATTTCGAAAGCATTTCGATAGTCGGAAGACTAAAGTCTGGCAACAAACTGGTTCAACACATCATAAAGTGGTCGATAGACGTGCGAATTTAAAGTACGCGGTTTTTAAGTTCGCCTACTTACTCGGCTCGCCGTCGGTGACACACGTGAAGCTTGCTCACGCGAGCAAGCAGTCAAGCACGCGCTCGGGCTGTATCGCAATGTTGTCGAATTTACTAAACTAAACAACAGGGTGAAACAAAATAGCGGCTCGTGACTCACGGCGATGAGAGATGTACGAAACTACGATCCAAGGCGGGCTACGAGCAAAATTGCAAACCCTGCCTGTCGCCGACGAACTTACTCAGCGGTTTTAAAACACGCGTATTTAGTATGACAGACGGGCGAGTAAGGACGTCGAGCCATAAGTACGCATACTTGCTCTTGCGTCTATCACCCCTTTTAGGATGTGCTGATCCGCCAGCACTTGGCTAAGAAATATAGCATAGTGTTTCCATTAAAATCTGATGTTTCAATGATAGGATAAACTAGTCATAGTGGTGTTTTTCCATTGGCCATGTCCACACTATGACAACGAGAATTCACCGTTCCAACACTGCCAAAAGCCATGCAACAACATAAAATAACCACTCAATTTTCTCTCCATTCCAGCCACAATAGTAGTGCTAGCCCACGCCCAAGTGGACACCATCCACTCCTACGGCGAGAGCCTGCATGCAGCCGAAGGTCTAACCACGAAAGAACACCAGCTTGTCCAAACGGAACAGATCCATGAAGCCATATTCATGATGCTGCAAATGATTAACGGCCTCAAGTGCTTGCAAGCGCGAGGAGTGGAAGAAATCCCTGATTCCTTGACGTCTTTCATTGCCCTGAAGGAGTTGCAACCTCTGCAGTCTCATGGAAGCACCCTGAATCTTCCTTCGTCTCCTGATGATAGGTTGAACTCTCTTTGGGCGCCGAAAACTAATTCTTACGGAAGACTTTGCATATTACAGGGGTGAGTTTCGGGACCTTCAATATTTCTTTATCTCTCAATTACATAACATAACATCACGCCTGTATTCCCCGAAGGGTTAGGCAGTACCACAGATAATATAATACTACGTACAGATACCCAATCCCATACAAAGAAATGCGACCTCCCTAAGTCGGGCTATTGTCTGGCTACAGCATAAATGTGGTACAGTGATGTAAAACGCCATCTATTGTAAAGAGCCCTAAACAAAAAGGTTTTAGCTTTTTTTGTTGAAAATACGAGATTTATGAGTTACAATAGATAAATCAGTATTAAACAAGGGAGTTTTGATTTGTACTAATCTTACTTCAGTCAAAATCTTCGTTTATCGCTTTTTAGTGACTGTTAATTTCATGTTACCTATGCTGCCATCTATGATCTTTTTTCAAGACTAATTATAATTTGTTCGAATTGGTACCCCATGGCAGTAACTATAGTACATCCACATTTCGCCAGATATGTTTAAGTCTCGTGTAATAGGGGGCGAGCGTATTGCCATCAACCGGGCACAAATCTAGACTCCGGGCTGCTGAGCTATTCCAGATGGAAAAACCCAATAACACTTTACCCGACCCGGGAATCGAACCCAGGACCTCATGCTCAGCAGTAGCGATTGCGATCACTAGACCAACGAGGCAGTCACAATTACTTTCACTTAGAGAATCAACATGAAATCATTCTATTCTAATACACCCCATGAAATCATTATATACCTACTTAGTAGGTATATAAACATGGACAGTAGGGAAACTACGAAGAAAACGTTCAAAACGGCTCACTCACACAGACGCACTCATTTACGAGATCCTTAGTGCTCGTCGCAGTTCTGTTAGTTGCGGGTGCCGGTAATATTGCTAGGCGCACAATGTAAACTGTGTTGTGTTCTTGAATAAACAGAGCATCATATTATGTATAAATAATGCTCGTAGGACGAGAATCGTATTTATAAACAAAATGTTATTATCAGATACGGGGTGAAAAACGTTTGTTCCTGTTTCATGTCTATTTCTGATAAAACTACTATATCAATTTACTACTTTAATTATCTGTTATAGTCGCGAATCATATTTTGATTAAGATATAACCTGACTGACCTGCAAATTGCAAAAAACATAAGAAAATATGAATTTCGCGGGCTAGAACTGCGGTTTCACATTAATATGAAACTGTTTTTCATGCTATTAACTACTTTTTTCGTTAGTGACGATTTATTTCTACCAGTCAACTTAAACAAAAACACTTCAATTTTACAAACATGGAGCGTAGGTAATTACTTATATCAACAAATAGGCCTAGTTTCCTTACTGTCCATGTTTATATTGTGTCTGTACCTACATCCACTGCGCCATTTGTGTCAAATTACATTGCCAACAGAATAAATAAAGAAAGCTTGTACGTAACCGCTACCACCACCTACACATTATCCATTCACAAATTGTTTATCTTAGAAACTTTCTAAATATTCTTATTTATTTTATTTTCCAGATTGAGCGACGAAATAAACAGCAAATCGACAGACGAGGGTCATCTCAATTCTCTGTGTAAATGTGCTATCAAAGCGACCGAAATTCTTCTCCCAGGAGAGAAGCTAATCCCCCTTCTGAAGGAAATACTGCACGAGGAACGTGCTGTGTCCCTGAACCAGGCGAAATCTGTGCTGGAATTCATGCTGTGGGGACCTTTGGATGTTGTTCAAAGAGTTCCGGTTGAAGAAAGGGAGCTGTCACTTCAAAGATGGCTGGATCTTGAACGGGCGACGGTCTTACATGGACTAGTAAGAACAAGGATCCAGTTAAACGTGTTTGAACAGCTCCATCTTATGTTCTTAGTCCGGTCAACAGCTAAAGCCATGTGCGACGCATCCGTGCTCCTCGAAAAAGCCAATGTTTACTAATTATTGTACATTTTTAAGCTTACTTTTAATGATGACCTCTACGTTTATATGATCCAGTTTTGACTTGTATTTATAGTAATTTTCGTTAATTAAATTTTGTAATTATTTCCAAGTTATTTGGATTTTTTTCGTCGTTTACTTTGGTTTATTTTTATAAGTAACGTAAGAGGCATCTACCTTTAATGTAAAACTTAGCTTAATTAGGCACCTGAAGACTTGATATTCTATTTATAGTGTTGAATAATTCTATATTGTTGGGTATGGGACATGATTGGAAAAAGTTTATAATTTTAATATAATAGTATTATAAATAATCATTAACATCAATGTGATGTTATATATTGAGATTGTGTATGTTAAATTAAATATTTAATAAAAGTTTACTGCCATTATATGGGACCAAACTGCTAAAGACCTGTGGTCGAAAATAAAGTTAGAAATCATTATGTGTATAATATCGACCAATAAGACCAAAATAAACTGATCATAAAGACATAATTAATAAAACTTTCGAAATCGTGGCATACCTACTGAAGGAGGGCAATTCTCAGCAAAGTTGCCACTAAATATAATTATCTAATCCAATTTCTTTCGCTCAATTCGATCAGTTTTGGCCAAAAATCGAGCATTTTTCATCCAATCAATGTCTGGTAAGGTGCCAATACATAGAACTGAAGGTATATACTCATGTACTAACTCCGGTGCCTTATATTGTATTATACGTAAGTGCTGTATCATATCGAATATAATTTATACTTACGAACTCCATTAAGATATCGAGTTCAAATTATTAATTTTACCCTTTGTAAGAATTCATCGAATATAAAAATACATATTTCTTACTATATTTTTTGTTGTTTTATTCATAACATGCATAAAAATACTACTAAGTGAAGTTAGTGTAACTTATAAATAAAGCTAAGCGCCCATTAGGAGCTGTAGCGGGCCGCGCCACAACGCAGTTATGGCTTCAGACATATTTAAATTTCGAATTTGAATAATTTCCAATCCACTGCAATGAGGCTCTTGCACATACGGGGGGCCGCACCGCAACACAACGCCTTGCAAAAATCCTCCTGCATCACTTTAGTAAATTTTGTATGAACGATCGTACACTAGAGGCGGGCCGCATCCCGACGTAAAACAGTAGCCGCAAAAATACAGCTGGAAAGCAATCCGCCAGTACGCTGCGATGTGGCTCGACCCATATGTGCGCGATACCACAAAAAAGCTCTCTCAGCGAAATGTCCTACATGGTACGCAAAATGTGGAAACTGTAATGGTGCAATGATTTCCCAGTCACCGCCGGTGGCGACTGGGAATGAACGGAATGGACGGGGAATTTAGCTTTTCACTCGATGAACCTCCGCCAAAAGAGGCAAACCTCAGACTCGCTGAATGATGACACTTTAGACATTCTTTCAATTTTACGGTCACATTACCAATGCATCAAAAATAAGAACGGAGTATAATTTATCGTTGCTTGCCAGATGGCCAGATGTTATGTTGATTCTCAGATGTTATAATTGTTGTTTTTTTTTTTCGTTTATTCACTCAAAAGGCGTTTTTCATTTTATTCTAGTGTTCACTGATTTAGCTCGAAAACTAATTATAAAGACTGATTAATAGTTTAGAATCATAAAAAAGGTTTTATTTAAAAAAAAACGAAATAATCGAATAAACCGGAAAACCGGTTTTGTGATTAAATAATCATATTTAAAACTTAAAACTGAGGAAAGCAATAAGAAAACAACATCAATTTCTAATACTTTATTGTCTCAGCTTTGCAACAGTTATTCCACTAAGTAGGTACTACAACTAAAATACTACATGACAACATGGAAGTTCATACGTAAATAATACAATCGCTTCATAGACATACTTGAACAAGAATCTTTTGGCGCGTGGTCAAAATCGGAACTAATGACGCCATCTTGTTTTTCAATACATTTTCATAAAACAATATTGCAAATGTTTACCAACAGCGCCCTCCTCTTAATGTCAGTCAGACGCCAAAAGATTCTTATAGCTTAATAAATGGCACAAATAAAGAAAAGCTTTGAAAATGCAAAAATTAATTAACTGTCATATCTATTGCCTTTTACAATAATCAATTAAACTTAAACAAGCAGCAGCTTCCCAACGATTGTGTGTGAACTCTAATTGCGCTAGTAAAGAAGACTATAGTACCGAAACCACTGTACCGCGCCGAGGCGAGGAGCGGGATGCCGTGAGCGTTAACGAATGAGCGACCTGCACTGACGAATGAGCCGCCTGCACTGACGAATGCGCGACCTGCACTGACGTATCAGCGACCTGCACTGACGAATGAGCGGCCTGCACTGATGAATGAGCGACCTGCACTGACAAGTGAGCGACCTGCACTGACGAATGAGCGGCCTGCACTGATGAATGAGCGACCTGCACTGACAAGTGAGCGACCTGCACTGACGAATGAGCGGCCTGCACTGATGAATGAGCGACCTGCACTGACAAGTGAGCGACCTGCACTGACGAATGAGCGGCCTGCACTGATGAATGAGCGACCTGCACTGACAAGTGAGCGACCTGCACTGACGAATGAGCGGCCTGCACTGACGAATGAGCGGCCTGCACTGATGAAAGAGCGACCTGCACTGACGAATGAGCGGCCTGCACTGATGAAAGAGCGACCTGCACTGACAAGTGAGCGACCTGCAGTGACGAATGATGCCTGCACTGCCCCCCTCCCCCCTTCGCCGCGCACATACCTCAGGCGGGATACAGCGGTTTCGGTGAAACTATAATGCACTGACGATTTTCAGGTTCCTGACCATCCTCCTTTCCCCTTTCTTCCATAAAGCTGATATCAGAAGCTCATTTTTTGTTTCACTCCACGTTCACATGTCACCGACAAAATTACATAGGAATGAACGTTCATCTGCTCATTTCATTTTTAGATCATTTGGTGGGCGAGTGAAAGATCCGGTGGCAATACAACATTCTTGGATCGGTTCACTAATGAATATTGAGACGTTTAACTTGGAGTCAAAGACAAAAATGAACAAAAAGTAAAGCAACTGATATCTGCAAGATTTTGTTCAAATGTACAGAGGGCCTAGTGTGAGTTTCATTTCATCATCTCGACTTTACGCATCGACCGCGTTCGGCGCTCCGATTGGCCGCCGGCCGGCCTTCACCGGTGAAGGACCAATCGGAACGCCGAGCACGCTCTGTATCAAATCGGAGATAACAATCATCTTAGTGAATTATGTAAAAAAAAAGTAAAAAGAAATCTTACGACACAAATGGACCACAAATATATATAAAAAAACAATAATATCAATGTTTGTCTTAATCAAATCAACTAAATTTGAGCGTAAATAATATCGCTTTCAAGTTTTAAACTTATACATGTCACATGTCATTTGTAATGATATTGTTATTGAGCTTTAGTAAATTAATGTCAAGGGTTCAGAGGCAACGGCAAAAAAATAGATACATTCTTATTAGGGACAGCGCAGATGAAGCAGTAAAATATGGGTCAGATTTTCAATGACAAATTGATAATGAACTAAATCTCAACTCAAATAGAGTTCAAAATAGCGTGCAAGGGAAGATTCCCTGTGTAGTGTTTTCGCGCATGCTCGAGCATTTCACTACACTATTTGCACAGAGCCTTTTACTATTGCCACTGCCTCAAAACCCAGACCACATACAGGACTAGAAATTAACATACAAAAATATGCCTTAAAACAACGCAAAAAGCAACAAAATTGTAAAAGCAAGCGAATCCGGAATGTATACAGCACGCATAAAAAAGCAATTAAAATAATTAAGTCGTTGCAAATCTTGAACGCACATCATGTAACTTTTATGACGATAGACATAAGGTTTAAATTACAACGAGACGCGCGCTCATGAAATGCAACAACTATACTAAAACATTCCAAAAACAAACAGATCTCAATGTTACATAATAGAGAAGATTAAAATAAAGTTGTAAATAAATAAAAACAATAGGAATATAAAGTATAACGCATTCGATTTTCAAACTACATAATTGTAAGCAATCTCAAATACTTTCAATGATACATGAACTTTTGTAAGTATGCGTGTAAATGCGCAAGATTCGCTGAAGCGCTAAGATAGCCCACAATATTCAAATTTTCTTACGTTTTTTTGCAATTTGTCAGGGTGTTTGTTGGTTAAAATATGATTCGCGACCGTAACAAATATGGCTTTTCAGAATTATAATCAGCAATACAACTTTTTAAGTTAGAATTGGCCTCAAATGCCATAATTTTATGAAAAGGTCATTCAATTGGGTAATATGAACTTAGACCGTCTTATTACGGTCCAAGTTTAATACTTCCAGTCAGTTGTTTTATTTCGAACCTTATTCCGACTGGTTTAAAGTTCTTAATTCAAAATTGACTACTTAGTCTCGGATTTAAAATCAGTTTTTGTATTTAGAACTTTAACGATGTCAAAATAAATTTCGAAATTCAAAAATGGCTCACTGGTTTAAACCTGGTTCTAAAGATAAACCTTGTTTTGTAATAAGGCCGAGAGAGTTTTACTGATGGCTTTTATGATTATAATTCTACATATAAATAAATATTTGATATGACCGCGAATCATATTTAGATCAACATACAAGCAAACCTGCAAATTGCAAAAAACATAAGAATATTGAATTTCGCGGGCTACCCAGACGCTTTCTCCTTGACTAAGTCCGGGGAACCCATGCCAGGCAGCCCAGCTACCAACTTTACTAGAGAGCTAAGTGGCTATCTGGGTTAGGTGATGAATTCATCACTACAGAATAAGCTATTTTACTATAGCTTGTATCGATACTTGGATTTGTTCTCTTACAAACATAATCTCAAATTCTTAAAATCCATGTATCTAAACATCCCATGTATAAAGAAAAACAATATAATTCTTAAAAAAAAGCGCAAAATAATATCTTTCACACGTCTGTACCGAGACTCGATTCAAAAATAATACAAAAACAATAATTTTCTTATTCAATAATTATTGATAATTTAAAAAAAAATATTACTTACGTCCAGTAGCTTTATAAATTGACTTGATACAATGCAGTAAAATGGCCAAGAATAACAATTATTTAACGCTCCGTACCCAAAAGGTGCTAACAAATGGAACCCTATTTCTAAACGTACGCAATTTGTCACAGGTGTGTATCATTTTAACCTCAATACCATTCTATTCTCTATGACAAGTACCGATGACGACAAAATCGTGTAAAAAAAAAAAATTTGATACTATGGCTTCTGTGACGAAAATAATAGAAAGGAAGTAAACCCTAGTAGTTTTAGTGGTACGAAACCTTAGAACAGAGTCCGATTCGCGCTTGGCCATTTTTTAAGGTTTCGGGCACGAAGGATACCAAACGGAACCCTATTACTAAGCCTCCGCTGTCGTCCGCCTGTCTGTCAGCGGGCTGTATCTCATGAACCGTAATAGGTAGACAGAACTTGAAATTTTCACAGATTGTGTATTTCTATTGCTGCTATAACAATTATTTTCGGAGGTCCTCAGTCCCCATACAAGAAACGTGTCTTTGCGGCGTTTTTTTGGTCAATCTTAATACGGTACGGGTCTGACTCACACTTACCCAAGTGCGAGTCAGACTCGTACCTTCGTGTACGAGTCTGACTCTCACTTGGCCGCTTTTTTTCTTAACGTGACAGAACTCTTGAATACGCTAGAACACTAAAAAGAAGACACGATTATTCTTGACCATTCTACTTCCTCACTGGGTTATCCTTACTACCAAGTTATAACGTGTCTTTACTACCAAGTTATAACGTGTATCTTTACTAGGTACCAAGTTATAACGTGTATCCTTACTACCAAGTTATAACGTTTATCGTCTCGTAAAGAGAGTTTTGCACTTAGATGCTAATAGTTTACAATCCCTTGTTGAAGTATACGTATTCTGGCGGCTTGCCGTCCGTGTTCTTTAGGATTTGTTCGTAGTTGTCCTTCTCGAAGCGTTTAATTGTGTCTATGGACAGTTTGCTGTAAATGAAAAATAATAATATATTAAACACTTTTGTACGGTACAACTATTTTCTTGATATCCCTCGGCAAACTTCGTGTTTCGTCGGATTTCTATCAGTTGCCCTTTGCACTTGGTGCAGACCGGACGCATAGGGCAACAGTAAATTATTACTATACGAGTATATGTTTTACTGTAATTATTTTCTGGTAGGCAGTAGAATAGTTTCCAGTAATTTCGTAAATACGTATTTCGTAGTTAGAAATAAAACTAGTAGGACGCAATTATTGAAAAATAAAATTTAGTTGCAAAATGGAAAAAAAAATATTTTTGGTTATGACAGCGACTTATGAACATTTTTCGTTTATTATTGAAAGAATATACGCACCATCTCTGTGGGAAGATCGCACAGGCAGTTGGCACCATAAACGTTAGGCTGAAATGAATAAGGCAAGGATTAAGTTTGACATCTACAGCAATTTCAGACCGTTCGCCTCAAGTTTGTCAATCGTTGATCCTGTCGGGCACAGCAAAAGAAAGATAGTAGGTATAGATGAGGACTTATCGTATAACTTTTAATCTAACTTATTTAAAAAAAACATTTTTTATGTATTTTATATAAGTTTCAGATATTGATCATATTCGTTTACACTGTAATAATATTGACTTAATTTTTTTTTTAAGTTTCTTCGTGAATGGATGGAGTTTTTTTGCTAATCCATTGCTGTTACGAAAAATTGTCTGCTCAACACTGTAAATAAGGCAATGAATGTTGTTGAACTGTCAAAATGAAAACCATTGCTACTGTTAATGTGTTACGGAATTACCCCGCAGGTCAGTAAGGCCCAGGCAATAAGGTTAACAGGAACTACTTTTATTTAGCTCCTTGTCCCCATGGACACTCCATGTCCCTGACAGTCCCATTTCAAAAAAGCTAACCTTAATGATAGTAATACTCACAACATGCCGACGATGGCAGTCTGTATGCCGATGTGCGCCCACCGGATCCTCTGCATCCAGGGTTTGGGCTCCAGGCGCTCCATGATGAGTGGCAGCAGCAACATGCCAGGGGCACACATCACGATTCTGGAATGGAAAAGTATAGAATGAGGAAACTACTGTCAGGGACATAGGTAAAATACAATACATAGTGGCATCCTACACTTGAATAAATATACGAAGTTGCCAAAATACCTAACTATGTACCATATTATGATGAGTTTAGCAAGATCATTCACCTACTCATCATCATCAGCCTATTAATGTTCCCACTGCTGGGACACAGGCCTCCTCTCTGTGAGAGGGAGTGGGCCGTACTCTACCACGCCGGCCCAGTGCGGGTTGGTAGATGTCACAAGTCTTTGAATTTTGTTCTAAGACATGCCGGTTTCCTCACGATGTTTTCCTTCACCGTTTTGAGAGCAGTGTTGATGAAATTATTTACACAAAGTAAAGCGCCTGCTTGGGTTCGACGACCTACAACTCGTAAGTCGGGGCCGATACCACTGGGCCACCACTGCTCGCACATTCACCTACTATTAGATATGTATATTAGGTTTTTCAAACAGGTAAATGAACAACATAACTAATATCTACCGACATACAGGTAAACCAGTAATGTTTTGCGCTTCGGTAATCTTCGTCTTTCCGAATTAGCACGAACGTCGAACGTCGCGTCGCGTCACAGAGTAACCCACAGTCAATGCTTTTAACTTCTGTAGTACCGCACTTTGCACCCATCATTGCACGTTTGTATGAAGTTTTCTCTGTCGGGTTACCTACTCCGGTCCCAGTTCGGCATTTACCACTCAAAACTTTTTTGGAATTGCATAGAGTTGTTAATCTATAATTTTGTAAACATGGTTGTACAAAATAAACAAGTACTTCCAGGGTTGTAACAGCTCTATATTAGACCTCATCATCGCGCGTTCGTATTTCTGAAAATCGACGATGATTCCCGAAGCCCAAAAGACATGACCAGTGGGGCGATGGGCGCCTGCTTAGGTGTAAAAATCAATGTGCAGCAAAAATTGTTTTATTTTTGCAATTGTTGTATTCTACAGTTTACAGGTAAAAAACTTTCACGACTCCAAAAGATCAGGAAACTGAGAAAAATAAAGATAAGTTTTCACTAAATAGCTCTGCTTTTCGTTAAGAGATGGCGCTAGGCGTTGTGGTAATCGAGTTAAAAATCAATGTGCAGCAAAAATTGTTTTATTTTTGCAATTGTTGTATTCTACAGTTTACAGGTAAAAAACTTTCACAACTCGAAAAGATCAGGAAACTGAGAAAAATAAAGATAAGTTTTCACTAAATAGCTCTGCTTTTCGTTAAGAGATGGCGCTAGGCGTTGTGGTAATCGAGTTAAAGAATGATTTTCTACTATTCGACACGCCATCCATCGAGGCGCTAGGTTTTTTTTTTATACCATCAAGGGCGCAAACTAGCATGCTGATCACCTGATGTTAATAAGCAATAACCGCCGCCTATAGAAGTCTACAACACCAGGGTTACTGCCGATGCGCTGCTACCCTTTTCCCTCCCCAAACCCTGGGCTTCCGATTCTCTCACTCACTATTCAAAGCGGAGCAACATAATGTTGGTACTTTACGTTGGTATTCTGTAAGAGTGTGGTACCTCCCCGGCCGAGCCAACCCAATTAAGAGTTACAGTCAGCTATTGACTACAACTAGGCTCTACGTGGCTCGGGAAATAAAAATAAGGCTATTGTTATTATTATTTGTGAAGGCATGAGAATTTAAATAAAACTATTATTTGAACGAATTAATTATTTTAATATTCTTTAATAAAATAAAATATGTAGGAAAGACGAACTGTGCCGGACGGGCGTGATCGCTGGACGCGTAGATTATGCAGGTTGTAAAGCTATCCCAGTCCAAGCAGCGGTGACGTCCTGCACCTAGGGATCTGGATACTTCAATACTAACCGAGCGGCTGTCCTAGATTCTTGAGGGAAAATGCAACACCATTTCCCTGATAAATCTTCATAATATGCCTTTTAACCCGCCTTACAGATATGCCATAGTTTAGGCACCTCATCATAATATCCGTTTATCCGAATCGTAGAGCAAAACAGATGAATCCTTTATGAATAGCAATGGTAATCGGGTTTTGAAGATGTCAGTCCGTAAAGAATAGCAATGGTCGTGGTCAGTGGGTCGTAGAAATAGAACACAATAATCTCCACAGTACACAACGAACGCGTAAACACAACGTGGGTCGCGAACTGCAATGATAGATAGATAGAAGATTCTTTATTATGTACACCATAAAAAGTACAGATATAATATATAATTATACCTGACGTGACGCCAAGATTGAATGTGCAAGTAGGGATGGTGAATGGCGATCTGAAATCGATAAAGTGTCAATTGCTTTTTTCTCGAACCTAACACATAAAATTCGAAAACATTTGACTGCCTCGTTGGTCTAGTGGTGGCAAGCGCTACAGCTGAGCATGAGCTCCTGGGTGCGATTCCCGGGTCGGGCAAAGTGTTATTGGGTTTTTCCATCTGGAATTTCTCAATAGCAGCCCGGAGTCCGGATTTGTATCCGGTTAATGGTAAAACGCTCGCCCCGCACTACACGGGACTGGCGAAATGAAGGTGTTATGTTATTATTCATCCAAATTAAATATAAGTAGTTCAAAACGGTCAAAGAAAATATCAATTCAAAATCCATTTTATGTGAATCGATTTTTCATGCTTTGACTCGAATCGATTGAATTATCAATTTTATGAAAAAAACTACTACCCCTTTGGTCCCTCCCTACACAGGTGTCTGCTAATGTCAGATGCATTGTCAATTGTCAACGAAGTAACACTCCTATTACGCAGTGATTATTAAAAAAAATATGGTGTTCGAACTTCACACGTGTCAATAAAACCTAACATAACCCGTAGGCGTATCAATAAATAAGTAATTATAAACAAAACATGTATATTCCATGTCATTAAAATTCACTTGATCGAAAATAGCTCGTTTTTAGTTTATTTTTTTCCATATTATGTGTAGCTTATTTTGGTTACCGGGTGAATATAGATACAATGGAACGTCAAAATCAGGAAGTGCATAAAAGAGAGAAACGGAAGCAATTAATATACTGATTTTTCAGATAATTTAATCTGGGCTTTAGTCGGAATAATATAACCATGATAAATTAGATCTTTATTTTTAAATCTTAGTGTAAAAGTTGTAATGCTGCGCATGTTCCCGAATTCGAAGGCTAAAACTGGTCATGTCCTTTTCTTTGGAAAACAGTACATGCAATTAGGTGTCTATAGAAAAACGTTTACAAAAATAACATGTCAATGTTCGATGTTGTTCTTACCTTGAGGTGACGACTTGAGATATGCCCTTTGCAGGCGCGATCTGAGACTTGCCAATTACTTTGCCGTTCTCATCAGTAACATCCAAGCCTGAAAAATTGCAAGTAAAATATTTAAGAAGATAAGAATAAAGGAAGGGAAATATGCTGGAAAAGCATTATTTTAATATTTCTGGGTTGGATAAGTCAACATCATCTGCCTAGCCTTTTCCCAACTATGTTGGGGTCGGCTTCCAGTCTAACCGGATGCAGCTGAATACCAGTATTTTACATGGAGCGACTGCCTATCTGACCTCCACAACCCAGTTACTGGGTAATACGATACCCCTTTGGAAAAACTGGTTGTCAGACTTCGGGCTTTTGACGACCCGTAACGACTGTCAAAGATCCACGAGTGACAGCCGGGACCAACGGCTTAACGTGCTTTCTGAGGTAATGTGTAAACACCCCCTAGGCGAGACTATTGCCACCATTTTGTTACACATTGTATTTTACGTTAAAACAAGAAATTTCACGCAAACGAAGCTTATCAGAAAGACTACGTTCAAGTTGTATATTTATATAATTGATCGTTGAAACATGATACGCAACTCGACATCACAATATCTCTTTCAATGCACGTGTAATGATTAAAAGTAATTAAAGATTGTATGAATAACATCAAGTAAAGTGGGTACTTACCTAACAGTATCTCATTCTGCCTCATTAACGGAATGTTTACCCAGTTCGCGGCTGCCACAGCCACAAATGGAACGAAGCGCTGGAAATAAACAATTTTATGTGTGAATTAACATTGTCGTAGTATGTGAAAAACAAAACAATAACTTCTAAAGGTGCTTGGTTTGGTAATAAACTTGAGCATTCACTTGTAATGAGCATTCCAGCGAATGTTACATTACAGAAAAATTTACGGGAGTGTTTTAGCGAGCAATCGAGCATTCTAGCGAAAGGACAGTTTTGCTTCGAGGTTTTTGCCGAGCCGAGCCATTCTGTCACTGTCGTTTCTTCCATCATCGTGAGGAATATTTTTGACAAGCATTGACTAGAGCGCGAGCGTTTGCTAGAATGATCGTGAAAATGTTTGTAGAGATGTTTGACTTTTGAAACTATCTTTTGGAAGGGGTGACTAGAATCAATTCTCTTTTTTTGTAAATTTTGACGTTCAAATGTGCCTATTTGAAATAAATTATTTGACTTTGACTTTATGGTCAAAAGAGTAGTCGCTTTACCCATGCTTTGTCATAATCGCAAAAACAATTCGCAACGCAAGGCATAGAAGACGAATTCAAAATTACTGATTTCTTTAAAAGTGTCTAAAGAACGTAGTTCTATGATTTAAAATTCACAAAAGGGGTTTGAAGATGTTTGTATGGAGGGTGGCCCTAACGTGAGGCCGCCATTTTGATTTTTTTTCAGAATCGCGGTGATAATCGAAAGTTATATATTTAGATAGAGGACACTTATACAAACAAAAAATGTCATATAACATAATATCCTAAAGCGTCACGTTTCGGAGTTATGCACCGAAATATAAGTCGAAAACTGAACCCTGAAACAAGGATTTTTTTTTGTTTTTTTCCCTTCAGGTAAGTATATTGAACTATGAAAACATTATTGCGTCATGTATAGGTAATATTTTAGTTAAGAGCGAAAGAGACAAAAATATATGTATACCCCCCGCCAAATGAGGACGTGTGTTATATGGTATTATGTATTATATGGTGCAAGGCATGGACGCGACACCAAGAAAATCCTATTCAGCCTCCCGCTGCCTTCTTGGATGATATTATTTATACCGAATATGATTAAAAAATCTTGTTTTTGCTTTATAGTTGTCAATTAATTCATGTAAGTATAAATAACTTAATCAACATGAAGTAATTACAACATAAATAAATAAATTCGTTATAAAAATTCTTACTTTTATCTTTGAATATCTCAGAAACGTGACGCTTTATGATGTTGTGTTATATTAAGTTTTATGTTTGTATAAGTGTCCCCATCCAAATATATGACATTTATTGTGCACCTCGATTTTGAAAAAAAATCAAAATGGTGGCTGATTTTAGGGCCAAAATCTTCAAACCCCTTTCATGACTGATGGAAGTCGAACATACAATTATTTCGTCACATCCTTCAGGTTGACGGATTGTAGCAGCTAAAAAAATGTATAATTTCTTTTCATAGGACAATGTGAATAAAAATATATCTTTATAAAGTAAAACATGACATAATCTACCTAATGTGGTAAATAATAAGGATGATATTGTCACCAAAGCTGATTCAGTTTACTAGGACTGATCGCATGACATTGATGGCGCAGACATATGGTTCAAATAAAACGTATTAGCACATCATAAACATAACATACACCTAGGTACAGACTACAGTAGACTGCACGTCAGTGATAACAAAATCAGTTTAAGGGGAATGCGCTAAGGTAGTCCGCGAAATTCAAAATTTCTATCTTTTCTTGCAATTAGCAGGTCAGTGTCAGGAAGTATGTTGATTAAAATATGATTCGCCACCGTAACAAATATGGCTTTTCAGAATTATAATCATTAGAATCAGCAATACAACTCCTTAAGATAGTATAATCCTCAAATGTCATGATTTCATGAAATAGTCATTCAATAGGATGAAGAGTGCTAACGTGCGATCCATTGT
Source organism: Conistra vaccinii (assembly GCA_948150665.1). Lineage (NCBI taxonomy): Eukaryota > Metazoa > Arthropoda > Insecta > Lepidoptera > Noctuidae > Conistra > Conistra vaccinii. Next base: position 21,106,820 of record OX411329.1, read on the forward strand.
AAACTCAAACTCAAAGCATTTATTTCAAATAAACCAATTACAGGCACTTTTGAATTGTCAAGGGGTCGGTCAGTCAGAAAAGATGAAGCTAGTTGCCCATTCCAAAGCATAGTAGGTTCCTATGGAGAAGAACGGGCAAGAAACTCCACGGACACTCTGTACTTACAGTAACTAGATTATCTACCGAACTTTGAAACATCCCGACATGAAAATAACAAGGGATTCAAAACATAATCTTTAAGATAAATAAAACATAAGTAAATAGTACAAATATTGAGGTATAATCATATCTTATCAATGGTAATAATGTCTTTAAGCTGCTATAAAGATTATCGGATACAAGATATCGTGAAATGTTTACATAACTTATTACCGTAACTATCACAAAATGACAAAAGATTAATAGAAATAATAAATATAATAAAACAGTAGAATCCGGTGTACAAAATAGTACTAGGCTTGCATGAATACACGTTTAGTTTATTTTGAGTACATACATAAGTAGCCTCACAGAGAGGAGGCCTGTGTCCCAGCAGTGGGAACATTAATAGGCTGATGATGATGATGATGATTGAAAATCAACCGGATAAGTCGGAAATACATCCGGGCGACGCCGGGCACGAACAGCTAGTTTTAAATAAAATGTAACTTTCCACAATTTTCAAGATTATTTGATTGCCTTCAATGTGGATAGCGCTAGCGCCGTACATTAGCACTTGGTTTTGCGCAACGTATGTCTATAAATAACTGTAATGTACTGAAGGAGACATCTTAATTTAGGACTAAGTCAACACGCTTTATTTTTTATTCGATAATAATAATATCAAATGGGCTCTTAGCTGAGTAATACGGGTCGATCGATCAGGTCAAGCTACGGTTGCCGCGGTTAGTCCGTGGAGGGGTAACCTTCTTAACATACCGCGACACCTCCGTGGCTCGGAAAGCACGTAGCCGTTGGTCCCGGCTGTCATTCTTGGATTTTGACTGTCGTTTCGGGTCATCAGAAGCCCGAAAGTGACAACCAGTCTTACCAAAGGGTATCGTGTTACCCAGTAACTGGGTTGTGGAGGTCAGATAGGCAGTCGCTCCATGCAAAATACTGGTATTCAGCTGCATCCGGTTAGACTGGAAATCGACCCCAACAACGTTGGGAAAAAGCTAGGCAGATTCTAGATTGACATTTTTACAATGTCTAAAATATGAGCTAAAAATTTATGTATAGCATATGATTCTATTAGGGAATGCCCTATGAAATAATTGACAGAGTCAAAACCGCGGCGCCTGAGCCGTATCGCGGTTTTAAATAGCAGCACTTACAATTCAATAACGCTCCTCTAAGTACCTCTGTTTAAGTACTTAATAAGCCCTACAATCTACTGCACAAGTGAAATACCAAGATGTGGATCTTAACAACTATTTTAGTCTTTATATAGTTAACTATACGATGTAAATCTGCTAGTGAAAGGCTCCGTGGGAAGTCCTCCGAATAGGACAACTCTTTTATCAGTTCACACAAGGAAAAAATCAACTCACAGCAAGAATAGGATTCTTCGCACGTTTCTGCACGCTGAACTTGAAGACCAGCGCGGTGGCCATGGCAGCCGACGTAGCGGACACGTATGCGACCCCCATCTGGGTGGTCGTGAGGGGCGAGTTCGCGTTGCGGTTGGTGTAGTTCACCAGCGCGTTGAACGACTGGTTCACCCATTGCCAGAAGACTACTGCTACTGGAGTTCTGCAAGAGAAATGGTTTATCTTATGTTACCTATTTTTTATAATCTTTATAGAACGTTATTTTTTGTTTATACTAAACCTCTTAAGGGGTCATTGTACTCATCATTATGAACAACTTTCACTATGAGACCAAAGCTGAAATCGGAAAAAAAACTGCTGTTCCCTACATTAAATTTATGTTCGCATATCTCGTCAAAATGTAGGGAACAGCAGATATTTTTTTTCGCGACTTCATCTTTGTTCCCATAGTGAAAGTTGTTCATAATGATGAGTACAAAAACCCCTTAAGAGGTTTAGTATAAACAAAAAATAACGTTGGATGCCGCCAATTATAAAGTACGAGTAGAGTACGTAAGGATCGTAACAGATGGCGTTTTGTAGTCAAAGTTATAAATGCTCATATTTCCATGCTAACCAAGATATTGTAATAAGTCGGCGTACGTACATAATCTCTAGTTAAAACCTTCTATACATAAAGATCTCTGAGCGAATGAATATAAAGGGAAATGAATGATCTTTTACATCACAATGCTCTGTTTGTAACTCAGCAGCAAATTATGTTATCCTCATTAGCATTTATGAGTAACAATATATTTTATTTAAAAACATTATTTTTGTCTATTGACTACCTTTTGTTCACCTACACGGATATTTACTACCTACCTTTGAGTAAGGTAGTTTCATTACGCATCTTTTAAGGAAAAAGTCTGAAATTAAACAAAGGCTTATACTGGGCACAATTCTTTTAGAAATGCCATTAGTAGTCCACAGTACTCTAAGTCCTTTTGGAGTAACTATAATGCTAAGCAGCATATAATCTCTGGTCAGCACAGACATGGCGAAGCCCAGATTTAGCCCAGGTACTCACGGGCGATTTTTTTGCGCTGACACTGAGAACGAAGCAAATTTGAATTTTGAAACGAACGCAGCTAAGTTCGTTTAGCTTTCATCCACGTCTTTTCATAGGTTCACACCACACCGCGTACTATGAACAGTATGAAAAGATGCAGAGGAAAGATGAACGAACTTAGCTTCGTTTCGCTTCGCCCAGTGTGGTCCGACGATTTTTTATCGCGCACTAGATATTGAACTCACGGTGTTGAGCCGAGCATTGACAACCCAAGTGCATCCCAGCGCGTCAAAAACTATACGTACTGTTAGATTTTCAAGGGTTAGCGCCAACAGTTCTTATATTTTTTAAGGAAAATCCCTTGCGCGATAATAAAACGCTTGCTACACGGTCGCCAACCGCGTCCCGACAGAGGTGACCTTGGTGGATTACAACCCTGCAGATGATGTTTACGACCAAACGTTGAAACAATTTTGCCGGTCGCCAACCAAGGTCACCTCTGTCGGGGACGCGGTTGGCGACCGTGTAGCAGGCGTTTTAATCGCCCGTGGGTACGATCCTGCATCCCGCAAACAGAATTTACCGCGCGACGAGTGTATAATAATATACGGGGTGGCAGGGACATCGACGCGAAGCCGGTTACCATGGATTCAGTACATGATTCTGAACCCCCCTGCGTTGAAATTTTTCGTCGGTTATTTAAAAAAAAAACAGCTGTTTCATAGAAAAGTGCAATACCTACGCGGTCAAAATGTATGGAGCAGCTGATTTTTTTTTTCATAACCGACGAAAAATTTCAACGCAGGGGGGTTCAGAATCATGTACTGAATCCATGGAAACCGGCTTCGCGTCGACGTCCCTGCCACCCTGTATACAACGTGCCGACATCAATGGTCGGGCAGTTGTATATGTACTCGCCGCTCGGTAACCTCTGCTAGTAAAATCCCTTGTTGACAAATTCCTCAGCACTTGGCAACACAATGTTCTGACATTGGCTTTAAAAGCCATTATTCAGTGTTTACTGTACCTACGTTATTTGAGTTTTGACCTATATTGGCCGGTTGCCATTGCAACTGTATTTCAAATGCACTTTAGTCCTTCAAATTAATGGAAGACTTTAAATAAATTTGTTTTGCGTACATTATTAAATTATCTAGAAAATGCGGCTTTTATACGAGTATAGCAGTGGAACTATAATAGAATATCTTTAAATATTATTAAGTACTGAAAAAATATTAGGTTTGTTTATAATGTTGCCAATTACTAAAATCCTTTTCTAATTAAGAGGTGTTTTTACAGAAAGTGGGCAACGTCGCAAATAGCTGTTAAATATTTCGCTGTTTTGATTAATTTGGCAATATTAATCAAAACAGCGAAAATTGTATAGAAATTAGAAATATGGCTAACTAGTGAAATAAAATATTGATTATAAAATGCAATCAAAGTCAAAGTCAAAGTCAAAGCATTTATTTCAAATAGGCCTTTGAAGGCACTTTTGAACGTCAAAATTTACAAATTATAGTTATTATATATTATTGATTCTACCGCCCCTTCCAAAATGTAGTTTTCGTATGGAGAAGAATGGGCAAGAAACTCCACCGTTACTCTTTTAAAATGTTTTACAATATTTTGTATAAGTACATTATTTATATAATTATAATATGTGAAGACGATGCACCTAGAATAAAATTACTGTATACAGTAAGAATAATTTGAATTGGAGCAAACGACAGATAAATTACTAAATATTAATACGCAATACTTAATTAATATCGTAACACCGAATATTTAGTTTCAGATGCAAAAAAACTACTTGGAAACTTTCTAAATACCTTTTTAACACCTAAAACGTGAACATCAAATTCAGTGTTATAATTGCAATTCATTATTAATATTCTAGTTCACTAGTTAGCCATATTTCTAATTTCCGTTCAATAGCATACAACAGTTCAATAACAGGTAAATATTTGACAGCTATTTGTGACGTTGCCAACTTTTTGGATGAAACATAATTTGCTACACAATCCATAACTATGTTAAGTTAATCGAATTTTTGGTTTTAACAACAAAACAGCTACCACAGTCAGATGGTTGTCTGACTTGTTTATCCTCTAAGTCAGTGTTTTTCAACCTTTTTCAAGAGGCGGCCCCTTATTATGAAAAAAAATTTTTGGGGCCCCTTACCCTTCACTGTTTAAAATCTGTATTTTATTATAAAACAAATATCCAATACGTACAACATTTTTATAATTACGTATCGGCTAATAACATAATTAACAGACATATTACATCGCCACACGTCTCCACGGAAAAGCGATACAATGGATTTGTGGGGACAGCGTACTGGCCTCCTAATGAAATCCTAAGGGGCCGTTCAAGTATTACGTAAGCAGTTTGGGGGGGCGGGGGTTCTATGCTTTGATTATTTTTGATGACATGGGGGGTGGGGGGTCTAGATGGTGATTACGTCAGCAGTAATTATTTACTTTTTTACACATATGGCAACCCACACTATGTCTATGCTTGAAAACGAAACGCATATTCGGAGGATTCCCACAAATGCATATATCAATGTTTACCGTAAGCATGGGGGGGGGATAAGAGCTTTGCTTACTTTTGCTGACAAGGGGGAGGGGGGTAAATAACTGTAATAAATCTGCTTACGTAATACTTGAACGGCCCCTAGGTATATTTTAAGTTTAATTTTTTGTCGTATAATTGATGGATTTATGAGGATCATGGGTCACGCACAATGGTCCACTCGAAGGACTAAGTGCGGAAACCAAACCTCTTAACATAGAACATAGAGGATCATGGGTACGAGTTATTTCCCAGTAGAGTAAATTTTACGTTTTTAAATGCAGTTATAGATGAGGCAAGTTTCGGAACCAAGCTAAAAGAAAATCTGCTGAAATTATCTTTAGAGCAAAAAAACAAAGGCTAAAAAAAAATTGTTAAGCCTTTTTTTTTCACATGTTGGAAAACACTGCTCTAAGGAAATCATAGGTTTGTATCAAGGTATTCACCTGCCAGTTAAAAATACGCCGGTTATTATTTTGGACTGCTTTAAACAATAATAGCAATACATAGTTGTTTATAAACTGTTATAAAGGTTTTTTTTGTTAGCATTGTGTCCCACTGCTGGGCAAAGTCCTCTCCCAAATCGATTTTACTCAACAAGACTTACAGAGAAATACATTTTTGGGTAACTTAGCCACAGGAATATGTTACTTATAAGTATAAAAGTAAGGTTCACATACCTATACCACTGTAACATAGCTCCAGTAATAAGACAACCCCCTGGCATCTGGAAGGACATTCTGCCGAACACATTCTGAAGCTCCCCACTGTCAGGGTGGAAGGCTGATTCATACAGCTGCTTGGCTCTCACTAGTTGCTCGTACTTTGTGCCTGCTGGCTCTTGCCCTAATCTAGAGGAAAGTGAAAAATATTACTTTAAATAATATTAAGGCGAAAGCGTCTGGGTAGACCGCGAAATTTTAAAGTGTGTGCGCGGCGAGACGGAGGGGCAGTGCAGGCCACTCATTGGTCAACGCTCACGGCACGCGGCGTCCCGCCCGCCGCTCATTCGACAAAGCTGCCGCCTGCCTCGCCGCGCTTTTTTTTTTTTTGTTAGTACCTTATATACTTTCATAAGCATTTGATAAAAAGCCGTTGTTTTGAAATTACAAAACCGGCACTTCAATTTTATTTATTTGCATAGAAGTCAGTAAGTTTGGAATATTGTTTATGAATATTCCATAATGAATAGTGTAACTGATATAACTGACAGTAATTAGATTAGTGAAGATCAATATTTATTTAAATTATGGTGTTTTTTTTATGAATGTAGCTTATAGTTAAGTAGGTAATGATTAACAACTGTTTAACCATACATTTTTGATATGACATTTATAAATAAACCCTATAATTATGTATAATAAAGACAACTGTAAATAATAATAATTTAAATAAAATATTTCGTTATTTTCTGTAATTTTATGATGATATTATTATACTTACTTATACTTCACATAAAGGTCTTTAGCTGCATGCAGCTCAGTTTCTGAAGCCAGTGACAGTAGAGGATTAGAGATGAATGCAAAATGCTTGAATCTACCCACAAACGTGCCCTGATCCCACAGCGGCTGGGTAATGTCTATCCTCTCCGTAGCCATCACCTGTTGGAATACATTATTTCAATTAAAACACTAACTAATGAAGTAATGATACACCATTTCAAGCACTCCAGCTACATTGTCTTTCTGGCCATTGAATAAATTCACTGGTAATAATAATTTACACTAATTAATTTTACATAAATAAAGAAAAAAATACTAATGAGTTTGGATTATGATGGGCACATTTTACTACAACTTTCTATATTCTCAAACAAGAGAAAAATATATAAATACTTTCACTAGCCTATAGTTACAATTTATTTTAAGCTCTCAAGGACTTTTGTAAAGAATGTAAAGAGTCTTATTACCTGCCGATTCTTCGGCCGTGGTAAATAATAGCGCTCCACCGTCCACGTAATAAGAATAAAGTCCGTACAAAAATGTTAAAATAGTAGTCAATCAACTTGAGACAACAACAAAATTATATTACATGGCCTTGAATATACGACAGTCAAATAAAACCATGGCAAAAACTGCCGTTTTGCAAACAAGAAAATAAAAGCAGAATAATTTCGAATAGATTATGTAAGGCCGCGTTTAAAAAATAAATATCTACAAAACATTGTTAAGTTTCAACTGAAATGAACCTGTATTTTACTTACTGCAGTATGTTTTAATTTCCTGAAGAGCGAAATATAATTTTAGTAAATGCTATTGATACAAAAAGATTTATAAAAAGATGTGCGTGTTTCGCGGACTCATTAAAACAACTGGAAAAAATCTTGGCGTTCGTGAAATGAAATCGCAACTGGAAATGTCAATCTGTCATCTGTCATTCTGTCAAAAGTCAGTGAAAAACGGAAGGAAACCATTCAAACAATGGCCGCTTTCCGAATTAAAACGTAATCGCTCACAGCGCTGACATCAGTAATTGCCGTTCCGAATAAAGCTGCGAACAAATTGTCGGACGGGTCCGTAGGTCGCGGCTGACAGTCACATATAGTCACGTCCGCGACTTACGACTGATAGTTTGCACAGTGTAGTACTAAATGATACGCGACTGTTAGCCGCGGCTTACGGACGCGTCCGATAATTTGTTTCCAGATATCACGATTATGACAGCTGAGGGCTGTCAACAATTCGGAACGTTCGTGAACGCGCTCATAATATGCCGCTATAAACTACCGTCTGAAACTTACGTAATATCACGCGAGCGCTGAGCACGTGTTCCGCCCCGGTGAGACACATGCCTTAACTGATCCACAGTGATCTCTCAAATGTCAAAACTTTCATAGCATACTTCTTTGTGTTTATCGAGATTTAACCAGAGATGTTGCCAATATTCTTATCCGCATCCGCAAATGCGGAGCTTCTGCATAGAAACAGCCCCGGCAAGCGTAGCTGCTGATGGATCGACCCTGTAAGTGTAAGTAAGTGCGGCTTGTTATTACTTAGCCACGAGCTCCTCATACCGTTTTACCAGTAGCCAACCCTACTGTTTTACCAGTAGATAGAAGACGTAGATCTACAGTTTTTTCAATGGCATCCCTGTTTTCTGCCAAAGCCTCACGACTACACGAGTGACCGTTTATTACAGATTCGCGCTCATTCGCGTCTATTCATTTCTACTTCAGCTTCAAGAAATGGACGACGTCATTCTACCGGCTTTTGCATTGCACTTGCATATTACTCCAGTCCATTTTGATGTAGCTTGATAGGCCGTTTGCTACGAAATGATCTAGACAGCGAAAGTTTCCTCATGCTACTCATTTCCCTTTGACTCGTATTCACCAAACCGCGCCCGACGCGAGCGTCACGCACAAGTGGCGAGGCGAAACACGAAGCGAATGACGAACCACTGTTTCCATATTCGTGTTCGTCCTGTTCGTGCCTCGACTCGCCGTTCGAGCCGCATTTACCATTTACATTACACATTCGCGTGAGTGACGAGACTCGCTCGAATGTGTAAATGCGGCTCAATATGCTTGTTTCTTTCTTGCTTTTCGCGTGGGCTTGGGTAAAAACAAGGTCTACCGTCTACTGATACTACCTAGTGTTAACCTATATAATTGTAGTCTGTGGGTTAACCATTGAGATCAATGTAAACTGGTTAACCCAAAAATAAAAGTAAGTGCTGAAGTTATGTATCGAATTTAAAAAACGTTTATATTCATTTTAGTTTGATAGTAGAATTACTGTATGTTCTGAAATTACTCATACTCCGAAACACTTATCGAAACGTGCGAGCCATCGATGTAACTGTGCGTTTGCACTGGCGAAACATTCCCAACAAAACATGTTGGGATCTCTATTCTTCGAATCTGTGGGGTTGGACCGTTTCAATCTTGCAGACCTTTATTTAAGAAATTAGGATTACTAACTCTACCTAGTCTGTATATATTAGAAGTAGGATTATTTGTTAAAAAGCACTCCGAGCGATATACTAAAGCCATAGTAAATAAAAAATTCCTTTCAAGAGATCCAACCCGACTGGCTGTCACAAGATGTAGAAGCACACTAGTTCAGAACAATTGTTACAATATGTCTGTCAAAATCTATAACCAAATACCCAAACAGATTAGAGAGCTACCACTAAACTACTTTAAAAATAAACTTAAGAAATGGCTCTATAGTAATGTGTTCTATCTATACAATAAGTGAGTTCTTAAATTATAAGCTTCGAGTTCGAGATATGATCTCACTAGTAATGTAAATAAATAACATAATTTTAAGGATTTAATTTTTTTTTACCTCATGATCTCAATAGAAGTGTTTTCCTACATCATTGTATATCATTTTATTATAAGGTACTTTTTTATTTTTTTTTGCATGCTGAAATGTGTAAGTAAGCAAAATATGTGGAACTTCTTATATTTAAGTTACTGTTAAGACCTTTTATGTACCATATTTTATGCAAAATAAAGAAATTCTAATTCTAATTCTAATTCCAATTCTATTTTCTGTCAATTTTCCATACAATGTTTGACAGTAACTAGAGATTTCAACATGTTTTGTCGTGATGTTTCGCCAGTGCAAACGCACAGTAATATATCAATGGTGCGAGCGATCTTTTTTTTTTGTTTATAGTGTCAATATTTGTCACGATGCGCGATAAACGCGGGGCTAAAAATATTGCCATTAAAAATTGTCAGGGGGCATTGAGAGGGGTTGATTTGCTGTTTTTTAAACGCATTCTACACGGTCGCCAACCGCGTCCCGACAGAGGTGACCTTGGTGGTTTACAACCGTGTAGATGTAGATGATGTTTACGACCAAAAGGTGAAACAAATTTGCCGGTTGCCAACCAAGGTCACCTCTGTCGGGGACACGGTTGGCGACCGTGTATTAGGCGTTTCAGGCGTCAGGCAGGGTTGGACAAACTGGTTTATGGTTTCAGTCTGAAACCAGTGTTGCTAGCCCAAGACAAAGTTGAAAACTGAAACTTTCAGTTTTCAACTTTGTCTTGTCTATGATTTAACAAAATATGGCGGCTGTCGTAAGAACAGCCGATATGACGATTCAAAAGAATTCTCAGATTCTAGTAAACGTAGAAGAAGCCCTAGCCGATTTAATTGTTGTATCGTATTGCTCTGACGATAAAAAGTTCCAAGGTGTGCTTCTGGACTCCAACAAAGGGTAGGTATCAGAAACATAACCGAGTGAGTTTTTATCGATTATTGGAAAAACTCTTGATATTTACATTAATTTTGACTGTATTTTTGCAGTAATTTGCCTTTTGGAGTTTATAGCCTCAACCCAGCATTCTCCAAACAGGCTGTGTCTAAAAATGAAAGCGATAAGTTGCATTCCGTTAGTCAAAGGTTCACGTACCAAGAACCTCAATATGAGGGTGAAATCTCACAAAGATCCAAGAAACCTGCTCCTAAGGGCAAACAGCAGCAAAAGATGACCGTCCGCCTAAGACCTCGGAAGGTCTTATGTTCTAATTGCCAAGGGATTTGTAATGAGAACAATGAAAACGTAGACGTGTCTAAAAAACGTAAGTTAGAATCTGATGACGATACACCACTCTTATCTGAGTCATCAAGGACAGAGAAAAAGTATTTGATGGGCAGCATGCTTATACCCAAGCTGTCCAGGCTGCAGCCCAGCGAAATTTCAAGTGCTGTAAGGGGTGCACCGAAAAATTCCATTAGGGGTAATGAAAAACTAATTAATAAAAGTGAGAAATCTAGTAACGAGACCGTGACACAGGAAATGGCTTTTGTCAGTGTTTCTGATGACATGGACGGTGACAAGGAAGAAGACGTAAAAAACGAAAGTGACATTTCTTTTAGTTCAATGTTTTCAAGTGCAAAAACTCTTAAAATATGCTTTGGGGAAGGTGAAGGAACAGTTGTAAAGATACCACCACTTACAGGAGATTTTAATGAAGATTCAGGTGTCTCCTGTGACATGGGGAAGCCAACAAAACCAGATTCTAAAGCAGCTAAAAAGGCATTGAAGAAAGCTAAAAAGCAGGCAAAGAAAAGCAGCTCAATAGAAAAAAGTCAAAGTATGCTGTCACCAAAACATGTTGGAGCGTTATCACCGCATAACAATGCATTGAGCCCAACATTGGATCCTTTAGAGAAGAAACACAAGCACAAGGTCAAACATAAAAAGAAATACAAGAACCAGAAAAAGCGTGATGAAAACACAAGTAAATGTACTGAAACTGGATCCGTAGACTATTTTAGTGATATTAAAGAGCACTGTATGAATCAGAAGCTTTCGATAAGCTTACGAAGACTAAGTAGTAATTCCCATGAGAAACAGAGTGAGAATGATCATATAGAAAGTGGTTCAGAGGACTGGGAGAATGAAATGGTACCAGATTTCCCAGCGAACGGTACAGAGGGTGTTGGTGGTAGGTTATTACGGGTTTCGCCGGGGGATGTGGTGTGGGGGAAGGTGGTAGGGTTCCCATGGTGGCCGGGGAAGGTCCTCAGTGTCACTCCAATGTCTAAGGCACATGTGGCATGGTATGCTTCAACCACATCATCACTGATGCCATGTGATAGCTTGAGTCCATTCTTAGAAGATTTTAAGGTGAGTTATCATTGCTTTTTCATAGTTCAGCTGGTATTCATAAGTAGCAGAGTCATGAATGAGTGTTACTAGCCAAGAATATTTTACAAGGTCATTAATCACAGTATTCGATTTCATTCCACCAATTTCATTACTATGAATTTTAATACTAAAAAGTTTTCCTCATAACCTGATCAAGGATATTTAAATGTATAGTAAAATCAAAGAACTATGTAGTATTTCTTGGAAATAAAATTTATGTCAATACCAAACTCATGAAAAACTGTTTATTTTCGTCTTCATTTATTATATTATAGTGTGGTACAATTCCCTAAAATGAATGAACCTACTAACTTCTGTAGTATAAAAACTTTTTACAAAAAAAAATTTAACCGACTTCCAAAAAAAACCACTACAAAGTGAAAAATAACTTTAATTTCGGAAGTCGGTGTCTTTGTTTTTTAATTTTCGTTTTTTGCCACCGACTTCCGAAATTAAAGTTATTTTTCACTTTGTAGTGGTTTTTTTTGGAAGTCGGTTTAAATTTTTTTTGTAAAAAGTTTTTATTTTTCACTTTTTAGTGGTGGTACCTACCCCACACAATATCCAATATCACTAACTGCAATAAATAACAGTTACAGGAAGTTATCATCATATCGTCCATATAAACTAAGTGGGAAAAATATGTATTATTGAAGCTAACTCAAAAACTATCAAAGCAAAGTTAATAAAATTTATATGGGACCACCTCGGAAGCTTACCCTTTCAAACAAAAAAAATTATTTTCAAAATCGGTCCACAATTATTGGCGGAGATATCGGTGAACATACAGACGCCAGCACATCAACCTATTCCAATCTGTCAAAATATCCCAATCAACATTGAACCTTATTCTTTAGCGACAAAGTTTAAAATCTGTTAAAGAAATTTGACAGATTGTAGTAACTTGATGTGCTGGCGTCTGTACATAAAAAAAAAATTAAAAAAAAAACATACATAAAGTCGAACATAGAACCTCCTCCTTTTTGGAAGTCGGTTAAAAATTAAATTAACTCTTCATTTCCATCTTCCAGATAAGATTCCTGAAGAAAAAGCGGGGACCATACAAAGAGGCGGTAAAACAGGCGACAAATGAAGCTAAAAAAAATGAATCTCACGTAAGCGATCCCCTTGCCAGCCCTACACACAACCTGGCAACTGTTTCTCCCCGCCCCATCGATGTGTTCTCGTAGACTTAAGGTGCATCCGAATTTATTCAAAGTCATGTGATATTTTATAATTACTTGATTCGTCTGCACAAATAGTTTTTAAATGGTGTTTAACTGTTACACTGTAAATGTGGATAAAAGTCTCAAGCTTTTTGGAAAATAATGTTATCAGGGCTCTTCGGATAAAAAGCAAGATTCTAAAATCGTTTTGTTTGGTTAACTATAACTTTACATGTGATCATTATAACTTATTTCCATTTTCAGGTGTAACAAATAATTATATAAGTAAATGTAAACCAACAATCTAATTATGTTGATATCAAAATAACCCTTGATTTTACAACTACTTTTTGCGTTGATCTTGATGAAAAATGCCGCGTAGAAATCGTCCGCGTGGCTGCGAATTTGCCACCTGATACCAACGAACGCAACATAATAAAAACTCAACTGACTGCAAAGATAACATTCTCTAGTTTAGCTTTCAATGTAAAGAGTTAAAATTAATACTATATATATTTTGCTGGGTATTTCAAAAGGTTGATTACCTGCTACTTTTAGGTATAGGTATTTTACTCCTGGACTTTAAATCTAGAAGGGATGGAGGGCGCCTAACGAAAACAATATTCTTATGTACAAAAGTGAACCAATTAATTAAACCCAGCAATTTTTTGTCTTCAGATTAGTAATTAAAACAACTTTGTATGTGATTGTGATAATTAACTTTTAATACGCTTGACGCATTACTTCTCAATTAAAAACTTTTTTGTGATTGATTTATAGACTACTATGTAGAACTTTTTTATGTGAAAAACAAGCAAATGGGTGGTCTCCTTCACTATTATCTCTATTGTAATTAGTACGTATTGCTGTGAATGTGCAATAAATTATATATTATATTTACCATCCGTGCACTGTAGTTAGTTTAACACTGGCGTATTTTATTTATATGTATGTTAACAAAAAATGCTTTTTTCATGAAGTCATACCAAAAAGAGCCTAATATTTTAACAGAAGACTCAACTTTTGCAAAACTTTGTTGACTTTGTATACATTCAGTGTTTTCAGTGTTCAATAGTTAAATAATTTGGGCTTGAGACCAAATTGATTGCTACAAAACAATGCTAGAATAGTGTTCAATTAAGTAAATGAGGTGACAGACATAGTTATTCTACGTGTTTATTACTCTTAAAATAGTCAGAAAAAATTTACTCCTCAATCTTTCATTATTCAGGGGGCCGCCGGCCTATAGTTGCAAAACTTCTGAAAAATTCCGAATAATTCCGGAATACTTCTGGGAAAGTTTCTTTAAATCAGAATTATTCAAAATGAATTTAATTAAGATTTTTTTTTTGCTGAAAAATCGTATTTGGCATCGATCGTCGATCGTCGCCGCCGCTGCCCCTCTATGCGCCGCGCCGGCGCGGCGCCGGCCGCTGCGCTCCTCGAGTCGTGCGTGCAGGCAATGGCGGTGCGGGAGCGGGGTGCGGTAAGACGGGAGATGCTCCCCGGAGAAGTTTTCCCTCGCCCCGCGAGAAAGATTCGCACCCCGCAATCGAATGTTTCCGCGGAATGTTTCCGCGGAATATTTCGCCTGAATAATTCAATGGGAATAAACGTGTTTGTTTGTGGTGTGGTGGGTGAGTTAATTATTGTTCAGTGGCACATACGTAAGTAAAATATAAATGTTTATTTTATTATAAATGGAATTGATTAAGTATATGTTGATATTTTTATAGGTAGATAATTATGTTAGCCTGCGATTAAAGGATTTTAATTCTTTTGTTTTTAGGTCGGTACCTACTTATTTCGAAATCGAATGCTATTTTGGAACGAAGTTCCTTATCGCGCGTTGTGAAAGGGGGCTAGACGGAAAAAATTCTTACGAAAAGTTGTCACGACACTTTTTACCCGACACTTTTTGCGCGACGCAAAGGAGGGTAATGTGTTTATTACCATGGAATGGAATGGACGACTGGACTGGAATGGAATGGAATGGAGTGGTGTGGAGTGGAGTGGAGTGGAGTGGAGTGGAGTGGAGTGGGGTGGAGTGGGGTGGAGGGTCGAAAATCGCTTGAACGTTTTTTTTAACCTGCTACCGTTAAGCAAGTTAAAAAAACAGGTGCAAGCGATTTTCGACATTTGACATTTAAAATTTAGTTTGTTTTTTCTCACATTCTCGTTAGCTAACATTGCTCCATTAAAATCCGGTGTTTGCATAAATGTCAATAAGGTCGAAAATCGCTTGAAGGTCGGAAAACATTTGCTTAACGATAGCAAGTTAACTTCGTTCCATCCGGGTGTCCCTTGACACCTCTCAAGTTTTTTTTATGTCAGTTGTGGAATAAAAAACCAGGCCTAGCATATTTGATTGGTTTTTTTTAAAAGGGTTAGGTAAGTAAGTACGAGTCGCATAGGTAGGTATTAATCATTACATATAGTGCGTTGCAAGTTGCAACTAAGAATGTGCCTGAGTCCGCGCCATCTTGTTTTTTGACAGTTGAAATATTCCCAAAGCTTCGGAATATTTCCGAATACTTCCGAAGTATTCAACGGGAATGATTCGGAATTTTTCCCGCCAGCATCTATACGCCGGCCGTGGCAAATAAAATATTGGGGAATGGTGCCATAGACAAATTAATAATAGTGTTGTGAAAATATTCACCAAAAGGATTTTCAAATATTGGACCTTTTCAATTTTGTTGCTATGTACTAGGAAAATAATTAACGATAGAAAATTATGTAAAATTTTTATTATATTTTTGTTTAAATTTTTATGTTTCTTTCCTGTTTATATTGATAAAAAAAATTAGGTACTAATGGCCATTCCTTTTATAACTAAATCTTGGTTATGAATTTCATTGTAACATAAATTACTTATTATACTTGTATATTCTTTGCACTACAAAACTTACTGTAAATATAATTTTATACAAGTTCGATTTTAAAACCAAGAGGAAGATTTTGTTATTTACTTTTTAAGAGGTATTTTTTATTCAGATGGAAAGATTAATTTTATGCATTATTATTTATGGTCTAATAGAACCAGAAATAGGTGCAAGTGCTGTTGGATTTTCCAGTTGATCTTTATATTGTTGCATTCTTCCATTAATTATTTTGGGAATAACTATTTTTTTTTGCTTTATTTTTTAATTTGTTGCGGTTATTTGAAGATATTGTACTTTACCTAAATATATTATAAAATTAACACATTGAATTAAAAGTGCTTAAATTTAGTTTAATTGATGTAACAGGCTGTTCTAAAAGCGTATTTTTATATCTTCAAGCTTATCCAAGGTGAGGTAGACAGAGGCACTTGTAAACGAAAGCAATTCTGCCAAAGATTAATGATCTTTGCCCAACTTGTGGTCATTTAAAAATAATTGTTCATAGTTATAATTATTATTGTGTAAATATTCATATTTTTATTTTATTAGTGTAGTCTGCTACAGTGTATCATCTTATCATTACAGGAAATGTATTTTTAAAATATAAACTCTTCACAAATTCTGTCTTTTGGTTTTCTATGATTCTTTGACGAACATTCAAACACTCATTTATTTGTCTGCTTGTCAAACTTTTATGATCCCTGCTTTATTCATATCCTGGCATCCATAATCTCTGTTACCTTTTTAAGGTTCCGTACCCGAAGGGTGCCAAACGGAACCCTATTACCTACTAAGCCTCCGCTGTTTGTCCGTCTTGTCTGTCTGTTAACGGGCTGTCTCATGAACCGTAAGCCGACGCACGGTGGAGTACTACTATGGACGAACCCGGTCAAAAGTCAGAAAACTCAACTCTATTGTTTCGCATTGAAAGTTGTTTTTTCGTGTAGTAGGATAACCACAGCGTCATAAACAGGCCACTTGAGTTATAAACTCGCCCCCCGCTTGTTTTGTCAGTCACAATCTACCTGCTCTTACGGATGCACGTAATTGTTTTTGTAGCTCTCGATTTATAGTGTCATTCAATTTACGTTTACTGTGTTTGTTGGTGCAATTAAGTAAAGATTTATAATGGATATTGGAGAAGAAGGTATGTGCTTTATTTTATTAGTATTTAATTTTAATGTTTCTATTAATATAGTTAAATATTTGTGATTCATATTAGTTGTTATAAAAGGAATTTTTAAAAATTAAAATCAAACTCGAAGCTTTTTGTTTATGTGTCAGGTTTTATCGGGCAAAATTTTTTGTAACAAGGCAAAGTTTATGTATTCTAGAACATGTTTACGAAAAAAAAACTTGCGCGTAGTTGCGCCTTTTTTTTTAAGACTAAGAGATAAAGTATGCTAAATAATATTGAATTTTGAGAATGTTATAAAGGTTGTAAGTTCTTCATTTCTTTTTCAGATTTATCAGGTGACATGAAGACTTTCTCCTATGAAGAACTAGGTATATGGTTTCGTTAAAAATTGCCCCAAGAAGAATTTGGACACGAATTTTTTTTTTTGTTTTTAATTGCTGTTAGTTTTAATATTTTGCCAAATAAAAGGTACTTTTGCATCTAAATGGTCTTTCGAATCAATTTTGAGCATACAAATGCCTTCATTCTATTTTGGCCAGAAATTTGATATAAATACTCCACTGTGCGACGTTCGCACGGATGTAATAAAATCGAGGCGATTTTTTTTCGCGTAAGTTTAGGATTTTCTGCGTCGAAAATCCAATACGCGAAAAAATATCGCCGCCGCGGTTTTATTACGTCCCTTGCGCACGTCGGCTTAATCCTTGAAAATTAATAACATGCACCCAGTGCAAGAGCGTAGCGCAGTGAGAGAGCAGTGGTGGCCCAGTGGTAATGGCCCCCGTGGGTTCGAACCCAGGCAGGCGCTTTACTTTGTGTTAATAATTTTATCACCACTGCTCTCAAAACGGTGAAGGAAAACAATGTGACTTTGTGAGGAACCCGCGCTGCATGGGCACGCGTGGTAGATTACGACCCACTCATATTATATAGTGCTCTGTGGACCCTCTCCCTCTCACAGAGAGGAGGCCTGTGTCCCAGCATGCAGCAGTGGGAAGATTAATAGGCTGATTATGTATGTACAGTCAGCTGCAGAGAAATCTGACCCCCTAGCAATGTATTTTTATATTGCTAGGGGGTGAGATTTCTGCAGCTGACTGTACACAGTGCAAAAACTGTTTTAGGGCGCTTTCAATTTATGCGTTTCGTGTCGGACCGCTGCCGCACGCTTTCGAACCGCTTCCGCACGCTTACCGTGCCGCAGGTTATATCTCGCTGTCGGGCCGCTGCAATACGGTAGCAGTCCGGCACCGAACGCCTAAATGGAGCGTGCGTCAGCGGTCAGACACGAAACGCATAAATTGAAAGAGCCCTTAGTTTTGGAAGTGCCTCAGCTGCCGGCGGCGAGTCCCGCCGGTTGCTGAATTGGCTGCCAGCGCTACTTTGGAAAATAAAGAAAATTAGGTATTCAAAAATTATATTCTCTTTTCAGTTATGTGTTTTTGCAGTCGGGTTTTTTGTTTTTTGAATAATTTTCTTTATTTCAAGCTTTTTAGTTTTATTAGTACCTATATCTAAATTTGGCATTGACTCGTTACTAGCTTTTATTTGATACCAATATTGTGATAATTTATTTTTAAAAAAACATTCCCCTCCCTTTTTTTTTGTATTTGCAGATGCAATATATAAATATTAGGTTAGAGAACAGTGATCCCCTTTCTATTCTCCGTGACCCCTACGCACGAGCCGAGCGAGCGAAGCGAGCGGTGCCTTGGTAGCGGCAGACGAGTGCCAAAAACGACCAACGCTGCTGCTGGGAATTGAGGGTTAACGCGGGGAATGACAAAAATCGGGGAATTTCGGGGAATTCAAACGAATTTTTCGGTAGTCTAAAACTTTTTTATGTCGGGTAATACTTACAACAAAAAAATCATTATTCAGATACAGTCATATTGGCAGATACAGTTCGACACTACTTACTAACATAATTTTTAATGGCACACCACTCAAAAGCCTGCTCAAGTATCATATGTTTAGTTGACGAATTTTAAATTGGCGTGTACGGTTGAATTTTTTTATACAATAGGGTATTACACCCATTTCTGAAAAGTGTCTCAATTGAATTTTGTAGTGCTAATGTACCACTAAAAAATTCACAAATTTTTTATTCAATCGTTAAGTGCCATAAAAATGCATTTAAATTTTTCATTTTCAAATTTCGCGCGGACGGAAACGCTGAACGCAGTGGACGCCCATCTGTCTCATCATCATCAATATAATAAAATTGTAGAAAAGTGGTGTCTGTACAATGGAAATATATGAAAAAAAAGTAGCAGGGGTTGTTATTATATCGATGCTGAACCCGAGATTGTAATTAATTTTTTTTTTGTCTGTTTGTCTGTTTGTCTGTTTGTCTGTGTGTTTGTGCACGCTAATATCAGAAACGGCTTATTCGATATAGATGCGGTTTTCACTAATATATTGTAGTAAGCTTCACTTAACATTTAGTGTTTATTTCATGTCAATCGGTTCATAAATAAAAAAGTTATGTCAATTTAAAGAATCACGGGCTCACGGCGAACATTTGTTATAGGTTAGGCATTTCTTTCCTTGATTTTCGGTATACTTATCTTAATTTTTATTTAGGGTTTGTATATAAATATTATAAGTATTTGGTATAGGTTAGGCATTTATTTTCTTGATTTTCTTTATTAAGTATAAGTTTATTAGCTCAGGTTAGTAATAAATTTTTCTATCAATTCTTTTGTTTTATAAAGTTAGATAAGACGTGTAAACCAAACGTACTAAACGTTTGGTTTACACGTCTTAACACTTATTACTTAAACTGTGATAATTTTAGACTGTATATAATCTGTAAGTATTTATAATTTAATTGTTTACGATAGTACGTGTTTACTAAATAACTGTGTGTTAAGTAGTAAGTACTATTTTATTGTAAGAATGCTTCGAAGAAGATCCAACCTCTCCCAATGTAGCAGAAATGCTAAAAGGATGAGATTAGTTCGATCACAGGAATCTGAGGAAGGTCGTGAGGGAAGGCTCTCTGCAACTCGGGAACATCAGGCTAGGTTTCGTGCTGCAGAAACTTCGACTCAGCGGGAATCTCGACTGAGTTCAAATCGTTCTCGAATGGTCGAGGTCGCGAAAAATTTTTTATACTAAGGGGGTCGAGTCATGAAAAAGGTTGAAAAACACTGCCCTACATTAATCCTACTAATCCTACTAATATTATAAATGCGAAAGTTTGTGAGGATGGATGAATGGATGGATGGATGTTTGTTACTCTTTCACACAAAAACTACTGAACGGATTTTGATGAAACTTTACAATAATGTAGCTTATACATTAGAATAACACATAGGCTACAATTTATAAAGATTTTATGTGATTTGACCATAACATAACGATAAGTATCAAGTAAGTCGGAAAAATTCCTGCCCTCTGAGATCTATCTTTGCGTGCGCTGCCATTTTTTTTTTTTTTTTGGTTGGGAAGTCATCCAATGATTTCTGGGCGTTTCAGTCTCTTACTGACTAAAAGCCACCCGTGTTCGTTCCCTTGCCTTGCCAGATGCCACGCTTTCCCCTTGGGACTACCCGCAACCCCGGCAGGCATCGGCCCTAGCGGAACCCGTCAGTTTTGCTGATATCTCTTTGAGGTGCGCGTGGAGCACGATGCGCCGTCGACCCGGGCCTGGTCCTTATCGGACGGTGAGCTGCCCGTTGCTCTCTGTCCGCAGGCCCGCGCCTACGGTGGCCGGAAATCGGCTATCAATTCCCGACGCCCGGGACGTCTCCTACGGCGGCGGCGGCTAGGGCTGGTAGGGCGCGGCCTTTGCCACTCCCTCGCGCGCTCCACCTTCTCCTTCGCGAGCATTACTGCTTTGCAGAAGGAGGTGACGGCTTGCCATGCCCTCTCGCTCCGCACCATGGCCTGAACCAGGGCCGTACGCGAGAGGTCACCGCCGCCGATCGCCTCCACGAGGACACGGCGGTGGTCCACCTAAGCCGGGCAGACCTCCACCGTTTGCTGCGTGCGCTGCCTAAACCGTTAGAGTTACATGAAGAAAATGTATTGTGGGATTGTTTGTCTTAAAGAGTTCTAAATAAAAGTCCGCGACAGCATATCCGCGACACCTTTTATGTGGAAGCCTTTATAACCAAAATAGTGAGCAATAAATACAGTTACATTGAATACTTTTTCAAAATAAATACCTTCATCGCTTTTGGTATTTAATTTAGATAAAGTTTGTCTTTTACACTAAGTAATTTGGACAAATAGTTTAAAAGTTAGAACGATAAGAATGACCTGCGATATTGAGTCGACGGCGCTCAGAACGAGGGTGGAGGGGCGGGCCAGCCAGGGGATGACGCGCCAGAGCGCCGAGTGGAATAATTTATGTTCGAGAAATAACGTAAATAACGCAATTAATTGTTTAACTGTCAAAATGAAACCCATTGCTATTGTAAGTCCGACATCCACGCGGGCGAAGCCGCGGGCAGAAGCTAGGCAAGGCTCTGTTATCATGACGTCAGTTGGCTGTGTAAACCTGTGTAAACAAATGCAGTGATTGGAGGTACACTGATAGTTGAGAGTTGACACTTCTAAGTTTACATAGCCGTATGACGTATTATCATGGCGAATACTATTTGGTGTTATGAAACAGATTAAAAAAGCTGAAACCTTTGAATTGAATTAAAAAATTTAGTTTGCTAAAGTGGTTAAGAAGTGCAGCAATTTTGTATAAAACAGTGTTTTTATTCCAAAAATATCATTTCGGGGAATTTGTGGGGTATGAATAAAAAAGAAGCGGGAAATTTCGGGGAATTGATAACGCTGATGCGGGGAATCGATAAATTTTTATTGGCAGCATTGAAAACGACTAGAATATGTAATTATAAAAAAATACTTTAGTAGACTAGACTTAGTTAATGTAAGGGTTTCCAAAAACGCCGCGCCCGCCGCCGTTCGATGTCCATTATGGGAGTGGGAGCCAGCGGCGCCGGCACCCGATATTTTTGATCTTGGCTGCAGCCCTGCAGGCAGTAATGTACTGCCGTGCCGGTTCCCAACGGCTTTATTTTTGGGTGCCGGGGCGCCGGCAGCGGAGGCACTCACTTGGTTTTTCTTTTCGCATGAAACCCAACCAAACCTAGGATCGAAGACTACTTACTATATTATACCCTAGGATGAACCTACTCTTTATTGTCTGTGGGATGAACAAAGACAAAGTAGGTACGAACGAACGCAACCGTCAAGGCGTCAATTATTCTGTCAAATTCTGTCGGGCGTTTTTCAGTTTGTCATTTCGAAAATTTGAAAATATGTTTGTATAATTTAGCCAAAAACCTACTTTATTTATTTGTATGTAGTGAATTAGTGTTTATAAACAATGAGACGAACATATAGGTCTAAAAAAGATACCGGGGGTGTTCTAGACCGTAGAGACTTGTTGCAAAACTTGGACGAAAAGAGTTCCGCTTACGATGCCTTTTTCATCCAAAACATTAAACAAACCAAGCGAGAATTATCTTGTGTTGGATCTTCTAACGCTCACGGAATTGCTTCTAACCGAGTTCGCAAGAGGAAATATGTAAAAAGGATAGTGAAAGAGGTAGAAACTCCTTGCCGAGAAAGTTTGTCTCGGTCGGCGTATCTGACTCCAGATAAATCTATACGAGTGAACAAACCCATGGATCCTTTCGATATACTTTTAAATTCTTCAAATGCATGTACAGTGGAAGTTCGACCTCCTAAGACTGAGTCTGTGACTAGCAAAGTGGATCGGTTTGATAAACTTGTGCAGAAAAAGTAAGTTAACCAACCTATTCTTCTAAAGCAACTAAACTACACTCCTGCAAAGGCTTCTTTAGCTGTAAATATTAGTAGTTGGAGAGCAGTGTTACTATTTTCGAAGAGTTTCTAAATCTTGGAAATATTTTCCGTTAAATACAGTTACAATGCTTACTAAGGAGCACTGTAACCTTCCTTTAACCTTTCATAGGGTTACTTTATGTTTTGTGTAATATCCACTCAAACACTTTATTGATGGTTTCAGTGAAGGGAAAACTTATACTAGACGGAAACCAGTAAAACCTAAAAAGGTCAACTATTCAGATAGTGAGACGTCTGGTAAGTACCTAACCTTTTTTAAAATATTTTTAGATCAATGCTCACCCATCCTGAAAATTTATTTCATCTACTGTCACCCTTTGAATTACTATGGCAAACATTATTAGATACTAAACTCTTTATTTTTCAATTTCAGATTCTGATAAAGAAAATTCAGACAAAAATATAACAAGAAATACATCGGATATAAAAGCGTACCAACTACTTATAGAAAATGAAGCTAATACAACTCCAAAAACATTCAATGACTCTATCAATAACATAGTGAAGAATATATCTCTACTAAATAAATTGAAGCATAAGAATAGCTTTAACGATTCTATGAAGAAACCTCTAAGTTACTATAAACACAGACTGACTAGAAATATACAATCTCCAATATTACAAAAATCACCATTATGCAGTACTCCATTCAAAACTAAATATAGAGGGGAATCTATTTTTAAGTTCTCTCCTATTTCCATTACAAATGACGGTAACAGTCCAAAGTATACAACTATTACTGAAGATAATGATAATAGTAACAATAGTATAGTGTTCTTAGGTAATAATAAAACTCAAAAACATAAAGATTCTAAAGAAAATGCTCAGATGTCTGCTGCAGATAATGCTCCCAATGATAGTATAAAATGTGATATAGAAAATGAAGGATTGGGGCCTGAAACAGAAACAAATGCTGAAGAAGTCTTCCATAGAGATAGTACAAAACAAGAAAAGGAAAGAACTGAAATAGTTAGCGAAAGCAACGCAATTTGTAGTGTAGAAATAAGTTCTTTACAGACTACGGAGGTTGAACCATTTTTAGGTTTTCCCAATGACGCTAATAGGGAAATTAGTACTGAAGATATTAGTTTACACAGAATCTCAGATTTAGATGAAATAGAGCCTGGAAATGATGTAACTGAAAATGATAATACTGGAAATATAGAAGAAGACCGTCAGTACAATTTTAGTGCTGAGTCCAATAATATGAAAGAAGATAACAATACATTATTAGAATCTGAAAATGACGAAAAAGATTCTTTATATGACACATGCAATAGTGAACAAAGTTCTATTGAAGAAAAAGAAGTAATAAAAGAACCTTTAGTAAAGATTCAGAGAATGAATGATTCTTTATTTTTGAGGTATTATGAGAACATGAAGGATTATGGATCTGAAGGTAATGAAACCCATGAAAGTTTGAAGGATGAAGATACAGATGAATATAATGATAGTCTTGTAGATGAAGTAATTGAAAACCATAATATTAGTTTACAAGATGTAGAAATTGATGGAAATAATGTGAGTACAGATGAAGAAATTGATGAAAGTAATACAAGTAGAGATGACGAAATCAATAAAAGTTATGTGAGTGGAGAAGAGGACGCAATTCAAGAAAATAATGTTAGTCAAGATGATGAAGTTCTTTCTCAAGATGAAGAATTTGCTAGTTTTGAAGACAGTACTGCTTCAACTGAAAAAACATCTGAAAATGATTCTAGTACTGATATGAATGTAGATAATTACTTAATAGAAAATGAGGCTTGCGAATATATTGATATTGTTTCATCTACTGAAGATGAATCCAATGAAGAAGAGAAATGCGTCAGTTTTGTTACAACAAGAAGGAGGAATGAGGTCGCAAATAACTCAATAATTTCTATCTTTAATGATTCCTATGCATCTTCTAGTACTGATTGTGATAAGACTGTTCTTAGCAATAGCAGAAAGAGAGATAATGAAATGGATAAAGACAATATTGACGAAAATGAAACATTAATAAACTTAAATCAAGAGAAACAAGTTGATAGTGATGATGATGTGTTAGAATTAAGAAAAGATGTTGAACATGAAGAAATAGTCATACGAAATTTGCCAAATTGTGAAGAAAAAGAAGATACCAGAATATCATTTGTAACTACTAGAAACAGCAATATCACTGATAGGAAAAGCTCAATAAGAAATAGAAAGAGTTCTATTAAACCAAGAAGAAATACAGTTTCCAATCAAAGAAGCTCTACATTGTCTGGAGAAAGTATGAGACATAGTCCAGAACCTTCCAGAAAAACATATTTTGAGAAACCAGGCATAGTTCTACAGCCTGGGAAGAAATGGGAGAGATCTTTGAGTATTTTCAGAAGAATGACTATGATGACAGATAATTTTGATCAGTCTATTCTTGAAGATGAACCTACAGAGATGAAAGGAAGGAAATATCGGCAAAGTATTATTGAGACCATGGAAAGGCAAGAGCTAAATGGTAGGTACATTTTGGTTATTTATTTATCATCAGATAGATGGTAGAAGAACCTTAGTTTTTTTTTAATTATGAATTCAAGCTCAATTCAATCTCATTGCGCCAATGCTTAAATTCTACCTCATTGCGCCTATTTCTACCCTCCTCTTTCGCAGCGCCGTAGTCGGGAAATTCTACTATTTGTTCATATTAGTTTTGGTAATCAAACCTAGGACTTGGGCGCTCAGTACCCTTGTTTGTGAACACTTTATTAATTTGTGGAATAAGGGTCAGTTCACACCGAGGCGTGGCGCTGCCAGTAACTTCACGATGCGCCTCGCGACGTCGCGTTGCGTCTCGCGGCGACGCGCTGCGCAACCCGAAATCACTGGCCTCTTCAAGCATCGTCGCGTCGCGTAACGTCTCGGCGTGAACTGACCCCAACATTTTGATATTTCCATTTTAAAAAGCATAATTTATACAATCTCTTTTGTCTAAGTGATTACTGGCAGGCACATAACAAATAAAAACAAATATACAAAAAAATGGAACAAACTTGACACTTCCATCCAAAGTTTCAGTGTAATGTCAGGTTCGTGTTTTTTTCTGCGAGAAAAATAAAATAAAGCTTTATATTTTTTTCACTATATGAATTGAATTATTGCAGGTTCCCTACACAATGAATCAATCAATAGTCGCAGAAGTACATTTGTATCTAAGCCGTGTCGATTTACAATCAGAATTGTGAAAGTGAGTAAATAGTAGAAAAATTGGTAATAAAAGTAGAAAATAGTAGTTTTCTAACTGAAGGATCTTTTCTTTTCAGGATCCTGATATTTCAAGACTAAGTTTATGCAACACAAGTGTATTTGATGACTTGAAAGGTATATATTGTTTTTCTTCTATTTTTAATTTATTTTTATATTCTACTGAATATAAAATACGAGTATGAAACGCGTCGCGTACGTATATGAGTTTGAACTATGAAATTACTAACTTACTAGTTAGTAATCATCATAGTTCAAACTTGTGCTTGAAAGATGCTTGAAACTAGAAAGAATGAAAGTAAAAAAGAAATCGTGAAGCTAAAATTACATTTCGAAATTAGTGACATAAAATTAGTTTCATGACATTAATTCCATTAATAATTTTAGGTGTAAACTTCTAATTTCATGATGCATGCATTGATTTCATGAAATCAAAATAATTTCGTGCCTAGTGCGATTTTATGATAAAAATAATGTCGCGCAACTAATTACACGGTCAAATGCGACGTGAAACTAGTGTCGCAAAAGCACATTTGTACCATAAGCATAATGTTGTACACTAGCTATAGTGTATTCACAGAGACGAGTTAGTATAGCGTCTTCTCTATCGCTCATTATCATACAAATGACAAAGACAAAAAAAACTTTTTTATGGTCAGTGGGCGTTAACAATACCTTAGAAATGTAAATGTGCGTTCACACTGCGCTTCTTAAAAGTTCGCTTAGTTTATTCCTGCGGCTTCGTCTGTCGTATAAATTGAGACATTTATTTGATAGATTTTTTTTATGGGTACCTACTTTTTTATTTATCTGATGGATATGAAGGAAAGAAATAAAATTGAGAGTTAATGATTAAATTTTCTTTATTATATTATAATATCTACCTATACAAGTTTACAACATATCATCATCATCACTCTCCGTACTATCACTACTGTCGTCGTTTCCTACATTTATAATAGTCACAAGTAAGAGCACGTCTGTACAGTACGGGAAGTATGAGTAGACTAAAAAGTACTCGTACTGTGTACACCGCCTTAGCGTTTATCACTGACCAATCGCAGTTAAAAAATTGTGTGAGTGAGATAGCGCTCTACTAACTCGTCTCCGTGAATATACTATAGTAGCTTTTGCCCGCGGTTCGCCCGCGTGGTTTCGGAAAATATCCCACGGTAACTACCGGGGATAAAAATACCCTATGCTAATCCAGGTTATAAACTCTGTGTGCCAAATTTCATCCAAATCCGTTCAGCCGACTTTTTTTTAAATGGTATTTTTTTTTCCATGTATGGACGTTGTACTATTGCGGCTTATAGGGAACGCCCGTCGTTAGTTAACATACTGTATATATTAATAAACTCTCGGACCCCTGAATCGGGCCACCCTGCATAACTTTTTTAAAATGATACAAAGGAAAAAAAAATGTGGTTTCGAAGCCAGTCAGTCACTATCATTTCCGTTTGTCATTGTTTCAAATTTAAAATCGCAATACCTAAAAAAACTGTTTCATCGCAATACGTCTTTTCGCGTTGGTAAAAAATAGCGTGGATTTAAAAAAAAAAAACAGTGGTTACACAGAGAAAATGTTTATTATTCAGCAATTTGTGTTACCGCCAAGAGCATTTACGACAGCCGTCATGCGGA
This sequence comes from Conistra vaccinii, assembly GCA_948150665.1. Classification (NCBI taxonomy): domain Eukaryota; kingdom Metazoa; phylum Arthropoda; class Insecta; order Lepidoptera; family Noctuidae; genus Conistra; species Conistra vaccinii. Next base: position 21,134,509 of record OX411329.1, read on the forward strand.
CACACATTAGTGCTGTGGAATTTTCTTCCATGCTTCCAAAATTGTAGTTTTCAGCTCCTGCAAACTGGAGCTGGTTGGTTAGTTCGAACACGCCTCTTCAGCTCATCCTATAAGTGTTCTATCGGATTCAAATCAGGGCTTCTAGCTGGCCATTTCATTACTGCGATACTAACGTCATGCAGGTACTCTCGAACAATTCTTGCAGTGTGCACCCTTGCACTATCATTTATCATGCATAAAAATGAAATCCTGTTGCACAAACTCAGCATAATTATGGCATCACTTGAAGCTCTAGGCATTGACGAATGTATCAGTCACTATTTAGTAGTGGTAACCGTGATCCCGTCACACCCTCAAGGCCCGTGTTTCGTTCGGTGGAAATTTCACCCCAGACTGTCCCATGACCCACCGCCATAACTCACCTTTTCTTCAATGGAACATTGCTGAAAACGCTCTCCTTGTCTTCGGAAGACTTTTTTTCGTCCTTCATTGCCAAACAGCATAATCTTGGTTCCTTGTTCCTTAAACCTGGCTCCAGTAACATTGAGTCCACTGCAAATGTTCGCGTACAAACTTTTGGCGCGCCATTCTGTGAGCTCGTGTCTCGTGTCAGCTTGAGACCATTGGCGCTGGCTTATGAGGTTTCAGGCCGGTTCTTCAAGTCTCCTTCTAACAGTTTGAGTGCAAATTAAAATTTTACTTTATAGAAAAAAATAATAACAGACATGTTTCAAGTACGAACTACGAGTATTTGTCGAAGAGATTAGGTAGGTACATGGACGTATAAAAAAGATATTACAAGTAGGTCAGTAAATTAATCATCAGAAATTCAAAAAGAAAAAAATATGAAATAAAATATACTAATATAATATGATGTTTATGAAAGTACGGAAAGTATCTCAAACAAAATAACAGCGGTTTTTTTTTACATTAAATGTAAAACCTAATTAAATATTTTAATACGCTATCCAACAAAATTAAACTAGCGCAAGATAGTAAAAGGTTTTTTGCAATAGCGTTTATAGGTTCTAACTGATTTAATTACAAAAATACATACGTACCCCCTTACTAATAAACGTTGTATATCGCCTGTATAGTTACACACCGATTTCTCTCTTTCAGTCGTCAGTAATTTGACATTTGAAAGAAGAAGACAAAGCGTTGTGTAACTTTATAGGCGTTATACAACGTTTGTTAGTAAGGGGATTAATATGTATTTTTGTAATTAAGTCAGATAGCCTAACCCCTTACCTACCTACCTACCACCTTACCACCACCACCTACCTACCAACCAACCTACCTTACTTTACACACCGCCCACCCTTTTTTTTTTTTTTTTTTATACCTTTATATAAAAGTATTATTATTATAGAATACAAATTATTATAGGAAATCGTAACAAAAAAATACCTACAATTTGCTTCTTCTGCGACCAATCGTGAATTCAAATGATGAACAATGGTGATACCAAAATGTTAGCTTCAAAACTGCTTAGAACCTTTTTCTCCAGCTTGATCATTATTATGTTTTAGTTAGGCCTATAAACATAAAAATGCTCAGTGGCTCGATTTAGGAGTCCAGAAGTGTATATCGTTTTTTCTTTCGATTAAATGGGTAGCTCTTAGTTCGATGCTAATAATAAAACAGTTTATTTTACTTTACTTTTTAAAATATACTACCATTTTTTCGAAAATTCCCATTATTTTATTGACAACACTTTATGTAGTAGCTTCTGTTGTATTGTTATGGTAACACTCAACACCTTTTGAGGTTGTATTCTAGATTATCTGTGGCCTGGCCGTTCTGTGCATTTCGTTCGTGGAAGAAGACGCTTCGTGTGGTCTTTGTCCATAATCATTTTTATTTTATTTTTTATTTGTAACTGAGTGTTTCAAATTTAATAATAGTGAACTTTATATTTAATACTATTACTCAAAAATAGTAGAAAGACATTTTTGAAAGTGACCATTTGTGTTTGAACGCTAAACGTAATAATAATTATTATTATTGTGTCTGGTGTCTGCCATTGCGTATCCGTAACGGGATAACAGCTTGGTTCTACGCCCTTTGTTCTAATAAAGTGTTAAATCAGCCAAGTGCATGCATCTTTCCCTGCAATACACAGGTTAGTTCCCAAATCGTGGTGGTTTTTGATCCTTCTATTTTGTCGTAGCGTGATTTTGTTGCGTCAACGAGACGATTACGCACGGGGGAAAGTACGTTTATGTACTTCCTACTTTGTGTAATGAATGTCATACCGAGGATTCGTGAATGACGCGTTGTCTTTTTCAGGATTTTTGAACGAGGAGTGTGATGATACGATTATCGAATTATCCAAACTCTCGATCGCTGATCAGACGCACGAGGTCACTGTACTAGATACCTTCCATGATACTTCGAGCCGTATAGCTACAGCAAGGGATTACGTGTTGCGTCGATGCAGTCAAACGGACGCGATACTATTTGATGAATGCTATCCGGACACGTGAGTACCTTATTGTTAAATTTACTTGTGCCCTCACAAAAATATTTCCATCCAAAATTATCAAAATTGGCGGTTAAATAGGTCACGCAAAATATACAAGATGGTGGCATTGTTATTAAACATGAAAACATCTGTAATAGGTAGGTAGGCGTCGAGACAGATAAGTTGTATGAATGGCTGTGTCCTACATTTTAAAACATTGATATTCAATGAGATACCAATAAGAGTATTAGGTTCAAATGATCGACTGCTCTACTTTTGAGCAATCTATGTAATTATACTATTTTTATTTGTCTGTTACACAATTTGTATATTTTTATGTCATTGGAAGTAATAATGCCAATCTGAATGTCTGAAGCTGTAGCAAAAAGTCTTTATGTAACCATTACTGTCTCAGCTGAGTGATTTAAGAGTTTAGTAGAATAAAAGTAATAACTCAGTAGCGTTTTATTTATTTAGTTCATTACATAAACTCATTTACAAATATAATTGAATCAGGGAAACCCAAAATAAATGAGTAACTCCCGGACAATAACTTGATTCCCAAAGAATTGAACCTACAAAATTATAACGAAGTTAATGAGTCATAGAGTGAATGTTTTTTTAATTTTGACCTTTCCAAGGTATGTACATTGTCCTTTCCATTTCATATGTTGGGTTTATTTATCTACTTCATTTACCAGCATTCTACAGTTTGTTATTGTTTGTACAATACTCACAAACTGCGAAGTAAGCTTGAAGGATGTTTTTGTTTTTCGGTCGAAAGAGGAAAGACAAAGAGCTATACATGGCCAGGGTTATTCTGTGTGTATTTTTGGATGCTCCTCAAATGTTTGCAATTTTATTATAAGGCTTCAAGGAAAAAGATCTTATTGTCTTATTTATAAAAATTGTTTAACTTAAATGCTCTATAATTCTATGCTGTCTCATTTATGGCAATGGCAGGTAAGATTTTTTGAGTGTTTATAATTTATTGTTGTTTTTATAAGTTTTTGTTGAAGGTTTAATTAAAATTCATTTTCCATCACACTATGTACGACAACTTATCAAGTTTTAGTCATAAGCATGGACATTGTATCTTGACGTGCAGTGAATCACACATAAAATATTATACATTTGTCAATGTGTACAGCTAAACAATCTATAATGAGTCTGCTAACCTATATTCATTATCTCCAACGAGTTTCAACTTTCATGTACCCCCTTCAGTATGAGTTATTGAAAAACTCATTTTCATTGAAACCTCAATAAGTATTTGTTCTGATTCAAGGTTGCAAGTGTCACAAGACGTAACCTTGTCAATTATTCAACACTGAACATCATCAATATCATCATGTTTGAATTAGCAATATAATTTTCAATAATAAAATGGTATATTCTTTGAATCAAACTCAATTTGTTTATGCAATGCAAGGAGTGAAAGTTGCAGAGATGAAGATATCTTTGAATATTATTCATGTGGTCAAATCTTTATAAAAGAAACCACAGACTACAAATATAAATTAGAGAGTATGACTAGTATGAGTGAATGTATAAGATTTATTTTATAGTTTGTGATTAATTTGAGTACCACTTATATTTCTTATTTGCTTCTCTGATAATGTGTGTCACTTAGTAACTGCGGATTTTATAACACACTTGTAACTGATGTAACATACATAGTTTATGCTTGAATATCTATGTTGCAGTTTTGTTAATGCATACACTGTTTCTATACTAAATTATCCCTTCCCTCCGAGCATTTCATTATGGACTCAATTAAAATGCATGAACAATCCAACCATTATGACTTTTGGTTTGCCTTAGACACCTTTGTGCCATTATATTTTTCACAAGCACTTCCCCGCGATTTCATTTGCTTGAATTTCGCTACAAATTCCTACTTAAACCCCACAAAATGAAAAATTTTCGACGCATTGCCCGCCCGCGCTGTTACTTCTATTTCGCATAGCAGTCTATCTGCCTTTTCTTTCTTATTGCTCGGCTCCTTAGGGTCGTAGCATGATGTCCCATAACCTTCCTCAAGAATTAAGCTATCTAATGCAAAAATAATTGTTCGAATCCGAGGTCCAGAGATTAGCGCATTTAAACAAACTCAGCTTTACTAATGTATTAGTATAGAAGTCCAGCTTTTGCCCGCGGCTTCGCTCGCGTTCAGTGTCTATCCCTCAGGAACAGTACTTTTTTCTGGATGAAAGGTACCCTATGTCCTTTTCTGTACCCCTGTTATCGTGTATGCAATATTTCATGATGATTGGTTGAGTGAAAGCGTAACAAACAAACTCATTTTCGCATTTTGAATAAGGAATTAAGACAGATCTTTCGACTTTTAAAAGGGGCTGGAATTTATGTATTCTCACAATCACGATTGCTTAAATAAACACACCTTCTGTGGTTTCATCTTAATCTAATCAGGAAATGAATGTGTAGTATGTTCTGTTTCATTTGTTTACATAAGACAATGCTTATCAAGTAGCACAGACTGTTGTAAATGGTAATGGATGTTCTAGTAACATTTAAAATGATATTTAGCTAAGCAATTTTAGATTCAGTATGGCTTGAAATTTCTTAATAAGACTATTGCAATATGTGTGTGATGATCTCATCATTTTTATTTAGTTAGTGACCTACAGATATGCTTGACTTGTATGATCAATATTGTTAAACCTACAACCCAAAAAAGGGGTGTTATAAGTTTGAAGCCTTTGTCTGTCTGTGGCATTGTAGCTCCCAAACTGATGAATCAGTTTCAATTGTTTTTTTGTTATGTTATGAACCTATGATAGACATTTAAACAAGTTTAGTCAGTTGCCCCTAGATGTTTTGTGCTGAAGACATATTCTATAGACAAAAAAAAAAACGATTATCACAAAAGTCCAGCATATCTGCCAAGTTAGCCCTCTAGCTCTACCTCGAGTCGTTTCTATAACAACATCATGTTTATAGGGTGTTGAAGAACTGCCACAAAATCGGCGAAGGGGTGTACGGAGAAGTATTTCTGTGGCGCGCCAGAGATGGTCGTGCTCGAGTGCTGAAGATAGTGCCTATCGCCGGCACGCTCAAGGTCAATGGGGAGAGTCAGAAGGACTTCCACGAAATCATATCTGAAATTGTGATTGCTATGTAAGTATGCTTTTTGATATATTTTTAGGCTTTTTATTACCCACCTGCAACATAACCCAATGTTGACAAACAAAAAGAGTCACGCACGAGAACTCCTTTTTCTCGTATAGTAAATGTGGCCTTTCAATGATTCCTACCTAACGCAGGCAATAAATAAACCGGATAGTCGGGATGCCACACAGGCACAATGAAGTTCATGCTGTACGATAAACAATTCGATACGAATTTCCTCAATATAACTTTAAACTAGGTCGAGAAAACTGCAAACCCATAACTTTTAATAGGACAGTGTTGGATTTATGTACCCAATTGCTACATCTAAATCGCATGTATTGTGTCGATTCTTCTGCCAAAACTACCGCTGTGACCTTGTCATAACAGTATGTTAAAGTACCTAATTCATATTTATGACGCTCCGCTCACACATCCAGACCTTGCAACCTCCCTAAACGGCTTTTAAATGGACATTTGGCACTCAATTCTAGGTTCTTACTGAACTACGCCGAATAAGGGCGACGCAGTCCTGTTTCGTGTTATTTTAATTCAGGTTTTGAGTCCAATGTCAACATAAAAACGGAACAGATTTTCACGAATACAATATTCATTCAATTTGTATAAATTAATAGCTTTTGCTCGCGGAGGAGCTTGTGGCTAAGTAAGTAAAACAGCCGCACGATTCGATCTATCAGGTTAAGCTACTCTTGCCAGGGTTGGTATGTGATTGGGTGACCATCGTAACATACCGAGACTCCTCTGTGCCTCGGAAAGCACGTTAAGCCGTTGGTGTCGGCTATCATTCATGGATCTTTCACAGTCGTTACGGGTCGTCAGCAGCTCGAAAGTCTGACAACCAGTCTTACCAAGGGGTAATGTATTACCCAGTTACTTGTGTTGGTTGGGTTGTGGAGGTCAGATAGGCAGTCGCTCCATGTAAAATACGGTATTCAGCTGAATCCGGTTAGACTGGAAGCCGACCCTAACATAGTTGGGAAAAGGCTAGGCAGATTGAATAGCTTCTGCACGCGCTATTACTTACGTGTTCGTTGACTTTTTTCTTTCTGCTCGGTTCCTAAAGGTCGGAGCGTTATGTTAATAGGGCATATAACCTTCCTCAAGAATTGGGCTATGAAATGCAATTTTTTTTTTCAAATCTGACGTATGTTCAGAAATTAGCGCGTTCAAAGAAACTCTTTAGCTTTATTTTTTTTTCGTGTGGTTAGTGACTAACTTGGAGTCAGAGTTAAGCCGCCCATGGGCCTCTGATTTGGCTTCACATGCCGTCGAGAAATATTTCTCAAGCGTGCCGGTTTCGTCACGAGGTTTTTCTTCACCTTTTTGGAGCAAGTGATAATTATACAAGCGAGAATCTGAAAAGTCAGGCGTCCCTTGGGTTCGAACTCGAGAACTATGACTAGGCAGTCCGACGATCACACCACTGGGCTATCAATGCTGTTAGCTTTATTATATCAAGTACTAGCTTTACCCGGACCGGCTTCGCACAGGTGGCACTAAGTACTTATCTACGGCGCACCTACCTACCCTACCTACCACCCTACCCACCCTACCCACCCTACCTACCCTACCTACCCTACCTACCCTACCTACCCTACCTACCTCGCAGCTTTTCCATATTTTCTCACCGTTTAGACCTACCCTGGACTACGACAAACATTTTAAAACCAAAATCAGCTCAATCGGCACAGCCGTTCTCGAGTTTTAGTCAGACTAACGAACAACAATTCATTTTTATTTATATAGATTATAATAATATTATAAAGAGGAAATATTTTCTTGTTTGTTTGTACCGAATAGGCTCCAAAACTACTGGTCCGATTTGAAGAATTCTTTCAGTGTTATCGAGTAATATATATCATCACGCTAAGACCAATAGGAGCGGAGTACCAATGAAGAATGTTTCAAAATCGGGTTTTTTTTTTAGCGTTAGCCCAATGTAACTATTCCACGCGGACGAAGTCGCGGGCAGAAGCTCTAGTCAAGTATATGTACATTGGAGTAATTTTCGTAAGACAGACCAGACTTTCACTTTTAAAATCGACCGTCTTTTCGACTTGAAATGAGTTTGCAACATAATGATTATGAAACCGTTCGACGGTCCTGCCTGTCGAATGACTCAAGTAATATTAGAGGGGAAATATAGATTTGGTTTATTGAATTTATCAGCTCCCAAATAAGCTTATCTAGTCTGCCGACCATTTATGTAATCTATTGCTATCATAAATAGATTATTTTTGATCATAATATTAAATGTCCTTGTGCATATATTTTGCGCCAAACATTAATTTCCTAATTTAGATATCAATCATAAAATTATTCGAGCACTATCACAGACATCTCTGTGTAATTAACTGATAAATTCTTTGTTAAATTATATAAAATTTTATTAATTATCACTACACAAATTTATCTGAGTCAATTTATCAGTTTCATAGCAGACTTGTAAATTGTTGTAAAAGCATTTAGTGACTGCCTCGTTGGTCTTATTGGTCACAAGCGCTAATGCTGAGTATGAGGTCCTGAGTTCGGTTCCCAGGTCGAGCGAAGTGTTATGGGGTTTTTCCCGTAAGGAATTTTTGAGTAGCAGCTCGGGAGTCTAGATTTGTACCCGGTTGATGGCAATAGGCTCGCCCCCTATTACATTGAACATTATAACTGGCGAAATATGGGTGTACTATAGTAGGTACACCTCTGCCTAACCCTTCGGAGATTACAGGCGTGACGAATTAATATGCCAAGGAAATACCTACCTAATAAATCGTAGCAGTAAGTGCTGAAGTGACCCATTTTCCTTGAAAATAAAACACACTGCGGCTAATCTATGCGCTACGATCTTGAGCGAAACGGGTCACTTCCGCACTCGAACGATGAGTTAGCAACACGTTTATATAACAATCATTGTTCAGCTCCTTATATACTGATTTATTGTGTTTTAATTATGTAATTATTTTCTGTATAAGCACAGATTAGTACAGACGGTCCACTCCGCAATATCATTTAAACAAAAAGCGACTTGCTACGACACAATAAAGTGAAATTTAGGTCGCACAGCGCTAATTACCTACAGTTACATTCACCTAGAAGATGCCTCTCTTTCTATCGCGTAACTCTTTATATCTTCTGACTTTGTTACGCCCACTGAATTCGACATGTCAAGCCCGCCGAGTACCTACTTGTACCTTCATACCTAAGGTGCGGAGTGACCCTTCTGTATTCATTGGTGGTATAAGCTCGGTTTCCCTCTCAAAACTTTTAGAGGGATTTAACGTGGCGCTCTTACGAAATATAATTTTCCTCAAAGCTTTTCTTCGGGCTAGAAAATTACGTAACAAGCTCACAAATATTTACAGGGTCTTTGGAAAACGTGAGAAAAGCCTGTTTTTGTTATGTAATTTTAAGTTTTGTTCCTAAGAAGGTTTACATGTTCCAAAAAAACTTAATTTTCTGAAATTAAAGTTATTTTTGACTTTGTAGTGTCTTTTTTGGAAGACGGACGGTTTTTTGTAAAATGTTTTTATTTTTCACTTTTTAGTTTTGGTACCTACCCCACATAAATTCGAATACCACTACCTGCTATGTAAATAACAGTGACAGGAACTTATCATCATATCATCCACATAGGCTAAGTGTGGAAAAATACGTATTAATGAAGCTAACTCAAAAACTTTCCAAGCAAAGTTAATAAAATTTATAAGGGACCACCTCTGAAATATAACCTACCAAACAAAAAAAGAATCATCAAAATCAATTCATATTTGGCGGAGTAATCGCGCAATAAACATACAAAAAAAAAACAGTCGAATTGAGAACCTCCTCCTTTTTTAAGTCTGTAAAAAACGTATCTTTAACCTATTTTTTTTTTCTTCTACAGGGAATTGAGCGCACTACGCGCTCCCATAGCCGAAATTAATCGCCACTTTGATGAAGGGAAGGACGTTGAGGCGCTGGATCTACATGCTATAGAGAATGCAACAGATATATTCAATGAGGTAAGTGAACATAGCTTTACTAACATATTCGGGCTATAATAGTCCACTGTTGAACATAGGCCTCTTCAATTGCACGCCGTTGAACCCTCTTCCAACTTTCATCAGCCACCCACAACTACTATGCATTTTTATAGACGTATAAGCTTGAAGGTTTCGTGTTATATCCGCAGTCGACAGCGCAATCGATACTGGAGTCCTTGACACTAGTCGGATGAAGTTTTTATTCGGTAGTAGGAGTCTGACGTAACCCAAGTATTATGTAACTTGTACTGGAGGGTATCCTTGACCATTTTTTCTTACTCTGGTAAGATAAGCTTACTCACACTTTTTCATCAACATTGACCTCCCAGCATATTTTGTTCTGTCGACCAAAGTTCAAGATAGTAGTAATATTCTTCAATGAATCTAACACGAGAAATATTTAGGACTTACATCATTTTGATATAACCGCATTCAAACTCTTTAGTACATGAGTGCAATACAATGACGTAAGCTGTGCGAAAAATGATACGCAAGACAATGGGTAGTTACGTTATGTTACTGTCAGAGATTTGAATTATTGGAAACTGATAAATGACGCGACATGAATGCTTAGCAACAGAAATTAATGCATTATTTTCTGCCTTTTTAAGATAAAAAATACGTGGTTAGATAAATTCAACGTTCAAATGATAAACGTATTCGGGGAAAAATCACGTAAGAAAACATGTTGATCCCAAATATCTGTAGGTCAAATCAAATAAATATTTATCCCGATGAGAATGAACTTTTACAGAATGCAGACGCCGTTCTATTTAGGTCAAATAAGTCAGTACTCCGAAAGGTTAAGAGTCCAAAATCTCCATTCAATTTTCCTCTATGACTAACGCAAACAGCTCTGAATTACGTCTATACAATTTTCCTCTTCTATGTAGTTCAATATGAAACGTTCCCACTGAAGGTGAAATGAAAAACACACTAGCAGCATAGAGTATAATATTATTATCTTCCACGTGCATGCATGATAATATGCGACGTAGTAATTTGTGATAGTTAGTGATGGGCAGAGGATAAATACTCGGAGGATAAATACTCGAGTATTTATCCGAAACGGATAAATACTCGTTTTTACTCATTTTTATCTGATATTTACTCAAAATGATGGATAAATATATTTTTTGCGCTTCCGATGGTTATTTTTTTAATTTTTTATGTTTAGTATTGATGTTTGGGCCTTCCAAAATACTACATTATTTGCCGTAGCTTACAATAGAGCCGGAGGCGTACAGGGGCCAGCCACGACGTGTTTTATATGGAATTTTTCACTTTTTGTATGGAAATCATGAAAAATTATTACCAACACGTTGAGTTATAGTGGTTTAAGCATTTCTTAAAGGGGGTCGAAATTTTCATTATTTTTGCGATAGGACGCACCATTTTCGAGATATAAGCAAAAGAAAAAAAAATGATAAACTACTGTTTTTTCACCTGAAGTCGAAGAATTGGTGGGAATAAAATTTGTTGTCATGAACTAATTCCACTCCTTTTGAATCGCGTTTAAAAATAGTCTGGTCTAATGGGATCTGGGACGCAAAAGTCCTCGCGCACATTTGGGAGTGGCGCAAGGAGGCGAAACGCCAGGGCGTACCTCCGCTGCCGCGAGTGCGATTGTCGCAACCTTGTGCTGGGCACGCCACAATTGCGGCGATAAGTCCCCCTGTTTGAGGAGTGGTTAGAGAGGCGCCACGGCGTCTTCACCTTCCGCCTGACGCAGGTCCTCACCGGACACGGTTGTTTCGGGAGGTTCCTGTTTCGGATGAGGCGGGAAATTCCTGTTCCGGATAAGGCGGCAAGAAACGCCCGGGTGTCACCATTGTGTAGATCGCCCGCAGTACACGGTGGAGCATACCGTGGAGATCTGCCCCTCTTGGGCGGAGCACTGCCGTGTCCTCGTGGAGGCAATCGGCGGTGGTGATCTCTTGCGTCCAGCCCTGGTCCAGACCATGGTACGGAGCGAGAGGGCATGAGAAGCCGTCGTCGCCTCCTTCTAGAAAGCAGTAATGCTCGCGAAGGAGGAGGCGGAACGTGTGAGTGAGAAGCAAATTTCGCGACCTCACGGCCCTAGCCGCCGCAGGAGACGCCCTGGGCGTCGGGAATCCTAGGCCGATTCCCGGCCACCGTAGGCGCGGGCCTGCGGACAGTGTGCAATCGGTAGCTGGCCATCCGATAAGGACCAGGCCTAGGTCAACGGCGCGTTGTGTTCCACGTGCGCCTCTAAGAGATGTGAACTGACTTGGTCCGCTAGGGCCGATGCCTACCGGGGTCGCGGGAAAGTCTGAAAGGGATACCGTGGCCCCTAGCAACATACAGGCAACTGAAGGAACACGGGTGGGTTTTATACAGTCAGTAAGTGTCTGACACGGCCTCCCACTCCACCCAGAGTGGGAAAAGTTATTCGTCAATTTCCCAACCAAAAAAAAAAGGCACGCAGCTCTGACTTATTGGATTCATGTGCGTATTGTATTTATCACTTGCTTCAAAAACCGTGAAGGAAAACATCGTGAGGAAACCGGCATGCCTTTTTTTGTTTTTGTTTGGGAAATCATCGAATAACTTCTCCCGCTCTGGGCGAAGCGGAAGGGCGTGTCACAGACTCTTACTGACTAAAACCCACACGTGTTCCTTCAGTTGCCTGTACGTTGCCAGAGGCCACGGTCTCCCTTTAGGACTTTCCCGCAACCCCGGCAGGCATCGGCCCTAGCGGACCCCGTCAATTGTGCTGACATCTCTTTGAAGCACGCGTGGAACACAACGCGCCGTCGACCCGGGCCTGGTCCTTATCGAACGGCGAGCTACCCATTGCTCTCAGTCCGCATGCCCGCGCCTACGGTGGCCGGAAATCGGCTACCGATTCCCGACGCCCAGGGCGTCTGCGGGGCTAGGGGCATGAGAGCGTGAAATTTGCCTTTCCCTGACGCGCTTTGCCTCCTCCTTCGCGAGCATTACTGTTTCGCAAAAGGTGGTGACGGCTTGCCATGCCCTCTCGCTCCGTACCATGGCCTGGACCAGGGCCCGACGCGAAAGGTCACTGCCGCCGATCGCCTCAGCGAGGACTGGGCGGTGCTCCTCCCAAGCCGGGCAGTCCACCGCATGCTTCACCGTGTCCTCCGGGCGATCCACACAGTGGTGACACCCGAGTGTTTCCTCCTGCCTTATGCGAAACAAGAACCTCCCGAAACAACCGTGTCCGGTGAGGACCTGCGTCAGGCGGAAGGTGAGGATGCCGTGGCGCCTCACAAGCCACTCTTCAAAGAGGGGACTTATCGCCACAATCGTGGCGTGCCCAGCACTGGGTTGCGACAATCGCACTCTCCATGACGCCATGAGATCCCACCGGAGCTCTGTCCGCTGTGCCGTAATTTCTCGCGGCAGCGGAGTTTTACCTCCTCGCGCCTCTTGCGAGGACTTTCGCCTCCAGATCCCATTGTGGCAATCCGGCAAGGAGGGTCACCGCCTCACCGGAGACAGTACGGTATCCCCGGACCATCCGGATGACCATGACCCTTTGAAACGCGTTCAACCGGCGGGCTGGCCGCAACCTCAAGGAACGCGCCCACACTGAAACTGGCATGCCTGAGAGATATTCCTCGATGGCATGTGAAGCCAAGAGACCCATGGGCAAGTTAGAGACCCATGGGCAGCTTTTAAACTCTAACACCAAGTTAGACACTAACCGCACGAAAAGAAGAAGAAGAAGTAACGCACAAATGTATAATTTTATCTAACTTTGAGAGTGATTGATGAAAATATTCATGAAATCATTGTTATTATAGGCTTTTTGTTATGGTTAAAGTGATTAATAAAGTACGGTACAAATGTATATTTTCAGATTGTCATTTATTTCAGTCATTTTGTTCGTAAAATTGCAAAATTTACGGTTCATAACGTAACGAAAACTGTAGATAGTATTTATCCGCTGTTTTGGATAAATACTCGAGTAAAAACGGATATTTATGAGTATTTATCCGTTTTGAGTATTTATCCGGATAAAATCCCAACACTAGTGATAGTACGATCAGAGCGAGAACATCGCAGGCGTTAATTGAACTGTCATATCTTATTGTTTGACGTTTGCGTTGATGTTATTAACTACTGGCGATGCCCCCGGAGTTTCTGAGAACAATACTATTGAAACAGGGAAAAATACTGCATGAACTGTATTGTATTTTCCAGGAATTTATTTGTTTTTCCTTCTATCAGGAGGATGGGTTACCAGCATTATTCTTACCTCAATGATACTTTATTTAAATCAATTTACTACGGCATTTTTTCTTTACGACCATTCATTGAATAAATCTCATTCTAAAGTCGAATTGTTAATCATTTCATGCACGTATTGGCAATAACAACGTCGTTAGGCATTGTTGATCGGTCGTAAATATGATCAGTATTCAAGTCTTAACAATCCGACATTTTCGGAATCCTATCTGCATTCCTAGACTTCCAAAACATTCTTTAAATTCCGAGACAAAACTGATAACTTCTTTGGTATCCTCAAAACACTCATCCTGACGTAAGTGGTCCCGGATTTGGTTATGTGTGAATTCAATTCTGTATAGTCCTTTCTCAATTTTGTTCAAGGGGTATGTGGGACCTTTCTACCTGTTAAAAGGTCTCCCTGATTATTTTTTCTGTATTATAGCTTGAGGTTATTTTACCTGCGCTACGTCGACTTACGTCATCTTTGCCCTTTCAGTTAATTATGTTACAAATTGAAGTGGGCGGCTTATTCATCATGTTTTTTTTAATCAACCAAGAATCGTCTAGTTTTTTTAATAGAGATATGCTTTGTCTATGTTGCTATTATTAATTGGCAAAAGCCAACAGAGTACAACGGGTTATTTAATCTTTCATCACATTTTTCGATAAGCTTAGAAACTCGGCATTTATGCATGCAATGTTTCTGTTCCTATTTAATATGCTGTTGCTATACAGAGTTCTTGTACCTTTGATGTTAAGTTTCCTTAAACGATTCTGTTAAATCAGACTACAATAATTAGCAACCTTATCCTTACGGTTATAAGTCATTTATTGCACATAACAACATAATGCCGCATTCGTCATAGATGCATTTAGCATAACACATAAAACCTATAGCCATGCAAAATGAGGTCATTACAAATGCGCGTCACGGAGCGGTTCTAGGAAAATGAATCACCGTTTCCACGGCAGACCACGTAAAATTTTACTTTGGAACTAATGCATGAATCATTGTATTCACGAAAACGAACAGTGTTTGTTTGTTTGATAAGGTAACTAGGCCGGTTTGTTATCGGAACAAGACATCCCTATCTTCTGCCACAGCTGGCGTATAATTTGCGTTAAAACCAATTATAAATTATGATTAAACTGTCGGCATTTATTTATTTCTTTCACAATTACTCATTGTCGTCGTTTCATTCATTATGTGTGCGGTAGGTAATCCTTCGTGGTATTTTTATCATGTTTTATATGTAAGTATGTGCAATTTGCACTTATCTCTAGACAGATTTTTCGATTATGGCTCCTGAATTTAGAGGTCGTTCATACGATAATTAAAATAATCTAGATTTTTGTACTAAAGCTTTGAAGAACAACGCTTATTTGTGTTTCAAAGCCATTGTATGATAGCGCTGACCTTTGTCTCTCTTATCGATAATCGATAAGTGTCGATGCAGGGACGTATAAATATGCCTAGAAGATAAAATAGTCCTTTTACATATTTAAAATAATGATGTAATAAGACTGCAGTACATAATACATGCATCGCTGGTAACAGGAAACACCATCATTACCATTTTCCTATCAGTTAGAGAACCATCTACAGGAATTTTGCCTCCAAACAGGATGTCTATTTTAAAAGTCCGCATGGCAGCAGGTTGCAACTGTTGTAAGCCAACAAGATGGCACATGCTACTTCCTTTGATCTCTCAACACGATAAATGCGAGCAGCTGCTGCATATTTTTTATTATGTCAAGTGGTCTTTACGTTTTATTGGCGAGCCATCGGCCGTTGCCTTGCATTCATAGAATGACGGGCTTATAATTATTATTGAACGTTTTACGTCAGCCGTTTGACCGGTGGAACTGAGAAACATGTTTTTGGGAAGCCTTTGAACGATTACTGACGCATTCGGTTTCGTCATGGAAATCCCAGATTCTTTTGCAATAACTGCCAGTGAAAATAAAATGAGCTAGACTCGTATTTATAAACCACGTTCATTTTAAAGCTTCCTGTTATTTGTTGTTTTGATCATGCCAGTTGCTGATTTAAAAATTAAAAATGTTTTTGTGAAATGTATGTAATTCTGATGATGTTTATCTATACATTATTATAAATTAAAGGCGCTGTTAGTGTCCGGCTGTCTGACCTTGTTGTTCTTCTAATCTACGCAACGGATTTTCATGCGGTTTTCATCAGCATTCAGATATTTTTAGGGTCTGGGAATTCCCGACATTTTCAAAGTCCCGGGACACGAGACGGCCTACAAAGTCCCGGGAATTCCCAGGACTTCGAGACTTTTAAGAAAAAGTTTTTCTTTGCTTTTCTTTTTATTTAATTTTTTAAGAGGGGTAAGCAATTTATGCGTATTAAAAAAAAAAGCCTTTTTTTGTAAAAACCAACATTTGTTAAACAGAAAATAATTTTAATAACTTTAACGTTAATTTCAGTCTTAATAATTGCTTTGTTTATTTATTTTAATCACAGATTCGTTTTAAATTCGTTAAATCTAATAGTTATTAAACGAAATTCGTTAAAAATCATACTAATTCTTAATAACTTTACTATTATCTAGTAATTCTAGTATCTAATCATTGGTCATAATCACAACATTGTTCATTCTCATAATCACAGATTTTTTTTCATAATAAAATAATCTAAATATAAATAATAAAACAGACTTATAAATTAGTCTTTTAAATACTCAACTAACACATTCATAAGACTTCTTTGCTGATTTAATTAGATAGGCTTTAAAAAAAAATCAGAGCGTCAACAGCTTTGTCCAACAATGTTTCTGATTCTGATTTTTGTAATAATGCCACCGGACAAGGAAAACACTCCCTATGGCGGCATGATGGCGGCACAGCAAACGCATTTATTGTGTTGTGTCTCAGTAATTACGTAGTATAGACCAAGTAATTATACATTAAACTAACATGTGGCGCTAGGCTCCGTCAATTATTTGAAAATAAAAATGATTACATAACAAATCTTGTCTCGTCTCGAGTCTCGACCCGAAAGTCCCGGGACTCGAGACAACTAAAATTACGAAAAGTCCGGGACTTCGAGACACGAGACGTCCCGGGACCCAAACCCATAGATATTTTATTCCGGAAGGTTTACGTCTATAACATAATTATTAAACTTACATATAAAGAAATCTATGTTTTGTCAGTTCGTAAACCGTGGGAAGCAGGGGCTGGTCGCTAGTATTTGTATTATATTTGTGAAATCTAGAAAACGATAATATTACCCGCTACATCGAGATAAGCTATCTTGTGAGTCGAGACCACCCAGAAATATAACTTGATAATAATATCTCCATGTTTGTAGGTACTAGCAGTAAGGTGCGTATACGGCAGCTACCCTGCTCGCTTGCTCGATCTGTGGGACCTGTATGACGAGTGCAAAGGCTCGGAGAACGATAACCCGGCTATATTGCCAGCTGACCAGCAGTTCATAGTACTGGAACTCGCCAACGCGGGCCAGGATTTGGAGAGCTATCAGTTCAATAACGCTGAACAGGCCTATGCGTTGTTTATACAGGTATGTAGTAGACTTGTTTTTTTCTTGATGATTTTTTTTTCAAAGGCATGTTTTTTTGAAGTGAAAAAAAAAATCTTTATGCGCGTTGAGCACTTTTTGCGTGAACAAAAATCATGGAACTCACATCATCGTCACCGAAGGCGCGTTGAGCACTTTTTTGTTGACAGCGCACTCTGTTTTATTTTTTTGGATTGTGTTTAATGGAGCTACAGCTTTCGTTCTCGTACTGAAACACCAGCAAACCACATAAATTCCTGACATTTTTGTTAGATGGCGTTATCTTTACTTAGTTTTCACTTCTATCGGCAGTCTCCAAAGACTGCCCCGCATGTTTTTTTTTAAATATAATGTTGTGTGTTTGTCTGCTAGTCGACCAAGATACATTAGACAACTGGGTGGAATGCGGCCTAACGGCTCTGCATTAGCATCGTTCAAATAATAAGTATTAACGATACTAAAACTATAATTTGTTAGTCATGAAATATTTGCGAATAAAGTCACGATCACAAATGACAGTTGTCTATAATTTGATGACAGTTGTCTATCTATAACTTGGTCGGCTACCGTAACTTGTGGAAAAATATTGATGTGAAATATGTGAATGTATAATTTTTTTTTGTAACATTTGTGATTAACAAGTGCATTTTTTTGTTGTTGTCATAATAGAAACCGACTTTCATGAAATGATTGATGGTTTTGTAAATAGAGAAAGTCAAGAATTGCCTTTTTTGCTTTCGTACATTAGCGACATAACTACTTGACGGTTTTTTGTTGCAATCTCGAAAAATATAATTATGAGAACTGCAATTACTCCTTATAATGGCTTCTATACATAATCATTGACCTTAATCAGCTGTTCCCAGCATTGGGAACATTGCTGATTCTGGCTCAGGCCTCCTTTGTGAGAGGGAGTGAACTGTAATCCACCATGCAGACTCAGTGCTGGTCATAAACCATATTTTTTATGAATTTTATCAAAACTTTATTTTGATCGATTTAAGCGATGCATGAAAGATGGCACACACATTTATGTACAGGAGCCATAGTGCATTTTTATGTTTGATTTTTTTTTGTTTAATTTTTTTTTTCAGTGGCTCTCAACTGCATGCAAGCAGCCCCCACGGAAGATGAGCGATATTCTAGTTCAAGTTGATTACGTATCTTGACTAGATTATCACTTATCCTCTGAGGTCGCTTTCGCGCGCTTTTCATGTGTCGCCAGTGTGTGGATTCTTTTTTTAAACATTGTTAATTTTAATTTTTTTGTAGCATGTTTTTTTTAACTTGATTTTTTTTGTTGTTGTATGATTGTAGCTAACTTTGATTTGTAGAATGTTAATAGATTCTCAATGTATTTTTTAATCTTACTGATTTTTTTTTGTTTAAAATTTGTGTGTATTGATTAATGTTCAAGATTATTTATTAACTTTTTCTAACATGTTCTTTGTATTACCAGATTGCGTATGGTCTGGCAGTTGCAG
The DNA here is from genome assembly GCA_948150665.1 of Conistra vaccinii. Taxonomy (NCBI): domain Eukaryota; kingdom Metazoa; phylum Arthropoda; class Insecta; order Lepidoptera; family Noctuidae; genus Conistra; species Conistra vaccinii. The sequence continues at coordinate 21,153,391 of OX411329.1, forward strand.
AGGAGGCGTTCCAGTTTGAGCACAGAGACTTGCATTGGGGCAACGTGCTAATAGCGCCGACTGAGCAAAAGGTATGTTGAAAAAGTCTTTACTATGAAAATAGACGATTTTTAGTACGTAGCGAGTAACAATACTTCTGCCAATAATTTATAAGCATTATTTCACCTCGTCAAACGACCTAATATTACACATTAGCTGTGTAATATTATGTCGTTATGGGGAAATCTTACAAGAAAGTTGTACTTAACCATTGTACCGCCAATTCGTCATACACTTGCAATTTAGACCTTACGTAAGCTGTATGACGATCGATACAATACCACTGCTAATCAACGTATTTTCTGTGAAAGTTGCTCTAGAAATTGTCGTTGACGGTCAGAAGTTGGGGTTTAGGGTGCGTATAGCATAAGCATAATTAGTCTATAATGTTCCCACTGCTGGGACACAGGCCTCCTCCCTTCGAGAAGGAGTGGGCTGTAATCTACCACGCGGGCCCAGTGCGGGTTAGTAGTTGTCACATATCTTCGATGTTTCTAGGACATGCCGGTTTCCCCATGATGTTTTCCTTCACCGTTTTGAGAGTTTAGGGTGCGTATCCACCAGAGATTTGCGAGTATGCATAGCCAGGAATGACCGTAAAACGAACGATTAACAACGCTAGCTTAACTCAAGCTATGACAGTGAAGCGATGTTATTGGTTAGTTTCACACACATCCCTCGCTACGCATCCTCGCTCATCTCTGCTGAAAAAGCAGCGCCACCATTGTCTGTCCATTTGATCGCGATACCGATGGCGTTCATTGTGTCGCGACGGCTCAGTTATCGAGTGCAATCACCAAGCCCACTAATGTCGTGGCGCTGTCGCTCGATCAATTGTCTTAAGTAGTATCTTGTTATCTGATGTTTTGGCTTCAGTCAAGATAAGTGGACTTGAAAAGGCAACGCAACGCACTAATGAGGCATCGCCCTAAGCTGTACTTTTCTACGGAGCGGAGTGGGGTGCGTCTTCGTGAATGGCACTATATTGCTCTCTGTACACTGAAAACAAAAATATTGCACCACTTGTTATCATCATAGTATGTTATAAAATTTCGTAATTTATTCCGACAAGTATTGTGCAATGTTTAATTTGTGAAAACAAGCTATATTCAATATTGTGCAAAGTTCATCATCACAGAGTTTATTTGATTAAGATCCGTGAACAAACAAAGGATAACAAAGTTGCCGAGACTCGTATTAAAATAATCATTATTATTTACATCGTTATTCTCTTTGGGAGATTCTCTTTTCTTTTGTCTAAAATTTTCCTGGCCCGTGCCAAATATTCCATTGAGATTTTCCTTTGTTTGAATAATAAGTTATTAAATCTGGTAAAGCTATTTTGGAGATTACAATAACAATCATTCTCTGACGCATGAGATGCGTACAATAAACACAAATTGTATTTAATTCAATAAATGGGTTTTCAGAATAGCGTCAACAAAATGTTTAATTATATTATAGTATCTCGAAACCAACCCAACGCCAGATAGTATTGCCAAGAATGTAAATAAACTGTGTAGCGAAAAAAAAAAACCGTTGATTTCCCTCAGTAACCGGCACATAGCAATCGTGTTTGTCTGAAAAAGAAAAATAAACCACGTTCGAATTACAAATTACGCGCCAAAACAGCTGCAATACGTAACATAAATTGTATAACCGCCATTGTACTTTGCACCCGATATTTCTACAACGGTTTTAACCTTGCCGAAAGACCAGTCACCCCATAAGGTGGATGACTTTGCGGACAAATGTCTCGTCTACTCGAGGTAACGTCCTGGAGTGCCGGGTCAACGAACTCACGCAGATAGCCCGGGCGAAATTTTTATAGATAACAATAATTTAATTTTAAAAGTTTAAAATCTCTCACCTCAAATATTAGTGTTCATATTAATTTATTGAGATAAATAATTATACAATTTTTGCGATATTTTTGAGACCTCGTGTTGTGCTTTTAGTGCATTTATAAAATCAAAGATTAAATTAAAATATCGGAATGTATCTTTTTCCAATATTTATTTTAGTCTCTTAGATACAGGGTGGCAGGGACATCGACGCGAAGCCGGTTACCATGGATTCAGTACATGGTTCTGAACCCCCCTGCGTTGAAATTTTTCGTCGGTTATTTAAAAAAAAAAACAGCTGTTTCATAGAAAAGTGCTATACCTACGCGGTCAAAATGTATGGAGCAGCTGATTTTTTTTTTAATAACCGGCGGAAAATTTCAACGCAGTGGGGTTCAGAATCATGTACTGAATCCATGGTATCAGGCTTCGCGACGATGTCCCGGACACCCCGTATATCTGGCAACGGTATAACTTTAAATTGATAAATATCAGGTCTTCCTAAAAAAATATTTCAAAAGTAATGATCATTTATCTTGTCTCCACAATTTATCGTAAGCTCAGATAGGTATAAGTCGTGGGTTTGCGCTGTTGTTATTGTTTTTATTATCGCCAATCATAATGCTTCGAAATCCTGCGACAGATTTTATCGAAATTCTTTCAACCGATTATCTCCATGTTGCTATTTATTACTATCGAAATCGATGGCAACCAAAACAGAATATAATAATTTAGATAATTCAATTTGTAATCTAATTGTGCCATTTTCTGTCATGTAACGTTTTGATAACCTTGACTAAGACCTATATTCTAGAACGAAACTTAGTCATGATTTCTTGAAACGCGATAAGTTAGATTACTCAGAATTTTATAGCTTGAAATCTTGTTTTACTGATACTATTTACAACATTGGGCACAACTGTGCCTACTGAAAGAACACCGAAATTTATAGACAGTCTCATAATCAATAATTCACGGCTCTGGTTAACAAACAAGCACAGAATATTTTAGCGCAAGTCACCTAGACCTCTGAGGGTATGCCTAAAGGTTAAAGGTTGCAGCCTTACAGGTTCAAGTTCTAGCCTCTGACGCAAGGTTATTCCAATTTATTAACATTTGGGGGTCAATAGGACTAAATTTCAAAATGTGATAAATAGATAAAGTCAAATTACAACACTGGCAGAAGAGTCAACCGTTTATAAAAATAGATCTTACGTACTCGATCGCATTTCTGACGTCTACACGGGCGAAGCCGCGGGCAAAAGCTGATTAGGTTATATTTCCCTGTTAACCCATATCGGTGCCAATGACGGCGGAGGTGTCCTACTGGCGTTAATCCGGTGACAGAACAATACCCGGGAAATGTTATGCTAAACAAGCAGTACTAAGTACATGAGCAAAACAAAACTAACATCAATTTATCTTCCCCAGTACTCGACCTTCGTCCTGCGCGGGCGCGCGCACCGCGTAGCGTCGTGCGGCGTGGCGGGCACCATCATCGACTACTCGCTGTCGCGCGTGTCGCTGCCGCTGGCGCCCGGCGACCGCGCCGCGCTCTACAACGACCTCGCCGCCGACGACGAGCTGTTCGGCGCCGTCGGGGACTATCAGTTCGAGGTGTACCGCCTCATGCGAGACAAGTTGGGGTAAGGACCTGCGAGTATTAGACCACCGTTAAAAGAGGTTGTGGCAGGCCATAACATAATCAGCCTATAATGTTTCCCACTGCTGGGACACAGGCCTCCTCTCTGTGAGAGGGAGTAGGCCATTACTCACTACGCGGGCCAAGTGCGAGTAAGCGGATGTCGCACGTCTGCGAAATTTTGGTCCTAGGACATGCCAGTTTCCTCATAATGTTTTCCTTCACAGTTTTGAGACTACCAGATCAAAAAATTTACTGTTCTCAAAGGACCCCGCACAAAATGTTTGGAAAAAGCCGTTCGGCCAATTTGGCTGAAATTTTGGTACAATATAGCCTGTAATATGCTGAGTAAAAGTCTATATTGGCGCAAAAAAAAATAATGGCCAGGTTTAGAGATATAGCCATTTTTATGTTGAAGTCAGGAAGATGATTTTTATGTTATAGTTGCTGCTAAAGAATAAACAAAAAACAATCACATCAATCACAAGATGTTCCAATTCATATTAACTCTTTGTCTGTATACTCTGAAGGGGTAGGCAGAGGTGTAATACACACATTTCGTGAGCATCAAGATGACGGGACCAAGCCCCCAATTTAAAATGCATCACATTCAAGAGTTAGTACTACATATGTACTAATTGTACCCTAAACAAGACATTTGTACCTCTAAAGGTAAAGGAATTATGTCAAGATTTCCCTGGTCCCGCCACTTTGATATCAAAGTGGCGGGACCTTTTGGATGCGCTATTCAGAGGCAGGTAATACACACCCGAAGACTTAGTACTTCATTTGTACTGGTATATACTCAGTTTTCAATACAATTGTAAGTGCCAAATTAAAGTTATGTGATTAAAACATTGGTCCCGCCATTTTGATGATTCATGTTATCGCTTAATTCATATGAAAAACGTTAAAACTCGTGCAAAATCAAATGTGGAAACTTAGTACGTCATACGTACTTCATCGTGTGTAATTTTCATATTCGTAACCTAAGTACATCAAAAATTATCTATCATTCGTAGTTTTCTTTGAAATGGTCACATCTATGCAGAAATGAAACAACCCAAAATTGTTTTGAAAAATGTATATTATTATAATTGATCCAATTTAACTACTTATACAGGGTGGATTTTTGAGACGGGGCAGCAACAGTGTTGGGCAATGGGACAATTCAATAATTTTTTTAATTGTAGAAGCAAACAATTACAATTTTTATTGCAATTGATTTAATTCAATTGTATTTTAATTGTGAGATGCAATTGAAATTAATTGCAATTAAATCCATTAATTGTGGTTCACAATTAATTTAATTGCAATTAAAAAGTTAATTGTTATCTACAATTAACTTAATCGTCAATTGTTTAATATAACAATTAATACTATTTGATGAATGTAAAAACTCACGCACGGGAATGTACTCCCGGGATTAAAAGTATTCTATGTGTTAATCCAGGTTACAAACACATAGAATGCTACATAAACTGATAATATTAGTAGGAAGTAGGATAGGATTAACTGTAATTGTAAACATGCAAACAATTAACAATTAATTAATTGTAATTGCAAAGTTTTACAAGCACAATTAATTAACTGTTAATTGTCTATCTTGCAATTACAATTCATTATTTTAATTGTTAATTGTATATATGTAATTCAAATTCAACGTTATTACTACGTCATAAAGAAGATTTGACTAGCAATCTAACTTGCTTATTGTATTCATGTGTGCATACATAATTGTGAATCCTACATTGTTCAGGTAGTTATGATCATAAAGTGGTTCGTAAAATAATGTGCTTTTGGCTGTATACATGTTACTGAAATAAAGCAGTCACATATTAATGAATCTAAATCTTGACCACAATTATTAATTATGCTTATAGTTGTTACAATATTATGAAGTTTTTTGACGTTCATATATTTTTGAAACCTGAAAGGGCCAATATATTAATGAACGCGACTGTACATAGCACGAATTAACTCTACATACTTCCCTGGCAAACCTTTCTCTTTCAAGGCCCATCACAACACATCCCGAAGTATTATCATACGCTTTCTCCAGATCAATGAACACATGTGCCAGTTTTTGTGTGCACGTCTGTACTTCTCGCACAATTGGCGCAGTGCAAAGGTGGCGTCCATTGTTCCTCGACCTGGCATAAACCCAAACTGTTTTGGGGTAATCTCACTCTCCTCTCTCAGTCTTTTCTCTATTTCTTTCTCCCATAACTTCATTCTATGTGTGCTGTGCTTTATCCCTTGATAGTTGTTGCTGTCCCGTACATCACTTTTATTCTTGAAGATGGATCAGTCAACACTTTATGCCTTATTTAACAGATGAATACAATCATCTGCTAATTAAGACATTGTCTTTGCCAATTAATTAACTTGTATTTTACTAAATAAATGAACCCAGCACATACAGCACTTTCCCTGCATGAGATACAGTCATACAGAGTTATGACCATACAAAAAAAAATACACTCATTGAGATCTTTCATACGATATAGGTAGAAAAGTGTTACAACACTTGGGACGGAGCCGCCCATTCTTCTTTGTAGTCATTATTTAATAGTAATGATTAATTTGTAGAATTTGTATTTGTGTTTGTTGTTTTTTGTTTGTTTGTATACGGTAATTGTTTTGTTTTTGTTTGTTTGTGTGTTGTGTATTTGTAGATGGATTTGTGTTGTTTGTTTTGTTGTTTGTGTTTGTATTTGTGTTTGTTGTGTGTTTGTGTGTGTTTTGTTTGTTTGTTTGTTTGTTTGGGTATTAGTATTAATTCGCAGTTTCCCTCGAGGTGAGGTTCAAAAATTCCTCCCTGTACATCAGAATCATAAAGCTCATTTGGTTCATTTCTGCATACATCTTTCCAATTCTATAAAAATAAAATTTTCGATAGTAAAATATGATACTTGATGAACTTTTATCATTAAAACACTAAAGGCAACATTTATATTGGATCAAAATACATATATATCATTATCAAAACCATTTTTTTTATTTCTGCATAGATGTGACCATTTCAAAGAAAACTACGAATGATAGATAATTTTTGATGTACTTAGGTTACGAATATGAAAATTACACACGATGAAGTACGTATGACGTACTAAGTTTCCACATTTGATTTTGCACGAGTTTTAACGTTTTTGACGACCGACCCCGGATGGTAATCCCGGGAGTACATTCCCGTGCGTGAGTTTTTACATTCATCAAATAGTATTAATTGTTATATTAAACAATTGACGATTAAGTTAATTGTAGATAACAATTAACTTTTTAATTGCAATTAAATTAATTGTGAACCACAATTAATGGATTTAATTGCAATTAATTTCAATTGCATCTCACAATTAAAATACAATTGAATTAAATCAATTGCAATAAAAATTGTAATTGTTTGCTTCTACAATTAAAAAAATTATTGAATTGTCCCATTGCCCAACACTGTTGCTGCCCCGTCTCAAAAATCCACCCTGTATAAGTAGTTAAATTGGATCAATTATAATAATATACATTTTTCAAAACAATTTTGGGTTGTTTCATTTCTGCATAGATGTGACCATTTCAAAGAAAACTACGAATGATAGATAATTTTTGATGTACTTAGGTTACGAATATGAAAATTACACACGATGAAGTACGTATGACGTACTAAGTTTCCACATTTGATTTTGCACGAGTTTTAACGTTTTTCATATGAATTCAGCGATAACATGAATCATCAAAATGGCGGGACCAATGTTTTAATCACATAACTTTAATTTGGCACTTACAATTGTATTGAAAACTGAGTATATACCAGTACAAATGAAGTACTAAGTCTTCGGGTGTGTATTACCTGCCTCTGAATAGCGCATCCAAAAGGTCCCGCCACTTTGATATCAAAGTGGCGGGACCAGGGAAATCTTGACATAATTCCTTTACCTTTAGAGGTACAAATGTCTTGTTTAGGGTACAATTAGTACATATGTAGTACTAACTCTTGAATGTGATGCATTTTAAATTGGGGGCTTGGTCCCGTCATCTTGATGCTCACCACATTTCGCATAGTAGACAAGTCGTTCGGCCGTGCAAAGTTTCAACTTTAGGAAAATAATTACAGTCTGTAACCTTTTACTGAAAGTTTATTTGAACACCAGGTTAAATAATGACCAGTTTTCTGTAAAACTGTTTATTACATATAATTTAAAACAATTGTATCTTTATTTAATTAATATACATGATAGGGGAGCCCCCGAAAACTATCGCTAACACATACTTAATGACGTAGCGACAAGGGGGCAACATATCCTGAGGTGCTTGAGGAGTGGAGAGGTATTCCACGGCTTTCAGAACAAACCCAGAGCCTAGAAGATGGTCAAGATCCCTACGAGCACTTACTGGAATACTTCGTTCCTCCGAGCACGTTTGCTCTTGCGAATCTCCACTCAAGCCAAGAATGAGGCAAAAATTATTAAGGCAAGAATGAGGTGGAAGCTGTGTTCCTCATCAGTGTTCACTCCAGCCGGTCAATAAAGGCAAGCCAGAGATGAGGAACAAGATTTCTCCCAGGAGATAGGGTTCGTGGGGTCGCAACTGCCCAACAGCTCGCCACATGCTGCCCTGCTGGCTTCTGTATCTTTCTTGGTCTGGCTCCTCATTTTAGACCCGCTCCGGCAAAGTAAACTGTACCGGCACAGACCTAGACTTTGAAGCGCGCCCCACCACGACGTCAACGCAACGGAGAGATACGACGGTTGGGATATTATTATATTATTATTATTTTAGTTTTACATCAGACTAGCAACCCGCCCCTGCTTCGTTCAGGTGCAATATGCTGATGTGGCAACATGTCAAAACATCGAGATACCTGTGCTCTGTGCTATAACGGGTGTGAAAAGAAAGACGCTAAACGAAGCCGACAGTCAATAATTGTACTCCCCACACTTGTGAACATTTTTTTGTTCTAGACCGTACCTACCTGGGAACCTTCTGGTTACGGAGATATTGAAGGCCAAAGGTCAAAAACCAAGTTTTCAATGTTCTAACTTATACTTCGTGGCGTTACCCAATAGCATAATGTTATGCGTACGTTACATTGCCTGCTGCGTAAACAGCTATGTTTCACACCAAAAGTCGTTTTCCAGTAATAATTTTTGCTTAATGTTACTTAGTTTGATGTACAGAATGTATACGTAGATAACGGCTATGTGATGGGTCATTTTACACCTAAGTTAGATATTAATGTATTATAGGTAACCTACCTAGGAACACATACAACTCCCTCATAAATATATTGATATTCTATAAAATGAGGGTGAAATCCATTGTGGCCACAGTTACAACAGACAGACACGAAAAGCGACTTTGTTTTTTTTTATATTGTATATTTATTGTAAAATCTCCAAATAAAAATACTCCATGGAAATAAAAAAGTCTTTCAATACAAGATCCCAAAGTTTCAGTAAAATCGGCCGAACGACTTGTCTACTATGCCACAGATAATATAATACTACGTACAGATACCCAATCCCATACAAAGAAATGAGACCTCCCTAGTCGGGCTATTGACTGGCTAAATGTACTACAGTTATGACAAATTGAGTAAAACGCCATCTATTGCAAAGAGCCCTAAACAAAAAGTTTTATCTTTTTTTGTTGAAAATACGAGATTAATGAGTTACAATAGATAAATCAGCATTAAACAAGGAAGTTTTGATTTTTAATAATCTTACTTTAGCCAAAATCTACCGTTTATCGCTTTTTAGTGACTGTTAATTTCATAATTGTTACCTATGCTGCCATCTATGATCTTTTTTCAAGACTAATTATAATTTGTTCGAATTGGTACCCCATGACTATGCGAAATGTGTGTATTACACCTCTACCTACCCCTTCAGAGTATATATGAATTGGAACAAAGAGTTAATTTGAATTGGAACAAAGAGTTAATATGAATTGGAACATGTTGTGAATGATGTGATGGCTTTTTGTTTATTCTTTACCAGCAACTACTTATAACATAAAAATCATATTCCTGACTTCAACATAAAAATGGCTATATCTCTAAAACTGGCCATTATTTTTTTTTGCGCCCATATAGACTTTTACTCAGCACATTACAGGCTATATTGTACCAAAATTTCAGCCAAATTGGCCAAACGTCTTTTTCCAAACATTTTGTGCGGGGTCGTCCTTTAATGTAAGTCTCCTCTCCTTTTTTTTTTCTGTGAACCACCCACAACTATGAGTGAGGCCACACAATGTCTTGCTGGTGCGTTGCGACACCACATTCCCCGTATGGCATTCAGTGCGTCTAAATCATAACGATGCGACGACGCAATGCACCGGCAACGCCAGTTTTGGTTCACAGAAAAAAAAGTCATACAAATCAATACAACAAGAAACTGACAACAGGTTGAACAGAACAGATTTTGAACACCATGTGCCAGCTGTAGATTAGTAATGATCTGGCTACTGCATTCAGTACTCACTTCCTCGACATTAACATTAATTTTACTAGATACCTAGCTACAATGAAATTCCCAAGCTCAGCCGATGCCATTGGTTTCTGGCATAGTGCCATCGAAATGAAATGAAATGAAATCTTCAATTAAGAGTAAAGTGCTCCACTTTAAGATCATTTCGACGCTAAAACAATAATCAAAAAGGACAATCACATCACAAATATTGTGTTCTTGACGCCAATCTGCCAAAGGTCGTTTTATTTAATGTCTGGGGAATGCCCCCCAGTGGCCATGTTGTGTATTATCGAGTTCCTGCTCGTTTCCCCCCCACAAGATGTAACTTATAAATATGAAATGATAGCAGAAGCCACGTGTAGCAACAATTTATTCAGACACGTCATACTAAATGACGCAAGGAATATTAAAATGTAACATCTGATAATATTGACTAGAGGACTTTGCTTCGGGTCAATATTTGTAATATCATGCTAACTATTAATAATACTAGCTGCGCCCCGCGGTTTCACTCGCAAAAGTCTCGCTCCGATAGGAATGTCTTAATCCAGATCATGGTTTTAACCCATGTGTCAAAAATATCATCCAAATCTGTTCAGATATTTCAGCGTGGAAGCGTAACAAAAAAAACAAACAACACCTGAGTTTGTTTGTTTCGCTTTCACGGCTAAACGGCAGAACTAATTTTGATGAAATTTTGTATGGGGATACTTTCAGCTACGGATAGGCTACTTTTTATCGACATACCACGCGGGCGGTAGCTATAGTACGCGCGGAACTAGTTGGCCGCGCCTTAGGTAATAGGTTATTATAGAAATAGATTGAGCGCCTTATCTTACTTAATCTATTCCTCCGGTGCCGTACTTCGCGACGGCATGGGGTACCAATTCGAACAAATTATAATTAGTCTTGAAAAAAGATCATAGATGGCAGCATAGGTAACAATTATGAAATTAACAGTCACTAAAAAGCGATAAACGGTAGATTTTGGCTAAAGTAAGATTATTAAAAATCAAAACTTCCTTGTTTAATGCTGATTTATCTATTGTAACTCATTAATCTCGTATTTTCAACAAAAAAAGATAAAACTTTTTGTTTAGGGCTCTTTGCAATAGATGGCGTTTTACTCAATTTGTCATAACTGTAGTACATTTAGCCAGTCAATAGCCCGACTAGGGAGGTCTCATTTCTTTGTATGGGATTGGGTATCTGTACGTAGTATTATATTATCTGTGGCGACGGCAACATGCACATGAGATTGCAATAGCGAGATGAGTCGCCACCTAAGGCGCGGCCAAATAGTTCCCGCGCGCACTATAGTATTAATCTGTGACTACACTATAGTATTAATCTGTGACTATAGTAGATAATATTTGTAAGTAGTATAATTATTTACAGAGACGTAATAGTAGGTATTATTGGTAAAGTATCTCTCTGTGTTCTTTCCCATGTTGTTTATGTAATCACTTTTCAATACTAATGTTGTTCTACTTTCTTTACAGAAATGATTGGAAGAACTACGCACCCTACACAAACATCCTGTGGTTGCATTACACTGCTGATAAAATGATAACGGCCCTCCGCTACAAGAGGATAAACACAAAGATTCACAAGCACTACATTGACAAACTGAAAGGAATCAAGGGTAGAATACTAGAGTACGGCAGCGCGGCGCTATTCGTGCTCACAGACAACGAAATATAAACGAACAAATTATGATAATAAACAAAACAATTTCATATGTAAATTAATTCAAACTAGTCTTAACAATGGTTTTAATAAACTGCTGCTATTGCTATAAATCTGACATGACAATGAATCGCATAAATTATAATAATGTAAATAAAGTTTGCTTTGATAAATTCGTTGAAATGATCGACGCTAAAAGAGTTATTTACAAAGTTGTCGCGTTATTAGAACAGTATCAGAAAGGTGCCTTTTTAGATAAGGTAGTGCCTTTGTTCACATTAATAAATTCATATATTGTGTTCCGAAACTTTGGTTTTATTTTGATTTTGTGAGGTTCCTTATTTCCAACACCAAAAAGTAATAATATGCCTATGAATCAGCTCCTCAAAGAAGTCCAGGACATCATACACGATTGTTATTTAGCCCACACTGCCACACATTGCTTTTCATACGACACACACCGATGGAGATTACTAAAAGAAGAAAAACACTTTACCTATTATTTATCTGCGTAGGCACAGCGTGGACACTAACCACTAGCGGAGAACATAGACGCCCGTGGCGGTTTCGAAAACTATATATTGTATGTAGCGTAGAAGACCATGTTGGAAATCGAACTCAACACAACACCTTGCACGCGGTCGTGTGGCTGACTCTGGCATGGCCACCATCAGGGATTTTAATTATGATAACACATAAAATTAGTCGCTAATATCAGAATTTGTCGCGTCACTGGTTCAAAAGTTACAAGGGTTTCTAGGTGGCCAATCTGGAGAGCATCTCCCCAGCTTGGCCCTTCAGTCGCAGCGCGTCATCGGTAAGCTGAGGGTTGTAGCCAATGTACCTATTATTTTAAGCGTGTCGCCGCCCGTCGTTGTGTCATGGAATTGGTGACCGTTTACCTCTTCCTCAGGAAACCAAAGCTTTAGGGTTTAGACTTTAGGCTTTAGCTTTTGGATGTAGTTTCGCACAGTTGATATTAACATAAACAGCATCGAAACTAGACGAAGACCACCAGCACGTTTATGATGCAGTACTAACGTACAGTCAAGTTAGAACTGCATCATAAACGTGCAGGTGGCATGCAAACTACTATTTTGCAGCAAGCTTGCAGTTCAAATGCAGATAATAGACCCTCAAACCAAAGCCTTATAGTTTTTCTACCCCACTGATTGAGAGGTTGAGAGATTTTACTCCATTGAGCTCTACGGTCGATACACACGCAACAACTCACTGGCGATTTCAAAGAAGAAAGATTTTGAAATCACTAGCGACAAATCTCTTGTCAAAACGCAACGACTCGCTGGCGATTTCAAAATCTCACATTATAGAAGAAATATTTTGAAATCACTAGCGACAAATCTCCTGTCAAAATCTGTGTCTGGACACTGGACGTAAGATTTTGAAGCCGCTGCGTGTGTGTATAGCATTACTTGTGGTCATTGATGTGCTAGGCCTAGGGGTAGGACCATTTAGACGGGGCCAATCCCCGAGACAATACACTAAGCCAATCCATTCATTTGCTTCATCAATGGGTTGAGGACAATCCAATGCAGTGGACTGTCCCTATTTACATGATCATATGGCAGCAATGCAATAGTCTCCTCCGCCGAGATAACGGTGGCAGTGGTGAGGGGGGCACTGTGAGGGTGTGGCATTACCACGACTGGGAAAAAAACCACATAACCCTCTTTTTTTGGCTCCACCGCAGTCAGGTAAAAAGTCAGCGATTTGTTTAGCATTATCTGCTTTCGTTGCAGGCCTTTGCGTGTTGTGTGTTGACTGGATTTATTTTTAATCTATGTAGTCTATGGATTCCTGATAAGTTTGGATTTCCGAACGTTACACGAATGTCAAGTTGTCAATCGCACAGCAGCAGATTCCAGTCAATCGTTATCAGTTTTGAAGTTTTCCATTTCTTTGCTTCAAATCTTTAAAAATGTATGAAAATAGCAAGAACACAACAAAAAATAAATAAATACTAATTGAATCCGTTTCTTTTTAATGGTTCTCGACGTCGTTAGCAGATCTGATTATTGTTGAGTGTGTAATCATCCCCGATTAAATATTAATTCGAAGCACCTCATTTATGAAGTTTTCCCTAAGCTGGTGATAAATAGACCAAATGAAAAGTACATATAGGGTAAATATGGAGGCAAGCAATGATTCTTTGTCTGGTAAGTCGCGCAAAACGGTTGAAAATTGTTATATAAAGTTATTGTGTTAAATCGCGTGTTTTGGTGTAATTCAGTATTATCTCCGCCGTTGACGGGGTCTGCTGCCGTTCTTCTGACTCCAGGTCGGACGAGGAACATCGCACAGGACATGGAGGCGTTAAGACTGTCGCGACAAGACAACCCTTATCTGCAGGTGAGGTTTATATAATTTTAAAAGACAATTGCGCCTCGTTGCGGAAATATTTCTAATGAGATGCGTCTTCCGCGTAGATTACATGTAAACATTACAGTAAAAGTACAAGGAAGTGTTTGTCATACATGTTTTCTAGTGTTCTTTGTGTTGTATAGTTATTTATTAGGTGCGATTATGAATTTATGTTTAATTATATGGTTTTGAAGGCGATATTTATAATGAATGCTGTTTGAAGTTGTTGTGTAATGACTCCACAGGAATTTCTAGTTATTAGTAGTTTACATAATGTTATAGAACATGTAGGTATCTTACGATCTACCAATGTTGTATTCTCCAATGAGTTTAGTTTTGTTTGGCACTTATTGGTTTTCATGCTACAGCTGAAAATAAACCTAAAATATTACTTTAGGTTTATAATGCATTGATGATGGAAGAGCAGCTGTGGAGTTTTTTGGTGGGTTTTCTCTATAGGAAACAACCAATTGGAACCATGCACCTAGCTTCAGACATTTCATAAGTGCCCACATATGTAATATGTGAAAAAAAAAATTATAAACTGAAAAAAAAAATATTATATTGACTTTTCTGTCAATTCATAAATCCATGTAAATTAATTTGTCATGGAAATTGAACAATGATTACATAGAAGCCCAGCCTTAGGCCTTTTGTACATGGCATGGTTTCTTTACACTCTTCTTCTTCTTCGATTCTATGGTATACGCTTTGCCGTAGTGCTGCCGTGTTGTCAACAAACTTCCATTGTGATCCATACAACACTGACGACCGTGACTACATGCAGCAAATAAACCATAGGTTTCCATGGCAACAAAAACGTGTGTGTACAAAGGGCCTTAGGGGGCTAACTTGTTAGTTACTCTTTTTAAGCAAAGGTGTGCCTATAATTGACAAATTAGGGCATTTTTTGATTAAATATTATAATTTCCAGCAGGTTATGGCAAGCAGAGAGAGTCTCATTGAAAGCCATGCTGAGGAATGTGAATCAGATGACACCATACTTATGTCACAGGTAAATCACACTGTTTACTTGTTTTATTGTCTTTTTGTCGTTCACCATTTTCATATAGGGCAGGCCCCATGGATTTCAACAAGCATGAACAATTTAGACAAAATACATTAAGGCCGGCCAACCCGCCATACTTTTCATACAAACGCTCGTACGTGATCATGGCGTAGTATCACACCTTTCTTTGAATTTTTTTATGTAATATGTATCTTGTGCACTATATCTAGGTTTCTAGGAGAACAAAAAATAAAATAAATTAGAAACAAATTCAGTATAAGCCTCCAAAAATCAGCTTTTTTGCACAAATTTTACCTGAACTTTGGCCGGTCATGATGTACTCGTGAATTGGAAAAGTAAAAAAAACATCTTCCTAGAAACCTTGCACTTGTAATGAAGATTCTAAATAACAAACATTTATTTCACAAACTTGTAAGGCTTACTCAAAAACACGTATGGCCTGAAACAAATCTTTACACACTATTCTTCGTACAATGTTATCGCGTTCTCACTTGCTCGTTAGCAGTTCTCACTTGCGCTCGATGAAACAGCATGCTTTTCGACCACGCTCGCGTTGCCGATAGACGGACCGGGAAGGGCCCTCTTAACAGTCTTTTATCCAAGATACTTTTTGAAAAGATAAGCAGTAGAAATAAAAAGAGCTGCAGAAGAGTGCACACATTTCTGTAACTTACCTCTTTGGTCTAGTAGGTTTTTCAGGGGGGGGGCAGCTGCCCACCCCTAGGGCTTCAAAAACATTTAGTCAAAAACACAAGGCATTTTAATGTAAAGAAACTACAATATCTATACAGCCAATTTTGCTTGGACGACTTTTATTTGGTTTTTTAAAGTTCCATATCTCCTAAACGGGGTTTAATCCGGGGACGTAATATTCGTATCTTTGTGTTAGTGTTACGCCCAGTCATAATACCTATTAGGTTTAACCTCTAAAGTTCTGAATAGTTGGGAAAAACGACCAAAAGGTCCGTGTCCAATCCATACATTGAAAATGGAAATTATTATTTTTCTCAGTTCCCATCAGGACTACCAAGCTAAACATCAAACGTCCACCAGCGTCGATTAGGGCCTCATTGTGTGCCGTAGAGGTAAGAGTCGCACTACAAGTGTAAAGCTTCATGTGCTCTTGACTCTTGACTGTACCTACAAATCATACTTTTCCCATCCTCCATATATCAACTTGGCCCCCTCTGGGCCATAGGCTGGCGACGCTCTTGCCTACATTGTAAATTCTTTGTCACAAGGAGGTTTTGTTTGCAAAGGGAGTGAATGATAGCGTGACGCTTGAAAGGGGAGAGTGGAAAAAGAAAACGTATTGCGCCGACCCCAAGTAACATGGGACAAGGGCTGGAAGATGATGAAGGAGGTTCTGATTGCGTATACCCCGTGATGAGTATTATCTAGAGATTGTATAGAATGTGGCATATTGTTTCTGCCTGCTCCATTGTGAAAAGTAAGTTTGAATAGGGATAAACCAACAAACTGCTGCACCAGAGCCTGTTTGGCAGAGTTCGTTTTCCCGATTTTCCTACACGTGAGACGTGGAAAATCCGAGCAAGAGAAAGACAGGATAGACGCATTCGAAATGTGGTGCTGGAGGCGGATCCTCCGAATTCTATGGACAGCCAAAGCACAAATGTGTCTATCCATTCCATTCCCAACTCGACGTCAAGACGCGATTGTCTACAGTTTGCCTTCAGCGTAATTTGAAAAAGCCTCGAAAAAGCTGGTCATTGTTGGCAATATCTCTTTCTTTCGGTATTGCCAGCAATGACCAGCTTTTTCGAGGCTACTATTTCTCCTTAACATTCAATCAATTGATTGATTGATTGAATGTTAAGGGGAAATAGTAGCCTCGAAAAGCTGGTCATTATTGGCAATACCGAAAGAAAGAGAGCTCGAGGCCGGTCGCCAACACGACGATGGTCCGACCAAGTAAAAAAAGCTACGTCTTCAAGCCAATTTCAGTAGGTGGTGATGCCAACATTTCACTGGAGCCGATGGAAGCAGATTGTCCGTTTAAAGGGGACCAGTGACCACGATCCTCAGTGATGAGGGACCGATTGAAG
The DNA here is from genome assembly GCA_948150665.1 of Conistra vaccinii. Taxonomy (NCBI): domain Eukaryota; kingdom Metazoa; phylum Arthropoda; class Insecta; order Lepidoptera; family Noctuidae; genus Conistra; species Conistra vaccinii. The sequence continues at coordinate 21,170,550 of OX411329.1, forward strand.
AAGCCAACAAATTCATTCCAATATCTAATATCAGGTCTGATTGCCATTTCAGCACCACAATATTTTTTATAGTACCTATCTACTTAATCCTATGGCTTATCTGATGTAATCATAAAAGTCACTACAAGAACTGATGTAAATTAAATATGCATTGAATATCGTTGTTCAATCTTTCAACAGATATCAATTTGGTATCTAAAATACACATCTGTTTCTTATATTTATGGCTAGTCAAGAATTTTTGAATTTTTCTCACATTTCATTTTTCGAGGGGATTGTGGCTAAGAAATAACAGCCGCCAGGGTCGATCTTCAAGGTTAAGCAACGCTTGCTGAGGTCGGTCCGTGGATGGGTGATTAGCCAGCTATTACATACACAGACCCCTCCGTGCGTCGGAAAGCATGCTATGCCACTATTCACGGCTGTCATTCGTAGATCTTTGACAGTCGTTACGGATAGTCAGAAGCCCGAAAGTCTGACAACCAGTCTTACCAGGTGTATCGTGTTACACAGTAACTGGGTTGTGGAGATCAGATAGGCAGTCGCTCCATGTAAAATACTGGTGTTCAGCTTTTAATGCCCCACTGCTGGGACACAGACGTCCTCTCAGTGAGACTCAGTGAGAGGAAGTGGGCCGTAATCCACCACGCGGGCCCAGGCCGGTTGGTAGATGTCCTATTTCTTCGAATTGTTGGTTCTAGGACATGCCGGTTTCCGCACGATGTTTTCCTTAACCGTTTTGAGAGAAGTGATGGCCCGTAGAGCAGCAAGTGACTAAACTTTGTCTAAATATCTTAACATTATTTTTAATTATTTTTCAGGAATTTGGAAGCACTGCCCTAGACTTCATAGAGGACGACCCATTGACCCTGAAAGAGGTCCATGAGCATATGATACGGTCACCGCCGCCAACCAGTTGCTGGCCACACGGTAAACAACGACATTTACAAATTAAAAACAAAAATAACCATCCCATAAAATTGGTTGCAGCATTTTTGCATAAATTAAAAAAATATATTGTGCTAACGATTTCTAATTTTTTCGAGTGCTACATAGGTAAGTGTAGCAGTTTTAACCATGTTTAATTTGCTTTTAATGATACTAACTTTTTAATTGATGATGATACTTTTCAATTATACAATCTGTAATATATTTTTTTATCTCTTTATAAATAAAAGTTTAAAATAATATCAATATTCTTTTTTGTAATGTAGACTAGTAATATTCGAGATGATTTATTTTAAATGGAAAGTTTCAAAAATGTGTCACATTTATACACGGTGTATCAAAAAGATTGTGGTACACCATCAAACAGCAATTTTCTCGATGGGACCAACATCATAATCGCGAAAATATCCTTACGAAACTTCAATACCTACTCGATCCAAATACCTATATGGGACAGCAGATTATTTTTTTGCGATTACGATGTTGGTCCCATACAGTAAGTTGGTCCCATGCAGTAAGTCTGTACCACTCCTTTCTGATACACGCTGTCAATTTTAAAACTTTATGTCTGGACTTCAAAATTTAAGAGACCTTGATCCTTGAGCTTATTTCGGCAGAGGTAGTCAGATAGAAAATATCGACGCTTATAATTTTTTAAACCATACGTGTAAATGTAAAAATAAATAGATTTTTCTGTTTAGAGTTTATCTATCTATGCCATTAAAGATGTCTTGTAGCGATCGCACAAAAAATGTGACTGCTTTATCTACATAAATATTAGTATGTAGGTCAGACCAGGTGAATGGCTGATTAGATTGATTACCAGGTTCACACAGCATGCTACGTTGCTATCAAATTATGTTGTTTAGATAGCTAATCATTCTTTAAAGTCTAGTCGCGAACTTACCTTAATACTTAAAACATTACAAAATTACATTATTAAATTACTTTACAAAATTACATTATGAAATCACATAAAAATTATTTATTTATTTACAATTACATTACAAAATTACATTTTTGGTTTATCTCTAGGCTACTGTTAGAAAAAAGATTGTAGAAAGAATAGGATGCGATTTGCGCGCTTTGGTGTAGCTACGAGTGGCTCAGAAGAACATCATGGTTCAAAGGAAATAATCCTATAAAAAGCAATGAGTAAAAAACAAAGCCGTCAATGATGATTATGAAAAGGCAAATAGAATCCTTTATAAATTAAATTTTGTGAAGCCTTTCAACAAATTCCAACAGAATCTTTTTTCGAATTTGTGTTTAAAAGCAATGAAGACAAAAAAGTGCTAAGTAAGTTTAGATTTTTGTTTGTAATTGCTCTAGTATTAGAAGCGATTAGTCAATTTGTAACCCAAGTAACATTCAGGGTTGTCAAAGTCAGTAAAATAAAGTTGATTCAAGTTAAATGCTTATACCAATTCTTTACACATACCTAAGTATATTTTTTAAGTTGGGTAAGACTTGGCTCAGCAAGATAGAAATAAATGTAACACCTCAATTCATATCTATAATCTAGTATGTTATCATTATAACAATTTCAGGAAATACTATGTAGTTAGAAGATAAGATTTCGCTTGTAGTACAGTTAGCAACAAAAGTAGGACTGAACTATTTATCTGAAGTTTCATAAGTCATCTATAAACTTTTTTGAAGCAAATTAACTGGAACAATAATAAGGTTTTGTGATAAAATATATAATCAAAATTTAAAAAATATAATCGACTTTTGTAGCTGACTAACTATACTAAACACTAACATTCGTGGCAACCGCGGTCATTAAATGTAGGAGCAAGATAACACGAGTTTCAGTACAAATTTTTCACTAAAATATTCGCTGTCCTACTCGCACGTTTTATGACCGCGATCGCCGCGGGTATAATTCAAACCTTAAAAATAATTTCTCCGTTTCCCGCTTTCCATGAAGACTCGCTGTCGTATCGTGCGGCGAGCGCGTTTGACTTCGCTGCCGACAGTCCGGTGTCGTACAGCGCTTACTCTGTCAATTCGCAGGAAAAGGTTACTAACAATACTTTTAAGCGTGTCCTTTGTGTTTGTGTCACCACTGTTGCTTTTGTGCACAGATTTTTGTTTTTAATTTATATTTTATTTTTTGTTGTTATTATTATTTGTTAGATTAATAAAATTACAGCTGAGGTTATATAAATTACATAATAAACATAGTTTTTGAACAGATTCCATATTTATTTCAATTTGTATCTTAGATAAATGTTTATTTATTTATTATTTTCAAAATGTTCATTTCAATAAATTATACTTCTGGTTTTTTTTCTTATAATTACAGGCTGTATAAATTCTTTAGATTATTTTATCATATACAGGGTGTATATATTTTTTTGTAAATAATTTCTTTAGGTTATTATATTCCGACATATATTTTTATAGCATGCAAAACCAAACTTCAATCTACCCTCTACATATTCCCCTACATTCACGTTATAGGAGCTCCTAAGCGGTAGATCTCCCCGTCGCAACACCCGGTGCGATGAGTCCCGTAACAACAACACTTCGAGTCGACCTCGCTCGTCCCGCTCCGCGTCTCCAAGGTCGCATGACCTCACCCTTTGTGGACGGCCACTGTCATTACCAGGTAATTAAAAGATCATTAAGGGAAATGTTTTTATGAGTGTTTTTCATTTGAATAAATAACCCTTGAAAGCTGTCTTAAGTCCCAGCCGAACCCTTCTTATTGTATATTGAACTTTATTCCGGCTATAGTAAAGTTCTTAATACAATGACTTAAAACCGCGTCTGAGTTATCAATTTTGTTTATCATTTGCAGCAGCATTTTGTTTTAAGCTTAGTGTAGATAAGAACCTTGCTGGCTCCGTCTGGATTTTTTCGTGTATATCAGAGCATGAGATGCTTGCTTGATTGTATATTGAACTTTATTCCGGCTATAGTAAAGTTCTTAATACAATGACTTAAAACCGCGTCTGAGTTATCAATTTTGTTTATCATTTGCAGCAGCATTTTGTTTTAAGCTTAGTGTAGATAAGAACCTTGCTGGCTCCGTCTGGATTTTTTCGTGTACATCAGAGCATGAGATGCTACTTACAAAATAAAAGCTAACAATATATGTCCAGTCCTTGACTGGGTTGTGGAGTTGCGATAGGCAATCGCTCCATGTAAAATACTGGTATCCACCTGCCTCCGGTTTGACTAGCAGCCGACACCAAGGAAAAGGCTAGGCAGATGACTGGGCATTGAGCTCAGATGAGTATAGAGCGGAAGGCTCGGACCCAGATACAAAATGAAAAATGTTTTTTGTCATATTATGTAAAAACTGATGGCCATTACATTTTGTCATTATTTTTAAAGTGACCCCTCAAAATCTCATGGTCCTCAAAGAGTTTCCTCGAGTGGCCAAGAGCGATGATACTCAGGTACGTCTGGCGTATCGTTAGAAGCCAGTTCTTCACCGTACTATCAACAGCTAATCTTTTTACCACATCACCTATTTGACCAAATCTCCTTTTATACCAACCTATAATTGGGCACATTACTGGGTAAATTCCTTTCTTTATATCGAGAAAGAATGCGCATTATTAACCACGTTTGCCCACTGCGTGTAGGCTATTTCAGATCATTAAGTTTTAGATGTATTTACGACTAGCAAACATCCCCGGCTGCGCACGGGTGCTATTTAATAATGTGGCCTTGTGAATGTATTATACAGATAAACCTTCCTTGTGTTGTTTTATACTATTGAGAGATAGTTTGCTATCATTGTAATCCAGGCGCGATCTACATTTTTTGCTAAAGTAAAGCTATACATGTAATGTAAATTTTAAGCTGACAAAATACTCATGAAGTTTTCTTAATCAATTACAGGAGAAAGTCACCTCCGCAATGCGCTAAGCAAAAAGCAAAGCGGCACCCAAAGCGAGAAGTTTTCCCTCCTACAGCACCCGCGACCTCTACGGAGGCCCCACTGCAACAGACGGGATGAAGACAGCGTCCAACTTGTGCCAGATTGCGATAAGTAATACCACGAGATATTATCTGTACCAAAACTACAGAATCTAAGGTTTAATCGGTGATAAAAGCTATGCCTGAGATAAATCAGGCATTTACAGGCGATTTTATTTCGGTGACCTTGACCTTGTAACTAAAGGTCATAACGAACAAATTATAATTTCTCGACTCCAATTAATAAATTCTTCTGCAAGGTATTTGAAAAAAAATTGCTTGTAATACGATAAGTGTTTGATGCCCTTGGGTGGAGGTTGCTGTAAAACTGTCCAAGGTCAAGTTTAAAGTCCGGCGTTATTCGAAATGTGTACGGAACTGAAGTGGAATGAAAATTGGCGGCAGTTCGGCTATTGGCGTGATAAAGGTTTACGCACATTTATAAGCATAGTAACGCTAATGTTTTATGCGTTATTGTCGATAATATTTACCTAACCTTTCGGGGTAAGGCAAGTATGACGGTTTAAAAGAATAGTATATTTTGTTGTTTTTAGAATATGCCTAAGCTTATAAGTCTGCGTTCATCTTTTCTAGTAAAATAAATGAGATCTTTATAATGGAGTGATCTCTTTCTAAGTTACGGTTATTTAAAACGAAGAAAATGTTACTAAATTCTATGACGAAAAACTAAAGTTTACTATTAAAAAAGTATTGATTTATATGTAAGAGAAAAAAGTATTTTGAAAATTCGAGAGAAAATTTGCAGACTTTGTTGTCTTATTAAAAAATAATGATAATTATTGAAAAAAATATCGGCACCCAAAATAGAAAATATAGACAAAAGCACGATGTTTGAAACCACAGGTTTTAGGGTACCGTAGCCCTATTAGTAATCTTTAAATAAATAGCTAGAATATTTGCCTGTTTTAATTAGAAACACAGTTGAACTAACGTTAAATCTAAATACCAGATTCCTTAGTATCTAGGTGTTCAAATTACATCGAGAAACAAAACGTATTATAAAATATTTTAATATTGATGAATTAAATTGCCGAGTATTACATAATTTATTTTATACAATCTTGTTATTCCGTAAATTGATCGGTATTACCGAAACGTATTTTATTCATATTTAGCCACAATAGCCAAGAATTGCGCAATTAATTTACATCTTAATTTTAGCCAGGTATTATTACCACGAAATTGCCAAGTATACCGCGGTAAACCCGACTATTACCGTGATATTACCCGATTATAACCGTGGTATTGCCCGACTATTACCGTGGTATTCCCCGACTATTACCTTTGTATTGCCCGAGTATTACCGTGGTATTATTCGACTATAACCGTGGTATTGCCCGAGTATTACCGTGGTATTATCGGACTATTACAGTGGTATTACCCGATTATTACCGTGGTATTGCCGAAGTTTTACCGCTTAATTGCCGAATTTTGCCGTAGACGGTACACGAACATCACATAAATTCCTATAAAATGCTCACTGTAGTTATAGACCGCTGTCCTAACCAAATTAGGTGGACTTAGACAATTAGTTACTAGGTAATAGTATTATTGTTACTACTAAAATTAAATAAGCTTTATTAGTTAAATGATAGAATAGAGCGAATTGCTGAAGTAGTTTTAAAAAACGGAGGACAATTTAGTTCCGCAAAATATTATTAAACAAACATTTACATCATGATATTTTTTAAACGTTTTATCGGAGTACTTATTTGCGTCGGAATGTTGATCCTCGATATATTGCATGTCTTTAGTCTTAGATATTAAAACTTATATAGGAATGTAGATATTGAGTTACCGAATTTATTATGCTAGTTCAAAATATATCCCACCATTATTATTATTTTTAGTCCAAATAATAGTACAGTCGGCATCAGATATTGGAGCAATCATAATAATATTATGAATTTTTGATGTGTAAGTGATGGAAGCTAGAAAATAAGCGGATTGTAGGAGTAAGCGTTTGATGTCTGATATTGGTATGAAACCACTGCGAAAAATAGGAATGCAAGGCATTGTTTGAAATCGTTTGGTACCAGTTTTGCTTATGATGGAACATTAATAACATTAAAAACTGAGGATCCTGGGGAAATTTCTGTATTTTCAAGAACGTTTGCATTATAATCTCAGTCTCAATCTGTCAAAAAAAAGCTTTTAATTTAGGCACTTAATACAGTTTTGACAAGATTTTGACAATCATTGTCGCTGAGATTGCAAGTTGAATTGAACGTTTTTAAGGCCCGCTTGCACCATCAATCACTAAATGCAATTAGAAATAAACATATTTACACATCAACATCATTCCATCTTTGTCATCTTCACACGACTGACAGAAACAGAGCGATGTTTCAAATACGGTAAACTTATTTTGCGATTTGTGGTGCATTTGGGCCTAAGTGCGAGAATTACCCTTTTGTTATATTTACATTACTTTTTGCCACAGAGATGATAAGGAGAAATTGAAATTGTAAAAACAATATTTCTGCTGAATCTGCCCAGATTAAAAAAAATAGTCACTTCACTTTGTATAAATATAGGTAATTATTAATGTATGTACATATATTATATTATATTGACTACAGGTCTTAGTAAAATCTACGTGTATTATATTGTCCATTATTTATTACGTGTCTATTAAAAAAATATATTAATTTCCAATGAGAGGCTTATTTTTACAAATGTGTTAATAAATTATAAAATAATTATTATTTTGTGGTGTTGATTGTACTTATTATATTATAATATTGTTTTTAAGATTAAATCACTACTTATGTGGTGGTTAGGGTAAATATAATTTCGATGTTTAATTGTAAAATGTTTATTAATTATTATTGTAATGAGTCAAAACCCCGAAAAATATATTTTGTTGTCCGTATTTAATGGCTTCGGAAAAATAATAAATTAATGTAAAAAAAAAAATCTAGTCTTAAATTGTCTCTTGTAATTTAAGGAGGATATTGTTTCCGATAGTTTCTTGGATTTGTCTGTTTGGAAGGGATTTATTATTTTGGATAAATAAGTGATTCTTCGCTTCGTGGGTGTATAAATGTACACCTTTGCCTAACCGAATGAGGTTCGTAGGCAAATCTATCATGACGGTTGTTCGAGCTATTATCCTCTTAGAAAAAGAAAACTGGTATTTTTAATAAAAATACTCGTAAATACTTTTTAATCTTTTTTGTTCAAAAGTATAATTTAGGGAAACGACCATTATTAAATATTATTCGTAGTTATGATTATACAATAATGTACGTAAAAAATATAAATTAATATATTATTGGGTATTGGGAATTTCTTTGTTACCGCTGAAATTTGATTTTGGCTTACCTGTGTTGTCTTCGATTTGATTGAACAACTACATTTTTTTTTGTCCTAGATAATAGGGATGATGACTAAAAATAAATTTTTTGTCCGTCTTGTAGACTATTAAAAAATATTGGAAACATATTTTTTTTTTTACGATACCAAACGGCGATACATTGAGTTAAAATGTGCCATGACGTCACGCACGAGTATGTAGATTTTATACGTACTTGTGACGTAGCGACCCCCACTTCCCAACTTTAATGCGTTTTATCTAAGTTATTTTTTATTAATATGATAAAGCAAAAAATACGTGTCGAATATTTTTTTTATTATCTAACTGACGATGATTTTTTTTTTTTAACCCAGTCCTCATCTCTATTCTATTTCTTGCTGTATAATATTTATTTGTTGATATTATTTTATGGGACCATTCTTTAGTAGTTTGTCCTGTATTTGTTAATTATTTTTATGATAAAAATATTATTCTCGCCCTATTACATAGGTCTTAAAACATAGCTGGCGAAATGTGGGTGTACTACAAACTCTGCCTGCCTACCCTGCGGGAATACGGGCATGATGTTATATTATTATTTTGTTCCGTCTGTAGTCGAGCTTACGTGTGTCATGATTATTAAATAAATCAATTGTATATTCTGTTTGATATTACGTTGTTAATTGTTATCATATGTATTATGCAAAAGCAAGATTGAGCTAAGCGCCTTATTCACCATCCATCTTGCTGTACGTCCCGCCAAGGCCACGCATTATGCAGGACGCATTTGTTATTAAATTGCTGCAAGTACAGAACAAATACAATGCGTGGCCTTGGCGGGACGTACATCAAGATGGATGGTGAAAAAGGGGTAGTAGATAAAATCTAAGTGGATATTATTATTGTGATTTCAGTTACTTAATAATTTAACAAATATATGTTCATTTAACTTATTTAAGCTTGTTTCGGATTTAGTCCTTGTTTATGTGTTTTTATTCTTTGAGGGATTTGTACCGATAGTAAGGGGAATATTACAGAGCGCACTTTAACTTCGTTGCATACGAATATGAACATTATTTTTATATCGTTAACGTTCATAATAGTTTGTGACGCTTATTCACTTTCGCATAAACGAATATGAACATTATTAGCGTAAGTATAAGGTTCATATACGTTTGAAACGCTTACTTTTAAACGTCAGTGTGCTCAAAGAGTCTTGCCCTTAGTCTAGAGCAGAGTGAAGAGTTTTTCCCAACTATAGGTAAATCAGAAAAGGTATGTGCTTCAGGAAATCTTCGTGTTTCCGAATTAGCACGAATGTCGTGCCACAGAGTAATACCCTACAGAGGCAAAGCTTCTAAGTTTTGTACTGCCACGCTGGTAGTAGTGCCCCTATCATTACGCGTTTCTATGAAGTTTGCTTTCTGTCGGGTTATCTATTCCGGTCGCAGTCGATCAAAAGTTTTGAAAAGTTTATTGAAATTGCATAGAGTTGTTAATCCATAATTTTGTAATGTACAAAATAATGAAGTATTTCCATGGTTGTAACAGCTCTATATTAGATCGCAAAATCGCGCATTCCTATTTCCGAAGATAGACGATGATTCCCGAAGCATGCTCTTTTCGGGATATCTGTACGTGTGCACATCATGATGACTTAAATGGCACATACTCAAGAGCATGTTTAGAGCTGTTTATAAATAAAATACATCGGAAATTGAAATGGTTTGGTATGGTTGGTCGATTGTTCTTTCTTTTATAAAACAGTTATTTTTTTTTGTGTGTGTTATCGGCCATTATTTAATGAACACAGTATAGTGGGTATAACCGAAGATTTCAATAATTAGATTTGCCCTCACCGTTCTTAGGTTGCGCGAAAAAGTGTCCATGCTAAGAAGAATGAGCTCGAATTTCGCTTGAAACAATAGCAACTATTTTCAGTATGAGTGAGTGAGACATTTATACTATTCAAATGTCATTCATCGTAAACTTCACCATCTTTTGACGTCGTGCGAATCTAACGATTTAAATCTTTGGGGGATAACCTATTTATCTTGACTGAGTTTTGCTGTATGCCCTTCAGAGATAAATGTTAATATTCCTTAGTTTTTATTAAATTACATTCCAAACTAAATACTCGTTTAGTATAAGTTTGTAGTGAATTTATAATTGTTTTTTCTAGATAATGTTGTGTTAATGTTAATGAAACTACAATTGACTGGCGATGAGTTTGAGTGTAAATTCAATTTATCTCTGAAAAATGTTCCTTTAGACTGCTAAGTGTATATCTGCTATTACATTGTCATATCTATAAAATCATTCTAGCGCCAAGATTCACAGATTTTGCTTCGCTAAGTAAGCGATTCGTACGAATATGCACCATATCCTTATGATTGTAATGTTTATATTCGTATTATAAGCGAAAGTGAGCAATCGTGTCAAACGAATATGAACATTAAAACGATGCTCATAAAGTTCACTTTCGTATGAGTTGCTTACTCAGCAAAGGCAACGAGCAGTCTGTGAATCTTGCCTTAGATAAAAGCGTCATAGCAATATTATGACAAAACTATGAAGCCGCTGTCGACCAAGAGTTAAGCTAAGTTAGCTGCACCTTTTTCGTCACATCTAAAGTGTATTCCAATCCTTTTTCCAGTTGAAGTTATTTCCACTTAAAACGAATATAAACTTAATGCAAGTGTATATTAACTTGATTTCACAATGACTTTTTAAACTGGCACAAAATGTGTGGGTATTTGAGTTGTTTTTCCAAAAACATTTGTTTACATGTTCGGAAACAAAATCACAATCGCATTATATTTATGTTAAATGCCAAATAAGAGAGCTAAGAGAAATCTATGACCTTAGCTCTTAGTCAACAACCAGTTTCAATAAATCCATCCATTCCAAGTAGTTCCTAATCTATGAACATACGCCAAAGACAGGTAACTTTTTTTTTATTTAATATGATTTGCCAGTCAATTTTAGTATTCAAAATGGTTACCTGCTATGAACATTTTTCTGTATGAATTGTACCTCAACCAAAGAGTAAGCCAATGTTTTATATTATTGTGGTTATGTTTTGTATGATATTGTAATTCTGGTCATTCGCTGGTCGATATTACCAGATTGTCTATAGATTAATAAAGAAATATTTGATTCTGATGATGTGATTTTATTTATTCTGTACAAAGAGAGTAATTCTGGAGTAATGCCCGTTTCAGTTGGATTTTCAACGCTCAGCTCAGCGCCGAGAGTTGAAAATCCAACAGTGCGCTTTTATTAGGTACTACTTTTAAGTTTCGCGTAATACTAGTGCAAACGAGCATAAATATACAAGCTTAGTTTTTGTAAACCCTAAACCTCTTAAGAGGTCATTGTATTCATAATTGTGAACAACTTTTGCTATGAGAGCAAACCAACATCGTGAAAATGAAATCGGCTGTTCAGTACCTACACTATAACATTTTCTGTTCTCATAAATCGACCGATATATGGGACAGCTTGCAAAAGAGGGTAAGAGTCCGCGCCACCACTGAAGTCTGGCGGAAAATTGTGGAACTACATTTTTTTAATGCAATTTGATGCAATGGCATAGATACTAGCACCAAGTCATCGGACTTGAGTGGTGGCGCGGCCTCTAGTTTCATTGCTACCAGGACCTACTACTATAGATCAGCACAGATAATATATGTTTAACTGGAACAGCTTCATGTTGTTCACCTGTCACATGGGGTGGGCCTATGACACTAGACATAGAACTATAGTTCTTTCAGGGTTATTTTTTATTTCTGACAGAGCAACAACCGGTTGTTGCTGTCAGAGATATAATGGTTGCTACAACCATATTGTAACGACTGTAAAGATCACAGTGATTTTGAAAGACTTGTCAGTGGCGCCAAAGCAATTTTACCCAATAGCAACCTTGTTTAGATTGAAATAAAGATCACTAATTTTGACTGAGCGTCTTTTTACTCTCCATTGTCGATTTTGGATAAAAGTAAATAATACAAAAGACTTTTTTATTTATAATTTTATTAAATTAATTATTTCTATAACTTTTTACATATAGTAAATTATATGTGCCACGTTTCGTCAATTACATTGAATAATGCTGCCATGTCACATCAGCATAGTCACAATAGTACCTAATGTTTGCCTCTACGATCCGACAACGATTGGCTGCTCACGACGACACATAGCATCGGACATTCGACGCTCCCGAGAACAACGCATTCGCGGAAACGAATACGTTATTGACGAACGCAACGCTTTTTGACAGAGACGGATCAGTTTGACAGTGACAGTTGCGTTTGTCAAACGTCAGGAGCGAAGAGAGCGCGGCAGCGGGCCCACGAAACGACTCGCCTCCGCACACAACTTGGTCCAAGAATATATTTATGAAATAATTTGTATAAAAATTTTGGCTCCAATATTTACAAATGCACTGATACTTTTTTTACAACGCCGGACTAATTTTTACAGCGACTAAGTTGAGTAAAGGGTTGCGGAGGCGATCCGAGGCGCGGGCGCAACACGAGTTATTATTGCAATTCATTTTCTAATAACACATTTCTTATCTAATAAGAGTGCGCGCGTATAGTGCGCGAACATTTCTAATACCCTATCGTTACAGTGGTACGTCTTAACATTAGAGCGCACTACGCGCGGCTTGCTACGAGTGAAGAAACACGGAAGATACTGCAACAAAACTCACTGTAGCAATAGAGTACAGACAGAACGTAATAATGAAGAGACAACACCAAAGGCAGAGCTGACTGGTTCCGTGGCCTGACGTCGCCCGCGCTAACTATTCGTATTCTGACGATACCTTCTCCCTGTTTCGTGTTTAAAATTAACATTTAGAATTAACACACAAGTTGAGGGGCTTATACAGAATTTGTACTCTTAAAGCGTCCCGTCGCCGGTTGCACCCATGTAACACTCGTACGCGGAACAACTGTACAACACTACATTAGTAGCCCAGGACCGCGCGACCACGCGACCACGCGACTACGCGACCGCGCGGCCAAGCAGTAGACGGCGTGACTTGATCGAAGCGAAACACTGGTACGATTTAAAACGACAAAGCACTGTTCTAACAATAAATTAAATAATTTTTGTGATACATAAATAATAACCGAATGATAAAATATACTTTTGTTGGTATAAATATTCTGACAGAGGTGTAAGAGCGTGGGTAGCTGACGGACATCGGGCACGGCTCACCGTCGCTTACCGTGGCTCACTACGAGCACGTCACTCAACACAACAGCAACACTAACATTATAAGTTGAACATTTGAACTAATGGATGGATGGAATCGTTCAATACAACAGAGTCAGTCAGTCGAGGAGTCGTGAGATAATCTTAAAAATGTAACACTTAAACATTTCAACAAAATATGTGATGTAATCAAACATACTTATAACTGTATCAACAGGGTAGCACTGACACAGTAAGCGAGCGAGAGTCGCCCGACGCGGCACCGCCGTCGCAAACATTACCGTAAGAGATCAAACTGTCATTAAAACAAACATTATACTTACAAATGATAATACGTTTACAACTATCCTTATTATAAACATCCATACCTAAAACAATTTACAATAATATTTTATGCAAATTATATTAAGATAAAGTAACTCATTCAGTCGGGCAAAGAGGAAGTTATGAGATTGACTCGAACGAAGCCCCACCGAATGCCAATAGATATTTACTGAAAATTATATAATACAATGAAAGTTCAGTCGTTCATTTCAGAAATGAATCAACAATTTTACAAGATATAGTCATAACAAAAATATATGTGTACTCATTACGATGTTATTCTGTGCAAATTTTGAAACACATTGTATTGTTGGAGCTCTAGTCGTGTATAATATATTACTTTTTTTGGTACATGAATGTCCACATAAATTAAAATCGCAACTAAATAACTGTGTCATTACGCCTGACATGTGAGTGTGACGTCACACGTCGCGGAGTAGAGATGCGCGATTGTTAATAAAATAAAATTGTAACAAGAGACTAACATGTTCTGTACAGGTCAGGTGATAAAACAATGAGTTCGGTGCAACATTTAATTACATAACATTGGGAAATATTATTTTATTATTATAGATATTGTACGGGCAGATATTCGTACCCAAATTATTTTTCTGTTCAAAAATGTATCTGTATCAGTACGTAGGTGTATGACACATTTACTCAGCCGATATTGTGTGACAATGAAGTGAGATCATTAATTATAATTCAATATTAATACTTAACAATACGATGGTTAGTGGGTGATGTATTACGAGCAGTTGGGTGTTATGTGATTTTGGACTGTATCCCTAATGTAATAGAGTCAAAAATAACATAGAACATAATATCGTATTGTCTACAACTACCGTGTATTTCATTAAAAAATAAGAAGTACATAATGAGTGAGTGAATGTGGTGATCAACACTAGCGCAGCCGCAGCCCGGGAGATCGGCGCGGTCACATCACGCGAATCAGACGCTTCTAGACGAGAAATATGGCGTAATGTCCGCCGATTTACGTGATATAAATGGCGCTACCAATCACCTGAGCTTTCAAGCAAGGCTTGTATTTTTTACAGCGAATTTGTATACTTCGGTTCGCGAAAAAGGTTGCCAACATAAAAATTTAAAAATGATTTAAGTTACAAAAAATAAAATAATATTTGCCACAGCCAGGTCACGCTCATGTCGATCAACGCGATTTTATAACTAATTCTCATAGCCAAATTTGTTAGTACCTGAGTTAAGATGGAACACCTCGTTAAAATTGACTTAAAAATTAAAAATAATATAATTTTTGGTGGGTTCCCTTTGCTTTGTGTTAAACCCAATTATAAAAACTTTTCTCTAAATCGGCGCAACATTCACAGATCTAATTCTATTTGATTAATTTTTACAAGAAAAATAATTATATACAAAATATAAAATTGATATATCTATACACTATAATAGCAACTTGTTTTTTTTGTAGAAATCAATAACAATAAGTACCTAGAGAGTTTTTTGAAAACGATTTTTTCTAAGACCGTTAAAATTTATATTCGAAATGTCCGATAGATAAATTGAACAAAATTACAAAAATAACATGGTGATTTGAAAATGAGGGCGTACTGGGGGCAGTCTACACTTGCACGAGCTGTTATAAAACGCGATGATCGCCCCCCGAGGCATACATATTACAATAAACGTGTGTTATAAAATAAAATATTTAAATTACAGTGACATTATGTAGGTAGATAAAGATTTGCACACATAGCGTGTTTTCAACACAGTGGAATATGTGACGTCGATGTAAAATCATTAATGGAATACACATCGCGCCACTAGACTACACAATATTGCAACTCATCCAATCGAGCCAGGCTCGGTACAATAAAATAGAAAGAAAAAAGAAAAACAAAATACAAATTCGTCTGAAATGTGAAAAATAAACTTTGAATATAAATTTTTGGCAATTTTGTACTTAGTGATGGTTCGCAGAGGTGTGTAGTGTGTTCACGTGTACAGTGTGGTGTGTTTGTGTTGTGTGTGTGTGTTATGTGGGTGTGTGCGGCGCGGGCGTAGGTGTGTCGTCGCCGAGTCACTCTGTCGCGTGGAACGGTCGCGATGTCGCCGGCGTCGAGTTCAGTCACAATAAACAACATTCGCCTTAGTACATGTATCAACAAAATGTCCTACGTTTGTTTACGTTACGGAGTTATAACGTCAGCCGCGGCCGACGTGGGCCCAGCTCGACCCGCACCGCGCACCGCACACCTGAAACAAGATGACGCGAACGATTACAATTTAAAGTGATATTACAATTAAATTGTGCCAATGGAAAGATGTTTTCATTGTCGAAAGGCGGGCAAGCAAAAGAACATCTAGATTTTTGATGGTCAGTCTTTGGCTGCTACCATACAGTACCCTTTTCCTCAGTACGACCAGTCAAGAGCAGTTTATTTATTCGTCTGACGCATTTCAACCAGCCCAGGCTGGTGAAATAAGACGGGTAAATCTGGCAAGGAAACTGACAATAGCTCACCAGCTTACACAGTATGAAGACTTCGGACACCACCTCCCGTTGTCAGTGTAAGAATTCTAGACTTTACTATAGTACTGCAGGTCTTTATTTTATAATGGGCTCTACGATCTACTCTTACTATTGCCATCAGAGACCATAATGTCATGATGTGCCAGTGAAATGATCCATACCACTATCTCTTTTCTCCTCTTCCCGCTCTGGAGCTTCGGTTGGTTAGTCATCTTCAAAAACACTGAGATGCAAAACAGAAGACCGTCAAACACCTACCTAGACAACTTTCGTGAGGCGAGCGGCGCGTCGTGTCCGCGGCACATTGCCGGGGCGCGTCTTGAGCGGGGTCCGCGGTCGCCGCCGCGCCCCTCCGCCCACCCCGCTGTCACCGCTGTGTCCCGACACCAGCGACTCGCTGTCGCTCTGGTTCGACGTGTAGCCGATCACGTCGACCTCATCTGGAATTGAGAAAGGGATTTGTTAATTGGTGTTGCAGGTAACTCGGTATATCGCGGTCAGGATACCATCTCCCCAAAAACGCAATGCGCGTATAGGTAAATCATAATGGGTAAAAGTTTTGAGGTTTTCAAAGTTCTGTTCTTCAACTACTAAACGCCGCGCGCCGTAAGAGGGACTTAACTAATAATGCAACTATCTGGCCCCTGAAAGTATGAGCTAAAACCAAAAAAAAAAAAAAGTAAAAGTAAAACTCCTCAATTAACGCAGAACAGAAGAGAACATAAAGGCTTGTGATCTAACTTTGTCGAATCATTTTATGAAATTAAAATCCAACTTTATAGATAAAGGCTTTTAATATAAGTAGTCTTAATTTAAATACATCCTTCACAGCCGCTTCAATAATGCTCATCATAAGGCTATTACGAAAGCACGGTTCCTTTAATCCAGCAACACGATAAAGCCTGCAGTCCCAAGCCGGTCAGTCTCGCGACTGGCAGGTGTCCCCAATTCCGTAGCCCTCTTGTTTTTCCCTCAGCGGGTCGCCGAAATACGGCGAGCTATGTTTTACACCACTTTTAAATTGCATCTCTAATTAAAAGCGTGAAATACTCGGATTTCAGGGACTGGCCTTTAAAATATTAGATTTTAAATGTCTGTGCATTTTGGTATTAACATTTCATTTGGATTAACTGTGGTCTCGTTCGTTATTTAAAACTAAATTCATTCATATTTCTTTGCTGTTATCTCGAAAATATTTGTTTCAACTAAATTTTTATTCTAAAACGATAAAAAGTACTTTTCTTAGTTTATCGTATGTTCAAAATTATTCACTGCAATCGATAAATAATGGGTCAGATATCGTCCTATGACGGTAATAGCAACTGTGCTTCTGAGCAAGACTCGATTGCTTTATTAACGCTAGCATCATTCGCTCATAGACCATAATATGCTTCTTGTTCCAAAGCCTCGTCACAAAGCATCTTGCAGCCAAATTTTCCTTTGAAATTTTCAAACAAAGAGATCTTGCACGTTTTCGCGTCTTATATCTTGACGCTATAAAGTGTGAAAAGGGATTTTGTCGTCGCACACAGCTTCCAAGAAAACTAGTTTACTAAGATGAAAGCACATTTTTCCGAGAATTTCATTAAGAAAGAATCTTATAATTTATTAAGAGGGTCAGTTCTGGCTCCTTTAATTTTAATACGATTTTGCGAATAGGTACTAGGTTAGGTAAAGAGTGACAGAATTCCGATTCAAAATTAAGAGCTGTTCCATTGAGCTTTTCCTGCTTTTAAAGTTCAATTTCTTAAGCAGTACTTTTTTATGATTACCTACGCGAAAATAAAAATCTTTATTCCATACAAAGATTCTCTTCTAAAAATATAACAACGACGCGAATCCGAAGTGTAGGTAAGTAGTCATTCTTTATCCGTCCTTCAAAATGGGGCTAAAATAAAACCTAAGCTCTTTTGTTTTCCTATTAGTGCAGAAAAAACAAATGCTTAACAAAAAAAACTGTGTGTTTGATAAATATTTTATATATTCTGTAGCTACTATATACTAGTCTGCTACATGAGGTTTATATTTTGAAGTGTTCGCTAGGATTAAAGTGTTCCCGTTTCGTCGCCCCAGTATTCGTTGATAAGCCTCAAAATTCGGGACGTATAACGATGTTTGCGATACTGATATTAGCTTTTACATACTAAGTATACATTTACATATCTACTGATGGTATATAAACAAGTGCAGTTTATAATGAAATGATGCTCAGTTCTTTTCGCGATTTAAAACAAGATTTGAGGAGAGATTAAGAGCGTTTACGACGTACGGCAGTTCATACAAACTTTCAAGTCCTTGTTTTTCGATATGACTGAACCGATTTTAATGAAACTTCATAGGCATAAGCAGGATACAAAGGTCTAAAAACTTAGTTAAGAACATTTTCGTTAGTAATTGTGTTACACCCAAATGAGCCCGATTTTAATTTTTCCATAGAAACAGACATTTCCAGTTATCTGTTTTTAAATAAGACATTTCGAAAATGTTCTTAACTAAGTTTTAAGATCTTTGTATCCTGCTTATGCGTATGAAGTTTCATTAAAATTGGTTCCGTTATTTCGAAAAATAAGGGCTTGAAAGTTTGTATGAAATTCCGTACGAAATAAACGCTCTTAATATGAAATCCATAACTGGGGAAATGTGGGTGTACTGTTAAACCTCTGCCTAGCCGTTTTGAAATTACAGGGTGATATTATGTTAATGTGTTAGTATGAAATCTGTTAGGAATAGATAGAGATTTATGACCGAGCCTCCCAAGATGTCTCTAAATCTCTTTATAGAATTATTATTTAGGAAAAACCCTGCAGATCTAACAAGCTTATCTACTACCTACATCCTAAAAATATCCTAAAAAAACAAAACCCAAGAAAAAAGAAAAAACCTAAATATCCTATCATCCTTTTGTCTTTCATGGTGCGTAAAAATTAGTAGGTATATTTTATTGTTGGCTAAACACAAGTTAAATCTTACTCTGGGTGCCAGAGTTCATCGAAAAAACTCTTTCCCTTAGTTGTAACGCTGCATAGTGTTTAGATAAGTGTTTTTGTACAACAGAAGGTAATAGGGTTTTTTTTTTGTCAACCTTGTATTAAAAATTGGATTTTATTCACAAACTACTTACATGGAAACAAAATGGTCTTCCGGTATTCAATCGACCGCAAGAACGAAGGAAAACGTATTCTGTTACACTTTGAAGTTCCATACTTTATCTATCAAGGTAAGATACATAAAAGATTTTGAAGGAAAAAGTTAAAAGCCATGTTTCCAAGAAGGGACGATAAAACCTGGTAGGTTTTACCTTATTATTTTACCAAGGCTTCGACCTTTCAAAAGGGATTTAATTTATTTTACAAAGAGAGCATTTGACAAACTAAAGATTTTCTATATTTAGTGACGATAGTAAGTAATATTAAAATTTTAGCATAACTTTGTAGATATTTCAGACGAGAAGAAGATATTATTACTTAAGGCGAAACCGTCAAGGTAGCCCGCGAAAGTCAAATTTAACGTTTTTTTGCAATTTGCAGGTCAGTATCAGGTTGTATGTTGATCTAAATATGATTCGTGGCCGTATCAAATGTTTATTTATAGAGTTAGAATCATAAAAATCATCAATACAACTCTCTAAGTTCCTGTTTATATTATATTCTATTGACTGACTATTTCATGAAATCATGACATTTTTGCATTGTCCTAACTTAAGGGATTGTCTTGCTGATTCTAATGAGTATAAGTCTGTAAAGCCATATTTGTTACGGTCGCGAATCATATTTTAATCAAGATACAACCTGACAGTCACCTGCAAATTGCAAAAAACGTAAGAAAAATTGAATTTCGCGGGCTACCCTACCGCATCCCCTTAATTTATTTTTCCTTTGTTAGAACTGTTTAATTTGCGTGTTTGCGTAGAACTATGTGACAGGTCTAAATGTTACACACAAAACCCGTCTGGTCGGAGAATCCTCCCTTTTCTATAGAGAATGAGTGAATTTTACACCCTGTTTCTCATACCTCTCTCTATATAACCTTTGACAATGAAAGGCTTTCGAGAAGAAGACACTTCTGAGTAACAGAGATATGCCAGTTCCTTAGAATACGAGATTACTTGCGTAACACTAATCTTGCTGAAGGTGTTCAAATATAAATTGAAATGACTAAGTAATTTGATATTCACAAAGAGCTTAGTTCTTCCAAGAAAAGAACTATCACTAAAATATATTTTGAGCTGATACCTTCAAGATATAATGAATTTCTGGAATTTCAGAGTACAGCAGAAATACTTTATGCTCAGTGCACTCAGAATGATACAAAAGTCTTTGTTCCTCTTGGGACTTACTTGACTTACTATTGTTAGAATTTTAAATGCATTCCGGAATATGTTTTCTTTTAAGCTAAGCTTGAACTAAGAAATTCAACAAGAGGAATAAATCTCACTTTATGATTTGTTTAATCTTATAAGAAGGAGGGCTGCATAAATTCAGGTGTCCTCGTAACTTTTTTTTTTCGTTTTCCCTTTTATTGTGAAAAAAGCGATGGTTTGGTACATCTCTCGCAAATAATAACGTATTTTACAATATAATAATGATTTATACATTCATAAACTCACGCGTTTTCCCCATAGGGATAAGCAGAAGTGGCAAAACGCCACGTGGTCGGATCCTTATTGATTATTATGTATGCTTCTAAATGTATTATTCCAGACCGCGTTTCCAAAGTAATGCCCTCAAAATTCATCAAGCAAATCACATTCGTAGGTGGGAACAAACCAGGCAGTATGTTTGCGCCTAACTATTAACAGGTAATCCGCTTTGAGCTCACAAATTACTATACAAACAAGTTTGCCGTGGCGCATCGCTAATTCTACATAGCTACTCATATTAACTTATTCGGTGGGGGTAGTTCCCACGTATGTTTGAAGTAACGGGTTGAAGGAATGTGGTATGGTGTTCTGGCCACGATGGTGCACCTATTAAAGACTGAATTAATTAAATTGATTGAAATGTATCCCTCTCTCAACCGGTGCAGAAGCTTTTCACACTATTCATAGAATAGAGGACTGTTACACACCTAAATAACGTAATAGTTTTGATACAAAGCAAATAAATAAAAGCGAGAATCATCATCATTGGCCTACAGCAGTCCACTGCTGTTTAGTTTATAGTCCTCTCCAATCACACGTCATTCATCTCGATTTTCAGCAACTCTCATCCAGCGAGAATTAACTTGTCAAATAAAATCATATGAAAAAATATTACTCTCTGCGTTTCTGCAACATATCAGCCATATTAAATTAGTCACGTGGCTTCCCTACCCCCAGCATAAGTTTGTTGAGACTAATTATAACACAAACGGCACCAAGCGAGCGGATCGCAATGGCGGCGCGCGCCAATTTCCTGCAATACATGCTAAATGGCAGGCAATCGTGCGCCGCCCGCCGACCGAGCTACACGCCCCTTCCGAGCTCTGCACTTGAAATTACACTAGAAACTCTGAAAGTATAATTTGCTATTAATTTGTGGAATGTACTTGACGCTTTTCCGTTGAACTTGTTTAAAGCGATTAAAACTTGTTTTCTATTGTTACTTTGTTGTAGTTTAAAGTGACTCCTATTAAGAATATAAATGTTCACTTTCCATAAATTCTGACACAAATAAGACATTTTTAATGACATGACTACCGCATGTTACCCATACTCGTATTATATTATACCATATATAGTTGTGTTGTGTGAGACTAAATCCTATGCAAAACTGCATATAACAATTTACAAGAACAATTTAATTTCGCTTCAACATCATAATTTTAATCAACAAACTAAAATTAGATTTTCAATTCCACCAAACATGCTTTAATATCCGAATCTATTATTAATGTAAATCCGATAATACAGTTTTAATTATACACCGAAACACAAAGGGTCGGAAACGGTAATGGCGCCCAACGCGGGCCGCAGACTGACATCATAATAGCGGCTTGTAGACTTAATACGTAATCAATACGAACACTGAACATCGTGCTAGTTAAAGCGCAATGAATAAAGCTCAAATACGACAGGGGTCTAGTGTACCACACCTTTGATCATGGCCCGTGAAACTGAGGGTAGAAATATATAAATGGAATGCTGGAATTCTTGGACACGAAACAAGGATGAAAAAAAATTGCCAAAACCTTGAATTAATGCCAAAAATAAATAAAAAAAGAATGAAAATTTTCATATTGTTATGATGCAGTTAGACACAGCCTTTATGCAAGCGCATTGGAGCTTAACCCGAGACAGATCTATGTATAAAATTCAAACGCAGAAGAGTTTTAGTACATGCCTCATTCAAGCGCCTCCAACCACGAAGTTCCACCCACACACCATTCAAAACTTACAAAAGCCAAAACCTCATCTACATAGAAGCAGACACCTCAATAGACCGCAAAATAAATCTCTCCAAGGTTATTACCAACACATACAGAGCATGAATCACTCCACGATCCGCGCATACAAAAGCATGGAGCCTGCAGCGCAATATTTCGTCACAAGAATTTATTTCCGGCAGAAATTGAATAGGACGGCCAAACTGTGTTAACGTGTTACACTCGAATGCTGTGTGATGCGAGCTGGCTGGATTCATTTTTAGTTTCAGGCTGTTGTTCGTTGCAGCTATGGGAAATATAGGATGTATGACGTTTTTTTTTATAAAAAAGATACAGTAAATATCGATGGCGATCCATTCCGCGTAAATTGAAAAATAAAACGTTGTTATGAAACCCTTTCAAAGCACTCAACATTTTGTGGACGATACATTTTTCATACCGCATAGTTTAGACTAGTGTATAAACACACAAAAACATTATTATTTCGGTTTGCTACCCAAAATGCAACAATGTAACTCATGATCGCACTATTAAAGTCTCAGGTGCGGAACTGCGGGCTCTAAACCGTGCTATTTGTTATCAACAAACAATTTGGAGGGTAGATACGTATTAAGCTGTTTTGATGTTACGTAACGATTAACTTTGTGAAGGTTTTCGGTATTAGTTTGCTTTGTTAGATTTTAACCAAGGTAATGTTAATGGCAATTTCCATAATGAGAAAGTAGATTTTGTTATCGATTTTGTATTACTTTAAAACCTTTTAGTTTGAGTGATATTGCCGTGATTTTTAATAATAATGCCGCATGAAATTTCTAATAAGGACAGAGTTAAAATTACTCACCAACATGCCTTTTGTCTGCTTGTCTACAAAATTATAATAATGAACTTCACACGGACCATTTTAATGGCGCCCACGTGGGCCCGTGAGTTGATAATGAGTAATGCCAATTAATCAGTGTCAGTCGACAGACAATATATCAACATTAAATTCTTAATGCGATTACTCCGAACATAATTAGTTTCAACACGTTATAACTTATTTAGGTTCCACATCGTGCCTCCATAGAATGACGTCACCTAATTGCGTAGTTTAGTATCACTTCAGAATTTTTTACTTTTCTGTAGAAATGTTCAAGTCTGGTTGTAATTCGGTTAAAGTCAGAATGTTATCTGTCACATAAATAGTAAAAGCCTCGTTACACCAAGGCCTAACACTAATTGGCGAAAAGTGGGTAGACGAAAGTTAAATTCTGTCTATCCGCTGGGGATTCGATGACGGTTTGCTCTCTAATGGGCTACCAAGTTCATTACGCACTGAAATCCGAATATCCATCGCACTTTGATATTACATACGCACTTAGACACAGCCATTAAACTCCATCCCGAGTCTGTTAATCTATTAGTTGATGTCTTCATGAATAAGTAATGGTGTTTGGTATTTAGGTATTGTGTGTAGAGCATTGAGCTGGTATTGGTTCAGGGTTACATATGTTGGCTAAAGCTTTGGTTCCAGTGCTATGTTTAGTGCGTGGATGTTTCCTTTTCAGGGATGTTTTCTGTAAATGTAGTAGTATCCTGAATTTTATCATAGAAATCCTAACAATATGAATTATAAGTCAGCCAGGGTTTTGTTTAGTGACGTATTCAAGCACAATCAATTTTAGAAGTAACTTTCAATATCGTAAGCAAATTATAAAAATAAAATCAAGACAAAATTAATAGGCCCCACCTAACATTTCAGCACCAAATAGAACATGTATAATGAATGAATTATTTATAGCTATATTATACGCGACTAAGACACCTGTCCCCTTCGAGAGCGCCGATAAATCTCCTGCCGATAATTTACTGATTGTTTGTCTCGGCACATAAATTCCACGGTGACGTCACAGACCCTGGCGTTTGCACCTCCACAACTTTAAGTTATTTATTTGTTTTGCTTCGGGAATTTATCGGAAGATTTTCGAGTAGGGAGTTTGATTCACCCGGGAATGTCGACTGACGAGTATAAGAAAGGTTCATTGAAAAAAAAAAAAAACAGTATAGGGAACTGAATAATAAAATTCTAATTAAATACTAATAGCAATCTTTTTGAGTTTGAAGTCCCACGCTGGGCGCCATTAACGGTTGAGTACATTTTTAAATATTTGGGAATTTGTTCACTCGTTATATTGGTTTCACATTATTTACTTCGTCAACATTTTGTGAACAACGTTCCGTACCAGTGATCACAAAACATTATATCTTCTCGTTGAAAAAAAAAAACGGTTTTTATGAATACATCGCCGATATATCGAAAAAATACAATTTTACTCAAAAACCGGGTTGAAGCGAGAAAAAATACAGAAAGCTATTTTCGCAAAATTAGGATGTTATAAGACATTTGACGCGTAAGAAAATTAGATTCTATTCAAATTGAAGGGCGAATTAGATCTTATAGAGTAGGTTACGAGTCTCTGGCCAAGTAGGGTAGGTACTAAAACATTCAGAAAATCGTACTATCCAATTAAGTTAATTTGGCCCCTGAATTGTATACTGATTTCTAAGTACGTTAATATTAGAGTTTGCCCTTTCTCTTAAATTAGTTTTCCGACAATTCTAACTTAGTTCATTAATTGTCGTACTTGAATAGCTAATAAACGGATATTCAGGCTTGTTGTTTCGTGTAAGGTGGGTAGTAATTGAATTACCTACGTTATAATCTATTTTCTGTACTATGGGAGCTCAGCTTTGAACTAATTCCGCTTAGAAATAGAATATTATAGTAACAATTACTATACTATTTTCAGGCGGTATTAGTTATTCCGCAGATTAAGCAAATAAATATCTATTTACAAATTACTTATTTAGCTACATGCTCTATTATTATAACCTAATCCTATTATCACTCAAGAATATGTCTTTAGCATAACATACACTCAGTATCAAGATTATACCTAAGCATAATAATCCAGTACTAAGTTTCATTTATCTTAATAAAAGCCCTACCTAAGATAGCGCTACAAAATAGATTTCACCCGCTAACATTTTCATCTCAACAGAATTAACGCCGTGCCGTGATTACATCACATTATGTGTCCCTAAGTCGTGTATCTTGTTATACTCCGAGGAGATACCGACCATTATCTTAACTAGATTGCTACTGTATTACTCATAGTTTGCTTTGAGTTATTTTTATTTAGAGTTTAGTAGTCCCTGCTGGGCGCCAATAGTGAAGTAATTTTCATAATATAATTGGTATTAAGTAACATATTCTTACTTTATTATCATTTATGGAACATTATACACATCATGTGGTACCTATTTACTATTTAGTCGTAAATAAAAATACACGCATTAAAGCTAACTTTATTTTTCTTCTAACGGTATGTTTCATTTATATTCGTAAAACAAAAGACTTCCCTCTATTTTCTGTCTTCAAAACTCCCCACCAACCCTTCCCATCCACACATGAAATTGGCAGTGCATACGAAGTGTCCCAGAACTACCCACAACATAAACAAGTGTGTTGCGACCTAATTAAAGTTGGATAGTTGCGGTAATTAGCGACCGAGCGCCTCCCGCCTACCCTCAGGCCACTGATAATACCGGAACACGGAAGGCTTATCAGAGTAAGGGTGCTTCGAAGCAGGCTACATGATATTTGGACACGCAAAGTGTGAAACTTGCCTCTGTTTTGGAAGTTATCAGGTGATGTGTATCGTGGGTAGTTAAGTTTTTCTTTAACTTAAAGAAAGGTAGATTAATGTTTTAAGAAATGTGGTTCATTTCTTCAAATACTGTCTTTCTTAAGTTATATTTCTATTATATGCTATTATAAAGTACCTCTTTAAGTATGCAACAAAGGGTATTGTAATGTAAATCTTTGACAAAGCCGGCGACGGTTATGTAACTTGTCCCTTTCTGAAAATATCCAACCGGGAGGTCTATACATAATTGAATACTCCTTAACATTTCGACTACCTGTCGGTTAAGTTCAATAAAAGAAATCCAATAAGTGGGATCACCGCCGAACGAAGGTTTTAGCCCAGAATTGGAAATAAAATAAATTCTACCTGAACTGAAAAATCTGTATCAATTATGTTTTGACTTTGACACGGGATGGAAATGATGTGAATATCGTATATTTTGAGCCTCGTTTAATAATTCAGTATACGTATAAATATATCCAAGATGGCGGCTATAAATTGAATCATGTGTAATATAAAGTGCACAGGAGATCATAAATACGTTGAATTTGTTTATTCAAAACAAGGAAAGGGCCTAGTTTTATTGTATATGATATATTATGTTCATAAAAACGGGAATAAACCAATTTTCCGTTTACGGTCTTCCTCGTTTGTTTCTTTTTTTTTAGGTGAAGGTATATTTTGGCGTCCCTTTCTAATGTCGATATTCGCATAGTTATTATCTATGTTGCTCTTTGTCTGAGATATTGCTGTAATTTTTTTTGCTGGCCCTCTATCGGCAAGACAGGGATCTGATAATTTCGCTTTAGGTACGGATAATCCGAGCATTTTTTCTTAAATGATGATAAGGAACGATATTTTTCGGTAGACGGACCATTTTTCCTGGCTGTCTTCCACGATTTTAGAGTTTTCGTGTTTTATGATTTATTCGTTCTTTTACTTAAAGGATTATGTATTTATATTTTGCCGGGTAGATTTTGAGTGGGATTTAAGGCTATGGCAACATGATAATTTTAGGGTAAGGTAATTTTCTGTAGGGTAATTTTCTGGTATGTCTGATTTTCTATCACTGCCGTTCTTTCACCTGCATCCTTACTCAAAGGACGATATTTGCTGATACCTACTCACACGCTGGTCCTTCGAGGCGTGCGTTCACTAGGTGTAATTAATAAGCGGCGAGGTGCTAGTGAGAGAGAAACCGATAAGCCGCGTCTCTCGTAAATCACCCGCGCTAATGACGCTCCATGCGACAAGGATGTGTGGGTAGCTGGAACAGACTCCTAGGTTGATTCAGTTTCTATGGTGATTCTGTGGGTTTCTGATTGTATCTGTGTGTTTCTACTGTTTAAAATACAGCATTAAACAGCTGTACATGGAATAATCTCGACATAGGGTTTGTTTTAAATAAACTTTCCCGTGGTTTTTTTTTCGACATTAGGTATTAAGATCTTAAAGTAACCCTACTTGTCACTTAAGAACAATACAAAGGAATCATTGAAGGCAGTATATAGTTAAGTCGCTAATTTTCAACTAACTTAAGTGAACTGAATGTTCAATATAAAAAAAAACCTGAACTTTACTACAAATCTAAAACTTAAACACACATTCTACACAACCCAACTATACATAAAATAATTCTACATATTATAACTCTTCAACTACAAACATTCATTCGACCATTACCGGATTTCGCGTAATTCAGCGGATTTTGCGTAATTCTGCGGATTTCACTGTAATTCAGCGTAATTCACCGTTGCTTTATAACGACGGGAGAGCACATAATTCAAAATGTTTACCGGTTTTAATTCGTAAACTTTGGTAATGAATAGACGGTTCGTTCATTACCTGTGCTGTGGATCGCAGTTTTAAATAACGTTTGATTAATACCGGCTTGTTATGAGATAATGGTTTGATTTAAATTTTTAACTTGTTGTTAAATAAGTTTACGTTTTGGTTTTAGTAGGTACACTAATATTTTTTGATGTTACGGAAAGTTAACCCCTAAATTATTGTCTAATTCCATACTCTTCTGCGAAATATCATCACATGACCACATCAGTTTCATTTGTTTCTGTCATTCTTATGCATTCGACTATTGTTTGTAATCCTTAAGTTATAAATTGAGCTACACGGTTACTGACTGACCTTTCATCAAAGTACAATCTCAGACACTAATCTGCATTGTCCTCACATGATCTCACTAAGATAATGGTCTGGACTTTAAAAGAGACTGTGAATGAGATTATTTCACTGATTCTTCTTAGCACGCGTTGCATGACCAGCTTAGACAGATTGTGATTGTGAATCTGTAATTTTGTCCAAACTTCCAGTAAAAAACCCGTCTTCTAGTTTTAAAATATTAACATTTCTTTTTGACGTGTTTAAGTGTTTTTAAAAACTCATTTACAGAAATAAAAACAACATTTATAAAAATAAAAATAAGCTTTTGTTAACTTCTCTAAAGAGTTTAAATAATATGTCTTTATTTACCAATTCCATGTAAATCCTAAGCATTCCTAGACTGTCATTTGTTTCTAAAGTTATATCACAGTATAAATATGGAACCCTATCTTCCGTACAAAACTGATGCCACTTCTAATCCCCATATGTCTACGACAAGTCTCAGCACCCGCTCTCTCGAAGCACAAACAAGCAACACTTCACGCACACACACACACACACACACACCCTCTGAAGTACATACGTAAACGTATTTATAAATCGTTCGCGCTCGATTTATGCTGCAGTAAGTAGTTTTTAATTTATCGTGAGTGAATTCAGAGCGATTTAAATTCAGCGTCAGTACTGGGTTTACATGTAAGTGAAATGCGTACATTTGGTGGAAATAAAAAGAGAGAGGTATTCTGATGTTGGTCTAGGTTTGCTAACTGCTGGGTGACCTATAGAAGCTCTAGAGTGCGGTGTAGCTTTTTTATTTGCCTTTACTGGGAACTGATAAACGCTGATGAAAAACCCGTATATAATATCTATACTTATACTAATAATTAAACTGAGAAGTTTAAAAAAAATGTTTATTTGTTTGAACACGCTAATCTTTGGAACTACCATTTGAAGAAAAGGGATGATGCCTGGGTCAAACAAAGAAATTCTATTTAGTCCGTCAGTCAGATAATAAAAAAATATTCGACACGTATTTTTTGCTTTATCATTATTGATAAAAAATAACTTGGATAAAACGCATTAAAGTTGGGGAGTGGGGGTCGCTACGTCACAAGTACGTATAAAATCTACATACTCGTGACGTCATGGCACATTTTAACTCAATGTATCGCCGTAATCTTTAGTCATAGTAAAAAAAGAAAAAATATGTGTTCAATATTTTTTAATAATCTACAAGACGGACAAAAAATACATTTTTAGTTATTATCCGTATTCATTTTGCATTTGATAGCCCAATTATTGAGGAAGGCTATTTAACATAATGCTACGTCCTTTAGGAGCCGAGCAAAAAGAACAATAAGCAAAAACGAAGTAAACGAAGAGGGACTTGTTGCTAAGTAAGTGGCTAAGTAATAACAGCCGCACGCGTCGATCGTTCAGGTTAAGCAACGCTTGCCGGGGTTGTTCCGTGGACGACCAACCGTGGCAAACATCGACCATCTTTACATACCAAGACCCCTCCATGCTTCATGCTGTCATTTGTACATCTTTGACAGTCGTTACGGGTCGTCAGAAGCCCGATAGTCTGACAACCAGTCTTACCAAGGGGTATCGTATTACCCAGTAACTGGGTTGTGGAGGTCCGATAGGCAGTCGCTCCATGTAAAACACTGGTATTCAGCTGCATCCGGTTAGACTGGAAGCCGACCTCAACATAGTTGGGAAAAGGGTAGGCAGGTGATACAGATGAATAACGTAAGAATTTTCGAAAAACCTTGACAGAAACTCGATACTTTGCTTCAAAAACAGTATTCTGCAATCAATTTTCATACAGCCACAAGTATCTGACAAAATTTTAACATATCGTGTTTGCAAAAAAGGTCAACACGAAAATATTTATCCCCCTAACATTTTTCCAATCAAATTGTCTAGTATCGGGCGCATATAGCCGCGTAACGCAATCTATGTCCAAGCGGTCGCTTCGCGTCACTTCACATACACGATTACCGTAATGCGATTGCGCTTGCCGTCGGCAGTGTGCGCGCGCCCTTAATTAGCGAAGCTGTCCACGCGAATTCAACAAGGGAATTTAAACTTTATCACCTTAAATTTTGGGTTGAAGTTTGTATGGAAAATGTGATTCAGTAGTTCCATCGAAGGCAGAGTTAATTATGTGATCGGAAAATCACATTTGTTGGTATCGAAAATCATTAAATGGGTGCATGTTTTCATCACGAAATTTTAATTAATAGGGCGTGAGTGTTGTAAGATTGTTAAGAAAAACTTGGGGTAAAAACCAACACATTAACTACCCTTTGACACATTTAAATAAGGGCGAAATTGGGTTACTTTAACCTTAAGTATCGTTTTAGATAGATTAGTTATGGAAGGACCCGCTTCCAGTTTTATTAGGACAAGTTCATTTATTACGGGGAGACTTTAAAACACTTATTCTCCACCTCTTAAATAATAAATGGGAGAACTGAGCAAACGTTGCGTAAATCTATTAAAAGATGACTATGAAACCATGGCATATAAATCTATAAAAAGATTTCGTACAAAAAATTGTACCCCATGCTACACACCGTAGCATTTGCTACGTTCAATGCTGCGTAGCGCTACGGCGCCTACGACGCTACGCGCTGTAGCCGATGCGCTACGAAGTCTACGCTACGCTTTGTGTACTACGTTTCACGGTTACTGGTCTTTTGACGGTAGCTGTAGTTTAATGCCTTAAACTCTAGAATTTAGGTAAGTGTGTAAAAACCTACAGGGCGTAAGTTGGCTTAATATTTTGACCCAAATTACGTTAAACTTCGTTTTCGTCCCGAAAACAGATGTACAACATCGTTAAGACATAACGAAACGATTAATAGTCTCCGAATGACTATTTATACGGTAAATAAAACCCGTTTATTTACCATATCAATTCGATACGAATAAAAACGTAATAAAGGCCTGTGTTTGGAAGACTGGGGAAGTTTTTAAGATGGCAACCGACAATGGATTACGAATTTATGTGGGGTTCCCCGCCCTGAGAATAAGTGTGGTGGAGACAGTTATATTGCTTAACTTAATGCATAAATAAAAGGTAACAATATACCCTGGTTTTAAGGGCTCGGAAGTGGAGTAGAAAGATATCATTAAGGAGTATAAAAATAGGGATAAGATAAGACTTATTTTCTTATGCTACGGCCACATCTGCGTCTTTCGGGACAGAGCAATGCGTGACCAAGCTTCGTATGTTTTGATCGCTAAAAAGTTATCGCGCTAATGCCGTGGTCACATTAGCGGCTTCATAATTTTTACGAATTATCTTACAATAATCCAAGATGGCTCTCCAGTATGTCGACAGAGCGTTTATAAAATTAAATTAAATAAATCTTTATTTCAGACTACAGGGTCCATATTTTTGTTAGTATTTTGGTTTTAGTAACAATGGTGCTTAAAGTAGGTTAGTATTGTAAGTTTACACGAACTATATTTACTAACGTAGACCTATGACTGTCAAAACAACAGCCACTAGTTTATGCAATACGGAAACAACAGTCTAAATGACCAACGCTAGTCCGAACACGCGCCACGCGTATTATGTACTACCACCCGGGCGATAAATGCTACGCAGCCCGAACTATCGCGACGATAACCGATAATGGTTGGTCACACCTGTGTGTAACGTATCACTGTGCGAAGATTCGTCACGATAAACGCAGATGCGGCCCCAGCATTACACCAACAGCTTCTTGCCTAAGGCACGATTTCAAGTAATTTCAACCTCGCGGTCTTAATGAGAATTTCCTAAAAGAAAACTCAAGTCCTAAGTGGTAATCTAAGACGGCAGAAATCACTTAGAAAGTTGGGCGATGCGAGATTTTCTTGAGTTTTTTCAGGTCTTTTAAGTATAAGCACTATTACTCTTATAAATTCTAATTGAAAGGATTCGAGAAATAATCCTGAGTTAATTAATGCCCTGTCTAGCTTTTAACATCTTCATGGTTGAATTCCACATTCACGTGTCAAAATAAACCGTAAAATCTCCATTAAATTCACTAATTAGGCACACCAAACTAAAGGAGTCAACAAGTACTGCAGTGATGGTCCTAAGCCCTTTATATAGCTCGCGGTTCCCTGCAGCGTTTCACGGCAGCTTACAGCGCTTTCAGCGGCATTCAGCGGTTGTCATGTTAGTTAGTACTAGACGGCGAAGGCTTACCCGCGTTTCATTAGGACCTCACCGTAGTAATCTGCTTTGTTTAACCACCGCTGTTTTTAATTTTCCAAAAATCCTGTTCTTTTGTTTTTTTTTGTAATATTCCGCGCGTTTCGGCAGTGTTGCTCATTGTCATTTGTTTATTGTGCTTAGCTGTTTTTAATTATAGGGCTGTGCTTAAGAGTTTTTAAAAGGTGCTATAGAAAGACGAGAATTGTAAAATATTCTATGGAGGAAAGAAACTTTTTGATTACTTTTGTTTGGAAAACCATTTTTCAATATTTTCGGTTACATTAATCGGCTAACATTACATTGCCTCGTACACAAGAGACCCTATAAAGTCTAGGTATTCATAGCAACATAGTTCTAATTTATAACAACTTAATAATTCAGTTTCCAACATTTATCCGAGATAACTCATAAGACATATTAATATACCTAGGACACCAAAGCCTCTAAAATTAACGACATTTTTTCTTACAATTTAATCTTGATATTCACAGAACGTCTTATCTAAACGAATAAACTATTACTAAAAGATAAAATCATATTTATTGTCTTGCATAAGTCGGAATACGGATAAGGAAGGTTATAACTTAACTGGTCTCATAAAATGCTCGCTTTTATTGTGTACAATAGTGGTTATCAGGCACTTCATTAAAATTTTATTTTACTTTTACGTGGCATAAGAGCTATCAATTAGACGCTTTTGTTTAATTTCCTTCATCGTAAAACATGTGATGCCTTTCTTACTTTTCAAACTGATGTAATAAATCATTCATAACTCATTTTCACCTCTATGTAAATTCTTGAATTTGACATTTACAAATGGGTCTAATAGAAACAAATCATTGGAGTTAACTCCTTTAAAAAATAAAACACCGGATTTCAATTCTCACCTGTACTAGTAGGTACTGTACTGTACTGGACGAGTAGAGGTTCCTCACTCTGAACAACTAGCTTGAGTTTTATCATACTAACTCTTACGAAACGAAATCTGACTTTCAAAATTGTTTCCATTTGAGATGCTTGTTAATTAATAGAAACCTTACATAACAAGAATGGAAACAAAACTCACCACTTTCAGAGACTGACGAGGGCGACCGTTCCGCCGTCGACACTCCCGACGACGACGATTCTAGCGATGAGAGCGAATCCGCTCGCGTCGTGTGCGTATGCGTCATCGAACTCTCCGATAGTCTTGAGTCTCTGGGGGCGTCGCTCAGCTGGTTCAACCGCCGCTGCAGGTAGCGCTGTTCTCGCGCCAATTGCTCCTTGTGACTAACGTGTCTCTTCTCTCGCTCTTCCAGACTCTGCAAAAAGAGAGAGGGGGCGGTTAAAACTCTGTAGGTATAGGATAGAACGTTGCTATGCGGGAGTAAAACTCTGGAGGGTGGTATATTTAAAACTCTACTGAACGTGTTAAAATGATGCCAAGTTAGCATGTGTGTATGCAAACTCAGTATAAAGTTTTTTTAGGTAACGTTAGATCATTCGGTCCTGTATTTTCAAAGGTGGTAAAAGTATTAGTTCACACTGGATGATCCAAATCACTTTGCAATACCAGAATGGTTCCCGTATCAAACTTAGCGTTTCAGAATGTTATTAATTTCTTACGCTATTTTTAGCCGCACACAAAGAAAACTGTTCCAACTACCCATCAACACAAACAAATAATAATTTACTGTTAAACTTCTTCTCATATTAGCAGTACTATTAGCAGTACCCGAGCACGTCGGACGAACAGTTCCGAAAGAGATTAATAGTATCAATAACTAGCAACTATTGGGTAATTATACGCACATAATACGCTAGTCGAAATACATTAATCACTAACTGCTGGTTTACTAACTTAGGTCTTTGACGTTTAACGTTAGTCTTAGTCATAACTAGGTTTGGAAGTGTTTTGGGTTCCACAATTGTTACTGACAGTGCTAAAACGTCACAGTATGGAATACCATTAATCTTAATTAAATTATTGATGCATACCTAGTGGGTATTAAGTACCGGTTCAGTTCTATTTAGATGCCTATAAGGTTTTTGCTTTGATTGCATTATCTAATTGGAGATAAAAATAGATATATTGCAAAATTATTATATTGTAGAAAAAACATTTGTATTTCCGAAAGGTAATATAACCACAATAAATAATGAGCTTTTTATTTCATCGAACCGAAGAACACCGAAGATCGAAAAGGATATAAACGCCACACAATATTCCTCCAAGTTCTATCAATAAATACTTAATGATACACAAAACATTTATAAACTTTAGCCAGCTAAACATGGCATCTGTTCATTCGCCCCCACACATCGACGTCAGCCTCTGCACATAGCAGTTTTTTGTGAGGCTCTTAAGAAAATGGCTTTTTCTAGAGCCCTATACACCGGGGACCGACCCGCGGGAAAAAAAATGAGGATTATGTACGAGTAAGTTCGGGCAACTTCCGACACTGCAGGGTAGTCGATGAATTTTCCGTCTTTTGTTTTTCTCTCATTGTGTTTATAGGTTTATACTTATACCTACCTAAATGGGAGTTGGTGAGTTTCTTCGCGAGTTTAGAATTAATAGCCCTAATGTTGAATAATTCAGGTTATTTACAGAACGGGGTTTTAGGTATAATTTTGGAATGTTACCATTAGCTGTTTGTGCTGATGTATTTTTGGGGAGAAATGAAGCGGATAATGAGTTACGTAATGACTCGGTAATCAAAATAGATTGAGGGTTATTACTTGACGATTCTAATTCCGCTTCTGAAATAACGTTTGATTACACGAACGTTGAATAGCACCCTAATCTACTTATTGAATTACCCGACCGTCGCTGAAACCATCGACGAGAACGCACAAATAATCTCAGCTTTCAAAACAAAACAAGAGTTATCAAAAGCCACGTATTCTTTTTTAATTTTTTCAAAGCCGGGTGGTGGCGACCCTTAGGCAGTACAGTGCCGGGAAGGCCTGAGATGATATATCTGATCATAAATCTCCGACAAGTCAGCGGACGGTGCAGTACTGTCCTTATTTTGCAGTCCAAATGTTAAATGCTTTTGGGGGAGATTTTAAATTTTCACTGCTTTTGCGAATGATTAAATTATGGATGGTGAAAAATGGCCGTGGAAATTGTTTGCGGGTGATGGATATGAAGCTCTGTGATTTTTTGTGAAAATGTGGGGATATTTAAAAATTGGAAGCTGGAGCTGGGTACCTTCTATGTAGGTATACATTGATAGATTGAAAACTATATTACCTACATCATGACCATTTATGATTGATAGACATTTCTGAGAAATGAAGTTATTTTCCTAATACTGTGTATAACGTAATAAATCATAATGAATGCTAGTTTAACCCATCACTCAAGTATATTACGTACGTGTACAAGCAGAAATTATCCAATTTATACGTCTGAATGGACAGATTTCCAATACACTCGCACATAGGCACAAACCACAACCTTTGCTTTATCGATTTCCTGTCAGAGCATTTGAGCGTCGAGCGATTCCGAATTATGTCATATTGCTATACGTATACTATGTCATATAGCTATATATTATGGATTACTGGTGCCATCCTACCCTCGTGTTATTGCACGCTATTTATTTTTTACGACCACCGCCCCGTTTAATATGAGTAGATTTGGCCTCTCCAAATAATCCACTCGTATTGCAAAATTCGGTGATGCTGAATAATCTCTGCACTCTGCAGTCTCGAAATGTTGATGCTTTTTGAAGGATTTTCGAGAGAATCGGAAATAAAATGTTAAGTGACGCCTGTTTTCAATGTAGGGTGAATATAAATGGGGACAAAAATGAATGTTTCGCTCTTAATGATGCGGTAGTAAGTGACAATCAAGATGCTCGATTTAACGCCGTTCCCGCTAAAAGCATATTTAAAATACAACTGACCTATTTTATCCTAACCACGCCAGCTTCAAAAGAGCTTCGTATTAAATTAAAACAAGCTCATTATAGAAAGAACAATACCGAAGGCAGGCGTGGAACATTACCCTAAAAACATGTAAATTTTGAGTCTGATGAATTTTAAACAACACTTCGGAGTATCACTTATAACTTAATTGGTTATTAGAAAAGTTTTCCAATCTGCATGAGGAATTGCTCGGTGGTTGGAATTTTTAGTCGCCTGTAAAATATAGCCGACATTGTTTATTTAGGCAGACTTGATGGAAACCGCCTGAGGAGTTCGCTCAGCAATTTGGCCGGTTTTTGACCTTTCGCAGGGAAAGTTATTTGATACTGTCTGTCTCGGATTTTTTGAGGCTCGGAATAAATGTTGCGTAATACGGGATAGGTAGGTATCAAACATGATCAATTTTGTTTCGAAATCCAGGTAGGTTTATTGAAGAAATATCTCGCGTAAATTTCTTGCCTATGATCTATTTTTTCTCTCAATCCTAGTCGACAGGTGATCAGCGAGTGGAAAATTAGATGGACCGCTGACCTGGAAACGTTCGCAAGGATCCGTTGGATACGGAGCCATGTATTGAGGTGAAGTATTATGTAAGCGTCCATTCTACAGTGGACGTCTTCTAACCTACTGACACATTCTATTAATATATTCGGCCTATCTTAGTTTACTAAGCTTATGCTTTTGATGGATTGACGTTTAGCCAATAACTTATTTGAGAATTAGATTCTTAATCACCTTCATCATCGGTACTAGCACTTTTTGATATGGATTAGTTTCGATGGCTTATATTGCACTCTGATATTTTATGTTAAGTTTCTTTATTGCCTACTGCCCTTTTTTTTTGGGTGGGAAATCATCAAATGACCTCTCCCGCTCTGGGCGGAGCGGAAGGGCGTGTCAGACTCTTACTGACTAAAACGCACCCGTGTTCCTTCACTTGCCTGTACGTTGCCAGGGGCCACGGTCTCACGGCCTTAGGATATCCCGCATGTCATTGCCTACCGCCTCAACTTGTATAATTTATTTATGACGATTTGTAATTGACGCGGGATCATTATATTTTGAGATACTGATTTTATTTATCTGTGACACTTCCATACAGTAAATAAATAATTAAAAAAGAATTCTAATTGATACCGATCGTTATTGGTTAAAATGAAAACGGTCGTACCTTATTCAATATCAAAACGTATAACATTTTCATAGCGTAGGGGACCCTTTCATCCTTTGGAAGCGTTTAAAGGTAAAATTGCTTCGAAAATCTTTTCAAAAGACACTTGTTATTTGAAAAGATTTGAGAGATGGTTAAATAAAACGACCCGTTTTAAGACCTTACGAGACCTTACATTGCTAAACCCAAGGAATGTATATTCCTTGGATTAAGCTGTATTATTTCTATGGATTTTGAGGCTTTCAAATCTAACTTCTCTCAACTACGACTTAGTACATAAATCTGGAATACAACCCAAATATCTGTATGCATGGCCGCTCAAAATGATAGACGGTATTTTGAGAGAGCAATTTTGTGAAACTTTGCAACTGTATGTATGTATCTGTGTTGGTGTTGTCTCAAGTTCCCGGCAATTCGCTGGCTTATCGCCTCGCAGGGGAAGCGACGGAGGGTTGTCGACAAAATGGGAGCATTTTTTTAAAGAATAATTTTTCATGTACCTATAACTTCCAAAAGTTGCTACATGTTTCGCTTTAACGAGAAGCTCGTTCCATGTTACAAGCATAGGAAATATAATTGTTAATTTAATTATTTATGGGTCGACGAAAATCATGGGCTTTTGAGTTCCATAATTGAAAAGAATGATCTAAATGGAGCAGACAATCAATTAGAAATATGTTTTCAGTTTTATACAGTTTAATTCAATTAACAATTTTAATGAACGTATTCTATGGATAATTTGTGTTCAAATTATTTTCAAAAAAGGTATTCAATTCAGCTTCATAAAATCTACTACATATCAACTATGCCTTTTAAATCTTTCCATTACCTTCAGTCGTGTTGTGTACACATCTGAATACCAATCTCTTTCGTTTATATTTTCTCCTACCTCTTGAACTACCAACCCTCCTTTGCGTATATCTAGTCTTATATTTGCACTATCTCCACTTGCACCAACCCTAGTGTTCCGTACGGCTCATTAAAACGTTCGCGCGGGGCACGTAATCGTGGATTTACGAGTCGCGAGCCTCCATGTGCCTCCATGTGCCGTATCACTCGCGAATTCATCTTAATTATTTCACTAGGCTTGTAGACCAGCGATGATGAGGGTCTGATAATGTTGATAATTATTATGTTTTGGGTTCGTAGATAGGAGAGGAGAATCTAGTTTATTAACGTAAGCTTAACGATATTGGTAGGATGTATTTAGGTGATATTGGAGATCGTTTGGAACGTTTAAAGATACATAAATATCTAGCAAAGTATGAATACAAAAACTGTTCTAACAAAACGCACGGAAAATTTAAAATAGACTCCAAATCGTTACGTAACAAATTTTCTAAATTAACGCGAGAAACAGTCAACATCTAACCATCGTGGAACACAATAGAAAGCAACATATAAATATATTCACCGCAAAAACACTCAACAGTCTCCCAAAAGATTTCAAAATGCCACAAAGAATTCCATCCGACATATTCCATTGTAATGACATTTCCAATTCCGACCATCACTACAATTTTCCTAAGCTTTGAATGTTTTCCGCGAAACGCAAATGAAAAGTGGCGTTGCCTTCGGTTGCGATGTGCTCGCTTAACTACGATGCCTTTTAATTAGTCCTGCATATTAATCAGACTAACGGTCTAAGTTTGAAAATGTACTGGTTAGCGGTTGGGACGGACTGGTTTTATTTAGTATCACTGTTGAAGTGAGAAGAGGGATTAATTTTGATGATAAAGTAGGAAATAGGGAAGCGTATGGAATATATATTCATCATCTAGTGATGAATATATTCCAAACGCTTCCCTTTTTCCTAGCTAGCAGAATATGTTTATAAGGCTATACCCAATCTGCCGGGGTTGTGGGAAGTCCTAAGGAGAGACCGTGGCCCCTGGCAACGAACAGGCAAGG
The DNA here is from genome assembly GCA_948150665.1 of Conistra vaccinii. Taxonomy (NCBI): domain Eukaryota; kingdom Metazoa; phylum Arthropoda; class Insecta; order Lepidoptera; family Noctuidae; genus Conistra; species Conistra vaccinii. The sequence goes on from OX411329.1 coordinate 21,210,213, forward strand.
GAAGGAACACGGGTGGGTTTTAGTCAGTAAGAGTCTGACATGCCCTTCCGCTCCGCCCAGAGCGGGAGAAGTCATTTGATGATAAGCACAAAAAAAAAGTCTATACACAATTGTCAAACTAAAACGCTTTTGTACTAATGAAATTATTAAGCACATAATATTGAATTTAAACTTCATGACGAAAATCAAGCCACAATATAAATATACATTGTAATAAAAAAATAGCATAATTATAAATCATCATAAAGACATTTGGAAATCCACGTGGTGAAAATAGCCATATTATGTGTAAATCCAAAAATATCAGCCGTGTATGTGCATCCCTTAATAGTCGTATGTTTCCACACTTACAATAAATTGGCTAAACTAAACAAAGTATGCGACCATTAACATATTCGATTCGTTCAGTCGAGAGCCTATTTATGGCACGGGCTTTAATTACATATGCGTTGTGATCCAAATGAATTTTGGTAATGTAGATACTTAATTAATGATGTCTGAAAAAATGGTTGATTAAGGGTTCTACGAACTGTTCAAGTGAATACTCGATTGTCTCAAGTTTTACTTGGTCGCATAAATATCTTGTCTAGAGAACATAAGGATTCTACGAAAAGAAAATGCTCTTTGATTTTAACGTCAAGTATAAACCAATTGTCTAAGGAAATAACTTTAACAGTAAGTAAGTTTATACTATACTCAATGAAAATTCATATAATAATAAAACGCTTTCCATAATCCTCTTTACACTTCAGCAAACTCAGACTTATTCACATGACATAAAGTTGAAATTCCTTCAGTGGTTTCGCAAATAATATTTGGTGAAGCGAGTTTGGAATAATAACGCATCGCTTCATTGACAGCGGTTTACTTTACGCTCAATTAGTGGAACGACACACGTGACGTCCCTGAGCCTTACACCCCCCACCCCCCACACCCCTTTTAAGTGTCTGGTCCCGGTTTGGGTGTGGTAGAATTTTGTACCTACTACTGTTTTAAACGTACTCTCTCTTAAGCCGGGTCTGCTGCGCCAATGTTCTTAACAAAACACGTTAGTAAAACATGTTAAATAAACGTGTTTAGTAAACAGCCAGTCCGCTGCGACATGTTATGTTAAATGTTTGTGTTTAATATTAAGGCCACGCCCACAAATCGCTCATTTCAAAAATCGAATAAGAGTATGACGTATGTACGTCTATTTCTTTGGCACGCTCTGACAAAAAAAGGAGGGAAGGTTTTTTCGTAAAATAAATTACAACAATATTGGATTTAAATTCCAAATTATATTTAAAACTAAACAACTTGAAATAAAGAAAAAAAAATGTTTTTTTAACAATTTGTGCATTATTCATGTTATTAATTAAAAATAATCATCACAGTATACGTACACACGGCTACACATCAAGCTATACATTTCCAGTATAAGCTGACCTCGCATTGTTCGGAAATCCTGTACAATGCGAGATCAGCATAAACTGGAAATGTATAGCTTGATGTGTAGCCGTGTGTACACGTAAAAGCCAACTCCCACGGTGCGCCATATCGCGGACGCTCACCAGCCCGCACGAGGACGCACCGCCAAGCACGCGTTCAACGCGCGTCTGCGCTACCACGCACGCTAGGTTTCCCACGGTTATTCGTGCGCGTGCGTCCGCGATATGGCGCACCGTGGGAGGGCGGCTTTAGTTATAAAAAATTTGCAGGTATTGAAAAGCTTGTTTTTTTTCTGCATCAGTGTCATGTGTGGTTTAAATTTGAGTAGATGTAGTTGCAGCAGGGCTTACTATGGTTTCATTTTGTAATATAATCACTCTTTGTGAATCTGGCAGATCAGAAGAATCAGTGGATGTAACATCATTTGTTTTTTTGTTGTTTTTACCGAACGCGGGTGATGTTATCCGTTCGTCGCGGCAAACACGTTAATGTTTCATGTTTCATGTTTTATCAAGTTTCATGTTAAACCACGCCCCCAAATCGGTTCAATTTTGATGTTTCATGATAATAAAACATTAAAACATGGCGCACCAGACCTGGCTATGTTTCATGTTGCATGTTTTATGTTAAACCACGCCCCCAAATCGGTAAAATTTTGGTGTTTCATGTTAGTAAAACACTAAAACATGGCGCAGCAGACCCGGCTTTATATGCAAATTCTGTGGGAAAACAAGAATGGAGGACAGTTGAAGGGATAGTTATTTTTAGTCCTTTAACAATTACGTAGTTTGTTTTTACTATTGGAAGTTGACATAACTGGGCATTTACGGTATGAATTTAATTTGTCATGTAATGTTAAGAATTATAGACACAACTCTACAGCTAAAGTCTAACTTCAGCGTCTTCCCACATAAACAAACAAACAAATTAATTTCGACACGAAAATGTGCCATCAAACATTTACTCAACATAAAGTTGGACCAAGAATCGCACCTTGCGGTACCTTCTATACCTACCGCCACTAACATTGCCTGATAACGCAATAAAGCGGAGTTACAACCGAGACAGCGGTCCGAACACCATGATAAACCATCCTGTGAACATACCGTACCTCTCGGCACCCGATTTCGCATTGTTTCACCCGAGCGATATTGTTGAATGCCACCTGCCGTTCCTTTTCACAAATGTTCCTCAGTTATCTTAATTTAACGACAGGTAGGTGTGTTATAGCAGGAACTGAGGGCTTAAAAGCAGTTAGCTTAGTGTCTGAGGTAGGGGTACCCCCCTACCTCAGACACTAAGCTCTTTCCTAATGTAGTCTGCTAGTTTTATATACTTTGAAATTATTAAATGAATTAGTGAAAACGTAACCAAAAATGTACCTTTAATTTATAACATTAAAGACTTTTCCAACTAAACCACAAGGTGTACAAGGTAATATTCAAACAGGGGTCACAAAACGTGACTACTAACAATATACTCAGTGGTTCTACCGTGAATTATAAATAACAGGAGATTAGGACGCTTGTAATTGGGCAGATTCCGTCTACAGATAACACATCTGACACTCGGTCACGTTCGGGAAAAACGGCAAACGGTTCACTGTTCAAGGGGACTTATTTGCCATCGTTAAATAGAAATTGTAATTTGTGGTGCTTTTATTTGAATTAAATTGTATTTCAGTTAAACCAAAAGCACGAAATGACTGGGTCATTCTCTAATCTCATTTAATTATTAACATCATAGCGAAACCTAACAATGTTAAGCTAGGTTTTAATATTTTTATCTTCTCCCGTAGACTTATTAAATTTCATTACGCTAGAAAATGTTCTAAGTGTACAAATGAATTCTTCAAGTCCAGCATTTCTGTTGGCTAAATAAATAATACTGTGCTAGAACTTTTATTCTCTGCGAGGAAAAAAGTTTAAATTATACTAGCACCGAAGGTTTTTTCCAACTTGGCTATGAAGAATTAATTTGTTTAACGTTGTGAATACTAACTTAAAATGGCTAATGAGAGTTTCTTATAGTCAAACAGCGTATTATTTTATTTCCAAGAGAATGTTCATACCACAATAAGCTTCATTAGTAATATTTGTATAAGTTATATTAATATATAATTTTATGTTCCACTTCCTTTCATTTCAAAGAAGTGAGAAAACATTCTACATGATTCCGTCCACAAAATCAATTTATTTGTGATATATCAATACAAATATTGTCGATTCTAAAAGCTCAATCGCCACCTGCACGACCAATTTCACACAACGTTACACCCACATAAAAACAATTATATATTTTTTCAGTAGGCGGCAGGTAATTTTTAAAATAAATACTACCCTACTGCGCGGCACGGGTGAGTCATTATAGGTTTTATGGGCCATAACGCGGTCCCAACCTTATAATTCCGACTTATTCAACTACGTGAAAACAAAAATAAATCACGCCATCGATATACTGGAGGGAATGATGGCAGGGGAAGGAAAATGTTGCGTAAATGTATACTATGCCACGGACGTGTGCTTATGTGAGGTACACGGCAAAATGTCGGAGAATTTTGATTACATTGTTTGGATTTTCGATTTTTGTAAGCATTCTAGCAATGTTTCTTTTCCATCTTCATTGTTCTTGTTATCTTCCCCAACTGTAATTGTATTGTTCCAAGATATTTCAGTAAGGTTTGTTGTGTTAATCAGGAAAAGCTAAGAAATAATTTCCATCTTATTTTAACAAGAAAATCATTATCGCTTCGAGAAAACGGACATTTAAGATTTGAATATTTCTTTTTATTTGAATTTCCTTTGTAGGTATTGTACTAATTTTCTTTGTAATCATTACGTTCGTAATTTCATTGAGCTATCCGTGTTAATTAGAACAATTTTCTCTCAATCTCGTCTTAAACGACAGAGGGTTCACAAATGCTTTGTCTATCTCCCGAAGATTCGTACATAATTTAGGTAGATAATTTGGACGTTTCGACAAGGGTCTTATTTCGAGTATTGTGTACGACATATAAGTACCTATCATTGATATAATATACGGAGGTATCTGAGAAAACAGTAAACACTCGTTATATGTGATTATTGAAGCGAAATGTATTATTTTTTGTTCTGCGATTTCTTTTGGGGTATCTTTTTTGGGTGCTGTAGTTGCGTAACGACCAATGATACATTTTTTTGATATTATAACAAGGGAAATGGTTAGGAATATATATGTCTTTGTAAATTGTTCGAGCGTGAAATCTTTAAAGAGTCAATTTGGTAAGAATTGTGATTGATGTATGAATTTTCGTTATCCATCTTTTTGGAACGAGAGAATTTATTGATTTTATGTTTAGAGAACTGCGAGCTCATTGAGTACCTTAAAGAAAAGCTAAAGTCTTACTGAAAAATAATGCAAACCTGTTTAAGCCATATGGTTTCAACAGCCATCGCAATTTCAGACAGCTTATTGGGGGATTCACGTCAATCATAAGCGTCAATCATCCTTTCATGAAATTCCTCCATCTCTTGGCAGTAAATTAAGAAATTATATTAAACTTAAACAAAAGCCTATCCATTTTTGTAGCGCGATGTCAGTTTTTGAGTAATGCGACGAGAAGAATATCCCGGGTCTTATAGCGTTCCCTTCCCATTGATGCCACGGCGCTTATTAAATTTCCCATGAAAAAGTGTCGAGGGACACAAAATGAATCGCCCTTTACGGTAGGTAAAATTAGCTTAATTTTTTATCTTAATTTAGTTTTTATTATGGAGAAAGGTTATTGTTATTAATGTAGGTATGACGTTGTAGTTTAAGTTTGAGAGTCTATTATCCTTCATAATCATTAGCATCATTGTTAGTTTTAATTCCTCTAAAATAAGCACTAAAAGTGAAGAATATTTCAAATGAACTATCCCGTCAAACCACAAAACGTACAAAACCGACTTAAATAAAACGTTCTAAAATCAAAAGCTTCAACCGCCAATATCAGAGAAGAGTGACGTAATGCCACGTCAGCAGAACGGCGGACGCTGATTGGCGTTCGAATTTGATCCGACGGCGACGTTGAAACCGAACTGCATGTTGACGTCACTTGATGCGTCGCTGACGGAGCGATATACTGACATTTATTGGTTTAGAGCTCCGGAGATTTTATTAGGAGGTTTGGGCCGATGCTGATATGGGCGAAACGAGTTGGTGAATGGTGACGAAAACTGTTAATTGTTCGTTTTCTGGTAGACAAGGTAGGCTGTTTAACTAGTTATTTTGTTCAACTTGTGAAGAAATATGATAATGGTTTATGAAAACATAAGCATTGACGAAGAAGTTAAAGAAATAACAGAAATTAAATCTTTGTCTGTGGACCTTTACTGTAACACAATATAAAAAGCAAAGAACTTAGAGTTATGTCTAACATAACATAAGACAAAATGAACATGGACCAATATGCAGTAGACATAGGAAGAAACATACGTCATCTCAGTGCCACCAATAGAATAATGCTGATACCTAACAATACATTTCATAAAAACAAAGCTCATAATGCCTCCATAACAGATTATAATAATAGGTCGTCTAGACGCAAGGCAGACTCTTACATCATCGCCTACGTGTTGTCCAAGCCTAATGAAAACGTTTGCCTATCATATTTCAATTTATACAATAATATAATTTACCGAACAAATTGAGAAATATATCGTTTTTCTGAAGCGAGAAAAGATGGTATAGAAGAAAAGAATATTGAGATAGTTCTATTTATAGAAGACAGGAGAAATTCAACAGGGAGAAAACAATAAAATGTACAACGGTATTATCGCAATTAGCAATCTGGCAGACAACCTGAGGATGAACGTAATTATACAGCGCAGGTTATACGGTCCAGTGATCAACAGGAAACTTTTATACTTTAACAAAAATAAAAGAAGTGAATACTGAAATATTGTGCTCTTGAAAAAATGGCTAGGAAGGTAGTGAACTCTGACTTGACGGCTATAAATAAAAAAGAAAAAGTCAAGCTGCGTCGAAACAAAAAAAAATGGGATTAGGGAAATACTAGACCAATTTCGTGCATGATATTTACTTACTCAATCATTATTAATTTCAAATTATTCTACATCAACAACAGTATTAATAGTACCATTTACTAAAATTTGCATGTCACCATTAATTCACCATGTCAGTCACATTTCACACATAGCCTTCAATATACCCGTATATTAACGTAATTAATTTACATCTACCCTACATAAAACGACCGTTAAACAAAAGACCGAATGTATTCAAATTGCATCCTTTACGTCGTGGTCTTTAATCAACCCCGGCTGTAAACATTTCATCCCCTTTCTGAATTACTATGGAGAAGTTGACGGCATTACTTATAATTGTAACGTAGTCGAGTAATGTTTGATGAGTAGCAGAATTTAAATGAGGGACATAAAAGTAATCATTTTAAAGACAGGACGGAAGGTAAGGTTGTACTTTTTTTAAGGATTTTTTTTTTGGTATTACCTTTTACTTCTGGCGTTAACCTTCATGAGCTTTGTTCATCAGAATGGCATAGTTCCTAGATTGTGCTCTTGGTCAATCTTGCTGTTGGTGATGGTGGATTTTCATAGAGTTGTTTCGCAGTCACCGAATTCTTAAGTCAGTTGTAAAGCGGCTATCGTTCATGAAAAAGATTTACTATCACCTAGAACATTTTAATAAGAAGTTGTTCCTACGACAATAATTCTATCTTACGGAGCTCTAACCTCTTATAAAATAAATGGTGCGATCTTGTGCGAATATGATCTATGGCATGTTATCTGTATTGTGCGTCCTGGCTCATATTAATTTGGCCACAATGCCAAAATCGTGGTTAATGGCAGCCGTGTTCCCCCGCGGCCCGTATCTTGGCTTTATTGCCCAAATTTTCTTTATTACACAACTTATGAATGATAGCAAAGAGCGGCCTTTAGCTACTAATAAAAATGTGGTAATTAAATCTTTGGAGAATTTTCCGCCATTTTCGGGGATAATAATTTGGAAGAAAAGCGCTTTTTAAGGCAATGTTTTATTAATTATAATAAAATGAGTAAAACTTTGGAATGTGTCTTTAGAAAAAGTCTCGAAACATGACTTTAGACTACAAGGTGACTCAATTTAAAAGCAATTCAAAAAGTAGTTAATTATACAGAAAAAAGTAGACTAATCATACCGGTGCAATTTAGTTTTAAAATATTGACCAAAAATTTACGCATAAAAGTGTCTTAAAAGATGTATGTACTTACATAAATAAACATCATCTCCGAACGATTTAAAAGGAAACGTCTCTCATCTTATGAATGGCTACATTCCAAAATCCATTGCTAAACCCAACTACCGCTTTTAATTAGTTTAACAGACTTCTTGTGAACAGGCTTGACTTCCAAAGTGTGGTCAAGTTAACAACTTTGAACAAGAACAAGACCATACTCCTCATGATTAGTATACACATATTCATGAACACAAACGTTCTATACTAAGTTCTATCGACAAAGTGCAAACTAGATCTGAGCGCGGTTATTGGCTCCCAACTTCGCTGCAGTTTAAATATTAGCTCTCGAGATTAAGTTTAACTCTTATTCCGACTTTAACATTTGGATAGTCTGGAAGTGTGTCTTACAATTTTGTTTGAGTATTCGGCTTTATCGACTGTACGTTTCGTTGCTTTTAGTTTAATATGATTGGGAATATTAACTTCCGTTTCTGCTATATTTGGTTTAACATTAAGTTCTTTGACAAGAATTAAGTCAGCGTTCTTTGTGTCAATTAGCTGAACCATGCTTTTAAATTGATGCGTATTTATTCTTTATGTTCACATTGACGTACTCGTGGAGTCGTGGCTAAGTAATAACAGCAGCACGGGTCGCACCATCAGGTTAAGCTACGCTTGCCGAGGTTGGTCCGTGGATGGGTGACCATCTTTACATACCGAGACTCCTCCGTGCCTCGGAAAGCACGTTAGGCAGATTATTTTAGTTCATATTGATGAACTATTGCAAGTGTGGCTTTAAATTAATTCGTTTTGTTTTTATCATAAAACAAGTTATTGATTGATAATGATTCTTGTTGTTTTTATACTTTGTCTTTCTCCTTTATATAACCTAACTTCATCCATTTCAATTAAAAACCACAATAACAATCAAGATATTTAATTTCATCCTTCATAAATAAATACTTAACACCCAAACCATCGTAAAGAGAAACGAGATGCCTATTCTCATAATTAAATCTTTACACTGTAACACGATAGCTAATATCTATTGACAGTAAAACGTCAGTTTAGTGGCGAAGCGTTAGAATTACGGCCCGTTTATACGTCGTAAATAGTTAGCATCGATCGGCTTCGTCTCGTAAACGTCGCGTGTGAAACGACTTGCGACTGCGATATTCGAAACCATCGACTTTGTTGGGAATGAATTTAAAATCATCGCTTCTTCTTTTTGTTTTCTCTTTTATGTAAAAAGTAAGAGTGAAATTGTGTCGCTTTGTAGTGTTGCTATAAGGAAAATGGATACCTACGACAGAGTTTAGTATCCATGCCCCTTACAGGCCTATCATTACTGAAAGGGATTGCTCTTGCTTTGGGTTGTCAATTAAAATTTTCTTTTGTGAAATAAGTTGCGTGTAAATGCCACTTAGTTATAACATCATATTTCGTGAATAACACGCGTATATCATACAACAAATACCTACTAATTAAGTATCCATCGATAACTAAATCAATCCTGATTTTACGACCGCCAATAAAACTCGTGTTTGTTTATTTGTCGAAGACCTTAAACCTACACCAACATCATGCAATCAGCCTATTGTCATTCAGATACTTCAATCAATTCATAACAAAGATAATCTTTACGACACAACATCGGAAATGAAACAACAAAGGAAAGGGAATCGCTCCATTTAAACGTTACTATCAGTAGAGACTTTACGAGCACTCGTAAATCAACATTGTATCGCTCACAGAATAGGTCCCCGCCTGCACTTAAATAATTCATGTTGGTAGCCTTTGAGGGTGCAGTGAGCTGCCTATGTGTTGGGGGTTAAAGGGTGAGCAGAGCTTTAGGACTTATCATTATCAGTTTCACCTTTTATGAACTATTTTGGCAATACTTCTTGGTGTAGTATAAACTATATGAATACCTTTACTCATATTATAAAGAGGTATTTGTTTGTTTGTAAGTTTGTATGTAGGGGGTAATTTCCGAAACTACCAGTCGAAGAAACCCCAATTCTTGAGGAAGGTTATAGGTGGTCGAAGTCGCGGGCAGAAGCTAGCTACAAATATTTTAAAGATGTAAAATTTGCGAGTTTGTATGTAGGGCTCGTGCTCTACATACAAATGATACATCATTCGTCCTACATCATTCGTATGATGTAGGACGAATGATGTATCTTTGAAACTACTGATTGAATTCCCATAATTCTTTGACTAATGGGAAGCTACAATATTCCCGAGTGTCATAGGATATATTTTATGTTAAAACAAGAATTTTCTCGAGGGCAAAGTCGCGGGCAGAAACTAGTCAAATATAAGATACTATACAAGGCGACAATTTCTTGAAACTATTGTCATCATTGTTGTAGGTTTTACTACTCCTTAAACCACACCACGACACTTTGCTCTCACTCCACTTAGAGTTTTATGGAACTAGTAAATAAACAACTCAGGTTATCAAAATGCAATTACGATTATACTACCGTTCATATTTTATTTACTACATCTAAGTTCCGAAAGAGAGTTTTGCAGCATAGCACCATTGATCTTTGACGCCATTTTTTTCTGAAAATGGAATTTGTGTCTGATCTACCATTATTTCATAAATTTCTCAAATTTATTTTTTAATAATAGTGTTGCTCTCACAAATAGAAGAAAAAAAAATTGTTTATTCTGCACAAACAAAACGGTCATTAAAAAAAAAGACAAAATACACACAAAAAGTGCTATGTTTTTAATAATTGCTCAATGCTTTCTGAATATTCAATATTAATGATCAATTTATAGTAAACACATTTAATATTTACGACGAAATGTTATTAAATGTATGTGGATATTGAAATCCCGTTTATAAAGGCCAGCAATATGGGATATTTATTTTAGTGGTTACCCAATGAATATCGAAAAGTGCATTTTAATATGATTAAACTGTTATATAAAATAATGCGATGGTAGTTAATAGTGGGACGTAATCAACTTATTTCTTACATACATAAAACTCAACTCCACCGCTAAAATATTTTTAGTTCTAGTTTTCTTTCTATATCTTTTAGTACTAAAACTCAAAATTCTAAGACCTCTTAAATAACTTTAGGTTCTTTACAAGACCTTCCTTTCAGTAAGTCCATTGTCCTTATTTCAACATTTACAAAAGAGAAAACTTTTAGTTATAACAAAATGTTTTAACTAAAAGATTTCTCTCTTGTGAAGTTTAAGAAAGATTTTTATTTGGTTTTTAAAAATAGAATCGTGTTTCCATGAAGGAACTGAAATAGTTCACTTCATGGAAATACAAATATCTTTTTTACTAACTGATTGCTAACTACGCAAGATTCAGAAGCGATTTTGTCCTAAAGTATTGATAAAAAAATATATGGTGTTATTTCGAACATAGTATTTGCAAAACCATAATATTATGAAATAGGTATATTCTCTGCCTTCACTGCACTTCGGGGATTTCAGGCGTGAGGCGTGATGTTAAGTTGCTTTTCTCAATGTTGAAATCGTAATTTCCAATCTTTATTTCATATGGTTACATAGAATTCAATTTACTGTTTCTAACACTAAAATATATATATATATTATGTACAAGTATGTAAAGGATAAAATAAAAATATACGGATGAGCTAATTGCCATCAAAAATTCGTTCGCATCGCTATCAGTGCGAAAAGTGCCCAAAAGGCTGGCAGCATTGCCCCGTTGGATTGCTAAGGCTATGCTGATTCTTTGACCTAAAAATTGGCCTTCTGGTCACGTGAAGAGTTGACCAACTGCTTGGCAATGTCCCGAAATACTCGATGAGCACTCGGTTGGTTTAGAACTTCGTGTACGTGGTACGTATAAATGCTCGTAACTGTACTTTCGAGAGCATGTTTAAACAAACTTTGCGAATATCAAAAGTTGATATATTTGTTATTCTTATTACCAACTCAAGTTGATATTTCGTATACTAACTTCTTGTAATACATCATTTCATGTCCGTTTTTATTGCTGTAACTCAAGATTTATGGTTTCCGAGTGTCCCTTTGAATAATCTTTTCATAAAAAATGTTTTAAAAAGTTTTTATAATGAACTGTTTTTGTTGCGACTCTCTTTCAATAGGTTGCGAAGGCATGTTTATTCTTTGCAAGAGATATAAATTGTATACAGTGAATTTCAGTGTTGTTGTAGTCTTTTTATAACGAAGAGTAGGTACTTCATTGTAACAAATAGTGCTTAGAATGTGTCTATTTATTTACAATATTATTTTAAAACTGGCTAAGTAATAACAGTCGTACGGGTCGATCCATCAGGTTAAGCTATACTTGCCGGGATTGGTTCGTGGATGGTTGACCATCTTTACATATCAAGACTCCTCCGTGCCTCGGAAAGCACGTTAAGCCGTTGGTCCCGACTGTCATTTGTGGATCCTTGACAGTCGTTACGGGTCATCAGAAGCCTGAACGTCCAATCCAAACTTATCAAGGGGTAACGTATTACCCAGTTACTGGGTTGTGGAGGTCAGATAGGCAGTGGGTCCATGTAAAATACTGGTATTCAGCTGCATCCGGTTAGACTGGAAGCCGACCCCAACATAGTTGGGAAAAGGCTAGGCAGATTGATATAATCTTTAATAATTGGACCTTGTACAAGTTGCACAAAATGTTGGCTAAAGTTTTCATTTACAAAGTATACAAAATAAAAAACGTCGAGACGTGGCGCTGTCAGAGGACACCCACAGTTGGAATAAAGTTTTTTTTCGCTGTATAATATGTATTAAATAACAATGAAACATCGTTTTTTTTTTTTTTTTTTTTTTTTTTGAGTCAATCAATCAATCAACTCAGCCTATCGCAGTCCACTGCTGGACATATGCCTCTCCCAGGCTTCGCTACAACACCCTGTCCTCCGCCTTCCACATCCAGTCTGTCGCGGCCACTTTATTTAGGTCGTCGGTCCATCCAGCAGGGGGGCGTCTCACGCTAAGTGAAAGTAACTAAATAAAATAATCTTAACTAATATTATAAATGCGAAAATGAGTTTGTTTGTTTGTTGCGCTTTCACGCTAAAACGGCTGAACGGATTTAGATGAAATTTGGCACATGGCTAGACCATGCCCTGGATTGGGACATAGGATATTTTTTATCCCGATATTCCAACTGGATCGGGACTTATGTGGGTAAACCGCGGGGTGCAGCTAGTTTTTTTTTTTGTTTTTGTGTTCTAGTATACCTACCTATACATAGACATACGCTTGTGAACACACAAATCCACATTTACTATAGATAGCAATTATCGGGACGGTCAAATAATAATTTTTTTGGAGTGAATTTTTAGGCACGTTGAGCACTTTTTGGGTAAACAAAAATCATGGAACTCGCGTCATCGTCACCGGAGGCTATATGTAACGAACGAAAGACATCAACGCGAGAATCAAAAAGTTACTTAGTTGCCACTTCTATCGGCAGTCCCCAAAGACTGCCCGATGTTTTTTTTCGGTCTAGCTCTCACTCGCCAGTGCGAGCAACTGTTGCAAAAACCTATCAGAGTTTTTATTCATCCCTTTACCTAACAACTATGAACAAAATAATATTCATTTTAATATTTGAAAGACTCAACAATTTGTTCGGTTCATTGGGTCGAGCCATCGAATCAAATTATTTTAGAACGTTTTTATTACGTAAGCAATGGGCAGAAGAAAACTGCTTTTAGATGGTCGTAGCATTTGTTTTTATTTTCTGTTATCTAGACAGTTCTGAAGAAATGAAAACTAAAGAAAGTTATGAATATTTATTATTTGAGTAAATAAAACTTGATAGTGCCACAGATTAATACAGATGGGACAGTCCGCAAAATCATTTAAATAAATAGCGACTCTTTCTACGACACAATAAAGTGCAATTCAGATCGCACCGCGCTAATTATCTACAATTATATTCACCTAGAAGTTGCCTCAGTTTCTATCGCGTAACTCTTATATCTTCTAAACCTGAATTAAATCTAATTAAATTAAAATAATAAGTAATTAATAATCAAATTAAAGTAGCATTATCAACAGCAAAACCCCCTCAAATTCAATTGTTAGTCAATTGAATTAGGAATACAAAGTTTAATTCGTTTAATAGATTAATAAAATGATCTTGAATTTACTTTCTTTCTACTCTCTTTCTAGCACGTAACTCTTTGATCTTCTGACTACGTTATAGTCACTGAATTGGCCCAGCAAGACGGGCCCGCCGCGTGCTTGTAGCTGCATACCTAAACTGTGGAGTGTCCCATCTGAATACATCTGTTATAGTGCCAAATGAAGTTTCGCTAAAATTACCGAACAGATTGCGACAGTTCTCTGAATATTCTGCCTAAATAAAACACGTTGAGGTTTTATGATGTTGACTAGTTTGATAGTTCTTAAACCTTTCATCTTTTCATAACAATAATTATGAAGATGGAAGTATTTAACAGTTTTTGCCTGCAAACAATGTTTTCAATTTAGTTTAGACAGTCGACCACAAATTCAGATGTTTTCTTGCACAGTAGCTGAAGAATTGGCTTAGGTATTTATAATAATAATGTTTATCAGAAACAGATACTAGGTAGGATATTTAATTTTATATCTGTAAAAACGCCTAAGATACTTGGAGGAAGTGTGGCTACGTTTTTTTAAACGAACTTCGACTTTTGATATCTTAAACTGGATCAATGAACAATGACCTAATAATATACGATTTTTTATGTATTCCAGCCCTACTTTGGGATCATCGTGATCTAATTAGCCAATGTCAGCTGATTTATGTGCGTGAAAAGATCCCGACTTCATTGTAACTGTACCTAGCAGGGAACGGTCGAATAGGAAGTGTCACAGAGTAAATATTTCCAGAAGCTATCTATGAATTTATTGTGAAACCACATGACGCCCAATTGAGGGTTTTGGGTAACTTTATTAATGAGAGCTTTATTTACCCCACAATTATTATAGCTACCTTAAAACAAAAGTTTTTTTTTTACCCTCAAAGGGGAAGCTCTTGGCCTGCATCTTACCTGATGGTAAGTGATGATCAGGCCGAAGGTGGAAGCGAGCTTCACCCGGAATCCTCAACAACAGAGGAACTAGCTACGAGTATCATATCTCTAACTGGCGAAACACAACAATGCTGTTAACATTGTTGTTATGGCGACAGACTTAGATAAGATGGTGGTAGTTAACCAGTTTTTTTACCAATGAAAGATTGCCCAATGCATATGGTTTGCAATAGCAGAACCATTGGCTGGCTAGGATGACAAAAAATAATGTACCGCTTTAAAATAAAAAGGACAATGGATAGTTTCTACGTTTGGTAGTTTTTTAATTAAATGCTTGATAGCATTTAATTAAAAAACTAAGCCTACATTTTCTGTGATTTTACACACAAACCGTCACAGATTGTGAAAATGTACAGTGATGGTTTTTTACTATGCATGCCGAATGAGTTTTCGTAATCATGTATTTGTTCAAAGCTCTACTTCTCCAACTTTCCGTTTTAAAACAAAAAGGACAATGAATAGTTTCTACGTTTGGCAATTTTTTTATGAAATGTTATCAGTAAGTCTACATTTTCTGTGATTTTACACACAAACCGACACTGATTGTGAAAATGTACAGTGATGGTTTTTTACTATGCATGCCGAATGAGTTTTCGTAATCATGTTTTTGTACAAAGCTCTACTTCTCCACCTTTCCTATGTAGTGTAGTTAATTATGTTGGTGATTAATACGGCAGTCCCTGGATTAGGATGCGGCGAGCTCCAGCACTTATTAATGGTGAATGGCTTGTTCGGTGATTTGTTACTTTTCCCATAGCTATGTATTTCAAGTAGGTGGGTATTTAATGGGGTCATGAGGTTCATGTGAGAGAATAAAGATATGGCGTAAACTATTAGGATTTGATACGGCAAATTAAAACTATTGTGAAGATGATATAGGCAATATAAATGCTAAATAAACAATCACAATCGTCATGTTCGTGAACGGGTGTCAGTTGAGACTGGTCATCTCTTTTCTGCCAAGGCTTATTTTAAATATTATATTTTGAATTTTTTCAATTTTTTTTTTTTTTCATTGTTCTCACATATAGAAGAATAAAGAATAATGTACCCAGGATTTTGTAATATCTTTATTTAAAAGAGCATCCTGGGAGTTTCTTGCCTGTTCTTCTCCACAGAGATCTACTTTTTGGAATGGGCAACTAGCTTCAACTTTCTGACTAACTGACCGACTCTTTGACAATTCAAAAGTGCCTGTAAATGGTTTAATTGAAATAAATGCTTTGAGTTTGAGTTTGAATCACAATCTGTCCATTTGTCTATTCTTTCGTCGAAAAAACCGGTAGAAAACCCGTGATTGTCATGCTACGCGTACTGGTAAAAAAAAGGAGGTAGGTACCTACAGTTCCACCTCCGTAAATATGACACATGGAACTCGATGGCATAGAGAAATTGAGGTTAGAACTACTTCCCATGGGCTAGCAAAAGACGCTCGCTTGCCGCGGTTGGTTTGTATTTTGTGTGAAAATTATGTAGGAAGGTATCTCCTGGTAACAATGAAAATTAAGACGCCACTAAATGCCTTGGCCTTGAGTAGTTAGCTTGCGTGTTCTGTACTGAGCTCACGCAACGCGTCGTACGTTCAGCCAGTAATAGGACTCGCCTATCAAGGAGCGATATCCCAAATTAGACGCATTATTAATTTATTATACATGAAACAAAGGTATTTTAATAAAACACGTATACTAAAACATAAATAACTAAATTATCTTTAAAATGGTGAAAGTTTAATAAAAATACGCTTGATAGTTTTTACGTTATTCTCAGTTTTTTATCCGCGTAAGACATAACTTTACAAATTAATTACATAATCTAAAATATTCACAGAACAAGTTATTAAAAAAAAACTCTAATTTAACGTATATTTTTTCCAAATCATTAACACTACTCGTTTACACGTAATCTTCAGTATAAAATCATTAAAAGTCGATTATTGTCGCCATAAGTAGGAAGACACCTACTAGTAATGACCTGACAGGTCATTACTAGTAGGTGAACCCACAGCACAGTGTGCTGTGGGTTCACCGTAGCACAGCACCATGCTAAGTGGAATCCTTCTTGAGTCAAGACATGCAGCTGCCGACTATTCCTGTCCCGTGCTTATCATACATGTTTTGTTTTTACTCAGTATCGTAATTCGAGATAACTTATCTTTTTACACGCACGTGTTATTTTTCCTTCTTTCTTAACAAGAAATTGCTGTAAGAAATACGAGCCCTAGAAGAGGGCTTAAAGAATTATGACAAAGAAGATTACTTTATTTAAGCCACAAAAATTAAAACATAAACCACAAAAATAGGTTCCGTCTAAAACCTTGACGAGTAAAATAAAAAACCCTCATCTCATTTCAGCATCTAAAAAAGGTCGTAACTAACCCTAAAAGTCTTCTAAAGCGATGTAACAATGTCTGAAACGAAATGGGCTTTCTGAAGTGTTTTATCAAATTCAGAATGATAAACATGAAAGGTACCTGAATATTTTCAGGGTACATTACTTTTGGTAGGTAGAGTAATAAAGGAGTCGTAAGAGCCTATTTTATACGAGGACAAAAAAAATTGCTTATTTCTAGGTAGAATAAAATGTAGTTTACTTTTTTGGAAACCGTTCTCATCCTTATTAATATTATACTCGTAAAATAAATAGTCTTAGTTTATTGTACCTAACTTTGCAAACATAGTTTACCTTTTTGTACATCATTCTCAACCTTATTAATATTGTACTAGTAAATAAATAGAGTTTATTTATTTACTTAGCTTTGTAAAGCCTTAACCGGCTTTGTAAAAACTTTATTGTGGCACATGTATAGTTTTGTTAACCGGAGATAAATATGGTAAAAGGAACATAATTTGGATGCGCTATAGTAGAAACATGAAAAGAGCAAAAAAAGCAGAGATACGATTTTCTGTCAGCTCTGGTTGTCCCAATTTCACAAACGTCTATCTAAGGATTGAGAACATTAAAACTGGAATTTATTCATGATTATGATCACGTAAGTGTCATTTCTTATATTATTTTCCCTTTTCAGTACCTACAGAAACATTGACTGATTAAAAACTGAAAAAAAATGGCTAAAAGTACTTTTTTGCCATACACATATTTTTTCCCTCGTTTAGGTCCACGATATTTTAGGTAATAAAGCAGGCTTACTACCTAGGTACACTATAGGAGAACACTCTAGAAAATTGCCTGTGACGTCAGCAGGGTTGCTCAAATTGACACTGACAGTCTCATTTTACGCAGCTAAATTGAGTTGTCGGAAAAAATAAGGGGGAATGGGGAATAAGTTTACAGTTTTTTAGCTCGGATGCTCGGATATTATGGGGTGAGATGTGGACTGTGAGGGGTGAGCAGTAATCTGAGCGTTTATTAGAATTTAAGAAGTGACATTCAAAATTGTAAATTGTTTTTAATTATGTACGATTTTTAAATCAAGGGCCAGTGATACTTATGAGCATTGGAAATGCTTTTTTTAATATAACATAGCGTGCGTTTTGCTTAGGAAAGCCCAGTTTTTCTTACTGCAGGCAGTAAAGAAAACTTGTAATTGATGGGAAAGTTGTAATAACCGTCAATAAACAACTGCAACACAGATTGCCGGCAATATACCGATTTGCTGGAAAGCTCCATGGTGGTAAGAACATATAATTTCACAAGCACACATGTACCTCTGACAGGCATAGCGACATAATTAGGGCAGAAAACTCAAATACGAAGTCTTCGCCAGTTCCTCTAGTAAGAGATGATCCTACTAAACATCAAATGAGACATTAAAACCAATCGTTCCACCCGAAAACACATAGAACAAAAAATAAGCAAACATTCTCATTCACCCACAAAAACTAAGTCGCGCACAAAAACCTACACAACTTTGACATGTCACTAAATCTTCAGTATCCGATACTATTCGATACAAGTGATACAACTGATTCAGGCGATACCATCGAAGGCCGTGCCACAGAATAAATAGGTACCTACAGAAGGCTAGCAACAAAGAGACAACACGGACACACGCACAGATAGAGGCGTCCGTATGGCGATCTCAAAGCCAAACAGCAAACCTAACAAGGTTAGTTTGGCACTACGCTTGGTGAGTAGCGTAACTCAAATAAGTGACAAATTAGTCCTGCATCAGGGCAGTTAGCGTCAGTATGGTCATTGTAACAGTGAAACCATGTTTTGTTCTGCTAGAAGCATTTCACGTAGCGCGCAGCGTAGCACTAAGCACTACGCGAAGCACCTAGCTGTGTGGATAAAACCAAACTACACAAACGAATGCCTCGAGTGCGCTTGCACTCGCTGTACGTAAGCCGTGTTTATGTGGGCGTGCATTTTAGCTGGTTGTGTGGGTAGTCTATGCTGCTCGTTGTAAGCAGCTCACCTTCTGTACTTCCATCTACTCTGTGGCCGTACCTCCGCGGATGAATGAGGACCATCAGTCAATGTCGGCACAAATCGAAGA
The DNA here is from genome assembly GCA_948150665.1 of Conistra vaccinii. Taxonomy (NCBI): domain Eukaryota; kingdom Metazoa; phylum Arthropoda; class Insecta; order Lepidoptera; family Noctuidae; genus Conistra; species Conistra vaccinii. The sequence goes on from OX411329.1 coordinate 21,229,387, forward strand.
CATATATAACTTATTCTTTACGTAAGAAAGTCAGTGGTGACATATTATTGAGAATTGTGACGATATGTATTGATGGTGAAATGGTTGTGAGATTCGGCTGAATTTGGGCTTCGAAGGCGGAATTGTAAGTGAGTAAACGGTGTTGAAAGAAATAGTAATTACAGAATTAAATAAAATCATTTAATGGAGTGATTTTTTTAAGAGGTATAGTAAGGTCTTTTAAATATTTACAGAAATTGTGTTGTGTTGTGGTTAAAGGTTTTATATCCATCTATCCCCTTGAATATTTGGTTTAAACGGTTAATTTGTCGTTTAATAAAAAAATTAATCATTTTACGTTTTTCTGACACATAACAGAAACTGTTTGAATACGTTTCTTTTCGTTTTTGTGGGTAGCAAAAGGTCTACCAGGCATGGATAATTGGAATAAAGCAATATATTTCACGTTTTAATACACACATCAAAAGTGTCTAGGGATCAACATATATTTTTGCAATAACTTTTCTCCTGATTGATATTAATTAAAATTTTCTTTAAGGATTCATCAAATAAAGTGTTTTCGTTTGTCACAGTAACGATAAACCAAGTCACCTTTGCATTAATAAAGAAATTTGCCATTTTCCTAATAAAGGGATTTTTGACATTTGAACCACTAACATTAAAGTTCGAAAAAAAGACTGAAATAACAGTTTTCTTTAAAATTTTATTGGGTAACTTAAACAATTAATAATCCGTGTTTCTACCGCGAACACTAACAACACAAGAACATCGGTTTGGCATACTCAAAATGAGTTCATCCAAATCACGCTGTGGAATGGCCGCCCATGTTCGTTGCAACAACAAAAAAAGGCCTTCTTGCGACTGGATACCCTCCATATTCGGCAGAGCTCTTCTCTGTAGCATATCCCATGCATGCTCAATCGGGTTCAAGTCTGGCGACTGAGCAGGCCAGGGCAGGACATTGATGTTAGCTGCGGCGAGAGTCTGTCTTACAACTCTTGCGGTGTGCGGTCGTGCATTATCATGCATTAACTGAAATAAGGGACCGATTTGCACTTGTAGAGGAACGATGACGTCTGATACAATCGTCTCAGCATAAATTTGAGCGTTGAGGTTGCCTCTAATCCAAATCAACTCAGTTCTTCCGCCGATCCAAATACCCGCCCATACCATGATGGTTCCACCACTATAAGGATGGACTTCCTGGCAGGATTTTAATCGCTGTTGGCGTCCAGGGGTTCTCCAGTGTCGTATACGTCTTGTATCCGGTCTCATACCAAAACGAGACTCATCAGAAAAGCACACGAAACGCCATTGTTCTTCTGCCCAATTTCTGTGTTCAAGAGCCCATTGATATCGAATCCTACGATTGTGCATTGCTATAGGTGGTACCCGTAGCGGTCTTCGGGAATGAAGGTTCACTTCATGCAAGCGGTTTCTGACTGTTTGGTCGCTAATTAAGTTCCCTGAAGAGTGATGAAGCCTCACGGCTAACATCATGGCGGTTATTGTTGGAGCTCATTCGAGCTAAGATTTGAATGTATCGGTCTTGTCTCCGTGTGGTGCAGCGATACCGTCCTCCATGGCGCTCAGCCACGGTACCAGTGCTTCGGTAACGTGTCCAAAGTCGACTGATAACACTCTGACTTGTATTCAGAGCTAAAGCCACAGTACGTTGCCGGGAACCAGCTTCTATCATTCCCACGGCTCTGAGCATTTCTTCCCTGCTTAAATGACGTCGCTGCTCCATAATAACGTTGGTTTTAATCAGTAGTAGGGAAACAGTAGCACTAATAATGTCTTCAATGCGTTGTATGTTTTTATAGGGAAAATATTGACAGCTGATTTTCATCTTTTACTCGAATTTGATTCACAGTTCCTGATTCAAATTATGAAATGCACCAAAAAGGATCCATATAAATTTATAAAATCATAAATTTATTACAAAGCCACATCTCAATCTCAAGAAATCCGCATAAAAATGCTTGATCCCTAGACACTTTTGATGTGTGTATTTAAACAAATTAATGTAGATACAAATAAGACAAATTAGTGAAGGTACAAAATACATTTCACAAAAATAAATGTGTAACTTCAGCTAAATCTCAATTAGCTATTTCGCTAATGGACCCAATTACCAACATTCCATTTATTCGTTCAACTGTAATAAATGTAATTTATTTTCGTAATTATCTGTATACATTTAATTCATTCAATTCATTTGGCATCTAACGTTGCAGTACCTTTGTAAATTATTTCTTTATTTTTATGTTAATATTTTACTAATTTTAACTCTGAATAAATATTTATTATTTTATGAATTTACAAAAAGGTTTCCAGTCCCTTTATGACGTCTTCGGTTTTTGACAGTTAGGCGATTATCACACTGCCACGCACCACGCTGCATGTTGCGTGAATGCGTGTTTTAACGTTGCTTGTCTCTCCTATCTCCTATCTCCTATCTCCGTTTGTATAGAAAACACGCACAGTCCAACACATAGAAAATGCATGCACGTGCGTTCATTTAGATCGCACGACACGCAACATGCAGCGTGATGCGGTGCAGTGTGCCAATCGCCTTAGATGCTGGCTGGTATGATTCTTCTATGGTTGTTTTAGCCCGTGGCCAAAATGCTAAGACCGCCATCTTGTTTTTTCAACACATCACAAAACAATTGCCTTTTAGCCCCTATCTGTTGGGGCAATGTCATCGTCACTCGAGTGCCAAAAGATCCTTGTAGCAGTATTTTATGCATGATCCTTGACTTGCCATTAAGATGCAGTGCAAATGCAGGCATTGTTCTCATGTGTCTTATTTTTCAAATTTCGAATTTGTTTGTTTTCATTGAGTTCATAACCAACTTTTTTTTTTAAAGTGAATAAAGGGAGCAATGTTTTGTTCATTCTAATCCACAGTTAATTCTGCATAGTTAATCAACATACCTTGTCAAAGCGAAATCCCACACCAGGGAAGCAAAACCCGCTAAAAGCAATAAAAACGACACAGAAACTTCTCCATGACATATTACCAGGCATCGTAGCGAGACCGCCATACGTCAAACACACTATTTTTACACAAAAAACTGCCATTTTATCGTGAACCGTTGCATGATAAGAGTATAGAGCCACATTTATCACGGCTGAGCTATTAATTTAGTAGACAACGAATACTAGTATGACACACACGCTATGTGAGGGCTGGCTCACATATTTAGCTTGTTTAGTTATGGTCAAAATGTCCCATGTGTAAAAATAATGCAGGGTGAAATTGTAAAGTTGAGGCATTTTGCGTGGTGACTTGGTGAGATGATGTAAGATGGGTAGAATATACTTAAACAACAACTCTTAAAATTCTCTGTTTTAATTTTGCTAATTCGATGGGTACTGAACTGTTACTTAAAAATATAGTAAACACATAATTGACTAGTCATCGGAAAATTAAAAATGTCTGCATAGACTACACAAATATTTTTCGAAGTTTCGCCAACGATGCCATTTTTATAAGTTTTGATATCATAATTACAAAAAAAAAATATATAAATATCAGATCACAGATTCTCCTCTACTTTAACATTTACATTCTTCTCCATACGAAACTAACTAACTAACTAACCTTTTGGAAGGGGCGCGTAGAATCAATTCTTGCTTGTAAATTTTGACATTCAAAACTGCCTTTTATGTAATTGACATAAATGATTGAAAGAATTTTGAAGTGAAATATTCATCATTTTCAAAATGGAACACTGAACCAACCAACCCTGCTCAATCAGCTGTTACAATTATAATTCAAGCCGCGATTGTCAGAATGTTAATCGCATACTTTAATTAAAATAAAACGCTATAACTTGCCATTCGTTGTTTACATACGTTAATAATTATACATAGTACATACAACATTAGTGTAAGACTTAAATAATGACTTAATTCTGTTAATTTTAAGGACTATTTGCACGCAAAGGTTGGATATGATAATGTCCATGAAGCGTTGTAGGGATCTAATTAATATCTTCTGTCTTTTTAGGGTTCCATAGTTTCCATACCCAAAGGACCCCTATTACTAAGCCTCCGCTGACCGTTCGTTCGTCCGTATGTCTGTCAGCGGGCTGCATCTCATGAACCGTAATAACTAATAGGTAGACAGTTGAAATTTTTACAGATTTTGTATTTTTATTGCCGCTATAACAACAAATAAATTAAATAAAGTTAATAATTAAATGGGCAATATTTCTCGACAGCACGTGCAGCCAAGTCAGAGGCCCATTGGTGGCGTTAAAACTCAGACACCAGGTTAGTCACTAACACAGAATAGATATTATCTGTTCTGTGGTCACTAACCACACGAAAAGAATAAAAAGACAAGAAACGTGGTTTTTTTTTGGCGTTTCTTAATACAGTACGCAGCCCTTCATGTCATGTCCGACTCGCACTTGGCCGGTCTTTACTTGTTAATGAAAAGAAAGTTGGCTAACAATAGTGCGCTCATTAAAAATAGTTGCTTAATAAATTACTTAGAAGCAGATAGGTAAAATTTTGAGGAGTTCGTGGCTAAGTAATAACAAGCCGCACGGGTCGATCCATCAGGTTAAGCTAAGCTTGCCGGGGTTGGTCAGTGGATGGGTGACCATCTTTACATACCTAGACTCCTCCGTGCCTCGGAAAGCACGTTAAGCCGTTGGTCCCGGCTGTCATTTGTGGATCTTTGACAGTCGTTACGAATCGTCAGAAGCCCGAAAGTCTGACACCAGTCTTACCAAGGGGTACCGTATTACCCAGTTACTGGGTTGTGGAGGTCAGATAGGCAGTCGCTCCATGTAAAATACTGGTATTCAGCTGCATCCGGTTAGACTGGAAGCCGACCCCAAGATAGTTGGGAAAAAGGCTAGGAAGATTGAGATAGGTAAAATTTTATTTTTATACATAATAAAAATCGAAGTCGCTTTGTCTACTTCTGAATTACGCAGCGGATTTCAATTCGGTTTTCACCATTATTTAGAAATTTTATTCCGTAAGGTATAAATATTTGTATAATACATTCATATTAAACTTAGGTAGCACTTAAATCTTGATGTTTTGTTAAGTCGTTAACCGTGCGAAACAGGGGGATAATCATATATAACAGAGACTAAAAAAAAACGCACATGATGTTATGTTTTGAATATTAAATGGTACAGACCAAAACTGTACTGTTTAATCGTGTGTGCCAATCTTTAGCGTTCTACTAAGATCATTCGTCTACCTAATACCCTCGTAATGGACTACATCCAACAAACAACAGATACATAATAACCTCGCTTATCTGCGAGCACATTTGTCTCGTATTCCAGCTATCAGATCGTGTCATTATCCAGCTAATTCTTAGTAACGTAGACGTCGACACAATTCACTGTGTGATGGCACTATGTCCACAATATATAAAGGAACCGAAGGACCACTATCAAAAGGGTATTAAAACGATACACGGAACAGTTATTTTTAAACCGTTCTTTCTTTAGACTATCATTTATCAACAGTTTATCACGGGCAAGTTTTATTCTTTCTCAGGGCAATGACAGCCCATGGTCGCGAGCGACGCATAGCCTGTAGGTATAGGGTTACTAACCAAAAATAGGAAACGAAATAATGCAAGAAAGAAGAACCTTCTTCTTCCCAGCTAAAGCACTAGGAAGTGGTGAAGGGCGGGCGTTTTGGGGAACTGTTTTATGTAATTTTGACGTTCGAAAAGTGGTGATTCTCAGCCTAGTTTGAATAAATGCCTTGAATGTTTTGAGTTGAAAAATATAATTAGCGCAGACTGATCAACGAATACAATCTGCCTAGCCTTTTTACAACATGATGGGGTCGGCTTCTAGTCTAACTGGATGCAGCTGAATACTAGTATTTTACATGGAGCGACTGCCTATCAGACCTCCAGTTACTGGGTAACATGATACCCCTTGGTAAGACTGGTTGTCAGACTTTTGGGCTTCTAGCTACCCGTAACGACTGTAAAAAATCTACGAATGACAGCCGAAACCAAAATGTTATTCAGTGAAATACTACATTTATACAAATTAATGGGTTCTCATTCTGAATCTCTTTTCGTCACTCACTCACTCTTTCAGAAATTGTTTCCAGTCTTTTCAAGCAGAAATCGCTAGTGATTTTGCTACTAGTACCACGTTTTGATCTTCTGTCCTGACTTTTACAATAATACGGTAATGGTAACACTCGCGAAGTTTGTCCAACATTCGGGATAATTATGGTAATGACTTACTCACATGTAGACCAGTACCCGTGTATACTTAATGATTCTTTAATTGACATCGTGCGTCTGTGCTTGTAACGTAACATAAAAAGTTACGTTCACGCTATTTGTATGGTAATTCCCGGTAAGAATTCCCCTTGATTGCGTAATTTCATGGGGTTTGGGTAATCGAATAATTTGCTGATTGGATGTCGTTCGGATATTAGTCTATTTTCGGTCTTTAACTTAATTACAAAGTCAAATATCGACATTATTATTAACTAGCAGCGTCCCGCGGTTTCACCCGCATCAGTCTCGATCCCGTGGGAATATCGGGATAAAAAGTATCCTATGTTCTAATACAGGTTATGGTCTAAACATGTGCCAAATTTCATCCAAATCCGTTCAGCCGTTTTAGAGTGACAGCGTAACCAACAAACAAACTCACTTTCGGATTTATAGGATGAGGATATTTAGTATATAGTATAGAGGACTTTTCTATGTGAGATGAAATGAAATTGTTTATTCTGTAAATAGGATATCGGAATCACTTTTAGACGTCATAATAAAAATATAAACTTGATGGAGTCGACATTTACTATCTACTACTACACCTGACAAGAAATAGCGAAAAAAACTCAGGGCTCAGTCTCTTTTAAACATAACATAACATCACGCCTTGTTCCCCTGAAGGGTTGGGCAGAGGTGTACCTCTAGTACACCCACATTTCGCCAGTTATGTTTAAGTCTCATGTAATAGGGGGCGAGCCTCTTGCCATCAACCCGGCACAAATCCAGACTCCGAGTTGCTACTGAGAAATTCCAGATAGAAAAACCCAATAACTTTTTGCCCGACCCGGGAACCGAACCCAGGATCTGAGCTCAGGAGTAGCGCTTGCGACCATTAGACCAACGAGGCAGTCTCTTTTAAAGTCCAGACATAATCTTGGTCAGAATGTGAGGACCATAGTATACAGGGTGGCAGGGACATCGACGCGAAGCCGGTTACCATGGATTCAATTTCAATACATGATTCTGAACCCCCCTGCGTTGAAAATTTTCGTAGGTTATTAAAAAAAAAATCAGCTGTTCCATACATTTTGACCGCGTAGGTATGCACTTTATAGGTAGGCACTTTTCTATGAAACAGCAGATTTTTTTTAAAATAACCGACGAAAAATTTCAACGCAGGGGGGTTCAGAACCATGTACTGAATCCATGGTAACCTGCTTCGCGTCGATGTCCCTGCCACCCCGTATAGATTAGCTTAAAACGCCTGCTACACGGCTGCCAACCGCGTCCCCGACAGAGGTGACCTTGGTTGGCAACCGGCAAAATTGTTCAACGTTTGGTCGTAAACCATCATCTGCACGGTTGTAAACCAAGGTTACCTCTGTCGGGACGCGGTTGGCGACCGTGTAGCAAGCGTTTAAAGCTGCTACGAAAATATTTTCTCGGCGTAAATAATAAATTAAGATAATATCAATGCTCTTTCACTTATCGAGACCTCCATAGATTTCCTTCCATTCACGGCCTATTCATCTATTTCCAACCATTTCCCGGGAACATACCAAACGATATATTAATAGAGGCCTTACATTAACATTTTTGTCGAACCTCCGAGCCGAGCGACTCACATATAAATCATAAGTGGCTAGATAGTGTAATCTAACTACAATCTATTAGGAACCGTCGGGGCGGTGCGAATCTGTAAGTTTTCCGATTAGCAAACCCGCCCCCTTACGTCCGGAATCACCCCCGTTTTTCACCCCTCTCGCCCCTCCCACAGTAACCCGCGGAAATTGTAAATCTTGGTGTTGGCTTCACAGAAATTTATTAACCATAATGGTTGCAAAGGAAATTGATAATTTTCACTGCTCTCCCAAATATAGGTGATTAATAAATAATATCTTCTTTTGTTCCCATTTCGGACTGATTAAAATGAGCCGGAAAGGCGGATATAAATCAGAGGGAACAAAGACTTGTACTGAGTTGTACTCAATAATTTTAACTGCATTGTATGTGGATATTATTCTGGTTAATACAAACGGTGCATTTACATGACAAATATCTACTATAAATTGTAACAGCGAATCAATTTTCACCCCTTAAGAACTAGGTCAAATATTTTTTGATATTTGGATAGCTCTTGACCTAAACAGGTGCCATAAAGAATATGAATTAAAAATCTCGACTAATAAAGTAAAAAGTTATGCAACCGCGAAATTTCGCGGGTATTCTGGTAACACACAAAACATCTCGCCTCGCAGGGTTGGGCAGAGGACTTAATATTTCAGGCCTAAAATGAGCATCTAAGTAAGTGTAGCGGCACACCTGCGGAACGTTCGGCGAGGAACGTTCCGTCGCGTCATGTGACGCTTGCTCATGAACCGACGTAACGTTCGGCTGATGTGTCATAGGTAACTTGAAAAACATTAGGAGCGTATTCAACCGAACCTTCCGCGCCGAACGTTCAGCAGCTACCCTAACACCCATGCTAAAAGTTTTCCGATAATTATTTGTGAATTTCTATAGCAATTTATAATCGTTTGAGAAGACTAGGCTTACCTGAACCTACCATTTTATTTACTGCAATAATCTTGCTACATAGTAACGTAATCAAAAAATTATTTTAGACTATTTTCGAATCTCTAAGGGTAAGATTTCTCTAAGGCTGACTGTAGGTTGTGTAACTGTGAATCAATCAATCCCATCCAACCTGTCAATTCCAACGCATTGTATGCAATTTGCGTCAAATTCAAACAAGCTATTACATAACTCATCTAATGAAAGACCATGTATTCAGGTCTACCAAATAATCATTACGAATGGAATCCCCGGACGCAGAGGGGCCTGGCTATATGGTGAACACCATTGGCTTCAATTTTCAGCTAAAATCGAATATGTCAACGTGCGCCGTGCATAGGGCTGTGATAACACGGGATTGAAAAAAAAATACAATACGTAAATACACAATTATCATTTTAAAATGTTAATACCTACTCTCTATTTAACTTTTTTGGAAAAAAATCACACAAAATGTAACAAGGAAAAACAACAAATAAATGATGAAAAGTAACTAATATACAAAAAAAGCTTTTGACGTTTCACTAGCGTTAATGGATTCCACGAATCTAGACTGTTAAGCCGTTATTTAATTTTGTGCTGCAATACGTTTCTATGAACAGTACCGGCAACAAAGAGAAATAAAGGCTTCGCTGGATCCGTTTTAATGCATTAACTGAACATTGACAGATAGGATTTATCATGGTCCATTACACTCGCCAAAATATAAAGAAATCCTTTTTCCATCGATCTCGTCCGGACTTGTCGGTGATTAAGAGTAATCCGCAGATTTCTGTACAAAGGGAATAATAACATTTTCAGGTGAAAAATTCGATATATCAAAGTTTCATGCATAGTGCTGTCAATGTACGGGAAAATGGGGAAAATGCTGGGAATTAAGTAAAGTTTTAAGTGATTTCGCAGTGTTTTTAAAGCTTAAAACAGGAAGTACATTACCACTTACTGATGTAGCGACTATTTATTTTCATGTATGTAATTATTGCATAATTATCTTCCTGTTTCCTACAAACGATTTTTAATTATAACACCAACATTAAAAAAGTGCCAACAATCAAATAAATAAAACCGCAGTAATTAAAAAAGTCCTTCGCATTTTAAATGGAACGGCACGAAATTCCCGCGCATCGTCGGACCGAACGTATAATTTAAGCCCGGGAAAGCCCGGGAACGCGTGCAGGTGACAACACTAGGTACTGTAACTACCGTCTCTAATTGAAAGCGACATATCCACGAAGGGATGAAGGGTGTTTAGGGCTCGATTGCAATGACATTAACGGGATTGTACAGATATGTGAACTAAGCTTTACGCAGTCGAAGGTAATTGAAATTTCATTTGCGTGTTGTGTTAGCATCGGAATAGGAAGTGCAATTTGCTGATTTGTAATTGTATAGCAGCTGATGATTTCAGATTAGTTATCTTTTTGATATTGATTTATTCAAATCAATTTGTTTGATTGAATAAAACATTTCACACAGAAGATAGTAATAAAGTAATAATTACCAGAATACCCGTGAAATTTCGCGGATTTTGTTTTAGATTTTTAATACATATTTTTTATATAAGTATGTAAGTATGTATAATTGATTTCTACAAAATATTTACTGCTTCAGTTGCAACACATTTATGAACTACTTTCATAAGTTCTGGTCCTAATATAGGTACTTAGCAACTATCTACGATTCACTTCCTTGCTTTTATAGGATTCGTACCAGGTAACCCGGTCGACGGTCGTTGCAAACTGTGGCAGTATACCATTCCCCCAACTACTCGCTATCTACCACCAAACGAGCATCTTCCTGCGGAGCGTAACCTTCCCTGGTCCACTTTGAAGTCCCTGAACCGTCTCCGAACCGAACTGAGAAGGTGTAAATTGAACCTTGTAAAGTGTGGGGCTACCTCGACGAAAAGGTAGCATCAAACTATGCTCCCACCTCCTATCCTGCCCTTGAGCCCCAGAAAATGTAGCCAAAGTGACCTCTGCGCTGCCACCGATAACGCCATGGTAAGATTTGGGCCAACAAAATATGAACAACTGTCGTATCAGTGATACAAAGAAGAGAATAGGATTCGTATAAAAAATCAACCTACGAGTATATTAAACAGCACAAAAAATTTTCCATACTTAAAAATATTATATTTGATTTAATTGACATGTGTATGTATTTTAATTGTATCTGATTTGAATTAATGAATGAATAGAATATTATTTTATTATGTATGTGCTTTATATTTGAATTTAATGAAATTGTAATGTTATGGACTTTGCAGGTTTGTCTGAAAATAAATGAAATAATAATAATAAAAAAATGTTTTTTTTTGTGAGTTCTGATTTTCCCAGTACTCAAACCTCAGTTGGTCCATTAGAGATTTTATATTCTTATAAGAGGCATGATCGATTGGATCGATCGGCATCAAAAAAAGTTGTTGTCAAAACTGCCTATTTTCTTGCTGACTATACATTTATTTCAAAATCTGTGAATGCAGATCAAAATGTCTCAAAAAGTTAAGCAGTCTCCTAAGACCGTTTTCCTGTAGCTGCAACGGTTAAGGTAGCTGTCCTTACCGCCCCATCTCAAAAATCCACCCTGTATTAAAATAATGCGAAAATCTAAAAATTTAATTGCTCTACAACTTATAATATAGCTAGGCTTTCTCTAGCGTTGGGATTAAATGGCTATTAGTATATGCTGAGTATATGGTCCCTTTTTAACCACATAGCAATTACAAGGGTAAGCTAAGGATAATAGGATGTTTTCGAGAGCGATGGGGTACTTACCTTATACTAATTGTAACCTCATTGCTGTTTTATTTTGTATTATGTGACTTTTATTTTAAATAAAGTGACTACTGTTTCAAGAGAGAGAGCAGTGGTGGCCCTGTGGTAAGGGCCCCGACTTACGAGTGGTAGGTCGTGGGTTCGAACCCAAGCAGGCGCTTTATCTTTGTGTAAATAATTTCATCACCACTGCTCTCAAAACGGTGAAGGAAAACATCGTGAGGAAACCGGCATGTCTCAGAACCAAAAAATTCGAAGACATGTGACATCTACCAACCCGCACTGGGCCCGCGTGGTAGATTACAGCCCACTCCCTCTCACAGAGAGGAGGCCTGTGTCCCAGCAGTGGGAACATTAATAGGCTGATGATGATGATGATGATGACTGTTTCAAGGCAAAATCGGCTATCGATTCGCATAATAGCGTGCAACTATTAGACTTTTTGCTACGTTTTCTTCTTATTCTCACACACACAAAAAAAACACACGACTTCCAGTCATACATACACAATCAACCACACAGTCATTTTACTTTTTAATTTAAATTTTAATGAAGGTTTTTAATTTATTTTTATATTGTTTTACAAATTTTTCCCTTAAGGTGAAAGCGTCAGGGTAGCCCGCGAAATTCAAATTTTCTTACGTTTTTTGCAATTTGCTCGTCAGTATCAGGTTGTATGTTGATATAAATATGATTTGCGACCGTATCAAATGTTTATATATAAAATTATAATCATAGAAATCATCAATACAACTCTATAAGTTCATGTAATCCCTTTGAATGACTATTTCATGAAATCATGACATTTGGGGATTATGCTAACCTAAGGAGTTGTATTGCTGATTCTAATGATTATAATTCTGTTAACCCATATTGGTTACGCTCGCAAATCATATTTTAATCAACATACAACCTGACACTGACCTGCAAATTGCAAAAAACCTAAGAAAATTTTAATTTCGCGGGCTACCTTGGCGCATCCCCCTTAAGTTTGAATCACTACATAATAATATATTCTTTTGTATACGTTACTAGCTCTTTATTTCTATAAGGGTTTATGGTGTCCAACTGGCAGTAGAACGCTGACTCCACAAGTATACTTAGGTAGTTACGGAGTCAGTTTTTCAACTTTTGTGCGCCTTTTAACCTTTTGACCGCCACGTCAAAAAAGAAAAAGCGTGCCCTCAGCGCCAAGCAATGAATTCATCCTTTAATACCTACAAAATAGTAGTGAGTTCGAAATTATATCGATTAAGCACTAACTATTTATTTTTTAACCTAGAGTATGTTTTTAATTAAAGGTCTATACCGGAAAAATATAATACAGGAGTTTTATTTCATCCCGCTTTGTCCTTTATGACAGAAATCATAATGATATGTGTCACTGTTTAGGCGTTGAATCCACAATTCAAAACAACAATCGATAAAACCAAGTCAATACCATCACAGCACTATGTTCAATCTTGACGTACTTTCATGTCACCATACGGTGACAGTGGCGTAGCTGGCACGGCTTTTTATATTTTGCTCGCCTCTGCACTAGAGGTGCGCAACCAATATTTATTAATAATATCGAAATAATAATAGGTATTTTGTTTTAAAAGTTTCGTATTTTTAGTTAGTTTCGTTTCACTGATATTCTGTTTCATATTGTGGAAAAACTTTTGTAAATATGAGAAATTTGATTTCAATATTATTATTTGCTAATGCAATAAATAAAATGAGACATGTATCATCGGTTTTTTGTAATCGTATTTTTTATCACAAAAGAATTTATAATAGGTATTTTGTTTTAAAAGTTTCGTATTTTTCGTTAGTTTCGTTTCGCGTGCGGAGCTTCATTTTTTTTTTGCGTGTAGATGTCTTCGTATGGAACACTTTTGCAAAATGAAACAGCTAGCAAACGCTTAGTTTTCGAAACAAAAAATCCTAAAGTTTCAAAAATTCAATTAATTTATGTAATAAAATTGACGTTTTCCTGCAGATAATGTACGAATTTTACTCCTAGGTCGTTCCGTTTTACGTTCAGACAAAGGTGGTTATTTTTTTTTTAAACCACCCAGAAGTAGGAGCCCCGCTTCGCGGGGCTCCGTTGACAATGCTTTGCAATTTTTTTTTGACCTTGAAAATATAAGGAAGGTTATAAGGAAATATACCAAGACTTTAGTATTTTTTGGTTTGACCTTGACTTTTGGGGTGTTGAACTTGACCTTGAAGATGTCATTGAGCTCATTATTGCTTGGAACCTAATTTAGACCCGCCACGTAAACTTCCCCACCCTTAATACTCCCACTATCCCACCAATCCCGAAAGAAACTTTTGGCGATTTTTTTCTCAGCACCTAAGGTTTTGCTAGATTTGCGGTTTTCATAAATACACTAAAAAGGGTATAATCTACCAAAAAAAAAACCCACTACAAAAAATCGCCGGTCCGCAAAAGTACAGTGCTTCCATGTGGATAGAAAACTAAGACCCCCTTCAAGCCCGACCGTATCCATCGGGACACGCGCGTCACGGCGTAGCCCGATGGACACGGTGGGGCTGGAGCGATATTCCGTTTGGTTTGTGGGTTGTTTCTCTCTATGGATTGAGGCATATTATCACCGATTAGAAATAAAATTGTCAAAAAATCATTTTTTCTACGTCCCGACCAGGACGAAGAAGATTGGGATATTATGTCGCAATCAATTTTAGGAAGGCCATGGAAAAAAGGAAATCTCGGAGGAAGTGCAGTAAAGGAAAAATCCAGCCAAACAACAGCGGTGATGACAGGGACACGCGAAAACTGCGAAGCAGCATGTACTCGCGTACATTTTAGAAAAATGAACTATAATTTTTCTAAAATATTGGAGTCAGGCTTAGACGACATAGAGCCCTGCATACTGCCAAATGTTTACGCTAAAATCATAACATTTTTGCAAGAAGCTAAGGGCAGTCATGTGAACAAAATAACATTTGACACTCAAACAAAATAATTTAGGACTTTTTTCTATACAGTGGTGCCGATTCTCTTGTCACAAATGCCTCTAAACTAGACTAAAAATCACTAAAATTTAGTTTAGTCCTGTCAAACGAGCATTTCCAATTCTGAAATAGTCTAAAGTGACACAACTTAACTATATTTTAGTTTGACAGCATTAAGATTGCACTGAGTTATTAGTTTAGTGAAAATGGCAATTTTGCTATTCTGAATTTGACGTTTTTCACCTAAAAATTTAGATTATCCAACTAAATCAGTCTATTTTTAAACGCGATTAAAAAGGAGTGGAATAAAATTAGTTGGCATGAACTAAAATTCACACACTTCAGCTTCAAAAACTTTATATTTTTTTTTATTTTGCTTATATCTCGAAAACAGTGCGTCCTAGCGCAAAAATAATGGAAGTTTCGACCCCCTCTGCCACCCGCACTACCCCATATGCCCCTACTCACAGTCACAGGTAATATTTTTTCATAATTTCCATAAAAAAAAGTTTAAAATTCCGTACAAAATACGTCAAGGCTGCCCCACCCACGCGCCTCTGGCTCTAAAAAAATTCACGGGGTAGAGCAAACAAGTACCACGTGGGTCGCGACGTGACTGTCAAATTCAATTTTAGATGTGTCAAAATTATTTTTTAATTTAGAGATATTTTTCCGCAGAATAGCTTTTAGATTCTCATAGCCAAAAGTAAGGTATTTTAGTCGTAGTTTAGTTAGTTTAGTTCGGTGTACAAGAGAATCGGCACCAGTATGTTTATAATAATTAATTGCCATGTATATAATTTCGTTTTATTTCCTAACGTAATAAGCATAAAATTAATATAAACTTTTCTCAAAATCTTCGTCTTCCAGAACTTCCGCACTGTCTTCCATGATAAAAGTGTCAGTGTCGACTCCTTGCAGTATATTTAACAAGTCTTCACTACTCATAGTATAGTCGTCCATTATTATTAATAATATACGAACTACTCTATTCAAAAATGTTCCGCGTATGATGTCATGGGACTGTCAAGCATAGACGACTGTGGCGTTCCCGGCACAGACAATACAACAGTGTGATAGAGATGGGCATTACAGTCATTACAATTAATCGATAATCAACTAAAACTCGATTTTTATAAAGCGCATAGTTCAGTATTATAAAATTTTCTTGATTTCTCAAACGTAAAAGTTCAGTATGAAATGTTTTATTTATTTACTAGTGCAGAATTCAGAGTAAATTAAATATAACGTAGGTTGCCGTCGAGGTCGATATTCTTGTTATATTGAGTGCTACCTGCATCACTACGTGTCCTGGTATGGTGACTGTGGCGTCGAGGGCACTATGTTTTTCGAACTTTATGACTGATTTTCTTTTTTGTCTTCTTACGTTACTAAAAATGAAATCTAACGAAAGCAGTTCACTTCAAATAAATTAAGAAGAGTCAAGGTACATAATTAACAAGGGAAATAAACAAAACAATGCTGTTTTATAACATTTATTTACGTATAAAATTCTGTCACGCAGTCGCGACCGTGGCGTACTGGGCACATTTTCGTTTGTCGTCTATACACGACTGTGGCGGTCAAAAGGTTAATTATTGTGAACTTCAGCTAGATATTAAGCATAGTGTAAGGACTTGTATCAATAAAATACAGGGTGGCAGGGACATCGACGCGAAGCCGGTTACCATGGATTCAGTACATGATTCTGAACCCCCCTGCGTTGAAATTTTTCGTCGGTTATAAAAAAAAAAATCTGCTGTGCCATACATTTTGACCGCATAGGTATTGCACACCTCTATGAAACAGCTGATTTTTTTTTAAATAACCGACGAAAAATTTCAACGCTTCAGAATCATGTACTGAATCCATGGTAACCAGCTTCGCGTCGATGTCCCTGACACCCCGTATATAATTATTATTATTGGTCTACAAGTTTAGGTATATTTCGCTTTCACTTGAAAATTTCGAACACAAGGACCAATGTTTTTGTGGTTCTTTTCTGTCACGTCAGTACATTTCCCATACCAAAAGAATATCAACAATAGAAGAAAAAACCCCACATTTAATTAAACTTAACGTCTCCCACAAAACAGAACATTAACAAGAAAAATACCACAGCCGTACGGTCAGCAAAACACGTCCCACACTTATATCAGCTGTATATCGTCATATCTGTGTACGGTCAGCAACGGCGTCATGTTTAATGTGACGTGTAAAACGAATAGTGTCGCGCGGGGGTGGGAGTTGGACGGCCGGTAAGAGGGGAGAGGGGCTCAAAGTACCATTGGTCGGTTGTGCTATGCGGATTTTTTTGGTGAGATGCGAGTGAGTTCTGTGATGTGCATGTATTTTTTTTTGTATTGGTGGACGAAAACGCTATCATAAGTTGCAAGAAAAGAGGAAAACTTTCTTCTTGTTTATTACCCAAAAACCAATCTTATAAACCTTAGGCCTGGTGATAAAACATGGTTTTTTCCCATCTTGCCCACATATTGTATGCCCCCCATGAATTTCTACATTTATATCTATTAATTTTTATGGCGTTTATTCTATTATTCTATTCTATTCATAAGAATATAAATTCTTAATCAGTTTTATGGTGGCTACAATAAGCTTTAAACGAGCCTTATCGCACAAAAGCAGCGCCAATTAAAACCCTCCACAGCCTAAGCCCTAACCTTCTCTAAACCAGACAATCCAAACCAGATTCCAATTCAGTCCATAGTAGTGTCCCCTCACAATAGCGCGGTGACGAATGCGCACAGTGTCCGGTGTTCGGCCATCGCTCACGGCGCCTGTCCGGACACTGGCCGCCCGGACACCCGGACGCGCCGTACAACACACCGAAACGCCAGCCCCACACTATACGATACCTATTCGTAGTCAATGTTGGGCATCGGTCATCTTTGACGCATTCTGTGTTTGATTGAATAGGCTTTTAATGGGGAAGTAAAACTCAAACTCAAAGCATTTATTCCAATTAAATCATTTACAGGGACTTTTACTGTCAAGGAGTCGGTCAGTTTAGTAGTCATAAAGTTGAAGCTAGTGGCCCATTCCAACACGTAGATCTCTTAGAATTGTGATGGATTAGATGACTAATAAGAGATGTAGTGGTCTATAAAAGCTAGGTACTGATAAATCTGGATGGTTTTGAATGACAGAACGCCTTAATTTGTTTCTGGGCTTATGAGAAAAGTCACCAAAGAAAGTTGTACAAAAAGTATATATAAATAAAATATTTTTTTTTTTTTTTTTATAACAGTATTAAGCTGCCCCTCGCTGCGCTTTGCTGGAAGCCAATGACAGTATAATTATGTGTACCTATGGGAATATAACAAAATAAATATGGCCTAACCTAACCTATTTTCCCATTAGAACGATTCAGATTAGTATGTGGTAACAAACCATTTCCATTCGCTATACGTCGCTGACCCAACTGCGCTGTTTTTTAATATGTACCTATTAGTTTGTTATTTTGTATGATTCTTTGTGTATATCTATGGGCCTTAGTTGCCTGACCATAAAGCAATTATTATTATTATCATTTCCAACTCAATTTAAGTGTTTCTTTTTTATCCTTAGCTTCAAAATTATAAGTCAATTATTTAAACTTCGCTGAGAATCAGCACTTTTTGAACGTCAAAATTACATAAGACAGTCCCCCAAAATACCTATCCTTCACCACGTCCTAGGGCTTTAGCTGGGAAGAAGAAGTGGCGCAACAAACTCTAAAAAAATAATATACATTACGCAACACAAAACATTAAATTATTTGCCATATATGTCAGCTAGCACACATCAATCTACCAACAAAAAACATCGAAAAACAGACAGAAATAAAAACAGACACCCTAAAATGAACTCAACTGAAGATGTACCGGGTATTCTAGTTGTTAAAACGAAAGTAACTTTCGCTCAAATTGAATGTGAAAGTGAACTCAAAGTTTAAAATTCAATTAACTAACAATTAGTCCAACTTAATTTCAACTTCATAAATTTTATAAAAGTTTTAAAATTCGGTCGTTGTCGCCGCGACTTCAAAATTAGTTGATCAACCGAAACCTGAGAGGAACAAGGGCTGGAGTGGATATCTGGTGGAAGAGGTCATGTCTTAACTTATAAACCTTTAATAGTCAATTAAAATGCTTATGTAAAAGTGACGTGGATCCTATCAATACGTTTATAGCTTACGAAAAAGATTTTGACATGTTGTCGTTTTAGAACTTGAACCTAATTATATCCGTGTAAATAGCCTTATAGAACCTTATTTTTTGTTTATACTAAACCTCTTAAGGGGCATTGTACTCATCATTATGAACAACTTTCACTATGGGACCAACTCTGAAATCGCGAAAAGAAATCAGCTGTTCTCAATATTTTGACGAGATCTGTGAACATAAATGTATGGCACCGCTGATTTCTTTTACGCGATTTCAGTTTTGGTCCCATAGTAAAAGTTCTTCATAATTATGAGTACAATGACCCCTTAAGAGGTTTAGTATAAACAAAAACTAACGTTGTTTATTGATACGACTGAGTTGCATTTAATTAAGTAGGTAGCATTCTCGATCAACTGTCCAAAATGCTCTAACATTCCCATATCAAGAGCAAGAAATATATGGATGATATCAGTCTCAAATTAAGATTCACGTAAGTAAATTCAAAGCTGCATTTTCCACCTAATCAGTATCATGTAACAAATAAATTCACACACCCTCACTTACTACTCACAAACCCACGACACACACACACACACACGCACACACACACACACACGCACGCACACACACACCGCATCAAATATTTTTCCATGAACTCCGCGCCAAGTTTCTATGACAAAGCACTTACCATTACCACGGGAAGCATACGTAGTTGAAAAAAAAACACGCTCCGACAAGGGCACAGTACCTCCGGGATCCCTCTGAGAAGAAGGGGGGAAAGGGACCCTGTCCACGGAAGTGACGGGCCGGAAACGACGCCGGGCGGAAGCGCGCGAACCCTTTGCCTCGCCCTTTGTTTATAGAACCCGGAGTTAGAGGCAGTAAGTTCAGGCTGCGATGTCTGTAGTATTGGTTATGAGTTGAAGATTAGCCTCGTGTCTGCGATTTCTAGGCTACGTACTATTGGCGGTAGAACTCCATTGACTAAAAAGAAAGTTAAAACTAAAAAGGCGGTTAGGTAAGAGGATAAAGATTTTTTCTTATGGTTTTTGTCTAGCTGAACTCACATGTCATTACTAAGTCATGTTATTAAGGCATAAAGCGAACAGATTACGAGTGACTCCGGTTTTTCAAATGCTACAAAGGGAACTGTTAGGCCCGATCACACGTACCACAACCACACCGCAACCACGCCACAACGACAACACGTGTACGAGCCCTATAATGAATAGTTTATACACATGGAACACATTTAACCGTCAAAACCAACCATGTGGGCGATACCGACCACATCAAGGCCACCTCGCAGCCACAACGCAACCACCAGCGAGAACGCGCACTAGCAGCCGGCCACATCGCATACACAACGATCTGTCTGTCTACAAACACAACCCACAACGTAATCACATCGCAACTACTAGCAACAATGCAACCACAACGCAACTGCAATAAGTTGCAGCGACACTAAACCGCTCAACCGTTACACTGGCCTTCAGGAGGCCATAACAATTAAAAATCTATTGTGTCTCGTTAATGACACTTGACCACGTAACCACTGTTTGCCCACATTTTGTCGCTGCAATGTGGAGTGGTTGTGGTACACACACATGAAGCTATACATTTCCAGTATAAGCTGACCTCGCATTGTATGGAAATCCTATACAATGCGAGATCAGCTTAAACTGGAAATGTATAGCTTTATGTGTAGCCGTGTGTACGGGTGAACGGGCCCTTTGAACCGAATGGCGGAATTTTTTTATTGTTATTGAGTAAACAGCACTTATTATAATAATAATATTTTGAAATGTATTTCCTGTAGGTTATAAATGAGAAATAACTGAATCGAATTCTGTCAACTGCAGTAAAAGAGTAATTATGTTTAAAATTAAAACCTGCCACGAAGTTGAAACGCAATTATTAAGAAAAAGGAAATGAGACTATTATGTGAGATACACATCTTGTGTACCTATTTGTTATTATTGCAATAGAAAATTAACGTTTTCTTTATATGGACTTTTATTCACACAAACTATTAATAAGTTTATCCTACTTTTCTGTACCTGGGCGACCGAGCTCTGTTCGGGTGAAAATAGAGAAAACGAATTTTCCCAGGTATGAGACCTAGCTAGATCGATTCCCCCCCCCCATAATGCAACGTGATTACTTACAAATATGTATACAACCTTATTTATTATTCATTACAAACCTCTTAAGGGGTCATTGTACTCATCATTATGAACAACTTTTACTATGGGACCAAAGCTGAAATCGCGAAAAAAAAATCAGCTGTTCCCTACATTTTGTCGAGTCGAGATATGCGAACATAAACGTATGGAAAAGCAGATTTTTTATTTTGCGATTTCAGCTTTGGTCCCATAGTAAAAGTTGTTCATAATGATGAGTACAATGACCCTTTAAGAGGTTTGTAATGAATAAAAAATAAGGTTGTATATAAATATTGCTCATTTAATAGTAAATGATGTTTAAATCTATAATTTGTATAAAACAAATTCGGATTTTGTGTCTGTCTATGTTACCGCTCAGTTCTTCTAAACTATACAATACATTTTGATGCGGTTTTCACCATTATTGAGTTTTAAAACATCCGGAGGGTTTATATTGTGTTTTGATGCTTTCTCAAGTCGTAAAAACTAGGGTCGCTAGTTTACTTCATAAGAAAATATGCTCACAAATATTATAAACGATGCGTCAACCAAAACTACCACGCAAAAAAGGATAGTAATACCTCAAAAAGATACAGCTAAAAGCTATTTTGACAGGCACAATACCACAATACATCTCCCAGATGGCGCTGGCAGCGCCTCACTTGATATACTGTCCGCATTTCCCCACGACAAAAGGTTTTCTCACAACTATTACGCAAAACAGGAAACGGATGTCGTTGCTGCGATGCGACCGACACCAAGCCTCGCCTTTAAGGGCGCCAAATAATCCTGAAATTCGCCCTTTCAGCAAGTCTTTAATGAAAAAAGTTTAAAAGAAAACGCTCGCTGTAAAGTACTTATTTTAGGACATCAAATATTTATACAGCGTCGAGTTTTGAAGCACTTAATAATGATCAGACTTTTGTTCGCGAATATTTTTGGGACAACAACGAAATAGACTGTGCCTGTAATCGTCCTTAGGTAAAAGGAAAATCTTTACAAAGAATGATTGTAAGGTTTTTGATTAATTATCGCACCTTTCTTTGTAAGTTCAACAATCGTAGATCATTTTAAGCGAGCTTATAATTCTGATGGGCATGAACCTCTGGACTGTTTTTCGATCTAAGTTAAAGCTTTTCAAAATGAAGCCTTTGTAGCTTTCCATGTTAATCTGGATAATTAGTTCATCATTTATGTCTTTTACAATCATCAAAAATCTACAAAAAAAAAACATGCGGGGCAGTCTTTGGGGACTATCGATAGAAGTGAAAACTAAGTAAAGAATATATACAATTATATACTTTGTTACCACTGCTACAATATTTATTACGCCTCTAACAACGTAACGCCATCTAATGAAAATTTCAAGAATTTATGTGGCTTGCTGTCAGTACAAGAACGAAAAAAACAGAGTGCGCTGTCAACACGAAATTTATCATGGGAAGCGTGCGGTGACGATGACGTTCGGTGACGATGACGAGAGTTCCTTGATTTTTGTTCCCCAAAAAGTGGTCAACGCGCCTAAAGAAATTTTCACTTTAAAAATACCCATGCAAACCTTCCTACCTGAATTCGTGTTCTAACCCAACATAAGAACTTAAATATCACTTAAAAAGTTCTGATCGCGACATCGAGACCTGACAGGTACTTAGCGTTATTGGTATGTATGTTGGGAGTTTCACAAATGACATTATAACTGACAAATAACAGATATACCATGTGAAGACAAAGTTGCATGTCGTCTACTAAGTACTTACCGACAAAAGTTGTAGAAAAAAATAGACAAGGGGAGACTAACTTAATTGTTTTCGCAGATGGTCGGATGGGGATGTAAGATGTAATGCTCTTACGTACTCTAATTGTAGAAAAAATATGATTGTATTTGGAAGATTATACAAATAAATTAAATTGTCAATATGAACGGTAAGATGCCTGGCGAATTAATAACATTGTCATTTCGTAGGAGACCTCAACATATTGTCTTTAAAAGTATATATATTTCGTGATATTTCGTTGTTCTGAGGTCCATGGAAAAAAAATTTTGAGATGTTTCGACTTTTCTAGTACTCAAGCCTCAATTGGTCAGATAATAAAGATTTTTGATCCTTGGAAACGATCGATTAGCATAAAAAAAGTTTTGTGAAAACTGTCTTTTTTCTGTACATTTTTATCAAAACTGTGAATGCAGATCCAAATGTCTCAAAAAGTTAAGCACAGTTCCCTAAGACCGTTTTCCTGTAGCTACAACGAATAAAGTAGCTGTCCTTACTTCCCCGTCTCAAAAATCCACCCTGTATACGTTTAGTGAAAATACAATAAAAGTTTTTAGTAGGACAGGTTAACAGGAATAACCAATATTGCTAGTAATCTATATATATAAAAATGAATCCCTATTCAAACTCAAACTCAAACTCAAAACTCAAACTCAAAGCATTTATTTCAAATAAACCAATTACAGGCACTTTTGAATTGTCAAGGGGTCCGTCAGTCAGAAAGATGAAGCTAGTTGCCCATTCCAAAGCGTAGTAGGTTCCTATGGAGAAGAACGGGCAAGAAACTCCACGGACACTCTTTTAAATTAAAATATTGTTACAAAATATTGATTACATCATTCATGTTGAAATTAAACATGTGAGAACAATGTAGAAAGACGTGCAAGTTAAAAGCGTCCGTAATAAAAAACAATTCAAAAATTAAAAATTAAAATAAGCCATGGCAGCTAAGAGATGACCAGTCCCTACTGACGGCGCCCGTTCACGAACATGACGCATGGATCAGCACCATTTAGCTCAACCATTTTGAAGGGAACTTAATGATCCAACACACACGCCACCACCAGCGAGACACTTAAGTGAGTATGACATACTCTCAGCCATCAGGGCTCATTCAAGTCAATGAAAGACATACCCAATAATGGTAGTTTTGTAAAATGGTCACAGTGCTCACACATGTGCAATGCAATTATACAATACTAAGAGATTGAATTTATACAATGCAAAGATAGTTTTTGCAATCTTCAGCGGCTCCAACAATATTTTCGATGCTAATCAACTAGTTTATGCGCCCTTGTGGAGCTGGACCAGCGTTGAGCCAAGCATTTTTGTCAGCGATGTAATCCCCCAATTTATAATATGCTTGGCAGCATAGTGTGCGTTTTATACAAGATTTAAATTTGGTTTCATTTAGTTCGAGTATGTGGGGAGGTATTTTATTGTAACATTTTAAACAGTACCCCATGAAGCATGAGTCTACTTTAGCCAGTCTGAAACCAGGTTGAACTAATTTGTCCCTATTTCTAGTACTATAATTGTGCCTTTCACCTCTTTTACTGAAAAGATTAAGATTTTTCCTAACGTACATGATGTTTTCATAGATATATTGACAAGCTACTGTCATGATGTTAATATTTTTAAACAGCTCCCTAAGAGAATCGCGCCTACGGAGACCATATATTGCTCTGATGGCTCTTTTCTGCAGAATAAAAATAGAATCGATGTCTGCAGCTCGTCCCCATAGTAAAATACCGTAAGACATGATACTATGAAAGTAACTGAAATAGACTAGCCTCGCGGTATCTACATCAGTAAATTGACGGATCTTTCTTACAGCATATGCTGCTGAACTTAGCCGTCCTGCAAGAGAGGTTAAATGAGGACCCCATTGCAGCCTGGAGTCGAGCGTAATCCCCAGGAAAACAGTTTTATCAACGAATTCTAGTTTCTCCTTATTCAATACTATATCACAATCAGTACTTTTAACATTCGGTAAAGCAAATCTTATGCATTTAGTTTTTTTTCCATTTAACACTAAATTATTAGCAGTGAACCAATTTTGGACCTGCAGTAGGGCGTTATTTACGTCGTCAAAATTTGATGCACGTCTATTTATCTTAAAAATTAGGGAAGTATCGTCAGCAAATAACACCATTTGTGGTTGGTTTTTTAATAAATGGGGTAGATCATTTATATAAACTAAAAAGAGGAAAGGCCCCAAAATCGAGCCTTGTGGAACACCCATTTTTACTTTTAGACCGAGTGAATTGACACCTTTAATTTGAACTTGCTGTTGTCTATCATTTAAATAAGATTTTACTAAACTGAGCGCAAGTTTACCTAGTCCGTAATGCTCAAGTTTCAAGAGTAAGGTTTCATGATTTACGCAGTCAAATGCCTTGGAGAGGTCACAAAAGATTCCTATGGCATCTTGGGCCTCCTCCCACGCTGTAAATATGTGTTTTAATAAGCTGACCCCGGCGTCAGTCGTACAACGTCCTTTGGTGAAACCATATTGCTGATCGTGTAAGATTTGGTTGGTGTTAAAATGATTAAGCATTTGGTTGAGCATTACCTTTTCGAACACCTTGCTGAATACCGGCAACACGGATACTGGTCTATAATTGTTGGTGTCTTTACTGTCCCCAGATTTAAAAAGTGGTATAACCTTACTATATTTCATTAAATCCGGGAAGACTCCTTGGTCCACACACAAATTAAATATTAAAGCCAAATATGGTGCAATAGTCTCGATTATTGATGTACAAACTTTGATAGATAACCCCCATAGATCTTCGGTCAATTTGATTTTAATTTGCCGAAAAGCTTTTATAACTATCATAGGGTTTATATGTTTAAATTGAAATTCAACCGGGCAGCCTGGAACGTTTGCTCTTAATAAATCAATTGAGACATCGGGTGAAGAATTTAAAGCTTCCGTCGTTTTAGATGGTATATCAGTAAAGAAATGTACAAATTCTTGAGCTACTTCTAAGTTAGAGCTTATGGCACCGCGTGAAGTCTCCAATATGTACTCACTGTTCCGTATTTTTTTCCTATTAGTTTCATTATTTATGACTTTCCAAACTGTTTTTATTTTATTTTCTGCTGATTTGATCTTGTTGCTAATGTACAGGGCTTTAGCTATCTTGCAGGTATTTCTAAAAATTTTGGAATATGTAGCAACATACTTGTTGAAAGTTTCAGTGTTAATGTAAGGTTTAAGGCCGTACAGCTCGAACAGTCTTTCCCTACTTATCCTTATACCTCTTGTTGCCCAGTCACTAAATATAAAATTGGGGCAAATATTTTTTGTTTTCTTTTCAAATGTTTTATTGAATTCTGTATCCACTACTGAAAAGAAATCCTCATACAATTTATTTGCATCGACCATATTAAGGCCCAGAACGTTTAATTTATTATTTAAGGTACTATTGAATCTATTTAATTTGCCAGTTGTTATTGGTCTAAATTGTATTTGCACTTTTTGCAAAGGTGTTTTAAACTTAAAAGTTACCGTTTGTCCACTGTGATCAGACGGCAAATAATTTACGATGGATTTAGCTAAATAATCACAATCGCAGAAGACATTATCGATACAAGTAGCAGAAGTTGGAGTTACTCTAGTCGGTTCAGCAAAAATATTAGATAAATTGAACGATTTAAAAAGGCTTAGTAATCTACTGCTATTTAAATTATTTTCCAGAATATTAATATTAAAATCACCACAAATAATTGCGGCTTTGTTACTGGATGCAAGTTTTGCTAGGACATCTTCCATTATTGACTCAAATAAAGAAAAGTATTTCCTTGGTCACGGCATCACGCGTGAACGGCTGGACCAATTTCGATAATTCTTTTGTTGTTGTGTTTGTTATAGTAAGGAGAAGGTTCTTAGGATAGGTAGGTGAAGGTAGGGTAGGTAGGTATGCAAGTAGGTAAGTATGTATGTAGGTAAAGTAGGTAAGTAGGTAGGGTAGGTAAGAAAGTGGGGTAGGTAGGTAGGTAGGGTAGGTAGGTAGGTAGGTATGTATGTAGGTAGGTAGGTAGGAAGGTAGTTAGGGTAGGTAGGGAGGTAGGTAGGTATGTATGTATGTATGTATGTATGTATGTAGGTAGGTAGGTAGTTAGGGTAGGTAGGTAGTTGCGCCGTAGGTATGTATGTAGGTAGGTAGGTAGTTAGGGTAGGTAGGTAGTTGCGCCGTAGATAAGTACTTAGTGCTACCCGTGCGGAGCCGGGGCGGGCAGCTAGTACCTAATAAAAAAACAAATAACTATTCCACTGCAGTATAAAAACGCTATTTCTAATAGCGATTGGCAACGTGAACGAAGCGCCAAGGTCTTAAAAACAAAAGTTAATAATTATGAAAGTTTTACTGCGTCAAGTAATTTATCAATTGTCTGCTTCGGCCGGCAACCTTGAATGTCGTAGGTATTACTTAAGTTTGTTTTAATCGTGTCTGTATGCGTATATTTTGTACTTCTGACCTTCAGACATATTATGTCATAGATATATAGAAGGTTTACAAGAAGATATATCAGCGCAGAGACAAGATTAAAAATCTATTGTCTCTAGCGAATTTAATAACTTTTAATAGAATGCGAAAAGCTGGAAAGCGTTGCTGTCGTGTTTCACAATAAATCACCACAATGTACCGTATTAAATTATATGAAAACTAGCTGCGCCCTGCGATTTCACGCGCATAAGGTTCTATCCCGTGAGAATATCAGGATAAAATGTATTCTATGTCCTAACCAAGGTCATGGTCTACCCATGTGCCAAATTTCATCCAAATCCGTTCAGCCGTTTTAGTGTGAAAGCGTAACAAACAAACAAACCTACTTTCGCATTTATAATATTAAGAAGATATTATATTGTTAGGATATATTTATTAATTATAATAAAGGATCGTAGCAGATGGAGTTCCGTAGTGTCTGCCTACCCTCAAGCGTAAATGTATATAAAATTATAATCTCCAGCAATATTCGAAAAAGCTCTTTGCATAAAGTCCGCTCTTACTTCGTCGTATCGATGATTCTATTTATATATCCTAAATAAGTTTCGAACAGAATTCGGCCATTTATATACTGCCATCATATGACCGTTTCGTTGTGTGTTTGTCTTCATCGTTTTCCGTGGATGTGACGCATATTTTCCCCCAACTTGTTCTTTTTTGTGTTTGTTTTCTTTCTTTGCGCCTTGTTTACCGCAAATAAACGTATTTTCTTTCTTTCCTAAATAAACTAGTTAACTATTCAACACACACTTCTTTAAGACGCAGATATCTGCCAGTG
The DNA here is from genome assembly GCA_948150665.1 of Conistra vaccinii. Taxonomy (NCBI): domain Eukaryota; kingdom Metazoa; phylum Arthropoda; class Insecta; order Lepidoptera; family Noctuidae; genus Conistra; species Conistra vaccinii. The sequence continues at coordinate 21,257,335 of OX411329.1, forward strand.
ACCTTGAGTAGTTAGCTTGCGTGTTCTATACTGAGCTCACGCAACCCGTCGTACGACCACCCAGTAATAGGACTCGCCCATCAAGGAGCGCTGTCCCAAATTAGACGCATTATTAATTTATTATACATAAAACAAAAGGTATTTTAATAAAACTCGTATACTAAAAGATCAATAATTAAATTAATTTTAAAATGGTGAAGGTTTCAGAAAAATACGCTTGATAGATTTTGCGTGATTCTTAGTTTTTTATCCGCGTTAGACATAACTTTACAAATTAATTTCACTATGTAATATAAACATAATCTGAAATATTCATATATAAAGTTATTAAGAAAACGCTCAATTTAACATCCAAACAATTAATACTACTTGTTTAGACGTGATCTTCAGTATACAATTCAAATAGTCCAAATATCAGCAATAGTGCAGACATAATGATAACACCATCACTTTAAACCATATACAATAGCAGAAGTGTTGTTATGTAAACTAGAGACGTTTCAACTTATCCCGACAACTTGGAAATGGATAGCTTAAGTTAATGCTGACTTAGGTCAAGTTATATTAAGGATGGGCGAAATTAGAAACTGTATTGGAACAGACTAACTGACTGGGCAATGCAAATAGTACGGAACTTGAACGTAGTTCAGTTTGTGGAGCTCTTAGAATAAGATGTTTAGAAGTAGTGTTTCATTAGAAGTTTGTTAGTAATTTAGGTAGTTGTGAAGAACCGCATGAACGTGGTCGAGGCAAAAGGAGTATGTGCAATTTTTTGCGCATGGTGTTCTGTAGTCTAACATACCCTCATTTTGGCGGCATAGGTACCTTACGTTTACGAATTTTACGACAAGACTAAAGATGCGGTTCACAGAAAAGTCTGCAATTCAAGGAAGTTTGAAGGTATATACGTAGGTATGCGTATAAGGGTGCAACCAGACCTCGGTCGACTTTCGGGTCACCATAAAATATGGATCACCTTATACATTTTTTGCCACAAAATATGTCAATCGTGTTGTCTATCGACCCCGGATTGTAAATTGCGCAACCTATGTTGAAATTGTTACGGTGTAGATGTTTCTTCTCGTCGTCAGTTGGAAACACAGAGTTCATCTAGTTTTAAAATATTATTGATATTATCTTTTGCCGTGACAAAGTGTTTTTTAAACCAATTCACAGAAATAAAATATAATTTATAAAACAGATGCCATTGCTCCTGTACCCTAGTTTCTTTAATTTTCATAATATATAATAATATAGTACACACATCAAAAGTGTCTAGGGATCAACATATATTTTTGCAATAACTTTTCTCCTGATTGATATTAATTAAAATTTTCTTTAAGGATTCATCAAATAAAGTGTTTTCGTTTGTCACAGTAACGATAAACCAAGTCACCTTTGCATTAATAAAGAAATTTGCCATTTTCCTAATAAAGGGATTTTTGACATTTGAACCACTAACATTAAAGTTCGAAAAAAAGACTGAAATAACAGTTTTCTTTAAAATTTTATTGGGTAACTTAAACAATTAATAATCCGTGTTTCTACCGCAAACACTAACAACACAAGAACATCGGTTTGGCATACTCAAAATGAGTTCATCCAAATCACGCTGTGGAATGGCCGCCCATGTTCGTTGCAACAACAAAAAAAGGTCTTCTTGCGACTGGATACCCTCCATATTCGGCAGAGCTCTTCTCTGTAGCATATCCCATGCATGCTCAATCGGGTTCAAGTCTGGCGACTGAGCAGGCCAGGGCAGGACATTGATGTTAGCTGCGGCGAGAGTCTGTCTTACAACTCTTGCGGTGTGCGGTCGTGCATTATCATGCATTAACTGAAATAAGGGACCGATTTGCACTTGTAGAGGAACGATGACGTCTGATACAATCGTCTCAGCATAAATTTGAGCGTTGAGGTTGCCTCTAATCCAAATCAACTCAGTTCTTCCGCCGATCCAAATACCCGCCCATACCATGATGGTTCCACCACTATAAGGATGGACTTCCTGGCAGGATTTTAATCGCTGTTGGCGTCCAGGGGTTCTCCAGTGTCGTATACGTCTTGTATCCGGTCTCATACCAAAACGAGACTCATCAGAAAATCACACGAAACGCCATTGTTCTTCTGCCCAATTTCTGTGTTCAAGAGCCCATTGATATCGAATCCTACGATTGTGCATTGCTATAGGTGGTACCCGTAGCGGTCTTCGGGAATGAAGGTTCACTTCATGCAAGCGGTTTCTGACTGTTTGGTCGCTAATTAAGTTCCCTGAAGAGTGATGAAGCCTCACGGCTAACATCATGGCGGTTATTGTTGGAGCTCTTCGAGCTAAGATTTGAATGTATCGGTCTTGTCTCCGTGTGGTGCAGCGATACCGTCCTCCATGGCGCTCAGCCACGGTACCAGTGCTTCGGTAACGTGTCCAAAGTCGACTGATAACACTCTGACTTGTATTCAGAGCTAAAGCCACAGTACGTTGCCGGGAACCAGCTTCTATCATTCCCACGGCTCTGAGCATTTCTTCCCTGCTTAAATGACGTCGCTGCTCCATAATAACGTTGGTTTTAATCAGTAGTAGGGAAACAGTAGCACTAATAATGTCTTCAATGCGTTGTATGTTTTTATAGGGAAAATATTGACAGCTGATTTTCATCTTTTACTCGAATTTGATTCACAGTTCCTGATTCAAATTATGAAATGCACCAAAAAGGATCCATATAAATTTATGAAATCATAAATTTATTACAAAGCCACATCTCAATCTCAAGAAATCCGCATAAAAATGCTTGATCCCTAGACACTTTTGATGTGTGTAGTTAATAATAATATATAAGTTATAATAATAATTAAGTCTTAGGTAATAGTACTCAATCAATCTTCCCAACTATCTTGGGGTCGGCTTCCAGTCTAACCGGATGCAGCTGAATACCAGTATTTTACATGGAGCGACTGCCTATCTGACCTCCACAACCCAGTAACTCGGTAACACGATACCCCTTGGTAAGACTGGTGTCAGACTTTCGTAATACTTACGTAATAGGCGTAATAGGACTTAGGTAATAGTACTAACCTTTATAAATCTTTTGGCTTTCGTTAATAATCCTAATGTTGTGTGTCGTGACGCTTCAGGGCCTAGAGGTACCATGTCCTTTAATTTTTCCAAGCAACTTCTTAGGTGTGCTCTCCTGTAACAAGTGAAAAAGAAAATATTAGTACACAGAAGTTATAAACAATTATTTTGAAATTCTCTCCCGAATTTCAAATAATATGGGATTCTAATAAAATCTTTCGATAGTTCCAGGTCACCAGTCAATTTAAGCCACTCAAACCCATAGTCCAATATCTTTGTTTCTATATCCTGCAATTGTCCTACACCAACCGGGGGTTGTCCTTGGCTGCACGTGCATAGTGCATACAGGGATAATCGTCGGTTGGTGCCTTAATACTTAAAAATGTCTAAGGGGCCTCTGCGAGTTGGCTTCGGCCCTGGTACGCCTTCCAAAGGTCCGGGACCCAAGGTTGTTATAAAAATATAATAATACATAATTTTCAGTTAAAAGCCAAACAAGTTTGAATTCAATTAAATCACTCCAATTACCTAATGGAATCATTTGCTTTCATGAACTAACTTTTATCAATAAATACATACGCATTAAATAATTTTCCGTCTGCATAGCAAGTCAAGGATGGACTTATTGAAATGTGTGTCTAGTAAGTTTAAAGTATCGAAAACTTGGCGAGCGGCAGCACCGAGTTTATATTTCAGCATCCTCTAACGGAACCGCACTAAAATTTCTCCATGTTCTTTAACTCTATCAGAAAATTATATTATTGATATTCTGCTGCAATTGGCCAGACCAGAATCCAATCTAAATTATGTAACATAAATGCTTTTTTTTTTCATTTGTTATGCGCCAATAATAGTACATTACTGTTGCGGCCTGCAACAAGGGCATTGACGGACGATCGTGAAAATGTAGGCCGAGGCGAAGTTGAGGCACATATACTTGAGTTCATCAATGCCTGGTTGCGGCCAAGGCTTGTATGGTACTTTTCTCAAATAATGCGCGGAAATTCAAACTAAGTAAATTAATTATAAATTGCAGAATCCATGACGAACAACTATAACTTTTCACGCGCCATTATGTTCATTTGTTTCTTTTTTACTTTAAACAGCTCTATTTGCAAACCAAATTGAAATTTAAATAAAATATTTTATAAGTTAGGTTGCCATGTGTTGAAGTAAAACGTTAGTTCCATTTTTAAACAACACGATAGATAACATAGTAATTTACTTCGCCGCTAAACACGACAAATATAGATTTGCCGGCCGGGCGCTCGCATGTATTCGGCCAGTACAACAATTTCGACTTATCACAAAGAAGTTTGTCACAATAATGCTCGAATTTCCAAGCATGTTTGAGAAAATGCAATTTTCTTTCTTGCTTTTTATGCCTTTAATTTGCGCAGAAGTGTGTAAGTAGGTTGCATGTTCTGACATTCATTCGTTATGGCAGTATGGCACAATGTCATGCAAGCTACTAATACTTTTGTGCAACTTAAAAAATTTGAAGTTGACATACAACAAGACGCATTTTCTCTCCATATTCCATCTTAATAATCTCATTCTTCCTTCCCATAGGGAAGCTGCAATGAATCCATATAAATTACTGTGACAAACGCCATCGGAACACTTTTACGAGGAAGATTATTTACCTCCTCCGTCCTAATTATAGCAGAGGATGGCAAACAGTGAGTATGGCAACACTGACATAAATAACTAGCACTTACAGTAATAAGGACATCATTTTAGTTTTGGCTTATATTTGATGGTATAGCCGAATAGGGATGCTGAATGGGGGAAAAAAAACAATTTAGTCAGTCAGTCAAATAAAAAAAAAAATTAGACACGTATTTTATGCTTTGTCATATTAAATAAATAAAAAATGGTTTACATAAAACGCATTAAGGTTGGGGATTGGGGGCTTGCTACGTCACAAGTCGGGATAAAATGTACCTGAGAGTGACGTCATGCCACATTTTAACGTATCGCCTACTCAATATATTGCCGTTATCTTTTTATTACGTAATAAAATAAAAAATACGTGCTCAATATTTTTTAATAATCTACTTGAAGGACAAGATTTTTTTTAAATCATCATCCCTATTGTTTACATATTTTTTGGATGGAAAAGATTGATTTTAAAAGTCGTTAAGAACTTTTAAGGGATGATTTGTGGTTTGGTAGCCACACCGCCAGTTGCAGAAACGAACTTTAAATTTCAAAGCTGTCGTTAAATACTAATCTCCTATTAACTTGTTGCAGAGAGCAACATTAGACTCGATTTTAATGGTTCTTTGAACAAATTAATGAAATCATTAGCGTTAATGATCCACTATGTAATATTTGTCTTTGTGCAACTGGGTGACAGTTACAGAGATAATGCCGCTAATTCTAATGTATCAAGTCATTCCGCAATTTTTTACAATCCGCAAAAGGTACGAAAAAAACACCCAACACTTCAATCGAGTGAATTATAATTGTGTACGGTTTTACTCAAAATCAAAATATTGTATTTCACATGAAAGTCATGGGCACTTTTGAAACGTCAAAAGACTCACATTAAAATTCGGGATTCCCGATTTATTCCGCACTTAAACAGAGCCCTTAATCATAAACCATTTACTCGAAAAACCAAAATATTAAAACGCAAATATCTCACAAACTTCTAATATAAAGATAAAATAATACCTTTCATATCAGATAAAACAGAACACCCAAATTCCGCAGCACTTCTCACATAATTCTCTCCCGGTACTTAATAGTGCTCATACATGATAATACAATACAGTTATATTTCAGCCACTAAGAGCGTATTATATTACAGTTACGGGCGTTTTCATGTCTCAGCGTAAACGTAATACGTTCTGTTTGGCGCAATTTGCGACTGGCTAGCGACTACTAAGGGTTTCAGATACTTTAGTCGATATAAATAAATATTGGTCTAGTATTTTTCAGCACATATAATCTTGTTTTGCGATAGCACCGCGCCAAAAAGGCCAGTTAAGACGCAGATATTACCAGTGACCTTGAGAGGTTAGCTTGCGTGTTCTGTACTAAGCTCACGCAACGCGTCGCCCGTCCAGGAGTCCTGTCCTAAATAAGACGCATTATTTATTTACACACATTTATTACACATAAAGCAAAAGGCATTTTAATAAGACAGACTAGAAGATCAATAGTTAAATTATCTTTAAAATGGTTTAGGTTTCAGAAAAATACGCTTGATAGATTTTGCGTGATTCTCAGTTTTTATCTGCGTTAGACAAAACTTTACAAATTAATTTTACTTTGTAATTTAAGCATAATCTAAAATATTCATATATTAAGTTATTAGGAAAATGCTCAAATTCATCATAAATAATGTTTTTCCAAATCATTATCACTACTCGTTTAGACGTGATCTTCAGTATTAAATCATTAAAAGTCGGTTATCGTCGCCTTAATCATGCCAAGAGACCATGTAATGCATAACGGGGATGAGTAGCGAAATTGAAAAAAATTTGAAAACAGGTGTGGCTTTGAAGGTACAAATCATGCGTGTAAACGAACACTCGATTTCCATTATAATTCAAGAATACAGCACTATCGGTAGTCGATAATTTAACCAATGCTGCATCTCATACACTATCGTAAGTGTAAAGTGTATTGGTTTATTTTTACAAACGATTCTGAAATACTTGGTTGTTAAACTTAAACACACATATACCTACTTACTATTTTATTTTTTTAAAGATGTCCTTGGTAGGTATATCAAATTCGAATCCTCATTTAACTCGCAAATTTTTCACCAACTCGAAAGATTTTATTCCTTCGAGTTGCCACACAGTTTAATTTCGAGTACCGTTAGTATGATCACAAATAAGCTTTGTTAAGGCAACGTCGGCTAGTCGCGCGTGCCCCTGAACCAACTCTACTTGGCTTTGAACGCTCACTAATTTTGAACCACTACTTCATTATACGTACTAACAATTATTTGTTGTTATAATGAGCGGTTATTATTGTTGTTTCAGTGGTAGGAATTGGATTTATACAGGAATAAAAGCTGTGAATTGTATTATTGAGTTTGGGTGTTACTATGCCCTGTTGGCAATTGCATACAAAACTGTAGATAACTAACAAATACGTGGAAAATAAAGTACTGGAGCTTTAAATTCATATCATAAAGTCTTCTAAGAAAAGAGGACTTTGTGTGTCAGTGTTTGAGCGTTGGTGCTCAGTGTCAAGTATGGTGAAAGGTCTTCGTCATTTCCCTATATAGCTAAAAGCAAATGACAATAATCTGCCAAGGTACGGATTAGGATAAAGACACGTAATACACGAGAATATAGCGTTAATTACGCGCAAACGTTTTTATGGACCAATTTTATTCAATAGGAGTTGAATATAATCCGTCTTGCCCAAACCTATAGTTATCCATGACGGATTTCCCAACTAAAATAGGTGGACTACCTTAAACAGACCTCCTTTTCCCTAGAGTACGGTTTGACGAGTTCCAGGCTTACCCGGGTAGCGAGCACAGTTTAACCTGCATTCCTTTGGGAGCCTCATTTCCTCACTTTGTTAGCATTGTACCGCCGACCTGCGAATGTAGTGTTCTAGTTGGTTGAACACCCAATGGAGTTAGTGACCTAATTTTAAGAACCATACGATTAATCTGTAGTTTTAAAGTAGTTTTCAACAGAACTGCAAGTGGAATGAATGTTATAGACGTTAATGCAGAGATAAGCTAACATAACCAATTTATATCCCGAAAATATCTCTATACCGCTGTTTGCAGCCATTAATTTTGTCTCCAGCGCTGTGTCCTCGATAACGCCCGCATACCGGCTTATATATCTATATACCTAATTATATCTACCTTTCCTATCTACCCTCATAAAATCTTACACGGTATTTCTAAGAAAATTGTAAATTTATTGCCATGTTATTCGTTAGGGAGGCAAAAAATAATAACGTAGGTATCCAAACGAGGAATAAAACTAATTCTTGGCAGGTACCGGTGACAGGCGAGGGAGGGGAGGGGAGGGGAACTCTAAAATAAACAAACAACTTTGTAAGTTTGTACGTGTACGCCGTATTAAAAATACATTAGCCTTCGTGAAAATAATCATGGGACTTGGTAAAAATAAATATGATTTTCTTATGAATAAATTATTGTGGGCGGTAATTGACTATAATATTTAGGTCAACTCTCACCTGCGGTGTCGTAGGTCATGTTGGAGTATGGACAGTAACGTTTGTAGAAGTAACCGTTCTGTTTGATGTTAATAATAATCAAAGTAAAATATAATTTATTTTAAACTAGCTTTTGCCAGCGCCTTCGCCCGCTTACATGTCGGCAATTATCTCACGGGAACGTATCCCGGTAGTGGGATAAAGAATATCCAAGTCATGGTCTACCCATGTGCCAAATTTCATCCAAATCCGTTTAGTAAGAAAGCGTAACAAACAAACTCACTTTCGCATTTCTAATATTAGATAGGATAAGCCAAAGCAATTACCACTTTCTGAACATTGTCATTATCAAAACCTTCGCTACAAAGTGTTTCTAGTTGGGATGAAGGAACGGTGTCCCCAATATGCAAAAGAAATAATTAAAATTGATGTTAAACGTCTCTGTATAAAACTACTATCTATTATATTCTATTCTATTAAACTACAATCACAAACACAAACAATAACATTAATAGTCTTCAAAGAGCAATCCAATAAGGCTAGATGAATGCAGTTAGGCTGTAAATGCAAATTGCCCGGGACTTGGGACGCGCCGTAGTCCGGCCTCTTCCTGCCGGGTATCGGAGGCTCCGCTTTGATGGGATAGGTAGACATTGGCCTATTATTTCATATTGATTTTGAATTTCTATGTGGTTTTGTTGTATGCTCGTTGTGTATAGCGTTACGCGTTACGTGTGTTATTGTGCAAAGAATGGTTTCAATAAGATATTTGAATTAAATCTTATTTTATTTTAGAATGAACTAGCTGCTGCCAGAGGCTTCGCCCGCGTGGACTCTTTTCTGTACTAGAATATGTATGTATTATACATATAAACCTTCCCCTTGAATCACTCTATCGATTAATTGAAACCGCATCAAAATCCGTGGCGTAGTTTTAAAGATCTAAGCATACATAGGGACAGACAGCGGGAAGCGACTATGTTTTATACTATGTAGTGATTTATAATTGTCTTTGGTTTGTATTCAGTTGATGGAAACTATTAGAAAACGGGGCAATTAAAATATTATACGATTAAATTTTAACTACTGTGAAATTGTAACGTGCTATGTATAAATCAATGTAAATTTAACATTACTTCATTCAAGACATTTTGTTCGCATTGTAAACACCATCACTGCTTTCTTTTATAACAAGTCCTAAACCTTGAACAAAATTCCAAATATGCATTCCAACAATACTTTCAAGCCCCTCGTGAACAAAAGCATCGCGTGGCAACTCACTACAATATCTTAACACATTGTTATCAACGCGATATGCCGCAAAGTTTACGGCGTCGTAAATTACTTTATTTAGCCTACTGGTTACTGGCAGCAGTGATGGTAACCCAGACAATTTGTGGGGAGTGTGGCAGTGGGTTAAATTTAGAAGGCTTTTTGTAGTATTAAATAGACTTTTAAATCGACGACGTTTTAACAATGGGCCAGCGGATTTTAGTCAGTAGGTAAAGGTATCTGCACACAGCGGGCGGGGCGCGGCGTGGCGTGGCGGCGACGGGGCGCTGGCGTGACGGGAGCGATCACGTCCCGTCCCGCCGCGAATTGAGAGAGAAAGAATATAAATAAAGTAAAGAGTTATAAGTTCAAAGTAACTAAGTTAGTTAAAGTAACTTATAATTTATTAGTTACAAACTATAAGTTAAAGTTTTAAGCTTTAATACAGTCTCTCAATTCTGAATGTAACCGTCACGCCCCGCCCCGCCGCTTCTGACTTGTATTCACGCCCGGCGGGGCGGAGCGTGGAGTGACGGTTACCGTCGCGCCGGGCGGGACGGGTCTGTGTGGAGTCTTCCGTAGTATCTAGTACATTACAACTGCTCAGCGTCACGTCGCCGTCCCGCCCCGCCCCGCCCCGCCCGCTGTGTGCAGAGACCTTAAGTCTTCACGTACAGTCAAAAGCATGTCCATGATATAACAGATAACAGTTTGACTTTGACAGTGTCATTATTTCGTAAAAGTAACCAGGGTTGTCGTAGTTTAACTGTTAGTTTGGCCTATTTCACCACCTACGTTTAACTTACTTGGCAGATAATTTCATACAAATTCTGTTCCATTTTTGAACTTATTCGGTAAGTGTTTCTAGTACTAACATGCGCGTGCGGTTGATTATCGTACCTATAGGTGATTCAAGTGCTATTTTGCGTAGAGGTTAATATTTCCAGCAGAATTTTAAAATTGAGATGGGCCATTTTAAACAGATAAGTAATTTGTCATTGACAAGGAAAGTTACGTAAATTCTGCACGGATAACATAAAATGAGAAATGTACTGAGAATGACCTTGCCTTTGATTCCGGATCAAAGGCAAGGTTTCTTTTGTTGCTGAGAAGCTGACTATAAAATACTAAACTGGATTTCCAGGTTAGCAAGTTAAAAGGTTACCCCACCTGCTACCCAACAAGGCATCTTGGAACAATCCACTAAAATATCTTAGTACATTGTTATCAACGCGATATGCCGAGCGGCAACTTTACGAGCTCGTAAATTACTTAGGAGTCGAAAACTCGTAAAAAAGTCGTCAAGGCAAAATTGGACGTACTCCACTATGATAATGTCGGACAAACGCTGTAATTACGGCAGACGGCCACCGTAAATGTTTAAGGGTGTGTGCAAACGGGCGGTTTTTTTCGCGACAACGCACCTGTGACTGTTTTGTTTATAGTTAAAATGGCGGTTTATCTGGGGAGGGGAGGGGGGAATGTGTTTGTGTGTTGTGTATCCCTGTACGCTGAAATTAATTGGAGCTGTTGATGTATGTTGTTGAGCTTCCCGTAGTTCGTATGTATCCAGCGTTTCAAGTTTCCACGTATGAATACGTTTGGCTAAATTTAGATTAATTAATTTACTTTGTTAACTATGTAGGTACCTACATGATGTAAACAAACCTTTAAAAGGGGTAACCAATTATTGTAGACTTCAAAACGCCACAATCAATTGTAGTGCAATGACTTACTGCTATTGTATTCACTCTTAGTTACTAAAATAAATACAGACAAAATAATTTTTAAGTCTCTACAAAAAATTTAGAACTTAAGTAGAACTTTAATTAGTCATTTTCCCTTAAATTGCAAGTGCAACCTCATTTTTGATTTCACAAAGACGATTTAACAAAAAAATAAAGAAATCAAATCATAATTATTCGTTTTTGAGAAAATCGCGGACATACATACATTCGGATTCAATACAGAACCTCCTTTTTTGAAGTCGGTTAAAACAACAAAATACCGGTTTATAACTCAATGAAGCCACAGCCTAACCACACAAGGAGGCTTTCGGAAATAATTTCACGCCGAACTATTAAACATTAGGGTAAGTACCCCAGTTTATAGCAGGGTAACAGATAAAACCAGTACATATAATGTTAGATACTGGACTAAGACAATGTACGAAGTCAATAGAGAGGAGTTTTTTTATTGCTTGTGTATTTGGAGCTATATTAGAGGCTTTGTATAGGTTTCTATTTTAGGGGAGGTTGTTGTAAATAAGAAGGCGAATAACGATCTGTGTCATGTATTAGAAAACGATGCTTATATACAGTTTTAGTTTAAAGAAATCAAAATAAATAAGGTACATGAATAAACTTAAGACTAACACAATTTGGCAATGTCGGTAGACTGTGCCGCGCTCCCTACGTTGTACGAGCGTGATGATACAGCCGGCCGATTCGCATTCCTTTCACCTCGGCAACTTAGTATGTGCGGGCGCACAGTGCCGACCGGCCGGGTGCGCTCCTCTGATTGTATGTCTATATACGTAAGTATGAGCTGCTACATCATTCCCCCGCTAGTGAAACGTACGCAGGGCTTCGATATCCTTCCTGATCTTGTGACGTATGCGTACGTATCTGTGACTGGTGCTTCTGACTCAGTGTTGATCCGGAAAGCTGGCTTTAGTCTGTCAACAGTGATGTTGGTGCATCTATTGCGTAACTGGATAGTAAAATACTTGTCCTTGCGACTGATTACTTCGTACGGGCCAGTGTACGTCGGCGTTAGGGGTTTTCTTGATGCGTCATTGCGTAGGTAAACATGCGAACATTTATGTAGATCATCGTGAATAAATGTCGCTCGGGATTGGTTAGAATTGCGTTGCGCCTGGGCCTTTTTTAACGCTCCATTCAACTTATTCATGAAGTTTGAAATCGTATCGCGATGTTTTGTAGATTCTTCATAGAATTCTCCGGGTAATCGCAGCGTTTGGCCATAGAGTAGTTCAGCAGTACTTGCGCCTACATCTTCTTTTATCGAAGCACGTAGTCCCAGCAGCACTGTAGGTAGCTCATGCGACCATGTTGTTGAATTTAGCCTTGCGGTGAGTGACGTTTTGAGTGAGCGGTGCCATCGTTCTATCACGCCGTTACACTGCGGGTGGTAGGCAGTGGTGCGGGTGCGGTGAATTCCCATGCGTTGCATCAATTTATTAAATAGGTCAGACTCAAATTGCCTCCCTTGGTCTGTGGTTATGGTTACTGGGCAACCGAATCTCGCGATCCAACCTTCATAAAATGCGTTAGCAACCTTCTCTGCGGTTATTTCTTCTAATGGAAGGGCTTCGGGCCATTTGGTAGCCCTATCTATCATGGTCAGTAGATATCGATAGCCGTCAGAGATAGGTAACGGGCCAACAATATCTATATGCACATGCTCCAGTCTGTTTGCTTGTTGGAAACTCGCAATAGGTGTCTTCGTGTGTTGTTGCACTTTAGCACGCTGGCACGCGTCGCACGTTCGAGTCCACTCATTTACGTCACTATTCATGGAGGGCCACCAGTAGCGAGCAGTGATTAGCTTCCTAGTCGCCCTTATGCCCGGGTGACTAAGGTCGTGAATCGCTTGGAATGCTGTTTTTCTAAAATCTGGTGGCAGATATGGACGAGCAGTGCTTGATGACATCTCACAGGTAACTGGTTTGGTGGTTGAGTTGGGAATTGCGATCTTCTTGAATATGTACTTTCCTTTGTTTGCTAGCATTTTTAATTCTTCGTCTTGGTCTTGTTTCCTTGCTAACTCGGTGTAATCTAGTGGCGTCGGGCATGTTATTGTTTCAACGCGTGATAGTGCATCTGCGACTTTGTTGTCTTGGCCGGCTACGTGTTGAATATTTGACGTGAACTGTCCGATATATTCAAGGTATCTTGTTCGGCGGGGCGTCTCAGACTTGCTGTTTGAATTTAATGCATTACACAGCGGTTTGTGGTCTGTGTAAACAATTAATTCTCGTCCTTCAAACACACGACGGAAGTGACGTATTGCCATGTAGATTGATAGCAACTCACGATCGTACGTGCTGTATTTTTGTTGAGCGTCACTGAACTTCTTGGAGAAAAATCCTAGTGGTCTCCACTTGCCGTTGATATTTTGTTGTATGACGGCACCAGCACATGTGTTTGAAGCGTCTGTCATCAATGCGAAAGGTTCGCTCAGTGATGGATAGGATAATAATGCGCAGTTCACGATATCTTGTTTACATTGACTGAATGCTTCTTTTGCCTCTTCAGTCCATTGTATGTTCGTTTTATCGTTTTTCTTGGCGTTGTGAAAGTATTTACTCAATTCTCTTTGATGTTCAGCTGCATGGGGTATACTTGAACGATAAAAGTTCAGCATCCCGATGAAACGACGAAGTTCTTGGATCGTTTTCGGCAATGGATAGGACTGGATTGCTTGTACCTTTTCTTCCGTTGGTGTAATTCCTTCAGGGGTTATTGTGTATCCCAGGAAATCGAGTTTTGACTGCCCGAAAGTACACTTAGCGACGTTTATTTTTAAACCACTGTCGTTGAGTCGCTTAAACACTTCTTCAAGCTCTCTTCTGTGTACTTCTTGGTTCTCAGAAGCTACCAGAATGTCATCTACGAATGGGAAAACAGGTAGGCCGCGTAGCACATTGTCAATGTGACGTTGGAATGTCTGGCCTGCGTTCATCAAACCGAAACACATCCTAGTGAACTCGTACAAGCCAAAAGGAGTAATCACGGCTGTCTTCTTCACGTCGTCTTCTCTGTTTTTAATTTGGTAGTATGCTTTCTGAAGGTCAATTTTTGAAAAAATCTGCTTGCCTTGTAGGTTATGTGTAAAGTCATGCAGTCGTGGTATCGGGTATCGATCGGGTGTGGTTACTGCATTGAGTCTACGGTAGTCGCCGCAGGATCTGTAGGTACCATCCTTCTTCAAAACCATGTGTAATGGACTAGCCCATGGGCTGTTAGACGGTCGACAAATTCCTTGGTTCATCATGAGTTGGAATTCTTGTTTTGCAGCGTTATATTTATGCGGGGGTAGTGGTCTCGCTTTTGTAAATATCGGCGGGCCGGTGGTTTCAATATAGTGTTCGACTTCACTATTTCCCAGTTTCGTTAAGTTTGGTCTCGTGATGTCTGGGAACTTGGCCAACAGGTCGTGGTAGGGAAGCGTGTTGTCGATGGTTCGGATGCTTCCTTCAGCTGGCGGTGCCAGGAAACCTCGTGCCGATAAATTGGTTCGTTTATCCACCAATCGTCGTCCCTGGAGATCCACCATAAGTGCGTGGTGGTGCAAAAAATCAGCGCCTAATATCGGCCGACTGACTGTTGCAACCATAAATCGCCAACTGTAGGCACGCCTCATCCCGATGTTGAGAACAATGGTTCGCTCGCCGTATGTAGGTATTTGTGAACCATTCGCTGCGTACAAGTAGTTGGTTGGTGTCCGCTGTTTATCTCGTGCAGTGGCGGGTAAAACCGAAACATTTGCACCGGTGTCGATTAGGAATGTTTTCCCGGTTGATTTGTCGTGTAAAAATAGGCGGTATGTGGATAAATCGTCGACTTCGGCCACCGCCTCGGCTTGAGTCTCCGTTAGTTTTCCGACTTCTCACTCGACGTACCTTTAAAACTGCACGGACTTCTGCATCGGTATGCTGCCTTTCCGAATTTCTTATGGAAATAGCACACAGCATTTTCTCTATCCCGAGATTTCGATCTGGAACGGCTTCTGAAATTGTGGTATCGGCGTTGATTTTTGCGGGATCGATTTGTTTTCAGCGCTGCGACTTCCTTGGTCAGGGCCTCAATCATGCTGTAGAGTTTCTTGTCTGCAGATTCAGATGTCGCCGCTATTTCAGCTGGCGCCGCTGTCGCTGGGGCCTTCGATGTGGTAGGTTGACACTGGCAGGAACACACGGCGTTCACCTCTTTCAGCTGCTCTTGCATCCTGTCTGCCATGGCAGCCAACGAGTCCAGCGCGGATTCTTCACTCACTGCCAAAACTGTGCGGGTAGAAGCGGGTAGGTGTCCTTGCCACAACATTTTCAGGGTGTCATCGGGCATCTTTTTCCCAGCAAGGTTTCTCATTCGGCGAAGCAACTGCGATGGTCGTTGATCGCCGAGCTCCATTTCATTCAGTAATTTTTGTAGCTGAATACCCTCGCTTTCTTCGTAAACCTCCAATAGCCTTCTTTTTGCAGCGTCGTATCGGCCGGAGTTGGCCGGTGACAAGATGATATCGCTGATTTGGTCGATGTCCTTGATCTCCAGCTGTGCCACAAGAAGTGCGAACTTGTTTCCATCGCCGAGCTTCTGGTTGTGGATAATAAACCTCAAATTGGGCAAACCAAAGCTTAGGTCTGTTGCACCAGAATTTGGGTATGCGAGACTGAACGCTAATTGCTTCGACGTCTTCAGTTGTAGTAGTCTTGTCTTCTTCCGTTATGGGCATTTCGAACGCGGGGTCACCACTTTAGGGGAGGTTGTTGTAAATAAGAAGGCGAATAACGATCTGTGTCATGTATTAGAAAACGATGCTTATATACAGTTTTAGTTTAAAGAAATCAAAATAAATAAGGTACATGAATAAACTTAAGACTAACACAATTTGGCAATGTCGGTAGACTGTGCCGCGCTCCCTACGTTGTACGAGCGTGATGATACAGCCGGCCGATTCGCATTCCTTTCACCTCGGCAACTTAGTATGTGCGGGCGCACAGTGCCGACCGGCCGGGTGCGCTCCTCTGATTGTATGTCTATATACGTAAGTATGAGCTGCTACACTATGTTTAGTTGTTAAGGTATTTTAGAACGAAGTTCTTTAACACGGCTTACAGAGTTGAATGGTAGAAATCGTCACGTAACGAAAAAGCGTTATTAACGAAAAATAATAAAAATAAAAAATAAATTAAAGTCTCATACAAGAAAGGGAACTATTTCGGCGTTTTTTGCTCAACGTTAACAATCGCTGTATCTCTTGAACCGTAAAAGGTAGACACATGAAACAATGGTACGGAACCCTTCGTGTACAAGTCCGATTCGCATTTGCCCGGTTTTGTTTTTCGGTTGTTGACCGTCTAATATATTTACCTCAATATCTACTTTCGTATGTATATCTCGGGGTATACAAGAGAAGAGAACACTTAGAATCCGTTTCACCAACTCTGGATAAGTTTTGGTTAATTTATCTGGCAAAAAATGTCACAAATGCTGTTTAATTTTGAATTTATCAGGTAGATAGTGGCTATCCAGACACTGAAACTTCAACTTCAATTCAAATAGTACACTATTCTTTGGTGTAATATAAACTACTTTTAGTCGTAGTAACTACTTCTCTTAACATTTTTCCTTTAACGATACATGAAGCTAAAACTCTTTATATTTTTGTCAAAGTTAACTACCCTCAAGATTATAAACATTTTTATTATCAACAACCATTATTACTAAAGTGTCGAACTCATGTCGTATATCCGTCGTATTCTTCTCGTATATACGTCGTATAGCTGTCGTATATACGTCGTCGTCGTGTCGTAACGTTACAAATGCCCTCGTTATCGTGATTGCTAGCTTCTGTCTGTACATATTTCTTTGTTACAAGACACTACTAAAGAAAACAGATAAAAACTTACTTACAGTATATTTTTTTATTGGTTTTCTGTCAATGTGTTCGGGTCTGTGTTTGTTGTTGTGACGAATGGAGCGAAAAGAATGTTTACTGTGCGTCTATAAATAACTTATTCATGTTTGAATCTTAAATAAATAATTTAACAAAAGGCTTTTTCATGTTTTTTTTACATTAAAAAAAAACATAATACCAACGGTAAAATGTAGAGTGACAATATTAGGATACCTACACATACAATACCTAGCATTATCTACCATTAGTAACCCACTAATAGTAAAAACACCTAGTCCTACCATTAAATCTGCTACGGGCTACGATTATCGCTACGGCAATCGGCGTAGCAAGCTCGAGCCATATTATTCAATAATTACGTTACCGCCCTGCCTGCGTAGCGCCGGCTACGAGCCGCTACGAAGCTACGTTACTACGCGCTACGTACGTAGACCCAAATGTTTGCTACGAAAATGTTCATGTTATTTCGGAATAAAATTATGTTTATCGGCACATTTCGTGATTTGTATTTTTATTTTATTTAGATTGGTGTATTATATTTTGCTCCCGTATCCATTACTTTTGTATTCAAGAATGTTAATGTTTTATGGAAGATATTTGAACTTAATAGCAGTTTTTAATACGGCATACAAAATGCTTTGCGTTTCTTATTGCCATTTAAACTTATTTTAAGAAAAATTATCATTATTATAACAAACATTTTACACCATTTATTAACTCTTTGAACTTCGTAAAACAATATCACACACATCCCTTCCTCAAAACAGCAAAATCATTCCCTAAAATTCATATTATTTATCGCTAACAACAAAAAGGAAATGACTCACCCTCCGCGCTACGCGTCGGTGTGATACACGGCCGTAATAGACCGCCCGCGGCCGCATTCACACCGTCACGAATCAATGTTCAATCAATCATGCTCGCTCGAAGCGATAATGTCGCCGTGTGAATAATCGTTCGTCACTTACTTTATCGTTTAAAGTTAAGTGATTTTTAAAAGGTTTATACTGGCTTACTGTGTGAGTAGTCGGAGATTTTATTAGTTATTTATAAGGTAGGCAAGACGGTATTAAAGTATGAGCTTTGCGAATTCATTGCCCTGTCGAAGAAGTAATTGAATTGATTCTTTGAAGAGAAAAAGATTTTTGACTTTGTAGTCTTTTTTGAAAGTCGGTTGTTTTTTTTTTTGTAAAAAGTTTTTATTAATAATACAAAGTCAAAAATAAGGAAGTCGGTGTATTTGGTTTTGATATTTAATTTTTTGTCTTTTTTGAGTCGGTTGTTTTTTTTTGTAAAAAGATTTTATTAATATACTTTTTAGAAAAATAAACCCACACAAATTCGAATACCACTACCTGCTATGTAAATAACAGTGATAGGAACTTATCATCATATTATTATCATCCGCGTAGGCTAAGTGGGAAAAATACGTATTAATGAAGCTAACTCAAAAACTATCCAAGCAAAGTTAATAAAATTTGTATGACCTACCAAATAAAAATAAAAGTAATCATCAATATCAATTCATAATTGGCGGAGTAATCGCGTAGCGAAAAAAAAAAAAAACATACAATCGAATTGAGAACCTCCTCCTTTAACCTAGCCCAGCTCTTAGACTAGGAGTGACGATCTTCTCAAGAGGCTGGTAGCAGGTGGATATGAGAAGCCACGGGTCAAGAAAAATGTCGCGCGAAAAGAGAGGCGTATTTCTAGACTGCTAGAGGCTGATTATGATGAAGATAATAAACCTTTGCCTAAAAAATTGGGACCAGGGACCAGGGACTGCGGTAGACAATAGTGGTATTTAATTTATACATTTTCATTCTTTCATAATCACGTTTGTTATAAAATAAAAACATTACCCTCCTTCTGGGGCAGTCGGGTAAAAGCCAAAAGCAATACGCTTTTTTTCGCCCATCGTACATTCACAGCTCTGACGCGGTAGGTCCCAGGTGATCGATAGTCTACCAATTTATTGAGATCCCACTTTTTTAAACCAACAAAATACAATTATTCTTTCAACCAACCAGGGAATTCGTGGTATCCGTACTCTATGTTACATAGATCAAAGGAGAGGCTTTAATTAGGTTTGTTTTTTAGAGGCCAGGCATCATCAGGATATGCATCAATTCTGCGTATTAAAGAAAATAAAGAAAGAAAGTATTGACGAAACGGCGGGCCGTTAAAAGATTTTTTCCAATTCTATTAACTCGACTTTGGAATTAAATTTAGTACTCCATCTTTTACAGCCGTAGTTTCGGTTTTTAAGCACAAAAAATAAAAAGTGAAAAAACATTGTATATTCGTAATTTTCACGAAAAAGTTACAAACAATTATACCCAACAAATTGTTAAATGCAAACTGAAAAACGTAGTTTACATACACAAAAGGCACAAAACTCAAGGTCTCCTGCTAAAACTTTTGTAAATGAACATAAAAAAAAAATACAAAAAATGTTTAAAACCGAGATACTTGTGTGAACTCATGTCTAAATTATGTAGATAGGCAAATAGTCCATTTAGAGAGCAACGAGAACAACAAAGCCGGGGGAGGGTCAAACGGTAATGGTGCACGAATGACCACGGAGCTCCTTTAAACTGTGGACCACTATACACCACTGTGTAGGTACAGTGATGCAAGGACGGACGGCATTTTAAAATAAAGTATAAACGAGACGGAAAGAATCCTATACTATTAGGGCTCTCACACAAAATTGCGATGCGCTGCGATACGACGCCGCATCGCAGGTTTTTAGAGGAGCTTTGTTTTTAGGAGTTCGCAGATTTTTGCGTTTTTTGTGGGAGCACTTAGGCTGCCTGTCCACTGGAGCGGAGAGGAGAGGAGAGGACCGGAGATGTGCCAATATTAACCAATAGAATCTAAACTCCGCTCCAGAGGTGCGATTGCAAACAAGCAATATTTGTATCTATATATATATTTGTAGAATAATTTCGTTCTCGAAAACGGCTCTATCGATTTCGATGAATGTTGCAATATATAATTTCGTTCTCGAAAACGGCTCTAAAGATTTCGATGAATGTTGCAATATATGGGCTTACGGGGGCGAACAATCGATCTAGTTAGGTCTCATATCTGGAAAAATTCGTTTTCTCCGTATTACCCGAGCAGAGCTTTGGCGCCCAAAGTTTAGAACAAGATGGCTACTTTAGAATAATGACATGGCAGCATGGAATTTGTAAGTACTTACTATCATGGCAGCATGGAATTTGTATGAACTATCCTATACTATTAAAAGAGCATTCTCTATTTTCACCAGAGCAGAGCTCAAACAGTACATCATTGTGAGAAAAAGTGGACTAAATTACAATGTGTTATAGTGTCTCGAGATTCGAAGTACTATGTAGCATTGTGAACAATGGTTTAGCCGTCATCTGGTCTGTAATCGCACCGTAATTGCGTAACCCACCATCAATTACAATCTGAATGAATTTGAAGGATATTGCTATTACACTGCTTCATATTATGTCCGAAAAATTTGTCTGCTTAACAACGTAAATAACGCAACTTTAGTTGAACTGTCAACATGAAGCCATTGCTACTAAATGTGTTACGCAATTACCCGCAGATCAATCAGCAGAAAAAAGGCACTGGCCCAGTATTGGGTACACACAATGGATAAATAACCCCATATAATTTATGTTTCACCTGTTTCACTTAAAACAAGTAACCAACAAAAACGAGAAACACGGCAACCTGCCAAAACCGAATTGACCCGCCGCCGCTTTCTCCACTACGTTACCCCCAAAACACGTATGTCCCCATATCTGGCGAACTGGCGGTCCAACCCAATCTGTATGCAAAACGTCCCGAGGGTGGGGATCTCATTTCCTACCCCCCCTACCCCGTTCACCCCCTGGCACGTCCGTCGTCTAACTGACCCACCCCGGTCTGTCAAAAGATGGATGAATTTGAAAGAAACTTGCGCCCTACGGCGGGTAGGGCTGTCATGTCTAGGGTCTAAATATTTAGGTGTGCGGGTGTTGGACACATTTTTATACCTACCTTATTGTGTTATCTGGACTCTGTTCATGTCTGACTGTTATTGGAAAGACTAAAAAAGTGAACGAAAGTGTGTCCTCCACGACATATATGCCATAGTCAGCTTCAAAGCCAAAGTCAAAGTCAAATAATTTATTTCAATTGGGCACATAAAAGGCACTTTTGAACGTCATAATTTACAAAAAACAGAATTTATTGTAGTCACCCCTTCCAAAGGGTAGTTTTCGTATGGAGAAAAATAGGCAAGAAACTCCAAAATATTTTGTATACATTATATTATTGTAAAACGACGCTCAAACTGTGAATTTAGCAAACAGTAGAACATTTGGCTTTTAAATGCGCACGTAATTTAGTCATATTGTTTTTGACCTTGTCCTTTCGTAAGGCAAAAATATTTAGGAAGTCAGAAATATTCGGACTTGAATTGTCAACCCTACGCGTTGGAAGGATCGTCACGTTAGGGTTAAAGCATATCTTAACATTTTTGCACGCCTGACTTCGCTTGGATTTATTTTTTTATATCTTCATTGTGACCCCTGCCTACTACGTTATCCATTTCCTTCATTCTTGTGTTTGGATGATTTATAATCTGGCATTTTAATTTGAGATTAACTTGTTTATAGGGCTTGTAAAAAAGTTGAGCAGCTCTTTTGAAATTTGTTTTTTTTTGCTTATTCTGCAGACCCAGCAGACACAGTGTAATTATTTTGTTTATGTGACCTCAGTTATGCGAATTTTATATCGTAATGCTGTACCTACGTTTTTGGTAATAAGGAACGAAGAAGAAAAATAAATTTAAAAGGCAACATGACATAATACTTACACAAAATAAAAGAATAAAAAAAGTTGGTCATTTACATTTACATGTAACACTACTCGTGAAATGTTTTTTTTATTTATATATGAGGTCGGTGTTTCCTCACCAAGCATTAACTCCTCACATAAAGAACGTTCGTTATAACCTACTTTCCTAATTATTCCCCACTCGCCATTAACGGCATCTATGCAAAGAGATACATCACGGAGAAGCTTTCTTTTCCAAGACTAATTTAACCTATATTTCCAAAAGAATAAAATAAAGCGATTATCCATTAGTGGCTCCCTCTCTTCCATTCCTCGAGAAAATAGATTACGTTAAAATATTGAATACAAATTAGTTGGTAGTTAAATTCTCAGTTAATTTCCTGCTAAGACACTGAGTTTCATTTAAACCGGAGTCTATAATTGCTGGTATTCGTTCAACGTCTAATGAAATTAGCTATCGATGTAATACAGTCTATTGTTGGCCTTAATGGATTGATAGGTTGATAGGAAAAGGTTTGTGAAGTGAAAACTTCTTTAGCGCCGTTGTGCATTTTTTTTGGGATGGGTAAAAAATGTTAAACTCGCGTCAGGACACGTGACCTGATCGAAAATTCGTAAGCCGGAGGGAGAGTAGAAACGTTGTTGACAGCGCACTCTGTTTTATTTTTTTGTAATTTTTTGATGGAGCTACAGCGTTCGTTTTTGTACTGACAGCAAGCCACATAAATTTCTGACATTTTCCTTAGATGGCGTTCCGTTGTATCAAAAAGTTACTTAGTTTTCACTTCTATCGGCAGTCTCCGAAGACTGCCCCATGTTTATTTTAAATAGGTTTTGCGTTATTATTCAATAGTTTTTACCTGCAACCTGGACTCTTGTGGTAGGTTACAGCCCAGCATTTCCTCTCACAGAAAGGAAGACCGTCAGTGGCAACATTAATAATACCGGCCTTTTATTGTCCCACTGCTGGGCAAAAGCCTCTTCTCATACAGAAGAAGGCACGAGCATTGATCACCACGCTTGCTCAAGACGGGTTGGCGATTTCAGACCATTAACTATAAGTTCAGGTATTCACACGCTATTTTCGTTTACGTATTATCTGTAATGTCCAACATAAACTCAGAAAGTACCTACACATGAATTTAAAAAGTCACATTGGTACTGGCCCGGATTTGAACCCACAACCTCGTGCATGAGAGGCGAGGCCTTAACCACTGAGCCATCACGACGTTTTGGGTCATTAGGCTGCCTGTCCACTGGAGCGGAGAGGAGAGGAGAGGAGCGGAGATGTGCCAAAATTAACCAATTGAAACGCACCTCGGGAGCGGAGTTTTGATTATATTGGTTAATATTGACACATCTCCGCTTACAGCCTTACAGGCTGATTATGTTATGCTAGATTTACCGGCGGCTTCCTCATATCATCACAAAAATCCGGTTTTGTATGATGATTACGACAATTTACTATCTAAGAAATGACACTGACTTTCCTTTTCCACAGAGACCATCATATTGTTTTAATATGGCCATATATTTTTATAAGGAGACTATTACACAAAAAAGCACGTGCCACACATCAACACAGACACGTAAGCTCTTTTTAAACAAACAACTCTGAAAGGTCGAATAGGGGAACAGAATAAAAAATGCACATGTAATATTTTTCCGGGGATAAACGGAGCGACATGTGTCAATGTGAACCGTTAGGGTCAAAGCACACTGCGACAGTATGAAGAGTGAACGTGGCGACTCGCTTGCTCGGGAAAACGCCTTTGTTTGAGTGCATGTTCACATTTCAAAATTCAGGTCTTTTGACTGAAGTTTTCCGCTGATATGAAGCATGAAGTAAATTATGACTGAGGGTTATTATTGTTTCCGGAGCCGGTTTCGTAATGGCTTCATTAAATTTCATTCAGACTGATTAATTTGTCCATAATTGTTACAGTCTAAAACTTATGTTAGTATTGCATCATACAAAATTCAAATAATAAAATCAATGATGTCAATGCAATGCAGATTAATAACAGCTCGGTAAAAATTCACCAAATTGATGCCAAAATACGTGAACTGATGCAATATGTCAACGTCGGTGGTGGTACTTAGTGTAGCCATATGAAAGTATGCTCAGCTGAGACCCGTTTGGCATATGTATTTATAATTTTTTAATAGGCTCAATAAACTCTTTATTTTCAATGCGAGGCCTTCACGAGGTATGTAAATGTAGGAAAATTTGTTTGTAAGTATATGTATAGTAGACCAGTCTGATACGCTTCAGTGAGCCTCAACATTTACAGTAACACGTCTAAATGTCCGTCGTATGAAGAAATACGATAGTTCTGACTCCCAGAATAGAGGTGGCGCTGTAATACCTTGCGTGATCAGATAACTGATGGCTCACATACATCATTCATGAACGTTTCGCGTGGGACTTCGAAGTCAGCGAGAAATGCTGTCAAAGTGTTGACTCAGCTTGAAATAACACGTTCTGGCATAAGATATACAGTGCAGCAATGTTCATAATAATGAGGAAACTTTGCCATAAAAAATAGGTTTTTCATCACACCTATTCGAAAAACGATAATTGCCTGTACAGAATAGCGGGAGCCAAATTCAATTTTGCTCCTATAGCAGTTTGAGTTTTCTCTTTTCTGATTGGTCCGCTCCGTGCTTTTAATAGATTAGCGTATTTAGGTTGGAGGAAAAAAAAGGTTCGAGTAGGTAGATACTTGTAGTTTTTTATTTTTCTCATAGGTAGTGATGAAAAATAGTGTGTATCACTCGGGGACAAAATATTTTGTTCTCGGGCGGCGTATATTGAATTCCTCGCAACACTCAGGATTCTACTTTAGAATACTTCGCTTCGCTCTAAATTCAAAATAACGCCCTGAAAGAACAAAATATTACTTTGTCCCCTTGTAACACATTTAACTATTGCTCTCAAGAGGGTTTTCAGAAAAAAAAAACAGTTTACTTAGGTACATAACTACTATTATTATTTAAATATTAATTAACAATATGACACTGTTAATGGTAATCATGACACTGTTTTGGTCATGAGATTGATCTAAGTATAAATTTAATATCATTTTTTATTTTTTTTTAATTGCTGTTATAAATCTATGTTAATCTGTCTTTAATTAATTATTTTATTGTTATTATTTAAAATCTTAAGGTGTTGGTCATATTGTTTTAACTCACATGTCTATGACTATTATGGTACTGTTTATGGTCATTATGATACTGTTTATGGTCATTATGATATTGTTCATGGTCATCATTGTTTAAGCAAAATTACAAAGTTTAATCAATGTTTCTGGTTTTAGTTACCTGTTTATTGGATTTCGTGACTATTTTCGATATAATTTAAAAATAATATTTTTACTGTCGCCAAGTTGCTATGATACACAGGTACTTAAAAAAAAAGTCGCCAACTTCATAGCCACAAACGCCACGTTAAACTAACGCCTAACATTCAGATGCAAACGACAGGGCCCACGGCGACGTTCCAAAATATCACCCTTTGTCATACGAATAGCTTGGAACGACAGTTTTATTGTACCTTTGTAAGTGTACTGCTTACCTAAGCAGATGTAAAGGTGTGACGCTAAGTATGGCTGAATATTTTTTTAGGAATGATGATAGCAACGTAAACGAGGCAAAAGTGTGACGTTAACGTAACGTAAACTTGAACGTTTTTTAAATCGAAAATACATTTATCCTATAGCACTTAAATTCACTTTTTATCTCGGATGCACACTAGTGCCCGCGGACTGAGTGGCGGGGAGAAGGCTCCAAGGAGCCGCCGATAGTTTAGGTAATTTCTTTTTACGGTGAAAATAATGGCAATCCAACTAATATTATAAATGTGAAAGTTTGTATGTTTGAATGTTTGTTACTCCATCACGCAAAAACGGGTGAACCGATTTGGATGAAATTGGGCACACAAATAGTTTATAACCTGGATTCACATATAGGATGCTTTTTTATCTCAATAATACGTTCTCGTGGGATAATTTCCTACCTCCACGTGGGCGTAGCCGCGGGGGCGTAAGCTAGTTATAAATGAAATAAAAAACATAGTATCTGCTATATATTTAGTTCAGTTATTATGCAAAGTTTCATGATGTAATTTGAAGTATTTTTTGAATACTAACCGTTTACTGTTCGGTTTGGAGGTAACTTTCTAATTTATTTCCATCGAGAAAAAAATATGGAATCGTGTTTTTATCAATCAACTTTACCATATATTTATTTCAAAATTAATGCTGCCGTATTTTCTATATAACGGAGAATCATACTCAGTAATTTCAGGTTTTATATACTCTTAAAACTAAAATAATATAAATACATAATATACACGAAACGAGAATTTTCAATAAAAAATTGGAAATTCTAAAATCGTTCTTGCTAACCGTAAATCACCCATGCGATCCATATTCCAGATTTAGAAAGGATGCATCAAATTGAACGAACCCACATTAGTGCATGTCATTTTCAGCAAAAGAACCTTTCAGGAAAATATATTTAGAAAACCTATATATCAAAGCGAGTAATATCACGAACGTTGAAAACGTTTTCATATTTAAATAAATACATTTCATAAACATTCACTCCACGTAACTCAAACAGATATTAAAACTAAACTAAACAACTGCCATAACATGATGAGCATAAAGTTTATAGTTTACATCCAGCTTAGTTTTACAATTTACAAGTAGCTAAGTCCAACTTATCGTTTACAAGCTTAGTTTACCTCTGTTAATAGAGCTTCAAGCTAACTGTAGCAAAAACATGATGAGTTCGCAATTGTAGTTAAAAGTTTACGATTTACACAGAGCTTAGTTTTAGTTTAGCTGTTTATGCTAGTTTGGTCTAGGTTTGAACTAAATCCTGTTACATAACAACTAACTGAGGTTTCTAATACATTTGGAAAGCGTTGTTAAACCAGTATGTTCATTAATGGCCATTTAAAGAATGATCTAACTAATATTATAAAGAGATAAGATCTGATTGTTTGTAATGAATGAACTCGAAATCTACTGGACCGATTTTAAAAATTCTTTCGCCAGTACAATGCTATATTATCATTGAGTAACCTAGGCTATAATTTAAAAAAAAACATCCGGGCGAAGCCGCTGGCGGAAGCTAGTCTTATATATTTTTATAGGAACGGTAGGTAATCAAAAAACCATTTATTTGTGTTCCGACCTTAAAAGAAAAATGTTCTTTACAAGATAATTTATACGTCTGTCACAGAGATTTTCAATAAAGCATGAAAATCATGGAAAAGAGTTTCGTCCACGTGATTTCTCTTGTTTTCTTCTTCTTTTTAACAGCAGTGATATCCTAGTGTTGTCACCGTCGGTCTCGAGTTCGAACCCAAGGCACAGATTAAGACAGATACATCACTTCTATAGAAAGCTAACGCCATATTTATCTACAAACAATATTACAGGCGTTTCGTGTGCGCTAAGATGTACCTTACGCGGACGCCCGAGAGCACCGACTGGATTTTTGTTGCCCCGGGGAACCACGAGCCGTAGGTACGTTAGTACGAGTGATCAGCCTGCCTAAGGCACGCACCACTGACTTTTGGGATTCACGTGCGTATTGTATAATTATCACTTGCTTCAAAAACGGTGAAGAAAAACATCGTAAGGAAACCGGCATGCTTGAGAGATATTTCTCGACGGCATGTGAAGCCAAGTCCGAGACACATGGGCGGCCTGACACCAGGTTAGTCACACGAAAAAGAAAAGAAATGTAAAATGTGTAAAAAATTGTTTACCCAGCAGTGAAAAGTTATTTTTAATACAGTCTCAAAATTACAATTATCGATCACCCATCAATAAACTGTTCCCAGCAAGCCAAGCCTCACAGTCTATCCCATTCATTCCACACGATTTCCATTAAAACAATACCATAAATATGAATCAATGTGAGAGAATAAATCATGTACAAACCAATGATATATCGAACCTATTTGTTTTGTTGTCAGTCGGTTTCAACATTGTATGTACTGAATTTCAATATCCAGAGCTCCGAAATATATAATATGGTATTTTGGTAATATGAGCTAAGTGGATGGGTATTATATGACGCTATGACGTACAGAATCCATAGAAATTGATATTGGCTTTGTGTTTAATTAGTTATTATGAATATTGCGGAAATTATTAAATTAAAAGCACATACACATGGGCCATGCGATACTCCGCAGTTTAGGTGTGAAGCTACAAGTACGCGGCGGGCCCGTGTGCTGGGCCAATTCAGTGAGTGTAACGTAGTCAGAAAATCTAAGAGTCATGCGATAGAAAGAGAGGCAACTTTTAGGTGAATATAACTGTAGGAGAATAGCGCTTTGCGACCTGAATTGCGCTTTATTGTGTCACTGAAATGCAGACGCGCGGGCGGTCGCCGCTTGACTGGAGTGCACCGCTCGTTGCCCGCCCCCGCGCCGCTTCCGCGACACTGTTTTCGAGGGCCGGTACATTTGATTTTACGTATTAGATCCTGCCGCTCCCGCGCCGCCACCGCCGCCACCCCGCTGCCCGCAAGATTCGAGGCCGGAGATGGAGTGGCCTGTATTCTACCACGCGGGCCCAGTGCGGGTTGGTAGATGTCACAAGTCTTCGAATTTTTGGTTCTAGGACATGCCGGTTTCCTCACGATGTTTTCCTTCACCATTTTGAGAGCATTGGTGATGAAATTATTTACAGAAAGTAAAGCGCCTGCTTGAGTTCGAACTCACGACCTACAGCTCGTAAGTCGGGGCCGGGATCGCATAGTATTGTTTTAAAAATGTTTTCATGATTTGACTCTAACTCTAAATTGGGTACCATTATTCAATAAGAAAATGTAGACATCTTTGTACCTTGGAAATACAATAGCAGTTAGATCCTAATTTATTCCATAAACCATTATTAGAAATACAATGGGAGACAAAAACATTTTATTTATCACTATTTCTTATTTGTGATTATATTTCCGTTGCTAAGTTATCCTCTAATAATTTCCAAGTAAAACGAATGATCAGGCACGTTAATTAATGGTTTTATTTCTATTTGTAAGGTACGGAGACTTATTGAGAAAGATACAAAAAATATTAATCAGTGTATTTGTTTATTTAAATAATAGCGTTCCGCCCTTGCTTCGCACGGGTGTAATATACTGATGTGGAAATGAAATGAAATTGTTTATTCTGTAAATAGGATATCAGAATCACTTTTACGCGTCATATAAAAAAAATAAAAAAATAAGCTAGATGAGTTCGGCGTTTCCTATCTGACTACTCAGAGAAGAAAGGCCGAAACAAACTCTAAGGTCACAGTCTCTTTTAAAGTCCAGACATAATATTGGTCAGGCCACATGAGGACTATGTAGATTAGAGTCTGAAATGGTCTTTTGAGTGCCGACATGTTGTCAAAACATCTAGATTTCTGTGCTATTTCTAAGTTAAAGATTAAAGTATATATACCTATAACGTACGTATATAAACCTTTCGGAATTAATGCTCTAAATCTAAATGATGGTGTAAACCGCATACAAATCCTGGTTAAGAACACGAAAGCGCCTTACAAAAATAAAACAAGCACACAAATGTACAGAGGCTTATATGTATACTTAATAATATATTGGAACATAATCTGTTTATATGAGATATAATTGGCTATCTGAGTTAGCAACGATGTAAGCCAGGAAGTCGGAAAAATGTTTATAAGTTAAGATTATTTCGACCTATTCTTAGGAAGACCTTGTAGCAACAGCCAGGAAAAATCGAGGTGGGCAGGAAATGTTTTATTAATTCTTACGGATTTAGTTAGTATAGGGCATTTTCATGATGCGTTTGTATAAGGCTGGTAGTAGGTGAATAGGAGGCGTATATTTCGTAAGCCCAAGTAAAATGGATGAAGTCTTTCGCAAGTAGATTAACTTCATTTCACAACTGAATACATTATCTTCATAAAGCTTGATAAACTTGTGCTGATGTAAGAGACATAGAAGAAAAGCCGTCGCATTTACGCAAACATAAAGTATGTAATATGTCTCAAAATCTATACTTATAATATTATAAAGAGGTATTTGTTTGTTTGTATGCAGGGGGTAATTTCCGGAACGACAAGCCGTATTGAAAAATATATTTTTGCATTGGATAACCTAATTCTTGGATGCGGAAGGCGGAGGACAGGATGTTGTGGCGCAGCCTGGGAGAGGCCTATGTCCAGCAGTGGACTGCGATAGGCTGAGTTGATTGATTGATTGAACCTAATTCTTGAGGAAGGTAGCGGCGAGCAGAAGCTAGTATACTCGGGTAAGTAATATATGGTATAATTACAAAATGACTAATATTTACAAGATATAACAACTGAATCTATAATTTTATTTGATATAATCATCAGTTAATATAATAAACGATTGATATAATTTTAAAATAACTAATTTTTATAATCATAACATACATTTAATATAATATCGTTTGATATACCAGTCAAAAGACATAAAACATATTTAGTCTAATATGTAATTTCTATCACAGTAAATAACCTGAGTAGATACTGTAGATAAACTTAACTGATTACCACCTGCCAAGATGGTCACTCGCTACGCTCGCTCGCCTCTGTTCTAACCTAACCCCAATGGTTCACCAAGAATAGAGGGGATCTGGCACTCGGCGGCCGCTGCTGCGGCACGCTCCCTACGGTCGCTCGCCTTCGCGCGTTAATGATCACTGTTCTAACCTAACCTAACCCAAATGGTTCACCAACAAGAGAGGGGGGATCTGGCACTCGGCGGCCGCTACCGCGGCACGCTCCCTTCGGTCGCTCGCCTTCGCGCATTAATGGTCACTGTTCTAACCTAACCTAACCCAAATAGTTCACCAACAAGAGAGGGGGGGGATCTGGCACTCGGCGGCCGCTACCGCGGCACGCTCCCTTCGGTCGCTCGCCTTCGCGCGCTAATGGTCACTGTTCTAACCTAACCTAACCCAAATGGTTCACCAACAAGAGAGGGGGGATCTGGCACTCGGCGGCCGCTACCGCGGCACGCTCCCTTCGGTCGCTCGCCTTCGCGCGTTAATGGTCACTGTTCTAACCTAACCTAACCCAAATGGTTCACCACCGCTCGGCGGCCGCTCACGCAAGTTTTGTGTGTGTATGCAGACCAGCCGCTGTGTGCAGCCAGACCGACACCGGTTATTGCTATACGGTGAAGTTTTCTTAGAAATTGTATTGTTCGTGTCGCGTCGCGCTGGTCTGCAAAAGCCTTTAGCCTTCTAACCTAACCTATCCGAGTTGGATGGCTTTGAATCGGGGTGTTAACCATAATGATGGTATCATTATATAATTTAAACGATAGACCTAATGATTTTCGATTAAATAAACGTTATATCCAATAACGTTATACGAAATAAGTTTTAGAGTATATAAATGTTATATGTAAAGAAATTATATCAACAGTTGGTATATCTCACGTTTATTATATCTTGTGAACGTTATTGAAATGAAAATATACCAAATAACTTTATATGATATGAGACGCACCCAGTATACTCAATACCCAATTCTTTATTGCATTCCACAATGTAGGCTTAGGTGGTAAACATTTATTATTAGTATTAGTTTATTTCATAAACTGCCTCGTTGGTCAAGTGATTGCAAGCGCTACTGCTAAGCATGATGTCCTGGGTTCTCTTCGAGGGTCGGGCTAAGTGTTATTGGTTTTTTCCATATAAAATTTCTCAGTAGCAGCCCGGAGTCTGGATTTGTGTCCGGTTGATGGCAATAGGCTCGCCCTTTATTACATGGGACTTTCGCTTAACTGTCTAAATGTAGGTCTACTAAAGATACGCCTCTGCCAAACCCTTCAGGAAATACATCAGGCGTAATGTTATGTTATATTTCATAAGTAGTGAACCGGTTGACATGAGACAGGAAGAAGTAGTGGTGTTGCCTTACCTATGTTACTATATCCCAACATCTCAAGATCCGCATCGGGAAACAGCGCGACTCAATTGTAAATAACCAAACATTTACTATTACTTTGCACTCGTCTCAAACAAAACAGTGCATTACCGAACGCGGGAACCAATTCTCCACCGACGTGCCACCTTCTTGCACTTGCACGTAGGGCTGGCACACGACAAGGAGCTTAGTCAAAGAAGAATTAGAAATATTTGGCCGCTTTAAGTGACAGTCAACATACATTAACTACAAAAAAAACATTATATTTTTTTTATGAAACCGGCAGAAATTTAATCCCTCCCCGTGCTTTAATTCTTGCATACGCCCTGACAGTTTAGGAAATGCTGAACAAACCCCTCAGAAGGCTAACAGCGTTAAATCACTTAAAGCAAGATTATATAGTATTTTATGTTAGTTTGCGTTGACAACTCTCTTTGAATAGCAAATTCCCAACGAGGGCCACCTATCAAATCCAAATAAACAATTGTATGCCAATAATAAAAATCCCTGAAAAGTTTAAAAGGTAGGCAGGTATTATTTTCAACTCGAACCATCAGCCAGCCTTCTATTTTAAATCCAAATAAAACCACAAAAGTGTCTTCCTAACTTGGAAATTAACAAAGATTTCTGTGCAAAAACCTGCGCTGTCAACCCTAACTGCGCCACGTACGTCTTCAATTAGACTGGAAGTGTTTTCCTATTGTTACCATACTCGTGAGGTAATGGAACCACTATTGGTCTAGTAAAATTTGTGTGAACTGTGTTTAAATTGCTACTGTTGTTTGCTGGGTTATTTTGGGACAAAGGAAGATTGTGATGCAGGGTGAATTGGGATATTGTGGTATCATGAGCATCATGTTTTCTAATTGTAGGTATAGATAGAAATTCGCCAAAAGAAACAAAACATTGTAAAGGACGTGTTCTTACGTAGCTTTATTGAAGAGCCTTTCTATCCTCCACAGTTTCAGAAAGCGTAATAGGAATGTTGACTAAAAATATTTTTTTTGCCCTTCATGTACAATTTATTGTACAGACGCCAGCACATCAAGTTACCACAATCTGTCAAATTTCTTTAATGGATTTTCAACTTTATCGCTAAAGAATAAGGTTCAATGTTGATTGGGAAAATTTGACAGATTGGAGTAGGTAGGTTGATGTGCTGGCGTCTGTACATTATTAAAAAATAGTGGACACGTATCATTAATTTAAAAAAAAAATTACGTAAATTGTCTTTGGCCTCTAGTACTGACAGCAAGCATAAACTTTTATATGTTATGAATCATAAATACGAGGCTTTTGGCTTACTTGTAAAGGAGTCATAAATGTATTTTTTGGAATGTGTGCGTTTAGTTTGTGCAGAATAAACAATTTTTCTTTCTTTCTTCTTCTTTACGTCATCAAAACATTACGGCAATACATTGAGTTAGTGTGGCATGACGTCACTCCCCGGTAGATGTTATACTGACTTGTGACGTAGCGAGCCCCCACTTCCCAACTGTAATGCGTTTTATCTAAACCATTTTTTATTAATATGATAAAGCAAAAATTACATGTGTAATATTTTTTTATTATCTGACTGACGGACTAAGCAGTTTTTTTTTGCCCAGTCAACAACCCTATTAAGTTTCTGCATTCGAATATCGTATTAGCCTTTGTGGCAGAGCCTAAAAATATCAACGCAATATGACTTGAAGTTATTTGTCATATTGCGTTGATATTTTTAGGCTACTCGACAACATAATTAATTTGGCGTCTAAAAACCAAGGTCTTTAAATTGTTAATTTGTAACATTTAAGCTATTTTTAGCCATAACATTTGGCCATCATAACTCCAAGTAATCACGTCACATTCACAGCCCATAAACAGGAATAAAACCATAAAAATATAAAACGTAAAGCTACTTTCCTTCCGTAATTTCATTGGCAATAAAATTGTGCGGCTGCATTCGGTTACAAAGTGGCGAGGAACAAAGAGGTAATACGGATATCAATGCCGAGTTGAATGGAACGCAGTGAGTGCGGGCCACGGTGGTGCAAGTAGTGGGTAGTGGGACTAGGTAGACATGTGTGTAGCCAATAGGAAGGTATACTAGAATTGAGAAGTGAAGAATTGAATAAATTGTTGCGGAATTTTATTTGCAAATGGTTAGTTTATAAAATATTTTATCAAGGCAAGAATGTTTCCTTCAAAGTGATGAGAAAATAAGCTCTTTATGCTTGCAAAACTCCAGGTCCTTATTTCGAAGAACGCTTGCTTCAATAGCTTTAAGATATTTATTTAAAACAAGAACAAAGGCAACCAAAAACAACTCAAACATCAAATAAAGTCCAAACTGACCCATCTCACGCTAATCAATTAACCAATCT
This sequence comes from Conistra vaccinii, assembly GCA_948150665.1. Lineage (NCBI taxonomy): Eukaryota > Metazoa > Arthropoda > Insecta > Lepidoptera > Noctuidae > Conistra > Conistra vaccinii. The sequence goes on from OX411329.1 coordinate 21,291,663, forward strand.
ACGAAAAAACCCGAAGTAACGTTACAATAGAACGGACTTACAAAAGCAAATTTACTCAAAACGAATCCGCTGGTATTATTTACACTATATTAGTAAAAAGCGAGCGGATCCGTAGGGCGGGGGCGGAAGCGCCCCGCTCGCCGGAAATGAGCTTTCGATATCCGCCCGCCCCTCCCGCGCCCACTTTGTCCAAATCAATTTCTCTTTACAACGCCCGCCGGCCAAAAAATGCATCGCAAATGTTTGAGAGCAATCCGTGTAAATTTAATTATTGCTTTTTTGAGCGGTTTCTTTTTTTTCGCCCAAATGCCTTTGTGTTCATCGCATCGAATCCAATTGCAGTTTATTTTTTTCGCGCATTTAATTTTGGCGATTTGTTTTTATTTGTGAGTGCCTTTGTTCATTTGCTGGATCGAGCGAGATTTTCACAGCGTCATCTTAATGCAACGCTAATGGTTGTGCGAGCAATTTGAACTAAATTATTGCTTTTCATGCGATTTCTTTTTGAACTCAAAACGGTTTTGTATTTAGGCGTCGCTCGCATCAATTTATATGGCACATTCAGTGAAAATTATTGCTTTTCCGAGCGATTCATATATCTTTTTGTTAAACTAAAGCCTATTTGGGCTCGACGCAATTGTTTCAATGAATTGAATTTCGGTTGCATTATAACGAAAATTTGTAATTTTCTGTGTTGATGTATAATTGAATGTTAAAGCTCGTATGTTTATTTAAAGAGTAAAATAAAAGCTTTCTGTGAGTATGTACATTCGTAGTAATAAATTAAATTTCGCTTGCATTACATGAAACAGGATTGTACGGTATAAAGGGAGATATATTTTTGTTGAAACCGAGGTTTAATTATTTTCTTTTTTTACAAAGGGAATGCGTTTGCTTGTGTTTCTCTTTGAGTTATTTAAAAAGGTTGTTCTATTTTCAATTACTAACATTTAAAGCTGGTTGTTTACTGCGAATTTTTTTTTACATAAATACCTTCGTTATACGTTGGACATAATTATTTCAACGTTAATCAAAACGGAATTCTGGCAGTTTTTTTTTCTAAATTGCATTTTAGAAGAAGAATTTATATACCCATCGGATGAGATTCTTATGAACTGAACCATCAGTTAAATCCATTCAAATCAATACACCAAACACCAAAATCTTATAACAGCCCAGTGAGTCGACCTTCCGATGAACCTGGAAAAAAAAGTGAAGTCTAGGAAAAGTCTCGAGTGATCACTTAACTCCTCGGCAGCTGAACTCTAGTTGAGGTAACTCCAGTGACTGCAGTGAACCCACCAACTTTTAAATTCAATCTACCGGTTAGAAAATGTTCTAGAAACAAACACTGTTAGCCCCTCTCGTTTTTTTCCGTGTTTTTCTATAGTTTTCCATGGCTTCCTTTTGTGAACGCTCTCGCTGTTAGTGTTTAACTTGTTTGTTAGATTAAATTAGACTGGATTGTAGTGATCCGAGTTCGAAACTCTGTAGGAATTGCGAGGGGTTTAAAACCCAATAGCCTCTAAAATAAAACAAACCGTCCCGCAACGCTAGTTTAAAATAAATGAACACTGATTTTGTTAAACAACACAAACTCGTTGTTACCCTGTAGCCACGAGCTACACGCTCAGAGGGGCAATTCCCGTAATTTTTAAGAACGTTCGCATTCGCATCTCATTCGCAATCTGTCAAAAACACAATCAATTTACCAACGTTTTTGACAAGTTTGACAGATTGCGACTAGAATGTGAACGTTTTTTAAGTACGAGAATTGGCCTTCAGGCGACACGCGCCTGGCGACAGCGGCTTCGGAGAAAACAAATGAAAGAAGTTGATTATGAAAAAGAGTTGACGCAATTTCGCGTAGTAAGTCGCTTGGCTCGACACTGTGAACGAGGCCTTAAGGTATAGTTAAGCATAATCATTGTTACTTATTCAAAATTCAAACTAGGCTGAGAATCAGCAATTTTCGAACGTCAAAATTACATAAGACAGACCCCAACGCCCACCCTTTACCACTTCCTAGTGCTTTAGCTGGCTAGAAGAAGTGGCGCAACAAACTCCCCAGCAGCATTAATTTCCTTAGCGAAAAGGTGATTATTAAAAGGCAAGACTTACAAGCGCGATTTCAGTTTTAAATCTACTATTTCCTGACACAAAAACTTTACAGTTTTACTCAAAATCTGCAGTGCGGTGTGCAAGTGCCTCGTATCTCCGGTGTCCTCGGTATTCACTGCTATTTCACCGTTCACCATTTTTATTCACGAAAAACGCTGAATACTTTGAATGCCTCAAAGTGTATTCAATTAAGAGTTCGTTGGACATTTTAAAAAGAATTTTGTTTATTCATACTTTTTCAGAGATGTAAGTCGAATTAGATCACCGAGCGGTCGTCCAAGCAAATTATATGAGTGGTATTGAAATTATGTTTTTAATTAAGGCATAGAATGAAAATACTTTAGGAAAAACGACTTCTAATTTTCATGAATAAAAATATGACATATTTTATTAAACGTTTATAAAAGTAGGAGCAATATTGCTCCGTTTTTTGGAGAGAATTTGTCCTATATTTGGCGTAGAGGCCAAATTACCGGGCGTTTCACCCCGAATAGATATTATAACACGAACTGACACTTGACAGCAGCCATTTCTACTGATATTCAGGAGCAATTGACTGGAAGCCGCCTTAATGTGCCCGACTTCCAAACTTGGGAAATGAATGAAAATGCGACTTCGTGAGTTCAAGATTGTTATTATTATAAAGACTAGGTTTTATTGAAAGATATTCTTGATACTTATAAAAAAAAACAAAAGAGCCTTAACATAAAAGTCCGCCAGTAAAAAATAATGTCGTCTCGTTTTTCGTAGACTAATACAAAATAGAAAACATTTTAAGTAACATCGAAATAAATTGCGATGCTGAAATTGAGGACCTAAACTAATTTTATTTCTTGCAGTAAACACTAATTTAGTAAGTGAACTAAATAAACCTAAGTAAAATTGCCTGTCTACGAAAATATACGACATTATTTGACTTTTACCTTTAGCCCCCGCAAATAATTAACCCATATTACTTTCGTGGGCGTACAATCAAATATTAATTGCTTTTTAGAAAACAGTAGCGAAAGAAAACATTTTCATTTACAACCTAAATAAGCGCTGGGGTACTAGGCGCCCAAGCAATCAAGGAGTTGTATTTTTTCTCTAGCTGTAATATATAAAGGTATGTTTACAGAGAAAGCCATGTTTTTCGCAGCGTTAGCGTTCCGAGTATAGCTCTCAGGAGAAACATTCGTTGGTAGCTCGTTAAAGTCGCGCCAATTTATTAAATGCGATATATAGGTTGTGTTTGTAGGTAGTGCGGCTGTGCGGCTGTCCTGTCCGACTTTAAGATTTAATGCTACAATTTGCGAACTTTCTCTGAGATCATGCTTGTTTGGTGTTGGTATTTGTGGCTTGAGATTAATATAATTAGCACTATGTGTTAGTTATTGCTTATAGGCATTGCATGTAAACTCATCTTTTCGCCGTAACTCCTTTTTAGTATGACAGTTTCACCCTTTTCCTTATAGGTTTAGTCATAGGTCTCTCTAGTCGAGTTCCAAACTGACTTTTCAGATTCATGTGTGTATGTATAAGTATCACTTGCTTCTAATATGATAAAGTAAAACATCGTGAGGAAACCGATGCTGCCTGAGAGACATTTCTCGATGGCCAGAGGCCCATGGGCGGCTTTAAAACTCTGACACTCTCTTTTTCGTGACACGAAAGACAAGATCCTTTTTCTGAAACCTGAATTACATCGTCAGACTTATCATAATCACGAAACTCAGCATAAAAAAACGAAACAACTCATTTCCCTATTAATTTTCATCTCTTAAAAACCGTCAAACTTCAAGCCGACATTCAAACTGAGTGTAAACAGGGATCCAACCGAGTTGGATTACGACTGTAATTAATCGAGAGTGTGCCTTCGCGACAAGACGCCCCCCCTCCAACCCCCCTTGTTTCACCCCTCCGTCGCCCACCGGCAGAGGTTTATTTTTACAAGGAGGACCTCCATTTCATTAGAAAGCTACAAAAGACTTGAGAGAATGGTTAGTTATATTAAATGCTCAATTGCGTTGGATTTTTATAGTTTTCTTTATTGTTTGTTTGTAATTCACTTTATTAAAAGGTTAAATTCTTCCTCTTTGTGTTGCGGAAAATGGGGGGTTTTACGGGTTCTTGCAAAACCTGCTGGAGAAAACACGTGAGAATTCCACCCGTTGCCACATTTTATTATTAGAACATTTCACAGTAGGTTTCTTAATCTCGTATCAAAAATTATGAATCACGTGCATTTTTCACCATACTACCAAAAATTCTAAGCACATTTGAAAGGACAACACCCTCTAACTTACATGGCAACATAAAAACAGACTACCAACGTAACACAAACTAACTGAAAACTGCTGCGTCCGTCATAGTCATAAGCGATGAAGTTTAACGGCCCTGCCAACCTCACAGCGAAAAACTAATTTCAGGAATGTTCGTTAAAATGTTAAAATAATCTAATTGGTTAACTGGCGGCGTCAGATAAGAGATGCATCCGACGACCGACCATTATTTTTTACTGGGTAAGCGCAGTTAAGATAGACGCGAATATGGGCTTCCTGTTACACCGGAGTGTAGAGGCCGGTGTGACATCGCTTCATTTTGTCGCCGAGTTTAGTGTTAGCAACGACTTTGACGTCTGTGATGAAAAACGTAAAACAAAATCTTTAAAAAAGTAATGGGCAATAAATATCAGGTCCTTTAATTAATAACTTTAAATTTTTGTATTATTTTTTATTTTCTTTTATATTTTGTTAAACTGTGTTCCTACCAAAGGTAAAAATAATTTGTAAATATGTATTATCTTATGGGGGGGGGGGGGCTGGTAATCTGTGTGACAGGTTTTCCTAGTGCAGATATCAGTCGCCCACAAAGGATTTATCAGATATCGTAATCTTAATAGTTTTAAGGCGCCTTTGTGTCAGAGAAATAAAATGTTTATTTATTTATTATTATTATATTGAAAGGGATCACATTCACAAAAACTAAACTGACCTCTTTGTGAAAGTTATAAAAAAATGGCTATCCAAGTACTTACCCAGTTATTTCATTGAAAAGTCACTATTGCCACTGTAAAATTTAACACCTTCGGCAAATGGCATGATCATTCCAATTTCCATGTATAATCGTTTTCATAAAGATTAGAAATATTGCACCTCAGACGCGAACTGACTCTTAAATTGTTTTATTCAGTTAGGTTAGTGCCGATGTGGCGCGAAACATACATATAGTGGTCACGCCAGTTCGAAATGAGAAAGCGACTGAAATGAAAAAGATTGATATCGATAGAAAATTCCGTGAAAGTCTGACTGTGATCAAAACTAACAATATCTAAATAATGTATTAGTGTAAAAACACACGAATTAATTATTAACACAAACCCTTGCTCCGTGAAGCGTCGCGGCTCTCAGCATCAATTCGTCCACTCCACACAAACGAATAAACAGCAACGATGCGCATTTGTACTTGTACCGAAAACTACGTCTCGACAATTTATGAACGTTGTTTTGTATACGACGTGCCAGATTAGTGTGAAATGTTCCGTTAACAACGACATCTGTAGCGCTTATTAGTTTAGTTTTTTTTTGCGTGAGTTATGATGGCAATTATGTGAGTATATTTTGGAAGCGAATGGCTAAGATAGATAAGACGGACAGTGTACGTAGAAATGAGTTTTATATTTATGTTGAGAGAAACTTACTTGTATTTACGTTTAACATTTAGAAAAAACTAAAAGGTTTTTCAATAATGCAGTTTGTGTGTTTCAAAATTAAGTAAATAAAAATAAAATATAATTCTAATTCTTGAAACAACCGCTACAAAAAAATCTTTTTACAATAAAACCACATAAATAACATTCATTTTTATCGCACGTCCATTTATGCGCTCGTTACGGTGTGAACGGCGGCCGCTGTCAGCACATGCGGCTAACTACCGATATTGGCGAAACGGTACGATTTATCGCGCGATGTGCGATGGTCGCGCGTTACTTTTACGATTCACATTCGTCGAGAATGGGTAGTTTTTTCGGTTTATGTTAGTTTTTAGAGGATTTTTGGTCGAAGGTTTTGTTGTGAACGTTGGGCACAAAAGCCTAAAATTACCAGTGATTTGTCTCGTTTAATGAATCATCCAGTTCTAATCTTACTCACAAATACCTACTTTCTCAAATAAAATACAACTTGTCTATAATCAAGTCCAAGAAGTGAGAAATTAAGTAACTACAACACCTTGGGGCCAATTCTACTAATTTACAAACGTCACAATGGTCTCTCGATGATGGTGAGTTTTTGACAGATTTTGTATGGCGCATCTGTCAAAAACTAACAATGGAGAGACCATTGTGACGTTTAAAAATTAGTAGACTTGGCCCCCAGGTTAGTTATTAGTCGGTTATAACTGGAGCTTATGATAGGTTAAAGGTCAAGGTTCAAGGTCAATCGATCAGGTTAATCTGCGCTTGCCGCAGTTGGTCCGTGGATGGGTGACCATCTTTACACACCAAGACCCCTCCGTGCCTCGGAAAGCAGGTTAAGCCGTTGGTCCTGGCTGTCATTCGTGGATCTTTGACAGTTGTAACGGGTCGAGAGCCCCGAAAGTTTGACAACCAGTCTTACCAAAGAGGTATTGTATTACCCAGTAACTGGGTTGTGGAAGGTCAGATAGGCAGTCGTTACGTGTAAGATACTGGTATTCAGCTGCATCCGGTTAGACAGGAAGCTGACCATAACATAGTTGGGAAAAGGCTGGGCAGATGATGATAAATAACTAATTATTGTATACAGTACTGTTGCCAATACTGTTACTAATGCATTGGTAAAAGGGAGGATTTAAAATCGTGACTTGCCGATCTATTCTCTAAAAATCTCGTCGTGAAAATTTTGAGAGCTTAAAGTGAGCTGACAATAGTGTGAATCCCTAGTATAGGCACAAATTAATACAAATGGGACACTCCGCACAATCATTTAAATAAAAAGCGTCTCTTGCTACGACACAATAAAGTGCAGTTCGGGTCGCACAAAGCTAATCACCTAGAATATTCACCTAGAAGTTGCCTCTCTTTCTATCGCGTAACTCTTAGATCTTCTGACAACGTTACACTCACTGAATTGGCCCAGCGAGACGGGCCGCCGCGTACTAGTACCTTCATACCTAGGGTGGAATGACAGCTCATTACACCCGGCTGGTTTTTTAAAAAGCTGGTTATTAAGACCTTGAAACATCACAATTTATTACACTACAAAACCCTCTACTGTTTATAGCTGCCAGTATCATAAACAGTAAAGGATAAATATGAATTTAAAAGGTTTTTTCAAACCGCCATCTCCGGTCTGGCGCGAAGCCAGGTCTTCACAATGTGCTCATTGGCTTCTTTTAATGTCAAATTAATGTACACTGTCAGGACTTCTGTTGTGGGGTTTGCAACAGTGTCTTTAACGTATTGTAATCATGAAAATAGTGACTTCTGCAGTAAGCAATGGAATTAAATGGGCTGATTTTGAATATTAGTGATCATCATTATAATTAATCCGAACCTTGTTCAAACCCTTCCTGAATAGATCCCTTTCCAAAATCCCTGTTATCTAGGAAGAAAAGAAACTTCTCTATTTAGGAGTTGTTGACAGACACAAATCTCACTTTTCTGAGTGGATGACTCAGAACTCGGAACAACAATCAAACATTTCTAACTAGTTCGAATCATACTGCTGTATTCAGCAGATATAATCATATTGCTAGTACTTCGCCACTTCCTCCGATAATGACGTGGGGGTGGCGAAGCTTTGGTGTTCATGGCTATGATATTTCATACAGCTAACACAATTGAGTTCCAACGCTTAAAACCTAACTTTGCTGCACCAACTTTAGTTATACAGCCACTTAATGATAACAGCTAGCCAAAACTGAGCAAAACTCAAACTTCTATTAAACATAAATTTATAACAAAGTGAACTAGACCCGCAGCTTAAACACAAATAGTTCTCCATGTACAGGTCACGTCGAGTACATCGTGCAGGGATTGAACCTGCGGCCAGGCGGAGCACGTACGACCAAACTTGGTAACGAGCACTCGGGAAATGCCTGGAAAATTGGAACTGGATTGGACATATTTGGAATGTAACCTGTAACCATGGCGAGCTAAGTTTAAGTTAAATGGCTGTTGCTAAGTTATTTTAACAATTGAAAGGGCGTTGGGTTGTCCAGAAGTTAACATCTTCAATCGGGGTTTTTTTTTATGGTTTGTAGATTTAATTGTAGTTGTTGTTTGAATTTGTAGTGGTTACACCGCCACATACGAACTACTCAGCAAAGACATGACGTCACAGAAATTCTGCATCGCGCAGTTAAAAGTTTACCGCGCGAACGACATAGATAATACTATCCGAAACCAACTTACGGGCAGTTGCACGCCAGGCACAACACCCGTCTGGCCGGAGGATCCTCCCTTTTCTATGTTGGATGAGTGAACTTTACACCCTGTTCCTCATAGCACTAAAAAAAAATCCACTACGTCTTTAGGTTCTTGGTTACTTTGGAGTCGCATTTGTAAATATATTCTTGTCTGAGAACTTGCAATATGATGCTATAAGCACGTTCCTTTCTATTGAGTTTATTTAATTCGATACGAATGAATGAATATGGATGGATCTTAACCAAAATTAATTAAATAATTCCCTTACTGCGGTTCCAAAACAAAAATAGCCGACGTGGCGGCTCAAAAGGCTGCCCAACTTAAATGGGACTGGGCAGGACATGTCTGCCGCATGCTGGACAAACTGTGGGCCTAAATAGCACAGAACTGGTGCACTGAGACAGTGAGGCGAGCTCGCGGCAGATCACGTATAAGGAGATGGCAGGGTGAGCTGGATAGGTTCCGTCAAAACTGGAAGGAGGACACGTGGGCTCGCGAACGACGAAAGGAGTGGAGGGACGCCTTTGCCCAGGAGTGGGACAGCGCAGGCTAGTAAAAGAAAAAAAGAAAATACCCTTATACATATTTCTCTCTATAATTCTATGATAATCTCGTATTAACCGACTACCAAGTACATTGCTACGGTACATTAGTAAACCGTAATCCAGACCATTTATCACCCATTATGTATCAATTTAATGGTCCAGCATGGCCGTATTATGTAAATGGCCAGCGGCCACGTGACCATGACTCTCTTTGTGTTCATTTTGCGATATTACCGCTTAAGTGGGCTTTAATTGCAATTTCAGCTACTCGTATTAATTGTTGTTTGTCGGTACATTTTCGTGGTACTTACTCGTATATTATGTTTTTGTTGCTTTTGTATTGTTTACATATTAGGAGCCTTGGTGTAGGATGAGTTATAGTTAAGGAAATTGATTCATGCATCTTTTATTCGTTTGTTCAAAGAAATTTTATTGAATTTGCATGTACGTAATTGAAAACATCGTATTATGCTTTTTCTATGCAAGCAAACATGATTATAAAATATTATTTTATTAAGGGAAATATTAAACTGATCCTCGAAAAGTTATGGACCTTATAATGGACACTATTTTAACACTTTCACTGTCCTCAAAGTAGAAACAATAGTTAAATAATTAACCTGAACCACATGTGGCTCATGGGACATGGAAATTTTTCTCACAGTTCACACACACACAGTCACAGCTCACAGGTCACAGTAACTAAGCTAGCCCGAATCAAACACTTTAGTTTAGGATAGAACTAAGGCCACCGCGCGCGAGCCGAACGAGCGAAGCGAGCGCGGAGCGGTGTCGCGGCAGTGAGAGCACTAAGTCATTGAAAATTTTGGGGTAAAGGTATTATGTTTTACAATAGACACTTTTCTCACTTAAAGTCTCGCAGAAAACCTACATACGTTTAAAACATACCTAATGAAGTTTTAATCATACACCTAACTACAGCCAAGAAATTCCTGAAACTAGTATTTAAAATAATTACCTACGTCAATCGATTGAAATCGCCACCAATACGAGACAGTCACACGTTGCTAAACCCATTAAATGTTCCGCTTGTAAATATTTAATTGGTATAGCCAAGGAAATGGCAAGGAAGCCCATATGTGAATAATATAATGTTATATTATGTGACTACATGTACGTGGATGCAACGTGGGAAAGGGGGCAGCTGACTGCAGTCTACTTATTAAAGTGGCTTGGATTTATTGATTGAAGTGGTTTATAAAAGATTTTTAGACGAAGGAACAAAGGAAATAAGTGTTATATGCAGGCCTTTAATCTAGGCGAGCGAATAGGAGGAAGCAGATTTATAAAATAGAGAGGACTGTGCATTGATAATGTCTAGCTTGCTGACTGGCTTCTGGCGATTTCAGACTATTCATTTAAGGTTTACTTGCGATATTTTCTGTCACTGTAAATCGTGGTGGCTTTACGATAGAGCTTAAGTGAGTGCAGTTGTTTCGTTTTCGAAGATTCCTTTAAGAGAGCTGTTTTTGAAATTAGTATCTCTGCTGGGCATGTTTAATTCAGTCACAGCATGACGCCAAAGAGGTCAATCGTCGAATCCGGCTGGGCAGTGTTCGGGAAGCTACGCAATATCTTCTCGTCCCACATAGTGCGTGTTGCCAGTGATGACTTATGGCACTGTAACGTGGTCGCTCACAATGGGCCTTATCAGAAGGCTAAAAGTCACCCAAAGGGCAATGGAGAGGGCTATGCTTGGAGTTTCCCTACGTGAGCGAATCAGAAATCAAGAGATCCGTAGGAGAACCAAGGTAACTGACATAGCTCGAAGAATTGCCAAACTTAAGTGGCAATGGGCAGGACACATTGCTCGTAGAACAGATGGCCGATGGGGCCGAATGGTTCTGGAGTGGCGACCGAGTACCGGACGAAGCGTTGGAAGGCCTCCCACGAGATGGACCGATGAACTTGTGAAGGCCGCAGGAGTCCGCTGGATGCGGGAAGCACAGAATCGGTCGAAGTGGCGGTGCTTGGGGGAGCCCTATGTTCAACAGTGGACGTCTTTTGGCTGAAATGATGATGACGCCAATACCTACTTTATCTTAGTACACATTTTTTCAAATAGTCGGTCCTACAAAAAGGCTTCCTGAACGACAGCCGCCAAAATTACCAAACTCGAGCTAAGACGGACAGAAAAGGCCGGAAAACTTATGATAATGCTGATTTGAGAACTAACCCTTACTTACCAAGGATCATGGAAAATGTAAATACCAAAACAAGTAGCAAGCTGCCATAATAAACCGCCCATGACACGGTACAGTAACGAAGGGGGGCGAGCAAAAGGTCATAGTTAAAATAGACCAGCCTAAAATGATCAAAGCTGACATATTGAAATAAATGCGACTGTGATCAACACAGGTCAAAGGTGTTAGGGATGCATGCATTATAATCAATATGGGATAAATGTTATTGGTGAATTAATTTATACTAATGGTTGCCCAGTGGTCGAAATTCGACCTGATTCATTTAAATTTTAAGTTTGATGGGATAGTTTAGGATAGTTCATACTAATTTCATGTATAGTACATACTAATTCCATGCAGCCATGATAGTAAATACTAATTCCATGCTGACATGATAGTAAATACTAATTCCATGCTGACATGTCATTATTCTTATACCTATCTTTAACCATAAACAAAAGAGTGTGTTTGTGTCAAACATAATGGTAGTTTGTAATGTTTTTTTTATTAATTTAATTTAAGCCGGGCCCAGGTTGTCATTCATAGATCTTTGACAGTCGTTAGTAAGAAACCGAAAAGTCTGACAACCAGTCTGGGGTATCGTGTTACCCAGTAACTGGGTTGTGGAGGTCCGGTATTGAAGATCGAATGTTGGATAAGTCTATATACCTCGTTTACTTATAATATAATTGACCTGAATCATATCTGCCTGTAGGTTTGTAGGTTCACTGCAGATCTACGAATGATTTTTATAATATCAGTCAAAATGAGGATGCTATAATAATTCCGTTGGGGTTGGTGTCTGCTGTTTGAAGGACGCCGCAAATTCTGTTGAACTAAAAAACTCTTTGTTGCCTAGCACTGTAATGCAGCTTACCTCAACTTATTCACTTCAAGGCGAACTAACTTGTAGAGAAAATTAAGTAGTTTTTTAAGTCCACCGTTAAGATTATTTCTCCGGTATTTTTTTTACAATTTTATAAGTCTGTGCTCTATTTTAGACTTCAATAAACTCAAAATTCTTCAATGAATCAGCTAAATTAATCGAAGACTCAAATAATTGCTTTGATCATTATTCAAACCAATAATAGTTCACCGAACCGTATCTATACAAATGATAGCAAAATTAAGATTAATTCAGTAAATAAACAATTTATTATATTTTAAAGTTTAAAATATACAACCCGTGTTAAAGAACTCAGCAGTTTATCGAAAGTAATTTATCAAAGAGATTTGGTCTACTTTTGGCGTTAAAAGTAGCAGACTATTCGGCGTCACCGTATCATTTGAAACTTTGAAATGAAAGTCGGTATGGAATATGAAGTTTTAACAAAGAATGTTCGAAACAAAGAAGATTGTAGTATAAATAAGTTGCCGAAACAAAGGAGAGTGACAAAAGTATGATAGTAAGCAAATTATGTAAGTTTTTGTCAAGAACAACAGGATGGAATGAGAAATATTTTGTGAATAATTTGAACTTTGTTTTCAACGTTATGTATACTTCATAAAATAAGTCATAAAGAACATTCGTTCTTTAAGAGTTATTTCGTTCGTTCAATGAATGAAGGCTTTTTTATTTACTTTATAATACTTTTGAACTCTTCAGTCACTGAATAGGTACCTACTTGGAAACTTTTATTTAGACAATACATATCGTGACCGCCTCGTTGGTCTAGTAGTTGCTAACGCTACTGCTGAGCATGACGTTCTGGCATCGATTCCCGGGTCGGGCAAAGTGTTATTGGGTTTTTCCATCTGGAATGTCTCAGTAGCAGCCCGCAGTCTGGATTTGTGCCCGGTTGATGGTAATAGGCTCGCCCCTGTTACTTGTAACTTAAACATAACTGGCGAAATGTGGGTGTGCTTAGGTACACCTCTGCGTAACCCTTCGGGGAAGACAGGTGTGATGATATGTTATGTTTTACGAGTATCAAACGTATAGAAATTCCTTCAAATTAATTAAAATGTACGGCCTACAGGTCGTTATTCTTATCACATCCTAACTTTAAAGGTAAGACCCAAAGACCTCCCATGAAGATAAAGTACACAAATGCATACCAAACTCAGTCATTTAAATAAAATCGTGACAAAAATCCATTAATTACAAAAGTAAGCCATCATGTTACGCTACGGTGTAATAGGATGACAAAATCCTTGGATAACTGTATTATAATAAAGATAAATTGGTAGCTACTCGTAGATTTATTAAAGTTTTATTTAAATATTTAAATTGCCTCCAACTAATTGTAAAGGATTATTTAAATGCTTGAGTAGTTTTGATTTAATGGTATTATTCATAGATTAGAGCAATGTTGGCCCAGTGGTAACGGCCCCGACTTACGAATTGTAGGTCGTGGGTTCGAACCCAAGAAGGCGCTTTACTTTGTGTAAATAATTTCATCGCCACTGCTCTCAAAACTGTTAAGGAAAACATCGCGAGGAAACCGGCATGTCTTGGAACCAAAAAATCGAAAACGTGACATCTACCAACTGCAGCATTGCGCTGCCGTTCAAGCCTCTTTTGTAGTTGTAAAAGTTTCATAAACTATTATTTCTTTTAAAAATTTCGAATTGAGCACATTTTCAAATTTTGAATTCTATATCGTTCGAAGGAAAACAATTTTTTTTGACTTGAGTCATTCTATTGTGAGTCGCTCTGGATAAAACGTCATGGAATAAAATAATTTTTCTTTCTGCTTCAAGCGTCTAGTTTTCAGTTCAACAAACGCATTAAAACGATGACGATAGTATCTTTGTGCTAGCTGGTCGCAGTTTTAATTGCATCGAGTGCATTGTGGTGTCTAGCCCTCAAGTTAAATCTATAGTTCGTACCAGCCAATCGAGCGTCTAGAACCACTATTATAGGTGAAGTATTTACTGTACAAACATATAGCAAGGCCGCAAGCCCTTTCCTGGGACCCCGGTCCGTCGCGTGGACAGGATCCTGGCGTTCTCTAGTCCCAGCCTGCGTCAACACAGACCCACGTCTTCCAACCACGTCGGGTTTCTCCGGCAACTGAGGCGAGATCGTACCAGACAGCAGCAGGACGGCGCTCGGTGCTCAGTAGTTCAGGACTCATTGGCTTATATTCTTCATCGGATTAGTCTTAACTTTATTTTCGAATCTTAAGCTAGGCAATCCATCGACCGCGCTGAACTTAGATTTATTGCCGGTTTAATTGCTCTGTTCTACCTCGCGTCTCCGGGATTAAATTAGTAAAGGCCTATACATATTTAACCCGCGTGCGATCGTACACTTAACCCTCAACCGCATAATTCTCCGTTCGGTAAATAAAAACAACCATAGTTATAAGCGGCTCGCAATAGTCCTTTAATTTATTTATTTCCTTTTATACCAAACTGTGTTTCAATTTTTTTTACTTTTGAATTATAATACAAATCATATTTAAAATCTTCTGTTCTATTTCTTCGTATTTAGTTATCTAATGCAAGTGTGGGTTCGATTCTCACCAGGCATTTCTAACAAGTGGCAGAAGCTGATTTCTAATGCTACACACTGGGCCCGTCGTGGTAGATTACAGCCCACTCTCTCTCACAGAGAGGAGGCCTGTGTCCCAGCAGTGGGAACATTAATAGGCTGATTATGATTCATAGATTGTGTTGTGTAGTGACAAAAACTTGAAAGATGGTTAGACGGTTCGGTCATGTTGAGAGGATGAATGAAAGGCGACTAACAAAAGGTATTTAAAAGGCAGATGTGACTGGAAACGCCAGGAGGGGACGACCTAGAGGCTAGAGGACATATACTGACCTTATTGGTGAAGTTCTTCAGAAAGGACAGGTGCATAGTACCTCGCAACTGCGGCGTGCGTGTATGACCCAGATGTATGAACGTAAACGAGGCAAAAGACGTATAAGGATCGTAGCAAGTGGCGTTCTGTAGTTTCTGCCTACCCCTATGGAAAGATGGCGTGAGTTTATGTATAAGTTAGATCATTTCTTTCTTGTTGCACGTTTTGGTAGTTTTGATTAATTTTAGGTACATTTGTGAACCATGAAATGCATTAGTAAACTGTAATGAAGGCACCGATTTAATAAGCACCTAAAACATGATGCAAACTTTTTAAAAGAAAGTTCTTCCTTTTCTGAAAAGTGTATTCAAGAAAGCTTTTGCTCTGCAAAGATATCAAGTTTTAACCAACACCCATAACTATCCTATACACGTTATTAATTTCAACTTAATCAATATTATCTGCCTACCCCATAATCACACGGTAACCATAGCGAAGTTAATCACGTTAACTGCACTACACTTTCACCGCGACACAGAATAGATTTGTGTCAGAAGGCTACATGCAATGAGCGAAAACAGACGATTAACGCATCAAAAACATAACATGTAAAAAAATGCATGTCTCGCAACACCGCAAAAAGTGGTGAGATCTAATCGGTTAATTTGCGAGCATTTACCCAACAACTTTATCAGAAATTGCTACGTAACAATATTTTATAGTGGCCGAATCAATATTAGACATCTTTATTTCTTGAATAAATATAATGACTTGGCCATCACAAGGCAACATAGTTACATAAGAATAATCTACTATTTTAAATAGATCTAATTGAACGTAGCACTAGCTGGCCAAATGCATACACAAACATAAATAAAGCGCTCAGAGCGCTAATATTGTTGTATGTAGATTCTATTGCCGTATGCAATTGCCAAGTCATTTATTTATTAAAGAAATAAATCATCATCTGATCCATCATATCATGATCTGCCTAGCCTGTTTCCAATTATCTTGGGGTCAGATTCCTGTCTAAAGCCTTGTTTCCTAAGAAAGCAGACAACGGTCACACAGTAACGGCTGTCCAAATACAGACCGTTCTTTGTCAAATACTGGTGATTATTACAGATTTTCATGACGGCCGTTATTATTAGACGGAACCGCTTTGCTAGGAAACCCTAGGTTAACCGGATGCAGCCAAATACCAGTATTTAACCGAATTCAAAAAAAGGAGGAGGTTCTTAAAACGGTTGCAATTTTTTTTTAATAAACATTAAAAAAAAATTGCAACCGTTTTAAGAACCTCCTCCTTTTTTTGAATTAGCTCAGAATTACGTTATTTTTCCCGAAAATTTTATTTGAAAGGACAAACTTCCATATTAGTCCTATAAAGGTCAGGTTCTGATGAGTGGTGTCTGGAGTTAGCTTCACTTCAATAATACGTATTTTTTCCACTTAGTGTATTTTGATGTTGTTATAATAACTTTCTGACACTGTTAATAGTGGTGAATACATGCGAATTTATGTGGTATAGGTAACACATGTAAAATTAGAAAGATAAAATCGTTTAAAAAAAGAAAACAACTACCAAATAAAACACTAGAAACTTTAATTTCAGAAGTCGATGGCAAAAAACGAAAATACAAAACCAAAGACGCCGACTTCCGAAATTAAAGTTATAGAGTTTGACATGGTGCGATCTCAAACTACCTGAAACAAATGTCAGTTGTGAGTGGCTTGCACATGCTGTACGTGAAGCGTGTTTATGTGTTCGTGCATTTTCGCTCATTGTATGGAGCCGACCTTCTGGACAGATCTATTCTGTGGCCATAGTCCGGTCTAGTCTACTGTTCTAAGAAGTGCGTAAAAGCGGCCCCACGCATGCAAGCAAATAGCTTTGAACTCGCGTTTCACTTAGGAAGGGATGAGTTTAGCTGGCCGTGGGAAGGGATATCGATGTAATTAAATTATGTTTAGAAAATTCAATTAGTTGTGATCATGTTTAATTTCCAGCTATTTTTTTAACGCGGTTGACGTAGTTAAAAAGACACGTAATCAAGTGAGGAGGATAGTCAATAGGCCTCTTGACTTCAATCTGCCTAGCCTTTTCCCAACTATGTTTGGGATCGGCTTCCAGTCTAACCGGATACAGCTGAATACCAGTATGCTACATGGAGCGACTGCCTATCTGACCTCCACAACCCTGTAACTGGGTAATACGATACCCCTTGGTAAGACTGATTGTCAAACTTTCGGGCTTCTGACGACCCGTAATGACTGTCAAAGATCCAAGAATGACACCCGAGACCAACGGCTTAACGTGCTTTCCGAGGCGGGGAGGAGTCTCGGTATGTAAAGATGGTCCATGTTACCCAGTAACTGGGTTGTGGAGGTCAGATAGGCAGCCGCTTAATGTAAAATACTGGTATTCAGCTGCATCCGGTTAGACTGGAATCCGACCTCAACATAGTTGGGAAAAGGCTAGGCAGATTGAATGGACGAGGAATAATAAACTTTATTATTCTTCATTAAGATCTATTGTTATCCTCTCACCGCTAACAACTGCATGCACACTATATTTAGCTTCTCCACAAACCTTTGATTCGTATCCTGCATTTATAATAAAGACATAGCAGTTTCATTTCCACAATGCATGTCTTAAATGCAGACGTTACTAATTTAATATAAATGAAACGACAAAACTATAAGTGCATTAGACGTTGCGCCACTTATACATGTATGTGTTAGATCAGGGTTGGCAGCCTGAGAATATTTGTAAGAAAGTGGTTTGAAATGTCGCGGAAGAATTGTGTGTCGGATTTTAAAGTGATGAGATGGATGATTTGGCAAATGGAAAGGATTTTGAAGATACTAGTGATGAGGGAAAGATGAGTCTCGATGAAATTCGCTTTTTAGTTACTGGTAGACCGATAGTCTACCAGTAACTAAAAAGCGAATTTCATCCATGAAATTGAATGCGATAAGAGACAGATACATGCCAGAATGCGATAAGAGACAGATACATGCCAGTGACCTTGAGTGGTTAGCTTGCGTGTTCTGTACTGAGCTCACGCAACGCGTCGTACATCCAGCCAGTAATAGAACTCGCGCATCAAGGAGCGCTGTCACCAATTTGACGCATTATTAATTTATTATACAAAAAACAGAAGGTATTTTAATAAAACTCGTAGACTAAAAGTTAATATTTTAATTATCCTTAAAATGGTGAAGGTTTCAGAATAATACGCTTGACAGCTTTTGAGTAATTATTAGTTTTTTATCCGCGTTAGACACAACTTTACAAATTAATTTCACAATGTAATGTAAACATAATCTTAAATATTCGTAGATTAAATTATTAAGAAAATGCTCTAATTTAACATATATTTTTTCCAAATCATTAACACCACGTTTAGACTTTCCGGTAGAATAGAATTTCCGGTATAAAATCATTAAAAGTAGCTTGTCGTCGCCTTAAGACATGCAATTTGCCGAAACGTCGGAAGTCAAGAAGGTGTCATTCTTGCCGCGATGTAGGTTAAAAGAGGTGAAATAAAAAGGGAAGAAATTGAAGATGTTGAAGAACACTAGAAGATTTTACGAGACTTCCGAGCAGAAGCCTTAAAAAATATTACATAAGCCAGACAACATGCAAACATGTTTTACAGTAATAACAAATCAACCTAAGTTCCTCAACTATTCTCTTTTTAAGATTTCATCCGGTCTAGACAGCCATGCAGCATTATTACAGAGGAGCATTACGTCATCATCTTCTCAAAATCCAATCGCTGCCAACCCTACAGCCAGTGAATAATTTAGACGCTCGATAGGGTTGTCGCGGCATAATTTCTTATGGACAGCGCGATCGACGAAACTCATTCTTGGAAATGTCCGATTTCCCTGGCTTATTTCAAAAGTGACATTCACGATGGATAATGATACGTTTGTGACATAAAACGGTCTGTGTGGTAATATTGTTTTGGATAAAGTGCTAACTGCGTTCTGAAAGTACATTTTTGATGAGGGATCTGATTGTAGGTGTGGCGTTTTTACGTTTTGACATGGAGTAAAAATTGTATAGAAATGTTTGTTGCTTATTTTGTACTGACTTTTATATATTGTAATTACATTTTCTTTTTTTTTTCTTTAGGTGTATACTTTAATATTAGCTTTTAACTATAATAAAATTATTTTTTATAGTAGGTTCGAAAAGTCTGTGCATAAGTGATAGAATCCACACCAGTGAAAGATTTTTCGAAATTGGATCAGTATTTCCAGACATGATTCTACACCCTAAATTACTAACTTTACCTTATTATAATATTAGTGTAGATTATGTATTATGTACAAGTATATAAAAAGGGCAGTGGTGGCCTAGTGGTAACGGCTGCGACTTACGAACCAAGACAGACGCTTTATTTAGTGTAAATTATTTCACCACCACTGCTCTCAAAACGATGAAGGAAAACATCGTCAGGAAACATGTCCGAGAACCAAAATCTTCGAAAACATGTGACATCGACTAACCCGCACTGCATCCAAAATTTCAAACTTCGTCCACATCGCTGTCAATGGAAAAAACGCCTAAAATGCTGGCAGCGTTGCCTCATTATAGCCAATACTTGTCTTATTTGTTGTAACATGTTTATTGGATGGTAACGCTGTACCAGAACATCAATTTCGAGTGTGGTATCACATGTTATCTTTATCAATCGAGAATATGTCTTAGAATGTTAATTAATGTTTATGTAATTAATTATTATTCGAGTAGGTACCGCTTAAGATTGTGTGGCGCCCGGCGGCGCCTTGATATCGAGTTCAAGTACCATCGTATCATGTTAAATAACTATAATATGATCGTTACATAATTAAATCAGTAATTAAACATGGCTTGTATTTGATCGAACCTCAAATAATTCGCATTTTGCTTTCTTGAAAATGTTATTGAACGCTCTAATACAATGAATGCGCTTCTTTTTGTGAACCTCTTATTTTGGGGTCCTAAAAATACTAAATAGCCGCGTAACTGCGACCAACTGTGACAAAGGAACAGATATTTAAAAAGAGGCTCCATCATAAAAAAGTGTGTATCATTAGAAGCCCAAAAAGTGATTTTTAGAGGATCAATTAAATATTTTCCATTAAAAACTTAGAAAGGTATAAAATTACCCTTTCAAAATGTAAACAACAAAAAAAACGAGCGAGCATTACAGTAGTCGCTAAGATATCTGACGTATTTAACAATATTCATCATCATCATCATTATCAATGGGTTGGTACCAAGTACCATCTGACGGCCAACTCTAGCACCGCGCGCGCTGATTGGTCAAATCAAATAGCGCGCGCTTCCCTGGCTTCCTGTTACACACTTCCGTCCCGTTTCACGAAATCACTCTCACAGAGTGCAGGAAAACGAGAGGAAAGATTTGAAGGAAAGCATCAAAAACCCAAATATTCATGCCAAAAGAACAGCTGAAAAATTGGCACTCACGCTGGCAACTCACGCTGGCAACACTGACGCTACATTACACAACATAAAGTATAGGTCTGTCAAAAAGTTTCGCTTCTACCCTACAATCCATCCGATAGGGCTGCCACACCCGGTAGTTCACACACGGCCTGCAATTTGCGACGGTCGAACGATTAGCTTGCATTAACTATGAAAATACAAATAGCATTTAATTGTACCGATTGCAAACTTGATACTTGTCCTGATACTTTCGAACTCTTCTGACAGTCCCTTTGTTTGAACTTCTACTGTCAATTTAATTGAATTATGTTTTAAAAGGTTGGTAGCTATCAATTAAGCTTTTATGATTTTCCTTTGATTTTGTATTTGTCGGGGCCTGTTATTGCCTGTTATTATCTGTTGTTGGTATTTTGTTTCCTTTTTATTAGTCTGCGGCTCTATTATTAATACTTTTAAAACGTTTGGTTAAAACTGCCAGTTACTTCATTAAAGCTACGATTTCGTAGAAGAGCGGTGGTCTTTCATGTAATTGGTCTTACCATTTAAAATGATTTTTGCCACACCGTAGTATAAATTCTATAAATATGGACAGTACAGAAACTACGTAGTAAACGTTCGAACCGGCACACACACAGACGCGCTCATTGACGAGACCCCAAGCGATTGTCGCGGTACTGTCAGTTGCGGGTGCCATGCCGTGTAGAGACGAGTGGGTGCCGCCATCTTTAAAAAAATGGAGCGTAGTATTTCAACTAATTGGCCTAGTTTCCAAACTGTCCATATTTATAATGTGGCCGCACCCAGAAATAACGATAATATCATAACATTCATAACCCTCATTTGCCGTAAAGAAAATACATTTAAAAGTTTGTTACACAATGGGTAACAAGATATCCTATATTAAGTATCCCGACTACAGTTACTTACTTTTCCAACACTGAATGCGCTTCATCGCGAATTTGATACACTTCTTGATAGGCACTTCGTATACAAACAATAGCCGTCACTGTCCAACGTCAAGCCTTTGTATCGAAGCTAAATACAAAATTACAAATATTTTCTTTTATACCCGTTGTCGGCGTAAAAGGGAGCTATAATATTAACAGTTTACTGAACAGACAGCTGTGCTGCTGGGGAGTTTGTTGCGCCACTTCTTCCCAGCTAAAGCACTAGGAAGTGGTGTGGTGGTTTGGGGGACTGTCTTATGTAATTTTGACGTACGAAAAGTGCTGATTCTCAGCCTAGTTTGAATAAATTACTTTTGAATTTTGAACATCAAGACTGGCAGTAATAAACTGTGTGCTAATCTACACTCATATTAGAAAGAGTACAGATTTGTCTTTTTGTTTGTTTTTATGAATAAAATCAAAACTACTGAAGCAATTTTTAAAATTCTATCACCATTAGAAATTAGAATGCTATATTATCATTATCACTGAGTAACATCTAAATCCTAACTAATAATATTCATGCGAAAGTGAGTTTGATTGTTACGCTTTCACGCTAAAACGGCTGAACGGATTTGGATGAAATTTGGCACAGAAGCAGATCTTGACCTGGAGAACGACATAGGATACATTTTATCCCGATTTTCTCACGGAATCGAGAGTTATGCCGGTGAAACCGCGGGACGTAGTTTGTTGGCTATAAATTATAATGATTTCACGCGGGCGATTCCGCTGGCGGGAGCTAGTCCATACTAATATTATAAATGCGAAACTGTCTGTCTGTCTTTCTGTTACCTCTCTACTGCGGAACGGATTTGGATGAAAGGCATACTTTTTATCACAGTAGTACGTTCCCATGGGATAATTTCCGACATTCCAATTTCCGAAATGAAGATCACCAATCCGTCTGTCTTTCTGGTGATTGGTGGTGGATTTAGACACTCATTTTTTTTCATTGATAAATAGTCTAAAAGTGGATATGAAATGACGTAATCTCAAATCCAGGGAAAAACCTCCTCATAATAGAAAGAACGATCGTTGATCATTACGAAAACTTCATTTGAAAAATGAAATACAACACGCTAATGTGAAAATGGTGTGTAACCACAAGAATAATGATCCGAATAAACAGTAATAAATATTAATCAGCGAAAAAAGCTTGCCAAAACACATCATAGTTGCGAATATAAATAAAAACTAGTTCCGGAACTCGATAAATCAAGGGGGTATTTAAATTATGCAAGCTAGGGGTGGCATGAACACGATATAAAAATTACTATTGGAACTAAACTGGTGAATGTAAACCTTTGTTAAGGCTTGGGCACACTGTTCGTATTGAGTTGTATTTCTCATTTTGTTATGTACCTGGTACTTGTTGATAGGCCTACACTCTCCTCCCAAACCTATTAACACTGCATTTGAAAACATTGTCAAAGTCAATTATTTTTACCAATTGGAACTGTACAGCTTCTGACGGTTAATTACGTAACGTGCCCATGACTTTGATCACGTCTTTGAATGCCCATGTCTTTGATTATTTATATGTCTAGATAGAGTGTCGCGCGCGCTGCAAAAGAACTAAAACAAACAAGTTATTTTTTTATGCTGGTATGCGTGACAGCTACGTCTTACACTCGCGCCACGCCATTGGGCAGTCAAATTCAAATGCAAACGTCATTTATTCAAACTAGGCTGAGAATCAGCACTTTTCGAACGTCAAAATTACCTAAGACAGTCCCCCAAAAACGCCCGCCCTTCACCACTTCCTAGTGCTAATGTCATTGTGCTTTTCTAGTGTGCGTGCAGTTTTTTCTACGACCTTTGACTGTCTATCTAGATATATTTATATCTTTGGTACAAGTGTAATACAATATTTTGATTTTGATTGGTAAAACTCGAAACGTGGGTGAAGGTAGACATTAAATTGACTTTAGATATGTGGGTTGTTGTAGTAATGGAATAGTTTAGAACGAGTATTTTAGGTCTTCGTTGTTGTAATTAAGTATAATTATTAATATTGTGTTGTTGTCGTGTTGGTAAGATTTGATTAATTTTGATTTGGTTCACTTGGTTATTTATTTTGAGGTGGTGGGTTTAATTGATTAAATATAATAAGTAACTATACTTCATTTGAAATAAGATTAGACATTTTAATAAACCTTTTTTACAGTCCGTTCAACCGATTTTGACTTCTATACCGTAGGCATAAGGAGGGCATTAAAAGAAAAAAAAATGCAGCTGCCATTCGTCATGCCACCAACGCAATAGGAGTTAAAATCGGTTGACTGAGACTAAATTATCATCATAATTAATTACAGTTTTTATTAATTTATAGATACTTAGTTTACAATCCTTATTTAATTTGCACAATTTCACTCAATGCAAAACCAAAACATTAAAGCAAAAAAAAATACACATTATGTATGACGTTTCACTGTTTTTGTTTTTGCACTAATTAAGCTATCGTGCAAATCGGCCTTAATTCAAGAACTAAATATAGTTGCACAAGTCCGAAACGCCCACCAATTTCGTACAAGTGTCGGCTAACCCTAAAAAAACATTCGCGTGCTATCACTTAATAAATACATTAATGTGAATAACGTTACATACATTGCTAGCGTTTTTTTTCGGCTTTAATCAAATCGCTTGGAACGTGTGCTCATGCATAATCCGCGAACGCGAAGCCGACATCAATTCACAACTGCACTCAACTAGTTTCTGTAAAATTTTGGTTGAACAATGTTTCGGCGAGTTTATGTTGGGCGAAAATTGTTGTTTATTCGTTTTTCGGTGTGTTTTTAAACAGGTTATATGGATGGGATAATACGGGAGCTATATGAAGATGTTTTTTAAATGATGCTTTATTGGTGGATTTACATAAAATATAGCAAAATATGCCTTAATAAATTGCATTTAGATCGAATGGAATTTCAGTTTTATTTAATAACATTAAAAAAAAGAAAAACCACGCGTCGCGTTCCAGCGAACAACACGAAAAGAAATTTAAAAAAAGACCCTTCCTTCCGTTTAATTTAGGCATCCGTTTAATTGGTAGGACAAGAGTCCGCAATCAAGTATAGTACTGAAACTGACGTACAAATAATGAGCTCTGGTTTTGAGCGTTATACCATAAAACCCGGTTTTATTACGAATTTTACGAGTTTATTTGAAGAGCAAGCGCGGGGTAGGGGAGGCGCGCGCGCCGCGCTTAAGTGATTAAAATCGCGACTGGTGCGCTGAAACAAAGCGGGCGTAATGTCCGGATGAATTTAAATGGAGGAGCGAAACAAAAGAGTACAGCATGTCTTGTTGGGGCGAGGTCTGGAGTGATACTGTCTGCGAGCTGTGCAGTGTACTTGCAGCTAAGTGATGCTTAAAAATGCTGTACTGGCCACTATACGTTGTTTTTGTATATGGAACGAGTGATGAAGATTTGAATTAAGAATATTCAATTTTCAAATTGAAAATGACGTGTTCTTTTTTAATGGAAGCATGTTTTATTTTCGAATGCAGAACATGAATGTTTAAAAAATCTCACATAGTCATTATTATTGAAGATAGCTCACTGTCAATATGACTAACTACCTACATCTATACTTTCATAGAGCTTCATCTGTACGTTACTGCATACAGCCTGTAGGTATACACCGACCTTTCCAAAGCTCCGTATCTGCCCCTATGCACTTTACGGTGCGATTTTGTTTGCCAAACGCGTTCTAAAAACGTTTTTGTCAACAACATGTGTCGTACATTGTTAGAGGATTTTAGATCCCTCATATTTTTTGGTCTATTTTTCTTGGTGATATGTTTGCGAATTATAAGCGAAGCGTGCTTTTCAGATCATGAATGCGGAAACAATGGAAAGGGTGCTCGATATTTGGGAGTTTTTTTTATCTTCGCTTCAAAACCTGATTTACAAAGCCATTTAACTCTCCCTCTGAAACTGTTACTAAGTTCAAAACACAGCCGTTGAATTGCATTATTCCATTTACAAAAGTCATGTCTCAGAATGTCATTCAAATAGCCTTTGACAGCTCTAGTGTTGTGCACACACGAGTGTCTCGACACATCACAAAGAACTCGGCTTAACTTGTTCCCCGTCTTGTTAGCGTTCGTTCCGATTAGCTGTAGCATGCTGATTGGGGTAGTCACTGATAAACTAAGCTGCAGTATTGGTGACGTTGTTTGTGTTTTGTTTTTATCGAGAAAAGCTAGTGAATGTTGTCTAAACGGAATCACGATGATGCTGATAGAAACTCTGTTTGTTTTTGGTCGTTTTCAGTTTCAAAATAACCTAAATTGAAAATCATATTCTTTTTACATTAACAACAACCAAAATGTTGAATTTTACTTAGTTGTGCCAGACACCTATACTGAAACTTTGTCACGTCACGATCAAGTTGACTTACGGCCTTTCAACTATAATTATTAGTTGTTCGTTAAAATTATTTATTAAACACCAAAAGGTCAAAATGTCCTCGGGGCTCAAACTACCAGGCTCACATAACTACACGGCATACAAATTCAATACGAAGACACTCATCGTACGCGCCCCGAGCGTCGAGCTCGAGCTAAGGCCCAGTCTTCGTGCCGGCGGAGTGGCCCGGCTAATGATTTGCACAGCACTACAGAACGCCTTGTATTTATGTCACCCTAGTACTTGCATGCGACGTGCGCTTCGAATATGGTTTAATTATTCATGCAACGTACAACATACTACGTTTAAGATCGTGATTTTTATTTTAAAAAGGACTATATTTTTCTAGTGTTTTGTTAATAGCAGAGTTTTCCTTCGGTTTTTAACCCTGCGTACCTAAAGGACTGACTTACCTCTATCGCTTTTGGATTGGATTGAAAAGTAACAGAGATTTCAATCCCACCACTAAATTCCTAACCATAATTTTTTAGATATTTTCTGTCCATAATCTCCATACAGTATTGAGCATATTAGACCCACAAGTACGCACCCTTGTTCTCAAGATCTGAGGAAGACACCTATATCACGGATATCCGTAGTTTAATTATCAATGGTTCAACTACCCGGGTGCCAGCCTGGAATGTCCTTTGTTGTATGGCAAACGTTATCGTCCGTTCTCTATAACTTTCGAGGGACGTATAGATTAATTTGCAATAACATTCTTGGGGTACTTCTTGCTGTGGGTTTGAGTGGTGAACTAGTAATTTTGGAAGAGAATGCGGTTGACTAATTGTGTGATTAGACAAGGGGTAACGAAATGGAAGTGACTGAGTGGGCCCGTAGGTACAGCGATTAGTGTTAAATTGAGCGCAAAAAGGACGGATGATATTGTTTACAAGGAGTCTGAGAATAATGAGTTTGTACATGTTTCTGAAGAGATCATTTATTAGTTCAAGAATAGGGCTGTTAATGGCCAGCATAAAAATAGAGTTAAAGAGTTAGATGGTTTCGAAAGCGTACAAGATCGGTTTTCGCAAGGAATTGTAGAGAGAGACATTCAAGTCAGGGTGTGCAATCAAAAAAATGATTGTGACTCTGAAAACTTTGTCTCAGGAGCACAAGAGGAAATTGTTTAGCCAATAATAAGATATAAAGAAGAAATAATCCCAACTTTACTAAGATTCCGTCAGAAGGACACAAATCGTCGTGATTTTCATCCCACTTGCGTTGTAAACGGGTGTGTACGTCGTGATAATTAATTCATGGCGGTCTGTGGGGGTGCCGGGGGCGTTGGAGATGTCTGGAGGTGTTGGGACCGAGGACTACCGAACTACAATTAGTTGCGGCATTCGTTACGTCATGCATGGAAGTTCTGGTGTGGTGCAAGTCGTGAGTTACTTGATGTTATAGGAGTTTTACTCAATTCTACAAAAGGACTTTATTATGTTTTAGGAAGTTTGTCAAACTTGACGTCGCGTAATATCTAGGCATCTTCCGTCTTGTTTGTGTAACAGTAATTTAACTTAGAAATACCTTCACGAAATCACGATGTGTTTTGCCAAAATTTGGACGCCAGAAAGTAAGACAAGATAGTTTTCCAACATGCTCGAAGAATTAGGTTACTGGTTACTGCCTATATACAGCTTGTAAGCCTTTCCGAGTTACAAGTTTATGAGTTATGACAAAAGATGGATAAATTAAACAAAAACCTAATTTAACAAAGGCACAGGAAAACAGTAACTGAAAAGGCTTTGGGGAACCCTTTGCCTAGCTGTGGGATATCAATAAATCTGCCTAGCCTTTTCCCAACTATGTTGGGGTCGGCTTCTAGTCTAACCGGATGCAGCTGAATACCAGTGTTTTACATGGAGCGACGGCCTATCTAACCTCCACAACCCAGTAACTGGGTAATAGGATACCCCTTGGTAAGACTGGTTGTCAGACTTTTGGGCTTCTGACTACCCGTAACGACTTTCAAAGATCCAAGAATACTGCCGGGACCAACGGGTTAACGTGCTTTCCGATGCACGGAGGAATCTCGATATCCAAAGATGGTCACCCATCCACGAACCACCCCCAGAAAGCGTAGCTTAACCTGATAGATCGACCCGTGCAGCTGTAATTACTTAGCCACGAGTTCCTCAGCAGTGGAAGAGCAATAACTCGAAAAAAGAAACAAAATTTAAAAGAAAAAACGCGTATCCCTTTAACTCAAACCTCATCCAAGATAAACTGTTCCGAGTCGTAGCACGACATTCACATAACATGTTTAAGAACAGACAGACATCATGTTTTTATATACGCCGTGCTAATAGGGGCTGTGGTACATGCCTTGGTTACGTCACGCTCATTACGTCATGATGTGCTGCTGTTATTAATGTGGTTATGATGATGAAATGCTGCTGGATTTGAGAGAAATATTAGATGTTAGAAAGATAGATGAAGCTAGACAAGATTTTTCTGTTTATTATTAAATACATTTTGAGAAGAAAGAACAGGATAAGGAAAGGTAATACTTCGAGTCGAAAGTCGACAGTATTTTTGTTTGCCGACAAAATAGACTGAGTCTTCTGGATTTTAAAATAAAGACAAAAGTTTAAAAGGTAAATTTTAATTAAGATGTTGTTCTTAAACTTTTGAAAGAATTCGATGGAACCTGTCCTAAGCAGTTGTAAGTACTAACTAATTATAATATTATGATAAAAACAATTAATTTCAAAATAAGAAAAGAAACAAAACAATAAACGTGACACAAAAAGAATTTCGTTTACTCAATACATTTATTTTTATTCTCATAAAACGTCTACTACTTATGTCACCTGATAACATATTTCCTAACGACAACAATAACAAACAAAAATAGCCACAAAAAACAACAAACCAGCAACACAAGGTAATCCAGGCGTTATATTAAATTATGGGCACCTTTTCAATGACCTTTTCAAAGGTTAACAAAGAGAGAGAGCCCCGAGACTTGCGGCCACACGTTTTGATATATTTCACGGTGACCGCAATCCCATTTGGTAAGGAACCCTAATTCTTGTTCGACAATGGACGCGTCCGAGATGTTTACCTTTAAAGTATGTGGAGTAGTGATTGCGAAGCGAAGGATATACACGATGAGGAAACTGGTCTATTATGTAAAAAACTCACCGTGAAAACTTAGGTGAAGTACGCTGGAAGTGAGCTGGTTATAGTGTCAATCCCTAGCATCAGGTGCAATGACAGCTCAGTTCAAGCTCACTTCACTGATCATTATGTTATATTAAGTGCAAAACAAAACAAACAAACAAAACACACGAAAAACACAAAACAAACAAACAACAAAATACAAAACACAAAATATGATGTTATAGTATGTTTTTATGATATACAAAATTTAAATAAAGAATTGAATGCAGAACTTCTTCAAAAGAAAGTCGGCGGTCATATTATTATGGTTAATACAACAATTAAGAATATTGACCTCTATTAGGTTTATCATTATAATGAGTAAGCAGCATAATTTAGTTCAAATTAATGATTTCACAGCTACACCATCACCTAGTAAAATGTATAATTTTGAAGTCAATATTTGGACTAACTCTAATATCATCTATGTAGGTCAAAAAATTATGTTTATAGAAATTCCAATGTACAATTTCATAAATGCGGATATGAATTGTTAATTACATGGGGATATAACTGGCGATATGTGGGTGTACTATAGGTACACCTCTACCCAACCCTTCGGGGAAACAAGGCGTGATGTTATGTATTTCATAAATACATTGCTTCGTAGCTCGACATAGCGTAGCTAACCCTGGATTGAAAACTGAGTAATTCCAGTGTGAGTGATGGACTCGGCCGGCACGAAAATAACAAATAACATTTTGTCGCTAGTCCCATTTAATGAAACCTTCCTATTGTTGCTTTAATACCTTATAGACTACTTGGAAAGCACCCGGATTTGGTCTGTCCTATTGGATATGGGAGTTTGAACCTTAGAGACGAATCTTTGATAGATTTATTTTGATAAAGTTACATCTGATGAAAAGCCGAGGCGAGATCTACTTAATGGAGAGCTTGTTCAGATGATTTTAGTTAGTGTTTTGTAAATTTAAACAATGCACAATATATTCTGTAGCAGTTCATAGTTAGAATTTTAAAATAGTTCTGTATTTTTCTGAAATTGAATACGTTTTATATTTGAATTCAAACTAGAGCGCACCGTTCGTAAAAAAGTTTTTTTAAACAACCTACTAAAAAATAACAGTAAAATTCTACGAAACGAAACTGTGAAATAAAATTTCAGCCAACAAAAGTTCTGGTTGAAAAGTCGTGTTTTTTGTATCGTGGGACAAAGTACCAGGAAAAGTAAAACTGCACCCTTATAACTGTTCGACTTACAAACCACAAACTTTTTCTACAAAAATCTTTTGTACGAGCTTCTACATTGATTTTAACGAAGACATTATGTTCCGTTTATATTTAGGAAAAGAAAACTTTGTTTTCTTTCTTTTTGTTATTGTAATTGAAGTGTTTACTGTTTGTCGAAAAACAAGGTACTTGTCTATTTCTATAACGAGGTGGAATATAAAATAAAAGTGAGGAAGGGATCGGTTGCCGCGGAGCGTAATTGGTGCTCGATGAAGCCCGACTTTTTATAAAACAAAAAAATAGGCACTGAATATTATTTTCGCTGTATTTCAATGAAATAATTGAAGCCGGGAGCGCAATATGGATTGAAATTTAATGAACTTTCAATAATAATGTTTTATATGGGTAAAAACTTTTCCACAATAATAGAATAGTTACTTTCTATAATGATACGAATGAAAAAGGAACAATAATCCATAAAGCCAAATGAAAATCTTGAAGATGCATCGTAAAGAAGTATGGATCTGACAATGAAACAAATCTTTCTGGCTGTGACATAAAACAAGATACTAAGGATTTTTAAACTAGTCAAGAGTTTGCAGTCAGTCCTCCTGTACCTAGTCCAGAAACCCTCAAGTAGGGGAAAACGATATGAGAGAACGATACGAGATATTCTGCACAGATAGAATCAAATATGCACATATATACTATGCACATCCATATCGGCCCAATACACATACAATTCAACTAAAATGTCGATACATTTCTCTATACAAAGGAATGGTATTGACGCTGTTATTTGAATTGATTTTCAAAGTGGCAATATGTCTATATCAAAGAGGAACACAAGTTATTTACGTATCTGCATCTTTGTGTTATGAAGTAAAGGGATGAGAAGGTCGCATTATTGGTTGTTTATCAGTCTATTCATTCAATGTCCTTCTGTGGAAACATAATGATTGACAAATCGATTCTTAAAACTAGTGACTATTCCTTAAATTTTATGTTTAAAGATACTGCTTTGTGCTGTGCTCTTGCATAGTACCCGTAGCAGTCGTCGGAGGATTCTAAAAACCCTTTTCTGGCAGAATCTTTAGAGAGGTATTGCCTAGCAACAGTTGCGAAAATAAGATGCATTCGCACTAAATTCCAACAACATTGCAAAACGATACAGTTGACCCACTCCTACCCAAAAAACTGTTCCAGTAATATCTATTTCAACGCCCAACTTATCTTTTATGTAGGACACCAACATCCAGGGACAACATTCAAGTATCCGTGTCCTGTTGAATTTTCTTGCCGGCTGAACAAACTATTTGTGCTCTTTGGTCACGTAGGCAAATACGCAGGCTTAGCTACGTTTGTTTTGGACGAGAACAGCCCTGTGTTAGTAT
The DNA here is from genome assembly GCA_948150665.1 of Conistra vaccinii. Classification (NCBI taxonomy): domain Eukaryota; kingdom Metazoa; phylum Arthropoda; class Insecta; order Lepidoptera; family Noctuidae; genus Conistra; species Conistra vaccinii. The sequence continues at coordinate 21,323,257 of OX411329.1, forward strand.
TCTGGGCTTAGTACGACCGGGACATTCCGTGCTTGGTCGGCTGTTGTCGGCAGTCTTCGCCTTATGCCTTGTTGGGCAAATATGAGTTGACAAATACTTGCGGGTACAATGGTAATGTCAGTAGATTTTTCAATTTCAGTTTGTGAAGTTTTGAAATTATTATGTTGTTATTTGTATGTTATGTCAAGATATCCAGTATTTGTTAAATGGTTGTTATTTGATTGTAGTATCAAGGTTTTCTTTTTGAAATAATCATAATGTCGTCAATATTGTTATATCACTTCACTTATAGAACAAGTACGTACAAAGTACAAACACCAATACTTCACTTTTATTTACCGTGTTCTTAAATAAACAAAGTTTTCACATCAATAATTTATAATCTTCTATTCGCCGTCAACAGTTGGAGCTCATTACATAACCCACTACTTGCGATACAAGAATCTTTGTAATCAATAGCTACGGACGTCGGACGTGAATCAAAGCGTTTGATTGAGGGGTAGTGGTCATTTGAATACGTATTAATTAATGGTAGAAAGCATTCCTGGGTAATTAGAGTGACTTACCGATGCAACCCAGATAAAGTGATGGTTAGATATTGATATGTACCTGGAAAGAAGAAACAGCTCATTAGTATCAAGTGATTTAAGATTTATTATTAAAAGTCGTGAAGAATTTGTGGCAAAAACGGAAATAGATGATGATATGTTAGTAATATAAAGGGGTAGCACGAGGGATATAGATTACAAGAAAGATTCTGCAGTTGCTTACGTAAATTCTCTAAACAAGACAGTTTTTAGTATCTACGCACAATATTAAATTAATAAACCTCTCTTTAACCACGACTTTTTCCAACAATTCCAATATCTCTTTAACTTTTAACATAAAGGCTCGGAAACTACAAAGAACTTAATCGATTAGAAGGGATTCGCATAACCGCAGCGTTGGCAAAAAGCTATCGATGTCGTCCGCAAAGGAAGCCCCGTCAGAACTTACTACACCGCTTTGTGTAGCACCGGGTATATAGACGATGTTGTAGTCAAATTCGAAGGTTTTGTCAAACGAAAGGTTATATAGTCGTTACAGGGCTGCGTCAGCGCCTATTGTATGTCTTGTTAGCAAAGGATGAAGACTACACCTTGATTGTGACAGAATAAATAAGATACCGAATACACAACACATAAATTGTCTGAAGCCGGTACCAAATTATTAAGAATCATTGAATTCTCAAACTATGCAGGGTGTAAGGTATCGATTCGTCATTCATCAATTCGGAAACTGTTACCATGAATTCGGCACATGATTTATATTATACCAACAGCGGATAAATTCTTGGTCGTTATAAAAAAAAAATCTGCTGTTCATACGTTCAAAATCTACTCGATCAAAAAATATGAAACAGTAGATTTTTTTTATTGAGTAATTTGAAATCGTGTATTTTGAAGAAATAGCGAGGTCCGTTATTTCTTTAATGGCTGCTACAAATTGCCCGCCGGCCTTACCGCCGGCCATGCCGCACAAAGCCACAGAAAGAAACGCAAAGAAAATTAAGGCGCAAAAGCCGGAGGCACGTGCCGCGCGGCAAAAGCCGGCGGCCATGCCGCCGGCACTGTGTGTAGGAGCCATTACACTGTTGTCATAATTCACAAACAAAGTTATACTATTAAATGAGCAATATTTGTATAAATAAAGAAAGAAAGAAAAATGGTTTATTCTGCGCAAACTAAACGCACGTTACACAAAAAAATAAATTACATTTAGATAAAATATATTTTTTAAATGTTAAAAAATATAAAAAAAAAATTTTAAATTTTGATTTTGTCATTTGTATTCACGTTCTCGAAAACGGCTCTAACGATTTCGATGAAAGTTGCAATATAAGGGTTTACGGGGGCGGAAAATCGATCTAGCTAGGTCTCGTATCTGGGAAAATTAGTTTTTCTCTATTTTCACCCGAACAAAGCTCGATCGACCACATACTTATTAATAACAAAAAGAAAGTTACTACGATTATGAGTGAATGTTTCGCAATGAGGCTGCAGTTGCGACCCGATGCACCGGCTGCACCTATGAACTGCCGAGAGCAACTTATTATAACTTGGAGAAGAACCGGCGCGGCGGCGCATGGAACTACTGAATTAAGTTATCCTATACATACTTGATTAGATGGATCTATAAGGCGGTGAAGTGTACATTGGTGTATATTCTCATGAATTGCTTTTTGAGTCTAGTACTGTAGATATTATAGCCTAAAATCGTGCTTCGATACAGCCTCCGCGAGATACACACGATGCAGCATTTTGTCACCAACATGGTTTTTGTCTATGAGTAATTTTAGATTGGTAACCCTGTGCACAGCCCTGTATAAACTTGTGGATTGCTTTTTAAGCCTAGTACACAAAACACGACATGTGTCTCGAAATATGGTTATTGTCTATGAGTAATTTTGGGTCGGTAAGCCGCAGAACGTGGTTGAACGGTGATTTCAAGCAATATGCAAAAGCTGTCAAAATATAAGCAAGTAACCTAGTTGGAAGATCTAAAAATAAAATCGTACACTGTAGTTTCTATACATACCATATTGCGAAACAAAACAAAACCTACAAGACTTGTAACACAGTATAAACATGGACAGTACAGCAACTACATAGTAAATGTTCAAAACGGCACACTCACACAGATGCGCTCATTGACGACACCCGAAGCGATTGTCGCGGTGCTGTCAGTTGATCTTTTTAAAAATGGAGGGTAAATAATTACCTAATTATATCAACAAATAGGCCTAGTTTCCATACTGTCCCTATTTATTCTGTGCTTGTAACGATATGATGTATCAAGTATCTACATTCTTCATGTATGACGATTCCAAAAATACTTCCGGTAAACTCAAAACAACCCATCCCGCACCCAACCTTACTGGCTAATTAGCATAACCACGACAGGAGATCAAAATTTCCTTGACTTTTCATCCCCGTATAAATACAATTTCCTACCCTCAAGACTCGAGCCAACTTCGCTTTAAACCGACTTCGCAATGTTCTATAAGTAACTTTATTGCCACGCCCCATACAATTTCCTTAGAAATTCAAACAGCGAGTCGAATCCTTAGAACGTACTCGTATTGGTGAGTTGCAGGAGTTGCTAGTTGTTGACGAACGTTGCGGTCACTGCATTGGAGTTTGATACAGGTATATGAGGTAACCAGTTCTTGTAATTTCAATACTAAATATAGTAATTCAGTACCCGACCGCAGGAGGTAACTGCAGGCGACGTGTCGCGGCATCATGTCGCTGCAGTCATGATTCCGAACCCGACCGTAGGCATCAGCAGCCCGTATAAAAACAAAACAAACATTCAGAAAAACGTGTTATCGCTCGAGCGTTGGCGGCACTACTGACTGGTCTGCGGTCAGGCTGCACGTGTCGGCCGGTGTCGCCTGTCTCTCGCCCGCAGCTGCCATCGACGTGTCGCTAGCTACGGAAGGTATTTCAAAGGAATTCATAGAAACTAGTCGTGACACGTCGTCGCCTGCAGTTGCATCCTGCGGTCGGGTACAGAATGGTACTTTTAGAAGTGCTATTTGTATATGTATACTACAAGGACTTAGTGTTAGTACTGCCTCATTGGCTAGACCAACAGTCGCAAGCACTACTGGTAAGCATGAGGTCCTTGAGTTCGATTCCCAGGTCGGGCAAAGTTGCCGCGGTCGGTGACTATTCATAACATATCGAGATCCCCTCGTGCCTCGGAAAGCACGTTAAGCTGTCGGTCCCGGCTGTCATTCATAAATCTTTAACAGTCGTTACAGGTATTCAGAAGCCCAAAAGTCTGACAACCAGTCTTACCAGGGGGTATCCTGTTAGTTACTGGGTTGTGGAGGTCACATAGGCATTCGCTCCATGTAAAATACTGGTATTCAGCTGCATCCGGTTAGACTGGAAACCGACCCCGAAATAGTTGGGAAAAGGCTAGGGGGATTGATACAATTTATTTACAAACAATCGTAACAATTTTCTTTATAAACGTGTAATTAATCTAGTTAAAGAAACACCGTTGATATAAGTACTAATAACAGACCGACAGTCCGATCAAGTTCTCTTAATGATAGGGGCCAAAATTTTTCTTTCATTTCTTTTATAATTTCCACGATAATTTCAAAGAGTATCCGTTCTTTTAAAAGAGGTTGTATCGCGATAATTATACTGAAGAAACGATAATAGGACCTCTTTGTAAGTGTTAATTGGTTTTAATAACTTCTTTATTGGTGTTTAGATATTCTGTGAAGGTGGTGGTGGAGGTGAAGATATTTTTTTTATTTTTCGTTTATTTATGTTGAAAGGTAAATTTGAAAATGTAGAACGTGCTAATGTATCTTATGCGGTGGTTTTTCAACTGAAGTGGCACATTTTTTTCGCAGCCGTGAATCACAATCTGAGTAGTCTTAGACGTATAATTTTGGGTAAAAAAAACTAGGGATGCATCCGGTGCCGATACCGATATATCGGCGATACTCGAAGTTTGCCGATATATCGACATCGGCGATATTTTTATGACCGATACAACGATACTTTTCAAAATTCGCGTTTTAAAAATGTAATGTAAACGCGCGTGTTGTCTCGTCAACTTCGTTGCAAACGAGGCACGAACTAACTATGCTCGGGGAAACCCCGCGCTTTATTCAGTGTCTTGTTTCGCCCGCCCACTTTGGCCTCGCACTCGCTTAACTATCCATTTCGCTAGGTTAACTGAGTGGTCGTGCGTCTAATCTCAACCTGTCTACGGTTTTATTTAGTTTGTCCTGTTATTTGTTCTTTTTATATTAATTAAAAAAATAACCTGACTTCTGTTTTATTTATTTTACCTTCATTTTTGATTTCTATTAGCATATCAGTATCGATATCAGTATCGCCGATATTTTTATAAGAGTATCGGTATCGGTATCGTATCGGCAAAAAGGCGTATCGACGCATCCCTAAAAAAAACCCTAAAAGTTGTTGTTTGTGAAACTTCTTTTTACCTTACTGCAGCGGAGCTCAAAAAGGCGGTCTAAACGCTTCGCTTTATTTTTTGCAAAATCTTCGCCAGTCCATACATGAGTATGAGTACAAAACTCAAGTGCACATGCACTTATTCACTCTAGTACTTGTATGTAAGACGCAGTATCCTTTATCAGCGTATCCAATAAACTGCAGTGTTATCACTTATCAGTGACGTCACTCCGAGGATATTCAGTGATAAAAATGATTTACAGGTCATTCACCTACATTTGTAATGCGATAAACGCTTTGTGTTAGTTTTTATATCCGTGACTAATAATTTTAGTAGACAGTAGAAATGTGACCTTGACGGGCGTATCATACCTCCACCACGAAACCATAGCAGCGAAACCGCAGTAGTTCAATTCAACTGGCTCGCGTCATGTTGCTACTCGAATTACATTTGAACTACTGCGGTTTCGCTGCGGAGGTGTGCTATTGGCGTCAGTCTTTTTTTTTTGGTGTGAAATCATTAAATAACTTCTCCCGCTCTTGTCGGAGCGGGAGGGCGTGTCAGACTCTTACTAACTAAAACCTATCCGTGTTCCTTCAGTTGCCTGTACGTTGCCAAGGGCCACGGTAACCCGGTTTCTAAGAAAACTTCACGATATAACAATAACCGGTGTCACGTCGCGCGACTAATCGCGCTGACCTGCACAAAGCTTTACAGTTTGAATTTGACTTTACAGCTCATAAGATTAATCATTTATTATCAAGAATAGAATACGTTAGGAGTGGCTTCCAATAAATGACAATAAAGCCGAAGCTACACTACTGTTCACATATCGACAATGAGCTAGAAATGACAAACCCTCAAAATGCCACCTTCGCCCCATAAGCATGACTTTACATTCTAAGCCGAGTCTACACCGGCGGCCGCCCCGTAGCCTTTACAGAAATCCATTAAGCTGAGAACTCATGATATATGGCCTAAAACTGTCACAATTGAATTATCTACGTGTGCAAATTGTAGTGGAATGGGCCTATCTGTAGGATTAGTGGTTTTTGTGTAATAATGTTGTTAGTTTTACGTGTTTTGGTCTGTTTTGGTTGATGGGAGCCGAATTGTGGAGGTAAACTTGATTTAATGATTATACAGGATTGGATTATTTTATGATCGGGCAATACATGGTATTTAGAGACGGTAACAGTTGCTGAAACCATCTACTATTTTTATAAATAGTGAGTGAAATTGGAAAGGAATGTTTTTCAGCGTCTACCATTAATAAAACTTGTTTTTATTTCAATAAATGTGTACCTATATTTTATAGCATTCACTATATCTACGTATTTCACTTAGCCGATGGACGGACGGAAAAAAAATCGCCGCGATTTTATTACATCCGTGCGAACGTCGGCTTACATTCACTTTCTGCGCATAAATTAACCGCGGAAGTACTTATATATTTAATCACCTATTTACTTACTTTATTTATTTACTTTTTCACTAATTTCCCTGCAAAAGTTCATGTTTATCACTGGGCATTTTCAGGTTGATACACTATCAAAGTAAATTCCTTTAATTAGGAATAATGCCAAAAACAGCATAAACTCTTGTCAGTTTTAAGTCCAGAGTACCTAGAATTTAATTCAGAATCATGAAATGTAAAAATACTTCGCTTCCATTCCGTTTGCAGGTAATTAGAATGCCAAGGTACTTTTTCTCGTATTTTTTTTCAGTTTTACGTAAACCATTCACCAGCTGATTTTTATTTTAGTTCGTTTTTTGTTAGCTACAAACAAATGGTTCGTATATTTCTCGTTAGGTAACGTAGTGATTGGTCTGGGGATGCTGATAACGTTTATTTTCTTCTTTTAATTTAAACCAATTTATGTACCTATTCATATTGTTTCAGAAGTGTAAACCCAAATACTAACACAATGCAGGTTCGTAAAGAAAACTAACAGTCACTCTAGTTTTATTTTTTCGTTTTATAAAATATCACAATTGGTGAATACTACTCGTAACTTATAAAGTTATAAGTGTCGAACTACGCACCAAAGACATGACGTCACACAAAGCCTGCATCGCGCAGTTAGTTTACCGCGCGAATAACATAGATAAGACTATCCGAAATCAACTTACGGGCAGTTGCCCGCCAGACATAACACCCGTCTGGTCGGAGGATCCTCCCTTTTCTATGGTGGATGAGTGAACTTTACAACCTGTTCCTCATACCCCTAAATAAGTATTTTATATAACTAAAACTGCTAAGTAACTTTAAAGTTAAGAAATCGTCCAATAACGTCTTTCTTATTCACTTTATGTTAGGGAAGTCAATTAAGTCACGTGTCCCATATCGTAACGCCCGCGCCAGTTGGACAAATTTTAGTATTAGGTAATAAGGATCAAATTCGCAAAACACATATTCGCTAGTGTGAAATTGACAGCTGTCAAAAACGCATTCACTCGACGGCGGCGACTGTATGTGCACTCACACACTGCACTAAACTAAATAAAGTGTTTTTTTACCAAATCTGGCATTTTGAACGCAAAGGCAAATTAAAACATATCTTATACAACAATGCTGTTGAGGGATGGGCACTCTTCTTGAGCCAGAAAACCAAATTATCAACGGACATAATCTCAGCTCAATGAAAACTGTTTATTAAATAATAACCACGCTCATCACAGGATGGTACAAAACTATAAACTTTACAACCTAAGAAGCAGTCGTGACCGAATGAATGAATGGGACCGGAAGCGAGCTTTTTATTACCGTTTGATTGGTAGCACTGTTCATGGTACGTCCGGGTATTAGTGAGTGAATGGTATTCAAGCAAGTCAAGTGATAAGTTTTAAACCAGTCTTGAAGTTCAACTTACTGTCAATGTTAGTTGGGTATGTTGGAGTACTAGCGGCCTGTAATTGTCTCACAAACGGACAAAAACTACTTTTCGTATACAGAAGGAACAAGCATTATAAGAATAAGAATATTTTTTATATATTTTTTTTAAGAAATATAAAAAAATGTAAATTCAATGATATAGATGGAATAAAGGAAAGAATAATTTAAACAAGAAGAAGAATAATTTTAAAGTTTTTTATTTTTTTTCAAATATAAGTATACAGACATTCAAATAATATGGTGATACACTATATACACGGTGAAATTTAATTCGTTGGCAATCTCTTAAGGGATCATTGTACTCATCGTTATGAACAACTTTTACTATGGGACCAACACTAAAATCGCGAAACGAAAATCAGCTGTTCCCTACATTTTGACGAGCTGTGCGAACATAAATGTAGGGTGGAACAGCTGATTTTTTTTCAGCTCAAGTGAGCAATGACGATTAAGCAAGCGCCAAGACCTTTTGTTTTCATTGCGTATACTTAGATACATAAGGTATTCGTCTGATTGAAATAACCCTCATCCCACCTAAGCCTGCCTAGTCTAAATTACTTTAATAGATTTAATAGATAAAAAGATCCGAAATTCGCAAAACGAGCAAACATGATGATGAACTTTCGATTATTCTAAGAGAAAATGGTTTTGGAATTAAATGGTTGTATGTATACAGGGTGTATTAGAAAGATGTGGTCATATTTAAGGGTGTGGTACAGTACAGACCATCAAACTGAACAACTTTGTCCATGGGACCAACATGTTTATCGACAAAAAAGTATCAGCTGTCTCGTACCTACCTACCTTCAATACCTACTCGACCTAAATGTATCCATGACAGCTGATAATATTTTTTAGATTAATATGTTGGTCCCAAGGTGAAAGTTGTTCAGTTTGATGGTCTGTACCACAGCCTTTTTGAGCACAACTTTCTGATACACCATGTATATTAGATACTAAGTTTTAAGCTATTGCATAGCTTCTATCGCGGGCCTTGACCGTGGAGACCGAATCCAGAAATTCCGTAACGAAAATACCTAACGCCTAACGAGAGTGTTGTATTGAAAATTATGTTTAACTGTTTGACAACAAAGTTCAAATTTACTTAGACGAATGATCCATGACTATTAATAGTTAAATTAAAACCTTTTTATTAGTTTGATGTTCCCATTACGTTGTGTCAAGTTTTAAAAACTATAAATGTGAATAACAGTTCCTGTCAATGTCACCATTGCTATTTCTTGTATTCGGGTTAATATTTTACAATTGCATAAGTTGATAAAAAATGCTATGCAATAGCTTTACCGCGGCAGTCCCCGAGTGCCACACGTCTTTTTTTTGTGGGAATGGTTACTCGAATAAAGATATTCTATTCTTGGCCCACATAGGGACCACTATTACAATAACTCCTCAAATTTCATAAACGTCAGAAATAATTTAGCGTTCACCGCCAATATAAACGTTCGCATTTGGCCTGTCATGGCGACATGTAAACCCGGCTGACAGGGGAAATTGATATAAATATGGTAATGAACACCATGACATGTGTAATGTTTAATTGTGGCCTTATTAGTTGTTTTGGCAAGTCATATCATTACGTAAATGTAGGTTTGGTTTGACGGCACGGTTGGCGCATTGGTTAATCGATTGACTGCTGCGCTGCGTGTCGCGGGTTTGATTCCTGCACGGAACAAATATTTGTATGACCTACAAATAGTTGTTCCGGGTCTGGCTGTTTGTGTTTGTGAGTTTAAATAAACGCAACCATATAGGTATTTTTTTTTAACTTTGCCTCACACTAGGAATTTCTCCTGTATTGAGGAGAAATTCCTTCGAAAGCTAAAAAAAAAAAATTGAGACTCACTCCAGCATTTCTATACAAATATTATTCGCGAGAAACAATGTATCTTGATCTTAAGAATTGTTGAAAAAATTAAAAGCTGATAGCAAAAATCATTATAGTTTAGCCACGCGCGTTTCAGGATTACACGTTTTGTTTCGGTAAAACGGAGCTCATAATAATAATCGCATGACGAGATCGAGTCCACAACCAACCTGGCAATCCCGAAAAAAAATAACACTAGAGTGAAACAACTAACTTCCACATACTTGAAAAGAAAAACTAAAAAACTGCCCAGTTTTTTTCATTTGGTGTGTCTGGTCATCCCCAGCCACCCAATATGTTATCTTTTGCACTGTCATATGACATAGACTTATCATAAGACAGGGCAGTGCGAGTGCGCGGGAGTATGTAAGGATCGCCACGCGTATGTTTCCGGATTACACATTTTGGTAAAACGGAGCTCTTATTAATAAATCGCATGACGAGGTCGAGTCCAAACCCAATCTGGCAAACCCGTTTTTTTTTCGTTTGGTGGTTCTGGCCATCCCAAACCACCCAATACTCTATATCATAAGACAGTGCAGTGCGAGTGCGCAGTAAGGATCGTTGCAGGTGTCGTTCTGTAGTTTCTGCCTACCTCCATGAAGGCATGAATTTATGTATGTTTGTGTATACAGCTATGCGAATAACGATATCTTCTTAGCACAACGATACCAACTGACCATAAAATGTCTTCACCACAACATGCCCAATAGAGATGTAGACAAAAAAATTTTTTTTGGCCGTCAGCTATATTATTACAAAATATTGGATACGTATGTTTTAAATACGTAATCGAAAGATTACGACAATATATTGAGTGAAAATGTGGCATGACGTCACTCCCGGTAGATTTTATACTGACTTGTGACGTAGCGAGCCCCCACTCCCCAACTTTAATGCGTTGTATGTAAACCATTTTTTATTAAGGTAAAGCAAAAAATACGTGTCTAATATTTTGTTATTATCTGACTGACGGACTAAATAGTTTTTTTTTGAAGTGAAAACTTCTTTATCGGCGTTGTGCACTTTTTTTTTGGATGGGTAAAAAATGTTAAACTTGCGTCAGGACACGTGACCTGATCGAAAATTCGTAAGACGGCTTGTGATAGGAAACCACATAAATTCCTGACATTTTCGTTAGATGGCGATACTTAGTTTTCACTTCTATCGGCAGTAACCAAAGACTTAGATTTAGATCCCTATTCCCGTAAATCTCGAGATGGTATCTCGTATGCATGGGAACCAAATGTTTCATTAGAGTACTTCCGCGGATGGCGATTAGTCGAAGTGGGGGCGAAAAGTTGCAGCCCACGCGTCTTCGGCTCGAGTTCGACAATGGCACAAGTTTCTTACGGCATTATTTGTTAAGGTTAGGGGTGGTGCTTTGAAATAATTATGGTTTTTATTTCCATTAAGAAAATTATATGCCTGTCTACTTGATTTTTCCCTTGTGTTTTGTTGATGCTGAGGACTGTGTCTTAAAGTGAGTCAAATGTAACGTTATTTTAATTTATGCGTACGAAAGTGATATCTCATCAGACAGTACAGTTTTAACAGATTTTTGCTATAGTAGCAAAAAACTGTTAAAACTTGAGAAAAGTATAATTAGAAAGATCACTTTCTTTATGATTTGGTTACATTTATGATGCTCATTTTGGCTCTTTACTTTGTGTAAATAATTTCATCACCACTGCTCTCAAAACGGTGAAGGAAAACATCGTGAGGAAACCGGCATGTCTTAGAACCAAAAAATTCGAAGACACGTGACATCTACCAACCCGCACTGGGCCCGCGTATTACACCCCACTCCCTCTCACAGAGAGGAGGCCTGTATCCCAGCAGTGGGAACATTAATAGGCTGATGATGATGATGATGCTCACTAGATTATGATACCAACATTTAAATCATCATCATCATCATAATTTCAGCCAAAGGACGTCCACTGCTGAACATAGGCCTAAGACCGCCCCTTTGACCGATTCTGTGCTTCCCGCATCCAGCAGATTCCTTCGGCTTTCACAAGGTCATCAGTTTATCTTGTGGGAAGCCTTCCAACGCTTCGTCTTCTGGTACGCGGTCGCCACCCGTTTAAATCAACCTATTGTTAAATGGTCCATGTCTTCTTGAACGCTAAGGCACAATGTTAATTGAAAAAAACATTAACACAAAAAAACAACAAACTAACTGAACAGACAGCTGTGCTGCTGGGGAGTTTGTTGCGCCACTTCTTCTCTCCAGCAAAAGCACTAGGAAGTGGTGAAGGGCGGGCGTTTTTGGGGGACTGTCTTATGTAATTTTGACGTTCGAAAAGTGCTGATTCTCAGCCTAATTTGAATAAATGACTTTTGAATTTGAATTTGAATTTAAACATTCTACTTATTCTATAGAAGACGACAAAAAATTGCGCATATTCCTATCCACAGTCGAACCAAACACGATCAATATTGCATTGCAAAATCAAAATATTCCTCTCAAAAACAATTCCAACGTTTTGGCAGCCCTACAGCCAAATATGGAAATTCAGGTCTGCATTAGCCAAACGGTACAATGCGAGCAAAATACTCCCCGAAGTATAGGTAGCGCTTTATGCTATACTGGCTTTGGCACGCGAGCTCGCCCGCCTCTCAGATCAGGATAAAGATATTTTACGTCAGGAATTTGGTCCTAAGTTCCGCATTTTAGAATGATGCTCAAGCGTTATCGATTCGGAAATGACAGTTTTATACTGCTAAGAAATCTAGTTTAGAAATTCAGATTCTTTTTGTAAGATTGTTCTAGATTCAATCTATCTGCCTCGCCTTTTTCCAACTATGTTGGAATCGGCTTCCAGTCTTACCGTATGCAGCTGAATACCAGTATTTTACATGGAGCGACCGCCTATCTAACCTCCACAACCCAGTAACTGGGTAATACGATACCCCTTGGTAAGACTGACATGGATCCACGAATTACAGCCGAGACCCAGGCTTATCGTGTTTTCCGAGGCACGGAGGAGTCTCGGTATGTAAAGATGGTCACCCATCCACGGATCAACCCCGGCAAGCGTAGCTTAACCTGATGGATCGACCCGTGAGGCTGTTATTGCTTAGCCACAAGCTCCTCGACAGGATCGTTCTAAATTGCGATTCGTAAATGTATAGGTTCTATAGGATATTTAAAACACGCCCTCATAAAACTGGAGGAAGTAAGGCCGTTTCCTCATTGGTCGGTGCGTATCGTTTCGGTATACCGAGAATATCGAAACGATACCGCACTGCTTGAATTTCTCCTCATTGGTCGGTAAGCAGCAATGCGTATTATGCTCTGTATACCGAAACGATACCCCACTACTTTCATTTACGGAGCTGACGTTGTTCTCGGTATAAATAATTTGTGCAATATCACTTAATTCATTGATATATAGGCGCTCGGTAAGTTTTCGGTACCGAGTATAGCGAGCATGCGGATCCCGCACCACTGACGTACCGAGCAGTGAGGAAAGGGCCTTAATCAAGCTTAGACAAAGGAGTAAAGCTTAAATTTAATTCACTTATAACATATTCCAGAACAATTCCGAAATATAAGCAGAGTAATTTTATGCTAAAAGCAAGTTTGTAAATCCCTGAGTGTAGGCAAAAATATGAGAGCGTTAACTTTTAATCCCAGCCTCGTATCTCAAAGCGTAAAAGGCTAAAATAAAATGCTAAAGCAGCAGAGAGATAACCTAGTAATAAGAAATGAATCGCACGATATAAATCCTCAATCAGTTCACTGGGTCTTAAGCAGAGAACAGACGACTAATTTTCTATAGTCCTGACATTCCCTTAAGAGGTCGTAATGAACTCAACGTATAAATTCTGGTAGAGAAATATAAACTTTTTTTATATTGACGCCCTTTATTACGCCGTTTATAAGTTTTACTGATGCAGGCCTAAAGCGCTTGGTAGCAACTAACTTCTGCCTTCTATTCTTATATTTTTTTATAGAATTGAAAGAACTTTTCTTCTGTATTTTTTTAAACGTGGGCGGCTGTCTAGACATTTCATACGAAGGTATAACTAAATATTTTGCAAAAGGAACTATAGTGTCCATACATTTTAGCCCAGTAGCACATCTCCGCCACGAAACCGCAGTAGTTCAATTCAACTGGGTCGCGTATGTTCCGCTAGTCAAGTTCCGCTATTCAAATTTCACGTAGCAGAACATGACGGGAGCCAATTGAATTGAACTACTGCGGTTTCGCGGCGGAGGTGTGCTACCGGCGTTAATACAGACGCGTAGGTGTTTGTCGTTTGTTATGGTTTTATGGCTAAAGTGTCGAACCGATTCTGATTAAATTTGGCAGAGCGTCAGCCAACTACTTATAAAATAAAATGGGGTACACCATACCCCAGAAAATTAAAAGCTTCCCACACAAGCACAGGTAGTAAATGATATCACATTTTTTAAAGATAAAGATTACATGTACACAGGTTATATCTCCGAAATATTTTTTTTCTGCTGAAAGTATATTCGTGGAAGCTGTAATAAAGATTCTTATATATCCTCGTATACGTATCGTCAGACTTAATGATAGCATTAAGTTGTCTATCGTCTAAGAGTGCTATTAACTTGTTTCCTTCAAGCGAGACTTTCAGGACAATGACGGTGGATTCGCTCTCCTGTTTTCTTTTACGAAAATGTATGGGTTATTAGCGGATATACGTGTATTATTATGATTATTCTTTCCTCAGTGTGTAGAGTAACGTTCTTAAAAAGACAATTTGCGGATACATAATGCTGATGATCTTGTTAGAAAGCAACGTTATTTTATCTTTAACACATAACATGACGGCTTCCAAGGGTTAGGCAGAAGTATAGGAGTTACCCACACATTTAGCCAGTTAGGTTATTATATTGTTCTCTTTATCTAAGTCAAATATAGGTTGTGATACAAGTAGGTTCACGTCCATAAAACGAGTAAGGAGTTAACAAGTTTGACGACACGGTTGGCGCAGTGGCTAAGCGATTGACTGGTGCACTGCGTGTCACGGGTTCAATTCCCGCACGGAACAAATATTTGTATGACCTACAAGTAGTTGTTCCAGTTCTGGCTGTTTGTGTATGTGAATTTAAATGTTTTTAAACGCACCCGCAATACAGGAGAAATTCCTAGGGTGGGGCAACGTTTAAACATCACCAAACACAAATTCCACGATTACTTAACACATTCAGTAGCAGGAGTCCTCCTGAAGAGTTCACCTACTCGCATATATGGGATGCCGGAAGCCCTCGCGGAGGGCTCATTTTAAATGTAATTTTTTCTTAACGAATACAGCATTATAAACCGTGAAAAGATTTTTGTTCTCGGTTACAAATATTCACAAAATATTTAAAAGGTTGGAAACTACGTATAGCGACAAGTCCAGAAATTACAATTTCACTTCGCTTTACTGTGTTCTATAACACGGTTTTAAACCTAATGCCGTTGACCGTCCGCGATGGTTAACTTTAGCGCAAACGTAATGCCGGGAACCCTCCCGGAGGGTCCACTTGCTATATGTGAGGCGGCAGGGCGTATGACCTTGACAAAAATGGGTGGAGTCAAAAGAGTTAACGAAGGCCAAAAATCCTGTAAAAAACGATCATCGATCCAATATACGCTGACCCGGAAGTCTCACCAAACAAACCCGTACGCTGATTGATCATGATGACGATTTGAAAGGCCACGACCTATTCCCACATCCAGCCGGCCATAAACGAAAGTCTTCAATCACCGGACGGCTATAAAACCGGAACGTTTCGGACCGGGTCTATGGAGATTAAACGGTCGTAAAAAGTGTATCGCCAACGGGGGACGCTTGTCAGAGAGATTGCCTTCTTCTCGAATGGTGGTGTTTACTTTGTGGTGGGTTTTAACTGGGTTTGGTAAAAGATTATGTACGCAAAAATTAAGACAGAAGGTACTTCAAGATACTGCCAAAAACTGGCTAAAAACTTAACGTTCATAGTGGCAGAAAGAGAGTTCATAAAACATTTAGCAAAAAACGCCGTGATAAAACACGTATCTTGTTTTCCTTTGTTCGGTAAAGGGCAAATTCTCAAAATTCTCTTATGGCCAAATCTAATGCAGTAACCTACACAAGTTTTAGGTAGGTATACTATGGGCGTTTGTGCACTACACGGAATTTTAACGTCCAGAAGTCCGTTTTTTTACGGTCCTATATTCATAAAGGACCGTAAAAAATCGGACTTTTTTCCGACCAAACTAGTATAAACAAATAAACATTCATGTTTATTTGTTGATACTAGTTTGGTCGGAAACGGAATGCCGGACGGTAAAATTCCGTGTAGTGCACAAACGCCCTATGTATTCCTACCAAAAAGCCGTTCGTTCCCGAGACTCGCGTAAAACAAAAAGCTGTAAAGACGAAACCTCCTTCAAATCTAAAGAGGTTAAATTACCTACACTTGCCAGTTCATGCATGATTATTTAACTTTATTATATTTTTATTATTTGTTGTTATAGCGGAAATAGAAATACACAATCAATCTTCCAAGCCTTTTCCCAACTATCTTGGGGTTGGCTTCAGGTCTAACCGGATGCAGCTGAATACCAGTATTTTACATGGAGCGACTACCTATCTGACCTCCACAACCCAGTAGGTAACTGGGTAATACGATACTCCTTGGTAAGACTGGTGTCAGACTTTCGGGTTTCTGCCGACTCGTAACGACTGTCAAAGATCCACGAATGATAGCCGGGACCAACGGCTTAACGTGCTTTCCGAGGCACGGAGGAGTCTCGGTATGTAAAGATGGTCACTCATCCACTGATCAACCCCGGCAAGCGTAGCTTAACCTGATGACACAAATTTATTTTATTTAAGTATGCTTACACACTACATTATACCCCTAATTACGTAATACACATACCTGATTCACATCCGTTACATCACATCACACTCAGGTCCAGTTGAAAACCAGCGTCAGGCACTTATAGTGTCTGGCATTTTTTGCTGAACTGGACCTTTTTAGCGCAGCCGTGAGGCACACTCCCGTGCTAATTTCAATCGCATTACACTTTTTGTTAGATTTTATTTTTATCTTTAAGTATACTGTTTTGATTTATTTTTATCTTTATTGTTTGTTTGTTTTTATCTGCTGTATCAATTGTGTGCTTTTTGGTCTGTGTTAAATAAATTTATTTTCTTTCTTTCTTTCTTTCTATGGATCGACCCGTGCGGCTTGTTATTACTTAGCCACGAACTCCTCCTAACTAATAGAAATACAATAGAAATACACAATATGTGAAAATTTCAACAGTCTACCTACGAGTATTACGGTTCATGAGATACAGCCCGCTGACAGACGGACAGTGCGAGCGGTAATAGTAATAGGGTTCCGTTTGGTAGCCTTCGGGTACGGAACCCTAAAAATGAAAAGAAATGTGGTATTGCCGCTGTAACTGTAATAATTGTGAATATACTTTGGGTGACCATCATTTATAATTTTTATCTGCTATTAAAGTCACTGATACAATGCTTGCAACTTTACCAAATCATTCGTGGAAAAAATTTAAACAACGGCAACGTAGAATCAAAAGTACCAATTTCCCGATTGTCAGAAATGGATGACATTTTAATCTTCAAGATTGCTTCTCATTTGCATCCAAATCAATCTTAACCACCAGAATACGCCATTACCACTAAAAACGAATAGCAATATAAAGAGCATGAGCAGAACTTAAGCATTATGAAGCTATGAAGGTTCGGCAACATTCATTCGTATGCAAATCGCATCGGATTCCGTTAAATATTCACTTAAAGGGTTAAATAGCTAAAGGGGTTTGTGGCCAGTGGCTCGACTGTTATTTTAAGTAAAGGGATGTTAATTTTATGGGAAGTTCTTTGAACGTTGCAGTATTAAACTAAGGACTTCTTTTTCGTGTGGTTTTACTAGCCTGGTGTCTGTTTTTATGCCGCCCACATGGGCCTCTTGACTTGGCTGCCGTCGAGAAATATCTCTCAGGCATGCCGGTTTCCTTTCCATGTTTTCGTTCACCGTTTTTGAAGCAAGTGATAATTATACAATACGCACATGAAACCGAAAATTCAGAGGTGCGTGACTTGGGTTGGAACTCGAGACTTACAACTTGGTAGTCCGACGGCCACACCATTAAGCTATCACTGTTAGGACTAAAAGTTTGAGAAATATAAGGATTCGGTTGTTTAAAGTTACGTAACTATTGGTATATTTAAACGCAGGTAAACTTGAGACAAAGGCAAACTATTGAGATACAATTTGGTCTTGACAACATTTTGGTGTTAGCCTCAAGGATAATTCCTTGTGAATTAAGTGAAAAGTATTTCATCATCTCATCATCAGCCTATTACTATTACATTATTTATTTATTTATTTATTTATCAATAACAAGGTTTAAAATGACTCTTAGCTTAAAACTATGCCCCACAAAACCGTTTTCACGGTATTAATGTTCCCACTGCTGGGACACAGGCCTCCTCTCTGTGAGAGGGAGTGGGCTGTAATCTACCACGCGAGCCTAGTGCGGGTTGGTAGATGACACATGTCTTCGAATTTTTTGGTTCTAAGACATGCCGGTTTCCTCACGATGTTTTCCTTCACCGTTTTGAGAGCAGTGGTGATGAAATTATTTACACAAAGTAAAGAGCCTGCTTGGGTTCGAACCCACGACCTACAACTCGTAAGTCGGGGCCGTTACCACTAGACCACCACTGCTCCATTTCATCATCTATAAGTAAGTAATTAGTTAAGTTTTAATAATAATGGTCGGTAAAGGTCATCGCTCATTATAGCAGCACGCCTCCGATACGGCAAATAACTTGTCAATCAAGTTAGGACTTTAAGTCAAATGTATTAAAGTCTATTTTACGATGGCTAAACAAAATAGTGGACGGCTCGCCGGCAGCGAGCGGCCCGCGAGCCGTCACCCGTCGGGCTGACAGCGCGCTTCAAGCGAGGCGCCCGCTCGCCGGCGCCTGTCCGTCCGCGGGGTGACGCCTCGCCGTAAGCGCGGTGACACCTCGCCGGCCGCACGGTGACGCCTTGCTTGTGAATAAACAATAAACTGTTACCTCGCCGGTGGCGTGCTAGCGGTTAGCGGTCGCCTTGCTTACGGCGCGTTGACGACTAGCCGTCGCCTTACTTCCGGCGCGTTGGCGACTAGCCGTAGCCTTGCTTACGGCGCGTTGACGACTAGATTTTTCGAGGCGGTGCCGGGGCGCTGCCGTGCTGAAGCGGTGCTGTTATAATGGGCGATGACCTTAAGACGTACGAATTGGGCGTATCTACAAAATTATTTACACATCGAGCATCTGTCTACAATTGACTGTAATTTTCGTCACCTCACAGCCAGCGAATAAAAGCCAATCTGCGCACCGAATCTATCCGAATTGATTGAGCAATTTCCGATATCGCCCTCCACACACTGACATACATATATTATTTATACGAAACAATGATGAGAGCGTACGACAGATGCATCGTACTTAATGGCGTGGAAAGCAGATATCACCACCCTGTATATCATATAGCTGTCTTGCTCTTACTCTATGTCATTAGAGAGAGAGATCCGTGTAATTAGCAAAGTTGGGAGTTCTTAGAAAGTTTGTGGAATCGATATCATTTAAGTTTCGTTGTGGTAATGGCTCGTGGTTCATGGCTCGGAGGAGGGAATGGACGATCAGCTCAGCAGGTTTTGATAAGTCAGATCTATTTATGTTGGAAGGAGTTCAAGAGGTATTGATCACTTTATTTTGGGTGGACTATTCGGAGAGATTCGACCCTCATTAGACGCATGGTTGGGATCCTAAATCTGGAGACATGATTTTGGAGTGTGGCAGTTTTATTTATAACAAGGTGACCCGACCGACGTTGTACTGTGCAACTTTCAATAATTCATACAAAATTCCCATAGAAAAAGCACTTAAAATTTTCCAGAAATTTGCAATTTTCTCAGTAAGTTTAAAAAAAAAAAGATCCGTAAGAACCTGATTCGGTCTATGACGAACATATTAAAACAAAAATTGCCAAATCAGTTCAGCCGTTCTCAAGTGATGCGCTTACTAACGAACAGAATTTCATTCTTATTATATACATAGTTTGGAGTCTTAGCGCTGTACGCTGTAGCCAATCTCTTCTGCACCAATCGCCTTCGATATCTTTCCTTCATTTTCTTTACTTTAATTGTGATTATATCGTTCAAAAGAGCTCTTCCGTAAAAAAATAAACGCCACATACGAACTACGCATCATCACTGACGTCACGCAAACTCCTGCATCGCGCAAGCAGAGTTAACCACACAAGGAGAATAATGTATACAACGTCCTGATATCAATCGTCCGGCAGTTGCCCACCAGACACAACACCCGTCTGGTCGGAAGATCCTCTCTTTTCTATGGAGGATGAGTGAACTTTACACCTTATTCCTCATACTTCTATACAGGGTGGCAGGGACATCGACGCGAAGCCGGTTACCATGGAATCACTACATGATTCTGAACCCCCCAGCGTTGAAATTTTTCCTCGGTTATTTAAAAAAACACAGCTGTTCCATACATTTTGACCGCGTAGCTATTACACTTTTCTATGAAACAGCAGTGTTTTTTTTTTCAGGGTTCAGATTCATGTACTGAATCCATGGTAACCGGCTTCGCGTCGATATCCCTGCCATCCTGTATATTCATCCTTAAGGGGAATATATGCGTGATATTATGTAATGTTGTGTAAACATCTGCTTATTAATTATGTACTTAATTATCGAAACCTTTGAACTCTGAACCACAATTCCTGTTCATCGTTCCGGAAACTGTAACCAGACACTTGGAGCTAATTCTAGGATTACAGCTCACCGCTTTACCTAATTAATTCTAAAGCGTTCAATGTCCGGAATTGAGAATACACGAATGAATGCACAGAACTAAGTACTCTTTGAATTCAGCGAAACCTATTGGACTGAAATATGGATTTCAACATCAACATAGGTATTTCCAAAACACGGTCCCCAAGCAAGCATCTTCTAATTACAATTTCCACACAGATAACTGATAAAACTTCAGTTCGGTTACAAAAGAAAAGTCATCATCTGCCTAGCCTATTCCCGACTATGTTGGGGTCGGCTTCCAGTCTAACCGGATGCAAAAACACTTTAACAATAAAAACTTTTTACAAAAAAAGAACAACCGGCTTCCAAAAAAGACACTACAAAGTCAAAAATAACTTTAGTTTCGGAAGTTGGTGTATTTGGTTTTAAACTTTCGTTTTTTGCCACCGACTTCCGAAATTAAAGTTATTTTTGACTTTGTAGTGTCTTTTTTGGAAGTCGGTTGTTCTTTTTTTGTAAAAAGTTTTTATTTTGCACTTTTTAGTTGTGGTACCTACCCCATACAAATTCGAATACCACTAACCTGCTATGTAAATAACAGTGATTGGAAGTTATCAATACATCATCCATATAAACTAAGTGGGAAAAATACGTATTATTGAAGCTAACTCAAAAAATTATCCAAGTAAAGTTAATAAAATTAATATGGGACCACCTCGGGAGCATACCCTTTCAAACAAAAACAATTTTCAAAATCGGTCCACAATTGACGGAGAAATCGCGTAACAAACATACAAAAAAAAAACATACAGACGAATTGAGAACCTCCTCCTTTTGGAAGTCGGTTAAAAACATTTTAAAAGAGTAACGGTGGAGTTTCTTGCCCATTCTTCTCCATACGAAAACTACCTTTTGGATTGGAAGGGGCGACTAGAATCAATACTATTATTTTTTGTAAATTTTGACGTTCAAAAGTGCCTTCATCATCATCATTATCAGCCTATTAATGTTCCCACTGCTGGGACACAGGCCTCCTCTCTGTGAGAGGGAGTGGGCTGTAATCTACCACGCGGGCCTAGTGCGGGTTGGTAGATGTCACATGTCTTCGAATTTTTGGTTCTAAGACATGCCGGTTTCCTCACGATGTTTTCCTTCACCGTTTGGAGAGCAGTGGTGATGAAATTATTTACACAAAGTAAAGCGCCTGCTGGAGTTCGAACCCACGATCACCCACTCGTAAGTCGAAGCCGTTACCACTGGGCCACCACTGCTCCACTGCTACAAGGGCCTATTTGAAATAAATGATTTGACTTTGACTTTGCAGCTATACCAGTATTTTACATGGAGCGACTGCCTATTTGACCTCTACAACCATCGATCACTAATAAAGAACTAGATACACAATCAGCGGCAAAAAATGTCCTCACCAAATGAGCACCCACTTGAACATTTGGGTGCGCTTTTGATTTAGTAGCATTCGAACACTCCGACGGTAAACATGCCACATAGTATCGGTCGTAAAAAATTATTGCTTTTTAAACATAGCTTTGTGAAATAAACTTTAAGCACTGCGTGTAAGGTTGAATTTACATTAATGTATATTTATTTCAACTATTATTACTTAAACACGATGTCTACAACCTAGTTACAAAAGAAATGTATTCGAAGAAAAACGTATGGAAATAAGTACTACTACTGTCGATTGCCACTAAAGATTACCTCCAACCATAGTCTATATCCTCCAACACTAAGGGAGCCATCCCATCCCCCATCTCAACAATGCAAAGAAACACGTACACAAACAAAACAGAACCGATACAAGGGTTATGAAACACAAATAGTGCTATTTCACTTAACCCGTCATCGGCGGCGGTACGCGCGCGTTGTTTGCGCGGCCGGGGGTCTCAAGTACCGAGTTCGCGAGTGTCTGAACGCCTAGACATTCGCAACGCAAACAACACGCCACTCGAAGCGTACCGAGGGGAACTTTGGACTAACTCCCAATAACGAAACGTGAGTTTTAATCCTGATAATTGCGCTGTATTAAAGGCGAGAGTTTTTGATTAATTGTGTGAAAAATAGACGTTACGCTCATGTTGCTTTAAATGGATATACCTCAAATGTTTACTTTGCTCAGTTAACTTTACCAAATAAATATCTCGAAAAATAAATATAAAAAACATAGCAAACACCATTATCGAGAAACGCTTCAAACGGCAGCATCGCAACGTTGGAAAAAATCTGATCTAGAAAATCTGCCCGCAAAGCTGCGTAGTTAAACATCGCTAGCTATTTACATACGTGTAGGCGAGTGCTGGGGTCGCTGTGAACAGCGCTCGATATCGACGAGCGCTTGAGGGTTATAAGTGCAGCAAGCGTACAACACTCTACTCGCCTACCGACACGGTAATGATACCGTATCATGTTTATTTCACGTCTAAAACTTATCGTTTCTACATCGTTAACGCCGTCGACGAATGAAGCTCTAAACGATCCCCCCTAAAAGCTGTTTAAGGTCCATTATGAGCGAAAATACCGAGGCACTTAAGGAGTGCGGGATTCCGCGTTCGGGGGCGGGCTGAATTTTCCGGAGTACTTTTTCAGATTAAAATTTTGGCATCGGGGAAGCGGTCGGTAATGAAAGCAGTACGGACCATTAAGCAGCGGCTCGGCCAGCCATTACTTGTTCACGTTCACAATTACACCAGTTCGTGAGTTACGATTGTTACGCGGTGGCCACTCGCACCGCTCCGCACCGCGCCGCACCGCGCGCGGGCCCAAGCCATCGATCGCTGGGCTGTGACCACGGTACTGACCTTCAACGTTGAATCCGTTTCTCTTTTTTTGGTTGTCCGTCATTAGTTTCTTAATTATTTGGCGTGGCATTCAAAAGCTTTCAACTGACGCTTAACTTGTAGTAAATATCTTCTGATATTATAATTTCGTTCATTAATTTCTTAAAATATTCTTCACTAGTATCGCCCCGCGGTTTTACCCGCATAAGTCTCAATCCCGTGGGAATATCAAGATATAAAATATCATATGTGTTAATCCAGGTTATAAACTATCTGTGTGCCAAATTTTATCCAAATCCGTTTAGTAGTTTTTGCGTGAAAGAGTAACAAACATCCATCCATCCATCCTCGCAAACTTTCACGTTTATAATATTAGTAGGATATACGTGCAACCCCAATGCCACCTAAGGCTGTCGGTAGACTCGGCCGCGAGCTTTGCCGCCCATAGCATTTATAACGACGGGCACATTATCGCATTATGCTGATAGTGATAACTAACCGCAAAGTACTATTAATAGCATGTAGCCATAGCTTAACGAAAAACTTTTAAGAATTAAGCGAGGCTGAGAAAAAAAAAGTTAAATTACTCTAGTAGGTATCAATCACTCTTCATACCATTGCAAATATGAAGTCAATCGGTTATAAGATGCCATTATAAACAATACAGCAATAAAAACAATAAAAAAATCGTACCCAAAGACCAAAAACCAATTGACTTCCGTACGAAAAGAACAACACTAAACATCTCAACAACCAACCAACATCTAATCCTTACTAAAACTAAAAACATCGATAAAAACTGCACATAACCCAAACATGCCAGCAGCATTACTAACACTAATAACCAACATTGGTACACGAGATATGTTCAACGAAACCATTCCCTAAGGCCGTTCTCGTTTTACAAAACAGAAAATATGTAACTAAATTCTATTCTTGTTCTGTGAGCTGGAAAGCAGAGGCTGGCTCGTTATATCGGTGTCGGATCCTCAAAAGCGAGCTCTAGTGATGTGAGGAGTTAGTTTTTAGTCGGTTTTAGTCGAGTTTGGGAAAGGGAAATGTGTTTTTTTTTGACGATGAGTTCGATAGGTCTTGCCATCTGGTAGATAGTGCAAAGTTGGTTTTCTTAGTCAGGATAGGAAGAGAAGTAAAATATTATTAAGGTATGATACATTAAAACAGACAATGTTACTAAATTCTATTCTTGTTCCGTGTGCTGGAAAACAAAGGCTGACTCGTTACATCGGGCTCAGATTGTCAGAAGCGAGTTCTAGTGATGACGCTCATGCGCGGAGTTAGTTTTGTATCGGTTTTAGTCGAGTTTGGGTGTAAAGTTGTCATTTTTTTGGCGATGAGTTCGTCATCTTTGCCAAACCCATCGTGGAGGCGTGGTGTTTGGGTTTGTTGAGTTCGGTAGGAGGTCTTAATTTCTTGCCATCTCCATCTGCTTGCCATCTCATCCATCAGGGGCAACTTTGCACTATCTACCGATAGTGCAAAGTTGCCCCTCTTCATCAGGATATGAACAGGAATATAATTCTGAGATGTTGCTTGGCTATGAAAAGGATTGGACAGGAGAAGGAATTAGCTTGCGCATCGTAGTGTTATATAATGTCTAAATAAATATTTATGACATTATATGACACTACGCTAGTTAACAGGCTTATCAGGCTTATCAGGTTTCGGCAGGAGGAAATGCCTCCATTTTAGATGGAACTTGGACAAGACCTTTTCAGTAGAAGTAGAATGAACATGTCATGATACGAACAGTATTTGCTTTATCAGCCACAGTACAAATATACCTTTCACATTCACAATCTGACATTACAAGCGTCATGCAAGTCAACACAAGTCAACTGACAACACAACTAAAGCTGCACAAGGATTATCTGGCGCGTGGCTAAAATCTGAGTTAACGCCGCCATCTAATTTTGTTTTTCAATACAATTCACAAAACAATATCATAAATGTTTACCAACAATGTCAACGAAATTGAGCCCCAAAATATTCTTGAAGCACTGTACTTACTGTAACAACCGTAGGAAGTACAAATATGTCTGTCACATTCACATTTTGACATAGCAAGTTCTTACACAAGTCAGCTGAGCTGACAAAACTAACCCCGTCAAGACTAAAACAATCGACTAACGTTCCCATCCCTATCTCACGTAAGGCAGTGTCACGTTCAAGTATACGTCTAAGAGGATTAAACGTTATTTCCAGCACAATCGCCACAATACGGACGACTAAATGATAATAAACGGAGCTGTTATTGATTTCGATTTCGAAAGCCGTGTACGGTTGCTTGTTGTCGGAATTGTAAATCTGTGTATAGTATTGGTAACAGTTAGTACTTAGTATTTTCGATATTCATGCCGTACGCATTAGATACTTTAACGTCAAATACGTCTTAGAAGAATGCGGATGCGGAGGGTATTGTGGCGCTGGCCTATGTCCAGCAGTGAAATGCGGTAGGCTAAGTTGATTGTTTTGTAGAAGAACGACTCTTAAGAGAAGGCTAATGATCGATAGCAAAGTTCATCATCATCAGCCTATTAATGTCCCCACTGCTGGGACACAGCCTCCTCTCTGTGAGAGGGAGTGGGCCGCAATCCACCACGCGGGCCCAGTGCGGGTTGGTGGATGTCACATGTCTTCGAATTTTTGGTTCTAAGACATGCCGGTTTCCTCACGATGTTTTCCTTCACCGTTTTGAGAGCAGTGGTGATGAAATTTTTTACACATAGTAAAGCAGAAAGTAGGTGCTTGGGTTCGAACCCACGACCTACAACTCGTAAGTCCCGTTACTACTGGGCCACCACTGCTCCGGTTTTCAATTATTTCACTAAATATATTTAGTCCGCTAGCGTTAAACCAAAGAATGGTGCCACATGTTCAAATTTAACACCTCTCAGAAACTCTTCGGCGCATGAACGGTTTTTCTAGATCGTTACACAAAGCTTGGACCAAGCGCCACTTTAACAAAACTTCACTATAGTTTGAATTACGTTCAAGAGACTGTAAAGGCCTCCTGCTGAGTTTATTATGATTAATTGTGTTTTGGGCTATTACTACGTCTTATGTAATTACACGAAGGATAATTAAGAGAAACGGAGGTTTGAAAATAATAACATTCAAGTTTGTAATGAACGCGCTACAGGGGGCAACATTTTTTTGTTCATGACGGGAAAATAAGTAAATTACAATCAAGGAAAGTACTTACTTCACGTTATGTTTATTTAAGCTAAAAGTAATGAAAGATTACTACTATTAAAGGTCAAAATCAAAGCGTTCATTTTAATTAAACCATTTACTGGCACGTTTAAATTGTCAAAGGAGTCGGTCAGTCTGATAGGCGAAGCTAGTTGTCCATTCCAAAGCGTAGTAGGTATGGAGAAGAACGGACAAGAAACTCCATGGACACTCTTTTAAATCAAAAAGTTTAATTATTTCTTACAGTACGGTACAGTTATATCCATCTCGAAGTATTTAAAATGTAGCGATTAGTACAAAAACCCCTATAATTTTATCTACAGCTACAGTTACATTTAAATCGTCATTCAATTTTAAACCCTTCAGTTACGCAACCAAAACTCGTTGCCCAAACTGATTAAAACCCAAAAGTGGTCACAAACTGGTCACAAAAACGGTCACAGCTCAGCATTTAATCTGAACGCGAGGACCCTGCCCTTCGGTGATAAATCATGGATATCATGACAATAATCTTATAAGCGAAGGGCGACATATCATCAGAGGACAAACATAGGGATGGAGATAGTAAGCGGTGGAGGTATAGTTAGAGACCTGATGTCTCTCGTCGTCTCTCGGAATTCAAAAAATTAATTGCTTTTAGAGGAATTGCTTAATTTGGGCGTTTTAGGCCCCCAGACAGCATGTAACAAATTGATAATTGTTTACTGATTTAACTTTGCCCTGTTTTTGATGAAACATGAGATCTGAGAATCAGGAATCCGCTGGATGCGAGAAGCACAGAACTGGTTAAAGAGGCCGTACTTGGAGGAGGCCTCTGTCCAGCAGAGGACGTCTTTCGGCTGAAATGATGATGTGGATCTTATTTGAAGAGGAAAATTATATTAAAACATCTATAATTCCATTGCAACTTGCAAGATACTTAGGTATAGTAGAGATGAAAATTTAAAGTAACTTTCACCTACAATTAGCCCAAAACCTGGTTCCCGAAGATCGAACGAACCTTTTAATAAACCAATCTATTTTTGGAGCAGCCACCTTGAAAGTATACCCACATTACCCATCTCTAAAACCCTGTCCCAATAATATAAATCGTGGCTAACAAAGAGGCCGAGCTTAACGCAATACAGGGTGATCGTAAATAAACGCGAATGTCACATATTTCGTGTAACATAATAACAGCGAACGTTAGGGTCGTCGCAAACTAGGTCGTAACAAAAACTACGATTGATCGCCGGACAATACATGAAAAGTAATTTGAGTCGGCGAAATTTTAATTTTTACGGCATTTTTATGTGATGGCGTATTAAGGGTGTTTTCACACAGTCGTTGTGAAAGGAGGAAAGTATTGTAACAATGAGAGTTTGTAGTTTATCTTCTTTTTATGGAGTTGAACATAATGGCGTGAGTCGTAAAAATAGACAGATTTAGCTACTGGGTAAACAGTTCAACTTTATGAAACAGCTGGGGAAGAACTGCTTTACGTATCCTATTACTTATTGTACCTCTGTTTAAGAGGGCTTATTAAAAGTTGACAACGTCGCAAATAGCTGTCAAATATTTACCTGTTTTGATTAAGTTGGCAATAATACTGTATGGAAATATGAAATGCGGGTAACTAGTAAACTAAAAATATTTTAGTTATTTTAATTATGAAATACAATACCTAATTAATATCGTAACACCGATTGTGTAGTTTTAGATGTAAAAAAAGTATTTGGAAACTTTCTAAATGCCTTTTTTACACCTAAAACGGGTACAAAATCAATCCACCAGTGAGTTCGAGCCCGTGACTAGTTCGACATTTTTATCTTATTAACCTGAAAATAGCCTCTATCAATGGCAATACGTAAGTAGGTATAGAGAAAGGTACTTCTAACGTAACCAGAGCAGTCCATCCAGCTACTACCTTCGTTGTCTCACTTGGCTGTTATGCACATAAAAAAGAAAATCACACAAACTTACAAACCGAACATCCCTCCATTTTCACAACAGTCCACGCCCACCTTTCCCGCGTTAGTAATGGCGTATTTTTATTAAATTCGTACCAATTGTGTGCGCGCGCGCGTTTTGTAGCAAATCGAATAAATCCACTCGCGTCTAGTGATGTGCCGTTAAATTTGTTTCATTACGTATTACGGGAGCAGTTTCCTATCAAATATATTACGATTTTATTGGACGACAATCGTTTTATTTTTGTGGTTTTGATGTGGAAATTTGCGACGAATGTAAATGTAACTTTTGATGAATGTAAAGCTATAGGTAAGTATGGATTAGGTACTTACATCTAGTATTTTTACTAGTGATGCTACGGTCAGCAACAAAAGTCGATCAACACTTCATAAAAATCTGTACCGATATAAAATTTTAAGTGTACGTATGACCTCTTAGCATGAAAATGCAGAAAAGCAATATATATCGATTCATATAGTTTTGATTTAGATGATATGTAAAATAAAAGGTGTTATACCTTTTTAAACGACTTGCTGACTGTATCTAAGAATTTAATCTAGCTACGTTTCAAAATCTAGTCTGATATAAAACTTGGTTTTCAATATTTTTTTATACAGCAAAACCAGAAACAAGACTACTTCTAAAGATATTGGTACCTACACTACCTACGTAGGTACGACATGGTAATGTGAACCATGTCTTGAGTTAACTAATAAGTGACAAGCTCAAATGAACAACACCCAATTTCAATATTCCAGCACGTAATAAACGTACACGTGTTAGTCTTAAACCTATAAAATTCATTTACGACAAACTACAACTAACTTAACACAATTAAGAACGCAACAATAATTCGATATCGAAACAAAACGCTACACGTGTTGACTTAAGGCGAGTCCTAAACGATCAATTATATTGCACAAGATCACGAATTGCGTAATGTTTTTGATCCGCTAAGATAGCCCGCGAAATTCAAATATTCGTACGTGTTTTTCCAATTTGCAGATCAGTGTCAGGTTGTATGTTCATTAAAATGTGATTCGCGACCGTAACGAATATGGCTTTACAGAATTATAATCATTAGGATCAGTAATAAAACTCCCTAAGTTAGAATTGGCCTCAGATGATGAATAGTTATTCAATAGGGTAATATAAAACTTAATGTAGGATTTGTGTGATTATAATTCCATAAGTAAGTAAATATTTGTTACGGCCGCAAATCATAAATTTAGATCAACATACAAATTGACCTGCAAATTGCAGAAAAAGTAAGAAATTTTGTAACAAAAGTTTGAGCGAGTATTTGCACCTTATTTTAATTGCGCAGGCTTACACACGAGAAAATATTGAAGCTTATGGGCCGTCAATGTCATTGCGTGAAAATAATGGACCGTTTGAGTGCAAGAAGAGATCCAATCATACTGCGCAATAATATTGCTTAGGGCTTATTTCACGATGTCCGAATAGCCACTACTTACCGAATAAATTAAAAAATGGAACAGAATTTGCATGAAATTATCTGCCAAGTAAGTTAATAGGAACTTAATCGTAGGTGGTGAAACAGGACCTTAAACTTATTGTAGCTGTGTAAGTGCCACCTTATTAGAAACGTCAAACTCAATTTATTTACACAAAATACTAATGAAGGTCGAAATGTCGAAATCGAGTTCTCGATTAACGTAAGTCTCTAATTCGGAACTTGATAGCTTCGAGTCACGGGATAGCCGTCCCCAGGGTGAACACAATTTCGTAGGGAAAATCACGGAAATCAGAGATCTACAATAATTATTGTTATTGTTATTATTTTGTATTCAGTTTTCCTTATCATCAGAATTTTTGATTGTATAATATAGTCGATATTATCGAAAAAAAAATTTTGCAAGTTCTTTTTTTTTTTTTTTTACAAATAATCGCGTTCACGTTACGCTGTACTAATGAAGCAAGGGAATTTCAACAATAGTCGTTATCGTACTTTAAATCACTTTGCACAATAAAATAACAGTCATTGTTACAATAAAAGGCATTAGTAACAGCAACAACAGCTAAAGAACAGAGCAAAACTTTATGAAGCACTAACATAGATACCCAGAACCTACACTTACGTTCAGAAACTACGTACTTTTTGTTTTAATCATCGTAATAAAAGGTTAGCAGTAAAAGGTTCCGGCCCATCGTCCATTTACTGAAGTAGCATTTTCCTTTGTTGATATTTTGTTCAAGAAACAAGGAAAAGGCATATGGAACATAAAAGTAAGTTCCATCGAGATTAGAACAGAAAAAAATGTGGTAATATAAAAGATTCTGATATTTATACCTCAGAACGAAGCAAATAAACACCATTAAAAATACATGTTTCAAATAATACCTTTGTCTTAACATAAGCTGCC
This sequence comes from Conistra vaccinii, assembly GCA_948150665.1. Classification (NCBI taxonomy): domain Eukaryota; kingdom Metazoa; phylum Arthropoda; class Insecta; order Lepidoptera; family Noctuidae; genus Conistra; species Conistra vaccinii. Next base: position 21,354,195 of record OX411329.1, read on the forward strand.
AATTACTCGATGAAACATAATGGCGATAATTGTAGAGTTTCTAGTTGTCTGTCCACATTTTCTTTTGTTTTTGTTTAAAGTACCTTCATATTAAAAGCTCCTTGACATAAAAAAGCTACAGATCTGTAATCATCTGTAGCTTCTTTATGTAAAGGAGACAAGACATTAACATGTAAAATGACACCCCCGAGGCTCATCGGTACTTCGCACCATAGCGCTTAATCTTACGCTACAATTAGATCGTCTATCTGGTCCAACACCCGTTTGTCAGCATCCTAAATTGCGTACGCCGTTCGACGTATATTTACTGCGCCCCGTAGTGTGCCCGAGACGTCTCTATCGATGGCCGAGCTGGGTCTCTCCACATCGTAAATTAGCGCCCTCCACAATAAAGACCGGCACCGCGCACCGCAGAATTAACATAATAAAAAGGGAGCATTCATATGCCGCTCGTAAATAAACTTTTATGGCCATCGCTCTAATGCGTCGAAAAATGTCGCCGAAGGGTGGGCACTATGGACTACCCACCGAGCGAAAATCGTGCAAACTTTATAACACAAGAATTCACACTCGCCCTGGGGCTACCATAATAAAATATTCACATGGAAAATCCGGACGTTCCTCTCTACACGTATGCATAGATAACGCGATATAAAAACGACATTAAATTTACGAGCATCGATGTATACGCGCGTCAAGTCATCAAACATTTTTATGGATATAAATATGTATTACATATTTTTTTCTGGTGCTCACATTAATTTCTTTATTATGCTTCCCATATTTTTATATAAACATGTAATCTTTGGGAGAAATTCATGAATACATTTCCTACGATCATAAAAATACTCCGTATGCTGAATAAACAAATTACTTTATGCATCGAATCCTACACTTAGTAGACCCATATGCTAAAATGAGGGCTCGGCAAAATAAGAAATTCTGCTGTATTTTTTTTTTTTTATTATTTATCTAAAGCGTTGGTTTTAAGCATACTTATACATACAGCATTATCAACATCAAAAGACACAATAAGTCCCTAATTTGACGCAGAGGACCTGCAACCGAAATACGCTGGCTTTTCAACCTTCATAAATCTTTTCATTCTCACGGCGCGCTATATAAAACGATGTCCGGCGAAATGTAAACTTATGGTCACCGTCGCGTGTATGAGCGATTCGACCGTGGTTTAATGACGTGCCGGCTTCGCCATATAGCCCGGTAAATTGCTTGGAAACGATTTTTTTAAACCAAAATCCCAACTCCGTCCGTTTCATTGATAAAATCAACATTATCACATTTTGCGAGATGTGGCAATTTCGCTGTGAATTATCGGAGGGTCGTATTTTTAAGCGAAAAAATGGCTGGGCTAGAATGTATTGGTTGAAATGGCCAGATTTTTTAGCACCAAACTGGCCTAAAAAATTGGACCAACTTGAACAAAGAATTTGCCTTTTATTTTTTCGTCACGGACGTGACAAACCCTGTGAAGGGTCAGTATCTCGGAAAAAAGGCAGCAATTTGTCGAATTCCCTTCTACATATTTAAGCCCAGGTGTCCTTTTTAGCATCAATTTGTTTAACATTGTCAGGTTATTTATCTTGTGCCAGACGGACTGCTAAACAAATGTTTATCCTTTGTTCATTAAATAACAATATCACCAACTCCATTCTAAGCTTCTTAATTAAAGCTGTAAAGTAAAACACGTCTTTGTTTCGATCGCGAAACTTATTTCATTCCAGACTTTAGAGCGAACACTAACATAAAGACAATAATAAAATTAAATAGAGGCGACAAGCGACAACAGTTATTTCTTATACTAGCACCGCTTATGAAATGCAATCGCGGGGATTCCAATTAAATCCGCGATTTCTTACACAACGTTAAAAGCTTACAACAAAAACGCGAAAAAAATGGCGTCGTTAAAGCAAAACCAAAAACATTTGACACTTTCATTTCTTTGCAAATGAAAAATAAAGAGGCCGCGGAACGCCTAGCGAAGTCATTTCTGAACGAATTATGCTCTTGAGTAGATAATAAACGCGGCAATACCACTGCGACATGCGACACGACGCGTCCGACACGACTTCGTCGCACGACATAAAAGGTAGGACGAAATATCGCGTACGTAATTACAGCCCGTTGTGTAGAACGCAGCTAAGCATAAACAGAGAGACAATAATAAGGACTCTTTGAGACGCTATACAATGCATCCATCATGCAAATAAGTAGCTAAACGTAATGGAAGTTGTAGAAAACTAATGCGAGAAGCTTGTTGCGCCTATTTAATCGTTTCGTTACATGAAAATCCATTCTGAGGTAGGTAAAAATGAACGTACACACACACAGCAGAGAGCACGAAAAGCCAATGGAGAGCCAATAGAACCGAAAGGCTTCGATCCCTTACAGTTCCCTTCCCTTTATTTGTATAGTTTTCTTTGTGTGAGCTGCTCTTTTAAGCGTGTATGTCTCTCAATGTCGTGATACGTCATACTTAATCTCCATAAGTTTCCCCCCTTTTTGTATTCTACGCAGTAATCCGAGCGACACAAAAGGGCATAATATGTTTCGTCGGTAACTCCTCTCTACATGACAATAGGAGCAAACAGGGCGACTTCCAGTGTGCACGTACAAATCACATAGTGCCGGAACTGCATACCAGCGCCCAATTATTTGACGAACAATACCGTGTTGATTTACTGTGTGGCCGTGAACAGTGGTGTGACTTGTGTATAGGGCTGTCAGAGCTTTGATCTATTCTACAAATCTTTGACTAACATCCAGAAGTCCAAACTCAAGGTCTGCCAACGAGCAATGGCGCGCAGTACACTAGGCGTTATATTGTGTTCGAAACACAATACTGCGCTCCAAAACTAAAATAGCTGACGTGGCTCAAAAGGCTGCCCAACTTAAATGGGCCTGGCCAGGACATGTCTGCCGCATGTCGGACAAACTGTGAGCCCAACTAGCACAGAACTGGTGCCCTAAGGTCACGGCAGACCACGTAGGAGATGGAGGAACGAGCTGGATAGGTTCTGTCAAAACTGGAAGGAAAACGCGTGGGCTCGCGAGCGATGAAAGGCACATAGGGTGGGAAAGAACAGGAAAAAAAAAAAAAAAAAAAAATTGATACTTTCAAGAACGTGACCGTGGTCTCGATCCTCTAAATTGGCGAGTATATGTCTATATTTGTACACATCGATTGTCTTGTCCTATTACTCCTTTGTTACCGAGATATTACATGTATTAGAACCCCCATCCCTCTTAGAACGGGGACTTTTTGTTCAGAGCGTGTCGTTCTCATAGTGCGCCGGCAGCCCTGGGTGTATGTGGGTCGGAGTTGAGATAAGGGGTCGCTTTGTTCCCCGACGTAAATATAAATTGCGCCATAAATGTCAAATGGACACAATTGCTCAGCTGGCCCGTGATTTTAACCGATTTAAGTGGATAGCAGGCGTCGCTGGAGTTTTAAGCGCGAAAGTATTTGTTTGGAATCTGTGGGACGAATGGCGGCATTAAAAGTATCATCGCTTACTCTGTGGTAAGCGGGATGTTTAATCGAGTGGTGAGAGTGCCGCGATGTATCCGCGTCGCGGTCGGCTAGGCCGCCGCCGCCGCCGCCGCTAACGTTTTAAGTGGTGCCCTAAATCGCTTTTGTTCAAATTTCAGCGGGTTTTTTAATAAAATAAAACTGAACAATTGAACGGTTTCAATATTTTGTTGGAAAGAATTTATTACTTTCCATTGAAGTCCCATATTTCTGTGAAATTTTATGCTTATCCCCGAAAAAACACTAGGCATTCCAAAATCGGCCGGCGTCATCTTGTTTTAAAATATTGACCGAAAATTGAATTGTAAAAGAGTCTTAGAAAATCTACTTACAGAAATAAATGACTGGCTAATCTAAAGCTTACTGTATCGTCTTTCAATAACGAATACAATTCAATAACAACACACCAACAAACCAATTACCAACAACCTCTCACTAGATGTCGCTACAACCCTATCTATAAAACCGATACATTTTTCGAAGCAGAAATGCAAGGAATTTCTCGAAGCAATCCGTACGCTTCGGACGAACAAAACGACGCGTCAAATAGGTATAAAAAAGGAACACGACAAATATATCTGTATACAAAGGAATTTTTGTACAGGAACGTCTTAATAAACGATATTGGAAAGCTGTTTTAGAAAATGTATTGTTTTAGAAGAAAACAGATAAGGATAACGGGGCTTTAAACAAAAATGTTTAATGCATTTTCTTTGTATTTGTATTTACAGGCCATTTCCAATTCAGTTGTGTGCTTAGATGCGAACAAGCATGTATGTTACCATCATTCCATGACATGTCAAATGGTAAACTCTAGGGTTATCAAATGCCTTAAAATTACAGGTTAACCGAAACACAGGACTATGATGATCTATTTAAAGCGAAAGCGTCAGGGTAGTCCGCGAAATTAAAATTTTCTTACGCTTTTTGCAATTTGCAGGTCACTGATCAGTCTCAGGTTGTACTTTGAAGTATGATTCGCGACCGTAAGAAATATGGCTTTATAGAAGTATAGTAATTAGAATCAGCAATACAACTCCTTATGTTAGCATAGTCTTCAAATGTCATGATTTCATGAAATAGTCATTCAATGGGATTACATGAACTTTAGAGTTGTATTGATGATTTTTATGGTTATAATTCTATATATAAACATTTGATACGGCCGCGAATCTTATTTAGATCAACATACAACCTAATACTGACTTGCAAATTGCAAAAAACGTAAGAAAATTTGAATTTCGCGGGCTAGCTTAGGGATTCATGCATCTTGAAAGAGCAGTAACTTCCAAAATATAGCTAAATACAAGAGACAATAAAGACTCTTATCCTTGCATTCTACATAAGATGAAACATCACACCTGTATTCCCCCGAAGGATTAGGCAGAGGTGTACCTATAGTACACCGACATTTAGCCAGATACGTTTAAGGGCCTTACTCTCGTTTAGTACCGTAAAACGGTCACTTTAAAAAGCTATCTTCTCATTAACGGCTGGGTTAAAAGATTTGAAAAAAATATATGTTTGCTATAGATTCATGTACAACATTATTGAAACAGGATTTTTTCGTATGACTAATACTTTTGCCTTAAAAAATTATTTCCCATAACGCTATTTTTGGCTAATATTCCTAACTACTTCTAAACACACAAATCCAGACTCCGGGCTGCTACCCAATACCATACATTCTCGCTATAAAATTAAATTCTAGCATTCGATATTTCAATATTGCAACATTCCCTCTACATATCTTCAGACAGGAACACGTCATAAAACAAACTTAATCGCACTTTTACATAGCACTAACTTAAAAATTATTTCCGTAAACAAACGAATTTTGAATATATTAAATCGTTGCCAAATAATACATCAAAAAGTTTTAACTGCCGGCAAAAATTATGAGTTAGTCCCACGATATATTATGCAGAACTTATCTTCGGATAAACGATCCATGTGAAATATTATCTGCGGATAGTAGTAGATGAAATCTTGTGTTTGGTGGGATCTGACTTAACGAGAATACGATGACTTTGCGCAGGAACTGGTTTAAATGTGGTCTAGTTTATAAAAAAATAAAAAGCAAACTAAATTACCTGCAGTTTCAGGGCATTTAAATAATACTGTTTCTGTTCATGAATGATACTTTATTCTTTGTGTCAGCTAAGCTAGTGAGAAAGGCTGGTAGCTCGACTGTCTGCCCAGGGTGCATTAGACACACACTTAATGAAATCATTCAATGAGTAAATGATTTTAACCAACTCCCTCCAAGCGAAGTTAATGGTAAAGGACCAAAATCTGACCTAATGTCCAAGACATACGATAGATAGAGTGCATTGAACCCATACTGAACCAAAACATCCTTGCTTTTCCCCAAAGGCCCACGCGTGCATCTAACTACCTACATAGTTAACACAGCCATTTCACGAAAAACCCAGTCTCTTATTGACCTAATTCTAAAACATCCGAACTGACTGGTTTATTTGGCACAGAAACACGGCATAGATTTATTTAGTATTAGTAACCTATTCTGCTTAACTATTCCTGAATAATCATAAAAAACCCTATAAGAAGAACCCGACACGTGTTTCACCTGTCAACGAGGCATCCTCAGGATGACGATTGACTTGTAGCGAACCCGAACACGGCGTGTTGCCAAGCCGAGCTACGACCGCAGAACTCTGCGCCGGACTCTGTGTCCGGCGCTCGGCGTGGCAACACGCCGTGTTGTGGATTTCTGCAAAGTAACATCTAAATCAATTAATTACATGGAATAAAAAAAAGGAATATATCTATGAGCACAAAACAGAAAAAGTCGGTAGCAGCACGTAGTGACTGTGACAGGAAGACTTCAACTCAGCAAAAGACGCTCATCAATTAGGTCAATATGCAACTGGGTTATGGGATAGAGTACGAAAACCACCTCTCCCCATAAGATCAGTGCACCCAACTACACGCAAAACCCGCTGTCGCTTCCTCTCGTCACCCACTCCAAACCCTGCTAATGCCGTGTAGAGCCGGTCATCACTTGCAGCGACGCGAACTGCGGAACTTCCAGCGATTATAATCAATTATGTACACGCGCCCGCTACTCCAACCTCTGTGTGCTACACCTAATGGCCTTTGGTTCTCACATGGCTTTGTTTTTAAAAGGGTTTAGTAGTTTCTGCGGAATACGGGCAATGGGAAGAGGTTGGGAAGCTGTGCCTCTATTATATGTGTTGCTTTTAAGAGCAGCTTTGCCGTTGTTTGTGGTTTCGCAGGGAAAAGTACTAATGTTTGGCTCAGTGGAAATGGCAATTCTCACAGTAACAATATTTTATTTTTTAAAGTGTATGAATTTAGCACGGATATTTATTTTAACAGTGAGAACAGTTTTGGGAGCAGTGGTGGCCCCGACTAACGAGTTTTAGGTCGTGGGTTCGAACCCAAGCAGGCGCTTTACTTTGTGTGAATAATTTCATCACCAGTGCTCTCAAAACGGTGAAGGAAAACATCGTGAGGAAAACCGGCATGTCTTAGAACACAAAAATTTGAAGACATGTGACATCTACCAACGCCCGACCCCTCTCACAGAGAGGAGGTCTACACGTCTTAATGATTTGAAAAAAATAATGTTAAATTAGAGCATTTTCTTAATAACTTAATATATGAATATTTTAGATAATGTTTATATTACATAGTGAAATTAATTTGTAAAGTTATGTCTAATGCGGATAAAAAACTGAGATTCACGCAAAAAATTTTAAGCGTATTTTTCTGAACCCTTCACCATTTGAAAGATAATTTAATTATTGTTATTTTAGTATACGTGTTTTATTAAAATACCTTTTGTTTTATGTATACTAATATTATAAAGAGGTAAAGTTTGTGAGGTTGTAGGAGGTAATCTCTGGATCTAGTGAACCGATTTGGAAACTTCTTTTACCAAAAGAAAGCCACGTTATTTGTGAGTGTCATATGCTATAATTATATTTATGTTTACAGCCCAGCCTAGGGGTCAGCTAGTGTATAATAAATTAATAATGCGTCTAATTTGGGACAGCGCTCCTTGATGGGCGAGTCCTACTACTGGCTAGTCGTACGACGCGTTGCGTGAGCTCAGTACAGAACACGCAAGCTAATCAATCAAGGTCACTGGCAGATATCTGCGTCTTAACATTCTACAGCTGGTCATAGCATATCTGCGTCTTAACATTCTACAGCTGGTCATAGCATATCTGCGTCTTAACATTCTACAGCTGGTCATAGCATATCTGCGTCTTAACATTCTACAGCTGGTCATAGCATATCTGCGTCTTAACATTCTACAGCTGGTCATAGCATATCTGCGTCTTAACATTCTACAGCTGGTCATAGCATATCTGCGTCTTAACATTCTACAGCTGGTCATAGCATATCCCAATTACACACTACTGAAATAAATTCGTGCCCATTCCCATACGTCTAGAGTGAAAATAAACATAAGAAACATACCACAATAGACTAACATTCAAGACTAATAAGCCTCTCGAAGTCGTCACGACAAACGGCTTCATAACGACACATCAATTACAATTGACAGCTTGACTTCAAACTAAAGACTTCGACTAACGATGTTCATAACTCAGCTATTGTCTCTGGTGCGGCGACGAGTAGGTCGTGATCGGATTAAGTATCTTTTATTTATTGAAATAAAGGCGTCTTTCTTTTGTTTTAGATTTGAAAGGATGAACGTGAATACAGAAATGTGTTGTCTGTTTTGAATCGAATGAATGAAAGCATATAAGTTTTCCTGGGAAAGTTATTCGTTTGATTTCTATTGCTGTATGCCTTGTGGGAATGCAACTAAAGCAAAACATTTTTTTTTTTCATATTTAAAATTACTATTTCGCAGCTAAAATAATTTTACCAATACATTAGATAGCATACATTAACTTTAAAATGCATTTCACTAAATGATAGAAGGACATCTATCCATATAATAAAATAGTAGTTTAGAATTTTTGTTCTATTGTCTGTTTGTCCAGATGTATGTTCTGGATTGGTGCAAAAACGGCTGAACAGATTTGGATGAAATTTGGCACACAGATAGTTTATAACCTGGATTAACACTTAGGATTAAAAATATAGGTATGCGGAAGTACGTTCCAGTGGGATATTTTCTGACATACACGCGGGCAAAAGCTAGGAAGGAATGTAAAAAAATCCACAAACACGTTGTATGCGTTAACAAAAACTTTCCGGATCCAATTCATACCTAAATTATTCGTCCTACTTATGCAACAACATAATAAACCTCTTACTTTTAAAAATAACCACCAGCTGACCATATCCCATCACTCAGTCCCACAAATTACTGCCAATTGGACCAAACGCACCAGCTGAGAAATTCTCACAGAAAAAACGGTACCGGTCGAAAACTCGTTTAGTTCAGAAACATTTAATCGACAATTTGAGTCACTTCAAAGGCATGAGGCACGAGGCACTGGCCCATCCCCTCGAAAAGGTTTATTTTATTATAGAAGATAATTATTCGACCGCTAACGTTAACGTGGTTATGAAAGATGTTCAAGGGTTTTTTTTGGAGAGGATTTTGCTGTAGAGATATCTAAATTATTACAGAAAGGTACATAGGATGATCGCTGTGGTATACTAGAAAAACAAAAAATCGGAACAGTCTTCGGGGACTCCCGATAGAAGTGAAAACTAAGTAACGCCATCTAACGAAAATGTCAGGAATTTATGTGGCCTGCTGTCAGTACCACGCGCGGTGACGATGACGAGAGCTCCATGATTTTTGTTCACCCAAAAAGTGTTCAACGCGCCAAAATAAGTTTTCGCTTCATAAAACTTTTAAAAATATAGCCACTATTAACTTTAAGTAGCTGAAGGCACAAATCGGCGAAAAACAGTCTCAGGTTACAACACACCTAATAGACAAGATAACATGAGCTGTCACTTGATTTGACAGCCACAACTATGTCATTTTCTCATGAGTACTTTCATTTACTATCGCTGACTTAAAAGTAATATAAACCTACAGATCGCGTCAAATAATTTTGCCGCTCTGAAGTAGACCACAAATGACTGCGCAGTAGTCAATCTGCCTTATAAAACTGTAGCGCGCATGCCAATATGCATGCGCAACCTAACTTCAGAGCGGCAAAGTTTTTTGATACAAACTGTACTCTTGCAGACATCATACCAACGAGGGTTTTTTTAAATGACGTAAACTAGGTGGCGGCACTGAGACATCAGGTTCAGGACCTGTCAACTGTCAAAGCGCCTATAATTTCTTAAGTCGTGACATTCAGTCACGACTTAAGAAATTATAGGCGCTGATGCGCGATGAACGAATGAATGAAACGAATGATGCACATCATCATGATTGTGTTTTTATTAATTGTCGAAGTAGACCTCTGGTCAAAGTGGCGCCAACTGGTATGGTGGTGTGAATTTTCATTACAAAACTCATTATTGAACCTCAGAACCTTTCACATAACTATGAAATACACGCAACCTTATACAGCCTAACAAAGTCTCTATTCAAAAACTAAATGCACGCATTAGCCAACAATTTCATACTAAACACTTTCACGTACCTAATTACGAACACGGGATAAGTACAGACTCTGCTGATAGTAATATCGGTACCGCCGCCGTTAAGACAATCGCCCCTCATCGCGCTGATGCTGCTGCATAATCGGCCATTACTTTAATCTCTACTGCTGAATCGAGAGAACATGTAGATGGTGGGGAATCAATTGCGTTGGAACGAAAAGGGAAGTTTATAAGAATGAAACTCATACTTAAGAGCTTAAGGGCGAATTTCACCAGTGAAGTTAGAGACGACCCGTGCGGTCGATCTATCAGGTTAAGCTACGCTTGCCTCCGTCAGTCCGTGGATGGGGACCCGTCTACACATACTCAGACCCAACCGTGTCTCGGAAAGCACGTTAACGTTAACGAACGCAGTCGTTACGAGTCGTCAGAAGCACGAAAGTCTGACAACCAGTCTTACCAATGGGTATCGTGTTACCCAGTAACTGGGTTGTGGAGGTCAGATACGCTGTCGCTCCATGAACAATACTGGTATTCAGCTGTATCCGGTTAGACTGGAAGACGACCCCAAAATGTTGGGAAAAGGCTAGGCAGATTAATTGATTTTGCAAAACATACTTTCTCCAATTCGGGAAGTTTTAACAGAGTGAAATTGCCACTGTTACTCAAGATAAAGACAAAACATCTAAAATGTCATTCTTTAACGAAGTGGTGTCCAATGCAATTTAGAGTGCAGCCAGTATATAACCAATTATTTTTGGCTTTAAAATACGCATTCTTACGTCAATTAAATAAATTACTCAAGTTGGAATTATCGTATCGTAAAGCCAATAAAAATAACATTTCAAAAGAGATGAACAACCTATTAATTACATTGAAGAATGTTAATGGTGTTTACATTCCTTCATATATCCTTTTATGTCAAACATACCAATTTTACATATTTAAAAACGTTTAACGCAAGCGCCAATTGAAGATATTTTCAATCGTCTGAGACTGAAGCAAGATTGAGCGAAGTAACTGGATTACAAAGTATTACTTGTAGACTACAAGACGGTAACTTGATTGCTCGAAGAACTGTTTTGCTACTTATGGTGTTAGGAGTTTCTACATCCAATAAAACTTTGATTTAAAATTTCTTGTTCCTGACAAGTTTAAAATTTTCGCCATTGAGAAATGTTTCTGCCAATAAGTTTTGAATTAGAATTCAAGCCATCAAGCAGGAATGCAAGCAAAAAATCGAACGAAAGTAGAAAAACTAATTCAGAACGCGGACCCTAGCAACGAACCGACAACTAAGAGGAAACCGTTAAGAGGAAAAACAAAAACAAACACATTACTTCACCATCGGAATCCTAATGTGGTCCAAAAGCCAAACCCAATATTGCTCACCCCTGCACAAAAAGGCGAAAATTTAAATTTTTAATAGCACGCTACAGCACCCCTGACGGTAATTTTTCCGACAATGACTAGCGGATTGAGATCATTTGTTCGGGAAACGGTGTATTAACTCGGCGAGCTAAAATGTTCGGTAATAAACAAGGCTGAACAAGGAGTCTTGTTGCCGAGTCATCTCACAAGAGCGGGTTTAAACTTACAACTTGCAATTATAAGTGTAATATGAAATGATGGATCGATCCGACTGCTGCGGTCTCTGGGGGTTCGGTCTGTCGAATGGCGATGAGATAGATCAAGTAGGAAGCATTGTTATTTATTGGATAATCCAATCTGAGATAATAAATACGGAAATGTTATTACTGACTAAAGAAAAACCGAATTTCAGCCTTTTCCTATCTTCTATGGAGAATATACTGGCACCACCAATCCATCTATATACTAGGATAAGTTGATTTTGCCAATTTCGCCTTTAATCTCAGCGGTATAAGAACCCGTGTGCTTCAATAAACGTTTCAAGTTACACAATTTCAATTAGCCTAAAAGTTAAAACCAATCTTCGAGAGGCAGTTGCCATGCTTTTCTACTATTAATTAAACAAAATTGAAGAGCAAAAAGGTATTTAAAGCCAACGTCAACGACCATCTCAAATTAATAGAAAGTGCCTTAGTAAGTAACTTTAACAAATAAGTTTGCAGTGTCAAAATGGCGAGGCCGTTCACAATAAAATAAAGCCTTTTAGTCTTTCCAAGGTTAACCTGCCTTCGCCCGACAATACGCCAACTTCGCCCCGAATACATTTGTATGATTAATTGTTTTCACTCGTAGTTGTTTTTGATAGATTTCATGCTAGCAACTTTAATTAATTTTCTGGAAATTGTTTTTTAAGAGTGAAAAATTATGAAGTATATTGTAACAAACATTTTTAAGTAGACGAGCCTGAAGCGTTGAATTTAATTGTGTACAATAACGGTGAGGAAATATAGGTACACAAGACTAAAAAAAAAACATGCGGGGCAGTCTTTGGAGACTGCCGATGGAAGTAAAAACTAAGTAACGCCATCTAACGAAAATGTCAGGAACTTATAAGAACAAAAGCATTGCGTTATTTACGTTGTTGAGCAGATTATTTTTTCGTAAATAACGCAATGCTATTATCGAACTGTCAAAATGAAATAGATTAGTCATAATAGTTTATGAAAATATGTTACGTAATTAGATAGCTGGTATGCATTACAAAGTCTTCACCAAAGTCATGTCAAGCAACACAATAGGTATAAACTTACAACTGACAGAGACAACAACACACAACCGTACAATTTTCCAACTGTTCCATGGTTAACTCCGCAAAAGCTATCAGTAATTCATCAGTTAATAGCATTTAATTCAGCCATTGGACGCGAAACAATAGTTGTCAGTGGATAATGCGGTGCATACGACGTCCATTGATATAAACTGTTTTGCATCGATCCCGATGACCCATATCGTTGTGCATGTCCGTATGCTAGATGTGGTATGATGGCCAATTGCGATTGCGATTTGAATAGGCTTTCGGAGTATCTGAGCTTAACACTAAAGTTAGATGTGGATTTAGCTTGGTATCGGTGGTCTGCCATTATCTTGTTTCTGTAAGCCTGCCGATTTAGTTAAACAATATAAAATCTTACTTCGAAATGATCGGCTATCATATTATTATCTCCTTTCTGTCTTCAAACTTACATGAAGTAGATCATCACTTACCTGAAAAACAAAAAAAAACAATTGAACGACAAATATTTTACACATTTATACAATTTTGACCCTCAACCATTATGCCACTCCTATTTAAATAAATAATAAAAAGTTTATTTCGGAACAATAACACAAGATGGCAAGACTAAGTACCAGTAGTGTAGGACCGGTTTTTATCCGGCTCGAAGGACCAATATCCTTCGAGCCGGATAAAATCGGTCCTTCACTCCGAAAATCGCGAAACGTATCTAGTAGCATTGTTCCCTGATAATCCCCGTCGCCCGTATGATAAACACGGGGCTCTGAATAATGAACGCGGCCTTTAAAACGCAGTCAGCTATCAATTGTCTCATAAATATTAAGTTGAGCAGCTAACTACAACAGGGTAGCCTTTACATAATTACTTTGAAGTGGATAATTAGACTGGAGAGTTACAGGTAAACTAGGTCTTTCAAATTACTGTTACAATGTATTGTCCAAAGGAATATCAGTTATAGTCGCTGGCACGTAACTTGACAAAGTTTTGGCGTAGTGGGAGTAAGCTTGCGCAGAAGTAGCGAAAAAAAAAAACATCGGGCAGTCTTTGGAGACTGCCGATAGAAGTGAAAACTAAGTAACTTTTTGATACAACGTAACGCCATTTAACGAAAATGTGGCTTGCTGTTAGTACAAGAACGAAAGCTGTTGCTCTATCAAAAAATTCCAAATAAATAAAATAGAGTGCGCTGTCGACAACATTTCTACTCTCCCTCCGTCTTACGAATTTTCAATCAGGTCACGTGTCCTGACGCGAGTGTAACATTTTTACCCATCCCAAAACAAGTGCACAACGCCGCTAAAGACGTTTTCATTAAAAAAAAAAAGTTTTTATTGTTTGTCGTGCAAAAGTGTCGTGACGGTCAAAATGCTACACTTTTTTCGGTCTAGCTCTCATTTGTCAAGTATGCAGACTATACGGAACTTCGTTCGCATACTTGTAGATGATGTTAACAGACAAGTCAACAACTACAAGACAAAAACAATATATCTTCCGAAACCCACTTGAACACTGTATATTATTATCTCTATTGCATAATAAACCTTGTTGAATAATGAAACCAGTGCAGCAGCTATCAATTGTCTCATAAATAAGCAAAGCAAATGTGTCGAGCTGATCGCCAGATGTGTTGTGTCAAGAGGTCACTGACCCTGTAGTAGGGTTAGCTGATTTTCAAAATCAGGTATTAAGTGGGCCACCTATTGTTGAAAAAACGAGTATAAATGCGGGTCGACACCTGCGCATGCGCACGAACAGTGTGGTTCGCGTGCATCTTAGAAACATTAGTATGGATTTGAAAGATGTCCCTTTCGACAGGTTCGCGAGTAGTTCGCGAGCAAGTTTCGCGGACACGAACTACTACGGTTCGCGTGCATCTTAGGAACATAGTATACACACCTTTGGACATGTTCGCGAGCCGTTAGCGAACGGTTCGCGTGCAAGAGACAGTCAAAACACTCGTTCGCGAACACATCGCGTGCAAGACATGTTCTTATAGTGTACAGTGTACATGGTTCGTGCCCGTGAGCTTCAATTGCGCAGGTGTGGAACTTGCACGCGAACCGTTCGCAACATGCGCGCGCGCGTAACATGTGACGTGTCCATAGCCATTCGAGCGTGCACGGTTTGTGCACATGCGCTGGTGTGGACCCGCCTTATGGTAGTTGATGTTATGAAGGTGCAGTTGCATAACGATCGTACAATGCATTATTGCTAAAGTTATATGCTACAAAAAAATCTGTATTTATTTAAAAAACACAAGTGTAAGTCCATAAAATCACCCTATGATTAAAAAAAAAAAATTTACCACAAGAAAAATATTATAAAATAATAAATAAATAAAATAAAATAAAAACTTTTTATTTCAGACTTAAAAAATCCATAAAATGTTAGTACAGTAGAACTTATGAAACTAGTAAAAAAATACGGGCGGTCACAATCCCATGGGCGGCATTGTATATGAAATCACATAAGGCCTTGGTGCTAAAAACGCGTGACTGGTCCGTAAGTCCTCCGGGCCACCATTAAATAACGTTAAGAAAAACCAAATGTGTACCTAAAGACATTGAGAAGCTATACCATGAGAATCAAATAGGTAGGAAAATAATTTGCATTGACAAGCCATACCATTCAACTGCATGCAATTCCTACCATATGTTAATCAGAACTACTTTAAACCCACTATCTGCTACATCACTGCTTCGTTACCAGCAATGGTTTCCGTTTCACGTTGTCCTAACCGAATGAAACCGATTCGATTAAAGTTACTCGATTAGATGCATGGAGCTCGAATAGATGTCGTTTAAGGAATGAGTTACGATGTCTAGTTTATTTGCATCTATGGTTTTATCGTATTACTGCAACTGGTCTTGCTAATTTGGCTCTGAGTAAGTCATTGATCAAGATTATTTATGTCCCTTCAAAATGACAGTTGTTAGGTAGGCATAATCGAGAAACAGGTTTTAGGTTAACCCTATCGAACATTAGACTTTGTGTATTTCATCACCACTGCTCTCAAAACTGAAGGAAAACATCGCGAGGCCACCGGCATGTCCTAGAACCAAAAAATTCGGAGATATGTGACATCTACCCAAATGCACAGGGCCCACGTGGAGGATTACAGCCCACTCCTTCTCACAGAGAGGAGGCCTGTGTCCCAGCAGTGGGAACATTATAGGCTTATAATACTATCGACATTAATCATTTCTTTCCCGTTACAATTGGAATTGTAATAATTGAGAAAATTAATAAACAAAGCTTAAGCAAACCTATAATATAATCGAATTCCATGCTCCCTTTTTAATTTAAGCCCCCTCATTCACGGTACCGGCCATGAGGTACAATTCCCGAATTCCGTATTCCAAATTCGAACAAAGAGAAAAGCAGACGAGCTCAAAGCAATTACCGTTACAAGTTTTATTGCAAGTGAGACGTGAAAGTCACATATGACAACCCTAGACAACTGTTTTACTATGAATAAATCTATTCACATAGGAAACCGGGGGCACAATAAAGAGATACGTTATTTATGGGACAGAGTAAAAATGTTTTTCATGTTGACGCAAGCGCCACTAGGCGTAAATCAAATTCGTAAGCGTAATATTCTTGATGTAACGTCTGTCAGGGCCGTAATATTAAGTTGACTTACAAGTTTTGACGACCCTAGTCCGTCATATTATTAGCGAGTACATATTTGCTATCGGCGTTCTCGCATGTTTTATGAGAAAAGTAAAATTTGCAAGTTACTCTGTGTTCAGCGATTTTGTAGGGTAGGGAATGAGTAACGTTTGGAAATTGTAACCTAAATAAGTTATGATTCTGACGCTGAATAAAATTTATTTTGTCTGTCTGCTGATTTATTTTATGACTCTATTCATGTTATAAGCTTATTCACTTGTCTCTGAATTTATTATGCCTGCAAATGAGGTTATTCTCTGCACCCAGTCTGCATTTCTTCCGGTGCAGGCCAAGGACCTTTTCTTATTCAGATTATTATAAATATTAAGTCTATCAGTCGCTCCATGTGAAATACTGGTATTCAGCTAAATCCGGTTAGACAGGAAGCCGACCGTGACTTAGAAGCTAGTTGCTTATAGTTTCGGATTTGCCTCGCCATCCACGCACCTTTGAAAAATGGACCCTGTAGCACAGCGTTATAAATCAGTATTACGTCTCGGCAGTATCCTTGAAATAATCAGGTACCTATGGCTGCTCGGTTAATCGCACTGCTACGATTGCCCACTGACTGTGTCTCTTGGGTTCCGTATTTGATAATGCTTGAAACAAATTAAGTCCAGAATTCTTTACAATGTTGTCATAGACCAATAGTTTCATAGAATAACTGAGTAAGTGAGTATTCTGTCATTTCTCTACACATCGATACCTTTAGATTCCTTAACCCTCCTCTTGCTACCCAATAATAATTTATTCAAATAACAAACGGAGCAATATTGCCTCAAATGGCAAAAGGGTTACGGAACTTGCGTGAGAAGGCATCGTCTTGATGATCATTAGGCGACTAATGTACTAAAATTATAGCCCGCAAACAAATTATGGTAGGCTTAGTCGGAGGACGTGTATTTATGCATATGTTGGTCTCGTGATTATTGCTAATCAGGGTCTAGTAATGGCTTGGAGGTAGAAGCTTTTCAGCAGTTGTTGGAGGCGATTGAATGATTATTATTGATCTTTTGAGATGTTCTGAACAGACTAGGAGGCCTAATCTACTTCTAGCGGAAGGTCTGCTGGTTGGGATGACCAACGACAGCCGCTATGGCCAACGCACAATGGTCCACTTGAAGGACTAAGGACTAATTCGCTAGTTAGACACATTTCTTATGTCCATACAGTAATATTACCAAATTAATCAATGCAAGTAAATTTTTGACATCTATTTGCGATTTTGCCCACTTTCAGAATAAACGCTTTTAAAAGGTAAAATAAAATCAGAATTTACTGTGTACCGTCAAGACGAGATTTAAGTCTTAGTATTAATTATTTTATTGTGGTCTATTCATGTAGCCGATAGACTAACATATTAACAGTTTCGAGCATACAGCCAACACTTAACATAAATCAGGTAGCCAATAACCAAACTCCAACAAAATAATAAAGATCCATTATCTCGCAGTCGTCACGAAAACGCAATGAAACACACGTCGTTCCGCCATCGCGTATCGTTGCCAAATGTCGCCTGGCTTCCCCCACCACCGTCCTAACCGTTCTTGCACGTGCAAGCGCAATAATAGCTGTAATATCGAAGCTGATTTAACGACATGCAATGAAACACGGACAGTGGAGGGTTAAATGTGAAATGTCCTGTATTGTTTTAACCTTTAAGCTGGATGGGGTTTGAATTATTGGTATGGGCTGTCTGGGGTGTCGAAGGGTTATTTTTAGTTGTTAGATTATGACTTTTTAATTCGATCAACAATATCAACTTGATCTAAGCTTTTTTACAACTATGATTTAATGATAACAGTTTCTGTTACGCGCGTAGAGTTTAAGCACATAAAACCCTGAAATTAAATTAGTTCACCAAGCTTTATTGTGTAACCATAAAAAAAATCTACTTCATTTGATCAGCTAGGTACTAAATATATTTAAAAATTAACCGTGAATGAATGAATGAATGAATGATTATTTATTTGTTAAACACAGTCAAACTTTTTCAAACCCACAAATTCTCAATTCCAAATTCAAACATTCAAACGAAACCAATCACAGATTGCAAACTTACATTTAAAACGTATCCAACATTCAAGTCAACCCCAAACAGCGCGGTCAAAGTCGACCGCAAAATAAAAAGCCACAGTGACTGAGCTTTTAAAAGAAAACACCAGTTGTTAGGTGACCGCTTGCCGATCGCGATAGCCGGCGACGACATTGTGGGGGATTTATCGCCGGCCACGCTGCACACTTAAGTCCCCGGGAGCTAAAAAGGAAAGTTTAAAGTCGTCGCCGTCGCAGGGTTAAAAGGCCGCTCGTGTTGTATGTGTTTTTATGTGACTTTACTTGCGAGTGATTGGGAAAAAATGTTTGAAACTCTGATTTATACGGGGTGGCAGGGACATCGACGCGAAGCCGGTTACCACGGATTCAGTACATGATTCTGAACCCCCCTGAGTTGAAATTTTTCGTCGGTTATTAAAAAAGAAATCAGCTGCTCCATACATTTTGACCGCGTAGGTATTGCACTTTTCTATGAAACATTTTTTTTTTTTTTAATAACCGACGAAAAATTTCAACGCAGGGTGGTTCAGAATCATGTACTGAATCCATGGTAACCGGCTTCGCGTCGATGTCCCTGCCACCCTGTATAGGCTTCGGAAAGAAGTATTTGGATTGTATAACAGGATACTACGTCACGAGGTTACCAAACTTTGGAACGAGATATTTTTCAAGCCATTTAAAAATCGGATCATAGAAACGGCAGTAAGTTTTAAAATGAGGTCTGCCAAGCGAGCGCTCGTGAATTCAATCTATATTTTGTTTCAGGTGAACGTGAACCCACTTCACTAGGCATATTTAATACGACATGACAACTACTAGATGTGTCCCGATCCTCAGCAATCAGGGACCGAGTACCTATAAAGAAGACCATGAACACCAGAACTGCGAAAGCCGTGCAGCCAGTAAACATTAAAAACGAGAGTGCGAGCTTATGACCATAATTATATGATACGATAATTATATGATACGATAGAAGTAAAAACTTACGACTTGTGCCGAGTAAATCCGATTTAGCGTTACCAACCAACTGGACCGTGTATACCCAATTCAGCGTCACCATCCCGATTCCCGAGCCTGACAGTTCAGTTTCGTTCACCGCTCAGCAAGAGCGCAGAGTGCGCCTCAAGAAGTTTTATTTCAAAAACCTTTTGATTGTGCGAGTCCTAGGACTTTAATTAATTATGTACGACCTAAAGGCTACACTCGTAGTCTTACAATAGGTATTTAGAACAAATATCTTGTGTAATTTATCGCATGTTTATGCCAATGTCTGGTGGCATTCAAATTTGAACGCAACGCATTAACGTTGCACTTTACAAAATAACACAATAATGTATTGTTTTCAAATGTCAGTGCTTATTTGCCATTAGCGGAGTTATATATAGCAGTCTGTTAAAAATTACTTTGGCAGTCTTAAAATATTTTGGCACTTTCTACTATTCGTAGAAGTCATGCTATGAGTAAACATTAAAACATTATATCAATAAAAAAATTACAGAATACTTTTTCAATAAAAATGAATGAAATAAACAAAATAAATAAAATAACTAAAATAACTAAAATAACTAAAATAAATAAAATAAATAAAATAAATAAAATAAATAAAATAAATAAAATAAATAAAATAAATAAAATAAATAAAATAAATAAATAAAATAAAATAAATTAAGTACCCATTTCCAGACAGGAACCAGAAAATGACTACGTCTAAGCAAGAAAATATACTTCAAAATTCACATCATTTAATAATCATCAAAAACCTGGTTAGGTATGCTATACAACCAGCTAATCTAACAACAGTTAGCATACCAATAGCAATGTGTATAAAACAAGCGAAAAGAAACAAGAAGAAACAGTCTCCAGCATCAATAACCACACGGCTCATTACGGAGATAATTGAGATGATAACGCAAATGCGCCGCGACCACCGACAACTGCCAAATATCAGAGATGCGAGATTGTGAGATGAACGAGACGGTGATGTTGGCACGACCGGCTACTGGAGCGGTAGAAGTAGGGGTGGCAATAACAAGATTTTAACTTGTAAAATGAAGAAAGAAAAATACAGAAATTAAATTCAGTGTGTGTTTCACAGTATCTGTCTGAATATAGGCACTATCTGCCCGATATATTCAAGAATTGAAACAGAAAGAACGAAAGAAAATACATTTATTCGTACTAAATGTGACGCATATAGAAAAATAAAAAAGCACACAAACGTAAAAAGAATAAATTGGGGGAAAATGAGAATGAAATTCGTATAAAATTAATAGTGGCATCTTTCATTGCCAGCAATATTCAAAATGTCGAAGTATGAAAATATAGATCTGATGACGTATTGTATGAAATATGAACTGAGGCCGACTATGGAACAACGAACTGTAAAGTATGAAATGACGTCTAGCGTTCACCATATTGAATTTCATTTGACGTCATACAGTCTAGTCTAGCAGTTCTAAGATACAGTCCAGATCAAAATAAGTCGACATCTCATTTACTTATACTAATCTTGTAAAATTCATAAAACTGGCCATTTGCACGTAACCGTAAATATTCTATCTAATTGCGTAACACATTTTCGTAAATGATTAAGACTAATCTGTTTCATTATATTTCCTTTTTTTTGGAGCTGTGGTGGCCCCAGTCGTATCGGCCCCGACTTACGAGTTGTAGGTCGTGGGTTCGAACCCAAGCAGGCGCTTTACTTTGTGTAAATAATTTCATCACCACTGCTCACAACACTGTTTCAAAATGATGCAGATTGTGATTGGTCGTGTATTACGCAATCAGAGAGACTATTTCCACACAAAAAGACGATAAACAAAACGCATAGATACTCATTCCACGTTCAAAATCTATCTCTACGTAATAAAGAACAAAACAAAAACTAACAAACACTACAATTTAAATAAAGAACACAATATCCCCAATGCAACGGCACTACCAACTTTACAAAACAAAAATGTTAATTAAATCAGCGCGAAATAATCCGTCAAGTGGATTATTTGAATGCATAGTTCGCGTGAACATCATTAAAGATTAACGCGGTATGTAGGTTACACGTCGCACGCGAGCACGTGGACTCCGCACGCGATGCACGGTGATGACTTTGCGGATCGCTTTTGTTATAAGAGAATGATGCATCTTACACAGGTTTTAGAGACAAAATTGAAGACTAAAGACACACATATTTAATGTTGGTCAAAAAAGGACCAGTTTTTTTATTAAATATAATTATTTTTGAACTGAAAACTTCTTGAGGCGCGTTGAGCACTTTTTTGTTCACAGCACACTGTTTTATTTTTTTTTATGTTTTTTAATGGAGCTACAGCTTAGTTCTTGTACTGACAGCAAGCCACATAAATTCCTAACATTTTCGTTAGATGGCGTTACTTAGTTTTCACTTCAATCGGCAGTCCCAGACTGCCTCTTTTTGTTTTTGCTCTGGTCCTTTTTCCCCCAAGAATTTCTCAGTACGAGCCTGGAGTATAGATTGGTGCCCGCTTGATGGCAATAGGCCCACAGGGAATTAAACATATAGGTACTGGCGAAATGTGGGTACACTATAAGATCGCTAAGATCGCTTTTAGCGATAAGACCGCCCATTGTGTCACCCTATGTAAAATGTCTAAACCTATGTCTGTAATTTTTATGGTGTACATAATAAAGAGTATTCTATCTATCTATCTATCTATAGGGTACACCTCTACCTAACCCATCGGTATCACAAGCGTGATGCTATTTTATGATAAGGTCCTTTTTTACCTAGCGCTCCTTTTAAATATTACAATATTGAGGGCCTAAAGACTAACTTGATATTGTAAAAGAAAATAGTCGAAATATTGATAAAGGTTTTAGTAATGAAGTCATTTATTCGGTATTAGGATTAGGAAGGATTATTAATACACTAATAGGAATAGTACAGACAGAGATTACGAAGTGTAGGATGGATAGCTTTAAGTTTCTAGGGTTGCCTCCACCTACATAACTTACTGACTGAGAGACAGACAACGCATTGCCTAAACTTAGTTCTGAAGATAAATTGAACTTATGAGCAGATCTCGCAAATGAGAAGGTTGAACTTTGTGTTCAAGCACAGATTAATACAAATGGGACACTCCGCAAAATCATTTAAATAAAAAGCCACTGTTGCTACGACACAATAAAGTGCAATTCAGGTCGCACAGCGCTAATCACCTAGAGTTATATTCACCTAGACGTTGCCTCTCTTTCTATTGCGTGACTCTTAGATCTACTGACTACGTACTCACTGAATTGGCCCAGCAAGTCGGGCCCGCCGTGTACTTGTAGCTTCTCATATCTAAACTCCATCTGTATTAATCTATGGTTCAAGCGAAATATCTGGCAAACAGTTAGTCAAAGATGAATAGGTTTATGTGTCAACCTAGGACAGTGCTACTGAGCAAAAACTTAACTCCTAAAACATATTTTCGTCTCAGTACATAATAATATTACAAGCTACATCGATCAACGTACAAGCTCCATTCACAGTAAATACCAGACACAGAATCCCATTTAATTTCTCAACTAACAATATGATAGCCCTGACTCCCGAGATAAATTTACGCGATTTGGACATGATTAATGCCAGCCCGGTCGCCTCCTAGCCGATAAGAAGTGCGATAGTCCTTCTACATATAAAGTCCCACTATTTAGTGTAACATGCTAGTACGCTACCGGAATAAAATCGAGCATTAGTTTGGAGATTTGACCGCTGGGACACACTTAGATATGGGGATAAGGATATAGAACTATCGGACGTATCTTTTACGCCCTTTTAGCCTAAGGGCTGTGTGTTTCCCAGAGGATTCGTAAACTAAGATGGTATCGTCTATCTAAGTAAAATCTAAATTTTGTCAGATTCATACACACAAAACAAAGAAAATGGTTGGGAAAAGTCCCAACTATCCTGGGGTCGGCTTCCAGTCAAACCGGATGCAGCTGAATACCAGTATTTTACAAGGAGTGACTGCCTATCTGACCTCCACAACCCAGTAACTAGGTAATACGATACCCCTTGGTAACACTGGTGTCAGACTTTCGGGCTTCTGACGACTCGCCACTACTGTCAAAGATCCACGAATGACAGCCGGGACCAACGGCTTAACGTGCTTTCCGAGACACGGAGGAGTCTCGCTATGTAAAGATGGTCACTGACTAACCCCGGCACGCGTAGCTTAACCTGATGGATCGACCCGTGCGGCTTGTTATTACTTAGCCACGAGCTCCTCGGTTGGGAACGCTACAATATCAGTTTTTATAATAAAAGCAGAACGAAATAAAACAGTACATAAAGAAATTATCACCCACTTCAAAAACCACTTAACACAGAACATAAATTAATTATTTACAATCATTTGCAATATCCTTACAGTTCAAACAGATGAGCTCTCAACGTTATCATTGGCACTCGACCTATTTTACACAAACATTTATTCTAAATCGAATGAAAAAAGAAATTCGCAGCTTCCCTTCAAAACGTCTGGCACACAAAGCGAGATATACCTGGCGCGACTACAATACGTCTTTAACACAATGATCGACAGACGCTCCACCAAATATACATTTAAAAGGCAAGGTGAAGGAACTTGAGGGAGGGAAAGAAATCTATAAATTTTTAGCGTAGGCCGAGAAATCAGTAGGACATAAATTGTAAAAAGGCGACGTCGAACGAGGAGAATCGTCAAATGGTGCGGACGAGATACATTTTAGATATAGATAGGGTTGCTAAGCGGTGGAAACTTGATAAACTAGCTGAAGATAAAACGAAAAAGATTTCCTTTAATATTGGAGCTTGAGGTTGAACAGTTTTGATTCGGAATTGGAGAAATATAGGGTTTAGAGTGTCGGGAAGTTCTTTTAACGTTTCAACGATTTCAGTTTAGAACTTGCGGGAAAGAAAAAGGTACGGTTCATTTGATTTTAATGAATACCTCAAAGATCTTTAGTCGTTAATCTTGCTTAGATTACAACAATACTTCAACTTAGTCATCTTCAAATTTACAACAAAAAAAAAACGAGCTAGCCATAACAGTAGTCGCATATGATGCATTTGATATCTTGCCTTGGTAATAAACAACATTAAAGGGGCGGGGCCTCGTCAAGGTCGTTTCTGACGGCCAACTCTAGCACCGCGCGCGTTCATTGATCAAATCAAAAAGCGCGCGCTTGCCGGCTTCCTGTTACACATTTCCAAAGCGGAAAGGAAAGCCAGAGGAAAGATGTTACACATCAAAAAGAACAAGCATCTTTCATACATCAAACCGAAAAACATACAATTGCCCTATCCAAAAATAACTTAATAACGAACAAATCACAATCAGAGGCAGCCCTGCAAGCGGTAGCGAAACGCGTGATGCTCGGGAACTCGGAAAGTCGGAAACTCGGCAATGTAGGCAGTAGGCACGCAGAGATTTATGTTCGAATCTGGTTACCGGTAATACAACGTCGTTATGCACTACACATGAACTTGTTTTTATGTTTATTTAAGTGCACGACTTATCGCATTTAGTTTTTAAGTTATATTTTCCAGTGTTTTTACTTGAAATACGCTGGTAAGGTTAGTAGGAAGCTGCTGCATCTATCTATGGACACCTACAGCACCCAATTCTCGTTGTGTTGCCGAACATTGTCATTGTTGTCGTTGTGCGTTGTTGTTTTTGTCATTGTTTGTTGTTGTTCTTTCTTTCTTTACATGGTACTAGTTGACAGGCCTACGCTGTCCCCTCGTAGCTAATAAAATTTTTATTGAAAATATTCCAATCTCAATTGTTGTTTGTTGTTATTCTAATCTAAATATTGTAAATTGAAAATATTCTAAAAGCAAATTACTTTTAAAAGAGTAACCGAAGAGTTTTTTGCTGGCGCTTCTCCATAGACAACGACCAATTGGGACACTTGCACTAGCTTCTGACGATTCATAAGTGCCCATGTAGGTTTATGTGACGTTTTTGATTTGAAAGCTCAAAAGACCAGTAATTTGAAGTACATTACTTTTATGTTAACAGTTTTACTTTCAATATTTATTTTCATCTTTCGTTAACAACAAAGTACTAAGAAAAAGTATTAGCATTTGAAGTGCTTTAATAAAATATGGGAAGCACTTATTTTACCTCTTATGTCGACTTACTTATTTTAAAGCTTCTTCTAAAACCACGCCATTTATTATCAGGTTGAAGACTCAGAGATACAAAATTTTAATTAAAATATGTAAGCGTTTTAGTTCACATATTATATGACGCAAGGTTTAAATATACGCCTTTCATACATTTTAATATATTCGTATCAAAGGCTTTGTGGAGCATAAAATATTATAATTTTCTGAACGTCTTTTCAATAAGGTAGTACTCATATTTTCTTAAATTGCTCCTGTAGCCGCAAAACGAATACACGGATCTACGAAGCCTTTAAAGTAGCACATTCACGATCAAATTTGACGTAAAACCAACTAACAATGTAACTTATCTCATTATAATACGGTATAAATTAGAATGAATGCAAATAGTTTGATCAAACTCTATCGCTTTCGTAAAACTCGATGAAACGTGAAGTGAAAAACAAGGTTCGTACGTTAGGACCACTTTTCTTACATCTTTCAAGACTTAAATCCATGCTAAAAGGAGCAAGTATACGCGTCTCAAAACACTTAATCCTAGAGCTAATACAGGGCAGCAATCTTCTTGTCATGGAGTATCGCATCGTAACTCAGTGTTAAGCTGATAACGCCTCCTTATCTTGTGTGTCGCATGTCGGCGTTTTGTTTAGATATCGGCTGAGGGCGACTTTGTGATTGAGTATAGAAAAGAAATGAGTCAGGGATTTGTGGTGACTTTAAACGCTCACAATTGGCATAAAATCAATGGCGTCTAGAAATTATATATTATAAACTAGCTGCTGCCCGCGTGGACCCTAATTATTTTTCTAAAATAACCTAAGGTACTCCTTATAACATCAGCTATCTGCCAGTAAAAGTCCCGTCAAAATCGGTCCAGCCGTTTCGGAGATTAGCCGGAAAAAACAGACTGAGAAACAACCAAAAATTAAAAAAAAAATTATAAGTAGTGCATATAGGGTGGCAGGGCAGGGACATCGACGCGAAATCACTTACCATGGATTCAGTATATAAAAGTGCAATACCGGTCTACGCGGTCAAAGTGTATGGAACAGCTGATTTTTTTTAAAATAACCTACGAAAAATTTTAACGCAGGGGTTTCAGAATCATGTACTTTCATCCATGGTAAGAGTTTTCACGGCGATGGATGTCCCTGCCACCCTGTATATTTTCATATTATTTTGCATTTAGTAAAAAGCTGTTATTTTGACATTACAAATAAACACGTCAATTTTATTTATTTGTATAAATATGTATGATTAAAAATCTTATTCAGAGGCCTACGAGATTAAATAGAAGCCACCTCTATTAATCCATCAGCTTCCAGTACTTAGCAGATACCTATTAGTTACCTTTCGATTTTTTGGTCCTTAGCTGATAAGGAGGATTATGTATGCCATAAATCTTTACGGCAGTTACTTAAGCTATCATTAATCAAATATTATACTATGATATATTATATACCTGATCGTGAAATATGATCGTGTCTAGAAAATGTTATAATAATGTATTTCAAACTTACTGTACTAATAATGGCGTCAGATATAATTTTCTTGTGAACATACCTGTAACAAAAGAAATATATTATTAAAAATATGGTTCAGAAGTGCGAAATAGCAAACATCCTATTATGTTCATATTTCTAAATATTTTCGCTTCTATACATATTATAAATTAAAATCGCCTTTCGTGTTTGTCTGTGTGTCCGCGTTGTTCTTCTAAACCACGCAACAGATTTTGATGAGGTTTTCACCATCGTTTAGAGAATTTATTCCGGAAGGTTTATGTGTATATTACGTTAGTATTAGTTACATAAAACTAAGAAATCTCGATGTTTTGTCAAGACGTAAAAACCGTGCGAAGCAGGGGGCCTACTAAAAGCAAAATCCGTAGTTTCGGCCGTAGTTACGGGTGCTTCGCTGTCCGTCTCACGCCGTGTTAGGTTAGGGAGTAGGCCCCCAGGAGCGAGTCAATAGTTACCTATAAACAATATCTCCATATAATAATAATACATCCCATGCCAATTTCGGGTAGGTACAATGTCGGGTATTGTCTGACGACTGTAGGTAGATATCCTTATAAGGTCATCATCATCATCATCATTTCACCCAAAAGACGTCCACTGCTGAACATAGACCTCCCCAAAGCACAGCCACTTCGACCGATTCTGTGCTTCCCGCATCCAGCGGATTCCTGCGGCCTTCACAAGGTCATCGGGTCCTTGTGGGAGGCCTTCCAACGCTACGTCTTCCGGTCTTTCCTTATAAGGTAGCATGAAAGAAAGTAAAACTTCTGGATCAACCGGTCAAAATAAAAACTTGTTACAAAAAGAAAAATTGCTCCTTCCGTATTCGGTACACAATGAAAGTACCGGAGGACCAGTTTTTTGTTCGCACTCTATTTATTATTAAAACGTTTCAGAGGCCTCTGAATTATCTATTAGCGGATTTAATCAGTGTCTAAAAAACTTTTACTTCAATTAATTATTAAGGTATTACTAGAATATTTTTACTTAAAAAATTCCGTAGCGTTAAGAGGGTTTACGTCGTACGGCATTTCATACAAACTTGCGAGCCCTTATTTTTCGAAATTACGGAACCGATTTTAATGAAACTTCATATACATATGCAGGATACAAAGGTCTAAAAACTTAGTTAAGAACATTTTCCTATTTCCATTTTCCATTTTCCTCCACACAAGCCATTACTAATAAGTGACTCAGTAAAAATAAACTTTAAAAACTTCCAATAAACGAAGCTTATCGATTTCCATATGAGATAATATTTATGAACATTGTCGCAACCTGTGCCAAGGAGTGAACCGTGCAATAAAAATAACAGCCTGAGGTGCGTCGCGCGTCGGTGACACGTAGAAACTGAGCCGGGTGCCTCTTACACCGTAGTGTGTTGCTCTTCTTTTTCAATTGACTGTTTAGTCAACTCAGTTATAACTCACTTATTTTTTGCATAAAAATCGACACAATATGTAATTGGGAGAAGACACTGTCTCTTGTAACACAGGTGCTATACCTAGCGCAGGAGTCAGGGCCTCACTATCTTTGTTAAAAATTATTTATGCCAATAAAGAAAATTTATGATTATTATTATTTATTACTTAAATGCTTGACGATTTTTGTCATAATTTTTGGAAGACTAGGACCAATTTTCCACTTTAAAACGCCCTTGTATTTTTTTATAAGGGGCCAATTTTTTGTTATTTTGTATTTTAATGTCCGTGACCTTGGGTTGCTTAATAAATAAGAGTGATAAAGAATATATTTTCTTTAAAAAAAAAAGGTCTATGTTATCCTTACCCAGCCGGCAGCACTACACCTAAGTTTGAAAAAAGTAAAAAAAGTCTTATTTAATGTTGACAGATAACCTACTTGCGTATCTACATATCTTTACAAATATTTAACCTTTTCCTACACGGTTTGTTTTCAATTATCTATTAGAATGTATACATTACAAGTACAACGTTAATCAAATGTTTACTTTGATAACGAAGTAAACATTTTATTTAAACAGATGTAGCGTAACGTGCGTCGTACTAGAAGTTGTTAAGTATTCATTACAGTTGTGACTTATTTGTTCTATTTACTTGATTAGCATCTCTTTGACAATAAATTACATGAAACAAATATGTTTTGTAATTGAATATTTGATGTTTTGTTTCCGAGCTTTTTGAAGCGTAAATCAGCTAAAAAGGTAGCAAAACAAAAGACAAAATTGATGTTTGCAACATTCACAGCAACATTTCTTCTCATATATTATTTATATCTTTCAAAATAATTGTTTCTTGGCTTAAGCATTTGTTGGTAAAAGCTTTTTTTACGGAAAAGTAGTTGTTAGCAAATATTATGATTCATAGTTTGTAATTAATCTATTTATTTTTATATATTTATTCAATAGGTGTTTTGTACCGACCTGTTTTTTAGTTTTTTTTTTTAGTTTATATCAGTGGAAACTTGTAAATGGCCTTCAATTTAATATTGTTTAAGAACACTGTGTAAATTAGCTGTAAGTTTCCCGAATAGAATAAAATAAGTTTATGGCTACTACGCAACTGGAATTATAAATGAAGTAAGTATATAGATTTATGAATCTTTTCGGCACATAACTTTAACCTAAAGAAAATTGCAGATCGAAATCTGCTTGTAAGCCCGCACGGTGTGACATCTGCCATCGTACATGATAACATCGCACACTGGCATTGCGCGCGACGCTGCCTGCCAAATTATTAACATAAACACCATGCGATACCCACTGCATTTCTACTCTGGTTATTGACTGTCGCAATTTTGTTCTTGGCGTGTGCTACGCTCCAATTTAGAATACTATGCATATTTTATCAAGATTAGTTGCTTTTTGGGGTTTGGAGATATCGTTTTGGACGCGGTTTGGGAAAGCTGTAATAAAAATACGTGGCACGGCGTAATATTATATTGTATGTGAAAAAAACAGAAAAAAAAAGTATAAATTTTCTTGTCGCAATTAGCCTGACTAATTGAAAAGATCTGCTAAAACCAGATGATTGATTTTAAAAGAGTAACCGTGGAGTTTCTCGCCGGCTCTTCTCCATAGGAAACGACCATTTGGAACCGTGTACCTAGCTTCTGACGTTTCATAAGTGCCCTTGTTGGTTTATGTGAAATAAAATATTTTGAATTTGAATTTGAATTGCACGCTTGTTCAAGTAAAAAAGAAACTCAAAGCATATATTTCAATTAAACCAATTAAAGGCAATTTTGAATTGTCAAATTCAAACCCAAGTAACTGTCAAAGCATTCAATATCAGCATAAACATTATTTTTTTCTAAATAACAGCTTTTTACTTTAATGCATACGAAAGTATATACGATACCTAGAACACAATACAATTTTGTCTGTCTGTCTATCTGTTTGTTCCGGCTAATCTTCGAGATGGCTGGACCGATTTTGACGGTACTTTCACTGGCAGACAGCTGATTTTATAAGGAGTAACTAAGACTTTTATTTTAGACTAGCTTCTGCTCGCGACTTCGTCCGCCAGCCTATAACCTTCCCTAAGAATTGGGCTATCCAATGCAAGAGAATTTTTCAAATCCCACTGGTAGTTTCGGAGATTACCCCCTACAGACAAACTTATACAAATTTTACCTCTTTATAATATTAGAGCCAGTAATAAATAAAAGCTTACTATTTGAAATAAACTTCAAAATCAAAATGATTACATACACGCCAAACATAAAGTGAAACAAACACCGAGCATTATTAAAATCATCCCACACATCACTTAATTTGGAAACCGGAAAATACTACCGACTGAAATCAATACGTAGCAGCATAAATTGAAGGAAAACCGGTGATTTTTCGCATAAATAATGTAAAAACCGACTGCAAAGTGTTCGTAAATAATAAAATGCAAAATGTAATGATCGATCGGTAGGTAACCATCGGCAGGGAGGTATTATTGGCAGGAGGCTTCCCCCCGATGTGTGCACTTACATGGCATGTCTGTTACAATGGATTTTCCCTCAAGTATGGATGTTTGAATTTAAATTCACTTTGCTGCTGGCTTTTAACGGTTGATTTCGTGAATTGGAAGATTGGCTGGTTGGCTAGTAATTGAAGGGTAGCGTTTATCGTTTGTGAGCTTTACATATTTAAGATAACGTTCAACGGTTCTTTTGATAAAATATTCCGACTAAAACTGTGAAAAAACTGGTATTTCGTTACGTAATTGTTTTCTTTAGTTAGGTTAGTATATTCTGCAAATGCAATGCTTTGTCATTTCACAGAGAGGTCTGTGTCCCAACAGTGGGCACAGTGGGCCTGATTATGAATGCTCTGTCAGCAAAGATTTATTTGAAAGAACGCAAACAGCAATTTACAGTAACATTGGTATGTATATGATAGAGTCAATCAATCTGCCCAGCCTTTTCCCAACTATGTTGGGGTCGGCTTACAGCCTAACCGGATGCAGCTGAATACCAGTATTTTACATGGAGCGAATGCCTATCTGACCTCCACAAACCAGTAACTGAGTAATACAATATCCCTTGCTAAGACTGTCAGACTTTTGGGCTTCTGACAACTCGTAACGACTGTCAAAGATCCACGAATGACACCCGGGACCAATGGCTTAACGTACTTTCCGAGGCACAAAGGAGTCTCGGTATGTAAAGGTCACCCATCCACTGACCAACCCCGGCAAGCGTAGCTTAACCTGATGGATCGACCCGTACGGCTGTTATTACTTAGCCACGAGCTCCTCCGCCTTATGATAATATATGATAGACTACAAACAACATAAACAATTTCGTACTGCTGAAATTGACAAAGCATGTTCACCTAGTACCCAACAAATGTTTCATTACCTAAACAACAGTTTTAGTAAGCCGTCCATCTCCCTTTAAGCTTGATACACGCCTAAACTTCACTGACAAACAAAAGCGGAGAATAAAATAAGTTTTTACACACGGATGAAAGTTGTTTGATAAGTAGCAGTAACACAAATGTTTCCTTTACACCGTCCGATTTATGAACACCCCTTGAAACGAAGACCAGAATTCGTACAGAAGGACCATTTCGCGAAACGTAATGGCCTGTCCCTAGGAGCATGGTGAAAATTCTTCTGACCAATGTGTTTTTTTTTTTAAACATAACTTTAAAAAAAAACACATGGACAGAAGAATACCTATATTTTTTTAAGTTATGTATATACCTATAATTTTTGTATACATTACCAGTAATACTATATTTGTACCTTACTATTGTTATCATCATCATCATTTCAGCCGAAAGACGTCCACTGCTGGACATAGGCCTCCCCCAAGCACCGCCACTTCAACCGACCCTTCAAAGAAAAT
This sequence comes from Conistra vaccinii, assembly GCA_948150665.1. Taxonomy (NCBI): domain Eukaryota; kingdom Metazoa; phylum Arthropoda; class Insecta; order Lepidoptera; family Noctuidae; genus Conistra; species Conistra vaccinii. The sequence goes on from OX411329.1 coordinate 21,386,663, forward strand.
GGTGAAAACATTTCTGCGATCAACATGGTTGAAATAGGTTAGGTTAGAACAGTGATCATTCGTGCGCGAGCCGAGCGAGCGAAGAAAGCGGTGCGTGGCAGAGGTCGGCAAGCGCTACTTCCAAGTTGCAAAAATGTTCACACCATTCTCTAACTATCAATCCCCCTCAATATCCCTGCTCTTTCGCGACATTTCTAATAATCAAATCATCCTACGACATATATAAACTGATAAATAAAATAAAGGTATGCCTTCTGGGAGCAGTGGTGGCCCAGTGGTGAGGGCCTAGACTTACGAATTTGTATGTCGTGGGTTCGAAACCGAGCAGGCACTTTTCATTGTGTAATATTAATTCATCACCACTGCTCTCATCGTGAGGAAACCGGCATGTTCTAGAACCAAAAAATTCGAAGACATGACTATGACATCTACCAACTCGTACTGGGCATGCATGGTGGATTATAGCCCACTCCCTCTCACAGAAAGAGGAGGCCGCTGTCCCAGCAGTGGGAACATTAAGGGTTGATTATTCTAAACCTTCTGTGACAATTTTATAAAACTACGTTGTTCTGGTAACACGGATACTATATGAGTTTCCTTTGTTACATTTTACTGGCCTTAATTTATTACTATGATTAGGGTTGTCATTTTTAGGATAATGGCGGGTAGTAGTAGATTATTCCAGTAATTTATGGAAACAAAGAGCACTAATGTAGGTTTACTTATATAATATAATAAAGCTGAAGAGTTTGTTTGTTTTTATTATTTATTTATTTGCTAACATGTAAAACACTGGTTAGTACCTAATGCACTGCAAATGTTTCATATCAAATGATTAAATTACATAATATAATATTGATTCAAATTATTACAATTCATTACATTATATTATTTATATTTTATAATTGTTTTTTTTTTTTTGTTCGAACCCGATCATTACTGAAACTGCCAGTCGGATTTGCAAAAAATCTGTTTGCTTTTGATAGCCCAAATTCTTGAGAAGGCTATTTATCAACATGTTTCTACTCATAAGAGCCGAGGAAAACAAAAAAAAAGACAGAAAACGATGTAATAGCACGGGCGATACGATGCGACGCGATCACGCGATGGGTCGGAGGAACGAGTAATTTCACGCGGACGAGGTATGGAGGATAAAATTTGTAAACTAATAATTTATTACAAAGTACATAGAAAGCTGAAATTTTAACAGTAAAATAAATATTAACTCTGGCGAGCTTCTATTTGGTAAGCAGGATTAATGGATGGCTTGTTTTAATGGAAATTACTAATTAGGCTTAACGTGACCTTTTCATGATTTAATTATTCATTTTAGTTGTTCACACTCACATTTACCTACAATATTTGTTTGGGAAAGGAGTAGCTCGTGGCTAAGTAATAACAGCCGCACGGGGCGTTCCATCAGGTTAACCTACGCTTGCCGGGGTTGGTCCGTGGATGGGTGACCATCTTTACATACCGAGACTCCTCCGTGCCTCGGAAAGCACGTTAAGCCGTTGGTCCCGGCTGTCATTTTTGGTCTTGATCAGTTCAGCCGTATTAGCGTTAAAGCATAATAAACAAACTAACTTTCGCATTTATAATATTAGTTAGGAACTTAGAATTCTTTAAAAGCCCAGCTCTGAACAATAGCCAACGCGTTCGTGTATTTCCGTATGCATTCGCCTACTTAAAAATAAACTACAGGGTGTATTTAATTAACCCCTGACTTCCACTTAACTGGAATGCCTGGAAACTTGATTCTTCAGTTGAAACGGCTAGCGAGAAGGTAATTGCATTTACTTGTGCATGTTAAGCGGGTTTTAATTTTAAAGGGATTTTCTTGTTTTTGTTTGCTTTGGAGTTATTTATTGTGTATTGTTTTAAGTTGGTTAGGCTTTTAGGGAAAAGAGTAGTGACTTGTTAGTTGAAATACAAAAAAATACACTGTGGTGTTATATGTAAGATTACTAAATACCCAAATAAATAAAAATCTTTAATGCAAAATCTTGGTATTTTTTAACTTCAAGGAATTATTAAAAATACGGTTAAGTATTTACCACATAATACCTTAGACAAAGACGTTCGAACAACAAATAAATTCACAATGAGGGTTGCAATAATAATCAGTAGGTACCAAAGGACCAAAAATGATTGACAAGAAAATTATAACAGCCCTTGAAAGCAGCTACCAAAAAAACATCACACTTTACTAAAAAGATCTTACGAGGTCACACTAGCGGCACCCCGCGACAGTTCTCGGGTTGCCAGCTATAAAAAAGCGTCGACACGTTTGAACAAGTAATGCTTGCGTCAACATTGCGCCTAGAGTAAGGAAAATCTCTTTTTACCAAGAGGGGATAATATTACTTTCTTGAAAACGGCGAGAAATGGCAGATTAAGTGTTTGGGTGATTTGATTTATGAAGATCTTTTTTTCGGAGGCATTCATCGTAATGCATGTGTCATATTTTGTATCTTTAATATATTTTATTATTCTGCAAAACCCACATAATATTAGAGGGAAAAATAACTTTACTGACGTTGGCAGTTAATTCTATGAGCGACTTTTTTATACTGGCAATTCTGGCACTTTAGTTTACTTAGAGCAGTGTGCAAAGGTACGACGTGACTCTAGACAGACCAGGAGCATTACACGAGGAAAATTGTTCCTTTACAAGATACTTATTCAAAGTTTCCTTAAACTTTAACATATTTGTCACAGTTCCTCACCTAAAATCGATTGCACCTCTACCAGGATTCCCATTGTCAAATCCATTCGCAAGACAAAGACAAATCGTCGACTCAAATTCTATATTGTTTTTCTCAACCTTGATTGTTTCTGGTAACGGTGAATCGTCTCATTTGTCTTCGGAATACACGTATGTCTTATACGAAAGCAATTTGGGAGAAACCTATAAAGGCGGGTATCAATAAAAAAGAAGATTTGCCAAACGTTAATCTGTGAGGAGAAAAAATATTTGTTACGGTACTGATTATTTGGGGATGAGGAAAAGTTTTGCTGTGAAAGTTTGTCGTGTGGTTTGTGGGATGAATGGAGTCGGCGGTACTGGAGTAAATGAGCGTGACGTCACTAGGCTGGCGATGAATGTTCCGAGTTGAATGTCTGTTTCTTGTTTCATCTGTGACTCTTGGTAGCCATTGTTGTAACTATGAATTTAGAGGATTTTTTGTCTATCGTAATTAAAATTCGCACTGCCATTCCCAGTGCAGCAAAGTTCTACACAACGACAGATTTACGAGTTGCCAAGCCTGTGTAAAAGACTTTTCAAATCTTTGAATATTTAAAACCACAAGCGCACAACACGAAACGTCAAAACATTAAATTCACTGAACAAACTGGAAATTACCTTCGTTTGAATTTCAGCAAGCAACGTTTAGTAAACAACAAGAAACAGGTCACAGCATAATGCACAAAACAACTACAACGCTATATCTACTTCTAAAACTGCCATCCTAGGAAGTTCTACAGGTACAATATGAATAAACTCCAAGTAAATTTCATAACAGGAGCGCAAACACCTCAGACTTGCGTTTTCCAACAACTCACAAACAACTACATGTTCCTACGTGTTTACTCAACACGGCTACAACACTGTGTCGCTGTGCTCTTTCGCTTCACATTTGTGAAATGCAAGGTTTATAAAGCTGTATTTGGGAACTTGAATCGCATTAATTCCGTATGAAACATATGCATGTAATATGCCTTTGATGTTTTTAATGATTTCGAATTCACCACTTTGGGATTATCATTAATATACTTCATATTCATGTGGCGGTCGCTCGATGCGTAGTTATAATGAAATATTTCGATTTATTTGCATCTGAATATGTATTTTGGTAATTGGGGATACCGGACCGCAATATTATTCCATTTCAAGTGCTTTTGCACATAAGAGTATTATATTATTTCGATAACTGGTCGGAATATCATTGTTATCGGAATTGTTTCGACAATTACAAACCAGCTTTTGCGAACAATATTTTAAAGCAGCGCAGTATTCTGATAATTGTCTTGGTTTCGTTCCATATCAAATAAAAGGCAACGTTTTTTTTCAATGAAATGCTGTCTCTCCATTGTTTTCCTTTCATGAAACAGTTGTTCATTGTTATATGACAGCATTTGCATGTGGTTTTATTTCATTTATTTGATGGGAAATGTTTTTGTAAAAATCTTTCAACGACCAATTCAAGTTTCCATGTACAGATTCTACAGTATTTATTATCACTTGAAATTGGATAGTGTTCTATTCTTGTGTCCATCAAAAATGCATAAGGCAGGACAAAGTCAAGAACACTCGGAAATTGGGACATGCCAACAGACCACACTCAAACTGCGGTCCGTCGGGCATTACCGCGCGGTCCGCTAAGCTTTATGTGGAACTGAAAATATATGGGAAAAGATAATTGGAGAGCAGTTACTACTTAACTATACTAGATGGAAAAGAGGATGGTCAGTAATGAATAAGGTAAAGAATAAAACATTAGATGACTGTAACAAAGAAAAAGACGAGAACCACTGACTTCCTTATGAAGAAGCAGATGATTTGTGAATATTGACGGCTTAAGAGGACTTCGTCAGTGAGGAGTTCGGCTCCTCGTTAGACAGAATGACAACTGAATCCAGTAGGTCTACTACAAAACGTTAAAGCTATCATTGTTCTAAAGTGAGAGCGAGAAGGATCAGGACAAATAGCCCCTTCCCCTTTTCGCGAATGAACAATGATAATCAAGACACATTAGAGTACAGTGATCCAAATAATTGCATATCACACGTCCCACATAATATTTCACAAGAAGCCCCAAATTCTTCCACAAATACAACACGAATCAGTCATCGATCGCTGCACTAAACTTGCAACGTACCTATAAGCGTTGATGACACTTGCGAGGAGAACGTCGTAAAACGTTTGAAGCATATCTGTGACCAGATGGGTTTGATTGTTCACGTACGTTTGTACTCTGTTAGGTACATTGTAAAGGAATTTGTGAATTCACTTCAGGAGTGTCAATATTTTAGGTAAGCGATGAGTATAAGACAACTGCGAGTAAGATTAGGTTTTGAACATCTTTTAGCCTTGATCAGAGTTGTGATGTTTAAGCTGGCTATCCATTAGGCAACAGTTCTCGCGTTAAGTTCTGTTGAAGCGGAACTTAATAGGTACACTGCCGAGACAGAGTAACGTGCCGTTAGCGGCACTTAATACACTGCTGAGATAGGAGTGCCGCTATCATAAAGCAAATGAAAATGGCTGAAAGGTAGGTTAGGTTAGAACTGAGACCACACAACGCACGATTCGTGCGAGCGAAGCGAGTGGTGCCGCGACAGCGGCCGGTGAGTGCCAGGGTCCGTTTAGGCACAAGATAATGTAATCTTTTGGGAATGTGGTGTTTTACTCGCACTCGCCGGCCGCTGCCGCGGCACCGCTCGCTCGAGCACCGTTGTAGTTTTTTCTGGGCACAGAACTATTAACTAAGGAGTTAAGGCAAAACAAGATGCGGAGCCTATATGTACAGAATCAAAAAAGTCGGATATCGTTTTTTTTTCGTACCATGCATTTCTTGTAGGGTAGGATGTCAACTCTGTAGCATTAAGTCAGCCTTACTTTAATACACAGCCATTGTTTTTTAACGTCCATTACAATAAGGTTATTTGGAAAATAACTTCCAACCCAGATAACAAAGACAAATATTTTAATAAAAGCTCCGACTTATTCAATAAACTTAATGATAAACAAATATACAAAGCAGTACGACCCACAGTTACATCACAGCATAATACCTCAAAAACAATAACGATCTCGCTTCTAACATTATAATTTATATAACGTTCATAATTCGTATACAGCTGAATTTATTACGGACAAATTAATTTAGCTGGGCGCGCCCGTAATCCGGCCACATCTGCGCTACCCCTGCAGATACTCCATAATATTGATATTAAAAACATTCGCAAGTACCTGATATGGTTAGTGTGATGTACTGGAGTTTTTGGTGTTATGGTACGGAATTTGGTCTTTGAGTTTGGAGCACGGAAACTGGGACCTTTGCAAAGGAAAACATTGGACTCGGTCTGTTGGGAGACTTCTTCATCACAGCAGAAATAAGACTTTTGTGCCTTGACTAGAATAAATGATTTCGAAATGTACCTAGATTTTTCGAATTTTAACAGAAAAGAAGCTGAAATGTCCGAAGATGCGGGCTATGCGTCTGGAGAAGGTGCGTATGCTAGGCATATCTTTGAAGCAATGATCATGGATTTTTTGGCTTTTAATACTAAGCGAACGTGAATAAACGAAGTAATACTAAAGATTTTTATCTACTCTAAAAATCTCATAGCAATAACACATTTCTATAAGATTGCTAAACTTAAAAAAGCCAAAGTAGCAAACAGCATTGAAGAAACACCAGTTGTTTGTCTATAACAACTTCACGAAACAACAAAACTGCTCCATCTTTCTTTTTAATCACAATAAAAAAGACTAACAACCTGAAGCCAAGGAACCCAAGATACTATAAGAACTATAAAATATTGTCTTAGTAGCTCGGAAGGTTGTATAATATACTTAATTAATAGCACGTAAAGGGCTGGCGGCCATTACTTCAAGTGTTCATAAATACACACTGTTTTATCGCGTGATTACAGCTGACCATAAAAAAATCAATTTGCCAGAGTCTGACTACCGACATCTGTGGGATGATACGGAAATGGTAGGGTTTGACTGTTTTGGTGGTTAGTTTAATAACTGTGACTCTTCAGTAACCGTCAGGCCCGTTGTACACAAACGTTTTTCTTGCCGTGAAAAACTATATCTAACCGGTTTATTCGCCGTGTGTAGGCACGGTCATCAGTGTTGTATGGATCACTATGGAAGCTTGTTGACAGACACGTTTTTTCTACGGCGCGGTTTATACGCCGCACCGTAAAGAAACCGTGCCGTGTGAGCCAACATTACTGACAAAGATTCAGTGATATTTTGATGATAAAGGAGAGCGAGAGAAATAGAGAAGAAGAGAAAGCTCGCAGTCCTTCAAGAAATATTCATGTTCTTAATGACGTGTTCTTTGTGTGTTAAGATGTATGGAAGTGCAGCTACCACATGTAGTTGCGCGTCTATACATAACAAACAAAACCACATTGTCTTGTAACATTTATTGTAGGTTCATTAACATCGTAACTGCAAAACCATAAAGCTGTGCAAGGATCCTCCACTACCTATAAGATAGCTCAGCAAAATGTTTAATTAAAACCAGCACAGTTATAGCGCGGTCGTTGCAGAGGTCGCTGGATGTTCTACGCGTCAAATACAACGTTTTTAGGACGCTTTTGCTATTGCTTCGTTATTGCAGTACCTCAGAAATGTTCGCGGTAACCCATACCGATGGATTCCATGCCATCATCCACAAAAAAACCGTAGCCAATTTGTGAAAAGACTTATTAGACTCTTGGTTCCATATCTCGTTGTCTAGTTGATGGGTAGTCTTCTCGCTAGGTCGTCTTTAATTAAGTTACTAACAATAGTGTTTTAAATACAAACCTGTTACTCACAATTTATGTATCTCTTAGTTGTCCGAAATAAAATGATTTTATTTATATTTAAAGCGGATTGTAAGTTGAAAATAAATCATGGTGAAAACTTTAGTGTTTTTGAACTCTATTCAAATAACGTTGCATTTTACTACAAGTACTAAAACATCAAATCTCGACTCTTATTTTATCGTTTCGGCTTCATTGTTGAATTGACGACTTCTTTCGTGATCGCGAGGAGACCAACGTTCGATGCACGATTCGTCTATTTTATAGTTTTTTTCCCTTCTGTGATTATGTCAACCACTTCTGTATGACTCACAGTGACTACCTATCGCGAAAGGAAAATAACAGTCGAATACAGTCTTCTACTTTTCGTGTGGTTAGTAACTAACCTGGTGTAAGAGTTTTAAAGCCGCCCATGGCCCTCTGTGGTGGCTTCACATGCCGTCGAGAAATATCTCTCAGGCATGCCAATTTCCAGCCACCGTAGACGCGGGCTTGCGGACGGTGAGCAATGGGTAGCTCGCCGTCCGATATGGACCAGGCCCGGGTTGACGGCGCGTTGTGTTCCACGCGCGCTTCAAAGAGATGTCAGCACAATTGACGGGGTCCGCTAGGGCCGATGCCTGCCGGGGTGCGGGAACTTCCTAAGGGGAGACCGTGGCCCCTGGCAACGTACAGGAACACGGGTTTTAGTCAGTAAGTGTCTGATACGCCCTGCCGCTCCGCCCAGAGCGGGAGAAGTCATTTGACGATTTCGCACCCAAAAAAAAAAAGGCATGCATGCTGGTTTCCTCACGAAGTTTTCCTTCACCGTTTTTAAAGTATTTGATAATTATACAATACGCGCATGAATCCGAACAGCCAGAGGTGCGTGCCTTGGGTTTGAACTCGAGAACTATGACTTGGTATTCTGTCGGTCAGACCGCTAGGTTACCACTGCTATATAGTTGAATACACTGTAGTATTACTGTAGTCGAATACAGTAATAACATATTATCTGCAACGAGCTACGAGCCACGGGACAGTTATTGCATTTTCATTCTGAATATGGACTGTGGTTATTGAAAAGCGAACTAGATTTCATCTCCGGATATGTGCAAGTCTTCTTTCCAATTTACCAATAATTCTATTTCCTGAGATCCTGACGGACTACACTGTATATTTCAGACTAGCTCTTGCCTGCAGCTTCGCCCTCGTAGAAGTCGGAAATTATCCCATGGGAACGTACTACCGGGATAAAAAGAAGAATAATGTACCCAGGATTTTGTAATATCTTTATTTAAAAGAGTGTCCTGGGAGTTTCTTGCCCGTTCTTCTCCACAGAGATCTATTTTTTTGGAATGGGCGACTAGCTTCAACTTTTTGACTAACTGATTGACTCTTTGACAATTCAAAAGTGCCTGTAAATGGTTTAATTGAAATAAATGCTTTGAGTTTAAGTTTGAGTTTGAAAAAGTGTTCTAGATGTCCTAACCCCGGTCATGGCTCTTTCGAGTGCCAAATTTCATCCAAATCCTTTTAGCCGTTTAGGCGTGGGAAGGTTACAAACATACAGAGTTACTCTTGCATTTATAATATGTATTAAGTATGGTTTAAGGGACTTACGGGAGCGAGTCTGAAGTTTTCTCTTGATTGTCAAGAAATATTGCCTTAATGTCATCATAATTATTGTATATACAACAGTATATAAGTATAATATGATGATAGTTTAGTGGTATGACCGTCACACTGCCAAGTCATTGATCTTGAGTTCGAACTCAAGGCAGGCACCACAGATTTTTCAGATTCATGTGCGTATTGTATAATTATCACTTGCTTCAAAAACGGTGAAGTAAAATATCGTGAAGAAACATACATGCCTGAGAGATATTTCTCGACGGCATGAGGCCGTCGAGAAATATCTGCCGTCCAAGAGGCCCATGGGCGGCATAAATCGTTGACACCAGGCTAGTCTCTACCCACACTAAAAAGAAAGATCATAATTACATGCATTATCATGTAATTGCTCTAGTTGTCTTCTAGATGCAGTTGATGGTCAAGCGTGTCACTCACAGGATAGCGAGTCGAAGACCACAGCATTCAGTCATTAACATTTGAGAAGGTGCACACCTCCCTGAAATAGTTTTATTACCATTCACTTGCCTTCTTTCTGACATCATTTTGTTTGCCAAATAATAGATAGCTCAATGGCTGGTAAATTCACTTCCAACGAAGCAGTTACAACTTCGAAATCAAAGCTTAAGATCAAACCGTCCCGAATTGCTTATTACCAATACATTACCGATTGCTATATCAAAACCTGGAGGCCTAGCCAAGTTACAAACGTTTCGTATCGAATCTCTTTCTACAATCGTTAACGCCTCAGCGTAAGCGATTGTAGAAAACGATAACTTGGTAGCCAAGTTGACACGACTGAGTCGATCGTTCATTCTACAACGTCTTTAGAAAAAACCTATACTTTAGTCTATGGTGAGCGTTCCTACAAACGTCAAAGTCGCAGTTGTGTACTTGTACTTTGTGCGCGGGCAGATAATTATTGTTTCAAAGTGATAAAGTGATAAAAAATTAAGCGAATTATGGTAAAGTTCTTCTTATAATTGGTTTATCATAATATCACCGTGTGGACTGTAATTTTAAACATTACTGTGTCTTGAAATGTTATGATTATTATTCTGCATAATAATGAATGAAAGATACTATTATCTTTTATAGGATGGAATCTAGATCTCGAGTAAGCTTGGATTCATGGAAAGGTACATAAATTATTAGTTATTTCGTAAATATCTTCCTTTGTTATTTGTAAATCTATCATAGGTACTCAGGCGCTTGAAAGTTTGAAACATAAACAATGACGTGATACGCGCCATGAACTAATACGTAAGAAACAAACAAAAGAATTGTGTTTGACCCTTTACTTAATCAATAGACCCTTTGTTTCTCTGAAATAGTTTTAACTTATGTTCTAGACATGGCGATAATAATATAACGAGACCCCAGCAAGGTCCGCAAGGCCGAATAAAAGCTGACCGACTATATGCTAAATGGTAAATATAGTCCAATTTGGCGAATAAACAAAACACTTCTCGGTATCAACACAGCTGTATCATAAAGAGGCCTTTTTTTATCGTTTACTCTTGGGTCTCGGTGATCGCTTAGCTATCGTTCATAAACTTCGACATCGTTTCGTTAGCGCTTGTCAAAACTGTAACTTGGCTACCATTTCTATGGGTGTAGCGATCAACGTTGTAGAAACGCTTACATTCATTCTAATGGTGGCACTTCACATCGCTATTCGGTATTCGCGTATTTTATTGTGTTTTATTCGCTCATATAGTGTAGAAGTCCAAATAACTCGAACACACCGTCCACATATCGTCATGAACAGCGAATAAGCCGAACATTTAAGAATATTTTTATCTTTTTGCTAATCTGAATGCAAAGATAGATGGACGTCTTGACGGCAGCAGCGACTTATTATTTGTTGTGTGTTAATTACCAATACATGTTATGCGTACATAATGCGCACGCACTCTACTGAGCAAGCCATGTGTGGACGGTAAACGAACTTATTCGGTATATTCGCAATCCTTTGATATGTGACCAAAAACCGACAACCGGCGGATACGAGTGTTCGTGTATTTGCGTAGTCGTCTTATTCGTGAAAAATAGCCGAATATAGGCAAATAGAGTAACTTCACATCGTCGTATTTGGGCAAATAAGACGAATACGCGAACACGAATAGCGATGTGAAGTGCCACCATAACATTTTGAACGATTGTAAACTTGTCTACGAATTTTCTATTCGATTGTTCTGACCACGTGACTTAACGTTGTGATGATGTCATTCCTATACATTTGATTAGTTTTCTACTAGCGACAACGATTGTAGATTGTCAACTTGGCTAAGCCTGCTGATACCAAATCGAGTAATCAAGCTTCAAAGACATGTAATTCTAGCTATGTAAGTACATAAGCAAGCAGAAATGAGCCTATTAACCGTTAAATTAGGATGCGAGATGTCGAAATGTTTTAACAATCGATTGTTAGTAATCGTTATGTTGTCGAATCAACAATCGGCACGATATCGATTGAACAATCGAGATGATTCGAATGAGTCTAGAGTAGCCGTTAAAATTTATGTGAAATAAGATTTAAAATGCTTGTTGTAGTGTGTTATTGACCGATTGACTCTGTCTGAATAGATTGATTTCGTTCGTTGATTGGAATCGGACTCGATCTTATTCTTAATCGATTACAATAGAAAAACTGTCGATAAAGACAATCGAATAATAAAATATTGCTATATTAGACAGTAAATTGATATAACAACGTCCATGATTATTGTTCTATTACTGGTCTAATAGTTTCGGAAGACGTATACGTATACGTGGATATTGGTTCGCAAATTGCAAGACTGTAGTAAATATTCTAAACGCCAATATGTACCTACATATGTATTGTATGATGTTGTTCATATACTAACTAAAGGACCTAGAGAATACATTTTATGTAAACATTTATTACTATCACCGAAAGTATATCTGCCTAGCCTTTTCCCAACTATATAGGGGTCAGATTCCAGTCGAACCGGATGCAGTTGGATATCAGTATTTTACATGGAGCGACAGTGTATCTGACCTCCACAACCCAGTTACTGGGTAACTCCTTGGCAAGACTGGTGCTTCTGACTACAGGAAAGACTGTCAAAGATCTACGAATAACAGCCGGGACTAACTGCTTAACGTGTTTTCCGAGGCACGGTGTGGATTCGGTATAATATAGATGGTCACCCATCCACGGATCGACCTTGGCAAGCATTGCTTTATCCTGAAAATCGACCCGTACGGCTGTTATTATTTAGAGACGACCCCTAATACTATCAGCTTAAGTAAGGATGATAAGTACTGTTTCAATGTTTTTTTTACGAGAAAGCCTTCGATTCGATCGAGACATGGGCTGTACTGCAGTCTCTTCAACGGTGCCAGATCGACTATCGGTACATCGAGGTGTTAAAGTGTCTATACCAAAACGCCACTATGTCAGTCCGCCTCCACGACCAGACCTCGAAACCTATCCTTCTGCAGCGAGGTGTGAGACAAGGAGACGTTATCTCTCCGAAACTGTTCACCGCTGCACTGGAGGATGTCTTCAAGGTTCTGGACTGGAAAGGGCTAGGCATCAACATCAATGGCGAGTATGTCACTGACCTTCGGTTTGCCGACGACATAGTCATCATGGCTGAGACCATGGAGGACCTCAGTATAATGCTCGATGACCTCAGTAGAGCCTCCGAAAGAGTGGGTCTTAAAATGAACATGGACAAGACAAAGGTTATGTCAAACGCCTATGTAACACCCACTCTCATAAAGATCGGAGACGCTACGCTCGAAGTTGTAGACGAGTATGTTTACCTAGGACAAACTGTCCAGCTAGGTAGGTCCAATTTCGAGAAAGAGGTCAATCGTCGAATCCGACTCGGCTGGGCAGCGTTCGGGAAGCTACGCAATATCTTTTCGTCCCACATACCACAGTGTCTCAAGACGAAAGTCTTTGACCAGTGCGTGTTGCCAGTGATGACTTATGGCACTGAAACGTGGTCGCTCACAATGGGCCTTATTAGAAGGCTAAAAGTCACCCAAAGAGCAATGGAGAGGGCTATGCTTGGAGTTTCCCTACGTGATCGAATCAGAAATGAAGAGATCCGCAGGAGAACCAAGGTAACCGACATAGCCCGAAGAATTGCCAAACTTAAGTGGCAATGGGCAGGACACATTGCCCGCAGAACAGATGGCCGATGGGGCCGAAAGGTTCTGGAGTGGCGACCGCGTACCGGAAGACGTAGCGTTGGAAGGCCTCCCACAAGATGGACCGATGACCTTGTAAAGGCCGCAGGAATCCGCTGGATGCGGGAAGCACAGAATCGGTCGAAGTGGCGGTGCTTGGGGGAGGCCTATGTCCAGCAGTGGACGTCTTTCGGCTGATATGATGATGATGATGATGAATCCTATCCTTTTCGTAACTACGTATGTCGGGGTCGGCATATCATGTAACTAGATTTTATCGGTAAGTATGCAAATTACGAATAGCACCCAGTAATTTTATAATGTATGTTCTTGTACTTCTGAAGTACCTACTAGCTATTAAATCAATTTAAGATAATAACTGACTGGCAGTGAAGCAGCCCCCCAATTACGCAATGCACGATCAATTTTAAATTGAAACCAATTGAAAAAGATTGCCAGTCCATTGCTTCATAAGTTCGACAGAAAAAATCTGCTCAATTTTTTGGACTGGCAATCTTTTTCAATTGGTTTCAATTTAAAATTGATCGTGCATTACGTAATTAGGGTGCAGAACAGTGCACCGTGTGAGGAAACCTGAATTTTACATGGTCTGGAATCGTTAACACACAATTTAAGCGGGAAGCGCTAGGGTGGCCCGCAAAATTCAAAATTTCTTAATTTTTTTTGCAATTTTCAGGTCAGTTTCCGTTTGTATGTTAATTAAAATATGATTCGCGACTGTAACAAGTATGGCTTTATAGAATTATATCATTAGAATCAGCAATACTGATGGATCGACCCGTGCAGCTGTTATTAATTAGCCACAAGCTCCTCCTTCTTGCACTAACCATACACTACTATACTCTTAAGGTGGAACTAGTCGCGGGCTCGAACTCAATGGTGGGCATGGCCAAAAACCACGCTGTCTCACCTGACATCGTGTCCGACAGAGATAGTATCAGTGATGAGCAGTTAGAAGCTGGTCTACATGGACAACGTATAGTTCGCACGCACAGAAACACCGTCCCGACCAATTTTTGTAAAACGAGCGCGTCAAAAATTACGAAAAGGCCTTTGGAAAAAAGGTTTTTCTGAAAAAAACCACTGCATAAATCAATTACAAATAAAATTTATTGAAATCTTCGATAATTTTTCTGTGTCGGTACGGATTTTGTTTTCGAGATTTCAGACTTCTTGTATTACTTATTTACGCCCAAAGTTGCGTTAAAATTAGCAAGAAAAACGAATATTTGTTGGCTTATAACTTTTTAATGGCTTTTTATTTTACTATTCTGCTTCCGTACAGACAAAATTAATAATGAGACCTAACGATATCATGTTAAACTTTGAATGTACGATGTCAAACAGTGGAGTAAAACCCCTCCGAAGTTTGTATGGAAAAAATATCAAATTGTTTCACCTTAAGCAAAAATCAAATCATATACCACGATATTTGCCAAAAGCTGAAGGTTTATACAGACACTTTAAGTACATATTACCATATAAACTTATTTCCGGTCATGAGAGCTGCAACCTTTTACCTAAACGCGTAACCTTTTACCTAAATTGGGCCAACAGTTTAGGTCCTGGCATTCCACCAAGGGGACAAACAGCCTGTTTAACATGAACCTTTGCACGGACACGTACACAGATCGTAAGTACGCTTGGTAACGCATACAGTGGAGATCAAGCTTTGTTTTTCAATGTTTGGAACTTCCTGGGTTCCAAGGGATTTATTTCAGAAGAGTATAGAACAATGCGGAATTATAATATTACTACGTCAATCGTATGCATCGATGTCACAACGAAGATGGCAGTAAATAAATCAAGAAACTTTAATCACAGTCCGAATGATTTTGTAGGAAACTCTGAATCCATTTGCTTCATATATTTGAAGATTCATCTGCTCGTCAACGTAAATAACGCAATGTTGTTGAATTGTCAAAATTAATCGCATTGCCATAGTGAGTCGTGTCGCCGCGACACGACTCACTATGAATTTCCTAACTAAAATCTATGAATTTTCAGCGACACGTGACGTTGGCAGCTACGGGCGAGCGACAGGCGACACTTGTAGCCCGACCGCAGACCAGTAGTGCCGCCAACGCTCGAGTGATAACATGTTTTTCTATCTTCTATCTACCGACTGCAATACGGGCTGCTGCCGCCTACGGTTGGGTTCGGAATCATGACTGCAGCGACATGACGCCGCGACACGTCACCTGCAGTTGACGCCTGCAGCCGGGTGCGGAATGGTTCCTTTACTGTGTTACAGTACGACACAACTTAGATGTAGCATCGGCAAAATTCGTAAAACCGATCACCATCCGAACTGAGTGCGCCTTCAAAATCACCAATCTTTATTACTGCTTTAGGTGAAAATGATCTTTCGAAAACGCAATAACTTTTTAAGTCTTATAGCCAAATTCATTCGTGAAATTGAAATGAATGAATGAAAATTTTCAAATCTATGCTACACCTAAGTTGTGTCGTACTGTACGTAATTATTTTTACAAAAGCTTTAGTTTTTATTAATAAGGATTGGCAAAATTACTTCAGAGTAATTCCTCAATTACATGAAACAGTGCATCCCCGAGTAACAGATTCTCATAGCTTCCCCATGCAGAGAATTTTCCAAGCCAGGCTAGGCAGCAAAAAATCTCCCAGGCCAGTAATAGTTTGAGCACCTCTGGTTTTTAAACCAGCACTTCCTTTTATTTTTGTCATATAAATGCATATAATGTACGAACATTGCAGTTTTTGTTCCCCAGTTTTAGTTTCGTTTTAATTAAAAAAAGCGGGTCGTACTGTACTTTGAATTTTTTCTAGGTGCTTTGTGAATATGGAATGAATGCATTAAGGTTTTTCTGGTATGAAAGTCTATTTAGTAAAATAGGTTTATGTAAAC
Organism: Conistra vaccinii; assembly: GCA_948150665.1. Taxonomy (NCBI): domain Eukaryota; kingdom Metazoa; phylum Arthropoda; class Insecta; order Lepidoptera; family Noctuidae; genus Conistra; species Conistra vaccinii. The sequence goes on from OX411329.1 coordinate 21,402,906, forward strand.
GTTCTGGCTAGAGATGGTATTATAGAACAATGTCTATCACAAATACCAAAAAATAATGTTATCGACGAAAATGCTCAGCTGTCTGTTTTGCAGACCAATTTTAGGTGAATACTCAATTCTTTATTGCATTTCATTATGTATTACTTAGATGTTATAACAAAATTAAAGATCAATATGGGCCCTCTCGGGAACAGCAACATTAAGACAGAGGAAGAGGGCTAAGTAGCAATTCAATATTATTATTATTAGATGTCTTTAATTGGGTGTATAATTTAATTATGTACATATGTATATTATTAGTAGGGATGCATCCGATACCGATACCGATACCGATATATCGGCGATACTCGAAGTTTGCCGATATATCGGCATCGGCGATATTTTTATGGCCGATACAACGATACTTTTCAAAATTCGCGCTTTAAAAATGTAATGTAATCGCGCGTGTTGTCTCGTCTATTTCTTTGCAAACGAGGCACGAACTAGCTATGGTCGGGGAAACCCCGCGCTTTATTCAGTGTCTTGTTTCGCCCGCCCACTTTGGCCTCGCACTCGCTTAACTATCTCATTTAGCTAGGTTGACCGTTGTCGTGCGTCTAATCTCAACCTGTCTACGGTTTTATTTAGTTTGTCCTGTTATTCGTTCTTTTTATATTAATTTAAAAAATAACGTGACTTATGTTTTATTTATTTTACCTTCATTTTTGATTTCAATAAGCGTATCGGTATCGGTATCGGTATCGGCGATATTTTTATAAGAGTATCGGTATCGGTATCGTATCGGCAAAAAGGCGTATCGATGCATCCCTAATTATTAGGTTTGCGGATATAGGTATAGTATATTTGTTATTTTAATTTTATGTCTTGCATAAGAATAATATAGGTACCTGATTATTATGAAATTCTTAGAAGTATTTTCATTATTAGTAAACTATGTTTGTTTTTGTTATTATTTATGTATTCATATTTGATTTTCTGTATTCCATATTATGTTTACTTACTTACATATTATAAAGAAGTCTGTCAACTTGTGTTTCAATTTGGTCTAAGACAAATCTAAGAAGTTTTTTTCTAAAAATATACCTGAGAAATAGGCCAAAATGTGACCTACCATTTACGTGAGGCATAGCCTACGTGACTTTCACAAAGATACCTGAGAAAGGCACAAAATACCTAGAAGACACCTATCAATATTTCATATCTAAAGGCCTCCATAGCGGATAATAGCCGAAATATTTTTGCGGGACATGTATTGTACATTTATATCGGGTTAGCTATAGATATACGTAAAAAAGGAAAATTTTATACAACCTTTCTAGAATGTAGATAAAGTAGGCTATACACAGTATACACACAGCGTTTACTTCAATGAATATTTTAAAATGCCTAGCCCACAATGCGAATTTTATTCGCGAGGTTTATTATACTCGTTGGTCTAGTGGTCGCAAGCGCTACTGTTAAAAACGAGGGTCCTGGGTTCGATCCCCGGGTTTTTCCATCTGGAATTTCTCAGTAGCAGCCTGGATTGCGCCCGGTTGATGGCAATAGGCTCGCCCCCTATTACATGGGACTTCAAACATAACTGGCGAAATGTAGTGAGTACTATAGGGACACCTCTGCCTGACCCTTCGTGGTATATAGGTGTTATGTTATGTATGTACTAAGAACCTAAGTTCACTATGTACCAAGCACCCTAATTTCGTAACACATGATAAATCAGAATCTGTTTAATTTTGACAGTTCAACAACATTCATTGCGTTATTTACGTTGTTGAGCTGATAAACATTTCGAACATTTGAAGCAATGGATTGGCAATATCTTTCAAAATGATTCAGTTTGTGACTTTCGCAATTAAGGCCTTATCACACTAGCGGTTTGCGAGCGGAGCGGGCGCGCAGCGTATGCGTCGGGACACACTAACACCACACTCACACTGTCTCACTGTCGCATGCGCCGCGTGTTCGTTGCGCACCCGTTCCGCTTTGAGGACGCTCGCAATCCGCTAGTATGATAAGGGCCTTAGGGTGCTGGTACACTGAACCTCGGTCAAAGTCACAGTATAACAAAGTCACGTGTATGTACGTGTAATAATAGATCGATAACGCAGCTTTGAGGATAGTAATATCAAAGGCTTAGTCGTTAGCCCTCTACAAGTCGTTAGTCGTATCAAAGCCTTGTTGTGTTTGAACAATGTAATCATGTAACTATCTATGGAAGCTATACGTATGTAGGTACGAAGCTATTGTTGCTAGCTAGATCATAGTGTTAACGGTAATACACCTGAATGCCAATTAATTATTATCGTAATTAAAAACGTTCAAAATCTAGTTGCAATCTAATCTTGGCGAAACCAAAGTCAAAATCTTGTCAAAGAAGTAAAATTTTCTGTATTTTTGACAGATTGAGATTAGACTGTGTGACGCTCGGAAAAATACGGGAATTGCCCGTCAAATAAGTGTTACTAAAATGAAACTTCATCATCATCATCATCATCATCAGCCTATTAATGTTCCCACTGCTGGGACACAGGCATCCTCTCGGTGAGAGGGAGTGGGCCGTAATCCACCACGCGGGCCCAGTGCGGGTTGGTAGATGTCACATGTCTTCGAATTTTTGGTTCTAAGACATGCCGGTTTCCTCACGATGTTTTCCTTCACCGTTTTTGAGAGCACTGGTGATGAAATTATTTACACAAAGTAAAGCGCTTGCTTGGGTTCGAACCCACGACCTACAACTCGTAAGTCGGGGCCGATACCACTGGGCCACCACTGCTCTCGAAACTTCATAAAATCAATAATTTATCTTCTAAGCGTTTATCAGTTGCCATGCATGTTACAAAAATAAACAAAAATAATAATAATTGGCAACCGTTAAAAATGCCCAATTTCAAGGTTGCCAATAATAAATTTGCAAAAAAAGAAAAAAATATATAAAAAATACATTTTTTTCAATAATCAATCTTCCTAGCCTTTTCCCAACTATCTTGGGGTCAGCTTCCAGTCTAACCAGATGCAGCTGAATACCAGTATTTTACATGGATCGACTGCCTATCTGACCTCCACAACCCAGTAACTGGGTAGTACGATACTCCTTGGTAAGACTAGTGTCAGAATTTCGGGCTTCTGACGACTCGTACCGACTGCGACTGAAACCTTGTTTAAATGATCTTGTATCATTTAAACAGGGTTTTATTGAAAAAAAAAGTTGCCTGTGTCAAACAATAAAAACTGAAGCATCAAGTAGCATCAAATTACTTACTTCAATACCATAGAATACCACAGACAATTAAACCGCTTCGTGTAAATCAGACTTTATACTTCATTTCATAATAACATTTTTCATTTTCAATCTTGTCTTGTGTGTCTTTAGTCGTGTTCGGGTCACTAGTTGCCATAATAACGGCTAAACAACTTTTTTGGCAAGCCTTAGCTAAATGGTGATTACATTGCACCAAATCCTCGCACTTCACTTTCAACTTCGGGCCAAAATTGAAAACGTCTGGAGACATCGTAGTTTCGTAGACTGCCAGATCGTATTAACGCCACTCGATAATGTTGAGGATACTTGGCCACGATTTGAAGATAAAGTGTTAAGTATCTTGAAGGATTATAGAAGATTTGTGTTAAAAACTTAAAAGCATGCTTTAAGAGCGTACATCCTAAAAGTTGACAACGTCGTAAATAGCTGTCAAATAGTTACCTGTTTTGATTAATTTGGAAAATAATAATACTGTATGGAAATAAGAAATGTGGCTAACTAACTAACTAAAATATTAATAATGAATTGCAATTATAACATTGAATTTGATGTTGTACCCGTTTTAGGTGTAAAAAAGGCATTTTGAAAGTTTCCAAATACTTTTTTTACATCTAAAACTAAATATTCGGTGTTACGATATTAATTATTGCATTTCATAATCAATGTTCGCTAGTTAGCCACATTTTTTATTTCTATAAAGAAGTATTATCAAATTAATCAAAACAGCGAAATATTTGATATCTATTAGCGACGTTGCACACTTTCAGAATCTGCTCTTAAATCATTTTATTTTAAGGGTTACTAACGAGAGATGCATTTCAATTATCTTGTAATGAAAGGAAAACAATGCAATGAGGTCAATGATTGCAATAAATTGTCTGAAGTGTCGTCTGCTCTGCCCTTGCGAAGACTGGGCTGCGTAACAATGACCTAGCTTACGCAGTTTTAAAAACCACTGCACTGTAAGGTCTGTAAGTTCAACTCCTGTAAACCAGAATCTACAGTGACTACGAATCATCGTCTCAGGGAAATGATTTGACCGTCTTGAAACCCGAAATGAAATAGATCAGAAAGTCTCACTGAAATAGTAACTTCACTGTATAATGTCTTCTCTTCAAACTTCACTTACGTACAAGCAAAAAAAAAACGTAAAAAAAAAAGTCATGAAACGCCGACCAATCCCTTACTCATTCTACTCCAAATGCTCAAATGGTAACGAGATTTCCGTATCAACAATTGTCAAGCTCTCAATCGTGACACAATCGGTACCCTCGTCAGCCTTGTCGATGTACATCACCTCATTAACCTGTAATGTGACGTCACAGCGTGACGGAAAACCGTGTTAAAGGAGTTTACACGTGTTTGTAGTTGAGTCGTTGTTGTTTTAAAGTAGATAGAGCAGGAATTGGTCTTGTCATGATTGGGGTAGCAGTTACTCATCTTGGTTTTACTTACTTACTATGAGATAGGGTTGCCTTATGAGAGAGTTAGCTACCTATTGTTACCAGGCGTAGTGGAGGAATGGATAGCTACCTCTCTTTGTCTTTTTAAAATAGCAAGAGAATCAGATGCGGATTCTGCTCAACAATTGTCAAGCTCTCAATCGTGACACAATCGGTACCCTCGTCAGCCTTGTCGATGTGAATCACCTCATTAACTTGAGATGTGACGTCATAGCGTGAAGGAAAAACGTGTTAAAGGAGTTTAGACGTGTTTGTAGTGATGTTGTTGTTTTATTTAGATAGAGCAGAAATTGGGGTATCCTTTTTAAAGATGGTGTTGACATTGGCTGTAAAAATGAGACTAAGGTGTGAGGCCGTCTGGAACAGCATGTTCCTTTAAGGAATAAGAATATTTCTACTACAATCAATTAGTAGTATATATGGCAGTGGTCTTGAATGGTTAGCTTGCGTATTCTGTGCTGAGCTCACGCAATGCGTCGTACGTCCAGCCAGTAATAGGACTCACCCATCAAGGAGCGCTATCCCAAATTAGACGCATTATTAATTTATTATAGATAATACGAAAGGTATTTTAATAAAACACGTAAGTACACTAAAAGATTAATAATTAAATACGCTTGATAGTTTTTGCGTGAATCTCAGTTTTTTTCGGTGTTAGACATAAATAACTTTATAAATTAATTTCACTATGTAATATAAACATTATCTAAAATGTTTGTATATTAAGTTATTAAGAAAATGCTCTAATTTAACAAATGTTTTTTTCATATCAATAACATTAAAAGTTGGTTATCGTCGCCTTAAGTAAGGGAGTAGCCCGTAGTAGGTAATATTCCTCAGAATAAATGCATATAAAAAAAACAAAAAATATGAATCATATTATTTCTTATAAATAGTAGGTGACCTTACGTCGTTTTATCATGCTTATTGCATTTTAATATCAGCGGAAAGCGTGGTTATCTAAAGTTCATAGTGTAGTTGCCATTAAGGATATCCGATGTGCAGTTAATCTGACCTCAATTCGTTTTACGATAACCTAAACAACTCTCAACTCATATCACATTTATATTTACATCACTACAAGAATAATCGAGAAAAACTTATTAACAAAAAAAAAAAATCAACCGACTGGCGATTTCGCCATCGCCACACAAATTCGTAAAGGTCTACTTGTTATGTAAATAACAGAGACAGGAAGTTATAAAATCATCAACATGCAAAAAGGGGATTAAATGCGTATTATTTTGGCTAACTCAAAAACTGCTTATGCAAAGTTAATACAATTTATATGGGACCACCGCGCAGGCTTCCTCTACCAAATGAAAAAAGAAAACACGTAAATCATTCCAGAAAAAAAAAGATAAGTACTAGCCCAAGTTTTGAAGTCGATTAAAAATATGCAAACATTTTTAAATATCACCTACAAATTGACTTAAGAATCCTGCTGTAAAAACATCGCAATTTTTCTTCAACAATTTATCGGGATGGTCGTCAATTCGCAAGTATCCCCCCGACCAATAAGAGCACGGGTCGCGAGAGGGCATCGGCAAGGTCGGCGCTTGCGCAGCCGCGCAGACTGCATCTCTCGAAGGCCGCGCACGTGGTCGCACGCACGTAGGTACATACGTTTTATTATTTATTATCGATGATGTTATGTAGACTCATTTGTTTTGCGAAGTTGGTAATTTTCTTGCGCATCGTCTGATAAAAAATTGTGCAGTTATAAAATTACTTGGCACGGTTTTAATATCAATGTATTATATTCTAGAATAAATTCTCTTAATGATGGTAAAAACCGCATCATAATCCATTGTGCAGTTTAGAAGAACAATGCGGTCACATATACAGACATGAAAAACAACTTTAATATAAAATGACTATAGATTTTGATACAAAAAAACTTACGAATATCTTCTATCACCTGTCTAACAAGCTAGAAAACCGGTTACCTGTAACAAAAAAAAAAACACTTTATCAGCATTTATAACAACTTATAAATCAGCATCTCTATTAAAACTCTATACACCGTGTTACGCAAACCATTTTAAAGAAACATTATCAAACATTGGACAAAAAACGGAACAGCAAATCTTGAACGCATGACGTGTCTCGTTCATACGTCGAGGTCGTCGCATGCGCATGGTCGCGAACTTGACAGACGGCACAAGCATGAGCAAAATGCAAAGGAAAATGATTATTGCACGCATAAAATTATAGGGAGTCGTGATTTCTCTTTTTTTCTATGGAGTATCTTATGACGACCACTTAGTGAGGGGCATTATTGGATGGCTTTTTAGTTTTCTTTGATTTCGAACGCCATTTCTTCGTCAATAACTAACAATTATAAATCCGAAAGTAACTTTGTTTGTTACGCTTTCACGCTAAAACGGCTGAACGGATTTAGACGAAATTTGGCACATGGGTAGACCACGTCTTGGGTTAGAACATAGGATACTTTTTATCCGGATATTCCCACGGGATCGAGAATTATGCGGGTGAAACCGCGGGCGCAGCCAGTAGAGTTAATATTTTGAAAATAGAGAAAGTTTGAAATACATATTTTTCCGACTGATTCATTAATTACATACTTTATCCAAAGAAAAACAACTTTAAACTGGCGACTACTCTGAAATCTGACAATGACCCAAATTCGAGATCTAATTTAAAGAAAACTGTCACAATCTTGAATATGAAACATCAAAAGCAATCTTACAACGTCAACTTGAGACAAAAAAGCGTTCTTTTTTAAAATCTTTTAGTTAATCATGGCCATCTAAATATCATTGAAATCATTCAAATACAAAATATTTTATTTCACATATACCTGGGCACCTATGAAACGTCAGAAGCTGATGCACGGTTCCAATTTGTCGTTGCATATGGAGAAGAGCCGGCAAGAAACTCCAAGGTCTCTCTTAAAAATAATTGGTTTTTACAATGTTTTCAAATTATACTGTTAAGTAATAGGTATGTATGTACTATGTGAGGACAGTATTAGTACCAGAGAAGGTCGAGTGTACACGGTCACCTATCCAATTATTGTACTTGAAACATGACTTAACCGCGATGACCGAACGGTAAGTGGTAAGTGCGAGACGGACTCGCACACAAAGAGTTCCGTACCGTTTTAAGATTTCGCAAAAACGCCGAAAAACACCTTTTTCTGTATGGGGACCCCTTTAATTATTTACTTTATTTTATTTTTATTACTTGGTGCTATAGCGGCAGTAGAAATACACAATCTGTGAAAATTTTAACTGTCTACCTATTACGGTTGATGAGATACAGCCTGCTGACAGAGACACGGACGGAGGGACAGCGGAGGTATAATAAGGTTCGTTTGGCACTTTCGGGTACGGAACCCTTTTGCCACGTGCATTAATAAGTAAGTATACTACCCTGCTATTTGTCTCACTGCTGGGCAAATGCATCTTCTCATGCAGAGAAGGCACGAGCATTCATCACCACGCTTGCTTGCTCAAGACGGGTTGGCGATTTCAGACTTATATTAATCCAGGTTTTGGGGGGGTCCTAGGGGGTTTTTTTTATTTTTCTTTTATTAGTCCAGATTTAGTCACGATTTTTGCCTTCACATATGTTAGTATTTATTTATTTATATTTATTTATATATACTTTATTGTAGGTACACCAGAAAATACATAGCAACAAAAATAAATATAACACTACAAAACATACAATGGGCGGCCTTATCGCTTTCTGCGATCTCTTCCAGGCAACCTGTAGTAATGTCCAAGACAAACTCAAAAAGAACGTAAAGGCTCCGCTAACAGCCGCGACATGACATCGATAGAAAAATTACGAGAAGTTTAAAAAAAAATGTTCCACCATAATCTCGTCGTCTGTCAGCGACCTTAAGTATGACTATGAGTTGAAAAATAAGTATGTCGAACTTTAATTAATAGTCGAACAGCTGTTGACTCACTCACTGCTGACATTAGCGAGGTACCTACGTGATCAAGGACATGTAGACCAGTTCAGCACCACTTTTATCATTATTATACAATACAGAACAATTAAATTAAAACAATACAACAAACAAAAAAACTGGTAAAAACACTGCCAGGCCGCAATAATAATAAAAAAGCTACGATGAAAACTCACTTGAAAATCATTTACTGTGCAATGACGTCATCAAGTGACGTTTTGTGATGTTGGCAACTGCACAAATTATGTTGTATTTATGTGTGACATTAATTTTAATAGTTTGAACAAGATATTAAAATGTTATAAAAGTTTTTCAAATGTTGGAAGCCATAAATCACATTAAATCTAGAATCACAACATTAATTCTTTAATAATTCAATCATTAATCTCGTTTAACTTTTAATATTTTTATGTCACTAACACTTTTGTGACTGATTATTAAATTTTTAACACGCTAAGACATTAATAAGGTCCAAAAAATCTTAAAATGAACCAGAGATTGCATAAGCAATCTGGGAATGAAACTTAAACATAACTGGCGAAATGCGGGTATTACTATAGTTACACCTCTGTCTAGCCTTTTGGGGATTACAAGCGTGATGTTATGTAATACATAAGCAATATCCAAAAGCCTTTATTTAACAAAAAACACGAACCAATATCGCTATCACAAAAAAAATCGGACGTCAAAACTCATCCTCGTTTATTACGCAACAAATCTAAAAATAAATCGTGACGTAATCGCATCGAGAACATAATGAGTTCGAGCATCGTGGTAGCCCACTGTCAATGTCAATGTCAAGAGCGTTCAATGAACACATGTTTATACCTACTCTTTAAATACACAGATGACATTAGCGCTGCCGAATTATAACATTATGTTTATCGCAACTCCGATAAGGAATTTACCAGTACATACGGAGTTTTTTCAGACATGTGTATTGTTTATATAACGCTGTGTTTTTGATAGGACTGTGATGTAAATCACGTTGCAGGTTTGACGTGGTGATGTCATAAGATCATGCGGGGTTTTTGTTTGAACTGGATGTGTCAAACATGGAGTTATGTGTTGGTAATAATAAAAAGGCTAGTGGTTTTAAAATAATAGTAATAATGTATTTATTCAAAAGACAACCTATTGGTTCAACAGTAGGTCGCACAGTAGATAGTACACGAAAGAACATAATACAAAATAAAAACTACTCAATACTTATTGAAAATACTTTAAAATCAACGACAGTCATACAATTTAAATATACATTTATTCAATACAATGTCACATTTTTCCAATGAAAGGAAAATTAGTTTTTTTTTTTGAGGATTTTAAAGGGACATGTTGCGTCGACCCCAAATAAATTAGGATAAAGGCAGGAGAATGATGATTTTTTCAATAACTCCCTTAAATAAATTTCAGAATTAAATTAAATTTATTTTAAATTAATTCGTTATTATTAGTTAGTTATTTATTTTAATTTAATTAAATTATATTATTTGTTTTAATCATCAGCCAGGGTTCTCCCAAAGCCTTGCCAAACAGTAGGCTCTATTATGCCTTACATTTCCTATACTTTCAAATCAGTACAACAATGCTGCTCAACATCAGCAAATATAGACCAGTCGCAGTCGAGCAATTTCACTAACAACTCGAATTTTTAATTGGCTGGTCTTAAATTTCATGAATTTTCACGCGGTGACTCAATTTTAACGCAAGTTTTTTTTTTTGCAGGGCGCTCTTGGAAAAAGACGCGAATAGGATGAACCGAGTATCTAAAATCTATTTCTGAAATTCTCAATCGTAATATCGATTTCTTTGCCACGTGTAGACAAAACCGTCGCTGTAAACCGTATTTACGTTTCAAGATCCAAGTACCAGATGTAAAGAGGTTCCTCTGTTTAGCTATGTAATTGATACATGTTTACCTACGCCTGTTTGACGTGTTGATACAACTCGGGGTAACATCTAGAACACATTAGTGGAGTTGATAAGTGGGAGGAGACAGTTTGGTGCCGAGTGTCGAGTTGGAGCTGATAAGGCGCGTTGTTATTTTTTTTATACTATAATTTTTGTAATGTTGACTTGGTGATAGCAATACAAAGACAGCCTGAGACTTTTATAAAGTATTTACGTCTAGGTAGAATCTGTTGTCCATCCAGATACCAATTGATGCTTAAACGAAGTCTTCAATCTTTTTACTTGGAAAAACTTTTTGACTGACAAATGGTATCCAATGGCTATGTCATCCGGACTAACATATTCTGGCTCTTGTGATACAGGAACTCCAAGTACAGGAGCCAGGTACACAGATTTTTGTGTCTTAGAAGTGAAATTACTATATTGTGGTTTTTGTGATGTTTCTGTATTTTTTGTTTTGTTCCTTAATTAATTAATAAAATTGTGGAAATCATTATAAAGTAAGCCTGTGCTGCCTTTAAATGGACCGTTGTAATGAGGGCTCGAGAAAAAATATGACCAATCTTCAGCACTCTAAAGACGCATAATATATTATTTTAAGTGGATGAAGGATGGACACAAGCCCAAATGGAGGTAGGTAAGGATATGAGAGACCTAACAACCTATGTCATGAATGTAACTCGCTATTTCCACATCCCTACGGCAGCATTTGTTGACACCGTTTAAAAGAACCGTGAACAAAACCAAATTGGCACGTCGTCGTTCGAAAATTAAAAACACAATTGATACATAAATCAATTTTATACCTTTGCTCGAAATTAAAAACATACATTTGACACACGTCATTTCTTTTGACGTTTCATCTTGACATTTCATCTTGACATTGTTATTTTGATGTCACCCTAATGAATAGTGATGGTGTGAACAGCTGTTATGTGTCAGTCAAACGTTCGCAAGTAGGTTGCGTAAACGCAGCGTTATGTAACTGACGTGACAAATATATTTTATTACGTGGAATTCCGCAAGTGGTGGTTTGGAATAGAAATTATATTTTTATAGTGTTTCGGTTCGGAGTAGTTATGTGTTGCATGTATTTTCAACCCAGTTTGCTGTACCTCAAAGTATTCGAGCACAAATAAACGTATTTGATTTGACTTGATCGAAATGGTCATCACGTGAGGCGACCTCCTCAATTATTGACTTTCTGCAGCCTTCCTATTATTAAAACGGTAACTGAATATCAGTACCTAGTCAGCCATATTTTGAATGGAAATGGAGATCTGAGTATCGAGAAGAAAAGACGATGTTATTTTGATATATGTATGTATACTTCAAATCTTTCAACCATCCACTTAAGACCAGGCACTCGTAAAGACAATTTCCACGCAAGCTCCGCCCCCATGCACCTCGCCACTCCACGATGAGCTAAACGATAACACATCAGTAATAAAGTTGAATATCGCGTGCGTTGTTATACGTGTTCGAGGACGGAACTAAATGTCGTAAGTCTCAGTTCTTATTTCGTTTATAACTAAAGTAATAATTGATCTAGAGAAAAAATATCTTGTGTCTGGATAATAAACTATATTTTATTACTGTGGATACTTATTTTAGATATAAAACTCGAGTAATCTTCATTTTATTTCAATAATCTTTAGAAAAGACACGTGTTTCGAATAAAAATAGATCAAGCGAAAATGTTACAATTACGGAGCTAACTGTCTTGAACATAGAAAGAAAAAGATCCAATAAATCATATACTAAAGTTCCATTTTGATTGCATGCGTGACTGTTTCAGAATATTAATACAAATTAACATACAATTAGAGAGCCTCCTCTTAAACAAACGATATTCCATTTCTAATCCAAACATGTCTGCCACAGCCACACAGCTATTCCGCCGTCATACTCGTACCTTCCACAAAGGAAAGTAGTTACGCCTGGAGGCAATATGATGAATTGAAGGAACAGCCATCCTATTAACCCGGAGCTATCAAACATGTTTACGACACGAACAAGCACCTGACACTGTTTTTTAGATCAGCCACGAACGACAAGGGAAATTTTTTGGAGGAATAAAACGCATGGGTCATAAAAAATTTAGATATTCTTTGAGAATTATTTAGGGTATTCTAGGTCGTCGTGAGTTAGAAATAGCTAGGCTAGGACTACTAAGGTTGCGACTGCTCATATTATGGGCAAAAAAACAACAGGATCAGAAAATGTACCAGTGGATGTTTTTTTTTGTGAGTGCTTTACTTTGATTTACAAATAAAATTGAATGATTTGATTATTTGAATAATTAAAAAAAAAAAACACCATAAAGTTGTTTGAAATTTGACAATTGTGTAGTAAAGTAGTGCAATATCTGATACTTATTATTATTCGGGTTCAGTTGACTCGAGCTGAGCTATCACTGACCCAAATTTTCGTTGATGAATTTAATGTTATTCAAAGAATACCTTTGAATAACATTAAATTCATCAACGAAAATTTGGGTCATTGTTGAAAAAAGTGGTGGTATTCCGCGTCTTGCTTTACATCCACTTTTTGACATCACAGTACTTTAGTATTTTCGTGGCAGACTTTATAGATTTTAGACATTATAGATCCTCGAGGACACTGCCATATTTACATGAAAAGTAGTATTATTCAACACAATTTGGACGATTGAAAAATGTCATATAGCTGTTGCTACAATTGATACCATTAATCTTCATTAATTTCAAAAGCGTACCTTATTAGCAATTTAGAAGTATAAACTTTCGTCAGCAATTCAGGTACCAAAATAAAAAGTTATTGTTATTTCCAGTAATACCTTAAAACCCCTTGAAATGACTTTCTTACTATTACATAAACAGATAAAGTTATCTGCTTAGTAACATGCGGTTGACAAGCTCATGACAAATATAAGATTGCACTCAAGCAAAACAAATAATGTGGATTGGTGAAAGTCGATAGCGATATCAAGGAGATAGCGTAAAGCGCTTACCGATAATGTTAGATATGCGATTGAATTAAGTGGTTGTTTCATACATAACACAGGTAATTCGGACATTTCTTTTGGAATATGCACCTCGTGGCTAAATATAACAGCAATGTGTTAACTGTGCCTTTTTGGCGCAGCCGTGAAGCACACTCCCCTGCTAATTTCTTACATCGCACTTCACGCTTTTTATTTTATTAAGCTATTGCATAGCTTCTATCGCGGGCCTTGAGGGTAGAGACCGAATCCAGAAATTCCGTAACGAAAATAACCTAACATAACACCTCTGCCTCTTTAGTTCAGCAACTCGCCTCTAGGTGGCATTGGTTGTATTATAATTGCATAAGTTGATAAAAACAGCTATGCAATAGCTTTACCGCGGCAGTCTCCGAGTGCCACACGTCTTTTTTTATTTTTATCTGCAGTATACTTGTGTGCCTTTTACACCAGTAGCACACCTCCACCGCGAAACTATAGTAGCGAAACCGCAGTAGTCCAATTCAACTGGCTCGCGCCATGTACCACTACACGAAATTCAAGTAGCGGAACATGACGCGAGTCAGTAGATGTATACATACGGAGGCTTCCCGTATACAGCTACAGCAAAACCAAACATAGGCTATGCTTGGTTTTAAACGCCGAAAATAGTGACAGCTGGCTTAGCAACACGGCTTTGCCATTGGCAATATTTAGTAAGCCTCTGTTCTGGAAATGGCTCAAAGTTTGTACCCTAATTACGTAATGCACAATCAATCAGAATTTGAATCGTTTTGAAACAGATTGCTAGTCCATTACTTCATAAGTTCGAAAAAAAATCTGCTCAACAACGTAAATAACGCAATTAATTTTGTTTAACTGTCAAAATTAAACAGATTAGTCGGAATCGTTTAAGAAAATGTGTTGCGTAATTAGACAGTAGGTCTCAACGAACTCAACCTACTTGTTCTTGTTCAGAAGAGGTCTCCATCAATAAGTAAACTGTTATCGCAGTTCTGGTTCCTGGCACATTCGTCATCATAACTTACAAATTTAATTACTCCAGTTTCCAGTTAGGTATACATGAAATCTGTACCAAATCATGCCTCGACTGTAGATATAATTGGTAATGAATTCAAATTCAAAGCAGAACATATATAGTTGATTCCTACCTTCGAACTATCAAATGATTCGCTGTAATAGGCTTACATAAGTCACAGGAAATTGGATCACGTTTTCCGTATATTCTAATTCCGAAACTTCGACATGGCAAATCCCGGAAATATATCCCGAAAACAAATCTTAATTAGTTTGGAATAACAAGGCTTCCTAAACCTATTGGTAACGGGAAGTCTTAGATTAGAATAGGATGGTAGATGAATTTACCGCATGAGTACTCTATCGGAGTAAAAAGAGGATTAAAGGCCATGAGGAAGATCTACTAGACCTAGGAACTAGTTTCTAATGTGACTTAACATGCCTGTTGCTGGATGCAGGATGCAGTAGGAGATGGGATTCTAGTAACATTTTTGTAACATTCGAAAATAGAAACATATATTTTAAGTTTTTTGCCAGTTCTTATGCATTGGAAGTACTGTCCTCCTTATTTTGAATCGTTTTTTTTTACATACTTGAGTGTTAGCACTAAGCACGTAGGTACTAACCCTACCAGGAGAGCATAGCTCATAAGATGATAAAGACTTGTCAAAGGTTTGAATTCCTTTTTCAAACAACAACCACAATTCTAAACAAGACCATTCAAAAGATCTTACGACAAAAAGCCGAGTCCACAAGGCCAGTGACGTGACGTCACACTGCACGCTCTCTACGGCCCGCTACCCACACTAAGGTTTCTGCGTGGCAACTGCAACTGTGCCTAATGTACACTCAATTGCTCTGTAATTTCGCCGGCTCATTGTAATAGAACGGACGGCGTCATTCCAGTTCCTTCCTTGTGATTTTATGTGAATTATGAAGTGGAGGAGTTGAGTAGTGGACACGGAGGGAATTATGTATGACCATGACATGACAGCAGTGGGCAAAAATAGGAGATTTTTTTTTTGTCATTGTAATTTGTCGGGCTGACATTTCTGGAAAAAAATATATATAAGAAAAAAAAATATATTATAATATGAGAGAGAGCTTTAGAAGGTGGAAACATTTGTGTTCTTTGATATTTATTTGATTGAATGATCTCCAAAACGTCGATGACGCATTTTAAAAGCCTAGTTACATAATCAATATTATTTATCATTCTAATATTCTAATGCCACTAGGTTTTTAGCGCAAAGAAAAAGTTGATAAAAATATTTGTTTTTTTTATCTACTTTTCTTTGCGCTATAAACCGTGACATTAGAATGATAAATAATATTGATTATGTAAGTAAACTTAAATAATCAATATTATTTATCATTCTAATGCCGAAGAAAAGTAGATAAAACCGACAAATATTTTGATAAAAACATTATCAGTTGACGTGGAGTGCAAGATTGAGCGAATGCTGATCTTGAACGGAAAAAGAGCGAGATCCGTTCTGAATACTAATCATATTTTTTACAACTACGGGAACAACAACATTTTTGCACGCAATGTTTACCTGAAGGTTGCCTCTTGTATTTTTTCCTATTTGTTTTTACTTGGTTTGTTTTTAATTCTTGCTTTTTCTGAGATTTTCCTTATAGTGCACTTTGTTATCGCTGCATTTTATGCAGGTTTTTTATTCTAGTTAGTTGCTTGATACTGCATTCCTTATATTAGTAGGGTACCTACTAATATAAGGAATGCAGTATCATAGTCTGTCTGTAGTATAGTCCGCGCGCGACTAGTTGGCCGCTCATCTTATCTCAAATCATCTCGCTATCTCATGTGCGTTTTGTCTAAACTAGCCGCAACTTTCACTTCGCGACGGCAACACGCGTTGAAAGTACCGGCTTGTTTAGACAAAACGCACATGAGATTGCAATAGCGAGATGATTTGTGATGAGATGAGCGGTCAACTACTCGCGCGCGGACTATAAGCTTACAGTTTTGTAAATGAACCTCGTAAAGTTTTGGTGTATCTACCTACAATAAAGCATATTGCAAATATCTCTCTATCAAAGCTCCATGAAGGTCCACAAGCTTTTTATTATTTATGGCGAGTAATGCAGAATATAATAAAACTTCCAAAATATGGAAAACAAATTTTCGTTCCAGGGTAAGAAAAGGCCTTCACCTTTCGCCGGTATCATATAAGACAACTAAAAGATTCTGTCACAACAATAGCCATCACCCACTTCTGCCCATTCTAATGGCGTTAAGAATCTACAATACCTTGTGAATTCTTCTACGAAACTGTAGCTAAGTTCTTGGTCTAACAACAATAATAACAAACTTTGATAACCATCTTCTTCTATTCGCGTGGTTGGTGACTAACCTGGTGTCAGAGTTTTAAAGCCGCCCGGTCCTCTAAATTGCCTTCAAATGCCCTCGAGAAATACATATCTCTCAGGCATGCCGGTTTCCTCACGATGTTTTCCTTCACCGTTTTTGAAGCAAGTGATAATTTTACAATAGGTACGCGATAATTTTACATATGAATCCGAAAAGTCAGAAATGCGTGTCTTGGGTTCGAACTCAAACCTATGACTTGGTAGTCCGAAGGTCACACCAGGCTATCACTGCTGATAAATTGATTGATAACCATGTCGAAAAAGAATGAAGATTTGTTGCTCAAGCTTATTTCACCAATCCCAATCAGCAGTGAATAAGAGCTGATATGATGAAGACATGATGAAGACATGATGAAGACATGATGAAGACATGATGAAAACAGGATGAAGACATGATGAAGACATGATGAAGACATGATGAAGACATGATGAAGACATGATGAAGACATGATGAATGGAATATGTCATTACAATATCCCCAAAACTCATTAAGGTTATCTTCAAGTTTCAAGACAACTCAAAGACGTACGTACGAGTTCAAAAACCTACCATAGTTAATTAGGTCTCAGTTTGAGCAGCCTCATTAATACAGCTAAGTGGAATCGAAGCCAGTTTTCTTGGAAACTGTGGACGAACTGCTTTTGAGAAACTCTTGGAGTAATGGCGGATTGTTGGCACTGCGAAGTGGTGTCTGTCAGGATTGTATAGTTACTTTTGTCATTCCTGTGCTTTGCTTTAAAAGTTCTTTATGGAAACCTTTGTCTTGAAAAGTCGTAGTGATTTTATTTTGTTTTATAAGGCTTGCCCAAGATATAGCAGTACAGTTATAAAAGACTACTTTGTGCAATCACAAAGTTATCTTTCAAAGTTACCATTAAAACAAGTAGAAGGATAGATAGGTAAGATATTGATCTAGCAAAGAATCCTATTTGTAATGTAACGAGTCCATAGAGAGCTCGCATAAAGAACCGACAAAGACAATATGGTACCGATCGGTAGTCAGCCCTAAAAAGATGCGGACAGGAACAATTTTTTTCCCAAAAAACATTTTGTCCCAAAACATTATAATATACACCCTATGACCAAAACAATGTTCACAGTGATAGTTCCAGAACAAGGTAAACAAAACTGACAATGTCAACGACTAATATCGAAAATAGTGATGCCTTTATATGACAGATAGACCGCGCTATACCCACATTTTTTATCAACCACCCAAACAAGTAAACAACACGAAAACTCACTTCCCGTTCTCCAATCAAACTCCAACAAAAGAACGAACGAGAAAAAAATATACAATTATACTTTCACCACTCAAAGAACGCAATCTCCCGAGACACTCCAAAACTGAACAATTTCCCCGTTGATTGATAACATCAATTTGTGCTCGATTGTACAACGTTACTCCATCACGATCGATCCTCCCGTATTTGCAAATGAAAGCTTGTTGCCTGTACAGTCGACGACAAAGGCCGTTCGTATGTGTGTCATGAATTTCGGTCTCTTGAGACAGGTAGCTGAGAATGTATTTGATTATATTGAACGGATATTGGTATTAATTTCGACTATGTAGAGGGAATACGTAATGTGCGGTTCTCAGTATTATATCGCAGACACTGCTTTGAGTAAGCAAAAGAGAGAGAAAATTGGATTTTATTTTATAAGGTTGGCAACGCGTTAGCAAAGAAAAGAAACATCATCTAACAATGCCAACTTCTTGACACAATACCATTATGTCACATTCTTTCGACTAATTCCAAATTCAAACCAATTTGAACATGAATGAGGGACATTGACCCAACAGAAATCGGTTAATGACTGAGCCCATTTAAACTTCGTTCATTCACAGTTCACTGCCTTAGCAAGAAGCCATGAAGTCAGTTTCATACGTGAGTGTTATTTGTATTCGATGTTCACTCGTTCGCTTTCGCTAATACAGCTGGCATACTGAGTTTTGCTAGACTGCGTGGCGTCTACAACCGTCTGGTTATACTGCGAACTAGGCACATTTTTGTAGGCTACTGACAGTATTGTTGTTGTTATACTGTTTTTAATTTACGCCGATTTCAGACGCTGCAATGCGTTCAATTTTGCCTTTCATTCGAATTCGAAGTGAAGCGTTTGCTCTGAACACGAAATGAATCAAATGTGATAGGTAAATGAATTCTTTTTTAACCGATCCAAAGATGTTGGCTTTAAGGCGCATCTTTCACTCGCGTAAGTACTGAATGATCCAAAAAATGAAATGAAAGGAGCATTTATGAATTTTCAGTCCTATGTGATTTTGTAGGTGTTGTGTGAACGTGGAAAGAAACAAAACTGAATCATTATTCATTCGAATGAAACGTCTGATATAGCTTTACTTACGTGTGATCACACTGTTTGAGTTAGTTGCTGCAGTAGAGCCGCTTCACCTGATCCAATTAGTAGACTGTAGACTACGACCAATGTACGAATGAATAGTTTTTATTTAATACCTGGGACTGTTTTTTATGTTTTCGAATCAATGTTTAGTTCTCATAATAAGAGAGACATATGAGGAGGAGCTCGTGTCTAAGTAATAACAAGCCGCACGGGTCGATCCATCAGGTTAAGCTACGCTTGCCGGAGTCGGTCAGTGGATGGGTGACCATCTTCCCATACCGAGACTCCTCCGTGCCTCAGAAAGCACGTTAACCCGTTGGTCCCGGCTGTCATTCGTGAATCTTTAACATTCGTTACGAGTCGTCAGAAACCGGAAAGTGATACCAATCTTACCAAGGGGTATCGTATTACCCAGTTACTGGGTTGTGGAGGTCAGATAGGCAGTCGCTCCATGTAAAATACTGGTATTCAGCTGCATCCGGTTAGACTGGAAGTCGACCCCAAGATAGTTGGGAAAAAGGCTAGGAAGATTGAATAAGAAAGACAAATAAATACTTTGTGGTTTTGTCAAAAGGTTTCGTAAGGCATATCCAAAAATATTCCATTGAAACTGGACATAACCCGCCACGGTTTCATTATCTGCCTAGCCTTTTTCCAACTATTTTGAGGTCGGCTACCAGTTTAACCGGATGCAGCTGAATACCAGTATTTTACATGTTGCGACCGTCTATCTTACCTCCACAAACCAGTTACTGGGTAACAACGATACCCTTGACAAGACTGTTTTTCAGACTTTCGGGTTTCTGACTACCCGTAAATACTGTCAAATGTCAAAGAAGTGCAAATGACAGCCACAGTTTAAATGAATATAATACCATTTTATAGTACACTACTACAGTATATCAATACGTGAAGCACAGTTTGTGGGTGTACTGCGTGTAGCCAGACTGTGTGGCGGCTGCGGGCGGTCTGTGACCACCCTACATTTCCAATGGTTGCTTATAGCATTGAGAACCGTAACATAGAATAAGCACTACTGAGCAACGAACTTATTTTATACTATGTTAGAAACATGCTGGTTTTTAACCGACTTCCCAAAGGAGGATGTTTTTTTTTATGTGTGTTCGTGCATAACTCCGCCATAGAGAGACGGATTTGCAAAATTCTTTTTTTGTTTGAAAGGGTCTACTTTCGAGATGGTCCCATTGTCATCGGGTCAGCGCCTGATGGTGGGATCCTGGACAAATCGAGGGAACTCTTCAAATATTATAGGCGCACCTATATAGCGATTTGGGTATTTCTTTATTACACTAAAAAGCGATAACCGACTTCCAAAAAAACACTACAAAATGAAAAATAATAGGAAAAATGAAAAATATAGGACGAGGGATGAGGAAGATGATGAAATCTTGGTTTCTCAAGGTGCTCTACCGGTCATAAATTCCTCTTGGTCGTGACCAGCCCTGGATCTAGGAGGGGGCAAACCGGGGCATGTGCGCCCGGGTGCCAATAGGTATCTGAATTAAGTGGCGTTTGAATTATGTGTGTTATGTTGTGTTCATCCCCTTAATTAATTTGTATTGAATCGTATTTTATTTATTGAAGCTTTGTTAAAATGTTTAAATCTTACTTTTAGTTTATTTAGTAGCTCCTGTTCAATGTTGTTATTCCTCAAATGTTATGTACACCTATAATTTGTGTATACATTAGCAGTAATACCTTTCCTAATTATTACCTATTATTATTATTCTTAATCCAATTGTTGAATGTATATGCTGTTGGTGTTCTTTAATAAATAAAGAAATATCTCAGGGACCGGCAAATTCAACCATAGCAGACAAAAGCAGCACCCAGCACACCGCAAAATTGCAATAATATGAGACGCGCCGCTCAATAATCTTTCTATTTCTTTCTTTTTTACAATAGTTTTGGCACTCTGTTTGATTGGCGCATGATCAATCGAAAAAATCGATAAATTATGTTGCGGGCAAAATTTTAATTTCGCGAATTTTTATAAAGGATTTGCGAGGGGCGGCAGACGGCAGTTATGGCCCCGCTTCAAAAAATCCTAGATCCGGGGCTGGTCGTGACAAAGATTCCAAGAAATTTTCCGAAGACTCCGCTATTTCTCGACGTTTGAACAATACCAGTCGTGAAGTTATTACAATATAATGCGCACAAACTTATCCTATTACCTAACCACCTTTACATATTTCTAGAACGACTAAAAACAAAAGCGGAAACTCTATAGACACCCACAAAAGGCGGCTAGACTGTGTGGCTATCGTGACGTCCATACCACAGACTATATTGAAAGTCGTGAGCTAATAAATACAGTAGCACAGAGAGGTCGTGACTTCTTATTTAATACTGTTTCAAATTGATTATTCATGCTTATAGGTGTTGCATCACGAGGGGAAAGGGCTAGACTGTTTGGCGGCGAGTGTACTTAGTTTTAAACTAGAAATCGTGAATGTACTTACATGAAGTCTTGCATTTCTTCCACACAATCTGGGGCGAATCTATTGTTTTTATTATTCGAACTCTTTTAGTAGGTAACCTCATGAAACTTATGTCCGTTTTCACTAACATAGACCCCTAAATGAAAAGCGCGCTATTGAATTTTCAACTCTCGGCAAAGCGACGAAAGTTGAAAATCCAACCGCACGCTTTTATTTCGGTATTAATGTTAGGTACTGTTTCAACCATCAAGTATAAAAAAAATAAGCTATCGTAAAAATCTAAAATAAATATAATTTGGTTATACAGGGTGGCATGTATTATCATGTTTTGACTGCTTTTTTTACCCATCAACATGGGTAAAATTTCTTACCTCGCAATCTTTACGTAATGTCATAGACTATTTATTTTGATATTTACTTTGTCGGTTGCTAGGCAACGGATCTTACGGTCACGTCCTGACGCGAGTTTAAAATTTCTTAAACATCCCAAAAAAGTGCACCACGCCGCTAAAGAAGTTTTCACTTATAAAATGTAACAAAAACCAGTTTACAGGTATCGCCACACAAGCGTATACTTCCTTCTATGTACGTTGTATGAAACGTGGCCGAACGCGCCAGACTGTATGGCGACGGCTCAAACCAACTGTATACATAGTCGGCCACCACGGTTGACTTAACTTAGCAAGACTACGAGCATGGAGAGGAAGGATATTTTACTTGAACTGGAAATGGTAGGAGGTCGTGGCTAAGTAATAACAGCCGCACGGGTCGATCAGTGGTCGGGGTCGGTTCGGTTGGTCCGTGGATCGGTGACCATCTTTACATACCGAGACTCCTCCGTGCCTCGGAAAGCACGTTAAGCCCCAACGGCTTAACGTGCTTTCCGAGGCACGGAGGAGTCTCGTCGTTCGTCCCGGCTGTCATTCGTGGATTTTTGACAGTCGTTACGAGTCGTCAGATGCCCGAAAGTCTGACACCAGTCTTACCAAGGTATCGTATTACCTAGTAGCCTTTTAATCCCAACTATGTTGGGGTCGGCAACCAGTCTAACCGGATGCAGCTGAATACACTTAATTCAACATGGAATGGAGAGACTGCCTATCTGACCTCTACAACCCAGTTACTAGTTAACACTCCTTTGGTACGACTGTTGTCAGAAAATTATCATTGAAAGATTTAAATAATCAACATCCCAGTCCTATTAAAAACTGCTAAGCATGGTTTCGTGCTCAGAAAGCGAATAAAGTCATTACCATCATTACGCATTTACCTCGATAAAAACCTTTTAGTTAATGCATGTCTTGAGACGGAAAACGGTGAAGGAAAACATCGTGAGGAAACAAGCATGTCTTAGAACCAAAAATTCGAAGACATGTGACATCTACCAACCCGCACTGGGCCCGCGTGGTAGATTACGGCCCACACCCTCTCACAGAGAGGAGGCCTGTGTCCCAGCAGTGGGAACATTAATAGGCTGATTGATTGATTGATTGATTGATGTCTTGAGATGCATCCTTCACTTAAGAGTTTTACTCACTAGTTTTACTACTTCCCCCACAATTTTTTCAACGAAAACTTTCATATATTCTCGTTTAAACTTCGTCATTAACAACGCTAAGTTAACAGACAATTACTAAAACATAATAAAGAATTGAAAAAATTCAAATTACTTATCGCAGATGAGCGGGCAGAAATAATTGAGCGCACTCTTAAGCCGGCCTCCGACGGTGCGCCATATCGCGGACGCACGCGCACGCGCCCGCACGACCACGGACTACGCACCACGCACCAAGGCAACTCCGACGGTGCGCGATAACGCGGACGCACGCGCACCGCGCACCAAGGCCATTCCAACAGTTCGCGTTATTGCGGACGCACGTGCACCAGCCCGGCCGTGCACCAGCCCACATGGCCGACGACCACGGACAGCTACAAACCAAATCCTCTTCCAAAGGTGCGCGTCAGTCTGTAGGCTTTGATTGAGATTCAAAGGCATTTTGTCGTTCCAAAATGCGTAAAAGAGAACGTATCGCTGCAGCTGCGGCTCTTGTGGTTTTACGATACCTACTTAATAATTTTGTCGATAATTACGATAGTTTTCTCTTTAATCGTATTATTAAACAAGTGTAATCTATAAAAACGCTTTTTACGATTTGTTTACCTTTAATTAATTACCTAAACCAATTGAGTTTATTTTGTTAACATTTTTAATTGTGAGAGCCGCACGGGCGCGGCGACACGATGGCATCGTCCTACTGATCACTTAAGCCTCGTGCAGACTGGCGCGACACGACAGCGCGACGCAACACCGGTAATAATATTTTGTCTACCGTGAAGTTGTGTTAGAGTCACCTCGCGCCAGGCTGCAAGAGGTTTAAGTGATCAGGGGGACGATGCCATCGCGTCGCCGCGCCGCGCCGTCACCGTATGCAACATTGCCAGCTCGCTGCCGCGTCACACGCGCCGCGCGCCGCCGCGCCGCCGCGCCGTAGATTGTAAAGTGATATGGCAATAAAGAAAATTATTTAAAAAACAAAAAAACCCGACTGCAAAAACACATAAATGATTTTCTTTATTTCAAGCTTTTTAGCGTTTAGTTGTATCAATATATCTAAATTTGGAATTGACTCATTACTAGCTTTTATTTGATACCAATATTGTTGTAATTTATTTAAAAAAAAACCTTCCCTTCCCTTTTTTTGTATTTGCAGATACAATAGATAAATATTGTAGAGCCTATGTCACTCCCACAATTGACGAATCTAACGACACCTCATAATTATGTTAAAATCCATCAAGCCGTTTAGGCTTCAGAGCGTGCCAAAGAAATAGACATACATACATAATATGCGTTCGCAATTCATTTGCCAAACATGTAAACAAACACGAGTTTTAGGAAAAACAACTGTAATGCCTACATATAAGGTTCAGTTTGCGCTACAACTTCATATTTTTTATGACTTATCCAACAGTACTAGTCAGTCTAAAATCAACTTTATTTACACAAGCATAAAGTTGATGTTTGTCTAAATGGAAAACTCGTGTTTGTTACATATTTGGCAAATACATTGCGAACGCAGATTACATACTCTCGAAAAACATTACCCTCCTTCTGAAGCAGTCGGGTAAAAACAAGCGGAGATGCGGCTCGGCAACGGCGCGGCTGCGGTGCCATCTACACGAGCCCTTAGGCATTGATTATGTTTTATGTTACTAAAGCCCGTCATAAATGCTAATTGTAAAAAATATATTTATACTCTTAACTGTGCGTTTGCACTGGCGAAACATCTCGATAAAACATTCATGTTGAAATCTCTAGTTCCTCTCAAACATTGCATGGAAAATTGACAGAAAATAGAGATCCCAACATGTTTTGTTGTAAATGTTTCGCCAGTGCAAACGCACAGTTACTGGCACTGGCAACAACAAACAAATTATAATAAATATGATAAGGTTGAATTAAAATAAATATCTACTTACCTCAAAATTCTTTGTTTTTTTTGGTTTGTATACACGGTCCAAAAAACTAGACATTACGTTATAAAAGGGCCATTCCGGTTTGTGTATTTCGTCAGCACCACTACCAGTTCCCATAGACTCTTTTACTTTGGATCTTTGCCTTCTGTACGTCGACATTAAATTATCTCGCTTTTTTTTTATTTCCGTAATTGTAATAGTATCATCCTTTAGGTTTCTTTTTATTCTGTTCCATGCATCATAAGAATCATTTTTGTTTCTGTGTTCTGGTGCCGCTGCATTCCATAGCGTGGGTTCGTTTTGATAAAGATTTAAAAAATCAAAAACAAGCTCGTTCGTCCACTCCATTATTCACAATATTCACACTACGTGAGCAAGAAAGTTCGTGTCCTTCACCACACAATCCTCACTTTTGAAAAGTTCATGAAATTGAATTTTGAAAACGCCAAAAAATAGTCAAGAAATAGTCATAAATAGTCACCAAAGTTAAAAAAATAGTCGCATTAAGATTCCGAAGTTATAGCTATAAGTTGGTGAGGATTGTGGGGTGAACGTCTCCACACAATCCTCACCTCAGTGCAAGCAAACGGCTGGGAGTATCGACTTGGTTTCAATTCCAAAAAATAGTCAATAAATAGTCATAACGCTATGCCAAATCTCGAAAATAGTCATTAAGAGGTTCCAGAGATATAAAGGTGTCTTGGTGAGGATTACGTGGTGAGCCTTTCTCGCCACAATCCTCACCTGATTACCGCGGAATGCTTACGTTTTTTCATTTGAAATTGGTGTCAAAAAATAGTCAAGAAATAGTCGTCTCCAATCATCATAATTTCGACCTGGTTTAATATGTAGAAGTATGTTAAATTTCCATCTAAACTTCTACATACATTATGTTTTGGTACAGTCGCGAATACTTAAATTGCAAATTTATTATTATATTAATTATATATTACAATATTAATTACAATATTAATATATTAATTTTATATAATATATTATATATATTACAATATTAATATATTAATTTATTTTAATATTGTTGTATATTAATATACGGTAATAAAATATTGTAGTTACTTACGTTTTTATTATTTCTGTCAGAGTTTAATAAATACCAATCTACCTGTACATGATATTCCTCCAATTTTAAATATGTTTCTTGCTATTATTTCATTTAGACATTTCCTTTCGGTTGGCTTTGAGTTAACTGATTTCACAAATGAAATTGAACGCGATCAGCATTTCTAAAACGCGTTCAAGAGCTGTCAGTGTCAAAATTGTTATAATTGAACGCGTTTAGATGTGCTGAACGCGTTTAATTTCACTGGTGAAATCCGCACTAAGTCTTTATTTCAGATTAATTTTATTGTAGTATGAGAAATTAAGACTTCTACCTACTTACCTATTATTAAAATACCTACAGATATTCATTATAATTTTATATTCTCTACTTTGTTTAAGTAGGATGGTATAATATTTACTTTATACGTGCTCGGTAAGCACCATTATACTTTTTTTTAAATGAGGCAGAATGTACGTCATCATTATTGTTGTACAAATGTGCGGATAGAAAAAATTTATGAAAATTCATGGTTAACGTGCTGAGTAGGCAGAAAAGGTATATGAAAATCCATTGTTAACGTGCTTTTTTTTAATTTTGGGCAATTCAGTAACTAAATATAGTATAATGCCAAAAGACAAACAAATTTTTAAAGTCCGCAAAATGATACTGGCCATCTTAATTATTGTTTTACGAGTTTACGATCGAATAGTTTTGTTAGGAAAATAAAACATGTTACACAGTTTAACAGGTATGTGTATGTAGGTACTTAGTAACAGAAATCATGAATTCTGTAGATTCAGATATATAAAGATAATTATATACCCGGCTTCGCAATAATTCTATACTACACTTAAACCTTCCTTATGAATCACTCCGTCAATTGGTGAAAACTGCAGGAAAACCCGTTCGGTAGTTTTTGAGTTTATCGCGTTCAGACAGACGCGGCGCCGGCGGAGGGATTTTGTTTTATAATATGTTATGATTATGTTATTCATTATTATATATAAAACATAGTTAAAATACCTACCTAAAATAGCTACATACTAACAATAATGCAAACAAAAAATTTGTTGACCACTACAAATACGAACATAATAATTTTGTGCTCGGCTGTACTCGACTCGAAAATGTATGTAGAAGTTTAGATGGAAATTTAACATACTTCTACATATTAAACCAGGTCGAAATTATGGTGGTTGGAGACGACTATTTCTTGACTATTTTTTGACACCAATTTCAAATGAAAAAACGTAAGCATTCCGCGGTAATCAGGTGAGGATTGTGGCGAGAAAGGCTCACCACGTAATCCTCACCAAGACACCTTTATATCTCTGGAACCTCTTAATGACTATTTTCGAGATTTGGCATAGCGTTACGACTATTTATTGACTATTTTTTGGAATTGAAACCAAGTCGATACTCCCAGCCGTTTGCTTGCACTGAGGTGAGGATTGTGTGGAGACGTTCACCCCACAATCCTCACCAACTTATAGCTATAACTTCGAAATCTTAATGCGACTATTTTTTTAACTTTGGTGACTATTTATGACTATTTCTTGACTATTTTTTGGCGTTTTCAAAATTCAATTTCATGAACTTTTCAAAAGTGAGGATTGTGTGGTGAAGGACACGAAAGTTCCACTACGCGTGCACGGCTCTCAGCGAAATAGACAGGACAGGTCTTGACTAGACTTGGGTAGCGAGTGAACGAGTGATAGAAAAGAGCTGTAGGCTGAGACGGTTCCTGAGATAGCTGCGCGGTGCGGGAGGGGTGACAGTTTGCACAAGTTGACGAATCACAGAGCTCTCGCATCACGACACCAAACCTCCTCCGCACCTCTCCCGCACCGCGCTGCTACATCAGGAACCGTCTCTATTAAGTGGACGATTGACGTCGCTCTCGTTCACTCACTCGTTCGCTAAATAGTGCATTCAGTCTCACTAGCTTAGTAATGAAAGTATAGTAAGGGGTCAAATTATTCAAAATGCGCATTTTTGTTGTACCTAAATACTTTAATATGTGCTTGATTGCGTTAGAATTATTTTTGTTTTTAAATAAGCAATGACCCAACTGCTCACTTTACTCTATGGCACCAGCGATTTATTAAAAGAGATTCCCTCAAACTCGTAATGAATGTAATTCGTCTAATTTTAGTATATGTAGGTACTTACCATGTTATTGTGCTATTACCGTGGCTAAAGACGAGATCGGAACTAAGTCGCATTTTAACTTGAGTTGGTTTGTTTTTCATTCTGCATCGCGAACAGGTTGAGGAACAATACCGATAAAATATTTTTAAATGTGCAGCGAACAAGGGTAAAAAAATATGCTTCAGCTTCTGATCTTGTAAATTTATGAATGTTTTGTACCTACTGTATTTTATGTTATTAAATATTATGGAATGATGTGTTATTATTTTTTATAATCATGCTCCATAAACCAAGGAATTAATAAAAACAGGGAATTTTAGGGATAATTCTTCAGTCTGCCTCGGAATTAGAGGTGTCGGCTCAGCAGACATATCACCGAGCGAGACGGACGGTGAAGCCACCAACCGAACGGTTCTTTCGGCTCGCTGCGGAATACGTCATTGCAAACTTATCACACGACTGTCACTGTAAATCTATCTTTATTATCAATACGTTAAAGTAGAAAATACTTTGCCACATTATCAAAAGGACTTGTTTAATTATGCCTGTTGTTTCGTAAATTCATAATAAAAACAAACAGCACTCAAACCGGAAAAATCTTAATAATAATAGTATTTTTCGGTTGTTTTGACGAAATGCTTTTTTGCTGCGTGCAAAGTAGGTAACTATAGTGTATCTATATACAAAAATGAATCCCTATTTTCCTTGGTCACGGCATCACGCGTGAACGGCTGGACCAGTTTCTATAATTCTTTTTTTGTTGTGTTTGTTATTGTAAGGAGAAGGTTCTTAGGATAGGTAGGTGAAGGTAGGGTAGGTAGGTAGGTAGGGTACCTACCCTACCTACCTACCTACCCTACCTTCACCTATGTAGGTAGGTAAGTAGGTAGGTAGTTAGGTGCGCCGTAGATAAGTACTTAGTGCTATCCGTGCGAAGCCGGAGCGAGCTAGCTGCTCGCTGCTCGTTTACTATATTTTCCAAAGAGCTATTGAGCTAGCGGAGCCGTATCCGTTGACGCGCGTGCGGTACTGCGGTGTGACTACGCAAATGAGCTAACAGTCGGGTCTGATCGACTGTCGACTGATGGTATAATTTACGAACCGTTATTTGGTTGAAATTCAGACCCTTTTGTATCTTTACCTATAATGAAGCAAATACCTCATAGCTTTGCATAGTAGGTAGGAGTCTACCTACTATGCAAAGCTATGAGGTCTTCCCATATAGAAGTAGCTATTAATGGTAGGTAAAATTAGTAGACATGCATCAGGTATATCGATACGTGTCTAAAATCCGATTTGAGTCACAAATCATATCGTATCGATAATCCGAACTAGACAAACCGAATTCACAAAACCACGGCAAGAGTAGATTTGCGTAAGCAAGTATTTGTTTATGTTTGGATAGTTTTGATCGATGCCATTACAATCGAATTGTAATATTACTAAAGACGATCGAAACTACGAACCGGAGGCGTCAGAGCCGCTCCAGAAATCGACGAATAAAAATGGATTTTGTAAACGTTTCGTAATCTGAAATAGAAAATTAAACCATTTGCGTAAAAATCCAAAACGCCATGTCTAAATATTTGCTTACGAATCTATTTATATGCCGAGTTAGGCAATGAAAATTCTAATATCATTGGCAAGGAAAACGATTCGTTTTCGTTTATAGGAACCGAGAATACCTCGCGCACCTTTGAAGTTTACCGAATCACCGCGGATCGGGCGCACCGCTACGGACGCGTCTGCGCTACCACGCACGTTACCCTTTCCATGGTGCGTGTCCGTGCGGGCTGATCCGCGCACGTCGGTAACTTCAAAGCGAATGTATCCAAACCAGGACGCACCGCCACGCACGCGTCTGCGCTACCACGCACGTTAGGTTTCCCACGGTGCGTCGTGCGCGCTGGTGCGCGTGCGTCCGCGATATGGCGCACCGTCGGAGGCCGGCTTTAGACGGGACAGGGGGGGTGAAGGAATAAGGGGGAGGGGCTCACGCGTGACTAACCCCCGTCAAGTCGGATATTTTAAGTGTAAAAATGTTTCGATATAATATTACATTACAGGCATGTGAAGGTTAACTAGGAAAACGATCGTGTCTGGAAGTATTGCATGTTTTTCAGAGGTTTAACAAAGGTTACCTGCTAAATGAAAAAAAGTGATAAAATAGCTCATTCAATTTTGTCTGGCCGACCTGTAAGAGATCACATCGTGAGGAAACCGGCATGTCCTAGACCCAAAAATTCGAAGACATATGAAATCTACCAACCCGCACTGGGCCCGCGTGGTAGATTACAGCCCACTCCCTCTCACAGAGAGTAGGCCTGTGTCCCAGCAGTGGGAAACTGGGAACGTTATAGGCTGATTACGAACCTATAAGAAACTTTACTGGTAATTTCAGCTTGAATAAGAGCGATGATGACTGAAATTTCTGATTATCAGGTTTTAAAATTGTCTATAAGTACAGACGCCAGAACGTCAAGTTACTACAATTTGTCTAACTTCTTTAATAGATTTTCAACTTTATCGTTAGCGAATAAAGCCAGATGGGTGGTATATAATGGTACTTATAGATAATTTACCATCACCATACCATTACCTTAGACCACCTAGATAGATGGTCAGACTATAGAGAAAACGGAAAACTGGCTGTAGTGGCGCAATTTAGGAGAGGCATAATGTCCTTCTTCGAAGATATTGTGACATCTACCAGCACTGGGCCCGCGTGGCAGATTTCACCCCAAATTCTCTCAAAGAGAGGAGGCCTGTGTTCCAGCAGTAGGAACATTAACGGCTGATTATGCTATAATATATGTCCTCCTGCGAAAGGCTGAATTAAAGATCGTATTTCCCAATAGTTTTTAAAAAAGTGTATGAATTTTATTCAAATATCTTTGTATAGGGAACAAAGACTCCACAATAGCGCTATGCCAGAGTTTTCCACACGAACTCACGCGTGTATGCATTACGTATAATTGTGATAGTACCGATAGGAACGTGGCAGTGTGGCAGGCTCACAATCGGCCAATTTAAATAAACAATAAGCACTGGTGTCCGCGAGCCGTGCACAAAAACTGTAGTCACAGAGCAACACGTTGCAGTGAAACAAGTGTTCATAAATGCATTGTTTTTGAAGAGAAATGTCCTAGCCAGTAATCAGAGATCTATTGTTAATTAGTACACAGAGTGTATATTCTGTTTTTTTTAAAAGAAGTTGCTAGTGATTCTAGAGAAACGAACAGAGACCTAAATTTTTATGTAAAAACTATTTAGTACATCAATAAAAAACTATGTGAATGCCGAAGGTAAAAATATTTAATTAAAACTGGACTTGAATATTAGAAAACCGTAGACTGAGATCCAATCAAGCCGTTCCGTAATCCCCAGCATTTTAAAAGCTCTAAAGCTATTCCTTTTCCGGTATTGCAAGAATTACCATTCTACTAAACTAACAAATATCTCAAATACTTATACAAACTATTACTTATACAAAGCACGCATTGCATAACACAAATTCCAACTACAATCGAAGTTGTCTCACTGCAAGCCACAGACTGTGGCCCCGCGCCACAGAAACATACAAAACAGCGTGGCAATTATGCAAATACATTAAAATCCATGCATTGTCCCGTGGCACGTGAACTAGAACGACTCGCCAATGGCGTCGCTGCAAACTGCGACACTGTTACTGTGTCTACTAACAATATGTGTGTATGTTGTAATTGTATGTATGTAAAATGATATAGGCAATTAGTGAGACGTATTCTTCTAAAGCGCGTGACGTCATGAGTGAAAACTAAGGTGAACTGAGCTGTCATTCCACCTAATGCTAGGGATGATTGACACTATTCACCTATTCACTATGACACTATTAACAGCTGACTTCACTTTGACACAGTTAACAGCTGACTTCACTTTGACACTATCAGCTCACTTCACTTTGACACTATCAGCTCACTTCACTATGACACTATTAACAGCTCACTTCAATTTGACAGGTGACTTTACTTTTATACTTAACAGCTCACTTTACCTAACTTTTGACGGTCAGATTTTAAGATCGGCAGCAGCTGAGGTATTGCCGTGAAACTATTTCTACCGCATGCATAATTATTTAGCTTAGCAGGAGAAAGAAAAGAAAGAAAGAAAAATTGTTTATTCTGCACAAA
Organism: Conistra vaccinii; assembly: GCA_948150665.1. Classification (NCBI taxonomy): domain Eukaryota; kingdom Metazoa; phylum Arthropoda; class Insecta; order Lepidoptera; family Noctuidae; genus Conistra; species Conistra vaccinii. The sequence continues at coordinate 21,435,565 of OX411329.1, forward strand.
CTAAACGGACATTCCAACAAAAAAATTACATTTATGACTCCTTATTTGCTCCTTTTTTTTAGGAGCGGGTTATGAACGTTTTTCTTCTGTGGTTGAGGATTCTGGTAGAAGCTCGCATCCACCTTCGGCCAGATCATAACTAACCATCAGGTGAGATGAAAGCCAAGAGCTTTCCTGTTGTGGTTAAAAACGTACAGTCAGTCTCAATAACATGTAGACTTCGACAAGATTTGACCACAATGTGAACACATTAGGTAGATCTTTTTAGGACTGTACTTATGTAGGTAAAAAGATATTATGTGGACTATAATATCTTCTTTACAGTAGAAGGTAAGCTGTATGGAAGGTACGCTGGTTAGTATTATGGTTTCGATTGTGCTTTTAAAATGCAGGATATGGCGACTATAAAATCCTAGTACTGTTTCGTATAACAACGTTATAGGAAATTATTTCGGAAGCTTTCTGTAGGAACTACTGTAACTATACAGTGATGAAACTGGTAACAAGGGAGAACATCATCATCTGTTTGGCCTTTTTCCAACTAAGGGGTTATTTGGCTTCCACGCAAGCCTAAATTTGCGCAAGCAAGTCGTCACGTGTGTGGCTAGCATTACAAAAAAAAAATTGGAAAATCCCATACGAACAGCCGAAATCTCGAAAAAATGGAAATCAGATAGGAGAAATTTGAAACATGGTACGAAGTTCACCGGGTCATGTAGATATGTTACAAGAGACAGCGAGTACCACGAACAAAATTGGTACCCAGTAACTAAGTACATAATTTCACTAAGGGACTGTTTCACCACCTACGATTAAGTTCCTATTATCTTACTTGGCAGATAATTTAATACAAATTCTGTTCCATTTTTGAATATATTCGGTAAGTAGTGGCTATTTAAACATCGTGAAATAGGCCCTAAGAGTAAGTAAATCTGACATAATTATTCCTAAATTACTTAAAAAACCAAAAGCACGTTTAATCAAAAACTCATTAATTCATAACACAAAAACGGAATGAAATTAAAAAACGCGCCGCAACGAAATCATTTAGAACAATAACGTTACACAAATCCCCCAACAAAAATAACAGGGGACCTCAAATTAAAAGGACAAAGGGGGACACGGGATTTTCTAAGTCCATTAATTATGTTACAACTTTCTCCCAATCGAATTAAAATTTTGACCATTAATCCAAAACAGTGTCTGATAACGATATTAGTTGAAGTCAACTTGGCTAATTACCTTTGCAAAGTCGTTTCCAAAAGTTTTTGCGATGGCCGTATTAATGATAATTATGTTTTAATTGGCTGAGATGTTTCCTGATTTGGTTATGAAAGAAAAACTCGCTAATCAAAGAAAAAAATTGGGACAGATAATGTAACAAAATCATCTTAACCTCTCTGCTCGACAAGATTTTGACACGCGGCACATCAGCTGACTCGACGGGGTGTTGCGAATTACGTCATGAAATTCAGGAATTTACATCAACTTTCAGCATTCGAATTTATTGAGAAAAATATGTTACCGCTCCTATTTCTTACAATAAGTTTGTGGCAAATATCTTTAATTATATGTTGAGGTCACTCAAACCGCGTCAGTACACTGCGAAAGTTGTATAAAATAGGTATTAACACACCTATGCAAAAGGTAGGTTATTTAAATTCACTGAAAATATGTACATAAACAACCTACTCTCTTGCAGGAAATATGCAAAAGGGAAAAAATAAGATATTATCATTCTCTCTTCATTCTTACTTTTACAACATTTCATACATAAACTACATAAAAACCACGGTCAAATCTTGATAAAAATTACAATAAATTGTGTTGCGACGTGACACTTCTTAGTGCCGACCGTCTACCCAATTTTCTTATTTCGATTCAAAAGTTTCATTCAGCTTAATCGATACTCGCAATAAAATCGAGCATGAAAAAAGTGGTAGAAACTGAATAAAAACTCTTTGGTGTATTTTCCATGAACAATTTTATTTTTGATATTAATAATTTTATCACGTACAATGTGTATAGGGGGTAAGTTTTTAGGGTTCTGTACGTAAGACTGAAAAAACGGAATCCTTAAAATATCACTCGTGTGTCAGTTTGTCGGTCAGTCACAGCCACTTTAATCCGAATCTACTGGACCGATTAAGTTGAAATTTGGTATACCTACATATGAATTTCGGTGACCCAAATACGGAGGTGTAACGTAATAAATGAATTTTGAATTTGGGGTCACTTTTGGGGGCAAATAAAAAAAAAAAAAAAGGTTTCCTAACTATACCGTGTGACATATCAATTGAAAGGGCTTAATGTCAGGGTCTCAGATATTTATTTTTAATATTCATTTCGGGGGGGGGAGGGGGGGGGGGTTTGGGTTGAATTTTTTTTTAGGAGATTAACATATTTCTGATTTTGAGAGGGTAAAAAAGAGTATAGATTTATAAAAAATTGTACTATCGGGGGCCCGGCAATCTAGATGAGGGCCCGGGGCCCGCGTATGTTGACATCTTAAAGAACTAGAATAACGTAGAATAGAAAATGTTGCACCCTACATTTATATATAAAATACATAGGGGGCCTCCGCGGACCGAACCTCCCCTTATTCCGCTATGGGGTAAATACCCCATAGCGGAAAAACGCAAGAGCGAGCGAAGCGAGCTCGAAGTTTTTAGCATGATATTCCACTCAAATACATAAGGTATGTTTTCTTTGTCTTTGACCGTTTGTACAGAAATAGAAGTAAGTTTAAGTTAAGTAGAAAAGTTAGAGAATATAGGATGCAAGAGCGAGCGAAGCGAGCTCGAATTTTTAGCATGATATTCCACTCGAATAAGTTAGGTTTTTTTTGCCTTTAACCGTTTGTACAGGAATAGAAGTAAGTTTAAGTTTAGTAGAAAAGTTTGAGAACAGGAAATTTTTTGGCTAGGTTAGACTCTCAGAGAATGCTGAACTTGCAGGAATTCATTCAATACAAAGTCAGACTCGATAAAAATAAAGACGTAGTGCTTTTTTGTAGATTATAAAGTACTCCTCTGCGAAATAGATTACAATTGTCAGATGTATTACAGTACGGAGGAACCCTAGGAGGGTCGATTTCTGGATTGAGTTTCTGGTTTCTCACATTTCGGGGAGGGTTTGAACCCCCAAAACCCCTCCCTGCCTACGGCCCTGTTGGAACGAAGTTCTTTAACGCGGCTTGCGGTAGGAGTAAACTGGCAGAACTAGTCACGCGAAAAAGTGTTCATACTTGCGACTGTCTTCTTCTAATTTGATAGAGAGAGAGAGAGAGAGAAAGTGTGATTTGGTCAAAATTTTAAATGAAAAAATTTTGTTTTTGTTTTAAATCATTCATGAGAAGAAATTTCGTTCCTGACGGGGTCACCTGACCGCACACGTTTTATTTTTTTTATGAATTTAAAAAAATAGACCATTCCCCCCCACATATCTCCCAATCCATTGAGCCATTTTTTTTTAAATACGGAAATTGTTACTTAGTTATAGATTCCTGGAATGTATGAAGAACATGTTTTTATCCGACTTCAAAAAGGAGGAGGTTCTCAATTCGACTGTTTTTTTTTTGTATGTCGTTACGCGATTACTCCGTCAAATTAATTGATTTTGATAATTCTTTTTTTGTTTGGTAAGTCATACTTCAGAGGTGGTCCCATAATTTTTTTATTAACTTTGCTTAGATAGTTTTTGAGTTAGCTTTATTAATACGTATTTTTCCCACTTAGCCTATGTGGATGATATGATGATAAGTTCCTGTTACTGTTATTTACATAGCAGGTAGAGGTATTCGAAATATTCAAGTCGGTTGTTTTATTTTATTTTTTGTATAAAAAAATACTTTTTCACTTTTTAGTTCTGGTACCCAGGGTACCAGAACTAAAAAGTGAAAAATATTTTTGTACTTGGTTTTGAAATTTCGTTTTTTGCCACCAACTTCTGAAATTAAAGTTATTTTTGACTTTGTAGTGTCTTTTTTGGAAGTCGGTTGTTTTATTTGTAAAATGTTTTTTTGAACTAAAATATTAAGTTTGTCCTTGGGATAAATTATTTGTATAAAAACATGATAAATAACATATTCATCGTACGGAACCCTCTCCAGGCGAGTTCAACTTGCTCTTGTTCGTTGTTTTAATAATTTCATAGTGTTTTAATAATTGAATTGATGTTTTTGGGGTCTCCGTTGTCGTAAAGGATTCCTTACAATTTTGTCATTTCCGTCTGTCTATGTGCTTGTCGGTCTGTATCTCTGTCCTGTCTTAATTTAGATTTTATAAATTTGCACAGTCCAGTCTTCCTTACAGTGGGTCAACGCGGGCGTTTTCGCAGGGCGTTCACGCAGGGCTGGATTGCGTGACGAAGTAGGCACTGTTTAGGTCCCAAGCTGCCGCTCTGCAGTTTGGAATATAGTTTAAACACGGGTCTGTGATACGGATTATATTCGTATACAACCGCAGAATTAACTTTGTTTTTCATAGCTTTTTCGGAAAACACAAACTTATTTTTGCAGTCGATAAAATTGATGCTGTGCAATGTGCATGAGTAAATATTCATCCCAACTGCAGAACCCTTCACTGTGCGTGGTCCGACATACCCTAAACCAGTTTTTTAAATTTCGTTGGGACACTACCACAAAAAAAAAAACAATTTCTAATAATTGAGTATCTTAATAGAAACAAAAACTACCGAGCTTATACAATTAACGAAAAATATTAACGTCATTAATTAAAAGTGTTTGCGGAATACCTTCCCAATTTTTTGAATTAATTTATCATCATTCCCAAACAAAATTTTGCTAAGCCTAAGAAAAGTATCCTGGGCATTCTGTAGCAAACTATCAGAAAATATCAAAAATAAAATCCACAATAAATAATTGTCCAATAAATTAAAATAATTTTGAGCAGCGAGCGCATTCTGAATTCAAATATAGAAACAATTCGGCGCGAAATTAAATAAAATAAATGACGTACCTATCCCGGTCATCTAGATAAGTCTTGTCTGTTGACTCGGTTTCTATATTATATTATAATGTACGAAAAACGATTAAAATTACATTAGAACAGTATAAATCATTATTATAAACAATGTTTTATGTATTTAATGCTTAAAACAATTTTATTTCAATATCCATGTATCGATTTCTGACATTCGACATAATAATTAATCGAGTCGGTCGAAAAAAATCGTTTGGCATAATCGCTTCCGCACATCATTACAATAAAAAAAACATTATTAATCGGAGATTTTGAACACAAATTGAGTAGTGGTAATGAATATTACGTGATATTTGATCTGTGTTCGTATATTACGTTAAGATCTGGACATTTTCTAGTTGTATATAATATTTTAAATAATATTTGTCTCATTTTAATTCGTATCTACATGTGTATGTGTGATTTTTGTGAAAAGTAAAAATGTAAACACGCACGATTGGCGCGAAACTTCGACTTTGGATATCAAAAAACTTCATTACCACTACATAGTTACTGTGATCAATGGATGAATTCGTCAAATAATTAAATGATGTATTATTCACTGCCCCTGTGGTGGAGTTTGGATGTTCGAAATCCCCAATTTTCATGTTTTTTAGCTTCGACTACCACTGTCATCAAAATGGCGATTATAACATTTACGGGCTTAAATTTTATTAAGGTAAATTAATTAAGTTGCGCTTTAAATATGAAAGATTTAATGGCGTTATCATATAAGTTTTTTATTCAACTCTCTTAATTAACGCACATTCTTATGATTTGATGGGTAGCATAACAAATATTTTCATTTTAAATTAGGATGTCGTATGTCATCATTTTGGGGTCCAATTGGATCCGCTACCGAGCCGGCGGAGGTCTTCGTGTTCGGGTCCAATTGGGGGCGCTTCCGAACTATACGGTTAAAAACGTGCTCAAAGTTGTAGAGAAATATACTGTGTTTTAACCGTAGTAGTTTTGATTAGCTTCTTTGCAGATAGCAGCTGAGAACTTTGTTTTATAATATGTAACAAAACTACTTTACCGCTTAAAACTTTGTACAGCAATGAAACAGAGCTTTAAAGTCCAACTCATTTTGCACGTTTAATACCAACGCGTAAATTAACACGAATCTTTATTATTTTTTTTCTATTTTACGCATGCATTCTCTTTACAATTAACGATCTAACAAAGAGTTTCCACACTATTTCTCCATTCCAACATCACAAAAACTGGCCAGTAACACAATTTTAAATTCCGAACACTATTTGCTTCCTAAAAAAATTGTATTCGCGAGTTTCGCGGCTATCGAAGCGGAGAGCATAGACAATAAATCGGGTAAATCGTTGAGTGCAGTACAGTGTTGCCATCCGTACGAGGTTCCTCGTACATGTACGAGATTCAGAGTTCCTGGTACGAGGTACGAGCTTACATCCATCCTCGTACGATTTTGTACGAGATTCGTTGATACAAATCATATCTCTGAAAGCGCCTCTAAATAATCGCAATTATCTAAATAATTCTTTAGATAAATTGACCTGACATAAACGACAAGACGGCGCGGCGGCGGCTTACTTATTAAAGCAGTAAAGTAAAGTTACATCCAGCTCTGTGCTTATTAGTTCCGATTTCAATTTCAGCCATGCGCAGACATAACTTGCGCGCACTCTACACACGCGCTGGACAATCTAGTGTCTATCTCTATGCACTATGGTCGCAGGTGGCAGGTCAACCGGAATTTTGGTTTGGTGTATTATGTATTTATGTATCTAATATCAGTGGTCGTGGAGTGACCGATAAGAAAAATACCCTTGGTCCTACTAGAAGAACTACGCATTCGAAGCGCGGGCAATAAACGGAATTAACTTAGATATAGGTATTTTATAAAATATAATGTATTTTCTACGTTTTAACGTAACATCTCATATAAACAATACAAGAAAAATTAATGAAATGAAATCTTTCATAATTTCTATAACATAAAAAAAGTTAATTTAGAGAGTTTTAGTAAGAAAATAGCAATTTATTAATTTTTAAGGTATGTACGAGGTTGTGTTGGCAAAATACGAGATTTCAGACCACGTCTGTACGAGGACACTCCTTCGGCGTCTGGCAACACTGGTGCAGTATTTACGTCAGTGTGTTCATGCAAGGCGGTCGTCAATCACGTTGGGGCTCTTTAACTGTGCAAAATCAATAACACGAGTGTGGCGTGTTGTTGAGTAGCGTGTACAGATGACGTATCGTTGTTGTCATTATCGTTTTTTTTTGTTCGGTTTGGTAGTATGAGATGCTTGAAATAAGATGAAAGTTGAAAATAATTGGATGATAGTTTTTTCGATATCATCTCTGGCACTAAATTTCATTCATTAATCGGTTCACCATAAAAATTCATAAACGATAAACTAAAACTCAATTTAACAACAGGGAAAATTTTAAACAAAAGTGCTGGAATCTGCATGGTTGAGATAAAGCTGTTCTCAGACCAGCGCGATTTGTCGCGCGACGCGACACCGGTTATTGCTATACCGTGAAGTTTTGTATTGTTCGTGTCGCGTCGCGCGACAAATCGCGCTGGTCTGAAAACAGCTTAAGAAACTTCATGGACTAACAGTGACACATAGACAAAAATCATTAAGCGAAAACCAGAAGCATGGCATATTTAAATGGATTCTTCTGCCCCTTTGAGAGGCAAAAAGCAACTGACTAGCGATAGAATGTGTGTACTATGCACCTAAACCTTGGAGAAAGACAAACAATTGAATAATGATAGTGAACCAACTATGAATCACCGAATGACACTGCACTTAGCACCGTGTCCCCTCAGTCACAGGTCAACCGTAATTTAAGCAATAATCAGAAGCCAATTAATGCTAATTATTGTAATGTCCTACAGTACACAAGTCTGACATACATATTAATAGTTTTTATTTAAATTGTAGGTACTTACATTTGACATTTTGGCTAAGCCTGCCATTGTCTATCTACAAGTTTAAACAGATACATACTTTATAGAGTACCTATTAAATGTATCTTTAAAATTTTCCCAATGACGAAAAATAATTTCTTTATTATTATAAAGGCTTGTGCTGCACGAACAATACAATTTCTAAGAAAACTTCACCGATAACAATAGCCGGTGTCTTGTCGCGCTTGTCTGCACGAAGCTTAAGTCTCGAAAGCAGCTCCTTTCGTCCGTTCACATTTATCTACGAGTATAATCTACAGACTTCTCAAAACCGCAGCTTTGTTCTCTATCGTGCCCTATTCAAGATAATTTGTTATAGGTGTTACTTAATCATTTCAGCCTAGCATTGTGCCACTGCAAGGCAAAGGAATCTACTCATACAGAGAAGGCTTACTTTTGACTGTTTCCCGCCATTCGTGGTGAATTGACAGTTGACGTAAGTGACAGCGACCTCACTGCTTCTGTGCACGAGATAGTGTTTAAATTATAGTATCTATTAAATAGATACACTACAACCTCGCTTGCTCAAGACGGGTTGACGATTTCAGACTTATACTAACTATAATAAGTCTCACGATGGTTTTAAGCTATTGCATAGCTTCTATCGCGGGCCTTGAGCGTGGAGACCTAATCCAGAAATTTCGTAACGAAAATACTACCTAAGAAAAGAGTGTTTTGTATTGAAAATTATGTTTAACTGCTTGACAACAAAGTTCAAATTTACTTAAACGAATGATACGAGAGTGTTGTATTGAAAATTATGTTTAACTGCTTGACAACAAAGTTCAAATTTACTTAGACGAATGATACGAGAGTGTTGTTTTGAAAATTATGTTTAACTGTTTGACAATAAAGTTCAAATTTACTTAGACGAATGATCCTTTTTATTAGTTTGATGTTCCCATTACGTTGTGTCAAGTTTTAAAAACTATAAATGTGAATAACAGTTCCTGTCAATGTCATCAATGATTGCTATTTCTTGTATTCGGGTTAATATTTTACAATTGCGTAAGTTGATAAAAAATGCTATGCAATAGCTTCGCCGGGGCAGTCCTCGAGTGCCACACGTCTTTTTTCCTTCACTGATGTCAGATAAGTCCAAGATAAACTCAGAAAGTACTACTAGTATTACGAACGTAGTACAAACAGCCGGAATCCTTCGGAAAACAATACAATATAAACATTACAACTACTAGATCAAAACCCAATTTCAAATTAAAACAAGCTAAAATGATTTCACCACTGAGCACCCACAACAAACGGCTTCATTACACAAAATGATTTGCATTTCCTCATTTGAGAGCGCCATTGTTATTCGGCCGCGAACTGAGAGAGCAATGAATTGTTTGCTATGCACTTAATTCGACTCGCGGTCGTATTGTTAAGGAGTTAGCTACACAGGGTTATTGACTTTTGGTCTTGGAACAAATCATTATGATAGGTGCTGTATATACAGTGTTTTGTTGTATCCAAGGGGTTTCGTATATACCAGTAACTGGGTTGTGGAGATAGTTAATTGACTCAGATTTTGCGGAAATCCATAATAATAGACTTTGCGTTCGGCGCTTGTCGTGGCAACATGTCGTGTCCGGGTTTGCAAAAAGTCAATCGTCATCCTGAGGATGCCTCTTTGAGAGGTGAAAAACGTGTAGATTTCTTATAGGGTTTTTTATGACTCTTTAAGAACAGTTAAGCCGATTAGGTTACTAAATGATAAATGATTTTATTTCTGTATAAGTAGGTCTATACAAACACTTTTACACGTCAATCAACTATATTACGTCGTCTATTGAATTCGTGTCGCTCCATGTAAAATACTGGTATTCAGCTGTATCCGTTTAGACTGGCAGCCGACCCGAAATTTTGGGAAAAGGATAGGCAGATGATGCAAATTTTTTGTTGGTGGTAATATGGTTCACTAGGCTGTTGTTTTGAAACAGTGTTGAAGAATGTGCAGTAAAGCCTTCACGATGGCTATAGTTATAAGTCTGGTGCATCCTGGATAGTCAGGCTGTCTACCTCCTTGCTGACTGGAGCACTAATATTTTATACCACAGGTTAAGCAGTTCGCAATTATAGTTCGTGCCAATATGAGTGAAGAAGGACCATAAAGTTTGAATCCTAAAAGCTATTAAGATCAACTTCATGGCACCTTTTATCTATTCATGATTTAGGGTTCTTTTTTTCATATTTTCACAGAGCTCGATCGTCCAAAGTTTAGAACAAGAATAATGACAATTGACACTTTAGAAAAATGACATGGCAGCTTTTTTTTTTTTTTTTTTGGGTGGGAAATCATCAAATGACTTCTCCCGCTCTGGGCGGAGCGGAAGGGCGTGTCAGACTTTTACTGACTAAAACCCACCCGTGTTCCTTCCCTTGCCTAGACCGGAGCCACGGTTTCCCCTAAGGACTTATCCGCAACCCCAGTGGTGACATGGCAGCATGGAATCAGTAAGTACCTACTATCATGGCAGTATGGAATTAGTATGTACTATCCATGGCAGCATTGAATAGATTAAATGAGCATTCTCTATTTTTAACCGACTTCCAAAAAGGAGGAGGTACTATGTTCGACTTTATGTATGTTTTTTTTCACCGATTTCTCCGTCAATTGTGGAGCGATTTTGAATTTTTTTTTTGTTTGATGTGTAAGCTCCCGAGGTGGTCCCATATAAATTTTATTAACTTTGTTTGGATAGTTTTTGAGTTAGCTTCAATAATACATATTTTTCGCACTTAGCTTATATGGATGATATGATGATAACTTCCTGTCACTGTTATTTGCGTAGCAGGTAGTGGTATTCGAATTTATGTGGGGTAGGTACCACAACTAAAACGTGAAAAAAAAACTTTTAACAAAAAAATTAAAACCGACTTCCAAAAAACCTACTACAAAGAGAAAAAAAAAATTAATTTCGGAAGTCAGTGGCAAAAAACGAAAATTCAAAACTAAAGACAGCGACGTCCGAAATTAAAGTTATTTTTCACTTTGTAATATATTTTTTTGGAAGTCTGTTTTATCACGAGAGCATAGCTCGGTCGTCCAGATTCTTTATATTTAAACAACCACCGAAGTCAAGTTATTATGTAAAACCCACTATCTAATTATACTTGACAAATCATATCATAGTTAAATACATAACTATAACTAAAGTTAAACAATAGTTCTATTATTGTAAGCGAACTAACCGAATGTAGTAGGTAATTAGTGTAACTTGCTTTAACTCCACAATGCGCGATAGATAATTATAATTGAAAACAATGGTACATGCGGTCTAATTAAGTGAAATTGTGTAATATACGCCTACTTGTGTGGTACATAGTATATAATACTAATTAACATCTTTGGTGGTTTCCCTTTAAAATCACAAATGCTTAGGTAAATGGGGTCAGTGACGCCTCGGCTCGAGTCAACTGGACCCGAATAATAATACCAGATATTTCACTCCCGATTACGGTGATTTGTACGGTCAGGCATAAAAACGATATTTTAAAATTAATCATTACAAAGCAAAAAATCAATCTGCCTAGCCTTTTCCCAACTATGTTGGGGTCAGCTTCCAGTCTAACCGGATGCAGCTGAATACTCACCACTTTTTTAGGCATTTTGACGACGTAATATCTGGTATTATTATTCGGGCCCAGTTGACTCGACCCGATCTGCCACTGACCCCATTTACCTAGGCAATTGTGATTCTAAGGGGAAACCACCGCTGGATTACCTATGATGGTACAGCAGTGATAGCCGAGTGGTGTAACCGTCGGTCGAACTGCCAATTCAAAGGTCTCGAGTTCGAACCCCTTGGCACCACCTCTGAGTCTCTGACTTTTCGGATTCATGTGCGTATTGTATATTTATCACTTGCTTCAAAACCGGTGAAGAAAAACATTGTGAAGAAACTGGCATATTCTAGAACCAAAAATTCTAAGATATGTAACATCTACCAACCCGCACTGGGCCCGCGAGGTGGATTATAGCCCTCTGACAGAGAAGAGGCCTGTGTCCCAGCAGTGGGAACATTAAGCGTTGATTTGCCAGACAGCTTATTGGAAGACAAAATAGGCTTCTTAAAGGCACCATTTTTATACATCTTTGATCATCATTTTTATACGAAAAACATTGTTTTTATGAAGATTGCACAAGCTAAGACTAAAATTAAATATAAAATAAACCACTGACTTTCCGTAACTTTGATAGTTGAGTTAGCAACGCTCTAGCCAATAAATACAAGAGAAATTTCTACTTTATCCATCCCTATAAACGTCTACTCAAACTGTTATTAAACTTCTTATAATAACTAACTTCGCCTTAATCGCTGCATATATTCTGAAACAGCCACTTAGCGCATTAAGCGCTGACTTGTGTTAGCGCAATCTCGTTTATAGATAGTTCTTGGCACTATTTCCTTGAAAGCTCCTGTACTCGTTACACTAAAGCGCTTTATAAAGGGACTTATATAAATATTCCGCAAGTAAAGGGGACTATGGACTCTGAAATTGCTGAACGGCAAAATTTACGCGGTAAAATGTGATAATAGGCCCTCCAATATTGCAGCCTAATAACCCGCCGACCACTCTTAATAAAACCTTATAATAAATAAAAAATATACTTATTAATTTCTATTTGGTAGGTTATTATTTTATTAGGCAACATTAAGGCAGTAAATTAATTGTGGAGCTTAGAGAAGGGGCTTGAAACGTTAGCATTCACCATTATATTAGGCTCCTAAGAAATATGGTCAAAAATAACCTGAGATTGTGCCTCGTGTTTCCTTTTATTAGGTAATCTAGTTAATTAGTTTTATCTGCGCCGACAAATATTTAATGAGGTTATTATTTCTGGGAGAATTACCTTTCTACCTTAAGGCGAAGCCGTCACGGTGACCCGCGATATTAAAATTTTTGAATATCGCGTATATTTTTTTTTTTTTTTTAAGGTTAGTATCAGTTTATATGTTGATCTAAATATAATTCGCGGCCGTATCAAATATTTATGTATAGAATTATAATCATAAAAATCTAAAATAGGATTATATGAACTTAGAGAGATATAATCCTATTGAATAACTATTTCATGAAATCATGACATTTGAGGATTGTTCTAACTTATGGAGTTGTATTGCTGACTCTAATGATTGTAATTCTGTAATACCATACTTGTTGCCGGCGCGAATCATATTTTATTCACACAACCTGACACTGACCTGCAAATAAAAAAAAAGGAATTTGAATTTCGCAGGCTACCTTAGCGCATCCCCTTAACCTAAATGATGTTGGAATGGTATTTCAAAATAACGGTTATTTATACATATTAGGGCCAATTTGTGTAATTTATTCAGGAATATTCCCTCGAGAGTGTATAGAATTCGTACCGTTGTACAGAATTCTTACGAAGTCAAGGCTAAGCTTCCACTAATAGGGACCGCCAGAATACGTTATTTTTTACTTAGCAACATGTAGGCAGTAGGTACAACAATTTATTCCTTTTCTTTTACATATTTCAGGTTGATTTCTGAGCAGCCCATCGGGACGAAAAATAAGCAGTGTAATTTGCAGAAATCAGCTGAAATTTTCTAACAGGCATTGTTAATAATGACGCATCATCTTCTATGAAGATGATCTTGAAGATCTTCACAACTATGTTGAGATCGGCTTGCAGTCTTCCAAGCTCATACTTCTTTTAAAGTCCAGACATTGTCTTGGTCAAATCATGCTCTACACACGTGTGTTTTAATACTTCCCATTACTGAAGATGCTGCACTGTCCAAGCATCTTCAAATTAATAGCTCGCCAAAACAATAGCAGTCAATAGTAGCAAATAGTAGCGCAGGTATCCGGAAGCGATTGGAGCTGCATCCGCGGGAGTGTGGTCGGTAATAGCTTTGTTACAGCATTTATTATGCTGCGACTCACAATAATCGTTATTACTGCTGTTGCTACTCGCTGCAGGCGGCTAGGGTTGTCGAAGTCTTGAACTTGTCTTTCTTACGAATATAAATATTTGTCAAAGTAATTGGTACTGGAACGATAGGTTTTTTGTTTAGAGTTTGCTACAAAGGCTCATCATCTGCCTAGCCTTTTTTGGGGTCAGCTTCCAGTCTAACCGGATGCAACTGAATACCTGTATTTTTTTACATGGAGCAACTGCCTATCTAACTCCACAACCCAATTACTCTGTAACACGATACACCTTGGTAAGACTGGTTGTCAGACTTTCGGACTTCTGACGACCCGTAACAACTGTCAAAGATCTACAAATGACAGCCGGGCGTAACGTGCTTTCCGAGGCACGGTTTTGCTACAAAGGCTAATTAATGACGAAACAATGAAAAAAAAGATTCCGGCGAACTGATCAGATCACCTCCTCTTTTTTTTAAGTCGGTTAAAAAAGAACAACATCAGGAAATTGAATGAATAAGACTTTGACTAATATCTTAACATGTATTATATTATTTATAATATAATTAAATATTATGTTCCAAAAAGCTTAAACTCAGTCGAGTTTATTAATTTATTTAATACTTAAAGCATAGAAATGGAGAGAGGCGGACTTAATGCCATAGGAAATTTCTACCAGTTAACCTTTGGGTGATGCAGAGACAAACAGTGGTAGGTGCAATTACGAAAAATTGAGGAATAAAAAAAAAGACGTGTGGCACTCGGAGACTGCCGCGGTAAAGCTATTGCATAGCTGTTTTTATCAACTTATGCTATTATAATACAACCAATGCCACCTAGAGGCGAGTTGCTGAACTAAAGAGACAGGGGTGTTAGGTTATTTTCGTTACGGAATTTCTGGATTCGGTCTCCACGCTCAAGGCCCGCGATAGAAGCTATGCAATAGCTTAATAATATATATATTTTTTTTTGTTTCTATTTCCTTGTATTTATTTACACATCCTATTGAAGTCTAGAGTCGTGGAAATAAGACTAGATATTTAAGGATCAATTGCAGCTTCCTAAATATAAATACAATGTTTAATGCGCTAATCGTTAGCGCTAAACGTGGCGACTCAAAAATTGCTTGGTGCTTATTGCATCCTCTGCGTTGCCAACCCTAAGACCAGACTAGTAATATTATTTATTATTTTTCTCGTAAAGTCACCTGGCATCCTATTGTTAGTCGGTATCGGTACAATATTAATGAGCGTTAGTTCGCGATAGCAGTGTAAATGCAACTCGATTGTGTTCGTACAATTTATTGAAGACTACCCCGCTTAGTTCCCATGCTAATGTCGCAACTTTGTATGCGATTGTTGAATAAAATGATACTATGTTTCATCTTTGAATCTTTGGTATTGTATTGGTGTTTGAATGTATGTGTTTGTTTTTGCGATTGTATGGAAAGTCTTTTGAGATAGTGCGTCAATGTCTGGCTCGATCTTTAATCGTAAGAACAAGTAGGTAACTAACTAACTGCTAGCTGGTTTCTGACATCTTGTTCAGAACTGATTGATCAGTCAAGCTGCCAAGAATATCGGAAGTCTTTTGACAATTTGTCAGCATTAATTGCGTTACTTACGTTGTCGAGCAGTTTGAAGCAATGGATTGCAAATTTCCTTCAAAATCGTACGGATTAAGATTGTAGTCAGTACGCAAATGAGCTGCTGAGCAGTGACTAAAATAATAAATAACAAACAGACAAAAACTTCAACATAAGGCTGGTTTCACAGCTGTCCGGGAGACCCGTACGGGCCGTCCGAACACGGGATACCCGTACGAGTAGCGCCCGCAGTGCTCTTAAACGAGGAAGTAGTACGATACGTTGTACGGGCTCTACCCGGAGCGGGTCGCGTACGTACTAATCCGCGTCGCTGTGAAACAATGTTCAAGTGCCTCACGTGTGTCTCCGTTCCGGGAGTCCGAACGGGCGGCAGGTACTGATCTCCCGAACAGCTGTGAAACCAGCCTAAGATACGACATCAGATTCAGCGGCTTTCAGCAATCAAGCGGTAGATAACAACCTGATTTTCCTATTTAATTTTCC
The DNA here is from genome assembly GCA_948150665.1 of Conistra vaccinii. NCBI lineage: Eukaryota > Metazoa > Arthropoda > Insecta > Lepidoptera > Noctuidae > Conistra > Conistra vaccinii. The sequence goes on from OX411329.1 coordinate 21,451,499, forward strand.
TAAAACTTCAACGATAATATTTTTTCTAAATTTTCATGCCATGCCCCTTACTTCTCTACAATTTCCAGCCTGCCACAGTAACCTATGAAGCAATGACATCATCAAATAAGGTTTGTTTGCCTTTTTCTACGTGACGTCTAGACTTGCCCATAAACATCGCTGCCCAACCCCAAAGGTCACGCCGGTAGCCTAGTGATAGACTTATTGCTCTGGTACGTATATCTACTAAGTTAGTAACACTATTTCAAGGTGTACAGAAGTTTTTATGAGGTAGACGAAGCCTGAGTTACGAAAGTTGGTTACAACTGGTAAAATTTTAGGCATGTAAATCTTTTGCGGTTTTTACTTGAGAATTGTCTATATGGAATAAGGTAGAGCAGTAAAGTTGTGGCTGTGTTTTTTATTAGCTTGTTTTTTTTTAAACCCGCCACTGACCATCGTCCAACGAATACAAAAATTGACAGATCTCGTGCACTACACGACCTTCAAGGTACATTGAAAATGGTCTGCATGGTGCCCCTGGTCGGAGGTTCCTCCCTTTTCTAAGGAGGATAAGAGAACTTTACACCCTACCTCATACCTCTACATATCGTCTCATGATTACATATTAATATGTGCAGCCCTAACAGGTTTACAATTAACACCGAATTAAAACCAGCTAATTTATCTTATTTTATACAGTTTAGTTGAATAACAAATAATTCACACCATACCGCACTGAACAACTAATTCTAACATTTTAGAATAAATATCCCATATTTAACTCGACCCCATTCATTCCCCTTGATTCACAAAAACAGGTAGGTATAGGTCAGATAAAAAACCGGCCAAGTGCGAGTCGGACTCATACAGGAACGGTTCCGTACCGTACCACCGTACAATGATTAGCAAAAAACGCCTAAAAAAATACATTTCTTGTATGGGAACCCCCTTTAATATATTATCTTTATTTTATTTATTGTTGTAGCGGCAGTAGAAATACACAATCTGTGAAAATTTCAACTGTCTACCTATTACAGTTCATGAGATACAGCCCGCTGACAGACAGACGTACAGCGGAGGCTTAGTAATAGGGTTTCGTTTGGCACCCTACGGGCGTTTGTGCACTACACGGAATTTTACCGTCCGGCAGTCCGTTTTCGACCAAACTAGTATAAACATTTATATAAGACCGTAAAAAATTTAACTGCCGGACGGCAAAATTCCGTGTAGTGTACAGACGCCAGCATATCAAGTTACTACAATATGTTACATTTCTTTAATAGATTTTCAACTTTATTGCTAAAGAATAAGGTTTAATGTTGATTGGGAAAATTTGATAGATTGGAGTAACTTGATGTGCTGGCGTCTGTACAAACGTCCTTCCGATACGAAACCCTAAAAAACCGACAAAAATATTTGCGTCAACCGCTCTATCAACGACTAAGCCCAAAAAGTATGGGTCCCAGAACAAAAGTCTTGTTAATTTATAGATCACGATAACTTGTCCCTTTATTTTCGATGGCGTGACCGCTGGACCCCGTTTGACCCCAAAAACATGTTTAAAAAATGTTGCATTCATTATTTAACATCTGTAGATTACGCCACTACGTTTTGGTGCTATTAAAATTGTAATCAGTTAGTTTTATCTAAATATATTATAGGTAAGGCAATAAAAACGAATGGTAATTGTACATTACCATTTTTGTTTTTTTTTCCCATAGTTAAACGTGAACAGGAGATAGTCAAAGCTTATACTAATAAAATAAATAAAATAAAGCTGAAGAATTTTTTGTTTGTTTGTTTAAACGCTCTAATCTCTGGAATTATAGTCAAATGTGAAAAAATATTTTTGCATTTGATAGCTCAATTCTCGAGAAAGTTTGTATACTATGTAATATAACGCTACAACCCTTAGGAGCCGAGCGAGGCGGGTAAAACCACGGAGCACAGTTAGTAGAAAATAAAATGTTAAAAACCAGTTGAGTTAATATTTATTTACATTCCACTAAACTATGTAAAACTATTTTCATATGAAAATAAATGTCGCTTGCATTAATCACATCGTCCGTAAAACTTTATTGCAATTTAAATGTACGTAATAAATAAAGTTTTAGATTCGTACATGAAACGCTAAAAATAACTTTTAGTGGTATGGTAACCTCTATGAAATATTCGCCGTTATTGGAATACTTTACATATTCCAACAACAAAACCATTTGTATGTGTGTTTGGAATGATCTCGTAAACAACCGTCATGATTGTAGTCTTGACACAAATATTCATTTATTTGTACATTTATTCATTTAATTTAGTACCTAGTGTTAATAGTTAGTTGTATAATAATTGTATATAAACATTTTAATGTTAATAATTAAAATCGATCTTCCTAGCCCTTTTCCCAACTATCTTGGGGTCGGCTTCCAGTCTAACCGGATGCAGCTGAATACCAGTATTTTACATGGAGCGACTGCCTATCTGACCTCCACAACCCAGTAACTGGGTAACACGATACCCCTTGGTAAGACTGGTGTCAGACTTTCGGGCTTCTGGCGACCCGTAACGACTGTCAAAGATATGAAATGACAGCCGGGACCAACGGCTTAACGTGCTTTGCGAGGCACGGAGGAGTCTCGGTATGTAAAGATGGTCACCCATCCACTGACCAAATCCGGCAAGCGTAGCTTAACCTGATGGATCGACCCGTGCGGCTTGTTATTACTTAGCCACGAGCTCCTCCTAATGTTAATAATTAAAATGAAAATAAATATTCATTGGAAAACTATTTTCAGTTCCAATTTCCAGAATAGATCTAAAAACATTACAAACAAAAGAAAACGCTACAAAAAACACCACGCCAAACATAATTACCACTGTCCGTTAGCATGGAACTACTCGATTAATAATTAAAATATCACATTACAAATGCATGTGAAACCCTATTTTATCGTACATTTTATCTCCAGTTAATAAAATGTAACTACCTACAATGGCCAACGCAAAACTGTGGCATACTGGCTGCCACACTGTATGTAATTAATTTTTACATCAAAAACTCATTTTTACTGCAACATGCAGTTGGCACGTCGAGGTCATAAAAATGGCACTGTGGGTTATTTTTAGCACCACCTAATCGTTTGCTGCACAGATGCTTCATCGCTCATAACATTAATCTGAATTATCTATTTACGATATGCAATGTGCAAACAATCTGCAAAGATGTATGGTACTTCAGATAAGTACGGCGTCTTCCGAAAATACCTTAAACATATCATTAATCATGATCTCCTATGATTTAGCTAACGATTGCTTTTACCGATCCATGCATTCGAGCAAATTCTGCGGTTTCACTTACAACCTAGATGATGCAGGATATAACCAGCCCTCAGTCGATCGACGACATCATAACATATGCGTCGTATCATATCATATACGAGGTGAAATATTTTGAGGCGACGTTATAGTTGAAGAGATACCGAGGTCTAGTTGCCATATATACCTTGTTGTCCTGAACATAACGCCATCCAAAGTCATTGATCCTGCCCTTCCTCTTGCAAGGATGGTAAATTAATCTTCCTTCCAACGTTACTACCGTCCTAGTCAACACTCCATACGGCAAAGACCTTTCGTACTATCCTGTTTATGGACCCCATACGACCATGAGTATACACGACAACTTATATGAAGCAAAGCTTTTTAATAACGAACTAGAAGACCATCTAACAACTATTTCAAGGAGCAAAACCACGAAATCTTTGTAATCTACGAACAATTTTAACTTTTGATAGCGTGTAACACGTTTCACATTAGTGTGACAGTGTCAAGCTGTTTTTTATGTCACTAACTACGCCAGTCTCGTGGGACAGATTCTAGTCATGATTAGGGCCCGGACACATGATATATTTTACAACCGATAAGGTTAAATCGCATGTTTAATTCGAAACTATCCGTTTGACGCATGCCTACGCAGAATAATTGTTATATTGGTGGAGAGTCAAAACAAATTCCTGCTAGCGCTACTCGGAAATTCGAACAATTCGAAAACACAAAGGTAGTCCGAATAGGAACTATAAACATACATGAATTCATACGTGACTATTATCTGGAGTGTGCAGCATTCAATGTATCGTCGGATATACAAAATACCTCATATGCGTAGCCTGAATAACCCGCCACAAAATCCCACCTGTAATATTTGACACCGAGCCAAATTCGTTACCGTCCGCCATAATGTAAACAGCGGGAGATATTTCAATCAAAATTATGTAATGCATTATACACAATGCACCTATAGTTTATGCCAAATGCGGAATTTGTGGGTGACGTCATTGGTCCGAACCTGCCTCAATAATGTAACGTGATATCTTGCAGAACTTTCGATGTCTGCGTAATGCAGCCTGTCTCGTTTCAGGGGAGAGAGTTATTATCTTATTATAATACTTGGCGAAGATCTGCGAAATCTTTCAATAGCCATTTGGCTTCATTCATACGATGGTGTAGATAGCGATATTTTAGGAAAAGATAAAATGTTCAAAGATGCATGGCATGGCAATCGACTCCATTAGTTTATTGATACCGCTCATAACCGGTTTGAAAGTTCTTACCTAAACATCAAAGCAAATGTGAGTATATTTTGCATCACCAACATTATACTGCGAATTAATATGAACAAGAAATTCAAATTCAAAAGTCATTCAAACTAGGCTGAGAATCAGCACTTTTCGAACGTCAAAATTACATAAGACAGTCCCCCAAAAACGCCCGCCCTTCACCACTTCCTAGTGCTTTTGCTGGAAAGAAGAAGTGGCGCAACAAACTCCCCAGCAGCACAGCTGTCTGTTCAGTTAGAAAAAAACTTGATTCTATACAATAGTATGCAAATAATTTACATTACTCAACAAAAGAACATGGATGGAAATCAAATGGATCCACCAAATACCAAGCGAGGTGCTAATAGCAATGCAATAACCTTTCACTTTCGCTATTGTCTTATTAAGACCATCAGCAGATGTTTTCAAGCTGATATTTTTATCCTGACAGCTATTTTGCTATAAATTCTTTAGCTAGAATCTAGTCTATAAGCAGTGTCGAAGTCGGCAAGACTTTTACCGCTGGCACAGCTATAGTTATCAGTTCCGTCACACATACATATAGGATCTGCAAGTAGTTCTACTGAATACATAGGTACGCCAGTTCGCTCGAAATCCAATCTACTCCACATGTTATGGTAATAATATGTTCACTCATCCGTGAGTTCCGTGTGTTGTACGTATCTCGTATGTATGAGGTTCAAGGTCAAATGATGGTCAACTACATAATGTCCTTGTGCGAGAACAATATAAGGCGTGGCATTGGGGACATAGATTAAGCGGTATAGATTAACAGCACGCGTGTAAACATGTGATGTAGAAGATACTACTTTTAACTTCTCGTATTATTAGTCAAAACACAGAATGTTTCTTTTTGGCTATTTGCCTTTACTGCTGTGTTTGCGGTTTCCTTATTAAGCCTATCATTGTCTTCATTTTTGGCAGAAGCCTTTCCTATGGCAACTTTCTTAGTTATTTGCCGTTGGGTGCCATCACTCTTTACTGTAGGTATTCAGTTTATATTAAGGTATTGTGTACCATCTTTGGAAATGTAATCTTTCACAATTTTCGGCCTAAACTCGAGGCACAGTTCTAAAAGCCAATCCTTTTAATAATCATTTCCTTTAAAAACACATCTTTATATTAGCATCCGACGAGGACAAAGTATCTTCACAGAGAATGATCGAGAATGCTAAGAAATGCCTTCAAACCCATTCAACATCTTTATGCAAATTGATCAAAGAATTGGATTCACAAATAGGATGCCCAAATTGATTTCTGTCACCCCTTACCTTTCTCTGTGTAACATTATTACAGGTTCCACGAACCTGTCTTCTTTCACACAAAAAACCTTCACTTTAAGGCTCAATTTACATTGCCACGGAATAGAATAGAAACGACTGTTTGTAATGATATTGTTCATAGCAAAATGAACTGTACCTATGTCAATGGCAGGGATGTCCGCCATTGCTCCCGCTAGGTGGCGCTAGTGAGTTTGGCGGTCATATTTTGAATTTTTGGCGGTCAAATATGTAATTTCTTCGTATGTTGAGTTTTTTTGCGGGTATTTCGAGGTTTACTGATAAAAAATTACTAATACATAACGGTAGTTGGAGAGTGAAGACTTGAAGAATGAACTATGTAATAGAAACGCAAAATTATTTGGAAAAAAAGGAAGATTAGATAAATAGGTAAATAACCACTGCAAGTTACGTTTTTTTTTCCTAAAGAATAGTCTTTAAAATGTATCTAAACCTACATCTGATATGATAAGTATGTGAATAAATCTATCTTAAAAGTAACACGTAACGTGTTTTATTTCAGATTGGCAGCGTATGATAGAAATATTTTGTATTTGTCCTTTTAATGGCTATAATCCAATTCAATTTTTTCTTAACTGTTCATCGCTTGGGAACCTGTGTCCTGGCTTTCTTGAGGAGCACAAAGGCACAACACAACACTGAGGCATTTTTATTTCATGAAAAGTAAATATCTTTGGTGAAAACTTCGTCGCTCCAAAGAAATAACCAATATTTGACAATTCGCATGACCCCCAAAATAGCCAGCGCCATCTGTTTTGAGCTTTTCAGATTACCTGCCACTGCGTAGCGTACAAACTAGATACGATTCTGTAACCGCGGAAATTACCGAGAATGCGCGAGAATGCTCCGAAAAACGCGCGACCTGTTATTTGTAGTAGTACATAATAAATTAATTCCATTGATTTTGTTATTTCAACACGTAGCTGGCTTGAAGAAAAGCTGATGGTCGTTAACGTTAGAAATGACTTTGAATTTCCACAAGACGTTAGCCGGAAGGTGGGGTACGTAGTAAAACCTTTATCTTGATCTGTTTCTGTGACGTCGCCAAGGAAACGCGGGTAAGATCAGAAGGAAAATTAGTCATTAAAAAACCGTTTCTTTGGTATTAACAGAAGTAACTATACTGTGAATTAAATCTTTTTAGTACTGCAGAAATCGTGCGGTCATTAAAACGATGTTTCGCATGTCACACACTTGTCTATGATAATAATATGACAATATATAACGACCAAATGAAACCCTATTTCCTCTCAAAAAATACTTGTTTTCAATTGTCATAAAGAGAAGCATTCCATTTTTCTTTATTGATGGCAAGTAAGGCCCTTGTCATCTGTTACAAGAACTGAATATACAAAATTGTACATTCTGACCTGATTCTGAATGACAGCTCATCTTGAAGTGAGCTGTCATTCGACCTGATGCTGATTGACACTATTCACAGCTCACTTCACTTAAATGTTCACAGTAAGATTTTTATAGAATAGACCGCCTGAAGTTATTGCTAGAACTTGAAAGAGGAAGAACGAAAAATTGTTTATCCTTCACAAATATGACGCACATTATGAAATAAATAAACTATGGTAAAATCTATTATTCTGTGTTCTCTGATCCTATATGTTCTTCAGTTCACATCTCTGCTCCATTTGCTACATAATCTATGGTCGGCGGATTTGCCTGCGCGGGAGTGAGGCGGAGCGTGACGCGGGCCGCGTGCGCACCCAATGTCAAGGTCACGCTGTGTTTACAGAAATAGCGGCGCACACAAAAATACGCCACGGGAATAGCTAAACTCTCGCACACTGAACGTTCTACGTACTTTCTTCGTGAACTATGCAGTGGTGGGTTTTAAAGGGAAGTTCGTTCAAGAATGTCAAAATTTAAGGGTATGCCTCGTTTTATTCTCCTGACCGACCGACCCTTAATAAATTGGAATATGAGCATAATAAGTTAGATCTTCTTTTCGTATGGTTAGTGAGTAACCTGGTGTCAGAGTTTTAAAGCCGTCCATGGGCCTTTAATTTGGCTTCACCTGCCGTCGAGAAATATCTCTCAGGCATCCGGTTCCTCACGATGTTTGTTGAGGATGAAGGAGTGAATCATAGCGTGATGGTTACCAGAGATGAATAGAAGAAGAAAACGTGATGGCCCTATATACCCCAAGTAACATGGGAGAAGGGCAGGAAGATGATGATGTCATGATGATGAGCAGGAGCACGATGAATCCTCAATTCCCCATCCTCATTACCAACTGCGCTTTCTACATTCATTCTAATAACTGAGGAATGAATGATTACCTCGTAGCTAAGTAATAACAGCCGCACGGTTCGATCCATCAGATTAAGCTACGCTTGCCGGGGTTGATCTGTGGATGGGTGACCATCTTAACATACCCAGACTCCTCGGTGCCCTCGAAAAGCACGTTAAGCCGTTGCACCCGGCTGTCATTCGTGGATCTTTGACAGTCGTTACGGGTCGTCAGAAGCCCGAAAGTGTGACAGCCAGTCTTACCAAGGGGTATCGTATTACCCAGTTACTGGGTTGTGGAGGTCAGATAGGCAGTCGCTCCATGTAAAATACGGTATTCAGCTGCATCCGTTTAGACTGGCAACCAA